>JALAZF010000162.1:2627500-4020000 GCA_022829125.1 Lathyrus tuberosus | reverse complement strand
TAGTGCCCGATACCCTTGATTGTGAAACAAAACAAATAACACAGTGATAAGAATGACGACACTGAGTCTGAGCCAAAAAACCACTCGTTTTTCCCTTTTGTTTGTTTATCCCACCTTGTCCCTAAGCCCTGTTATAGCCATAAAAGCCCTCAAAAAGTGTGTGTTGTGTGCGTATGAGATGAAAATAGATGTTATTCAAGCTTATGAGTTGACTTTGCATGCTATGAGTATTGAGTGTAAACACTTTAACCCTAGAGATTTGGTGAGAGTGTGAAAAGCTGACAGGTAAAGAGGTACTTTGATGTGGAAGTGTAGCGGGACGTCAAAAAAAATCGGGTAAGAAGGAAACGTTAAAAGGAAAGTGGATAGAGATTCGCGAAAGATCTCAACGGTATTGTGGTAAGATAATTTTGATTAATTCGGGGGTGACCTTTCTGCTGTCTCGAGCATTACTTGAGGACAAGCAATGAGATAAGTTTGGGGTTGTGATCGGTCACCATTTCTACTATGTTTCTGTCACTTATTCGGCATCAATCCATAAAATCGGTAGCACTTTGTTTGTCTTTTCATTGTTTTTCAATACAATTTTACTTGATGTATTTTATTCTCTTATTTTATGATTTGTTGTTTTATTTCAATTATGTTGCATTTTATGCTTTGTTTTGGTAGTTTTCAATGGTTTCAGGTCTGAGTGGAAAAGCCCAAAGGACTCGTGCGAAGAAAATGGAAGTTCCGGGGATTTAGAAGAGTTTTTGGAATGAAGCAGAGGATGCCTGGGCCTAAAATTCAACAAACATGGAAAAATATTGGGCAACCAAGTTCCTTGTCTGTACTATTTTGTAGTTCTATTCATCAGCTTTCCGACGCTTCGAACGGGGACCAAAACAGACTTACGGATCAAAAGTTATGATCAAAATAATTTCGGTTATAAAATCCAGCAAGCTGACACGGCCGGCAGTGTTGACTGACACGTCCCGTGTCAGCTTTGACGCTGATTTTCTGAATTTTTCCATATTTTCTCCCTATATTAAGTTCTGGGGGCACTTTGCGTATTTCCAATCGATCTGGGTGAATTAGGGCTATTTAGTCTTGTTTTTGAGAAGCTAGAAAGAACTTTTTGACAGTACGAAATATTTTACGCAAAAGTTTGATGCCATCAAGGGTTTTGAAGAACGAAGATTGTTCATGAGCGGAAGCAATTGAAGATTGTAGTCACCCAATAATCTTGTAATGTCTTACATTTATTTTGTAATTTCTTTTCGCACTATGAGTAGCTAAACCCCCCAATGCTCGTGGGTGTCCCTGAATTGCATTTGTAATGACTTCTATTTCCATTGTTATATGAGATAATACTTTTTTTCTTAATCTTTTGTTATGCAATGTTTTTAATGCTTTTTTGAACGGACAAATTGAAATTGATTTACGATTAGGGTGTAGGTCGGACCAACCAACCTAACGCTTTTGCATAATAATATTACAGTAGATATTGCCAAGGAATGGGGATACCATGTAATAACCGAATTATTCTTAATCAAATATAATGCTTGTGATTCTTTATTAACATCTAAGGAATTAGGGTAAAGATAGAATCTTAAATGTTTTTCTGCTAAGGAATTAGGGAAAAATAACCTAAAGAATCGGTAAGGTTTGTTTAGAGTAATGTTTCATTAAATAAGGATTTAGAGTTTTTTGCAGTGCAACTCATACACTTCCCCTAGCATGCTATTCATGTCTGTTTTAAGTCAAGTTTATAATTTTGTTTATTTTATTAGTCGTAGTTATAATTTTCAAAACAAACAAACCTTAAAGGCATTTTTGTTTAATTGAAATAACATCTGCACTTAAAGTTACACGCAGTCCTCGAGAGATCGATTATGGGGATAACCCCAACTATTACTACATCGATGAAAATAGTACACTTGCTATTTTTCCGATCAATGTGTTAACCCCAAAATTTTATCTGTGATCATCTAGAATATTATATGATCCAAAGACTCACAAAATAATAATTTTGAGTTGTCAGACCATAGAATAGAGAAGGAAAACTTCCCTATCATCCAGAAGAACATAAGTCTTCAGCATCTGGACTTGTTCATAAGAACTTCCAGTCTTCAGATCTTTAGAACTTGTTTCCTTTAGATATCGTATCAGAGCCTCATAACTTCAGAGTCTTCTGAAGCAATTTCCACTTTTCAGCTGAATCAATGTAGCACAGAGAAAGAACAGTTCTCTTCTAATAACTTAGCCACGCTATTTATCAGAAACAAACACTGTCTTAAGAAACTCCCCCTGAGTTTCAGACTTGGTGAAGATTATAGATTTTTAACATGTGAATCTTCTGGGTAGTCTGTCCTTGATTGCTATACATCAGATATTGGGATTTTTAGAATCATGATTCAGATATACCAATTTTGATCACCAATTAAGATCATGACTTTTCAGAGTTTGAGTAGACGACAAGCCTTCATCTCAGAACCATGTTTCTATCAGAACTCATTGGAGGATTACAGCTTGATTCTTTATCTGATTGAAAAATACTTTTGTGATCAATCGAAGCTTGATTCTGAATCTGATACCAATATAATCTTGATTCTTAGTCTGATACCAAGTATGTTGAGTTTGATACTAATTAAGGTATTTAAGAACAGTTCACAGCTTAGTTCTGATTGATATCATTGTAGACTGAGTCTGATACCAATTCTTGGTTTATCAGAACTTCTTCTTCTTGGATCTTTTATCCAGATCTTCAGACAGTCTTCGACTTCTGATTTTCTCAGTTCTTCTGAAAAGCATCTTGAAATGTAGACTTTGTCTTGACTGCTTTCAGGAAGATTTCTTCTTCTGATTCTTATGTTCTGAATATCATATTCTCAGACAATTTATAACTTCTGAACAATATGATACCAAAATCATGATAACTTTGACTTGCAGAAAGTTCACAACTTCTGAACAATACTGGGTCTATCTGATTCTAAACACTTGTTCACAAAGTGTACAACTTCGATTATATGAACAAACAGTTCCTAAGAACTTTAACAGAGTTCTTTCAATTAAACCTGTTCTGAGAATGCCTAGTCAACTTGTTCAGAGTTCCTCGGTTAAACATCAAACAAACGTTAGTGGTAAACACATTTATTTTATATCAGAGTTGATGTTTAGCATCCTTTTTAACATATATCAAAATCATATTTTATTTCTCCCCCTTTTTGACATCATCAAAAAGTTAGAGCTTTTATGCATTTTAAACATGATCAATATGATAATGAACATTCTATCAGAATTAGTAATAATAATACATGTAAACCATTTAGGGATAGAACTTAAGGAAATTTGATTGATTGATTGATTAATTGAGAAACATACAGCAAGCAGGGTATAAAGTAGAAACATCAACACCAAAACTTAGATCTAAACAATAGAACATGACAAAGACTAGTAAGAGACCTATGGTTAAGACTTTAATCATCAAAGTCTTCAACATTGTCCACTCTAGCACATCTTGTTTCAATCACTGAAGGTTCTGGTCCAAGTCTACTTAACAATCCCCAGAAGCCTTCTTTCAGCATTATCTCAGATAGTATCCTTCCGTAAGGAACGTATGAATGCATCTGAGTTCTTGAAACTTCAATAGAGTGTCTCAAGTGGTTGAAGATGGTTTTGGGAAGGTCGATCCTAAAGTGATGCGTCAGGAGGAAGACAAAGACTCTGTCATCATGGGACAAAATGCTCTTGCAGTTGCACGAGGACGAAGGTTGGTTAGAGAGAATCTAAACCATGTTCTAGGAGAAGGAAAAAGCTTCTCAAAATTGTTTGGTTCATAAGGAACCGAATCATCAAACAAAATATTGCATCTCTCCACCATGCCTAAGTCGGATTGATAGTCATCGATAGTGATTCCAGAAGAGACACATTTTGTGATCTTCTCTATTGAGGAAATAGAGATAGCAATTGGGAGGCAATAAACTTCTGACCAGATGGTATTGCTGTCATTACTAATCTTGGCATATTTCCAAAATTTCTTAACGAGAGCCGGATAGACAGGACCGCTTAGCAAGGAGTAGTAACCATGCCAAGATTGGATCTGCATGCCCTTTACAATATCTAGACCATCATGTTTGAGTCGAGCTAGATTTGGTCGTTTCTCTGAGATAACTTCTAGGGTTTCTACATTTCCTCTAAAAGTTGGGGCAGCCATTATTTTACTACACAGGAGATATCAGTTTAGATTAAGGATGAAAAAGGTTGGAGGATCGGTTCCTAGTATTTATAGAGGAATGGGATGGAGAAAATTAAATGAGAGTAGCGACTGAATCGATACAAAAGATTTGCATTTACTATTTCCTAGGTAAGTTATGATTGCCTAGGGTATGCTAAGAGATATAGATACACGGGAAAAGAAAAGGAACAGTTAATCTCTTAATGGAGGAATTTCAATCGATCGTGGTTGATAACTGCTCTCTTATGAGTGGCAAATGTAACAGACATATTTTAATGATGGCAGTTTCTTGAGCCCCTCAAAATCTTTCATATGTCTTTCAATGGATATATGTAAAAATGCATACGAGATTTATTTAAATAAATCCAAATTTCTCTTAATGTATATCAGATTCTTGAATTATTTAAATTCAACTTTAAGCGGTGATATAACACACGTGAGAAATAATCATTCTTAAGAGTATGGGCCATCTAACAGAAAAGGAAAATATTTCATTAATTAAGAAGGGTTCCCGAATACAAAATTTAACTATTGATCAAACCTAAATAAATTAAGGGCAAACTGACACAAGTACCACGACTAGAACAAATACGATTTAGACAAACATAAGAAGGACATGCATAAAACGTATACTGTTAAGCAGAGATAAGTCTTGTTTTTCTAGTCACTAAAGACTTCACAATTTGTCTTCAACAAGCAGTCTTCTAGAAAGTTTTCAGGACCATCCTCTGCTATTGTTTCTTTGATTAAATTCTCTATTCCATCTCTGAATAAAATCTCAGACAAAACTCTTCCATAAGGAATGTAATACTTTGTACGATTTCTGGACTCAGAGACAGATTTCCAGAGACAGTTGAAGATTGTGTGTGCTAGGTTTATCTGAATATCATTCATTAGAAAATAAATGAATTCATGATCATGATATTGCAGTATGTCATGGTTTTCTCCTCTGGGAAGGAAGTTGGACAACACGAGCTTGTACCAGCCTTTGGGAATGGGTAGGAGATTTTCAGGATTGAGAGGTTTATATCCCGATGACAGGTCATGAAGAAAGGCAAATCTATTAGCAACAAAGAACTTATTTAATTTCTGTCAAAATCAACAGTGATTCCAATATTTTCACATCCAGTTGCGAGAGTGACTGAGAAAGAAGTGATGAAGATGGGGACTTCAAAGACATAAGAGGTGATACACCTGCTTTCATGATCAAGGTAAGCATGCTTCCAGAAATCTTTAACTAAATTTACGTAAATGGGTTTCTCCACCATGGTGGAGTATCTAGTCCACTGTTGAGTATAAAACACATCTACTAGACTGTTAGCAATGTTACTCGTAAGAGGAGGAACATTAATCACAAATTGTTTCTCAGAAATAATTTCAAGAAGGTCTTCGTTTCCTATAAAGGTTAATAGAGGCATGATAGTGGATGGAAGACAAAATTTTGACACTAATAGTTTTATGATAGAAGGACTTGAGTGTGATATCTTTTGATAGGAAGAGGCGACTTATATACATCTAATTAGGTAAAATGAGTTGTGCCTAACCTAGGGATGTATCATGATTACTTAAGATTCACAATTATGACTAAGGTACGTTGAGTGCACACAATGTCCAGAGATTTGATCAAAAGATTTTCTCTTGGAAAGAGAGAATATTTCACATCATGAATATTTTTACTTATTAGAAAATTCACAAATTGGACTTGCACTATTATTTAATCAGTCATAGATAAGGAGAATCATACCTTAGAGATTCTGAAATCTTTTCACAGCGATTCTATATTTGAGTGCTTTCCTTTCTGAATCCGTCTTGAGTTTAGGCTTCTGACTTTCCTCAGATTCTCTTTATTCTGGTTTCTCGTCATCTCCAAAGATTCTTATTCTTAGAGAATCTGAAATCTTCACCGTGATACTTCATCTGAATGTTTTCTATTCTGACTCTGAGCTTCTGATTATCATTTTTCAGCTTCTGCTTCCTTCAAAGTGGTCTATCGAATATTTACTGATTCCGCATTTGTCAGAAATCCTCTGTATTCTGACGTTGAAGAATGTCGGTGTTTTATGAGTTTTGATTCTCAAGTTCTGAGAACTAGAATCAATCTTCTCTTTTGATGATCTTTCCCTTTTTCCATTTAGAAACATTCATCTGACTTCTGAGAGCAATCTTCAGATACAGATATTCTGACCAACAGAACATCTTTCTTCCATCAAGGTCTCTTATAAACAAATTCTTGCTTTTAAAAGATCAGTAATTCCTTAGCTTGAACATGACTGCTGAGAGGTTATGTGTTAGAGAGAATTGATTAACATCTCATAACATCTTCTCACTTGAACAGATGCAGAGCTTGTTCGAATACAAGTATCATCAAACATGTGTGTAACATATGACATAGTTTGTATGACAATCTTGTTCTTACAATGCTGATCTAACTTGTTTAGAGTTAGTCTGTCAAAGGATTGACAACATATCTGCTTCTGAAAAGAATGTCCACTGATTTTTCATTTTGAAAAACATCAGCGACTTAAATCCTTTTTGGCTTCGAGTAGATGACTTCTGTCTTTGCATATAGTCGAGCATCTTCTGATTCCAGAATTTATGCAACATTAATTTCTGAGAGAACTATCAGATAACATTCTGACCAATTACAGTCGGTTCAACTGAGATAGAATCTCAAGTTAATAGAACTCAATCGTCTATGTAATTTCAATCATTGCTCAGAATTCATCCTGAATCAGATTCCTGAGAGACTCTGACTTGCGATGCGTCATTCAGATTGTGCGATGCATGAAGCATAAGCACCAAGGAGAATCTAAATTAGCAATGCATGAATCAGACTTGCAATGCAGAAGCTTATCAGAGTTGAGTTGTAAGGTTCTGACTTGCTATGCAAGGTTCTGATAACCGATACAGAAACATAAACAATAAATAAAAGCATAAGCAAGAGTAAAGAACACACGATATATCCTGGTTCCCTTGAGCAATTCACAAGTTAGTCCAGTCCACCCTTCCAAGGTGATTTTGCCTTGATCACAAGGACTTAATCCACTATAATCAAAACCGATTACAGATGCACGGGCTAACGCCGATGACTAACAACCTGCACAACCGCAGCTGTGACTAACCCACAATGAACCGTTCAGGGATCCAAGTTAATGGATATAACGAACATTGACCTAATAGGTTCCAATCTCGCAAGATCTACTACCAGAATTTCACAGCTAAACATTCAGTGATCCGAGTTAACGAATATAACGTTTACTGACCATTCTTCCAGGATTTTCAATGAGTTTCATCAGTGATCTCATAAGAGTCTGATGCACAATTGGTCCTCTTTGAGATATGACTATCATTGACCATATTTTAGGATTTCCACAATGACACCAAGCCATTGTCTTCCCAAGTCTCCGATCACACTGATCACTTGAGGAATCCTAATTCACATAGAATTAGTTGCAGGAGGTTACAATAATGCTTCTTAACAAGCAGATAACTCCTAAGTTTAAGTACAAATGAACACAGAGTGTTCTAGCAAGATATGAGCAACAACTCCTTGCAAACTACATGATTCTAACAAGATGTACATGATTTGACAGTTGAATAACATCTTGAGAATTCTTCATCTTCTTCGTTGAGCAAGCTTCGAGCAACAACTCCCTTGCTACTGATCTTTGATCTTCAGAGATGATGTAGTTGGTTGATGACTTGACTGATTTGCAATAATATCTTGTTCATCAACAACTTCTATACCAATTGATTGTTGTTATGTTGAATGATGATCTTTGAGCTTCAACAACAATGGTCGTGTGTTAAGGGTGATAGCTTTAAATGTTTAGTGTAACAATGATAATTGATTGTTGCGACTATCATCACATCGACACTTTTAGAAGCGCATACTCCTTTCCTTTAAATAGCCAAGTAAAATATAGCCGTTGAAGAGCTGTTGGCTGTTTGAAAAGAGTCGTTATGCAATGATGAAAGTTGTACTGCCATATCTTCTTTTTACTGTAGAAGAAGTGATGGGATAGATCTTTTTTAGTACGGTTGTAGTGAGCGATTTTGGACGCGGTTCTTAAGCCCTGGTTGCTCTCTGCGGTTGAGCTTAAAACTACAGGTCGATTCATTTTTTATCCTATTGTGAGCTGAATAAGGAAGGGAAATAGATGTCTCCAATTAACCCTGCTTGCATACTGAGTTTAAACAGCGGTCTGTTAGGTTACAGATGCTATCAATGTGGGGGGGGGGGGCCTTTGTACTGGTTATTCGTATTTCGCCAATACAGGTTCTTTCTTTCTTTTTTCTAGGCAAAGGGTTTCTGGCGGGGAATAAGGATTAGGATGTTAGGACTGATATTTTTGAATTACTGCTTTTGATTGACGGAGATATGGGATTTGGGTTTTTTGTTGATTGCGCTCGCTAAGATCTTTTCTTTCGATCTTATGCCTACGTATTCCCGTTTACCGAAACAGCGAAATTAGAGCGTTCGTAGTTCCTCCTATTCTATGGGAGGAAATTGGTTTTTGGTGTCTTGTTCAAAGCCCAAGACATGAAGCGAAAGGTAGTTTGTATCTTGATCAAAGCCCAAGATGTGAAGCTAAAAGGTCTATTTGTGTCTTGTTCAAAGCCCAAGACGTGAAGTTGAAAGACCTCGACTTTAGAGAGAATTTGTCATCTCTAAAGAGGGGGAAGGAGAATTACTTTAACTGGGATACGCGGATCCGAGCAATGCCATAATTTCCGAAGAAAGGGTTTTAACCTGAAGGAGAAGACTTTAACTCAGTGTAGAGCAATGCCATCTTTCCTTAGGAATTTCTCATGCTAAAAGAGGGACAGTGGCATAGATGTAGATGATCCAGAGGCTTGCCGCTTACAGCGATTAGATGAAGGGAAAGGAGTTGTTGATGTTTGTGTACTGTGAACGAGGCACAACTTTGATGCTAAAAGGTTGATTGGATCAACCAGTGGTTTTCTTATACAAAGCCTAAGAGGAGGCTAATTTCCGCTAGGAAAATCATTATACAAAGCCTAAGAGGAGGCTATTTTGTGTCTCGTACAAAGCCCGAGAGAGAGGCTAAAGGTTTTTGACCCAGTGGGGCATATCGTTATACAAAGCCTAAGAGGAGGCTAGCAAAGAGTTCGACTCTTGCTTAAGGGATTTATATCTCGTACGAGGCCCGAGATGGAGGCAAAAAAGGGGTGATTGAATCAACGAGGGAATCTTTTGTGTCTCATACAAAGCCTGAGAGAGAGGCTAAAAGGGTTTGACTCTACAGGGGAATCTTTTGGTATCTCGTACGAAGCCCGAGATGGAGGCTATTGTAACTGTTTCAGTTGAGTGACAGATCCAATATACTGATTTAAAAGAGAAAATCAATTCTTATATGAGTAACACTGTACACAGGGCTTTGATTTGAGGACCAGTGATATTTCCTTCTCTTTGAGGAAACGGGAAATCCGAAGGGTATTGAGACTATCCGAGTCTGCGGGTTTCCTTCCTACTTAACGAAGGGTGCTTGAGAATGTCTTTGAGACTCAAGGAAGTGAGACTGTCCAAGTCTAGAGTTTTATCTTTTGTACTATGCTTCGAGAAACAGTAGTAGACTCTATGAAAGGACTGTTTTATGAGGATGACTAGGTTCTGTTCCTATACCTCTAGGAGGTCGTCGGGACAATTTGTACGAAGCCCAAGAGGAGGCTGGAATCTTTTAAGAAGCCGAAGGGTCCTTGTACGAAGCCCAAGAGGAGGCTATCATTCCCGGAGGAAGAGATCATTATACGAAGCCTAAGAGAAGGCTGTGAATACTTCTAAGAAGCCGTAGTGTCCTTGAATAATGCCCAAGAGGAGGCGGGGTTGCTTTTAGGAAGCCTGTGGGTCCTTGTATGATGCCCAAGAGGAGGTCGATGCTTTTAAGAAGCCCGTGGGTCCCAAACCAAAGAAAAGTTCAGGAAAACTCTTTTAGAGTTAAAACCACTGGTAAACGTGCGAGGTTTACTATCCAGTGACTTTAACTTTTAGAGAGAGTCCGAACCGTTCGGCGGTTTGAAGAAATTCAAGAGAAGTTTCACCGAGAATAATTCATCTCTGGGGGATAGAATTTCTTGACGATTCCTAAGGAGGACAGCCGAAGAGAAGACTGTATCTGGTGCTCCTATTGGGGATCTAGGCGTCTATTTCTACGAATAAATGAAACGGCGTCACTTAGTTCTAGACGTAGTAGTCGGGGAAACTCGAAATATCTATACTATTATTACACAGTAGATATGAGTTTATGAAAGGAGACTTACAGTGAGCAGCCCCACAATACAGTTTATAATATGAAAGCAGTAAACGAAAGTGATAACCACTTACTCGGTTGTAGAGCTTCCATGTTGTTTGGTTAGTTGTTCAACAAAGAAAGATTAAAAACAACAGTATATTCAAAATCAAAGGAGAAAGTGCTTTGAAAAAGAAAGATCTGGGGCTTACAGCTCAAGGAGAGGCCCAGGGTTTTATCAGTGAGCGCACTGTTTGAATTTGTACAGAGGGACTTATACAAGTGACTGTGGCCCAAAATGGTTTTCTGTACAAAGGGATGGGTCTTAGACTCTCTCAAGAGGCCCAAAGTGTTTTAAAGAAAAAGAAATGGGTCTTACTACTCGAGGGTAGACCCATATGGTTTTTATTTTTGAACGGGCGACGATCGCGCCGTTTACTTGTACTGAGGGACTTATACAATGAGTGAGGCCCAAAAAGTTTTTGTACAAGGAGGGATGGGTCTTACACTCTCTCAAGAGGCCCAAAGAGTTTTGAGATGAATAAATGAGTCTTACTACTCGAGGGTAGGCCCAGATGATTTTTGAAAAGGCGACGATTGCGCCGTTTGTTTTTTTACGGTATCGGGACTTATACAATAAGTGAGGCCCAAAGATGATTTGGTCAAAAAAAGGGGTTGGGTCTTACACTCTAATAGAGGCCCAAAGTGTTTTGAAAATGATTTATGAGGGTTGAATTGATCCAAAACCCTAATTTGTTTTCAAAATGTATTTAATTAAATAAAAATTCAATTAAAATGATCAAAATTGTTTAACACATGGAAAACAAATTGTGATCTTGGATTAATGCTTCAAAAATTAAGTATTGACCTACAAAATAATTAGAAAGCATTAAAAGTTGCAAAATCAATGTAGAAAAAATATTTAAAATGCCAAAAACAATCAAAATATTAATTCTTTACAAAAATATCAATTATATGAAATAAATAATATTTTTGGGATTTTTTGATAAAATAAAATATTTTAACATTTTTGTGAATTATTAAAAAAAGAATCAACTCAAAATCATTAAAACTCAGAGAGAAATTAATTTTTGAATCAATTAAACAAAATCACAAAATTCAAATATTCAAATATATGAAAATGGCGCCAAGAACAACACCAAGAACACGCGCGTTTTTCAGTTTGCCCAGATTTGCATTTTCCATTCAATCTCACTGAATACGTAATTATAACATGCAATCCACATATCATTATGCTCGCCTCAACCTCACGATCATGTCTATGTACTTTAATTTCATTTAAATTAAACATACAACAAGAAATCACGAAGAAACCTCAAGAACCCTAATTTCTGCATGAAGGCTAGGATTTTTGATACACGATTCAAACAATGCAATTAATTGAGGGAAAACATTCCATGCATGATTATGAACATATGGCCAAATTATTGTGCGAGGAAATATGCATAGATTGAGAGATGCCCAAGCTTAGGCTTACCTCCAAGTCGTGACAACAAGTTCAGATGTGATTTTGAGTTGGAGGTGTTACAGACAAGTTGTGATGATCTGGACAACTTCCCTACACCATATGGAGTGTGTTTGAACACTTGGATTGAATTGAAATGGACTGGATCAGTTTATGGCATCTCAGCTGCTACTTCACTTCAAACTTGTGTGGATGGCAAGTGATTTTGAGATTTTGATGTTCCAGATGTTATGTGAGTGTTTGATCAGCTCATATGTGATGTATGTGAGGTGTGTGAGTGATTGGTTTGTGCAGAATTGCTCTCAAACTCAAAACCCGATAGCTACCTTGCTAAGAAAGGCATTTTTGCCAAGAGAAAGAGATTTTGAGGAAAGCATCTGTTAGATGGCTTTGGTGTACTTAAACTGACCACAATTGAGCTCTATTTATAGTAGAGCAAGTTTGTTTTGCAAGGAATAGTACATGGCCGCTGGTAAGTAGGTTTCCTCAATGTTGGCCAATGGAAATGAAAGTCTCCTCTAGCCATTGACTAGAGGTTAGGGCACAGAGCTTTGGTCCCCTTGGTCTTGGATAAGTCTTGACTGATTTTAGATGAGAATGGCTCAGTCCATGCCACCTTGATGGTTCCATTGAATGCCTCATTCCAAATTTGAAGTCTTGTCCCTATTTTGGCCATTCTAGGTTCAACATGCTATTTCTTGTTCCTTGGACCTTGGAGGCTTGGCTCAGTGATTGTCCCCTTTGGATTCAATCCTCTGAGGTGTCCAAGTGGATTGGAGCAATTGCAATTGGCTGATTTTGGCAAATCGAGCCAAAATGCAAATTCTGCCTTGCTTTGACAAATTTCAGCAAGGCAACTTGCCAATGTTGTATCTCATGATGTAGGTTGAATTTGGCAATGTTCTTGGCCATTTTGGAAAGCTCTTACATGATACAACAACTGTTTGAACAAGTTTGGTTTTGATCTCTTTTGATTCCAAGTGAAAAATCCCCCTACATTTGGCAAAAAGTGAAGCAGAATTCTGACTTAGTGAAAATTTCACTAAGTGTTGGAAAAAGTGACATTTTCACTTTTTAGCCACTTTGATCACTCCATAACTTAAAATCCTTAATGAATTGGAATGACTTGTAGTTGAAGTTTTTGTAGGTGATAATGAGGGCTACAAATCCATCTTTGGATGAGAAAAAATGGCCTTGTGGTTTAGGAGTTATGGTCCTCCAAAGTTGGTACCTTTGCCACTTTATTTTTAACTTAGAAAAATTTCTAAGTTTTATGGTTACCCCTTTTACAAGTTATCTCACTTTTCTTGATTTTTCTTGATGAATGATGATTCAAATCATACATTAACATCATTTTAGGGTTAAAAATCCATTTTGGTGAAAAATCTCAAAAAGTCAAAGTTGACTTTTGTGCACAGTTGACTTTTTATCAGATGAATTCCAAACTGTGCAATTCTTCAGGAAATCATGTCCTTGACCTAAATCAAACTTGATGGACATGTTCCATGGGTGTCATAGGGTATATTCAATCATGTATTAGGGTTTGGGAGCATGTCCTGGTCAAAAGTCAAAGTTACAGTTGACTTTTCCCTTAAAACCCTAATTGTGGTGCAGATGAAAATGAAACTTGTTGCTCAAGCTCCTTGGATCAATCCATTGTTCCAAATGGATCAATATGGTATATTAGAGACCCTCAAATCATCTCTTGAGGTCTTGGCTCATGGTTTGTCCCAAAAGTCAACTTAGGGGTGAATTAGGTCAAGAAACCCTAATTCCTGATTTTTGATGAATGCATCCCCTGAGGCAAAATTGACTTGATGCATGGGTTCATGAGGTTCCATGAAGTATATTAGGTCATGTTTTGTGTCATTGCCTTGTTCCCAGATGAAAATTTCCATCTGGAGGCCCTGGTCGACCAAAATCCTAATTTGGTGACACTGTCGATCTTGAGACTTGATCCACCTAGAAGGGAGCAGCCTTGTGCTTAATCCTTGAAGTGGGAGTCCTTTTTGATCCATTGTGGATGTTTGAGAGATTAGACAAGTTGAAGATCATGTCATTTCTTGATTGATCCTTTGTCTAAGCACTCAGAGAGGGCTTGAAACCTTAATTTTGATTGTATTAGATGCTCACCCATCTTTGGGGAGACTGATGAAGCATGATGGTTCATCCACATTGTGATGATGATTTTCACAATGATGGGAAATCTAAGTGGTCAAAATTTGGGGTATTACAGATGCCCCTATTTAATCTTCTTGGACCCGAAGGTGTGAATGACGAAGGTATTCGGGCATTCGGGGTGCAAGAGGATTAAATATCGGAATACCCGAAATTTTGATGGTGGTTATGAATGGTAGCTTACGTATTCATCTTCTTTAGCTAAGCAATGATGCTTAGAAAAGGTAAACTTCCCCTCGATCCTGGTCTTCGGCCAAGGAACTGGTCTCAGTTTTCTTTTGTCAACTTCCCCTCGATCCTGGTTTCCTACCAAGGAACTGGTCTCAGTTTCTGATTTAAACTTCCCCTCGATCCTGGTTTCCTACCAAGGAACTGGTCTAAGTTTCAGAAATAAACTTCCCCTCGATCCTGGTTTCTTACCAAGAACTGGTCTTAGTTTCTGATTTAAACTTCCCCTCGATCCTGGTTTCTTACCAAGAACTGGTCTTAGTTTCTTTTGTCAATAAACTTTATTGACAAGGGACGCTATGCGTAGCGGCTTTCCTCAAACTTCTCGCCGAATTTTCCTGGGGAGATGCCATTTGAGTGGAAAAAAGTTTTGATGTCAGACTTGCTGGGGAACCCATTCGTCTGAGTTGTAGAGTTGTACAAACTTCTCTGTTGGAGACGCCATTTGTTTCTACTGGGAAAAGCAAGTCTCTTGAGACACTGTTTTCGTTTGGGATCTTTCATCATACTTTTCTCGGGATCTTCCCGGAGAAACGCCATATGATGGGGTCCAATTTTGAGGTGCCGATGACCTTTTCATCAACGACTTTTTGGAGAAATACTGATGTACTGCCGAATCTTTGATCACGAGGCTTTCTCTGTGGATTTTCCTTAATCCGGGAAAGCAAGGATATCATCTTCAATGGCGAAGAGTGACATTTGTTGAAGGTTCTCTGATCTTTCAGAGGTTCAAGTTATCAAAGTGGCCAAGTGCCGACTCTGATCTAAAGATACACTGGTGGCGAGATTGTGCAGACGCAACACTTCCTGACGAGGAAAGAACTGACAAACTCGATTGAGAAAACTATTTATCACTAGGGGACAAGACCGGCTCAAGTGATAGTGATGCAATACGAAATGCGAACGCAAATAAAATGCATGAAGTATGTATGTTTATGCTGACAAAACAGACGCGACATACAGACTAATGGATGAACACAATTGGATACTCGGCCATCGCGGGGCGAAGAAGTACCGTTGATTCAAAATAGCAATTCCACCTTGCTTAGGAGAGATAGTCCACGCGGGGAGCTATGTTGATCGGGCTTAGGAGATGAGAACTGCCCGAAGGTGTTAGACGAAACAAGGTCTCTGACACAGTTGATCCCTTCATTCAGGCGAACTGGTTTAGAAGGAGTACTTTGATTCTGCACTTTGAGGTTCAAACACCTTTGGAGAAGCGATCGAGATTCTTCTGATGTTCAACAGTCAAAAGAAATGCCATCTTTAATTTAAAAGCAGAAAAAGTTTTAACAAGTAAATTCATTTTTGTTTTATTTCAAGAATCGCTGATTAAGTTTAAACAACGTCGTTCTGTAAAGCTAAAACAAGTAAAGAATTACAAACAAAAGCACAAGGGCTCAAATTTTATTGATAAGATGGAGATCAGCCAAACGCGTGATTCCAAAGAGTATATACAAAGTTAGAAAATGGTAATTTACAGGGAAAAGGGCTACGTTGAAACATAACGACCACTATCCTTCTACCAACTTTGAATTCGGGGCATCCTGAGCTTCCGTCGAAGGTGACCTTTGACTGGAGATTTCCTCCGATAGATGATGCTGTAACTGCTGCTGAGGGACTTGCCTTTGTTGAACATAGTTACTTGCCATTATCCCTAATTTTGCTTGGACCGTACTATGAGATTTCCAATCCATCGGGATGATTCTTTTTTTTTCATGTCTCTAACTTTTGCCTGGACCGCCCTTTCGGGTTTTCAATCCACCGAGACGTTTTTTTTTTGTTTTAGGCGAAGTATTTCTTGACTACATCAACATTCGTGGGGTAGGCAAATTCTTCTCCGTCCATGGTTGCAAGTCTCAAGGCGCCGCCTGAGAAAGCTTTCGTGACCACATAGGGGCCATCATAATTTGGGGTCCATTTTCCCCGAAAGTCAGTGAGAAATGATTGTATCTTCTTGAGCACGAGGTCTCCTTTTCTGAAGACACGAGGTCGGACCTTTTTGTCGAACGCCCTCTTCATTCTCTGTTGATACAACTGACCGTGGCATAGTGCCGTGATTCTCTTCTCTTCGATCAGGTTCAGTTCGTCGTGTCGACTTTGACACCATTCAGCTTCGGTGAGCTGAGCTTCCATCAATACCCTGATTGACGGGATCTCTACTTCTATGGGAAGCACTGCTTCCATTCCATATACTAGAGAGAAAGGGGTTGCCCCTGTTGAAGTACGGACAGATGTGCGATAACCATGAAGAGCAAAGGGTAGCATTTCGTGCCAATCTTTATAGGTTACAACCATCTTTTGAACAATCTTCTTGATGTTCTTGTTAGCCGCTTCTACCGCTCCGTTTATCTTGGGTCGGTAGGGAGATGAGTTATGGTGTTCAATCTTGAACTCTGCACACAACTCTTTCATCATCTTGTTGTTCAAGTTGGATCCATTATCAGTAATGATCTCACTTGGAACACCATAACGGCAGATGATATTGTTTTTGATAAATCGGACCACCACTTGTCGGGTTACATTGGCGAATGACGCTGCTTCGACCCACTTGGTGAAATAGTCAATGGCTACCAGGATGAACCGATGTCCGTTTGAAGCCTTGGGCTCAATCATACCAATCATGTCGATTCCCCATATGGAAAAAGGCCACGGGGAAGAAAGAACTTTGAGATGTGATGGCGGTACATGAATTTTGTCGGAGTATATCTGACACTTGTGACACCTCCTCATGTACTTGTAGCAGTCGGATTCCATGGTCAACCAATAATACCCGGTCCTGAGAATTTTTCTCGCCATTGTGTGTCCGTTGGCATGAGTGCCAAAGGATCCTTCATGAATTTCTTTCATGAGCTTGTTTACTTCTGGTCTGTCGACACATCGGAGCAAGACCATGTCAAAATTTCTCTTATAAAGAGTGTCACCGCTCAGGAAGAAGTTTCCAGCCAATCTTCTGAGGTTTTTCCTGTCTTTTCTGAGTGCCCCAGATGGGTACTCTTGTTTCTGAAGAAAGCATTTGATATCGTGATACCAAGGTCTGTCGTCTATGACTGCTTCAATCATGAAGATGTAAGCGGGCCGTTCAAGGCGCATTATGTCGATCTTAGGTAAGTCATTCCATCGACCTACACTAATCATGGAAGAGAGAGTGGCTAAAGCATCAGCCATGTGATTCTCATCACGAGGGATGTGATGAAAGTCGACTCTGTTGAAGAAAGGTAACAACCTTCTTGCATAGTCTTTGTAAGGAATCAACCCTGATTGGTATGTGTTCCAATCTCCTTTTATCTGGTTAATAACCAGGGCTGAGTCGCCGTATACGTCCAAGTTTTTGATCCTTAAATCAATTACTTCCTCGAGACCCATGATACAAGCTTCGTATTCGGCCTCGTTGTTCGTACATTTGAACGTAAGTCTGGCAGTGAAAGGAATGTGGTTACCCTGAGGGGTAACAATGATTGCCCCAATTCCGTTTCCGTAATGATTAACTGCTCCGTCAAAGATAAGTCCCCATTGGGAACCTGGTTCTGGCCCTTCACTGGGTAGCGGTTCATCGCAATCTTTCATCTTTAGATACATGACATCTTCGTCTGGGAAGTCAAACCCGATTGATTCTCGATTGTTAATCGGTTGATGAGCCAAATGATCGGCTAAAATACTTCCTTTAACGGCTTTCTAAGCATGGTACTCTATGTCATATTCTGATAGTAGCATCTGCCAACGGGCAATCCTTCCCGTGAGAGCAGGTTTTTCGAAAACGTACTTGATTGGATCCATTTCAGAGACCAACCAAGTAGTATGACGAATCATGTACTGGCGAAGACGTTTGGCTGCCCAAGCCAAAGCGCAGCAAGTTTTCTCGAGCATCGTGTACCGAGTTTCACAGTCGGTGAATTTCTTGCTTAAATAGTAAATGGCAGACTCTTTCCTTTTAGTTTCGTCTTGTTGGCCAAGTACACATCCCATTGAGTCCTCTAGGACTGTGAGGTAAATGATCAGTGGTCTTCCTTCCACTGGAGGTGATAGAATCGGAGGATTCAACAGATATTCCTTAATACTGTCGAAGGCAGTTTGGCAGTCTTCTGACCAAATGCAATCCTGGTTCTTTTTTAATAATTTGAAGATCGGCGCACATGTCGCGGTCATGAGGAATATGAATCTGGAAATGTAGTTCAAACGTCCCAGGAATCCTCTGACTTGTTTTTCAGTTTTCGGAGAAGGCATTTCTTGAATGGCCTTGACCTTGTCAGGATCAACTTCAATTCCTTTCTGGCTGACGATGAACCCTAGTAATTTCCCCGAACGGACACCGAAGGTGCACTTGTTTGAAGATGTTCGAACAATTTTGACAGATGTTCAACGTGCTCATCCTCTTTTCTTGATTTTGCAATCAAATCATCGACATATACCTCGATTTCCTTGTGTATCATGTCATGAAACATAGTAGTCATGGCCCTTTGATAGGTTGCCCCGACATTCTTCAAACCGAACGGCATTACCTTGTAATAAAAGGTACCCCATGGGGTAATGAACGAAGTTTTCTCCATGTCTTTCGGCGCCATTTTGATCTGGTTATAGCCCGAGAATCTATCCATGAAGGAGAATACTTTGAACATTGTTGTGCTGTCAATCAACATGTCAATGTGTGGTAAAGGAAAGTCGTCCTTTGGACTTGCCTTGTTTAGATCTCTATAATCAACACACATTCTGACCCTTCCATCCTTATTGGGAACGGGTACGATGTTGGCTAACCATTGAGGATATTCAGATGTAGCGAGGAAACCCGCGTCGATCTGTTTCTGTACCTCCTCTTTGATTTTGATGGCCATGTCCGGGTGAGTGCGTCTCAACCTTTGCTTTACTGGCGGACATTCCGATCTCAATGGTAAGTGATGTTCCACGATGCTGGTATCCAACCCTGGCATATCCTGATAGGACCAAGCGAATACATCGGGGAATTCTTTGAGAAGCTTTATCAAACCCTCTCTGGCAGTTGGACTGAGCAGTGCTCCGATCCTGATTTCTTTTCTCTCCTTTTCTAAACCCAAGTTTACCGTTTCCAACGGCTCTTTGTGAGGTTCAATGGACCTTTCCTCTTGTCTGAGTAGTCGGGAGATCTCTTCTGGAATTTCGTCGTCATTTTCTTCTTCAGCCTCGAATACCGGGAACTCAAAGTTGGGAGAAGGCATCGGATCGTATGTTTCAACGGGGTATAAAACAAGCAATCTGCATGACGTGATGATTCGTGTTTAGAAGAGATAGAGAAAATGCAAGTGTGTGCAGTGTTTTGATTTTTACTGCTTGTTTTTACTATTGAATGTTTTTTAGGATTACCATTTTCTGAAAAAGCAAAAAGAGAAAACAGTAATTAATACGGAAATTACAGAACGACGTTATTTTATTAATGAACAAGTCGAATCTTGAAACTACAGCCCTATAAAACAAAACTCTGTCGCTTTGGGCAAAGCGAAGAGGGAAATTTACAGAAAGCGAGCCCTATCAAAATATCTGTTTCACCTGGGCAAGGTGAAAGGTTTTAAAGATGGCAATTACTTTGACTGATGAACGACCTTAGGAACCTCGACGGCAACCCATTGGCGGCGAACTCCTCGGTGAATCACAAAGTCTGGCACCTTCCTTGATTTGTCTTCAGAAATGACGCTGATTTCTGGTGGAGCAGGATCATTGGAATCTGTGTCCCAAGCAGAGTTGTCGTAGGAGGATTCCTCCCCATCTAGTTGGCTGGATATCTTCGAGACTGATACGAGAGCTTTCGGGAGCGGTGTACTTGACCATAAAGTCGTATTTTCCACTTGGTTGTCCCAAAGTGTCCCAAACTTCTTTGGAACTGGAGAAGTCATCCCTCTCGATGACATTGAGCTCAGGAAAAGCATAGTTGATGAATTCAAGTCCTGCGAATGTTGCGAATTCATCTTCATGTTGAGTAATTTCTGAATGACCTGAGTGTTGATTCCATGACATGGCGGGGACACAGGTATTCCGTTCAATGATGCTCAGCTGAGTTTCATTACTCGGCTGACTTTCTTGCCCCAAGTTTCCTGGGTAAGGCTGCCACATTGGCAGACCATCCATCGGGCCATAGTAATTGCGATCAAAGTTTTCTTTCATCAGAGTGTCTTCCTCTAATGAATTTGGCGGAGCACGACATCCTTCCGGATCACAATCTCCGTAGATCATTTCGACATCTGATCTTGGTATAAATCTCGGACTTTCTGTAGGAAAGCAAAAAGGCATAGGCACCTCTTCCTGAGACATATAGCCGTCCTTGTTAAGGTAGGACTTCCATTCTTCATCTGTGTCAGAGGGATCTTCCTCATTGATAGCATGAACTGTCTGAGACACTGGGTGAAGAAAACCTCCACTGTGGAAGAAGTTTTGAAGGGGATAAAGACTTTCATCGTTGGCGGCTGTCTGGGTACAGGTTGCAGAAAAACCAAGACCCTTCTTTGTTTTATTGTCATTAGGAATGACAAGCCGTCCCCATCCTGTCGTATCGGTACTCTCAACCGCTTTGATAACATCTTTGTATGAAGAAATTGAAGTTCCTTCTTCGGATTGATCGTTCTTGCTCACCGATAGCGCTTGGAACTGAGTTCCAATAACCTTCTCGGGTTCCACACAAGTAGATGATGATAAGTTGCTTACAAGCAAGGCTTGTTCCCCACAAACCGTGACAAGTTGATCGTTCTTGACGAACTTTAGCTTTTGGTGGAGGGTCGAAGTAACCGCTCAAGCCTGATGTATCCAAGGTCTTCCTAATAAACAACTGTATGTTGCCCGGATGTCCATGACCTGGAAAATGATTTGGAAAGTGTGAGGACCAATAGTTATGGGAAGATCCACTTCGCCGATAACTGTTTTTCTGGATCCGTCGAATGCTTTGACGACGACCTCGCTGACTCTCATCGGAGGGCCCTTGAATGATAATTGCGTCAAAGTGGACTTCGACATAACATTCACGGCTGACCCTGTGTCTACCAGTACGTTGGCTAAAACATCGCCCTGGCAGTTAACTGTAATGTTGAGCGCCATGTTATGACGGCGACCCTCTTCAGGTAATTCTTCATCACTAAATCCCAAATTGTTGCAGGAAGTGATGTTAGAGACAATGCTATCGAATTGTCTGATTGTTACATCCTGTTCCACAAAGGCTTGCTCCAAGACTTTCTGTATAGCCTCCCTGTGGGCTTCTGAACTGAGTAACAGCGATAATACTGAGATCTTTGAAGGAGTCTGTAACAGTTGATCAACAATGTTATATTCACTCATTTGGATGAGCTTTAGCATCTCATCTTTGTCTTTTGAAAAGTCAGGATTACCAGATTGACTGACTGGTGGATCAGGAATTTCTGCCTGAAGTTCCTTTTCTTTGTTGGATTCTCCAACCCCTCGGTTGAAGATTCGACCGCTCCGTGTTACACGACTGATGTCTGCAATATTCACGATGGAGGGTAATGGAATTTCCTTTCCATTCTCGATTGTTGTTGCACCGTATTTGTAAGGGATTGCCTTAGCTGATTCATACGGTAATGGCCCCGGTAGATAGATGACTATGGGAACCTTCTGATTTTTCTGACCATCATAAGTAATCTCGATCCGTTCCCGGTTGGGAACTCTAGATTTGTCAAGTAGAGGGATGATGGAAAAAACATCCCTGGTCCTGTGATGACCAGAGATCGTGACAACATCCTCAACTTGATCGGCAAGGTAGTTCGGCGACCAAATGATGGGTCCTGAACCTGGATATGGACGAATTTCTCCATGATCGACCTGACCCTGAAGAGCTGCTCTCACAAGGTAACACCCCTGGTTACTTTCCGAACAGACGCTACAACTGTCATAGTTGTGTGGTGGCACCTGGCCACGCCCACTTTGAATACAATGTAACCTCACTAGGTTATCTTCCATTGATCGGACATCCTGTCTTTGACGACGAGTAGAATTCCTGTTATTGATACTAATCTGCTGAGTATCTTCATCCATGTAGATTGGCATCCACCAGTGATTTAAGAAGTGCTGAAGTGCCTCCTGGACAAGGGTACAACCTCGATCGTTTTCGCAACCTGCTTTACAGCTTTGATAGTCATGTGATATTAAGAATCCAAGTCGGACCTGCTCAGCATGTAACTCTACCAGGTTGGTATTCATTACGCGGATGTCGAAGATCTGAACCATGTTGATTTGATAGGAGTTCCTATCATGGTAGTCTTGGATCCATCCAAGATCCATCTGATGCTGGAGGGCCTCTTGTATGAAAGAGCATCCCCATTTGTTTACCGAGCAAATCAGACAGGAACTATAATCGTGCCGCGGCAGATTATGATACTGGCTTTGCCTTGAGTGCATCGCCACCAAGTTGGCATTCATCGCACGGATGTCGTGGCTTTGAATGACGTTAGAATTCGTAGAGACCATGTTAATTCCATGAACTCGGTGCTCCTGGATCCATCCGAGATCCATCTGTTCCTGTAGAGCTGATTGCACTACCGAACATCCTTGGTTATCTTTAGAGCAGATATCACACTGGTGATAATTATGAGGTGGCACATGGCCATATCCACTCTGTCTACAATGCATCTTGACCAAATTGGTTCCCAATAAGAGTACATCGTGAATTTGATAGACATTGTTAGTCTCTTCTTCTATCAAATTGACTGCAGCCTTCTCATGTTGAGGCAGCGGGTTCGTAAGAACATTAGGATTCGTATCTTTGAAAGATAAGAGCCCGCTCCTAACAAACTTTTGCACGTTGGATTTGAAATTGAGGCAAGTCTCAATGTTATGCCCTGAGCCTCCTTGATGATAAGGACATGTTTGATCCGCTTTAAACCAGAAAGGCGGATTTTCCGGAACTGAATGGGGAGACTTAGTCTGGATGTGCCCCTTGGCTAGCAGTAACGGAAACAGTTCTGCGTACGTTACAGGTATAGGATCAAATCCTGATGGCCGTGTTGTACGGTTGTTATTATATGGAGGACGAGCCTGCTGAAGAGGCTGTTGTGTCCTTTGCTGGTCAAGTTGGCTCTGCGCAACCTGAGGTTGATACATAGGAACAGGCGCGGGGCCGATAGCAGGGGTAACAACTGCTACTGGCTGATAACGTCGCCTTTGCTTTCCGAGAGAGATATTCCCAATATCTTGCTCTTTTTTCTTAGGGAGAGCACTACCGTATTCTTTAGTACCGCTCGTTGATCCAGTGTCTTTTACCAAACGCCCTTCTCGGACGGCTTCCTCAAGACGTACACCCATGCCGACCATTTCGGTGAAATCACTGGGTGCACTGGCGACCATTCGGCCGTAGTAAAATGAACTCAAGGTCTTTAAGAAGATCTTTGTCATCTCTTTTTCCTCAAGAGGTGGACAAATTTGAGCGGCAATTTCACGCCACCTTTGAGCATACTCCTTAAAGGTTTCCTTTTCCTTTTGCGACATTGATCTGAGTTGATCTCTGTCGGGTGCCATGTCCAAATTGTACTTGTATTGTTGGACGAAGGCAGTACCAAGATCTCTGAATGTACTGATCGTAGTACGGTTTAAACCCATGTACCATTTGAGTGCGGCACCGGTTAAACTATCCTGGAAGTAGTGAATCAGCAGGTCCTGATTCTCCATCTGAGCTGACATCCGCCGAGCGTACATCACCAGATGGCTCTGAGGGCAAGAGTTACCCTTGTATTTTTCAAAGTCGGGCACTTGGAACTTGTGTGGGACTTTCACATTTGGGACCAAGCAGAGGTCTGCGGCGTCCTTCCCAAATAGATCCTGACCGCGAATGGCTTGCGGCTCTTTCTGCATTTCCAGGAACTGTTCCTGGAATTCCTCCATTCTGTCAAACATAGTTTCCTTCTTACCAGAAGGTGTTGGTGGAATCTGTCCTTCCGGGACAGTGTGCTCCACAGGGGGTGGTACCGTGACTACGGCTGTAAGTCTTGGCGCCTCCCGAAGTTTGTAACCTTCAGGAGTCTTCAGTATGCCCCTAGCATCTTCGCTTTCCCGAAGTTTGTAACCTTCAGGCCCAACGGCTTCTGTTGCGATTCCCTAATCTTCAGTGATCGGCGGAACATATCCTTCCGGGATATAGTTAACAGGCATGCCCCAAGGACGATCTTTCGGCATCTGATACCTAGGATCATACTTTTCTATGATGGGCGTTGAGGTGATCTCTGAGATCACAGTCTTTGTAGCTGAGCTTCTGCCATGGCTTGCATGTCGTTACGAAGCTTTCTCATATCCTCTCTTAGAGCGTCGATCTCTTCTTTCAACTCTCTGTTTTCTTCCTCAAGATCATCCATCTTTTTCTGACGATTGGCCCGAGTATTATACGAATGAGACAGTTTGACTCTAGAATTGAGACACAAACGTGAGATTCGTAGGTAAGGAGAATACGCGATGTGAGAATGATGAATGCAATGATTATATTAATTGTTGTTTTTTTGGTTTAATCAAAATAAACTTCGACAATTAGATTGCAAATATCAAACAGCGGGGAAACCCCTTTTTATTGAATTCCAAAGGATTACAGAAATGGAAATACAGTAGATTACAAAGTGCAAAAACAGAAACCTAAACTAATGGGTCCCGAGTCCTCTCTGAAGAGAAATCGGGTGCTGATTCTGGTATCTTCCTTTTCTTTGACCGGGGCGCTTGGGCCGTTGTCGGGTTGTCATTCCTTTTCCAAGTGAAATGAGTGAGCAAATTCCTTTGGTCATCTTGATTCTCTACAGCATGCTGCTCTAAAATTTCAATCAGAGCATCTTTCTCTCTCAGTAGTTGTTGTATTTGGATACACTCTACGTTGAGGGTGCGATACTTGTTCTTCCAAGACCTTCTTTCCTTTTGAACTTTGTTGAGAGTAACCTGAAGCCTTTCAATTTCCTTCATGAAGTACATGACAATTTCCCTCGGTGGAAGAATTCCGTAACGAGGATAAGGCATCTTTAGCTTGAGAGCTCTAGTTTGTACCCAATGGAGATAAGGCTCCACCGAGACACAGTCCAGTTTTCCCAAAGACTCTCGTCCTTTCTTATGAACATGTTTCCAAGCTTGCACTATTTCCATCTTTAGTGCTCTGTCGTTTTCTCCTTCTTTGAAGAAAAGACCTTCCAGATGAACATCCAGTGGGATGTGTCTCATCGGGTATCCAAATTGACGAAGAACTAATATCGGATGATAGTTGATTCCTCCTTTAGTTCCTATGAGGGATACGCTGGGAAAGTTTCCACAACGGTCAATGATTCTGATTCCCTCATAAATCCTATTACACCAATCTATATCAGAGTTGGTGAGGGACATGATCTTCTGCGACCAACGTAAGACACTCTTGCAATCCCAAAAAGCGGCAGACTTGGGCAAGTGAGAGATAAACCACTTGTAGAGCAAAGGTACACAGCATGTGATCTCCCCTCCGCTGTATAAATTTCCCAAGTGTACAGAATGATACGCATCTGCGAGCAAAGTCGGCACAGGGTTTCCAATGAGAAAAACCTTAATAGCGTTGATATCGACGAAGTTATTGATGTTGGGAAACAAAAATAACCCGTAGGTGAGCAAGACAAAGATGCTTTCAAAAGCAGTCCCGTTCCCTATACTAGCGAAGTATAGAGCCTTTTTTGTCAAGAACTGGGCTGGCAAACCTTGGATGCCACCCTTAGTGGTCATGTGAGTCCTGACCTCAGACTCATCCAAATAAATTGCTCTTGCAATAGTCTGACTCTTTGGAATTTCTTCCAGTCCAGAAAATGGAGCTCGATCAGTGACATGTAAATCAGTCAGATGAGAATAATCCTGCAGCGTTGGTGCCAGTTGGTAATCCGAGAATGTGAAACAATGATAAACCGGATCGTAGAACTGAATGAGCGCATCCATGATTCCCTTAATCACATGAACTCTTAACAGTGGTAGCAAACCGCCGTGCTTGGCTCTGAAAGCCTCTAGGTTAACGATCATCCTTGCTAACCTTCTCAAATCCCCTAGTTTTGGAGCCTTGAAGGTATACTGGTGAGTTCTCCTTCTACCGAAGTCCATTAACGTAATCCTTTTCTCTGATATTTGCAATCACAATCTTAGTTTAATTTGAAAAACGGAGAGACTAGAAGAGAAAGTTTTTTTGAATGTTTTAATGTTTTATTAAATGAATGCATGAATGCAGCACACAAAAACATAAAAAAAACATGGGGTCAGAGGGTCGATGTCATGAAGTCAAGGCTCTACCCATCCCCAAAGGTTTATACTAGGGTGATTTTTGTACCTGTACTCATTATCATCAGCTCCTCCCAGGAAGGCAAAACAACAAGCGGATCGCCAGCGAGTTGTGTGCAATCTTAGAGTAAGTGCTATTCACCGAGAATAGATCACCAGCCTCAAATGAGGGTAGTATCGCGTAACAGCTATTTCCGATAGCTTTCGCACTACGAAAAAGGTTGGCTTTTCTTAAGTGTATACTCAATCTCACCACATGCGGCATCACACGCATTCCCAGTAGCAGAAAAATAAACACGTATAGCAATTAGGAAAAGCAGTATATATATTTGTCCTAATCATCCTAGACTTATAAAGCTACGATTCTTAAGTTCCTGACAGAAATGGGTTCCCCGGCGGAAGCCCCAATCTGTGGTTCCCTGCCTAAGGGATGGACCATCATTGGTCAATCTTTCTCTTCAGTAGAGTTCCCATTTTCCGTAGAAAACGGGGATGATGCCCTAAGGCAGAAAAATCTTGGCAATGACTCCCCAGCAGAGTCGCCGTTTTCAAGGAAAACAGAAACAGAAAGAAAGATAGGCCCCACGGTGGGCGCCACTTTTCTGTAGTGAAGGATTTTGGACGCGGTTCTTAAGCGCTGGTCGCTCTCTGCGGTTGAGCTTAAAACTACAGGTCGGTTCATTTTTTATCCTATTGTGAGCTGAATAAGGAAGGGAAATAGATGTCTCCAATTAACCCTGCTTGCATACTGAGTTTAAACAGCGGTCTGTTAGGTTACGAATGCTATCAATGTGGGGGGGCCTTTGTATTGGTTATTCGTATTTTGCCAATACAGGTTCTTTCTTTCTTTTTTCGAGGCAAAGGGTTTCTGGCGGGGAATAAGGATTAGGATGTTAGGACTGATGCTTTTGAATTACTGCTTTTGATTGACGGAGATATGGGATTTGGGTTTTTTTATTGATTGCGCTCGCTAAGATCTTTTCTTTCGATCTTATGCCTACGTATTCCTGTTTACCGAAACAGGGAAATCAGAGCGTTCGTAGTTCCTCCTATTCTATGGGAGGAAATTGGTTTTTGGTGTCTTGTTCAAAGCCCAAGACATGAAGCGAAAGGTAGTTTGTATCTTGATCAAAGCCCAAGATGTGAAGCTAAAAGGTCTATTTGTGTCTTTTTCAAAGCCCAAGACGTGAAGCTGAAAGACCTCGGCTTTAGAGAGAATTTGTCATCTCTAAAGAGGGGGAAGGAGAATTACTTTAACTGGGATACGCGGATCCGAGCAATGCCATAATTTCCGAAGAAAGGGTTTTAACCTGAAGGAGAAGACTTTAACTCAGTGTAGAGCAATGCCATCTTTCCTTAGGAATTTCTCATGCTAAAAGAGGGACAGTGGCATGGATGTAGATGATCCAGAGGCTTGCCGCTTACAGCGATTAGATGAAGGGAAAGGAGTTGTTGATGTTTGTGTACTGTGAACGAGGCACAACTTTGATGCTAAAAGGTTGATTGGATCAACCAGTGGTTTTCTTATACAAAGCCTAAGAGGAGGCTAATTTCCGCTAGGAAAATCATTATACAAAGCCTAAGAGGAGGCTGTTTTGTGTCTCGTACAAAGCCCGAGAGAGAGGCTAAAGGTTTTTGACCCAGTGGGGCATATCGTTATACAAAGCCTAAGAGGAGGCTAGCAAAGAGTTCGACTCTTACTTAAGGGATTTATATCTCGTACGAGGCTCGAGATGGAGGCAAAAAAGGGGTGATTGACTCAACGAGGGAATCTTTTGTGTCTCATACAAAGCCTGAGAGAGAGGCTAAAAGGGTTTGACTCTACAGGGGAATCTTTTGGTATCTCGTACGAAGCCCGAGATGGAGGCTATTGTAACTGTTTCAGTTGAGTGACAGATCCAATATACTGATTTAAAAGAGAAAATCAATTCTTATATGAGTAACACTGTACACAGGGCTTTGATTTGAGGATCAGGGATATTTCCTTCTCTTTGAGGAAACGGGAAATCCGAAGGGTATTGAGACTATCCGAGTCAGCTGGTTTCCTTCTTATTTAACGAAGGGTGCTTGAGAATGTCTTTGAGACTCAAGGAAGTGAGACTGTCCAAGTCTAGAGTTTTATCTTTTGTACTATGCTTCGAGAAACAGTAGTAGACTCTATGAAAGGACTGTTCTATGAGGATAACTAGGTTCTATTCCTATACCTCTAGGAGGTCGTTGGGACAATTTATACGAAGCCCAAGAGGAGGCTGGAATCTTTTAAGAAGCCGACGGGTCCTTGTACGAAGCCCAAGAGGAGGCTATCATTCCCGGAGGAAGAGATCATTATACGAAGCCTAAGAGGAGGCTGTGAATACTTCTAAGAAGCCGTAGTGTCCTTGAATAATGCCCAAGAGGAGGCGGGGTTGCTTTTAGGAAGCCTGTGGGTCCTTGTATGATGCCCAAGAGGAGGTCGATGCTTTTAAGAAGCCCGTGGGTCCCAAACCAAAGAAAAGTTCAGGAAAACTCTTTTAGAGTTAAAACCACTGGTAAACGTGCGAGGTTTACTATCCAGTGACTTTAACTTTTAGAGAGAGTCCGAACCGTTCGGCGGTTTGAAGAAATTCAAGAGAAGTTTAACCGAGAATAATTCATCTCTGGAGGATAGAATTTCTTGACGATTCCTAAGGAGGACAGCCGAAGAGAAGACTGTATCTGGTGCTCCTATTGGGGATCTAGGCGTCTATTTCTACGAATAAATGAAACGGCGTCACTTAGTTCTAGACGTAGTAGCCGGGGAAACTCGAAATATCTATACTATTATTACACAGTAGATATGAGATTATGAAAAGAGACTTACAGTGAGCAGCCCCACAATACAATTTATAATATGAAAGCAGTAAACGAAAGCGATAACCACTTACTCGGTTGTAGAGCTTCCATGCTGTTTGGTTAGTTGTTCAACAAAGAAAGATTAAAAACAACAGTATATTCAAAATCAAAGGAGAAAGTACTTTGAAAAAGAAAGATCTGGGGCTTACAGCTCAAGGAGAGGCCCAAGGTTTTATCAGTGAGCGCACTGTTTGAATTTGTACAGAGGGACTTATACAAGTGACTATGGCCCAAAATGGTTTTCTGTACAAAGGGATGGGTCTTACACTCTCTCAAGAGGCCCAAAGTGTTTTAAAGAAAAAGAAATGGGTCTTACTACTCGAGGGTAGGCCCAGATGGTTTTTATTTTTGAACGGGCGACGATCGCGCCGTTTACTTGTACAGAGGGACTTATACAATGAGTGAGGCCCAAAAAGTTTTTGTACAAGGAGGGATGGGTCTTACACTCTCTCAAGAGGCCCAAAGAGTTTTGAGATGAATAAATGGGTCTTACTACTCGAGGGTAGGCCCAGATGATTTTTGAAAAGGCGACGATTGCGTCGTTTGTTTTTTGACGGTATCGGGACTTATACAATAAGTGAGGCCCAAAGATGATTTGGTCAAAAAAAGGGGTTGGGTCTTACACTCTAATAGAGGCCCAAAGTGTTTTGAAAATGATTTATGAGGGTTGAATTAATCCAAAACCCTAATTTGTTTTCAAAATGTATTTAATTGAATAAAAATTCAATTAAAATGATCAAAATTGTTTAACACATGGAAAACAAATTGTGATCTTGGATTAATGCTTCAAAAATTAAGTATTGACCTACAAAATAATTAGAAAGCATTAAAAGTTGCAAAATCAATGTAGAAAAAATATTTAAAATGTCAAAAACAATCAAAATATTAATTCTTTACAAAAATATCAATTATATGAAATAAATAATATTTTTGGGATTTTTTGATAAAATAAAATATTTTAACATTTTTGTGAATTATTAAAAAAAGAATCAAATCAAAATCATTAAAACTCAGAGAGAAATTAATTTTTGAATCAATTAAAGAAAATCACAAAATTCAAATATTCAAATATATGAAAATGGCGCCAAGAACACGCGCGTTTTTCAGTTTGCCCAGATTTGCATTTTCCATTCAATCTCACTGAATACGTAATTATAACATGCAATCCACATATCATTATGCTCGCCTCAACCTCACGATCATGTCTATGTACTTTAATTTCATTTAAATTAAACATACAACAAGAAATCACGAAGAAACCTCAAGAACCCTAATTTCTGCATGAAGGCTAGGATTTTTGATACACGATTCAAACCATGCAATTAATTGAGGGAAAACATTCCATGCATGATTATGAACATATGGCCAAATTATTGTGCGAGGAAATATGCATAGATTGAGAGATGCCCAAGCTTAGGCTTACCTCCAAGTCGTGACAACAAGTTCAGATGTGATTTTGAGTTGGAGGTGTTACAGACAAGTTGTGATGATCTGGACAACTTCCCTACACCATATGGAGTGTGTTTGAACACTTGGATTGAATTGAAATGGACTGGATTAGTTTATGGCATCTCAGCTGCAACTTCACTTCAAACTTGTGTGGATGGCAAGTGATTTTGAGATTTTGATGTTCCAGATGTTATGTGAGTGTTTGATCAGCTCATATGTGATGTATGTGGGGTGTGTGAGTGATTGGTTTGTGCAGAATTGCTCTCAAACTCAAAACCCGATAGCTACCTTGCTAAGAAAGGCATTTTTGCCAAGAGAAAGAGATTTTGAGGAAAGCATCTGTTAGATGGCTTTGGTGTACTTAAACTGACCACAATTGAGCTCTATTTATAGTAGAGCAAGTTTGTTTTGCAAGGAATAGTACATGGCAGCTGGTAAGTAGGTTTCCTCAATGTTGGCCAATGGAAATGAAAGTCTCCTCTAGCCATTGACTAGAGGTTAGGGCACAGAGCTTTGGTCCCCTTGGTCTTGGATAAGTCTTGACTGATTTCAGATGAGAATGGCTCAGTCCATGCCACCTTGATGGTTCCATTGAATGCCTCATTCCAAATTTGAAGTCTTGTCCCTATTTTGGCCATTCTAGGTTCAACATGCTATTTCTTGTTCCTTGGACCTTGGAGGCTTGGCTCAGTGATTGTCCCCTTTGGATTCAATCCTCTGAGGTGTCCAAGTGGATTGGAGCAATTGCAATTGGCTGATTTTGGCAAATCGAGCCAAAATGCAAATTCTACCTTGCTTTGACAGATTTCAGCAAGGCAACTTGCCAATGTTGTATCTCATGATGTAGGTTGAATTTGGCAATGTTCTTGGCCATTTTGGAAAGCTCTTACATGATACAACAACTGTTTGAACAAGTTTGGTTTTGATCTCTTTTGATTCCAAGTGAAAAATCCCCCTACATTTGCCAAAAAGTGAAGCAGAATTCTGACTTAGTGAAAATTTCACTAAGTGTTGGAAAAAGTGACATTTTCACTTTTCAGCCACTTTGATCACTCTATAACTCAAAATCCTTAATGAATTGGAATGACTTGTAGTTGAAGTTTTTGTAGGTGATAATGAGGGCTACAAATCCATCTTTGGATGAGAAAAAATGGCCTTGTGGTTTAGGAGTTATGGTCCTCCAAAGTTGGTACCTTTGCCACTTTATTTTTAACTTAGAAAAATTTCTAAGTTTTATGGTTACCCCTTTTACAAGTTATCTCACTTTTCTTGATTTTTCTTGATGAATGATGATTCAAATCATACATTAACATCATTTTAGGGTTAAAAATCCATTTTGGAGAAAAATCTCAAAAAGTCAAAGTTGACTTTTGTGCACAGTTGACTTTTTATCAGATGAATTCCAAACTGTGCAATTCTTCAGGAAATCATGTCCTTGACCTAAATCAAACTTGATGGACATGTTCCATGGGTGTCATAGGGTATATTCAATCATGTATTAGGGTTTGGGAGCATGTCCTGGTCAAAAGTCAAAGTTACAGTTGACTTTTCCCTTAAAACCCTAATTGTGGTGCAGATGAAAATGAAACTTGTTGCTCAAGCTTATTGGATCAATCCATTGTTCCAAATGGATCAATATGGTATATTAGAGACCCTCAAATCATCTCTTGAGGTCTTGGCTCATGGTTTGTCCCAAAAGTCAACTTAGGGGTGAATTAGGTCAAGAAACCCTAATTCCTGATTTTTGATGAATGTATCCCCTGAGGCAAAATTGACTTGATGCATGGGTTTATGAGGTTCCATGAAGTATATTAGGTCATGTTTTGGATCATTGCCTTATGCCCAGATGAAAATTTCCATCTGGAGGCCCTGGTCGACCAAAACCCTAATTTGGTGACACTGTCGATCTTGAGACTTGATCCACCTAGAAGGGAGCAGCCTTGTGCTTAATCCTTGAAGTGGGAGTCCTTTTTGATCCATTGTGGATGTTTGAGAGATTAGACAAGTTGAAGATCATGTCATTTCTTGATTGATCCTTTGTCTAAGCACTCAGAGAGGGCTTGAAACCCTAATTTTGATTGTATTGGATGCTCACCCATCTTTGGGGAGACTGATGAAGCATGATGGTTCATCCACATTGTGATGATGATTTTCACAATGATGGGAAATCTAAGTGGTCAAAATTTGGGGTATTACAACGGTGTACAATCATTGCTAACGGTAAAATTTGTCTTCAAATCTTCAGAGGCTTCTGATGATATTTAGTTGAAGCATGAGTCGAGACTTTAGTTGGGTCTTCAAAATCTTCAAGTCTTCAGTCTTCATAACTTGTGCATTAGGAATCTGTCTTCAGAGCTTCAGCACTTGTCTTGAAACCCTTTGTCTTTATAGCTTTAAGTCTTCAGAGTCTTCAGAACCATGTTCACTCAGAACGTTGTCTTCAGCACTTGATCATTTGAATCTTAATCATCAGAACACTTCAGTCTTTAGAGTCTTTCTGCACTTGGTCTTAAGAGCCTTCAGCCTTCAGAACTTCAAGTCATTAGAGTCTTCAGCACTTGGTTCTTTAGAAGATTATTTCTTCAGAAGCTTCGCTTAACTTTAGAATCTGAAACACCTTAAGAACAGAATGCACAAAAGCATTGCAACCGCAATATTGGCATCCTTGGATCTTTCTGCTTGTTTCCAGATACAGAAGCAAACTTGCTTCTTGCGACTTGTGTTACAGATAGTAACTCGCACGTAATCTTTTACGCACATCTTTGTACATGTTTGTTTGATCTAATATATTTAATAAATATGATCTGCACATAAACAAATATTAGAACATAAAATAGTTCTTTCACAAATACTCATTGTTATCATCAAAACATAGAGATGACTTGCAGAGACAACTCTTGCTCTCACAAGGAAGACTACTGATCATCTACCTAACAGTCTTGGAAGACTCCATGGGTTGTGTACTTGGCCAACAAGACGAGACAAAAACAAAAGAGTCTGCCATTTACTACTTAAGCAAGAAGTTCACGGACTGTGAAACTCGATACACTATGCTCGAGAAAATTTGTTGCGCTCGGGCTTGGGGAGTCAAACGTCTTCGCCAGTACATGATTTGTCACACTACTTATTTAATCTCCAAAATGGATCCGATCAAGTATGTCTTTGAAAAGCCTGCTCTCACGGGAAGGATTTCCCGTTGGCAGATGTTGTTATTAGAATACGACATCAAATGTCATGCTTAGAAAGCCATCAAAGGAAGTATTTTAGTCGATCATTTGGCTCATCAACCGATTGACGATCAGGAATCAGTCGAATTTGACTTCCCAGAAGAAGATGTCATGTACTTGAAAATGAAAGATTGTGATGAACCACTACCCAGTGAAGGGCCAGAACAAGGTTCCCAATGGGGACTAATATTCGACGGAGCCATCAATACTTACGGAAATGGAATTGGGGCAATCATCGTAACACCTCAGGGAACCCATATTCCTTTCACTGCCAGGTTGACGTTCAAATGCATAAACAACGAGGCTGTATACGAGGCTTGTATCATGGGTCTCGAAGAAGCAATTGATTTAAGGATAAAGAACTTAGATGTGTATAGAGAACCAGCCTTGGTTATAAATCAGATCAATGGAGAGTGGAACACATACCAATCAGGATTGATTCCTTACAAAGATTACGCGAGAAGGTTGTTACCATTCTTCAACAGAATTGAGTTTCATCACATTCCTTGTGAAGAAAATCACATGGCTGATGCATTAGCCACCCTATCCTCCATGATTAGTGTAAGTCAATGGAACGACGTACCTAAGATTGACATAATGCGCCTTGAAAGGGCCACTTACATCTTCACAATTGAAGTAGTCATAGATGACAAACCCTGGTATCATGATATCAAGTGCTTCCTTCAAAGACAAGAATATCCACCTGGGGTATCCAGAAAAGACAGAAAGACTCTCAGAAGACTGGTTGGCAACTTCTTCATGAACGGTGATACACTCTATTAGAGAAACTTCGACATGGTTTTGCTCAGATGCGTAGACAGACAAGAAGCAAACATGTTGATGAAAGAAATTCACGAAGGATCCTTTGGCACTCATGCCAATGGACACACGATGGCAAGGAAAATTCTGAGAGCAAGATATTATTGGTTGACAATGGAATCTGATTGCTACAAGTACATGAGGAGGTGTCACAAGTGTCAGATATGCGTTGACAAAATCCATGTACCGCCAACGCATCTCAAAGTTCTTTCTTCTCCATGGCCTTTTTCTATATGGGTAATCGACATGATTGAACCCAAAGCTTCAATCGGTTCATCCTGGTAGCTATTGACTACTTCACCAAGTGGGTCGAAGCAGTATCATACACTAATATAACCCGACAAGTGGTTGTCCGATTTATCAAGAACAATCTCATCTGCCGTTATGGTGTTTCGAGCCAGATCATTACGGATAATGGATCTAATCTGAACAACAAGATGATGAAAGAGTTATGTGCTGAGTTCAAGATCGAACACCATAACCCATCTCCCTGCCAACCTAAAATGAATGGAGCGGTAGAAGTGGCTAACAAGAATATCAAGAAGATAGTTCAAAAGATGGTTGTAACCTACAAGGATTGGCATGAGATGCTACCCTTTGCTATTCACGGTTATCGCACATCTGTCCGCACTTTAACAGGGGCAACCCCTTTCTCTCTGGTATATGGCATGAAAGCAGTGCTCCCCATAGAAGTAGAGATACCATCAATGAGAGTATTGATGGAGGCCAAACTAACAGAAGATGAATGGTGTCAAAATAGGCACGATGAACTGAACCTAATCGAAGAAAAGAGAATGACAGCTTTATGTCACGGTCAGCTATATCAGCAAAGAATGAAGAAAGCATTTGACAAAAAGGTCTGATCCGTGTCTTCAGAAAAGGAGACCTCGTGCTCAAGAAGATATAATCATTTCTCACTGATTCTAGGGGCAAATGGGCTCCGAATTATGATGGCCCTTATGTGGTTAAGAAAGCCTTCTCAGGTGGTGCCTTGAGACTCGTAACCATGGATGGAGAGGAGTTTACCTATCCCACAAATGTTGATGTAGTCAAGAAATACTTCGCCCAAATAAAAAAAACGTCTCGGTGGATTGAAAACACGAAAGGGCAGTCCAGGCAAAAATTAGAGACATAAGCAAAAGTCATCCCGATGGATTGAAAATCTTAAAAGGTAATCCAGGCAAAATTTAGGGATTCATGGCAAGTAACTACGTCTGACACACTTCAGATCCCCAGCGGCGACGCCATCCGTCGAAAAAAAACTTCAGTCAAGGTCGCCTTCGACAGAAGTTCAGAATATCCAGAATTCAAAGTTGGTAGAAGGATAGTGGTCATTATGTTTCAATGTAGCCCCTTTTTCATCAAATTACCATTTTCTAAACTTTGTAATGCTCTATGGGATCACGCGCTTTGCTGCTTACCATTCTATCAATAAAATTTGAGCCCTAGTGCTTTTGTTTTCAATTCTCGTTTATTTTGCTTTATAGAATGACATTTTTTAATATGATCAACGATTCTTGAAACAAAACAAAAATGAATTTACTTGTCAAATTTTCTTCTGCTTTTAATAATAAAGATGGCAATTCTTTTTGACTACTAAACACAAAAAGGAACATCGATGGCTTCTCCGAAAGTGATTAAACCTCAAAATAAAGAATTAAAGTACTCCTTTTAAACCAGTACACCTGAATGAAGGATCAACTGTTTTAGATGTAATGTCCCATCTGATATCCTCGGCAGAGTTCTTACCTCTGATGGCCAATTGATGGGTTTTCTTCCCAGTAGGGTGTACCCCTCCTAAGAAAGAAAGGATTACTATCATTGAACCAATGATACTTTTATGTCCCCCCTTAGTGGCCGAGTATCCAATCGTGTTCATTCACCAATCAGCATGTCGTGTCTGTTTTGTCAGCATAAACATACATACATCATGCATGATTAATTCATGTTCATACATATGTTGCATTAATATCACTCTGGTCATTTCATCCGCAAGTGATAAAGTCCTCTCACCAATAGAGTTGTCAGTTCTTTCCTCGTCCGGAAAAGTTCCGCCTAAGCAATTTCTCCCCAGTTTATTTCTGTATTGGAGACTGTCCTCGACCACTTTGATAACTTGAACCTCTGAAAGGCAAGAAGACATTCGATTGACACCTTTGGAACATCACTCTTCACCATTGAAGATTATATTTTTGCTTTTTCGGATTAAGGAAAATCCCTAGAGAAAGCCTCTCCACTAAAAGACTCTCGACAATACATCAGTTTTTCTCCCAAGAAATTCAATGTTAATGAAGTCATCAACACCTCAAAATTGGATCACATCACATGGAATTTCTCCGAGAAAGATCTTGAAGCAAAGTATGATGTAACCTCACTAAGTGAAAAACGGTCTCTCAAGAGGCTCATTTTCCCCAGTAGATTCGACAAATGGCATATCCAACAGAGAAGTTTGCACACCTCTACAACTCAGACTAATGGGTTTCCCCAACAAGTCTGACCTCAAGCTTTTTCCATCAAATGGCATCTCCCCAGTAAAACCCGGTGAGAAGTTTGATAAAGACCAACACAAATAGCGTTCCTTGTTAAGAAAGAAACTCGACAAGAAGAAACTGAGACCAGTTTCGTGGCTGAAGACCAGGATTGAGGGGAAGTTAATTTCAAGAAGAATCTGAGCCCAGTTCCGTGGCTGAAGACCAGGATCGAGGGGAAGTTTATTTCAAAAGAAATAGAGACCAGTTCCGTGGCTGAAAACCAAGATCGAGGGGAAGTTTATTTTCAAAAGAAAACTAAGACCAGTTTCGTTGCTAAAGACTAGGATCGAGGGGAAGTTTTACCTTTTTCTAAGTAACATTGTTTCGCAAAAGAAGATGGATGAGCAAATTGCTATTCATAACCACAGTCAGAATTTTGGGTATTCCGATATTTAATCCTCTTGCACCATGAATGTCTGAATATCTCCGCCATTCACACATTCGGGTCCAAGAAGATTAAATAGGGGCATCTGTCATACCCCAAATTTTGACCAGAAAATTTCCCATCATTGTGAAGATCATTACCATAATATGGATGTACCATCATACCTCATCAATCTCCTCAAGGATTGTTGAGCATTCACTACAATCAAGAATTAGGGTTTTGAGCCCTCTCAGAGCACTCAGACAAAGGGTCAATCAAGAATTGACATAATCTTCAACTTGTCAAGCCTCTCAAACATCCATGAAGGATCAAAAGGTCTCCCATATTAAGAATCAAGCACAAGAGTGCAACATCTCAAGCTAATCAAGCCTCGAGATCCACAGTGTCACCAAATTAGGGTTTTGGTCGACCAAGGCCTCCAGAGGAATATTTTCATCTGGGCATGAGCCAATACTTCAAAACATGATCCAAAATGTTCAATGGGACCTTATGAGTCCAATCATGAAGTCAAAATAGCCTCAGCGGAAACATTTATCAAAAATCAGGAATTAGGGTTTCTTGACCTAATTCACCCCAAAGTTGACTTTTGAGGCAAGACATGAACCAAGACCTCAAGGCATGATTTGAGGGCCTCAAATACACCACATTTATCCATTTACAACAATGGATTGATCCAAGAAGCTTGATTCACAAGTTTCAAATTCATCTGGACCATAATTTGGGTTTTGAAGAAAAAGTCAACTGTACCTTTAACTTTGGATCAAGACATGTTCCCAAGCCTTGGGAAAAGATTCAAGACACCCTAAAACACCTATAGAATCCATCCATTTGGTTTGAATTAGGTCAAGAACTTGATTGCATAGAAGATCACACAGTTTGGAATTCATTTGATAAAAAGTCAACTGTACCCAAAATCAAGTTTGACTTTTTAAATTTTTTCACAAATGTGGCTCCCCTAAGTCAAAAACAATGTTAATGCATGGTTTTGATCCTCATCCATTAAGAAAAATCAAGAAAAATAGGGTTACTTGTAAAATGGGCAACCATAGGAAACTTAAATTTTTCTAAGTTATGGAACAAAAGTGATTTGGTACCAACTTTGCAAGGTCATAACTTCCAAAGCACAAGGCCTTTTTCTTCCATCCAAAGCTCAAATGAAAGTTCACATGACATACTTCAAAATTGTCAACTGCAAAAGATTCCAGATCCTCATGGATTTTGAGTTATGGATTGATCAAAATCACAAAAACATGAAAATGACCACTTTTTCCAACACTTAGTGAAAATTTTGGACAAAATCTGTCTTAGATTTTCAACAACTTTGAGGCTATTTTTTACCTTGATCCAAGTTGATTCAAGACCATTGTTGGACATAAAAGTTAAAGTAGGATATACAAGCTTTCCAAAGAGTACCAGAACTCATCCTAATTCAACTTGAGTATGGAGTTATGAGCATGGAAACATGACACCTCCAAGACTGGTTTTGCAAGACAGTCTTGCATTGACCCACGATTTTGTCATTTCCATGACTTGGCAAGCCTTGTCACCATACAAGACAAGTTTCTAAAGTGCAATGAACATGATCTCTGCAGAACTACAACACCATAGAGCCTTGCAAGTTCAAAACCTCATTATTTGGCATGTGACATTCAAAGTTCAAATCCAAAATTTTCAAATTTGTCATGAGGCATTGAATGGATGCATAGATCTGGCCTATATCAGTCCACAACATTGCAAATGAGTCAAGATAAACTCAAGCACCAGAAGACCGTAAGCCTGCAAGATTGACCCAAGTCAATGGCTAGAGAAGACTTAAGATTCCTTTTGAAAACCATTGGACAAAGGTCTGTACCAACCACCATTCACTATTGCTGCCAAAATAAACTTGTTGCACTATAAATAGAGCTCATTTGTGATCAGTTTGAGTACCCCAAAGCATAGCAACACATGATTTCTCAAATTTCACTCTCACTAGGCCAGATTTTACTTCTATTACAAGTCAATATCAAATTTTAAAATAGGAAGCAATTCTACCAAAACCAATGATGCTAACACCTCATCTACATCATATATGAACTATCCAAGCACTCGTCCTTCATCTGTAACACCAAAATCACAAACCACCATAGCCATCTTAGAGGTCATTTGCAGTTGTGGTGCCACAAAGTGATCCAGGTGCTTTCCATCCATTCCAAGCATTCATACACCTTACATAAGGTCCACTAAAGCTGTCTAAATCATTGAATAACCTCTGTAACATCTCCATAATAAAATTTGATCACCAGCTGCAAGAGGTAAGCCTAAAATCTTCAAACTCTAAACTACATGCATCATCAATTTATTTTCAAGTTACCAACTTATTTCTGGTAGTTCATAGAGTGATAAGCCTTAATTAATTGCATGATTTCATTCGTGTTTAAGATTTCATGATAGTTTTTGCAAATTCTAGGGTTTCTGTGTGCATACGTGATAACTCTCTCCACACTTAAAAGAAATGAAATTAAATGGTACCATCTTGTTCCTTGTTCAAAAACGGGTGAGATTGAAGTTTGAATTGTGCAAAATCATTGAGTAATCAGAGAGATATGAGAGGTTTTGCAAATCTGGAGAGGAAGAACACGCGCGACCAAGAACATGTGTTCTTGGCGCCCTTTTTAAAATTTTTGAATATTTGAATATTTGAATATTTATGTTTTATGAATTGATTTCAAAAATTAATTTCTCTCTCATTTTTTATTATTTTTGATTGATTCTTTTCTTAAAAATTCACAAAAATGTTAAATTATTTTATTCTACAAAAAAATCACATTTATATTATTCATTTAGTATAGTTTGATTTTTTGAGTTTAATTTAATTTTATTTGTTTTAAACATTTTAAAAATGAGATTCTCACCTTGATTTTTTAAAAACCAATTGGATTTCAAGCTTTCATGTGATTAAACATGATTTTTCAAAGTTTACAACTTATTTTTAATATATTTGATATTTTATATCATTTATTATTTAATTTTCTTTGAAAAATTGTATTTTAGAATTAAAATTAGAGTTTTTCTTAATTTTAATTTCTCAAACTTCATTTGAATCATTTCTGGGCCTCTTTGTAGAGTGTAAGTCCCATCCCTTTGTATAGAAACCTTTTTGGGCCTCATTCATTGTATAAGTCCCGATACGATATTAAAAATCTCGGTGCGCTCGTCGTTTTCAAAATCAATTTTCATCTGGGCCTCCCTTTGGTTGTAAGTCCCATTTTCCTTCATTTTTAAACACTTTCGGGCCTCTTTGTAGAGTGTAAGTCCCATCCTTTGTATAGAAACCTTTTTGGGCCTCAGTCATTGTATAAGACCCGATACGATTTTCAAAATAACAGTGCGATCACTGTTTTTCATCTGGGCATCTCCTTGAGTTGTAAGCCCCAACTCTTGTGCAAAAATAACACTTTTGGACCTCTAATAGAGTGTAAGACCCAACCTCCTTTGTACATAAATAATTTGGGCCTCAGTCATTGTATAAGTCCCTCTGTGATTTTCAAAACTACGACGCGATCGTTGCCTTTTCAAAAGAATTCATCTGGGTCTCCCTGTGAGTGTAAGCCCCAGACTTCCTTTTAAAACAACTTTCTTTTTGATTTAGATTCAAATTCAAAGTTTTATCAAAAGTTTCTTCAATTTCTTGAATAACTAACCATACAGCTCGAGTTTCTATGCTTAGGCTTGCACAACTGTAAGTTCCACTATCTTTTCAATATATACTTTTTTATATATTTCATCTGTATATGTATATGCTTGTATATACTTGCTTAGAGTTTTCCCCAGCAGTTAGGTCTAGGTTTAGATCAAACCAGTGGTTACTCTTTTAACACAGTCAAAACTAGTTCCCCATAGGAAATTCCAGATACTGTCTTGCCTCCTCTTGGGCTTATACAATATGGAACAGAGAAAGGCATTATTCTTGGTGAAACTTTTCACAAGACTGTCTAAACTTAGAAATATATTTGTAAAAGAAATTCAATTCCCCAAAGAGGACTAATTCCCGGTGAAACCTCTTTTGAATTTCTTCAAACCTTAGAACTGTTCTGCAAAGAAATGATTTATTCCCGGTGAAACCTTTCTTGAACTTTACTTAGGCTTGGACCCACAGGCTTCCTAAAAGCATCCCCAACCTCCTCTTGGGCTTTGTACAAGGACCCACAGGCTTCCTAGAAGTTCTCAGCCTCCTATTGGGCTTAGTACAAGGACCCGAAGACCTCCTACAGGTACATGACAAAACTTAGTCATCTCTACTAGTTCAATCCTCTGGAGAGTCAGAATCCCAAAACATCAGACTATTCTAGGGTTGATTCTCACCCCTTAAAACACCAGCCTCCTCTTGGGCATCATACAAAGATCATTCTCCAGCTGAGAGTCAACCTCTTCATACCAGTAGACTTGGAAAGTCTCATCTCTTCTTGGATCTCAAAGAAATCCTCAAGTTTCCTAAAAGCACAAGAAAAAACCTGATCATTTCATCAATCTCTAGGTTTTCATACTCAAGGTTTAAACCTTTACAATCAATAAAACCCTAACAAAATCAGAGCCTCATGGTCTTTGATATTTCAACTCTTCTTCAAATCCCCAGAAAGACTAAAACTTTTAGATTCCCCAATACATATGGAATCTGCCTCTGGATTTCAACAATCCTTTGCAGAATCCAACCTCCTCTTAGGCTTCATATAAGAATCTCCCTAGCCAGTCTCCTCTTAGGCTTTATATAATGACTTTCCTCAGTAGAGTCAGCCTCAATCTTGGGCTTTGTACAAGATAGATAAAACGTCCCCAATGGAGTCCATCTCTTTTCAGCCTCAATCTTGGGCTTTGTACAAGACAGATAAAACCTCCCCAGTGGAGTCCATCTCTTTTCAGCCTCAATCATGGGATTTGTATAAGATAGATCATACTCTCCAGCTGAGTCAATCTCTTTTCAGCCTCAATCTTGGACTTTATACAAGACAAATATAAAACTCTCTAAGTAGAGTCCATTCTTTTAGCTTCAACCTTGGGCTTTGATCAAGGCACACAAAAATCAACACTCCCTCAGAGGATATCAAGAGTTCTCTCTGTAGGAAGACAGTTCTCTGTACATCACATATCAAAACAGACAATAAAAAAACCCTAATTCCAGATAACTGCTGTAAGTGGCACACTTGTTGATTCAAAAAAATCCAATTTGTGGTCCTTCTTTTATCTTGGTCAAAAATTATCTTTCTTATAACTCCTGTAAGTGGCAAGCCTTTGGATTATTTACATCCAAGCCAATGTCCCTCTCTTAGCATGGAAGACTCCTAGGGAAAAATCACATTGCTCTACACTGAGTTAAAGTATCTTCCTTCAGGACAATTCCCTTATAAAGGAAATTATGGCATTGCTGGATTCCATATATTCCAGTTAAAGTAATTCCCCTTTATAATCAGTTACCCAACATTTTTTTGTGATGAATAGGGGAGATATCTCCCTATAGAGATGACAAACTCTCTCTTAGTCAAACCTTTAGCTTCAATCTCGGGCTTTGAACAAGACGCAAATAACCTATAGCTTCAATCTTGGGCTTTAAACAAGACACCAAACATCTTTCCTCCCATAGAATAGGAGGAACTACGATTGCTCTGATTTCCCGAGTATCTTTTCGGGAATACGTAGGCATAAGATTGTGAAATCTTAGTGAGCACACAAATAAAAAACCTTAGGTCCAGTACCTTCACAAAAACATCAGAAAACCCGAAAACAACAAAAAAACTCTCTCAAACACTCCTAAAGGAGAAACTTTCCCAACCCAGCAGATAAACACAAGAAAGTAGTTAAAGATAACAGAGAAATATGCAATAAAAAGTCTATGGATAACCATATATACACTGGGTGATTGACAACTTCCCTTTGTATAACCTGACCCCGAATCCCCAATCTCTTAGCATTTGTTAAAGAAAACATTTTCGTGCAAGGTTAGTTTTAGATATCTTCCATTTCCTTTCCAGCTTTATAGGATAAATAAGAAATCAGAAAGTAGCACCCAATTCTAACCATTGCGGTAAGGTGGTCGCGTCACCGACAAAACGGAAAAATTATAAGTTCACCAAGGAAGTTTATTTTACACCTTGGTTGAACATTTTATCATATTAGGGATTGTATGGGTTAGAAGTTAAACCTGTAAAAATCTTTGGTTTAGGGATTGTGTGATCAAACCCTTGTTTAGGTTCGAAGGCTTAACCCGTGTTAAAAGCTTTCATAGGTTCTTGGTTAGCCCATGGTAAAACCAAGGTTAGGTTAAAGATTACACTGGTACTAAAATCTTGGATAAGGTTTAATAATAACCCGATATTAAGATCTCTCAGGCAATTGGTTAGCCCGTGGTAAAACCAAGGTTTAAGGTTCTTGAGCTTAGCCTAGTGTTAAAAGCTTGCAAAGTTTTTTTAGAAGCTTGAAGACTAACTGCTCCAAGATTCTCGTGGAAAGGAGACAAATCTCTTTGATCTAGTGTTTGGAAAGGAGGTTAACTTCTTGGTTCCGCTGTTTAGATAGGAGAATAACCGCTTTGATCCACTGTTTGGAAGGAAGACTCGCCTCTTCACTCTGCTATTTATTGTTTAGTTGGAAGTCAACCTTAAACTTTAACTTTCCTTGTATAAGGAATGATTATGAATACAACCTAGTAAAAACTCTCATGTTTATTGGATACTCTCAAGACTAATTCTTGGGGACAAGACTAAATCGTTTCTTGACTGCACCTGTATAACTCTTGGTGTTCCTATATTCCTTTAACTTTAACTTTCGTTGTATCGTATTCCACTTAAGTGCATTGTACCTTACACTGTTTAGTATTTCACTTAGGTACATCATACCTTACAATGTTTCATATTGTTAATAAGTACATTGTATCTCACGATCTACCCCGTTTCTCTAATTAACACTACTGTATTGCAAGACCGCATAATTGAATAAGATTCACTTATTTATTTTTCCCATAAATATGTCCTTATGTGTGTGATCTATAGGTTCTCGTGACATTAGAAATTATACTAAATCACACATTTAATATAATAAATAGTGAGCACTATCTTACTATACATCCTTGCTACCTAAGTCACAAAAATATTATGTGATCTGATGAAACCTTTATGTGATAATGTTTATGTCTACAGTTACCTTTTTTCTCTCATGTTTACATTGAATACAAGACATAGACTGTGTCACCCTTGTCCAGTTCAATACCTTGCCCTTAGACATTTTTTCTGTTACGTATGATGGGAAAATTCTATCTAGGCCACTCATGTCCCTCAACATGATTTGTGGAATACCAATTAACCTTCTTTATAGTCATCCTATTATGGACACATTTGAATGAAAATAAAGTAATCATCTCCACATCTAAGGTCCATAGTGGTTTTAAGTCAAAAGGTGGTATACACCATTATCACTTTATGAATAAATTTTGACACATGCATATTATTATACATAGTATTCTCATCGTGGGTCAATAAACTATAATTTTTACTCCTAATATGTATACCTATGTGAAAACTTGGTAACTATTTATCCATGAATCATGAGATATGAACATTAGTCTATCTACATAATAGTCTAAATACTTTAATGTTATCCCATTTCACAATAAAGTTTGACTACAAATAATTTAAGAATAATGTCCTTATGTTTAACGAGGTCTCAAGATTAAATCACACTTAATGCTTCGTCAAACGAACTAGCTATTTTAGGGACTTTATTACTTTGGAAAAATAAATGTAATAAAGAAATGCCTTATTATTATTAATAGATAATTCGATACAAGTACTAAGTTCTAACAAAACTATTGGTCTCTAGGGCTTACACCAAGAAGTAACTCCACCCAAAGAACAAGCTAATCATTGTTAATTAGCATGTGACCGTAACAAAGTTTGAGTTCAACCCATGGTTACTCCACAAATGAAAAGAGAATCAATTTGCGGGGAGGCTAATTGAATATGCCAAGAAGAACTTAACAAATTTCTTCACCCTTTGTGAAACTGTCAAGGTGGAAAGGTATATTGGAAAAGGTAAAATATTGACACTCTTTTATTTCACCATGAAAGACGACGTGAATAAATGGTTTGGCCAATTACCAACATAGACCATAGTTAAATGTACCATGATGGAGAAATTTTTTCTTTATGAGTACTTCCTACCATCTCTATTTGTTCGAAAGAGGCATGAGATATACACTTTCAAACAATAAGAGGGGGAGGCATTAGGTGAAGCCTAGAAAAAATTTAAGAAGATATAAGATTCCCGATCAAAACAAAAGCTATACAACAAACACCATATCTAGATATTGTGGAATGGCCTAAAGCTCAAGAAAAATTAGGCACTTGATACAACAGGTGACGATTCATCAAAATTCAAAACAACCACTTAAATGACAAAAATATCAAATCTAATGATGTAAAGAGAAGTTGGAGATGTGTGACAGTTGGACTAATGAAAAAGAAGGCCTCATTGATCCAAATTTAATGGAGAACTTTATGCGAAAAAATAAACAATTTGATTATCTGGTAGGAGATGAGGTGAAAGTAGAACAGTAACGACTAATTTGGGAAAACCTAAAATTACTCAAGTTCACTAAATGAACAAAATATGTTAAAACTTTATGGAGGAACTCAATTTTTTGAACAATTGACTCCAAACACGAAAGGGAGGGGTGAGGTGAATTGTGAAGTGCCAAAATTGTTATTAATTTACAAATTATTTTACTTAGAAAAACAGTTTATGTTAGTGTAGAGATAAAGAAACACAAAATAGAAAGAAAGATTTAGAAAGGAAATAAAATTAAATATCTAAAATTAAAGAGACATGTATAGAGAGATTGCATCAGGATTTATAGAGAATCATCCTACCACTTGGCCTACTTCTTTCACCCAAGAAGTTATTCTTGAGAGTTATGTGGATCTACATGCTTGTAGGTATACTCAAGAAGTGATCAAAGATGGTGAAGCTTATGGATACCAAGGTGCAATTCAACCAGCAACTGCTTAGTTTTGATGATGACAATAGTTAAAGTCAAGCAACTGCTGAAGATAGCTCAAGCGGTCAGATTCACAAGATGGTTAATCAAGTTAATCTCCCGAATTGAACTAGACATTCGATTAAAGTCAACACTATAATTAAACGACTCTCAAATGAAGAATTAGGTTTCAAGGATCACTAGTAGTTTAAACTTTCAAAATGTCAGATGATGGTAATCAACATGAAATATCTCAAGCCTCATCAAGAAGACTCAAGGTTCTTGTGCGATACTAAAGTCAAATATAATGATGCTAAGACTTAAAGCTTCGGAGTGTGAAAGAGATAAAGTGTGAAAGCTCATTTGATCATATAAGTGATAAGTGTATTGTAAAGACACAAGGGAATTTATAGAAACATTATGGCTAAATCACACAAAAAAAAACTATTGAGTAGCCTCTAATTTTCTAAATTAAATTACATTTTTTTTGGGTCTAGTTAGTTTATTAGAAGACTATCTATTTGATTATGAGAATCATCAAAATTGTCTAATCAATTAGATCTTTGGCCCAATCGATTAGATAATGCCTAATAGAGTCCATAATCGACTATGAAAGTCTTTTAATGATTGGCAACGTCTCTTTATAAAAATCTTCTAATCTGGGAAACAACAATCAATATTTTGCACTGCCTAATCTATTAGTCTAATTGATTAGGTAATTAGTTTGGCCCATGGATTGTTTCCAAAATTTATACTATGCCTTGGCATATAAATAGAGAGCCTCACTATCACTTTTCACTTCCAGAAAATGTGAAAAACCCCAGTTTTCATTTTACTCATCATATCTCTAAATCTTTTATATTTCCCCTCATATTTTAGCCATAATGCTTTGAGATTCTTCTTGAGTCTAGCGAGGAATATTTTTTTTGGGTGAGGGAAAGTTTTCTAAATTTACCAAAATTAAATTTTTATCTTGAGTAAATCATTCTTCCATAGGAAATTGATATTTTGGTTGTGAGTTAAACCATTAACAAACCTATTGTTTGTATTGGGGGAATAGTTGAAGTATTTGTTTGGTTTGTGAGCTCTGCCATTGAAGAAAAATCTCTCTTTTGGGTTCCTAAAGATCAACAAGTGAAAAATCTCCATAATAGTTCTTAAGCTCAACTTGGTTAAAAGCTCTATCAATTAGAGATCATCCCGATTTGGTTAGTGGTCAGCCTGTATAAAACTGCGGTTCGGTTTGGAGGATAGCCAACTAAAAACTTCATCTTGGTTCAAGATCAAACTTTGCAAAATCCCTGTTTGGCTTAGAGACTAACCACTCGAAGCATTGTTAGTTGTTTGGATTGAAGACTAACTGATTCAAGCCTCGTTTGTTGTTTGGTTTGTATACTAGAAGTTAGCATGAAAATTTCGGGTTTGTATACTAGAAGCCTCGCTTTAAGCTCTATTCGATGTTTGGATAGAAGTTAGCATGAAAATTTATTTCTTGTATAACAGGGTTTGTGGGCATAACCTTTTAAAAGCTCTCAAGACTAGTGGATATTCTCAAGAAAAATTCTTCGGGAGGACCATGTCTTCTTGGAAGAAAATCTACAATTCTACGATGTTATCTCTCTTCCCTTATCTATTTTATTCTCCAATTATTTTCTTTACTTCATATTCTCACTGCATAGTTCAACTATTTTATAAAATCGTTTTAAATTGTGATTTCTCAAATAATTACTTTTTAAATCATCAATTTTCAAACCTCCATAATTCACCACCCCCTTGTGTATAAAGTTACATCTTCAACAATTTCCACTAATAAAATGTCTTGAGCTTTTAAGGATATGCCCATGAACCCTATTACAACATATGAGAGATTTTATAAAGGTCGATTCCAAAAAAGATGAAGCTTTTTACGGCTGAGTTGATGAACCAAACATAGATTTTATCGGCTAATTTCAAGAGCCAAACAAAGATTTTACCAGGACAATCTCAAGAACCATAAAACATTTTACCAGGACAATCTCAAGAACCAAACAACTCAAACAAGATAATTTAACTTTTGATGAAGAACACTTAAGAACGAGCATCAGTAAAACCAAACTCTCACAAGTATTTTTCACTCACAAGGCATTAAGGCAACATTGGTGAAATAATATAAAAAAGGAGAGTAGAAGAGTAAAAAACAAGAAAAGGATAGTAGAAATCTGAAATCTGGTGTGTTTGAAATAAGGAGAAACCCTCTATTTATAGGAGAAAATATATCTCAAAAAGGAAAATGATCCATGGGGTGTTGAATGCATATAATTGATTATGACCAAGGGTTAATCAATTATGTAGGCCAAATTTGGAAGGTTTTCAAAATTTTCCTCACTAATCGATTATAAGCACTCTTAAATAATTAGGAGGCATTGCAAAAGAGATAATAGATTAAACCTAGTGTGTTAATCGATCATCTACTCTAAATAACACTCCTAAATGTTTAAACAAGCTCATAACTAATTAGGTACGAGCGTAAAGTCACTTGTAATATCCCTTATTTCCCTTAAATGCTCAATTGGGCGTCAGTTGGATTTATTGAAGCTCTTAAGTGCTCTAAGTGTCATCAGTTGGGACCAATAGAGTAACTAGTGGACTCTGAAGAGATCAATTATTGATAAAAGAGACAAACCAATATTAATAAGTATAAGAGAGTATATTTTGGTAACTCTAATATTTGGTCAATTGATGTTAGATAACAAAATATCAAAGGGAGATATTTATGTCATTAACTATTACTATTATATATATATATATATATATATATATATATATATATATATATATATATATATATATATATATATATGTGTGTGTGTGTGTGTGTGTGTGTGTGTGTGTGTGTGTGTGTGTGTGTGTGTGTATGGTGGAAAAGAATAAAAAGAAAAGAAGAATAGAAAGAAAAGTTGGTAAGAGAAAGAAGAAGAGAGAAGAGGAGTAAGGAAAAGGAGAAGAAAACCTAGAAGTGGAAGAAGAAGAAGTCTTCATCATTCATCATCTCATATTCATCAATCTTGTTCATCTTCATCTTGTTCTAGAGGTGAGTTCCATTAGATAGTGTGGCTTTGGGAGGGAAGAAAAGCATGTTTTGGGAATTTAGGCTTTGTGTGAAAATATGTTAAATCGAAGTTGAATGTTTTTATATGATGAATCTCATGCACTACCATGTTATAATATGTCTATTGGATGTTTGGATGTGTGTTGAACTTTTGGGTTTTTGACCATGGATAACTCTATTTCACGTTGTTGGAAATCTAGAAAATGCATGGTTTGTACAACGAGCTCCAGGGAGCTTCCAACGACCATCTCAGCATACTACGCTCGCACTGCGAGCTTCCAGCGAAGCGAAGGCGAGACCACGCCTAGAGTTCGTACATCGAGCACTAAGGGTTTTTGCCACTACCATTAATTTCCCCTGCTTCGGTCAGATCTCACACAGTGAAGTGTAGGCGAGTGACCTCGCCTAGAGCTTGCACAGCGAGTCTGGCAGGTTTTCTTTCATTTGTTTGTTCACTTGTTTGGTTGTTCCTTATGCATATTTCATTGTATAATGGTTTGCTTATGATGTGTATAATGATTGATATGCATGTCTAAAGTATAAATAAAGGTGTGCTTGATTGAATGATAAGAAATTAATAGAATGAGAAATATTATGGATTGGATGAAGTTGAGCTCCATGCGAATTGGGAAGATAATCCCAAAGGATATTAAATGGTGATGTAATACCATGATTTAACCAAGAATGCTTGGTAGAGGATGATAGTGGCTTATAATGCCTTGATGTGTTGTAAACCACTATGTTTGGTTATATTTAGTATGATGTGGTATTATATGTGTTTCTTGCATGATAATGTGTTATGCCATATATGTATACATGAATATTTTGATTGTGTGAGAACATGCTTAAAAGACTATAAGTATGATGAGGAAACCCTTGATATTAATTAATGGAATGGACTAGTAAAGTGATTAGGACATGATGAATAACATAGATGACAATGCTTATGCAATGATGTCTAGGTGTGTATCATTGGCAAGTAGTTTCCTAGTTGTGAGGAGAGCCTTGTATGGAACATGTATGGTTGTGTTGTTTATAGTTAAGGCGAATGTGATGCCTTGTGATTGTCGAATACAATCATGATATCCTTAGTGTTTACATAAGCAAATGAAGCCTATGGGTAAAGAGAATTGTGATGGGGTACGATGCATGAGAAGTGACGATTTGTAAGGTTGATGTTATCCCTTAGAATCTGAATCCATTCGACCCTATGTTATGCTTTATCACGTAGTCGGAAACAATCCCTTAAGACGTGTTGTTCCAAGAGTTGACCCGTATCGAGAACTCTTGTGTGGGTTGGCCGGGGAAAGTTACTTATTAGATAGGTATCCATGACCCGTGTCGAGAACACTTGTGTGGGTTGGCCAGGGAAAGTTACCTATGAGCTAGAAATCTGTGACCTGTGTCGAGAACTCTTGTGTGGGTTGGCTGGGGAAAGATATCTATATTACAAGGATCCGTGACCTGTGTCAATAAATCTAGACGTAGGGTTGGCCGGGGAAAGATGTGTTGGTAAGGTTTCCGATTAGTAATTGTTTGAGTTGATGAACTCAAGAGGCGTGTTTCCATACATTGCGAATTGTGTGAACTCAAGTCTTATCCCTTTCCCTTTTGACTTGAGGTAGAAATTGGATAGAATCCTTTAGATCCGAGTGAACCCATAAGATAGGGGAACTCACTGAGATTATTATCTCACCCCATTATTGTTGTTGTTTTTAGGTCTTGTTTGCATGTGGATCTTTGTTCGGATGTTTCAAGAGAAGCTGAGATTTGTTTTCCGCTGTGTGTTGTGTATCTCGTACAATGAAGGATATTGTACTTAGATCTTAGTTTTATTGTTTTGGCACTTTCTATATCTTGTACCGTAGGTTGTTTATGTTTTATAAATGGTCAAGTATGTAAATTATGCCAATAGGCACTTATGATTGGTGTCAGTACCAGATAATAACTCTTGTATAATATTATTCTAGATATATATTATACAGGGCGTTACATCACTACTACAAAATACACCTTCGGTAACTCTAATACTATTACGGTTATGATTTCCACCATTGTAATTACGCAAACTGGATGCGCCTGATATATTTTTTTGAAAGTTATTTAATCATGGTTGGGGTAAACAAATGTGGTGATAAAGTAAGTGTTACAAGCTTCAAATCCTAGAAACTACATTTTTTTTCCATTTTTCCTATTACAAAAAGCGTGTGTCACTAAAGTTCATAAATAAATAAAATATTGAAAACTATTTAACCACGGTTTTACTATACAACCATTGTAATAAGATCTATAAATTCCTTCAAGTAATTGTAACCACTATCACCATCCCCACGTATATTATAATTTTCTCCTTCCTTTAATAATGTTTTTAAAACACGACAAGTTGCTTCATACATATTCATCAAGCTACAAATAGAATTGAAATGCGATCCCCAACGAGTAGTCTCGGCTCGTTTCAAAGTACCAATTTGATTTTCACCTTTACCAGTAATGATCTCATAAATCTCCAACAAATGTTCAATTATTTTAATTGGGCTTCTTGTAACTCATCATGTCGCTTTGGTGAAGAACAAACAACATTGACCACATAAGTTAGCTTTTCAAATAATTTATTTATTGGTTTGATTTCTCTTGAAGCAGTAACTAAAGCAAGTTGCAATCGATGAGCAAGGCAATGGACGTAGTATGCATAAGGACAATCTTTCATAAATAGTACTTGTAAACCATTCCATTCTCCTCTAATATTGCTTCCACCATCATACCCTTGGCCATGAAGGTTAGAAACATAAAGGTTATTCAACAAGTCTTGATAAGCTTCCATTGCATTGTTGTGTTCCGAGCGAAGATCCTTCCCTATATGCTTAAGAAAATCACAATTCTTTCATTCTCTTACTCTTTTCCAACCTCTAAAACCTATAATAATAAAACTTGTTATAAATTGTTTTGACAGACTTGTTGCTATAAGTTATAACAATAAAAACAAAAGTTTTAATTTGTTGTTATAACATGGGTGGTTGTGGCAATGACATTATCAACAACAATCAACAACATCATCCATTCAAAATTAACAATCAACAATCATTCAAAATTAACAATTAACAATCATCATCATTCGTAGTCCCGACATAAATTATTTGAAACAATAATGAAATTCAATCATAATAAAACTTGTTGTTATAGGTCTTTTTACAAACTTGTTGTTATAAGTTATAACAATAAAACACAAGTTTTAATTTGTTGTTATAACAGGGGTGGCAGTGGCAGTGGCATAATCAACAATAATCAACAACATCATTCATTCAAAATTAACAATCAACAATCAATAATCAAAATTAACAATCAGTAACAATCAATTCTTTAAGAACAATATTTTCAGAGTCCATTTCACCTTAAAATTGCTTCACAATACACAAAATTTCCAATAAAAAAATCATTCATTCAAAACTAACAATAAACAATGTGATGAATAAAGAGACAAAGAGAGGGAACTTACCTTTCTAAAAACAAAGGAGAAATGTCACGAAATAGAGGGAGAACTGGAGAACGACTCGCCATCGGTTGTCGATGCCAATAAACAGTCTTAATAATGGAGATGGCATCGTGTTTTGGAGAGATTGCTCATTGCCAGAGACGAAGAAGAAGCAAGTGAAGCTTTTAGAATATAGCCAAAATTTTGATTTAGGGAAAGAAATTGTGTTACAGTAGTACGCCAACACAGGAAAGAAGAGAGGAAAACAAAGGTTTTTTTTCATATAATAATATAATTTTTAGGGGTTTTATAGTAAATTCCTATAATATAAAAAAAATTGGGGAGAGGGCCATGGCCCACCACAACCCCTTAATACCGCCTCTGTGTAGCATGATCAAAGATGTAAACATTATTAAGGTAGATAAAAAGATATCTGAAAGGCACTAATAACCTTGACTTGCATTATAGAAAGTCAAATCATTACAAGCTAGAAAGTTTTGTGATGTGTATTACGTTGGAGATAGAGGTAAAAGGAAAAGCACCAACGAAAGCTGCCAATTCCTTAGCGAACATCTAATCTCATAGGAAATGAAAAGTCAATAGATAAATCAATTATCCATAGTAGAAGTAGAATATATTGCAATTGCAAGCTGTAACTGAAAGCTCTAAGAGTTTGACTAAATTTTGGTAAAACATAATGTTGGAAAAGATGTTCCAACATGAAGATTTCAGCCCCAGGCTAAAGATGTCGAGTGAAATGTCACAGCATGTAGATTCGACATCATGACTGTCACGTCAGGTTTTGTTTAAATCTGTTCCAAGGTTCAAGGCACAATTGGCAGTGGATCAAGGATCAAAGATATGAAGCCCAACAAAGCAGAAGATTATAAAAGAAGACCAAGACCTAGGCAGAAAGGGAGAGAGGACGACATAGACTTAGGAATCCTATTTTGTAAAGTAGGGTTTAGGTTTTGAGAGCCGTAGGTTTCTCTTGTAAGTCTCCCTCTGTATCGATTTGATGTGGTGTGGTAGACATAGGTACTTGTACAGATTCCGAAACCCGTAGGTAATGAATCGTGTATTGTTCTTGGATGAAGCTTTGAAGCAAATCCAAGTTAACTTGTTAGTCAAGGATGCTTGACTGAACTTTGTATTGGAAGAGGTGTCTTTCAATAGGGATGATACAATTATGGGGTATTAACTGTTACATAACCACATGTTGTGATTTAGGGAGTGAGATGGGTTTCTCTTATCAATTAGATGTGACTTCTAATGATAAAGTCTTCATTGCGTAGTGATAGGTAAACGTGGGTGTTTACTGTAAACCTGAGGTTGTTTACAAAAAACTATACTACTGATAGTGGAGTCTTCTTCCTGGATTGCTATCCTCCAGATGTAGGTGAGTTGCACCGAACTGGGTCATCATATTCTGTGTTTATCATTCTGCAATTTACAGTTCAGTATTGATTAACATGTTGGAAGAGATGTCGTAACATCTATGATTCTGCAGTTACTGATATTCAAGGTATCAGTCTGCTGTTCTGTTCCTTGTTTAAATAATTGTGCAGAACAATGTCTTGACATGTGTTAGGACGTCTGCTGTCTGCTATGCCAGAATTTTAGTAACATACAACTTGTATGGATGAAGCATCACCAATATGATTATCAAATAAAGGAAAGTAAAATCCCTTATCTTATGTGATAATATTTCTGCCAATTGTCTAGCAAACAATCCAATTTTGTATTCTAGAGCAAATCATATAGAGATTAAGCATAATTTTATAAAGGATTATGTCTAAAAAAGGATTTTACATATGAAATTTGTTGATAAATACCCTCAATGAGCTGATATTTTCATAAAATCCTTGAGAGAAGATATATTCAATTTCATTTAGAAAATTTGAATTTTCTCCTTATTAAAGAATGATGTCTAAAATCATATGACAAATCTCTAGATAGTAATTCTCTAGAAAGAAAAGCCTTATTTTTCTTGAAAATGACCCTCTAGGACAATCTAAAAAAAATGGAAGATTTCAACCCTGTAGACATTATGATCATCAAAATGTGAAAATTCCTAGATCATAGTTCTTTTGGGGTTAAATAGACCCTCAAGGTTATTTTTATCACAACACTTAGAAATATCAATCCTTTTGAGTTAAACGTACTTTATTTATTTTTTTATTTTTTTGAAATAAAGAATATTTATATATCTAAAAAAAACATTACAAAGACCATAAGGCGACCCATGAGGTCCAGCCGAAACTCAAAGACACAAAAAGTCCAAACAAAAGACTGCTTACATGAGCAATTTTGCTAAATGATTCCTATACTTAGTCTTTTGCCACCCTCTAAACACTATACAATCCTTTATATTTCTAATGACATTATCTTTATCACATTGACCTTCAAAAATAGTTCTATTTCTATAGTTCCACACACCATAAACAACTTCTGTTGCAGTTAATTTCAAGAAGTCTTTCTTCCACCCTTTTCCCTTTGTATTCCTCACCAACCAAGGCAATTCATCTCCCCATTTCTTCGGACTGTGTTGGATCTCTAACCAGTCGAGGAAATAATCCCAAATACTTCTAGTATCGACACACTCAAATAACAAATGCTCTATAGTTTCCTCCTTATCTTTACATAAACTGCATTTGTCGTCGAGTCCCAAACCAATCTTCTTCAATCTAGCTTTTGTGGCAAGTCGATTATGACATGCCATCCACATAGTTTTCACAGCACTTGGTCTTGCTAAATTATGACACATCAGAGAATGCCAAGATACTGAATTGTTGTTGTTGTTTAGCAGCAAATAAACCTTCATTTGGAACTTCTTCTTGCTTATCATGTCATCCCACAGGTTCTGCATATCACTTATCAACATTCTCTGCTGGATGATGTTCTTCAGAATCCAAGTACACCTGTTATCATTATCATTACAAGTAAGAACATATTGGCCTTTTAAAAAATAACTATGGATCCACTTGACCCAAACGTTATCACTCTTAAGGAAAATGCTCCACAGACATTTCAACATTGCAACACTATTCCAAATCTCTAAATTTATAATGTTCAATCCTCTATTTTTTACAGGGCTGCACATCTTATTCCAAGAGATAGGACTTTTCCTACTTATTCCTTCTTTGCCAGTCCAGATAAAAGAGCGACATATAGCATCTATTTTGTGAAGAACCATTTTTGGGAGAGGGAAGCAGCTCATCCAATAATGAGCTATGGCCTGGGAGACACTCTTTACCAACTGAACTCTACCTGCTGCACTAAGTAATCTTGCTGTCCAATGCTTTATTTTAGCAGTGATTTTGTCCACCAGTGGAAGATAGTGATTCACATTAAGTCTTCTTCCAGACAAAGGGACTCCAAGGTATCTAATGGGCAGTTGGCCCTGTTCAAAACCAGTTTGCAATTTTATCTCCTCAATTATATCTTCTGTCATACCACCACAAAACATTCTGCACTTATTAGGGTTTATGCTCAAACCAGTTGAATCTGAGAACTGATAGAATGCTCCAAGAATCATCTGCATAGAAACTTTGTCACCCCTACTGAACAATAATATATCATCTGCAAAAGATAAATGAGCCAGTCCAAGCTTTCACATTTCCTATGGTGATTAAAATTTGAATTAGTTTGCATCTTAGCCATGATTCTATTCATATACTCCATTATAATCACAAAAACCAAAGGAGATATGGGACCCCCCTGCCTGATTCCCCTCTTAGCATGAAGAATATCAGACAATTCACCATTAATGTTGAACCTATAGCTGACAGTGGTAATGACTTGCATTAACCAAGCTGTAAATCTGTGTGGCATTCCTATCTCATTAAGAACAATCTCCATAGCTTCCCAATCAATCATGTCGTATGCTTTTTGAAGATCCAGTTGAAGCATACATCTTGGTGTCCCTCCTCTTCTATCATATCCTCTCATTAATTCAAATGCTAGAAGAATATGGTTGTGTATGACCTTACCAGGGACAAAGGCAGCCTGGCTAGGATGGATCACCTTTTGTAAAATACTACCAAGTCTGTTTGTCATTATTTTAGAGATAACCTTGTAGAAAGTAGTGCAACCAGCTATTGGTCTATAATCCTTCACATAGCTAGCAGACCCACTTTTAGGAATAAGGGTTACTACAATACAATTGAATCCTTTCATCATAATACCTTTATCAAAGAATTCTTGAACATCTTCAACAAAATCCCTTCTTATAATATCCCAACTAGCTTTGAAGAATTTGTCTCCAAAGCCATCAATGCCTGGCGATTTCATGTCCCCTATGTCCTTCAGAGCAGCTATGATTTATTTTTCAGTAACCTGAGCTATAAGATATTCCCCATCCTCCTTGGAAATTTGTTTCCCTTTTCTCATGGCTTCAATATCAATAGCTTAAGTAGTGTTCGCTTTAGTGCCCATCAATCCCCTATAATACTCCATAACCTCATTCTGAATCTCTTTGTGATCTTCAATGATAGTCCCATCAACCTTGCATAGAGTGTTCATAGTTTTATTGTGATGTTTTGCCTTTATAGTAGCATGAAAGTATGAGTTATTACCATCTCCCAACCTAAGCCAATCAATCTTAGCCCTTTGTGCTAGCATTTTCTCTTCAAAGTCATTCCAATACATCACTTGAGTGGTGCATTGCCTAACTTTCTCAATCAGATTATTGTTCATTCTATTCTGCATAAGGTTCATTTGATCAGTGTCCAACTCCTTCCTAGCATTCTCCAGTTGATATCTAACATTGCATTTCTGTTTATTGAAACCAATCAAATCTCTTTGGAGTCTCTTTAATTTCTTCCATAATACATTCATAGGGCTACCATGCATATGTTTACTCCAGTTGTTCTTGACCACCTCATCATAGCCAATCATGTTCACCATACAATTATTGAATCTGAATCTACTATTCCTCTTCATAGGTTAGATATTATCCTCCACGCACAACATTGCATGATCAGATACATTGGGAGGGATTATCTTCAAAATCTTGTCTATATTGTCATGAAACCAGGCTGAGTTTCCATTAAGTCTATCAATTCTTGAGTAGATGGTACCATTTACATGCTTATTACTCCAAGTATAATAATCCCCTGAGCTATCCATTTCACTGAGACCAGTCAAGTTCATCATGTCAATTAATTCCTTGTATTCCTTCTCAGTCACAAGTCTTCCCCCCATTCTGTCATTTGCTCTAGTGGCATTGTTGAAGTCACCTAGCATACACCAAGGCCCCTGTTGATTGGTATGCAGCTGACTCAAATCATTCCATATATATATATATATATATATATATATATATATATATATATTAAGTAGGATTTAATTGAAATGCACTGACAGTGTAAAAGGATTTTACACTGTCAGTTAATTATAACCGTTGGATGTAAAGAGAAGTTTGACTTTTATTTTAATAAGCTGTAAAGTAATCCAAACAGGTGATGGTGATGTATTGACAGTGTAAAACTTTTTACACTGTCAGTGCATAGTAATTAATCTCTATTAAGTATCATTGTGTCTCTTTTGTTATTAATGCATCTACGTTTTATAGTTGTAAACACATTATTTTTCCACCATATATGTCTTCCTTGTATAAAAATCTTTTGAAAGTACTTTTTCATCATTACCATTTTTGTAAATATCAGTGCAACTACCACTACTCATCTATTTTTCCACTCACTATGTGTTTATTTTTAGATTTTTTTGTTCAACTTTCCCAATTTGAAATTTTTGTAATTAAATAAAAAATCAGTGACATTTTTAAAGCTTTTTACTCTTATGCATGCATGTTTTGAATTTTACTCTTTCAAATATTTTTTGATGATGACAAAAGGAGAAGAAATTAATACTCTGACAAATGCTTATAAATTGATAAATTAATAGAAAAATCATTTGTACCTTTGATTTGATTGGATCATAACTTGGGACTTTGTAAAATAGACCCAAATATTTAATAAATGTCTAAAACATGTTTGTCTAAAATGTTATGAATCTAAGGGTTCAACGTTTTACAACATATCACAAGTTATTAATTTTACTTGGTTTAGATTTAGAGAGAGCTTACAAATGTAACCCTCTAAGTTATTTATTGACGTATTTTTCAAAATATTATATATGTTTTTCATAATCCAAAATAGGGAGATTGTTGAACAAAAAATGGTTAAAGAACAACTATCTTTATTTTAAAGATTTTGATGATAACAATATAATTAAGAATAGTTGATACTCTAATATGTTTTGTTTCCTTGTGTAGCATATTTGCAATCACCTACAGAAAAAAGACATGATCATTTGTAAAATAAATGATCATCTATATCTAGATGAAGAATGACATCTACCGCTAGAAGAAAGGAAATGATCATCTATAGCAGAAGGCAGGACATGATCATCATCACTTGAGTCAACATGTTTGATAAAAATGATCATTTGCATTGTGTCGAAAAAAGGATCATCTGCCTTCATGGAAATGATCATATGTGCTCAAGTCAACAAGGTTGGCCATATGTTCAAGACTAATGTGCCAATATATACCTCAAAGCAAAAATGATAATCTGCACTCAGACATACTTCATCATCTATACTCAATGCAAACAATCATATATATATATATATATATAAATGAAGAACTGATTACTTGCACTTCATTTATAAAGATCTGATGTGTTATGTCACTCTTGAGAATGTTCTCAACAGTTACATAAGAACAATTGTGCCAGTAAAAAAAATAAAAGGATAATAATTAGTAGGAGTTAATGAATAAGGATTTTATACACACACACACACATAAAAGGATAATCGTTCCATTCGTTCTCAATGAACTTCAGAAACAAAGGATTGTCGAACCAAAGCGTCATTTGATTTGAAGGGTTTGAAACCCCAGTTGACGGTCTTAATTTTCACTTAGATCGGACAGTGGTACGAAACATCTCTTTTGCCAACCGATTGACTTATAACCCCAACCTGCTAACAATTGAATCATCAACTAAAAACTTATCTAATCTGCTCATAGATTTTCCATCTCCGCTGAACCACGTAAATCTATTCCTAGAAACAGGAAGATTAACCAAGTTTGCCTCAAACATAAAAGCCAAGAAATCCTCCTGTTTCGCAGACCTGGAAAAAAAACTCTGACCCTTCCTTTCAGAACTAGACGAAACCGCGTTAAAATCATCTCCCATAATCCATAGACCATCTAAAAATCTCCTCTTTAAAGTAGTCAAGTTACTCCACAGTTTCATCTTCTTACGCGTCTCACAGCCAGAATAAATATTGACTAAATAGAAAAGATCTTCCTTCCAATGAACATTGATCCCAAGAAAACCATCTCCTATAAAGGAGAAAATAGGTTTAATTGAATCCGCCTTCCACATGGTTATAATTCTGCCTGACTGGCCCCGAGAGCTGCAAAAAAACCAATCCATTTCACAATTCCACAAGTTCTTGATAACAGACAGGTCTACTTCCCTCAATTTGGACGCTTGAATAAAGAATACATCAGCGTTCCCTTCGATAATGATTTTCTTGATCCTATTTCTTTTAGAAAAATTACCACCTCCTCTAATGTTCAATGATCCAATAATCATTGAACACCATTGAGATTTACCTTCTTGTTTAGGAAAGTTAATCATTTGTAATAAAATTGTATTTGGCTTACCACTATGTGAGAGTTGCATGTAGACAAATCACTTTGTAATTTTTCCAATGCTCAGTCCTTAAAGTTTTAAGGCAAGTAAGTCCTTATAGGAGGTAACACAAACAAGTCCTTTAATGTGAGATAAGGACACCTAAAACTAGGACGTCTTAATGGTTGTATGTAATCAAAAGTGATTAGAGGAGAAATATTTCAAATGCGAGGAGAATGAATTAACATTTCGTTAGTGGGGTGAATCAATATAAATTGTGTGTATATTTCTCTATCCTTATTTTCTTTATTATTTTATTACAATACTCTATGTAACTGAGAATATCGGAAAAAAAAATTAATTGAAACCCAATTCAATCCTTCCATTTTTTTTATTTTTCTAACCTTCATTTTCTAGTTTAGTAGCTAAATGATTTTTATTTAAAATTTAATTTTGATAGCGCATAACTCACAAAGAATATGAGACAAGTCTTTTAATCAAAGATAACTATTAACCACCCCTCACCAATCTAGGTTGGTGAATCGATAACAATCCAAGATATTGACTAATGACATCAAGAAGGCATCTTTGCACCATAAACAACATTAAAACGGTTCCATATTTTTTTAGTAACATAAAGGAGACTTTAGGATTATTTAGATCTAAATCTTTTAAAAAATACAAGCATGTAGTAAGCTATGCCAAAACCAAACTATGGGGGACAAGATTAGATCAATAGATCTAAGTTTACATGTAAAATTAAAATTTGTTTTCCCCATTCATCTGTCTTAGGTCACATGATGTGTTTGATATCAATTGCCACCCATTGTATTATGACTAAAAAGTGAAAAGGATATCCTACAAATGCATAAAAACTAGACAGGTTTGGTTCCCTAACAAATTTTGATGGGAAAGACAATCGGATCCAATTAATATGATCCTAATAGTAATTGAGCAATGTCACATTCCTATGGTTAAACTTTGAAAACATTATTATAGATATTTAAGCTAAAAATCAAAAGTTCCATCATGTGTGCTCGTGAATGAATGTTTGGTAAATTACGTATACAATATGTACACACATTAATTAAGGAAAAAAGCTAGTCATAATTTTGAAAACACTCCCATGAACTTATTGACTAATTATGGTTAGAAAAGGTTTGTTTATTAATTAAATGAATTAATTAATTACCAAAAATGTTAGGTGAAGTAATAATAATATGAAGTGGAAAAAGGATTTGAAATTGGGATATGTGCCAAAATAAGTGAAGGCATGAATTATGGCAATGACAGAAAGGCAACAAAGGAACGTGGTGGCAAAGGAAATATAAGTTGAAAAAATTATGTATGAGTGACATACAACCATATAAATGTTAATGTGACCTGTGATGTGAGCCAAGAAATTGGTGGTCGATTGGTGGGAGAAAAAAGTTGTTATGCTATATATGTGTGTGAGAATTTGTTAGCTTGCACCTCTCATCAATTTCTTTTTTTTAAAGGTTGGATGAGTTTAGACATATACTAGTATTTAACAACAAAATTGACTAAATTAATAAATATCATATCCCCCACTCACGCTGACATAAACAGATCAATAATAATAGTGACAATGCGGACCGAAATTGCAATAATGAATGCATTTTCTTTGGATTGTTTTCAAATGCTGTTTGTTCTAACAAATATTTACTTGTGCATAGTTTTCTACAATGTACTATAGATTTTACTTTGATATGGATGGTTTTTTATTGCATGCACCAAAATAAGAGGCTAATCTTTATGAGATACAAAGTTTGTTTTAGAGAGTTGATGAATACCTTTTTTTAAGCAAGGTGGTTGATTAAAGAAGTATTAGGGGTACTCAAATTCTGGATACAAGAAGAAGCTTCTAAGAAGGAACAAACCGAACCTAGACCAAAAACAAAACGAAGGAGAATCTGAATCAACTGAAAACTAAGACAAAGTAATTATCAGAGCCTGACAAAAAAAATTACAGTTGGAATAAGAATTTTTCCTAATAAAAGACCACTTTCAAGTTGTGAGCTTTAATATCCCACAACGGATCTGGAATACTGCAAAAAATCTGCGTTAAAAATAATCAAATTTCTAACCTTTCAAATATTCCACACCACCGTCATCCAAATAATCCTTGAGTTTCCATTCTTCATACAATTAAAACTACCATCAGCAGACCAACTCAAAAAACTCTTCCACATAACCTCCTCAAAGGCCCAAACCAATCCAAGCAACCACATTATTCCAAATAAGCTTAGAAATTCTGCACCCAAAAAATAAATGATTGAGATCTTCATCTATTTGAAAACACAAGGCGCAAGGGAGATCGTGAGAAGAATGGATGATGCCTCTGCAATATAATTGATCCTTGGTCGGGATCCTATTAATAAAGCACCTTCACACAAAGGTTCGAACTCTAAACAGAGTATTACTGTTGCAAAGTTTACTGAAAAAACAAGCTATAAATTAGGCTCCACAACTTTGTCTAGTCTGCCTTTCTCAAGAATGCGAGAGGCTGTTTTGACATAGTAGCCTCCTACCGTGTCCAGCGACCAAATAGGCGTGTCAACAGCTCCCAAGACCGAAACTACATCCTACAATGCCTGCAAAATAGCAGACTGGGTTGCACAGAACTGCACAGGCAGGCCAAAGTTACCCCAACACCAATGTCGTCCTATCCACTCTCTCATACTACTAACAGTTTCTTTTTTCTAAACACTAGCCAAAAATAGAACTAAAAATCTTCCCCTCAATGAAATAGTAGCAACCCAATTATCATTCCAAAACAAAGTTGAATTACCATCACCTATTCTATAAGAGATGAAATTCGAAAAGGAAAAGGGCAAACCAACTGCGACTTTGTCAATCTGAAGCATGTCCTTCCACCAACTAGAACTATGCTTCGCACGAACCTCACTAATCCCTTCCCTCACCACTACCGAAATATCGTCGTAACGAGCCACGAGAACATCCAACCAAATAGACTCCTTTTCAAATATAATCCTCCATTTCCACTTTAGCAATAACGCCGCATTAACTTCATCAATTTTCTTCATACCTAAATCGCCCTCGTTTAGAGGAGAACAAACATCATCTCAAGCCACCCAATAAACCTTCCTTGAATCCTCTGAGCCACTCCAAAGAAACCTATTCTGAATGCCGTCAATCTCCTTCCATAGAAAAATTGGAGCTTTGAAAAAAGCCAACATAAAAATAGAAAGACTCCCCAAAACGGACTTAACCAATGTAACTCTATCGCCAAAAGACGATTTCCTACCCTTCCAACTTGACAATCTAGCTTTGATATAATTCACCAAGGGTTTCTAAGTTGCTATTCTTCTAGGATTAGCCCCAATAGGAATGCCTAGAAAAGAGAACAATTTATCTTCCACCCTACAAGAGAGGAAATTAGCGGTTACTTGTAAACAGTTAGCATTTAAGTTGATTCGTAAAACTCAACTTTTGTGAAAATTAACCCCTAATCTGGAGACGATTTAAAAACCGCGCAAAATCGCTTTAATTGCCCAAACATTCTCCCAACTCCTTTCTCCTATAAGTAACGTATCATCTGTAAATTGCAATAAATCAACTTTACACTTACCGTAAAAGAAGAAACCCGTGAATTCTCGTAACTCGGAAGCTTTTCTAACCAGCCCAGATAACCCTTCGATAATGATTACAAAAAGGAAAGGAGAAATAAGACCTCATTTCCTTAATCCTTTCTCGACTACAAAATCAACCGTCGGGCTATTGCCATTTTTCTGACCCAATTTTCCTGCTGTTGCCACCTTAATTGTTAAGTCAAAATCACCTTTATTGAAATTCACCTCATTAGATACTGACCCTACCTTATGTTTCTTCCTTCTAGCCTTTCTGCCTTCCTTTTTTTTTTCTTTCGAATATTTGACTTCCCCATGTCATCCAAGATTTCTCCCTCCTCGTAAACTGGTGTTTCCACGTTCTTAGAATCTTGGTAATCAGACTCACTATCCAGCAACCTGTCGCTACCTCCTTCACTGTATAGATTAGTTAAACCCTGATTACCATCATCGCATGAACTATCCTCCTTTGTCGTGCTAAAATAGCTATGTTTCCTAACGTTGATTCGCATTGGGGCATGTGAATCCTTTGCCATTTTTATAGTCAAAACCTCCCCATTAATTTAATTATAATAGTTTCGTTGAGGGCCACCGCACATCTAGTGCGTACCAGAAATCGAGCAACGGATGCCAAAACACCTTAACCAAGTGACTCTCTCTTTTTCTACATCAGCTTTATTCCATTTTTGAATTTCCGTGAACCACTGTTCCACCAAGACTTACCTTCTCTAATGAGGTCCCTGATCTCCCCCACTTCTATGTCTTCCAACAAACAAATATTAGCTCCCAAAGGGGTCATCTTCATTGAAAAATAACCTTCCATCTCAAAATGAGTCTGAATTTTATACGAATATCCAAGTACAACCACGAACCCTACAAAAGCTTTCCTAAACCTCTCTAAATCTCGGCAAAGTTACAGCAAGTAATCTAATATCAGCCACACCACTAAATCTCACGAAACCGAATATCTTACCAAACTTATTCCTCTTCAGCGGTATAACCATTCAAACAAGTCACCATAATTCTTAAAAGTGATGAAGATGTCCACAACTTTAAAATCCTCAAGAAATTCTGAGAAATAAACCGAACCACTACCGACCCCTTCAACTCCAACCGGAAGTTCCTTAGACTAGAAAATGTCCCAACGAAGAGATTGAACCCTCCCTACCATGAAAGCCATTCGCCGAACTTTATGCCATTCAGGAGAATCTCCCATGAAGATTACTAAACAAAACTATATTTGTACTATCTGATGAATACTTATCTTAGATAAATGTATAATTTCTTTTATAGAAATTTAGTTGATCTTTAATAAGTTTATAAGATATTGTTTAGAAACTATACATATGTATAAAATAAATGACTGTCCATACTTTATTTTTCGTTACCATATAACTTCATAGTTTCATAGTGTGTTTTTGTTGCGAAATAATTAAACAATTGGAATATTTTTCAAGCAAAATACTTTTTTAAATATGTGCAATTTAAATAGACAAACAACATAATTAATTTCAGAGCACAATAATAAGAATATAAATATAATGTGAGATATTGGATCGAACTCTAGTTAGCATGCCGTCGAAGTCTGTTCACATGCTGTTTTCGAAGACCTACATGTTGTAGTCGAAGTGTGTTCTAGTGTGTAGCTGTCAGATTGGGCCTTGTGTTAAGGATCCAATTGTTTAAGTTAGCTTGTACCCTAAGTTAGCTTGTAATGGGTAATTGTTAAAAATCTCATTAGTTTAGTATGTTAGGTTTTATTATAAATAGCATACTAGTCTCTCATCTTAGGTGTGGTGTGACAAAACCTAATTAGGGTGAGAGGGTTATTTGTTATTCTTGAGTACTTGTAATCTCTTTTATAGAGAAAGTAAAGAATATCAGTTATAACCAATCCTAGTTGTTTTTCCTTTGTTTTCCTTATTAACCCTAACCCTTGCGTGTTTTTTGCCTATAAAGAAACCGAATATATTTTGTTCAAAGGCATCCTAATTCACAACAAATTAGTGCGGTGAGCGTGGAGAAGATGCCTTCAACAAAGTATGAGATTGAAAAGTTCACCAGATTGAACGATTTCGGTATGTGGCGCTTGAAGATGAAAGCCTTACTGGTTCAATAGGGTTGTTTAGAAGCGTTGAAGGGAGAGGCAGTCATGGATGATGCGTTAACAAAAAAAGAAAAGACGACTATGATAGAGAAAGCCCACAGCGTAATATTGTTGACCCTGGGTGATAAGGTTTTTCGATAGGTATCAAAGGAGACTACGGTATCGGGGTTATGGTTGAAACTTGAAAGTTTGTACATGACCAAATCTTAGGTGAATCGACTCTACCTGAAGCAAGCTTTGTATTCATTCAAGATGAGCGAAGACAAAGTGTTGACTGAGCAGTTGGATATGTTCAACAAGCTGATTCTTGATCTTGAAAATATTGATGTGAAAATCGATGATAAAGATCGAGCATTATTGTTGTTGTGCGCTTTTCCCAGAACACATGCTCACTTCCAAGAAACTTTCTTGTATGGAAGGGAGTCCCTGAGTTTTGAAGAAGTTCAATTAGCCTTGTACTCTAAGAACTTGAATAAAAGAAAGGAGCATAAACCTTCGACGGTTGGTGAAGGTTTGGCCATTAAGGGAAAATTCTTGCGAAAGGATGGTAAGTTCGACAAGAAGAAAGGTAAAAGTCAGCAGAAGTCTTATAGTGGCGAAGCATATGGTATTTGATGCTATCATTGTAAGAATGAGGGTCACACAAGAAAGGTGTGCCCTGAACGCATGAAAGATCATGGAGGTAAGGATAATGGCAACGCATCTATTGTTCAATATGACTTTGACTCATCTGATGTCCTTGTGGTTTCAAGCAGCGACTCAAGAAAGGAGTGGATTATGGATTCAGGCTGCACTTGGCACATGACTCCAAATAAAGACTTGTTCGAGGAGCTATGTGATCAAGATGGTGAATAAGTGCTGCTGGGAAACAACAAAGCTTACAGAATTGCAGGAATTTGATCAGTGAGATTCAAGCTCCATGATGAGTCAATAAGGTTATTTATTGAAGCCAAGTATTACCTGATTTGAAGAGAAATTTGATTTCTCTTGGTGAATTCGAAAAGAAGGGATATGTTTTCCAGGGAGAGAAAAGTATCCTAAGAGTCATGAAGGGGTCGAAGGAAGTCTTGAGAGGTGTGAAGAAATAAGGCTTGTATACCCTTGAGGCTAAAGTTGTAAGTGGTTCGACAAATGTTGCTTCCAGGAAACCTTTGTCGAAGACAAAAATTTGGCACATGAAATTGGACCATGTCAGTGAACTGGGTCTGGTTGAATTGGGGAAACAAAATCTGCTTGGAGGAGACAAAGTCGAAAAGCTGAAATTTTGTGAACCCTGTGTATTTGGAAAATCTTGCAGAGTGAAGTTCAGCAAAGTTAAACAAATAACTCATGGATCCCTTTATTACATCCATGCTGATCTTTAGGGGCCTGCAAGGTGTCCATCACATTCAGAAGCAAGATATTTTCTATCCATAGTTGATGATTATTCCAGAAAGTTATGGGTATTCATCCAGAAGACTAAGGATGAAACTTTTGAGAATTTCAAAGGTTGGAAGACTCTGATAAAAAATCAGACTGGCATAAAGGTCAAGAGGTTGAGAACTGACAATGGCCTTGAATTTTGCAATGAGGCGTTCGACAACTTTTGTGTTGCCTCAGGTATTGCAAGGCACAAAACTACTGTAGGTACTCCATAACAAAATGGTTTGGCAGAAAGGTTTAATCGAACTATTTTGGAAAAAGTTAGATGCTTGTTGACTAGCGCTGGATTAAAGAAGGTGTTTTGGGCTGAGGCTGTTTAGACAACAACATATTTGATAAAGAGATGTCCTTCGACTTTGTTAGATATGAAGACACTTGAAGAAGTTTGGTCGGGACATCCACCTAGTCTCGACAGACTGAGAGTATTTGGCTGCATGGCCTATGCTCACATTAGGCAAGACAAGGTTAAACCTAGAGCTCTAAAATACATGTTCATGGGATGCCCTGAAGGAGTCAAAGCTTATAGGCTATGGTTCCTAGAACCAGGTCACAAGAGGTGTATCACCAGTCGAGATGTAGTTTTCAATGAAGCTGGGATGGCTTTCAAGAAAATTGATGATGGTGACAAAGAGCTGGAACAGGGAGAGATTCTTGTTGAGGTGGAACATGTTAATATTGAATTGCGTATCCCAGATGAAGTCGAAGAAGAAGCAGAAGCTGTTGTTGAAGATGTGGAGACTGATAATGACTACCTGTTAGCAAGAGACAGGTCGAGGAGAGTCATCAAGCTACCTCAGAGACTTGGGTATGTAGATCTTATAGCTTATTCCTTAATCTCTGCAAGTTAGGTTCTCGACGAAGAACCTAGAGACTATAAGGAAGTTATGAGGAGTCGAAAAAAGACTGAATGGCTGAAGGCCATGGATGATGAGATGAAACTCTACATGATAACAATACATAAGAACTGATCAACAAAACTTCCTAGAGACAATTTAGTCAGCTGTAAATGGATTTTCAAAGTTAAGGAAGGAATCGAAGGAGCGGCGTCAAAGAGATGCAAGGTAAGATTAGTCGCTCGGGGGTTCACTCAGAAAGAAGGTGTCAACTTCAATGATGTGTTCTCTCCTGGTGTGAAGCATAGGTCCATTCGAATGTTGCTTGCCACAGTGACACAGTTTGACCTTGAACTGGAGCAGATGGATGTGAAGACTGCGTTCTTGTATGGTGATCTAGATGAAACAATCTTGATGAGTCAACCTGAAGGGTATGTTGAAAAGGGGAAGTAAGATTTTTTGTGCAAGCTGAAGAGATCTTTATATAGACTAAAACAATCTCCTCGATAGTGGAATATGAGATTCGACAAGTTCATGGCACACATAAGTTTCATTAGAAGTCAGTTCGACCACTGTGTTTACTTCAAATTTTGGCCTGGTAATTCATTTGCTATTTTGTTGCTTTATGTGGATTATATTCTAATAGCAAGCAACATTGTCGAAGATGTAATGAGGGTGAAGGTTGATTTCAATAAGGAGTTAGACATGAATGATCTGGGAGCTGCATCCAGGATTCTTGGGATTAACATCCAAAGAGATAGAAAGCAGTCAAAATTATGCTTATATCAAGAGGCATACCTACGGAAGATTCTCGAAAAGTATGGTATGTAGAATTCAAAGCCTGTTGTGACTCCGACAAACCCTCAATTCAAGTTGAGTATAGATCACAATCCCAGTACTGATGTCGAAAGAGCTTATATAAATAGCATTCCATATGCTAACATAATGGGTTCTTTGATGTATGCTATGGTCTGTACTAGACCTGACATAGCATATGCAGTAAGTCTTGTAAGCAGGTGCATGGCGAATCCTGGAAAGGCTCACTGGCAAGCATTGAAGTGGATTCTAAGGTACATAAATGAGTCTCTAAATAGAGTCATAATTTATGGTGGAGCCTTGGATGAAGATAGTAAAGCAGCAATTAAAGGATATGTCGACTCTGATTATGCAAGTTGTATGGATTCCAGAAAATCTATTTCTGGATATGTGTTCAATATGTTTGGGACAACAACCAGTTGGAAAGTAGCACTTCAGAAGGTTGTTGTCTTATCAACCACTGAAGCGGAATATATTGTCCTAACTGTAAAATGTCCCAATGAAGAGATTGAACCCTCCCTCCCATGAAAGCCTTTCGCCGGACTTTATGCCATTCAAGCGAATCTTCTATGAAGATTACTAAACAAAACTATATTTGTACTATCTGATGAATACTTATCTTAGATAAATGTATAATTTCTTTTATAGAAATTTAGTTGATCTTTAATAAGTTTCTAAGATATTGTTTAGAAACTATACATATGTATAAAATAAATGATTGTCTATACTTTATTTTTCGTTACCATATAACTTCATAGTTTCATAGTGTGTTTTTGTTGCGAAATAATTAAACAATTGGAATATTTTTCAAGCGAAATACTTTTTTAAATATGTGCAATTTAAATAGGCAATCAACATAATTAATTTCAGAGCACAATAATAATAACATAAATATAATGTGAGATATTGGATCGAACTCTAGTTAGCATGTCGTCGAAGTCTGCTCACATGCTGTTTTCGAAGACCTACATGTTGTAGTCGAAGTGTGTTCTAGTGTTAGCTGTCAGATTGGACCTTGTGTTAAGGATCTAATTGTTTAAGTTAGCTTGTAATGTTTAATTGTTAAAAAGCCTATTAGTTTGGTATGTTAGGTTTTATTATAAATAACATACTAGTCTCTCATCTTAGGTGTGGTGTGACAAAACATAATTAGGGTGAGAGGGTTATTTGTTATTCTTGAGTACTTGCAATATGCTTTATAGAGAAAGTAAAGAATAGCAGTTATAACCAATCCTAGTTGTTTTTCCTTTGTTTTCCTTGTTAACCCTAACCTTTGTGTGTTTCTTGCCTATAAAGAAACTAAATATATTTTGTTCAAAGACATCCTAATTCACAACATATAAAATATCAGAACACTAAATTTTTAATATGGAGAACTTCTCTCAAAATAAGAAAATAAGAATCTCGGACCTATTCTAGTAAAACTTTCCACTATTTAAATAATAAGTATACAAAAGTCTTCCTAGTAACACTAAGGAACAACAATCTGCACCGATAAACAATAAAGGTGTGAAACACACTCCAAACAACTCCTCGACAAGATGTAGGTATACCAAAACAACTCTAAGAAAATATAAAACTACTTAACGGAAATATAAATAAAATTAAGTAATCATAGGAACAACATACTGAATTGGTAGCTAAAGTTGATAAAGTTTGATACACCTATCTATCACTTGTGCCTTTTCCTCTTATTTATTTCTACAATTCTCCAAAACCCTTATTTAGTTGCTTAAGTGTTGCTTTAGGGATTAAAAATATCTTTTAAATACATGTCAATTGGGTTTGCCCCAAATAAAACAATTCACATAAAAACTCTTTTTTTATTCTTTTTTCTCTTTTTTTCTTCTTTTTCTAAATAAATAGTGGGACTCACTTTAAGAGTGATCTCACCCTGCAAATCTCCCCCTTACGGCTTAAGTTAGTAGGAACTGTTCCACCATGACCTCATTCTTTTTGTAGTTAATAATCTTTGTCACAGACAAAGTCTTTGTCATCGTATTTGAACCATTCTTGTCTATATGAATCTTCTCAATTGAAAAAAACTTCATCTCCAATGCATCTTGTATCCAATAATATCGCACCTCGATATGATTTGATCACGAATGAAACAACGAGTTCTTATTTCCAAGATGAATTGCATTACGATTGTCACAGAACAACACAAACTTCTCTTGCTCCACACCGAATTCTTGTAGGAATTTCTTCATCCACAAAAGTTTTTACACGTTTTAGTTGAAACAATATACTCAACCTTGATGGTAGATAAAGCAACACACTTTTGTAACCTTGATTGCCAAGACACTGCTCCCGATGCAAAAGTCATACATGTATCTAGAAATAGATTTTCTAGAATTATTATCACCAACTATATATGCATTTGTGTAGCCATCTAACACAGGATAACCACTCCTAAAACATAAACGTGTTCTCGAAGTACCTCTATGATATATGAGAATCCACTTTGTAGCGGGGAAAAATTGAGATTAAGCTATTGATTAACTTAACTCACAAAGCAATAGTCGCCACCCGCACTTTATTGTTTCCAAAGGGAATGGGGAAAGAGCGAATAAAACCCACATAAGTTTTAAAACAAAACTAATAAAACAAAGAGACAAAGGGTAAGGGGGTTTGGTTATGCAATGGGAATGTTTTAGCACCCAAAGTATCTATAGTACTCTATAGGAACCTCTTAAAAATCTATGTTTGGCTTAAAAGGGTGTTGTTTGCAAAAGATGGTGGAGATGAGAATAATTTTTTTTTTTTAATTTTGGTGTTTGACAAGACTTCCTGAGTCTCGTGCCTACGTACCCAAAAAGTGCAATGGAGGATCAAAACCTCATAGTTCATGGTAAAAATGACCAAAGGAGTTTGTTTTGATTGATTTTAAATGGAATGGCAAGTTGTCATTTAAAGGAGAAAACTCAACTAGTCACCCACAAGTATATGAAAATGGACCTTTGCATCACTATTGAGAAGAGCTCCAACTTGAATAGAGATTAACAAGTATGCCACTAACTCTCTCAAGTGGAAAAGTATCAACATCAAACATCGCTATGGGGATAGGAGAATTACATCTCAACTATGAAAATGACTCATGTCTAATCCTTGAGAAAAGATTTTAAAAAGAAAAGTGCACAAAGAGCACAAAATAGTTTGAATGAGTTGTGTATCTTTTATGTGTTTTGAAATAGTCTTAATATGATTAAGATGAATTAGCACTTATTTAAGAAAAAGAGTTTGAAAATCAGTTGAAAAAGTCAAGCTTTATTGAGAAAGTGGTTCAAGTTTGAAAACAAGAAGGTTTTGAAAAATGGAGAAGATTTTGAAAATTTAAGAAGGGGAGGAGATGAAGAGACTACCCTAATAAAAGCAATAAAGTGCAAGTGTGTGCAAGTGAACTAACCAGTAGTGAAGCAAGCCAATTGACATAAGTCAAACAAAGCCTTCCATCCTTTGGATTAATCCACAAGAAAGCCAAATAAGCAAAGCACAAAACAAGTCTTCAAAAAGTGAACCCAAGGTCCAAGGTACAAGATGATCTTTATGGTCTCAAAGCACAACTCCAAAGCAAAGGATCAAGAACCTAAATCTAAGTCTACAAGTCCAACATCCAAGCATGGGATAGTAACCAATAGTCTAAGGAAGTCATTAAGTATTTTAGGGGTTTTTCTTTATTAATGTCTTTAAAGAAAAAGAAAAGTTCAAGTGGACAAAGGAAAAAGAAGCATAAACATTAACAATGAAATATAAATGATAAACGTAAAAGGATAATACAAAGAGAAAGAAAGTAAATGACATAAAAGTAAAGGTGAAAGAAAAGTAAATGGCATAAAGTAAAAGTTAGCACAATAATATTGTTAGTGTTAGTGTTAGAATTAATGATCTGATTTGGGACAAATTTAGCGCTACGTTAAGCAATCGTAGCACAATATATAAGGAAGACTATACTATGGGAGGCTGGTCAATAATAATTTATGTACCATACATGTTAGAGATATGATAGAAATCATACTCCTAAAACATGTAGCACAAGTAAAAACCGAGGAGGGATCAAGCATTAAGGCAAGGAGATTGGTCCATTACATCAATCAATCCTTCATGACAACTTAGGACAAACTTATGCATCAATCCAAAGTACTTCCAATGATCCTTGACCAATTGAATAGTAGGTTTGAAATGATGAAAGTTCATCAAGCATCAATCCAAACATAATGAACAAGATGGACAACAAATCATCCAATTGATCAAGAGAAAAGAAAAAGGAAAAAGAAAGAGAAGGAAAGATGAAGAGAGGGCCAAATTGAATCAAGGCTAAAGATAAATTCATAATCAATTTCAATCACCTTTCTTGGTGGATTAAGGAATTAAACCTATCATCAACTCAAAGCACCAAAAATGAATCAGATGATTCATTTAATGATATATTTGAGTCGATGAAGGTTCGTACAACTTCATCAACACCCAAAGTTCATTGAAATTGAGGAGAACTTTGATCAAAAAGTTATGATCCAAGGCAACAACCAGCAAACAAGTAAAAGTGCAATAATACATAATTTAAAATGCATAAAAAGATTTTTAAAATGAAAATAAGAGAGAAAATGAGAATGAAGCTTCTAAATAACTGATAAGTGCAAAATGTACCTATTTTTGTATATAAGTTTTGTTGAACTTATCGATACTTTTTGTTGAAATCGTTCGAATAAACCCCTATTTGTTTGTAAATACGTTTACTTTACATTATAGTGTATATATTGCGTTATCGTGTAAATATCATTGAGTTTAATTCATTTACATTTATTTTTGCAGGTATTCAATCAAGGATATCTTGCCATTATTGAATAGAGCATTGAATAAGCTTTCCAGCGCTTCAAACCGGGCGAAAAACCGCCTTCGCCGCCGGGCGACCTAGAACCACCGTCGGGCGAAATTGTGCGGACTGAAACACCATTTATGGCCAAAAACACTATTTTTTATGTATGTTTTTGGGGGAACTCTCTCCCAACTTCATCAAACATGTTTTAGGAGTAGATCAGCTTAGAAACAACATTGGATGATGCATCTTGATGATTCGGAGTCGGATTCGCTTCGATCGACTTTGACACGCCGTGAGAAGTTTGTTTTTCTCCTTTCTTCTCTTTGTGTTCTCTTTTGTTGATGTTTGGTATGTAAATCTCTTGATACCTATTGTATTTCATCTAATCTATGTTTATGAATATGTTTTGATTCTCTATTGATTGTTTGTCTTTGATTGATTGTTTGTGGGTCGTGACAAAAACCTATATCGAATCGTTAATCTTAGATTTTCATCTGTCAATGAGCAAGCATTTGACAGGGGTTTGTGAATTGATATTCATTGTATCTTTTTTTGTATTGTGTTGATTAAGTAGCATGAGTAGGATCGATACGGTATTGCGAGGATGCGTGACAATATCAATGAAGAACGGTGTTCGTATACAGTTGGTAAATTAGTTGAATGCAGGGTTAATCATATGTTTGTATTCTGGTCAGGGCTTTGTATATGAATTGCTCATGAGTTTGATATTGATGTTATAGTAATATCTGTTGAGTTTTGATTCCAGAGATGGATTAGGCTTAACATTCATGTAGGCTTTATATGCTTTGTACTGATTGGTGATGTCCGAGAGGAATTATTGATCGGTATAAAATCACTTACGATATGCGGGGGCCGAGAGGACATGTATGTTGTGAGTGATACATGATGATATTAGACGAACGCGTGATTTGTGTATGAAATGGTCGGAAGAATGCATGTGTTATTGAGTGATCTCTATTGAGTTTCTTTCCTCCAAAGAATGTGTTATTGTTATTTACTTGCTTTTTGTTCCTTTAATTTTCCGTATTTGCTTTTGGTTCGTCTTTAAACCAGAACTTTTGATTCATGAGCTTAGAAATATAGAAACCTTGAATGGCAATTCTTTCCCTCGCACTGATCCCTGTGGAGACGACAAAACTGGGTTACTTATATATTTTTGCTTGCTGCTATTCTAGCTTCAACAAAATATATAAGTAACCCAGTTTTGTCGTCTCCACAGGGATCAGTGCGAGGGAAAGAATTGCCATTCAAGGTTTCTATATTTCTAAGCTCATGAATCAAAAGTTCTGGTTTAAAGACGAACCAAAAGCAAATGCGGAAAATTAAAGGAACAAAAAGCAAGTAAATAACAATAACACATTCTTTGGAGGAAAGAAACTCAATAGAGATCACTCAATAACACATGCATTCTTCCGACCATTTCATACACAAATCACGCGTTCGTCTAATATCATCATGTATCACTCACAACATACATGTCCTCTCGGCCCCCGCATATCGTAAGTGATTTTATACCGATCAATAATTCCTCTCGGACATCACCAATCAGTACAAAGCATATAAAGCCTACATGAATGTTAAGCCTAATCCATCTCTGGAATCAAAACTCAACAGATATTACTATAACATCAATATCAAACTCATGAGCAATTCATATACAAAGCCCTGACCAGAATACAAACATATGATTAACCCTGCATTCAACTAATTTACCAACTGTATACGAACGCCGTTCTTCATTGCTATTGTCACGCATCCTCGCAGTACCGTATCGATCCTACTCATGCTACCCATGCTACTTAATCAACACAATACAACAAAATATACAATGAATATCAATTCACAAACCCCTGTCAAAAGCTTGCTCATTGACAGATGAAAATCTAAGATTAACGATTCGATATAGGTTTTTGTCACGACCCACAAACAATCAATCAAAGACAAACAATCAATAGAGAATCAAAACATATTCATAAACATAGATTAGATGAAATACAATAGGCATCAAGAGATTTACATACCAAACATCAACAAAAGAGAACACAAAGAGAAGAAAGGAGAAAAACAAACTTCTCACGGCGTGTCAAAGTCGATCGAAGCGAATCCGACTCCGAATCATCAAGATGCATCATCCAATGTTGTTTCTAAGCTAATCTACTCCTAAAACATGTTTGATGAAGTTGGGAGAGAGTTCCCCCAAAAACATACATAAAAAATAGTGTTTTTAGCCATAAATGGTGTTTCAGTCCGCACAATTTCGCCCGGCGGTGGTTCTGGGTCCCCCGGCGGCGAAGGCAGTTTATTTCTTGCAATTTCCAGAATTGTGACACTACTGTGCCTCTTGACCGCCCGGCGCTGCAGGGGCGCAGAACACCAGTCAGCAGAAAAATTCTGCGCTGTTTTATTCGTAACTTTCGAACCGTAACTCCGTTTTTCGCCCGGTTTGAAGCGCTGGAAAGCTTATTCAATGCTCTATTCAGTAATGGCAAGATATCCTTGATTAAATACCTGCAAAAATAAATGTAAATGAATTAAACTCAATGATATTTACACGATAACGCAATATATACACTATAACGTAAAGTAAACGTATTTACAAACAAATAGGGGTTTATTCGAACGATTTCAACAAAAAGTATCGATAAGTGCAACAAAACTTATAAACAAAAATAGGTACATTTTTCACTTATCAAACTCTCCCCAACTTACATAATTGTTTGTCCTCAAACAAAAGTCAATCAACTCAAAGAAACAAAAGCAATTATCAAGAAATCATGCTCAACAAGTTTTTACAGCCAGAGAATAAACGTATGGTACTAATATCAAAAGTACATGCAAAGCAATGCTTACCACTAAACTACAACGACACCACGAATATGAAACAAAGTCTAAAAACAAAACAAATGTCAACATCCAAAAGCAATACATGTTCAAGAATGAATCACACCTAACACTCCACTTCAAATAAAAATGAAGAAATTAATGCGCGTTTGCAACCGCGGGGAAATTTCACTCATCTGACAAACAATGCAAATAAAAATTCAATTCATACACCATCTAACAATCAAAAATGAAAATATGGAAGCAAAAAGATCACTAAGGGCTTTAAGGGTTGTAGCTTGGTCGGGTTCACAATAAAGGGACATTTCTACAGGCCATTGAATCGAAATTGCCGATGCAAAAAGAAACATTCACTATACATGGTATTTACCCATCACAACTTCATTCATCAATTTCATTCCTTTACCACAAACCTTCTCAAACTACCTTTATGCACAATTATTTCACTCTATTTTTCTCCTCAAACAAGCATGCTTTTTCTATGTTTTTCACATTCATAATTACACTTTTTTCTGTTCATGCTTGTTTGAACTTTTTCAAAAGTTTCAAGCAATTTACCAATCTTCTTTTTCATTCTCCCCAATTTGATTTCAACCAAACCTCAAGTGAATGCTCCTTGCTTTTTACGGCAAGGAAATCAAAGTATACAATTTCAAAGGTTCAAGAAGAAATAGTTAGAAACTCACCAAATTCAATGATGAACCAAACTTGCAAATTATGTACATAAACCAAGTTCATCACTAAAAATGAGATCTAAACTGTTTTAGTCTTAAAGGGGCTAACAAATTCTCACTACTCACGGGTAAGATACTTTTAGATACGGTTGTGCTCAATATAAACAAATGCCTTGATCATTTCTAATGCTTCCACAAAATCACAATAATCAGAAGATAAAGCATGAGTCAAACGAATTAAACAAAGTCTATCAGTCATCCAAGCATTTAGTAAACAATGGAGGTTTCCTCACATGGGGCTATGAACTAAAGTGATTCATAAATGAACAAAAATTGCAAGAGAATGAAAGACATGTAATTTGTACAAATCCTAAGGTTCATAAACATGTTATGTTCTAGAAAAGCAATAAACACAAACCAACATAATGCACTTTCTTTAAACTTTTCACACTACCATAACATTTTCTTGGTGAAACAATCAAAATTGAAAAATCACACAATGCATCCTCAAGCTAATAAAAAACAAAACTTGAGAACAAACACAAAAAATTCTAAAACTAATAAACATATACTAACAAAATGTGTGAAAGTGGATAAGAGAATAAAAGAGTTTTTCCACAAAAAGCAAGGCGCGCTAAGCGCGCACAGGCTTGCTAAGTTTTTCAAGTTCTTTCTCGCATTCAATCCATCCAATCTCACACAATACTACAATACTACTAAATATAAAACTGTACAAACTCAAATTGTTGGGTTGCCTCCCAACAAGCGCTTGTTTCACGTTGTAAGCTCGGCGCCTTATTTACGTACAAGCTCTTCCATGTTGTTTCGTTCACTGGTAGCGACCCAATAAAACCTGCAACACTTGAGCAAACGTAAACCAAAAACAAAAATATGTACTCACACATAAACATGATGGAAAACACATATATACAATCACTTATGGAAAACAACTATTAACAAGTACGTACAAAAGCAAAACAAGTGTTTTATATATATAAATATACAATATAGACAATTATGTACGAAGCTTAAAAACATAGAAACTATACGATGCAACTCAATATCTAAACACCAATCCCCGACAACGGCGCCAACTTGTTGAAGCTAGAATAGCAGCAAGCAAAAATATATAAGTAACCCAGTTTTGTCGTCTCTACAGGGATCAGTGCGAGGGAAAGAATTGCCATTCAAGGTTTCTATATTTCTAAGCTCATGAATCAAAAGTTCTGGTTTAAAGACGAACCAAAAGCAAATACAGAAAATTAAAGGAACAAAAAGCAAGTAAATAACAATAACACATTCTTTGGAGGAAAGAAACTCAATAGAGATCACTCAATAACACATGCATTCTTCCGACCATTTCATACACAAATCACGCGTTCGTCTAATATCATCATGTATCACTTACAACATACATGTCCTCTCGGCCCCCGCATATCGTAAGTGATTTTATACCGATCAATAATTCCTCTCGAACATCACCAATCAGTACAAAGCATATAAAGCCTACATGAATGTTAAGCCTAATCCATCTCTGGAATCAAAACTCAACAGATATTACTATAACATCAATATCAAACTCATGAGTAATTCATATACAAAGCCCTGACCAGAATACAAACATATGATTAACCCTGCATTCAACTAATTTACCAACTGTATACGAACGCCGTTCTTCATTGCTATTGTCACGCATCCTCGCAATACCGTATCGATCCTACTCATGCTACCCATGCTACTTAATCAACACAATACAACAAAAGATACAATGAATATCAATTCACAAACCCCTGTCAAAAGCTTGCTCATTGACAGATGAAAATCTAAGATTAACGATTCGATATAGGTTTTTGTCACGACCCACAAACAATAAATCAAAGACAAACAATCAATAGAGAATCAAAACATATTCATAAACATAGATTAGATGAAATATAATAGGTATCAAGAGATTTACATACCAAACATCAACAAAAGAGAACACAAAGAGAAGAAAGGAGAAAAACAAACTTCTCACGGCGTGTCAAAGTCGATCGAAGCGAATCCGACTCCGAATCATCAAGATGCATCATCCAATGTTGTTTCTAAGCTAATCTACTCCTAAAACATGTTTGATGAAGTTGGGAGAGAGTTCCCCCAAAAACATACATAAAAAATAGTGTTTTTGGCCATAAATGGTGTTTCAGTCCGCACAATTTCGCTCGGCGGTGGTTCTGGGTCGCCCGGCGGCGAAGGCGGTTTATTTCTTGCAATTTCCAGAATTGTGACATTGTTGTGCCTCTTGACCGCCCGGCGCTGCAGGGGCGCAGCACATCAGTCAGCAGAAAAATTCTGCGCTGTTTTATTCGTAACTTTCGAACCGTAACTTCGTTTTTCGCCCGGTTTGAAGCGCTGGAAAGCTTATTCAATGCTCTATTCAATAATGGCAAGATATCCTTGATTGAATACCTGCAAAAATAAATGTAAATGAATTAAACTCCATGATATTTACACGATAATGCAATATATATACTATAACGTAAAGTAAACGTATTTACAAACAAATAGGGGTTTATTCGAACGATTTCAACAAAAAGTATCGATAAGTGCAACAAAACTTATATACAAAAATAGGTACATTTTGCACTTATCAATAACAAACCAATGCTCAAGAAAATTATGACAAAACAAGAAAAACCTAAGGATCAAGACCCCAAAAGGTCAAATCCAAAATATTTAAAAATGATTAAAATAAAAATGATGGAAGTTATTTAAAAGAAAATAAGAAGAAAATAACAAAAAAAATGCTAAAAATGGTTTTAAAAATCTAAAAAAAAAACAAATAATGTGAAGAATAATTTTAGAAAATTATGAAAAAAAATGGAGTGAAAAATCAAATAGGAGCTATTTTTAATGATTTTTTTTAAAGAGAATGAAATAAAAATTGAAATAAAAAGAAACTCAAATAAAAACGCAATGGCTAGAGAGTAAGTGGCACTACTTGATTGGCTAGGAAATTTGAATTTCCCACCATTGTGCGCAAACTCACTCGTCTTCAACCTCCGTTCACTTGATTTTGCAGGTTCATGAATTCATGTTTTCAAGCTCACACACTGATCGTGCAAGCTTCTAAACACATCATCATTATTCATGTCTTTCTACATTGGAGCCATTGATTCACTTTAAGCAGAGAGAATTTGAAGAAATACGAAGAACCCTAAGTTACTTCAAAGTAAAATTGAATTCCAAATATGAAGAATAAATTCCAGTTAGGTTGAGGGAAATGATCAGTGGAACAAGACGAAGAGAATGGTAACTTGTTTGGATGAGAATGAAACTTGTATCTACCTTTCCCAAATGAGCTTCAAGGTTTTGAAAATGGTGGAATCGGTTTAATGCTTAGACGTCACAGCAAGCTGTGTTAATATTTTTGTTGGCTTTAGAAGAGACCAGTGATGGATTCAGGGTGAAGAATTGGAGTTGAAACGAAGAGAAAATGAGGTTTCAACTTTCTGGTTTTGAGGTGATTTCGAGCTTCAGAGTATCAAGGATTTCTTGGCTTTCAAAGCTTGAGAAATGAGGTAAAAGTTACCTCTATTTATAAGGAATGAAATGATGAGCTCGTATCCGTGAGATCAGATCCAGAACGTGTGAATCCATTCTAGATTTTTCTCCTTTTTTGCAACCGTGTGAAGTAAGGTGAAAAGCATGATTCAGGACTTGAAATGAATCGTTTTGCACTTAGTGAGATGCGTTTTGCAATTACAAACGAGTTTGCACATGTTTTCTGGTCCCCAAGTTGAGTTTTAGGTCATTTCTAAAATTGTAGGTCACGGTCAAAACAGAGCTCAGGTCACCAACTTTCAACTGTGGCCAAATAAAATTCCCTCGTGTGTTTTGTGATTTTGCTTGAGCCAAATATTCCTTTCATGGCAAGGAAGACAATGCAAAAAGAATCAACTCAATTGGATGCTTAATGAAAAAATGGAAAGCTTGGAAAATTGAGGAAAAACCACTAAAAATTAGTTCTAGCATTAGGTCAAACAGGTCATAACCTAGTTTTGTGCACAAATGACCTTCAAGATTTGAGGTTCTTAGAGTGTGAATTGACATTTGACCTCTAAAGCGAATTGTAGAGGACATCAAGAAGGATATTTGGCAAAAATAAGCGCCCATAAAAGTTTAAAATTGAAGAAGTTATGATCTTTGGAACATAGACATGCCATACTTGAATTTAGGCCAAAAATTTCTAAGTCCACAAAATGACCTATAATGTCTTCAAACTTTTGATGATCTTCCAAGCACAATTGGCTCTTGACTTGTGAAGAGAAGTTGGAGAGGATTTCAAGATGAGTCATTTGCTCAAAGAAGCACTAAAAAATGTTGAAGTATGAAGAAATTATGAAGTCTTGAACTTAAGCTTGAAATGTTGACTTTTTGGTCAAACCTCATTGTACAAACTTGCAACCTTGGATGTTTTCTTGCATTTCAAGGAACATTGATGAATGTATAAACTCAAAATGATGTACCCTTGATTGTTCTTTGATGAATATTGCAATGGATTGAGGAAACTTGTGGATGAAGGCATGGAAATAAACACATGAACCTTTGAAAATTCATGAGAAACAAGTTATCCAACTTGAAACATCTTTGATCAAAATGGAGTTGAATGATGCTTGAGACCTTATGACTTGAGATTAGAGGTTATGCTTTGATGAATGGCCTTTGAAAATTATTGGTTGACCACACCTTGACTTGAGGAACTCAAACCCTAACTGAGGATACAATCACTTGATGCTCTTGATTCAAAACCCTACCTTGCAAAAGAAACAAAAGAGGACAAAGCATATATATTTTTTTGTATCTTTATTAGTGGTTAGTGAATTATAAAACATATAAGTACAAAAATATGGATACACAAGTGGTGCTTGATGATCTCTACAAAGGAAAACCCAAAGGTAGGAGGGTAGAGAGACAACCCAGTTTGTGATCTTGATGCATTGTAAAGATGCAAATAACGTGGGATCTTAGGGGTAAAAAATAGGGTATGACACACTTCACTGCTTGCCAATGATCTTTACCAGGATTAGAGATAAACCGACTAACAACATCAACAACATGAGCAATATCCGGTCTTGTGCATACCGTGACATACACCAAACTACCAACTGCGGATCTATAAGGAACATTATTCATATTAATACCCCACAAGTGCACAACTTTATTGGTTTTAGCATACAAGGTTTTACCGATCCCACAGAGACCGATCACCAATTACTGTTATGTGTTACTACAAAGTTTATTTAAGGCTACTCGGTTTGTTTGTATGCGCGAAATTAAAAAATATCAGTTTAATTCAACCTTATTAATGACAGGCCGGAACATGATTTCCATCTACCATTGTTACTTTTATAAATTGCAACACTTTATTGTAATTAGAAAAATGTTTTTAGCAGAAAAAAACTAAGTTAAAGGTTTCGTCCACTTTCCCGTATTCGTTACTGGATTTTAGACTCGTAAATGTCCGCTTTCGCATGATACAATTTACAAGTTTAAAATCCCTTTTGAAAATAAGTAGTTTCTTATTTACTTTAGAAATGCTTTCCTTATTTTAAAAGTTAAAAATCTTAATTTTCCTTAGTCAAATATCGTTTTTGCTCTTTCGAGCTAAAATCGGTTTAACTTTAAAAACAGAATTTTCAGAACTAAAATATATTCTCGATATAAATTTATTCTGCAGGCAATTCACAGAGTCTGGTTGGTATGGCGTTCCTCATGTTCTGGACACAACCTGTTTACTCAAACATGGTAAAAACAACAATCTACTATCTACCCATTACAAATAGGTTTCATGCACTGCACAAATTGCCCTTCCCTCAAAAATAAAATACGCAACGAAAAGGTTATTTCGGTAACTAGCAATTTAATCCCAATTCAAAACCATTAGCATGCCAAATGTCAATCAACCATTAGCTAATTCAAATAAAAGTATTTTCTCATTCCCACTAAAACCATTCTCTCTCTGATTTCCTCTCATTCCCTCCTGTTTTTCCTCCTTCCCACGTAAACCTACTCACAGTTTTCTCTCTCTCTTCTTATCGGTTTTCTTTCATATCTTTTTCCCCTCAAAACCCTAATCTCTGCCGCCCCCTTCCTCCCTCGTCTCTGATTGTCTCTCTCTTTAATTTGTATATTTTGTTGTAAATCATCGGCGATTTGACACAGTTTTTCGTTCGGGTGGCAAAAAATCATCGGCGTTGTTTTTGAACTCATAAGGCTAATCCTGTTAGGAAGCCTGATGTATTGTGGTTTTTTTCTGATGTTGTTCTGCAGGTGTTGTTTTAGCTCATCGTTATTGTCGGTGCAGTGTGATTTTTTGCGGCGAAAGTAGGCTTGGGCGTCTGGTGGTGGCTATAGAAGTGGCAAGAGATTTTAGAGTTGAAGAACATAATCAATCTAGGTTGGTTATGAGACTATTGTCTACTGGTTTTTTAATTTTAAAAATTGATTTTTATTTAACAGTTTGTAATTTGTGTGATATGGGATGTTTTGGTTGATCTTATTTTTGTTACATTGCATTTTGTTAATATGGGGATTTTATGCTTTTAGGTGTTAACACTTCAATCTTGAGCTGTAGCTGTTTAAAGGAAAATGCTGGAGTGATTTAGATCTTTCTAAAAAGGAAAGAACCTTATATGCACAGCTATTTGTTTCTTAACAATGATACTGACAGGTTTGATGTGTAACTCCCAGTATTGTGAAATCTTCCATTCTTAATAACTTATGTTTTCTAACTATTACCATGCTGTTTTGAAATTCTATCTTTGTCCTGCTATTTTTTTTGTTGTTACAGCCCTGTTACATCAACAAACTCCCAAGAGGCAAAAAAGGTTATCAGTGAGGATGATATCATTCCAAAGGCAATTCCTGCTCAACTGTATGGGTATGTTGATTTTGTTTTCCAATTCCTGCTCATTTATGTAAAACAATATGGTTTTTGCACCATATCAACATGATCCTTTTACATTGATGTGTATTATTGATTGCCATGTGTCTGGTCATAAAAGGATGAAGAAATTATTTTAGTTTTTTTAGAAATTTATGAAAGCAAATTAAATTGTTAGTCACTTAGTATGATGTCCATTGATTCAGTAAATTATCATGCTTTTGATGCAGATAAATTGGAATCCATACTTTCAAAGCATGGAGGTTTAAGAGTTGTACTTTTATCATATCATAGTTGTAAGTGTCCCTATTCTACCATCACTTAATTCAAGTTTACGGCTTTCTCACGTTAAATATTTTAGCTATATTTCATTGAAGTTAAATATTCAGGTGTTGTTCAACTCTTTTTCATGATTTCTGTTTTTAAAACCCAAGTACAGTAAAATAATGTTAATCTACAAAATTGGATGGGAACATGAATCTGGTACCAAATTGTGGTAGGCCATGCTAAGTACTTCACCTTTAGATTTATAGATTTGAGATATTAAAGACTAAATATTTTTCAATTCTAGAAGAAACTCACTGATCAGTCATTGGAGCTTTTTGACTTCTTACCTCAAGCAATTCAAGAACAATTGTTGCTTGAAAGAGATCCGCATGGAAATGTTCAGGTATCTAAATTTCCATAATGTTTATGGCTTGACCTTAATGTTTATGGCTTGACGCCTCCTTAAAGCAGTACTTGTAACTTTCTCCCATACTGACTATAGCAGCATTGCCCAAACTCTGAATCTCATTCTTGATAATTATGTTTCTTTTGAATATGTTTGATAAGGTCAGTGATTTGGATTTGTGATGTGAGTTACTCTATATGATTGATAGTATTTCTTTTGTTCATGATTGATTTTTGATTATTGCAGGCTCTGACCATTTGAGGGATGTGTTTGGAAAACCTATATGGCTTAGTGACAAAGGAGCATACATATTGAGACCATATGTGAGATGTTAACTATTCTTCTGGGATCTGAATTCCCTTCCCTGATTTGTTGAACTCTTAATATCTTGCTGGTTATTTGTTGTTTAATGTTGTTGAATTGATATGGATTCTGCTAATGAAAACTTGGTTTCATTTTACAGAACCATTTTTTTTTATATTGCAACACAGTTTGTTGTCGTTGCTTCACGGGACACTTTCATCGTATGCCATGTGCTAAAAATTCAATTCGTATCAACGAATTTTACAGGTAAGCTTTAGTTATGTTTATACCTCTTATGTCTTACTTTATCATGTTTAGATATGTCTTACGTTATGCTTATACCTCTTATAATTGACAGATCTATGCTGGTGATTTGGAACGAGTTTATCTGTGTTGGTGTATGTTATTTCTGTGCTTTTGTGGTTGGCATTTATTTTGCTAAAACTATTATAGCAGCAAGATGTTGAATCTTAATGTTCTAAGTGTCTGCTTTCAACATGTCGATTGAAGATGTTCCATGCCAGCTCATAGGACATCGCGTTGTGGATTCAGGTTTTAATACAGATTCTGTTTGTGTGAATTGTTACTGAATATTCTGTGAATATTTGGTTATCCTATGTGGCATCCAAAGCATTTTTGGATTGTGGTTATTTGTTGGTTTTCGGATTTGCTGCTGTTTCTAATTATGGAGACATAATAGGAAACTTTGGATTGAAGACCTATTTTGTTGGAGTTAATTTTGCAGATTTGTGAGCAGTCTATTTGCTGCGTTTTTTAAGCCCAATTCAGTCCAGATTAATTGCTATATATTGACTGATGTAAACCTAGTTTTAGGTGTGGAACTTACTTGTGTTTTTGTTAGGGTTTTCGAGTATTTTTTGTGAGCCTAACTGGTATCATTCTGATAACAGTATAAGGACTAATTTTTGTGTTGTAAGTTCTGTCAAGTTACTCATAAGCTTTTAAGCATTGAGTTTCTTGTGTGTCAATTCTCATAAGCGGTGAAGTATTGAGGATTGTGTGTTTTGAAAGTGTGTCTTTCGTTTTTGTTTCTTGTGTGGAAAGGTACCAATCACGGGTTATGGTTGTAGAGGGATTTGAGGAGGGCCTCATACCTAGGTGAGTCTTAGGTAGAAGTCATAGGAAGGGTAGTGATTAAGTGATCAGATTATTCGGTTGTTGTATGATCTGTGAATTGATACTATCGTATATTGATTTCGTCCCTGGCTTGGTAGCCCCCAGAGTAGGTGTGTTAGACCGAACTGGGTAAACATATCGCTGTGTTATTTACTTTCTGCACTGTGATTTTTATTTGTTATCTTGTTCATTGTGTTGGATATCAGTGTCTCAACATCTGTATAGGACATCTGATATCTGTGCCAGAATTTCAATTGGCATCAAGAGCTTGCACCTTTATTTGGTTCTGGGTGAGATTCAGGGAAGGTACTTTCTGGTACAATGGATAAGGATGGAGGATTTCTGAACAAACCACCTCTGCTTGATGGTTCCAACTATGACTACTGGAAACCGAGGATGATAGCATTCATCAAATCCATGGATGATCAAGCATGGAAAGCTGTTATAAAAGGATGGGAGCCCCCAAAGATTAAAAATGAAAAAGGTACCCCTACTGAAGTGGTGAAGGAAGAGGAAGACTGGGATGATGCAGATTACAAAGGGTCTGTGGGAAATTCCAAAGCCATGAATGCACTGTTCAATGGAGTCAACAAGAATATATTCAGGTTGATTGAACATTGCACCATTGCAAAAGAAGCATGGGAGGTCTTTAAGGTGGCTAATGAAGGGACTTCAAAGGTGAAAATGTCAAAACTTCAGCTTCTCACTAGCAAGTTTGAGAGTTTGAAGATGAAAGAGGATGAGAGCATTCATGATTTTCACATGAGCATTATTGAGATAGCTACTGCCTCTAGTGCCCTAGGTGAAAAGATGTCTGACAGCAAACTGGTCAGAAAAATCCTCAGATCTCTACCTAAGAGATTTGACATGAAAGTGACTGCTATAGAGGCAGCTCAGGATATAGATAAGATGAAGGTGGATGAACTGGTGGGATCTCTTCAAACATTTGAATTAGGGATCAGTGAAAAGTCTGATAAGAAGAAGAGCATAGCCTTTGTGTCAAATGCTGGTGACTCAGAAGATGAAGGTGACCTGGTCAGAGATGAAGGGGTGTCTAAAGATCTGGTATTGCTAGGAAAACAATTTAATAGTGTTGAAAAGGATTGACTGGAAGTCGAGAGCAAATGCTCAGAACAAGTCACTCGACATCAGCAAGAACCAGGATGGAGACAGGAGATCCAGAACTGAAGAAGACTCCAATCAAGGGAAGAGAGTCCAGTGCTTTGAATGTGAGGGATATGGGCACATAAAAACTGAGTGTCCCACGTATCTCAAAAGGCAGAAGAAGGGCCTATCAGTGTCTTGGTTAGAAGGAGAATCTGAGAGTGATCCTGAAGAAGAATCAGCAAAATTGGTGACAGCTTTGATTGGGATCTGTAAGGGTGATGGAGAAACTACTTGTGAGTCTGAGTCTGACAAAGAATCCTATGTTGGAGAACTCACTAAGGAAGAAGTCTTCACAGGATTTTCAGAATTGTGTATCAAGAATGAAGAAAGGTGCCAGATAATATTGGAACAGAAGATTCTGATAACTCAACTAGAAGCTGAGAAGGAAGAACACTTATCAACCATTGCTGATCTGAAAGAGGAGGTTGAATGGCAAAAGTCAAAACTTGACAATATGACCAAATCTATAAGAATGCTGAATAATGGTACCACGCAGCTGGATGAGATCCTTCAGAATGGGAAAGAAGCTAGAAATGTGCAAGGCCTTGGTTTTAACAATCAAGCAGAGACTTCCAAGAAGCCTGTATTGAAGTTTGTTCCTCAGAAAATAAAGCAAGAAGTGGGGATGTCAAATCACATGTTTCAACATCAGATGAAGCATCAGAAAAGAGTTTGTAGATCAAAGTATAAACCATGGAGATGCCATTACTGTGGAAAGATTGGTCACTTAAAGTCCTTTTGCTACAAGCTGCACGGCTATCCCAAAACTGCTCAGCAACAACATATAGGACAGAGTTGGGGTAAAGTGAAGAGAAGATGGATTCCGAGACAAATGATGGTTGGTCTCATAGCACATACCTCTCTTAGAGCATCTGCAAGAGAAGATTGGTAGTTTGACAGTGGTTGTTCAAGACACATGACTGGTGTGAAGAAATTCTTGTCAGATATTAAGCCTCACTCCACCAATTATGTCACTTTTGGGGATGGATCAAAGGGTGAAATAAAAGGTGTTGAAAAGCTGGACTACACAGGACAACCAAATCTGGATCGTGTTCTATTTGTCAAAGGGATGACCGCAAATTTAATCAGTATAAGCCAATTATGTGATGTAGGTCTCAAGGTAAATTTCACCAAATCTGAATGTCTAGTAACCAATGAGAAAGATGAAGTTGTTATGAAGGGTACCAGGTCTAAGGATAACTGCTATCTGTGGAATCCTCAAGAACCTGAAAGTCTGTCTACTTGTTTGATGTCAAAGGAAGATGAAACCAAACTGTGGCATCAGAAATTGGGTCACTTACACCTGAAAGGGATGAAGAAAGTTATGTCAAGTGAAGCTGTTAGAGGTATTCCCAAGCTGAAGATTGATGAGGATAAAATATGTGGTGAATGTCAAGTTGGGAAGCAAACAAGGGTGTCACACAAGAGGCTTCAACATCTTACCATAACTTCTAGAGTTCTGGAACTTCTTCACATGGACTTAATGGGACCTATGCAGGTTGAAAGTCTTGGTGGGAAGAAGTATGCCTATGTTGTCGTAGATGACTACTCCAGGTTCACTTGGATAAGTTTTATCAGAGAAAAGTCTGAAGCATTTGCAGCCTTTAAAGAATTGTGTCAAAGAATTCAACGGGAAAAGGATTGTGGTGTTATTCGAATCAGAAGTGACCATGGGAAAGAATTCGAAAATAGCAGATTTGAAGAGTTCTGCTTATCTGAGGGAATCACTCATGAATTCTCATCACCTATCACTCCTCAGCAGAATGGTGTGGTGGAACGCAAGAACAGGACTATACAAGAGTGTGCAAGAGTCATGATTCATGCCAAAAAGCTTCCATATCATTTTTTGGCTGAAGCAATGAATATTGCTTGCTATATACACAATAGGGTGACTATCAGATCAGGTACTTCTGTCACTCTTTATGAGCTATGGAAAGGTAGAAAGCTAAATGTGAAGTATTTCCATGTGTTTGGGAGTAAATGCTATATCTTGGCGGATCGTGAGCAGAGGCGAAAGATGGAAGACTCCATTTTTATTTGTCAGAGCAAATATGCGAGAAACACTGTGAAGAAGTTTGGACTGGATAATGCCAAGCATAAGAGGACTCCTGCTCCTACTCACTTGAAGTTATCCACAGATGAAAAGGGAGTGAATGTTGAACAAAGTTTGTATAGAAGTATGGTTGGCAGTCTGCTGTATCTTACAGCAAGTAGACCAGACATCACTTTTGTTGTTGGTGTGTGTGCAAGATATCAAGCAGAACCCAAGGTCAGTCACATCAATCAAGTGAAGAGAATTCTAAAGTATGTGAGTGGTACATGTGATTATGGGTTGCTTTACTCCCATGACTCAAGTCCCATTTTATTAGGTTATTGTGATGCTGATTGGGCTGGAAGTGCTGACGATAGGAAGAGTGCCTCTGGAGGATGTTTCTCTTTGGGAAATAATCTTATTTCATGGTTTAGCAAGAAGCAAAATTTAGTATCCCTTTCTACTGCTGAAGCTGAGTACATAGCAGCTGGAAGTAGTTGTGCTCAACTGGTATGGATGAAGCAGATGTTATCTGAGTATAATGTCACACAAGATGTCATGACATTGTTTTGTGACAACTTGAGCGCTATTAATATTTCCAAAAATCCTATTCAACATAGCAGGACTAAGCACATTGATATCAGGCATCACTTCATCAGAGAACTTGTGGAGGACAAAGTCATAACTCTTGAGCATGTGAGCACAGAAAATCAGATTGCTAACATATTTACCAAGGCTTTGGATGTAGTTCAATTTGAAAACCTGAGGAGCAGACTTGGGGTGTGCATTCATGAAGAACCATAGCAATCAATGTTCCTTCTGGCTGCCAGGTTGACAAGACTAAAGGTTCTGGTAGTGCAGTGTGTAAATGAAGGGAAAATGCTGAAGTTTGTGCATGACATTTGGGCATGTGATGTGGTGTACATCTACTCTCTGATGCAGTTTTCTCTGGTTTATTTTTTCTTTGACTTGTTCTACTTGCCTTTGTCATATTTATGGCTAAAAAGGGGGAGTAGTATGTAGTATGTGTGTGTGGGGAGTGTTGTGTGCTTGTGTTGCCACAGTAATTGAGGAGGAGAATGTGGAATGTTACAGCTGTTGAGGAGGAGTTTTGCCAGGCTGCTATGATGAGTTGTTTGCTGTACTGAGTGTTGTATGCAGCTGAAGGGGAGTGCTGCTATGCTGAATGTTTTTGCTGTGTGTTGTTGTTTCTTTTCGCTGCCGTCTGATATGGATATTTCTTTTGTGCTTCTTTGAAAGTTTTTGTGTGTGTAGTTTTAGCCAAAATAAGCCAAAGGGGGAGATTGTTATTTCTGTGCTTTTGTGGTTGGCATTTATTTTGCTAAAACTATTATAGTAGCAAGATGTTGAATCTTAATGTTCTAAGTGGCTGCTTTCAACATGTCGAATGAAGATGTTCCATGCCAGCTCATAGGACATCGCGTTGTGGATTCAGGTTTTAATACAGATTCTGTTTGTGTGAATTGTTACTGAATATTCTGTGAATATTTGGTTATCCTATGTGGCATCCAAAGCATTTTTGGATTGTGGTTATTTGTTGGTTTTCGGATTTGCTGCTGTTTCTAATTATGGAGACATAATAGGAAACTTTGGATTGAAGACCTATTTTGTTGGAGTTAATTTTGCAGATTTGTGAGCAGTCTATTTGCTGCGTTTTTTAAGCCCAATTCAGTCCAGATTAATTGCTATATATTGACTGATGTAAACCTAGTTTTAGGTGTGGAACTTACTTGTGTTTTTGTTAGGGTTTTCGAGTATTTTTTGTGAGCCTAACTGGTATCATTCTGATAACAGTATAAGGACTAATTTTTGTGTTGTAAGTTCTGTCAAGTTACTCATAAGCTTTTAAGCATTGAGTTTCTTGTGTGTCAATTCTCATAAGTTGTGAAGTATTGAGGATTGTGTGTTTTGAAAGTGTGTCTTTCGTTTTTGTTTCTTGCGTGGAAAGGTACCAATCACGGGTTGTGGTTGTAGAGGGATTTGAGGAGGGCCTCATACCTAGGTGAGTCTTAGGTAGAAGTCATAGGAAGGGTAGTGATTAAGTGATCAGATTATTCGGTTGTTGTATGATCTGTGAATTGATACTATCGTATATTGATTTTGTCCCTGGCTTGGTAGCCCCCAGAGTAGGTGTGTTAGACCGAACTGGGTAAACATATCGCTGTGTTATTTACTTTCTGCACTGTGATTTTTATTTGTTATCTTGTTCATTGTGTTGGATATCAGTGTCTCAACATCTGTATAGGACATCTGATATCTGTGCCAGAATTTCAGTGTATGTTTTGAATTCATTTATTCTTCTCTGATCTTGACTGGGTGTTTTCGAGGTAGGGTGTTTTGCTGTCCAGTTAGTGGTTTGGTTGTTTTAGTCCAGCTGTTGTATTTCTTAAATGTGCAGCGTTTTTTCTTTAGGTGGTTGGTTGGGGTCTGTGATGTTCAGTAATTTTGGTGTTAATAGTGTCAATTTTGGTTCTAGCTGTATGTGTTGTTTTGACATGCATTGGTTGTTATGCTGCAGCATTTTCTCTGGCGTTATGTGATTGAATCGTCTCTCTAATGCAGTGTTTATGGTGTTATCTTGTGTGATAGAGTGCATGTCTGTGTCATTCAGTATAATTCTGATGGTTTAACTATGTTACTTAAAGTTTCTTTCAGAAATCATTTTATTAAAAAAATCATTTTTATGCTTAAAATCAAAGGCTGTTTAGATGTAGAAATACAATAGCAAAATACAATAGCAAAAGATTTTTTTATTTTTCATTTTAATCTATAACAAATGGATAGAGTGATGATGATCTTGCTTAAATTTATTTTGCTTGGTTGTGTCAATTAGGTGGAATACAAAGTGCTCGCTGCTTGTGGAATGCGAATAGACACAAATATAAGGAGGTGTAATTTTTGTGTGATATTGTGGAAACTGAAGTGATTGTATCTTTGACATTAATTCACAATGGAGTGTAACAAGGATGAGGTTGTGAGGGCTAAGCAAGTGGCGGAGAGTAGAATGCAAAAGGGTGAGTATGTAGAGGCGCTGAAGTTTGTTATCAAGGCCAAAAAACTGTACCTGGATGTTGAAAACATTGCTCAGATCCTAGCAGTTTGTGAGGTTCACAGTGCTGCACTGAACAAACTCTCGAGGGCTGAAATGGACTGGTATGGAATTCTTCAGACAGAACATATCACATTTCTACATCTACGCATTAGAAATAGAAAATTTGATACAATACTCTCAGTTACAGAACATATCACATCCTATTTTTCTGCATTTTATTTTATGATGACACTACTTAGGCAGAGTTTGCATTAATACAGTTAGTATGGTACTCTCTTTTCTGTAACATTGCAATGGTATTTACTATAACTGTTAAAATAACTAAGGACCATATATGATAATGACTTTATTTCGATTGCACAAATCCAGTCCAGTTTGTCAAACTAACTTAGCATCAATTCTTTCAACTAATTTACCTCAATGGTATAGTCTTAAAAACTTAGAATTCAAATATATGGTGTCTTCAAGAATTAGGGACTACTTTGTAATTCTAACTAAATTTTCATAATTTCACATTAATCCTCAAACTTCTTGAAATCTATCATAAACAAGATAATTTTGAATTTGATAGTTCCATGCTAATCCTAGAAACAAGCAACCACTTTAATGAATTGATAGCATGTATCATTATGAACTCTTAATTTTTCATGGGCTTGCTAGATAAAAAAAATTACATTTGGTAACATTTTCATGGCCCTTACACCATTTGTGTTATTGTTGTGGATTATCTTACAAAGTTGCATTTGTAAAACATTTTTAAGATGTTGAACCATAACTACGAATGTAGAAACATCATGCTTTCAATCTTAGGTGTGGAACTCCCTTCAATTAGACTTCTATCTTTATTTTGGAATCTCAATTGAACATTCTACATGCTTTTTTTTTTCAATCAAACTACATACCATATAAGTGTTATCAATTTTATTGTCATATTTTGATTTAATAATCCTTATTTTAGCTTTTACAACAACATACTTAATTTACCCGTGCGGGAGCATGGGTATTTTACTAGTTAAAAAGAATGAAAATGAGACATACATGTTAAAATTCAGCAAGTAAAAGTCACAAGTGCAGAAAGAGAAATTTACACCCGTTTTTTATACATTTTACACAAATTATTAGAGGGTGTAAATTCAAAGGGTGACAAATGTCTGACGAATTTACATCCGTTTTAAAATGGGAGTAAATAGAGGGTATATTACACCCTTTTTTACAATAAATTGGTGTAAATTATTACATATATACATTTAAATCAAACGAATTTACACCTCATTTAATAAAAATTAGGTGTAAAATGAATAATGCTTACTATGAATATCAACAAATTTACACTCTATTTTCTTTAAATAGAGAGTAAAAATATAGCATATTACACCATATTTTAGTTATAACGGGTGTAAAATATTTGATAATTATATTATATTTAATTTCATTTATACCCTATTTCATTCAATCAAATAGTTTTGTATACCGCTGGACATTCAGTAAACAAATTATTGTCATGCAGAGCACACCTTGAATTGCTGATGAAATGAGTCAAATAAGTAACGATGATATAACTTATCATAACCCTTATAAATACCCCCACATTCACACTTGTGTCGTTATATATAACAATTACATATCAACCACTGAAATGAAAGTCGAGATCCTTAAATACTGGTAATTAAAAATATAATTATTCCAAGGAGGCTTCAGCCATATATTGTAACTTGTTTATGTCATGCGCATCTCCATTAGCTCTTTCTGCTAATTCCTCAAGAGCAATCTAAAAGAAAAATGTGAATGATTAAAAAAAGTACTTTATTCAATATGAACTTACAAAAAAATATGAGATCCTTAATCATTTATGGTTTATCATCAACATCCTTATAAAACAACCTTGAGTTCAACACAAACCCATATCATTCAAGCTTTCTCGGCAAAACAGGTGTTTGGTCATCAATGTAAATCGCACTCCATAAAGGTTTTCTGGATCGTGGGTGATTTTTTAGCTTCAAGACATCATATGACGGGTGTAACACCCTAAAACCCCAACACTTATTTAAAGGATATTCCACAATAATTTTCTCAAAAATGATGTTTCACAAACTCAACATACAACTTACTTAAAAAGATTATGATATAAACGAGAAATTCAAAATACCCAAATCATTGTAATTGTCTCAAAATAGAAAATATTTCATTTAAATAAATAATCCAACAACTTAAAACACAAAGAAGAAACAGGTAACTTGTAACACCCCAAATTCAATTAACTAATTTAATTGAACTGTTTAGAATTAGTTGGTTAATTGGCATTTATAAAATTATTGTTTTGAGATTGTGGGGGTAAGTATCATTGGAATAGAGGTATAGAGAGAGTAAGAGTTTGGTATAGTTGTTTATAATTAATCAATTATTTTAATTAATTATTGGAATAAATAGTGTTTTATTTGAATTAATTAAATAAATAGTAAAATAACTAGAATATAGGCATTTTAATTAAATAATAGAATTTAGTTATTTTATTTATTTATTTGGGATAATGAGAATCTTTAATAATTAACCTATAGCTATTTTATTTAATTGCTTGGAATTAAATAGAATAGTAGAAATAGTAGGGAGAAAAGGAGAATATTATTAGTATTAATTTTATTAAAATAAAATTAGATTTAAGAGGGGCATGGTGGTAAATAAGAGGATAAGTGAGGGTAATGGTGGAAGTTTCTAACTAAGGAAAATTAGGTTAATGATAAAGAGGTTAGTAAGAGAGTTTGAATAGTTTCACGTAAAATAGAATTTTTTGGTAAGAAAAGACAAGGGATAGGGCTAAAGGAAAACTTAATTGTTAGAGATTGAAGTTTACATCTTGCTGAAAAATCTAAGGTAAAGGGGAAGAAAAGGGCTATCAATAGGTGTATAATTGCATGATGGGTAGGGAAAAGTCCTTAATCTCCATTAGGTTTTTCCTATTTTATTCCAATATTGAATATTGATGACATGGGTGAAACTATTATGATTAAATAATGATAATTATATATTGATATTATTACAATAATATTTCTTGAGAAAAGATGTTAAGAATTGAATTTGTTCAGAATGTGTTATTTTTAAATTGCGATATACCAGTCATATTGTTTGTGTATCCATTGTTGTAATGATGTTGTAGCAATGTTCTTTTTATGGGAATTAATTGGTTTGAATTTGGCTATGAGCGATGTCGTAAGTCGTAAAGGAGAGTAGCCTTCCATATGCACATGGTATTTATAGCTTGGAGTTTGGTAGAATGATCCTGAATCATTCAAGTGTAGCAATTTCATTGCCATAACGTTTCATACTCTTTTGTCTTGCTGTAAAGTTAAGTGGTTCAATTAGATTGTATAACATATGAGTCCTAGAATCACATAAATTTAGTTTTATTATAATTCTGAATTATAATGATTATAATTATAATTATAATAATTAAAATGATGAAATGTAGATGACTGGCTTTGAAGAGGGTCAATTTCCTGTGAGATATCTAGGGGTTCCTCTCTCTTGCAAGAAACTCAGTTTGAATCATTATTTGCCTATGGTGGAGAGGATAGTGGGCAGGATAAAAGATTGGATAACAAAGTTACTCAATATAGCTAGAAGAATCCAACCTGTGATGAGTATTTCTTTGGCTATCGCTCAGTATTGGATGAGTTGTTTTCCCATCCCTGAAATGATTATTAAAAAAATTGATGCAATCTGTAGAACTTTTATTTGGACTGGTCAAGCTGACATAAATAAAAAGAGCCTCGTGGCTTGGAAAAAGGTTTGTAGTCCATTAATTCAAGGTGAGCTGAATATGATAAACATAGCGATCTGGAATACTTGTTTGAAAGTTGACAATATGTGGGTCAAATGGGTTCATGTATATTACTTAAAAGGTGAAGATTTGACGACTGCAACCATCAGGAACACCAGTTCTTGGATTCTAAAAAATATCATGACCAGAAGAAGTATAGTGCGCCAGATTCAGCAGACATGGGATGATATGAAGGTGAAAAGGATATTTTCCATGAATAAGATTTATCTGCAGTTGGTGGATGATCATAGTAGAGTAGAATAGAGTCATTCGATGAGACATAACTATGCTCGCCCGCGTGCTGTGCTAACTTATTGGCTAGCTTGTCATGGCCGTTTGGCAGCTAAATCTAGGATGATGAAGATTGGATTGCTGCTGAATAGTCTTTGCAACATTTGTGGTGAGGAAGATGAGACTCAAGACCATCTGTTGTTTGAGTGCAGATCTATGGAATATGTGTGGCATGAAGTGATTAATTGGATGAAGATTAATCATCAACCACAAAAGTGGAAAGATGATCTTGGATGGATTTTGGACAAACAAAAGGGAAGGGTTAGAAAGCTTATATTCTTAAGATGGCTGTTGTTGAAACTGTGTATGGTGTATAGCGCCATCGAAATGTTGTGCCTATGTTTTCAGTAAGATTGATTTGAGGTCTGATTATCATCAGATTCGTGTTAAACCAGATGATATTCCGAAGACCCCGTTCAGGAGGAGATATGGTCACTACAAGTATATTGTGATGTCGTTTGGCGTATCTAATGCACCAGGCATATTCATGAAGTATATGAAATGAATATTTCATCAGTATTTAGATGAGTTCGTAGTGGTCTTCATCGACTACATTTTGATATATTCTAAGTCTGATGAAGAACATGCTGAACATATAAAGATTATGTTGTTGGTGTTGAAAGAGAAGAAGCTTTATGCCAAGTTGTCAAAGTGTAAGTTCTGGTTAAAGGAAGTGACTTTCCTTACCCATGTGATCTCGAGTGGGGGAATTTTTGTAGATCCTTCTAAATTTGATGTTGTATTAATGTGGGAGACTCTGAAGTATGCTATTGAGATACGAAGGTTTCTTTGTTTAGCTGGCTATTATCGCAGGTTTATAGAAGGCTTCTCGAAGTTAGCATTACCTTTGACTCAATTGACTAGAAAGGGTCAAACTTATGTGTGGGATGTTGCTTGCGAAGAAAGTTTTGTAGAACTAAAAAAGAAATTGGTGAGTGCTCTAGTGTTGATTTTACCTAATCCAAGTGAGCTCTTGTAGTGTATTATGATGCGTCAAAGATGGGTCATGGTGGTGTACCAATACAGAATGGTCAGGTTGTTGCTTATGCATCCAGAAAACTGAAAGTTCATGAAAGGAATTATCCTACGCATGACTTAGAGTTGGCAGTCGTGGTTTTTGTGTTGAAGATTTGGAGACATTATCTGTTTTGCGCCAGATTCAAGGTGTTCAGTGATCACAAGAGTCTCAAGTATCTGAAGAGTTGAATATGAGGCAAAGGAGGTGGCTTGAGCTTCTGAAGGATTATAATTTTGATTTGAGTTACCATCCTGGTAAGGCTAATATTGTGGCTGATGCGTTGAGTATGAAGTCCTTATACATGTCAATGCTTATGGTTAGATAGGTTGAATTGATTGAACAATTCAGAGATATGAGTTTAGTGTGTGAAGAGATTTCTAACAGTGTGAAGTTGGATATGTTGAAGTTAATGAGTAATATCCTTGATGAGATCAGAGAGGGTCAGAAATATGATTTGAGTTTGATAGATCGTCTCACGTTAATCAACCAAGGTAACAGATGTGATTTCCAAGTTGATGAGAATGGTGTGATGAGGTTCAGAGATAGAGTTTGTGTTCCAGATGTGCCAGAACTTAAGAAAAGCATTCTTGATGAAGGACATCGAATTGGTCTGAGTATTCATCCAGGCGCTATGTTAGAGCGGTAAAGCAACAAGCAACAAAAGTTTTGGAAGTGTTTTTCTGGGAATTTATCTTGTCCACAGAGATCGGTGCTATTGAACTGTCGTTCGTCAAGTATCGCGTTTACGAGTTTGGATTAAATTGGTTAAAGTAAAAGTAGAAAAGTAAATATGAATATAAAGAATTCATTAATCAGAGAGAAGAAACTTATACGGTATGCATATAATCCACTCCTCACAAACTTAAACAGACCGACCAGTTATATTCAACCTACAATACTCCTTAATATCATCCAACATCGCTCACAACAGTGTCCATCTCTGACACACTGAGCTGAGAGAACAACCGTGTTACCCTCGTCGACGCTCTCGCACCTGACTCGAGATACATAGGCATTAAGCTCCGACACCCATAAAGATTGTTAGCTCTAAATCTATCTCTAGCATTCAGAAACTAACATATAATCACCCTTAATCAAAGTTGCAATGTTTATCTCTAACACAACCCAAACACCGAGCATAAAGCAAAAGTCAAGGACAATCACCGATAAAGATTTGTGAAGCAACTTAGATACAACACCATGGGCGACAAATATACACGAGTTTGAAGTAAATACATATACAACAATCCAACATCGAAGAAATACACAAAGAAGAAAAAAAACAAACCAAACATCTCGCGGTTTGTCAACGCCGGTCGATGAGAAATCCACCCCGGATCATCCGTGTGCAAGCTTCAATATTGTTTTCTAAGCTAATCCTACTGAAAAATGAGTTTGATGGAGTTGGGAGAAAAAATCCCCAAAACCATAACCTAAAAAATGAATGAAATGACTTATATATTATTTACAAAATATGTCATGTTCGCAATGCAAACTTTTATTCGCAAAGCGAACATCAAATTAGGCATCTGATGTGCCTCAGGAACAGTTAAACCGCCTCTGCGATTCTGCATAAATTCGCAATGCGAACTTTTATTCGCAAAGCAAACATTCGTTGAAAAGTTCGCAATGAGAACTTTGGTGCCTTTTTCTACTGCCTCAAGTCAGAGAGTATTCACCGGAAACTTCGCAAAGCGAACATGACATCACACCAGCCCTTGTTTTGACCATAACTTTTGAACCATAACTCGCATTGACGCACGGTCGAAAGCGTTTGAAAGCTTATTCAATGCTCTATACAATAATAACAAAATATCTTTGCTTGAATACCTAAAAAAAGAGAGAAAATCAATTAAACTCAATAATATTTACACGATACGCAATATATACACTATAATGTAAACTATACAACATATACACAAAAAATGGGGGATTATTAACGAAAAACCAACGAATCAAGCCCATAAATGCCAATTATTCACACTTAAAATCTATACATTTTAACACTTATCAACTCTCCCCAACCTAAACTTGTTTGTCCTCAAACAAGAATCAAACAAACTTAAAAACACAAAAGCAATAACCAAAGAATGATGAATCAACAAGTTTTGAAAAACTGAAGTATTTGTATGGTTCAAATGAAAAACAGTACACACAAAGTAAATACTTACCACTAAACTACGACGATAACATAGTCACGAAACAAATGCAAAATACAAAAATCATGCCAAACATCCTAAAACAACACAAGTTCAAACGTGAATCACACCTAGCAAAAACAATCATCGGTAGATGAAAAACACAAAATGAGGTACTTTTTACTCACACAAAAATCTTGCAAACAAAAGACTAAATTATGCAATCATCCAAAAATCATATTGAAAACATAAAAAGCAAGAATCGCAAGGGCTTTCAAGGTTGTAGCGTGGTCGGGTAAACAAACAAGGGTCAATTTCTAAAGGTAATTGAAACAAAAACTTTCCTAAACCTAAGGGAGTGATCAACTCACAAAGACTAAAACATAAAATTCCAATCAACTTCTTCCAGAATCCCAAGTGTTACACAACACACAATACTTATTTAGCACAATTATTTGAACTCTTTTTGTTTCCTTTCTCAAGGATTTTCTTTTTATTTCTTTTTCACATTTTTCTTTTCTTTTCTTTTCTTTTTCATATTTTTCTCTTTTTTCTTTTCTTTTTCAACCTCTTAGAAACCAACCAATGAGTAAACAATCATTCTCTCCCCAACTTGAATTCAACCATATCATCATGTGAATACTCCCTACTTTCTAAGGCAAGGTAAAAATTCATACAACAACACAAAGTTGAGGGTTCAAGAAAAAACAATCAATCAAAATCCATACAAAAAGAGAATTCAATACTCATAGACAAGCATTAAGTTCAAACAACATGGATAATGATAGAAAGACACAAAGGGGTTATAAATTATCACATGCTCACAAGGTGAATGACTATTTGGTTAGGTAGTCATGCTCAAAATGAAACAAAATGCCTTGATCCTTTTCATGCTTTCATATAATCAATACAAACAAAAGATTAAGCATAATAAAATCCAGTTAGAACAAGAATGTTGGTACTCCGCGCATATATGAACAATGGAAAACTACCTCACAAAAAGGGTGGGAACTAAAGTGATTCACATCAAGAACAAGTATACAAAAGAATGAATGGTATGGAAGTTTGTAAAATGCCTAAGTATCATGAATATGCTAAAGTCTAGAAAGCGATAAACACATACCTTGGACGTGTACAAAACTTAACAATATCATTACCATACATCCGCAAGTTAAAATGATCAAACTTGGAACATCACCTTAATTTCCCTCAAGCTACTCAAAACAAGCTTTTAGACAAACACAAAAACTATTAATATAAACAAACTAAAAGACCGACTGAAAATGGATTAAACAAGTTGTAAAGTGAAGATTTGAGAATTTTACGAACAATCCGAGTACAACTTGTTTAATCCATGTTCACCATACTACCTAAGCTAGAATGAAAAAGTAATAACGAAAAAAAAACGATAAAACATGCTTGTTTTACGTCGTAAGCTCGACGCCTTTACTGTGCTTATTTAGTAACTTACTCCCTTCATGCCATGGTGATGCCTCACCGCGCAAACCAAAAGCAAGTGTCCTAACCAAACACTTGAACAAACGTTACGGGAACAAAATGTATACAAAATTTGAACAAACATAATGGAAAATAAAAGCAAAACAAACATCTATACAAGCATATATACAATATAAACAATTATGTTCAAAGCTCCAAAACATCGAAACTATCGCAATGTAATTCAATATCAAAACCAATCCCCGGCAACGGCGCCATTTTGTTGGAGCGGTAAAGCGGCAAGCAACAAAAGTTTTGGAAGTATTTTTCTGGGAATTTAACGTGTCCACAGAGATTGGTGCTATTGAACTGTCGTTCGACAAGTCTCGCGTTTACGAGTTTGGATTAAATTGGTTAAAGTAAAAGCAGAAAAGTAAATATGAATATAAAAAGAATTCATTAATCAGAAAGAAGAAACGTATACAGTATGCATATAATCCACTCCTCACAAACTTAAACTGACCGACCAGTTATACTCAACCTACAATACTCCTCAATATCATCCAACATCACTCACAACAGTGTCCATCTCTGACACACTGAGCTGAGAGAACAACTGTGTTACCCTCGTCGACTCTCTCGCACCCGACTCGAGATACAGAGGCATTAAGCTCCGACACCCATAAAGATTGTTAGCTCTAAATCTATCTCTAGCATTCAGAAACTAACAGATAATCATCCCTCATCAAAGTTTGCGATGTTTATCTCTAACACAACCCTAACCCCGAGCATAAAGCAAAAATCAAGGACAATCACCGATAAAGATTTGTAAAGCAACTTAGATACAACGTCATGGGCGACAAATATACATGAGTTCAAAGTAAATACATATACAACAACCCTACAAAGAAGAACAGAAATAAACCAAATATCTCGCGGTTTGTCAACGTCGGTCGGTGAGAAATCCACCCCGGATCATCTGTGTGCAAGCTTTAATGTTGTTTTCTAAGCTAATCCTACTGAAAAATGAGTTTGATGGAGTTGGGAGAAAAAATCCCCAAAACCATAACCTAAAAAATGAATGAAATGACTTATATATTATTTACAAAATCTGTCATGTTCGCAATACGAACTTTTATTCGCAAAGCGAACATCAAATTAGGCACCTGATGTGCCTCAGGAACAGTTAAACTGCCTCTGCGATTCTGTATAAGTTCGCAATGCGGACTTTTATTCGCAAAGCGAACATTCGCTGGATGTGCCTTTTTCTACTGCCTCAAGTTTGGGAGTATTCGCCGGAAAGTTTGCAAAGCGAACATGACAGCACACTAACCCTTGTTTTGACCATAACTTTTGAAACGTAACTCGGATTGACGCACAGTCGGAAGCGTTGGAAAGGTTATTCAATGCTCTATACAACAATGGTAAAATATCTTTGCTTGAATACATACAAAAATGAGAGAAAATCAATTAAGCTCAATGATATTTACACGATACGCAATATATACACTATAATGTAAACTATATAACATATACACAAAAAATGAGGGATTATTAACGAAAAACCAACGAATCAAGCCCATAAATGCCAATTATTCACACTCAAAATCTATACATTTTAGCACTTATCATGCTACAAAGATGTATCACGACTTGAAGAAATTGTTTTAGTGGACAGGGCTGAAGAAGATGTTGCAGAGTTTGTATATGCTTGTTGACTTGCCAGAAGACAAAGATTGAACACCAGAAGTCGTTGGGTCTGATGCAGCCATTAAATATTCTAGAATAGAAATGTGATAGCATTTCCATGGATTTTGTGACAGGTCTGCCAAAGACTTCGAAGGGATGTGATTTGATTTGGGTGATTGTTGATAGATTGACCAAATCAGCTGATTTTATACCAATGGGGATCAATTATTCCTTGCAGAACCTGGCTAAATTGTATATTGATGAGATTGTGTAACTACATGGTATTCCTTCAAGTATTGTGTCTGATAGAGATCCAAGATTCACATCGAGGTTATGGGAGAGTTTGCAGACAACTTTGGGTACTAAGCTGAGATTGAATGCTGCTTATCATCTGCAGACAAATAGTCATATAGAAAGGATCATCTAGTCGTTGGAAGATTTGTTGAGGGCTTGTGTGCTAGAATAAGGAGGTGCTTGGGATAGTCACTTGTTGTTGATTGAGTTTACCTAAAACAAGAGTTATCATTCTAGTATTGGAATGGCACCGTATGAGGCATTATATGGTAGGAGGTGTATGACTCCTTTGTGTTGGTATGATTCAGGCGAGAGTGATGTGCTCGAAACTGAAATTGTTCACCAGCTGATTGAAAAGATCAAGATGATTCAAGAAAAGATAAAAGTGTCGTAGAGTCGTCAGAAAAGTTACCATGACAAGAGGAGGAAAGCACTTGAGTTCCAGGAGGGAGATCATGTGTATTTGAGAGTTATGTTGGTAATTGGTGTTGGTAAAGCTTTGAAGTCTCAAAAGCTCACACCGCGTTTTGTTGGTCCGTACCAGATTTTACAGAGGATAGAAGAGGTGGCATGTCAAATTGCTTTGCCAACGCTGCCTGCTAGTCTTTATGACGTGTTTCATGTGTCTCAGTTGAGGAGATACATTCCAGATCCATCTCATGTGATCCAAGTGGATGGTGTGCAGGTGAGAGATAACCTGACTATGAAGGCATTGTAACACCCTTTTCTACCCCACAATTATCGCAATGGAATAAACATAAAATCATAGTAAAATCAAAATCACCTCAAAGGGTGCACATTTCTCATTAAATTCAAATCAACAAAATTGCTCCGTAAACAACGGTTTTTCCTCAAAATAACTCAAAAGCCTTCAAAGGGCAGCAGAACCACCATAACCACAAAATCCCACAAAGGGTTTTTAAAACAAAACCATAGTCATCAAATAACAACAAAATAACAGCCAAAAGGAAACCACTAATGGTTCAACTCAACGACCCAACCCGATGTTACACTATCAGATCAAGACCCTCTACATCGACCAAAAGCAAATAATACTTCAAAAGTTCCTCAAAGCATCCACAGCTAATCCTGATCACCTGTACGTTACCCACATGGAGGCAACATTCGAACAGGCAGGGTGAGTAATACAATTCATTATAATCAATATAAAAGAATATGTGCATAAAAAATGGCGCCATCATCATATACAACATCATCAGAGTCATCACAAGGCAAACATCAAAACATGTCATCATAAATCACAACAAATGCCACATAAATGCAATGTACAATAGGACTCATGCATGTGCTACCAATCATCACAATCGATGGACACTTAGGCCATCACCCTCCAAAGATCCCCGTCAATAGGATCGGTTCCACACAAGAACCGGAGCACGTCATAAACCACCTCACATCCACACAATGGGATGGAAGCCACAAATAGACCGAAGTCTAACATCATCATCACTGGATCGAAGTCCTAACATCATCATCAAAATATGCTATGAATGCATGATGCACAACGTCATAATCATCATCATCAATAAAGTCATCACGTGCATCATCATTCATCAATATCTCATATTCGTCATATCGTCATTTATTCATCAAAACATCATGCATCATAATCTTATCATCATCAACATAGCTCATGCAAATTCACATCAGTATTTAATCATCAAACATCAGGTATAAACAGCTCACACTACTACAAAACGCCCAAACAACAACGCGAAGTTTACAACGGCATCCTATACAGCGTTCTTATAGTGCGTACTGGATGCGCACGCATTATTTTAATTAGAAATCTCAAGGGTATAATAACGGTTGTTATGGAAACCGTGGTGATACAATCTAGCTATCATGTGTTCGAACCTCATCGCCCTCAAATAGTTTATCCCTTTGACGTAAATGCTCCCTTTTTAAGTTTTATTAATATTTAACTAAAAATAATAATGATATCACGGCGGCTTTTTCTTTAAACCGTTGTTACAAACTGTTATGTATTTTAAACACCAAGTATATATCAATTTATCCATTGAAAAAAGAAACAAGACAAAACAACCCTAACACCAACGCCGTCACCATTGTCGGGAAGAAGACAACAACAACAACAAGAAAGTGTTATACTTTAAGGTGTTGCAATGTCACATTTGAAGACAAAATCATCCAAAGGTGTTTCTATGTCTTCTTCCAGTGTAAAATATCGATTTGGAAATTTTTGTGGTTGTGATGGTCGTATGGTTTCGTATCACTGCAAGAAGGGACAAAATAAAGGAAGGCTTTTTTGGAGATGTCCATTTTGGAGGAACGATGAAACATGTAATTTGTTCATATGGGATGAAGACGTGGGAGAAAGAGATGGAAATGACGATGAGAGCATTATGAAGTCAGAGTTGGAAGCTGTGGGCTATCTGAAGGTTATGTATGAGGATTTAAAGAAAAAGAACAAGAATTTGAGGAACAAACTGAAATCAGAGATATTTTCTGGAAATATCAAGATGTTATGTTTTCTTGTCTCCTTTATGTTTAATGTTTACTTTGTTATGAAATGTAATAGTTGAATTAGGGTTTGAATTACATTGTTGATGTTTAAACTGCAGATCCATTGTGAACTACATTGTTGATGTTTAAACTACAGATGCATTAAGTGAGAAGTTAAGGCGCACCTTTTCTTTTTTATTTATTTTAAAATTCACAAATAAAAAGGGTTATCACTATGGTTCTCCTGGTCAACCGTAGTGATATATTTATAATAAATAAATACCTATCTATAGGGTTTTTATTTATTTTAAAATTCACAGATAAAAGGGTTATCACTACGGTTATTCTAGTTAACCGTAGTGATATATTTATAATAAATAAATACCTATCTATAAGGTCGTGATTGCTAACGGTTGTGAAATAGTTTACCCATATATAAGCAAAATAACTTTCACTTAATTTACAGTAACGCCGTTGCCTTCAAAGTGAAACCCTAGAACCCATTTTTTCTCTTCGTTTTCACCATTAGCCGTGAATCATACATTAAGGTATTCTTCTTCTTCCATCTATTGTTAGATATTTCCCATTATCTCGTTTGTGGATTGCTGTTTTTGTTGATTGTTCTCATTTTTTCAAATTCGTTTTCACTACCTTAACAAAGACCATGCTTTGGAAATTTCATAATGTTTGCGTAGCTATGGAAAAGTATACAAGAAGCATGAAGTTATGATAGAAACTTCATCCACCTTGTACTTTTTCTTCATAGCTTCACGAACAAGATGTTAGTAAATGAAGAATTAACACTGTAAGCAAACTTTATCTAGTTTTAGAAACAATAAAAAGAAGTATAAGAAGTATGAAGCTTTTGTGTAAGCTTCTTCCTCCTTATATTTCTTTTTCATTGCTTCCCAAACTAGTTCAACATCATAACTGATTCCTGTTCCGTGATTAGTTTCATTAAAAGGTGAGTTATTCCTATTCCTCTCTTTACTCTTCACTGGATTATGGTTTTAGGGTTTGTTTTCAACTGAGGATGCTCATTTTTGAAGTTTGCTTTGTTTCCTTTCAGGTTAAGGGGATGATACAGGGTGATGATGCTAGTGGAAGCAAGCGTATTATATCAGTTTATAATTTCTGGATCTTGTATAGAATGTTGTTTAAGTTTATTATATTCGATTTACATTGTTTGTTTAACTAACCCTCACTTAAAGTTTGCTGGTGGTAGCAAACGTATTATATGAGTTTATAATATCTGGATCTGGTATAGAATGTTGTTTGAGTTTATTATATTCTATGTAGATTGTTTGTTTCACTAACCCTCACTTAAAATACATGCAGTTAATTTGACATAGATACTTATAATCTGCAAATTAAGTTGTATTTGAAAACCAACTTAAATAAACCATTGTTGTTTTTTGATTGCATGCCTCTCATCATTTATCTCAAGTTCTTTTATATATAGATTATGGTATAATGATCTGGCTCCTTAGATGCATCGCCATCTTCCATTATAGTTAAATCAAAGATGAGGCAGATTATCCAATGTCTTGTTGATCTTATGGAAATTTAAGTATAATCGAATATAGCGATATATCGAAGGAGTCAGATCAATAAACCACAATATATGTAAAAGAGCGTGAAATGCACGATGAGACGAATGCAATCAAAAAACAACATTGGTTTGTTTAAGTTGGTTTTCAAGAACAGATTAATTTGCAGATTATAGACATCTTCATCAAATTGAATCCATGTATATTTATTTAGTGAGGTGCTTGGAAAACAAGCAATCTACATTTAATATAATAAACTTAGGGTACTTACAACAACGGTTATCTATTATAACCGATATCATAAGTAATTTATGTTTTATATAATTTCGCTGCTGACGGGTTTCGAACCCAGAACCTAAGTGTATGTATCACAACGGTTTATTATCATAACCGTTGTGATATATGGCTTGCGCCCTACCTTTCAATAATGGTTTCCCGCCCGTTGTAGAAACAGCTAACTTACAACGACAATCTACATAACAACGCCTTCGCCCGCGTCATTATATGTCATTTCCAACCGTTGTTAAATGGGTTTTTCGTAGTAGTGTCATAATCATCAATACACTTGTGGTAATTCATATCATCACTTAAATCATCAAACATCATATATAACAGCTCATAATCATCAATATACATCATGGTAATTTATATCATCAATTAATCATCAAACATCACGAAGTCATCATCATATGATCATCAATAACATCAGGGAAATTCATCAGAAAAGTCACAGCATCGAAACATCAAAACAACTCAAGAAACATAAAACAATTCGCGAACAGCAGACGTTCGCTACAACGTTCGCCTTGCGAACATGTTTGCTAGGACGTTCGCTTTGCGAACTCCAGCGAACCCCAATATCCCACACAAAACCAGAGAGTTCCCCCTTCTGCCTTTCCTCGCTACCTCTATTCGCTTGGCGAAGCCCTTCACTGGGACGTTCGCCTTGCGAGCCCCAAAAGTCACCTCCTAGAGTCATCTCAGTACCATCACACACACTCATCACGCATTCCCTGCGCTGCTCGCTTTGCGAGCCTGGGCGAACATTCGGCTTGCGAACTAGCGATTTCTGCAATCGCTGCTACGCATCAGTAGCACTTCATCCACCAAATCCCTACGGGTTCAACCTCAATTCTCCCCAAAACATCACCAAAACACTCCTAAAGCATCATGGCACTCAAAGGCATAAAACCTACGACATTTAGGTCAATTAATTCCACTATCCTAACTCAAAATCACCTAAACCTTCACAAACTCTCAAGGTTCCCATAAACCCCATAAATCCCTTCCTCATACAAGATCTCACATATCATAAAAAAGGTTTAGCCTCTAAGGCTTATTTTTACCCGAATCAATCCAACCCTTAACAATCCATCGTGATCCTCAGAAATACTCCTAAATCATCAATAACTCATAAACCCTTCAAAAACCCCAAAAACATCAAAATCCATTTTAAACACATCACTTCCTATATTGAAAACAATGAAAGGCAATACTCCCCATACCTTAGATTGTCGATTCGGAGCTTGCTCTATCGATTCTTCGGAAACCTCCTCGAATCCTCACCTTTTCCTTCTTTCCTCCGAGCTCTGCACTTTTCCCTTCTTTTCACGATCTAACTAAATGAATCCTATTCTTCCCAATTCCTTTTTGTTAAACCCTTGGGCTTCCAAAATGGGCTTTTCCAATAATACCCTCACTAATCCTCCTCAAAGTCCATCTTACCCCTAATTCCTCTAATATTATTTAAATTAATAATAATACTAATATATTCATATTATATACTATTATTTAAGAAAATAACCAAAACTCCACAAAAATGCCAACGTCAACACAAACCACCAAAATTTACCGAAAATTCACAAATATTATATTTAAATAAATTAAATAAATATTCTAATAAATTTGGGATATTACAGGCATCACACATACGGATAGAGGATCGAGAGGTGAAGCAGTTGCAGGGTAAACAGATTGCCTAGGTAAAGTTAATTTGGGGAGGACCAGCTGGTAGGAGCATGACTTAGGAGCGTGAAGAGCAGATGAGAGAGTCATATTTGACTCTGTTTCCATTAGGTAATTTTCGAGGGTGAAAATTTCTTAAGTGGGGGAGAGTTGTAACACCTCAAATTCGATTAATTAATTTAATTGAATTGTTTAGAATTAGTTGGTTAATTGGTATTTATAAAATTATTGTTGTGTGATTGTGGGGGTAAGTATCCTTGGAATAGAGGTATAGAGAGAGTAAGAGTTTGGTATAGTTGTTTATAATTAATTAAAATTTTAATTAACTGTTAGTTTCTTGGATTGGCTAGAATTTTGGTAAAACAAAGGTTGTTCAATGTTTGATGTCATATGGGTGATGTCACAACATTAAGTCTTAACACTGGGCTGTGTTAAGTGTGAAGTTGGATGTCTGATGTCACAAGCGATGTTGTGGCATTAGATCTGCAAAATTAATAACATCGGGTTTAGTGATGTTGTTAGGGTTTGCGTTTTAGCTGGAATTGTGGAGAGCTGGTAGTCTCATTGGATGCGAATATCTTGGGTTAGATATTCTCTGTTGCATAGAGATTTGATGCAGATTTGTAGGAGATTTAAAAGGTTGAAGATTTGAAAAGATTTTGGGGATAAAATCTGTTTTGAAGATTCAGTTTTAAATAACAAATCAGATCAAATATTGCAAGGAGTCCAAGCCCAATTCAGGTGGCTATATAAAGCGCATAGATCAAAGGAAGAAGGTACAGAAAGCAGACAGAAGATTGAGAGCATTAACTGGAGGTAATCATAGTCTTTGTGCGTGTTTTTGTGTACATCATTCAAGAGTGAATTGGTAAGTTATGTCCTCTCTTAAAGCTGTGAAGCAAAGAGAGTTTGTGTAACTTGATCAAAGCTGTGAAGCAGGATCAAGGTTTCTCAAAGAGGGTGTTCTTTGAGAGTTTTTAGGGATTGAGTAATGTTCTCATATCTAAGTGGTTTCTTAGGTAGAAAGTCACTAGTAGGAATTAAGATTAGGAGATTGTCAACTGGGTTGTTGAGTCTGTAAATTAATTCTACAAGTAGTGAATTTCATCCCTGGCTTGGTACCCCCCAGATTAGGTTGTTTGAACTGAACTGGGTTAACAATTTGGTGTGTTCTTCTGTTGTTTATTTTGTCCATTGTGCAGAGTGTGTTGTTGTAACATCGTGTGTGACATCACAGATATCTGGTACCAGAATATCAATTGGTATTAGAGCAGGCATCCTGTCTGTCTCTGAGTGAGATCTAGGGAAGTTACTTTCTGGTGTAAAGATGGACAAAGAAGTTGGAGGATTTGTCAACAGACCCCCTATTTTGGATGGCTCGAATTATGATTATTGGAAGCCAAGGATGATCACTTTTTTGAAATCCTTAGACAGCAGGGCTTGGAAGGCTATAATTAAAGAATGGAAAACACCTGTTGTGTTTGAAAAAGATGATGATGGGAAAGATAAAGAAGGCACCTCAAAGCTGAAGCCTGAAGGAGAATGGACCAAGGAAGAAGATGAGCTTGCCCTTGGTAATTCCAAAGCTCTAAATGCAATTTTCAATGGAGTAGATAAGAATATATTCAGGTTGATCAATACCTGTGAAGTTGCTAAGGAAGCGTGGGATATTTTGAAGGCTACACATGAAGGAACATCTAGAGTTAAGATGTCAAGACTTCAGCTTCTAACATCGAAGTTTAAAAGTATGAAGATGAAGGAAGATGAGACGATCCATGACTTCCACATGAGTATTCTTGAGTTGTCCAATGCATCCAGTGCTCTTGGAGAAAAGATGTCAGAAGAAAAGCTTGTAAGGAAAATCCTTAGGTCCCTTCCTAAGAGGTACAAGATGAAGGTGACTGCCATTGAAGAAGCACAAGACATCAGCAAAATGAGGGTAGATGAGCTCATTGGATCTCTTCAAACTTTTGAGCTTGGTTTGAATGAGGAAGAACCAGAAAAGAAGCCCAAGAGTATAGCTTTGGTCTCCACTCCTGCAGAAGCTAAGAAAGTCAAAGATGATGATTCTCAGGAAGATCTGTCTCAAGCCATTGCTATGTTGGGAAGGCAGTTCAACAAAGTGGCCAAGAGGATGAACAATAACTACAAGCCTAATTTCAAGAACATCCCTTCTGACATCAGCAAGTCAAAAGAGAAAGATGAAGAGAAGACTGCCCAGGATAAAGGTGTTCAGTGCTTTGAATGTGAAGGGTATGAACATGTCAAGAAAGAATGTCCCACATTCTTGAAGAAGCAGAAGAAGGGCATGTCAGTTTCCTGGTCTGACTCTGATAGTGAAAGTGAAGGTGAGTCAGCAAAGCATGTTAGAGCTTTGACAGGAACTATTGTTTCTGATGATGATAGTGATGGAGAAATAACTTATGAGGAATTGGCATCCACTTATCAAGAGCTTTGTCTAAAGAGTGCAGAAATCTGTCAAGAAAGTGAAAAACAGAAGAAACAGATTGTTCAGCTTGAGACTGTTAAAGCTTATATGGAAAATGAGGTTTTGTTGATTAAATCTCAACTTGATCAGATGACAAAATCTGTTAGGATGATGAACAGTGGTACAGCTACTCTTGATAAGATTCTTCAGTCAGAGAAAGCTGCTGGAGATAAATCAGGTATAGGATATGTGGTTGAGGAAAAGGGTTCTACAGAAGCTAGCACTTCAGGAACAAAGAAGGAGATGTCTCAACCATTGTCTCAACATCAAACTAAGAGACAGGATCCTACACCTAAGAAGGTTGTTCAGCCACAAATGTTGAGAAGAAAAATAGTACTTATCAAAGGAAGGTGCAGCCTCAAGGAGCTAGCCAGTATATGCCTCCTCAATATCACAAGAGCATGGAGGCTGTTAGGTCCAATCAGAACAGGTTTCATCAGATGTCTCAACATCAGGGTAACTGGTATGGTTATGGATATAGATACAACAATGATGTGCCTCATTACAATGGAAGAAGGAAGCCTCATCACCATAGGAAACAGTTTAAAAGACAGCCTAGAAGACAACAGCCTTACCATAGAAGACAGTCAAACTATGGAAGTAGAAGACAGCATCAACACTATGGGTGGCAGCCACAGCAGTATCATCATCAAGGTGGCAGAAGGATTAACCACTTCAGAAATGACAGAGTCAGATGCTTCTATTGTGGCAGATTTGGACATATGCAGTTCTCTTGCTTCAAGCTTCATGGTTATCCAAATTCTTCTCCTCAATCCAGACAGAAGGAGGTCAGGCCCAAAGTTGTTAAACAATGGGTTCCTAAAGCTCAGGTTACATGTCTATTGGCTCACACATCAGATGGACATTTTGCTATGGATGCATGGTACTTTGACAGTGGATGTTCAAAGCACATGACTGGATCCAAGAAGCATTTGGTAGAGTTCAATCCTTGCCATGCAAATGATGTTATTTTTGGCAATGGTAAAAAGGAGTAGTAGAAGGAGTTGGAAGAGTGAAGAATCATGATGGTCATACTCTTGATAATGTGCTCCTTGATCAAGGGTTGAGTGCTAATTTAATTAGCATAAGTCAACTTTGTGATGAAGGTTACAAGGTAAGCTACACCAAAGATGAATGTGTGGTAGCTGATGAGCAGAATAAGGTAGTGATGAAGGGAGTAAGATCCAAAGATAATTGCTATCAGTGGATACCTCAAGTGGACAGCTTATCTAGTGATGTTAAGGTTGATGTTGTAACATCAGATGGTGGCATCAAGTGTGAAAGTATGGTGAAAAGTCAATCTGGGTTAATGACTTATGGTGTTGTTACTCCTAAGTTGGATGATGTGTTAAAAGCCAACTTGACTAGTCAGTTATGTGAGCAAGATGAAGGAATCAACAATGCTGATGGAAGGATCGAAAGCTGTGACCTTAAGAAGTGTTGGGAGCTGAATACTTGCGAGGCCAAGAAAGATGACAACCTGACTAATGACTCCTATAGTTCAGAAGAAAAATTTCACAGGTTGACAATCCTTAGGTTGGAAGATGCAGATGTTAGAGCTGATGTTAAAACATCTCAAGTCAAGAAAGGTACTTCAAGCCTTAAAATAAAGAAGGGTGATGATGAACTAATTGCAAAAGTGGTTCCTGGGGTTGCTAAACGACTGAAATCAAGGAAGAGGAAAGCTATTGAGTCACCTCCAAAGATGAGAACTGATAAGCAGAAGATCTATGTGGATGGTACTACAAAATCCAGGAGTAAAGTGTTCATCTCTTCCAGAAATAGGAAGATCAGAGATAAGTCTGATGATAATGTCCAGGATATCTCTCAAATGAAGGAAGCCGTTGTTGTTAGAACTTCTGAGAAAATTCAAAAGGCCATACTAGATAACATTCCTGTGCTTTTCATAAAATGGTGGAAGTATGTTCTGGAAAAAGAATTTGGTATAGATACTCTGGATATGGTTGAGTTTGCTAGGATATGGTTCAGAGAGGGTGTGGGAACTTATGGTATTTAGGTGTGTATGAATAAGTTGCTCTGACTGTGTTTTATTGGGAGCTTCTTAAAGGACTTCTTTGTGCAATGAGTCCTTTGAATGGTGATGAGAAGCTGATGTCCCAAAAGATGTTATAGCATCATGTTTGCTGGTGGTTATATCTGGAAGATGGTTTAGATTGGACATGTGGAGTTGGATGCTCTAGCATTTTTGGTCAGAAGAGGTGGAGATTATGGTCATGTGTTTAGTAGCTTGTTCTGGCAAAGCTTGACTACTGTCTTTGAAGACTTCACCAGTTTCAACAACTACTGGTGGATGTAAGGATGAAGGAATTGTGATCTCTTGAAGAGACTGGATCTTAGTAAAGCTTATAAGTAAACTGAGAACTTGTGGAGTTTGTGACACAATGATGAGTTTGAATTATTTTGCTGATAGTAAATCCAGTAGTGGAGCATATATAATACCCTGGTGTCAAGAGTGTCAAGAGTATCCTTGGTGAAGGATGTCTTTGTTCTGGATCTGAAGCTTAGTGCTTACATTATATCTAAGGAGCATCTACATAGTCATACGAGAGAATGATGAAGTAGAAGGTTTGCCTTGGATGGCGAAGATGAATTGTATGATAGCCTTTGGAGAAAGGGACAGTGGTACCAAAATGCATGTACTCAGAAAATATGCTCAAATGTTCATCTCCATCTAGAGCATTTGTTAATCATGACATGGGGAGTACTTGTCTATGGATTTTACAGCAAAGGTGCATTTATCAAGCTTGTGGAGATTGGTTACCTCTTATGAGGATATAATGTCAGCTAGCATGTTATGACATTAGGTTGTTGATTGGTGTTTTGGTGTAGCCTTGAATGGTTCTAGTCATATGAAGCAAATTGTTTGAATATTGTGCGCACATGCTTCTGAGGAGATGTCTGAAGACAAGATTGAATCATGGCCTTGAATAGATTGTACACTTGTCTTGGTGTGTGTTATTTTGAGTGTGAGGAGTTGACTTAGAGTTCAGTGGAAGGCATTGTGTGTGTGCTTCAGATCTTGTGGATGATTGTGTAAAGCCTTCATAACTGGATGGATGAAGAATATGTCTGGATTTTCAAAATGTGGATATTGCTGACAGAAGAAGTATGGTTTTGTACAGGGTGTCATAGGAGATTTAACTTGTTGAGGTTTGTCCAATTGTGGCTAAAAAGGGGGAGAAATAGCCAAGTGAGCCAAGAGTATCAAAGAGTACAAATGTCAAATGCTGCTAAAATGATGTGATGCAGAAGTGCAGAAATTCAGGGGGAGTAATTGCTAATCTGCTGAACAGATGGTATGCTGGTTCTTGTTTTGAGGGGGAGCACCATTGTTGATTGTTGAAAATTGTAGCTGTTGAAGATGGTGCTGCAGCAGAGTTTTGTGTAAAGTGAAGTCTTTATGTATTGAAGATGCTGCTGCTTGAAGTTTCAAAAAATATTCAAGTTTATTCCGCTGCTGAAGTCTCTGAAGGTACAGAGATTGTTTTAGCCAAAATTAGCCAAATGGGGAGATTGTTAGTTTCTTGGATTGGCTGGAATTTTGGTAAAAGAAAGGTTGTTCAATGTTTGATGTCATATGGGTGATGTCACAACATTGAGTCTTAACACTGGGCTGTGTTAAGTGTGAAGTTGGATGTCTGATGTCACAAGCGATGTTGTGACATTAGATCTGCAAAATTAATAACATCAGGTTTAGTGATGTTGTTAGGGTTTGCGTTTTAGCTGGAATTGTGGAGAGCTGGTAGTCTCATTGGATGCGAATATCTTGGGTTAGATATTCTCTGTTGCATAGAGATTTGATGCAGATTTGTAGGAGATTTAAAAGGTTGAAGATTTGAAAAGATTTTGGGGATAAAATCTGTTTTGAAGATTCAGTTTTAAATAGCAAATCAGATCAAATATTGCAAGGAGTCCAAGCCCAATTCAGGTGGCTATATAAAGCGCATAGATCAAAGGAAGAAGGTACAGAAAGCAGACAGAAGATTGAGAGCATTAACTGGAGGTAATCATAGTCTTTGTGCGTGTTTTTGTGTACATCATTCAAGAGTGAATTGGTAAGTTCTGTCCTCTCTTAAAGCTGTGAAGTAAAGAGAGTTTGTGTAACTTGATCAAAGCTGTGAAGCAGGATCAAGGTTTTTCAAAGAGGGTGTTCTTTGAGAGTTTTTAGGGATTGAGTAGTGTTCTCATATCTAAGTGGTTTCTTAGGTAGAAAGTCACTAGTAGGAATTAAGATTAGGAGATTGTCAACTGGGTTGTTGAGTCTGTAAATTAATTCTACAAGTAGTGAATTTCATCTCTGGCTTGGTAGCCCCCAGATTAGGTTGTTTGAACTGAACTGGGTTAACAAATTGGTGTGTTCTTTTGTTGTTTATTTTTTCCATTGTGCAGAGTGCGTTGTTGTAACATCGTGTGTGACATCACACATATCTGGTACCAGAATTTCATTAACTATTGGAATAAATAGTGTTTTATTCGAATTAATTAAATAAATAGTAAAATAACTAGAATAGGGCATTTTAATTAAATAATGAAATTTAGTTATTTTATTTATTTATTTGGGATAATGAGAATATTTAATAATTAACCTATAACTATTTTATTTAATGGATTGGAATGAAATAGAAGAGTAGAAATAGTAGGGAGAAAAGGAGAATATTATTAGTATTAATTTTATTAAAATAAAATTAGATTCAAGAGAGGCATGGTTGTAAATAAGAGGATAAGTGAGGGCAATGGTGAAAGTTTCTAACTACGGGATATTAGGTTAATGATAAAGGGGTTAGTAAGAGAATTTGGAGAGTTTTACGTAAAATAGAATTTTAGGGAGAGAAGAGGCAAGAGCTAGGGCTAAAGAAAAACTTAATTGTTAGAGTTTGAAGTTTGCATCTTGTGCGAAAATCTAAGGTAAGGGGGGAGAAAGGGCTATCAATAGGTGTATAATTGAATGATGGGTAGGGAGAAGTCCTTAATCTCCATTAAGTTTTTCCTATTTTCTTCCATTATTGAATAATGATGACATGGGAGAGACTATTATGATTAAATGATGATGATTATATTTGATATTATTATAATAATTTTTGTTGAGTAAAGATATTAAGGATTAAATTTGTTCAGAATGTGTTATTTTTAAATTGTGATATTGGTGATATTATTTTTGTATCTACTACTGGAACGATGTTGTAGCATTGTTTTTTTTTTTAATGGGAATTAATTGGTTTGAATTTGGCTATGAGCGATGTCGTAAGTCGTAAAAGAGAGTAGCCTTCCATATGCATATGGTATTTATACCTTGGAGTTTGGTAGAATGATCCTAAATCATTCAAGTGTAGCAATTTCATTGCCATAATGTTTCATACTCTATTGTCTTGGAGTAAAGTAAAATGGTTCAATTAGATTGTATAAGATATGAGTCCTAGACTTAAAGAAATTTTATTTTATTATAATTATGAATGATAATGATTATAATTATAATAATAATAATAATAATAATAATAATAATAATAATAATAATAAAAATGATGAAATGTTTATTACATAAAATTAAATAATTGCAACATATTACATATAACATGTTTTCAGATGTGTGTACCAATTGGAAAAAAAAAAGTATGCATGTTAGTATTAATTGACTTCACTTTTAAGACTACTAAACATGCATAGCTATTATGGAGAAGTTTATACTTGTATGTACTGATAGTCTGATACCAATCGTGACGTTGCTAAATCTCGCGCGTCCATCACTTTTTTTTCTTCATATATTTGACACTGTATTTGTATAGATAAACTTAGTCAATATACATAGAGAAGCACACATGTCGAATTGAACCTACACACATAGGTAGACAAAAGTGAATGAAAGCAGAGGAACTGTATACATATGTGGTGTTTATTTATTAATTTTGGTGATTAATTTGGTGATAATTTTGGTGATTAATGTGGTGATTATTTTGGTGATAATGCATGTTATTGTGAGTTCATACATCATGGTGTACGGACTTCTGTCCAATTTTGGTGAGCCTTGATCCTATGGTAGGGATCGAGTGCGAGTAGCTGGTTCCAGTGGGAATCGATGAAACGTTACATATGGTGATTGTAACGATTTTGGTGTGCTCTAGTTCCAAGAGAGAATCTGGTCCTATGGTGGGGGTCATAGAGCGAAATGAACCTGGGTGCTCATAAATGGTACCACATGCATAATGAGTCAGTTGTGGAGTGCATTGCATACATGCTTGTATATGCTGTTGATTATTCCTGATATAGTTGTTTAATTGAAAAGACGAGTATGCTATGTTGAATGGGTGTGAGAATATATGGTTGTTGATTGTGTAATGAATGTATGTTTGTTGTACGTCTCTCTACCTTAGCATTCTTTACACTGTTATTATTTAATATTGTTTCTCACTCCTTTCTGTTTGAATGTTGCCTTTACATGAGTATCGTGCAAATACTCAGAAGTAGCTTTGACTGAAGTAAGTGGAAGGATGGCTCTTGAATTCCATTAGTTCTTGTTTATTTAGAAGGGTCTGCTCTGATCATGTAACATCGGGATAGGAAACGTTCGTATTTATTTCACTTGTTATTGTTTGTTGGAGTTTTGATTTTATGTTGTTGACAGTTGAACAATATAACTCTCTTGTTTATGTTTTTAAAGTTGAAGTAGAGTTTATGAGACCAATGATGTGAATGTTATATGTTTGATTGTATTGTTTTTAATTGTGTTCCACTGCTAAGTTATATCAGATGAATTTGGATGTCGTGTAAGCATCCCAGGTAAATATCAGATGAGTTTGAATGTCGTGTAAACATCCTAGGTGAAACAGAGTTACATGATTAGCAGGTGTTGTTTGTTGTGTATGTGTGACATCCTATGTGATAAGTTGAAAAATCTATGATTTATTTATGAATTATCCCAAATAAATATCACCTTTTCTAGTTGCTTTTCAACTTCACTTTTAAAGATTTTAAACTTTTCAAGTGCTTTTGATTTTTCCTTAATCATATAAAGATAGCCAAACCGGGAAAAATCATCAATGAAAGTAATAAAAGATTTGTTACCACAAATAGTAGGAGAAAGGGGGTCGTTGATATCTGTATGAATAATTTCCAACGGTCTGAACTTCTAGTTGAGCCTTTATTATTGGTCTTAGTAAATTTTCCTCTAATACAGTTCACACAAGTCCCCAAATTAATAAAATCTAAGGAAGGTAAAATATCATCTCTAATTAACCTTTCAAATCTTTCTTTAGAGATATGGCCCAAACTCTCGTGCCATAACAATGAGGTTTTTACTCGAATTTTAGAACTTTTAGCAATGAAGCCCTCAACATTTAAGGATGATGAAATATTATCATAATGCAAAGATAACTTATATAAACCATCCAATAATATACCATTACCAACAAGTTGAGAATTCAACGTCAAATTTAGTTTTCCATCATAAAAGGTAAACTTAAATCCAAGTTTATCCAAACAAGATACTGAAATTAAATTCCACCTAAAAGAAGGTACATAAAATGTATCTTTCAAAACAAAGTTCAAAATCAATTCCTAGAACTAAGCTGACGTATCCCACTAGCTCCGCAATGACTTCTAGATCATTTCCTACCTAAAGCTTGCTTTCTCTCAAGTTTGGTCTCTGTTGGTTTCTAAACCCTTCCAGATTTGTTCTTGTTGTCTAACTAAGTCTTAAAAGCACGGCAATCAGTTTTCTTATGCCCATTTTTCTTACACCGGAATCACCCAAAGGATTTCTTAAAAGCAACTAGCTTAGGACCTCCTATGTTATGGTGTTGGCTATTACTTGGTTTCCTAAACTCAGGATGTCTATAAGAAGCATTATGAGTGTTTTTTTCTTATTTTTCCAATAATTCTTACAATAATTGGGTTTATCATGAAAATTTAGGAGGGCTAGACCACTTATTTCCCTCTTGAGTTTCTCTTCTTCAGCTACACACTTGGTAATATAGTTATTGATAGTCCACTTATCACCAAAGTTATTATAGGCAGTTTTGATTTAAGTGAACCCAGCGGGTAGGCATTTTACGACACGAGGCACAAAGAAATTCTCATTCAGGTCAATGTTATGGGTTTCTAGTTTGGTTTGGACATGAACCATTCTAAGAATAAACTCCTTGACACCCCCATAGTTATCATACTTCATGTTTGTGAGTTGTTTCAATGAACATCCAGATTCAGCATTAACAGATACCTGGCGCCTCTCTCCACTAGCAGTAAGATATTTATTTTGATTTGAGTGAAATCAACAGGTAGGTAGTTTAAGGCATGAGACATAATGAAATTCTCATTCAGGTCAATGTTATGGATTTTCAGTTTAGTTTGGACATGAACCATTTAACAATGAACTCCTTGACACCCCATTGGTATCATATTTCATGTCTATGAGTTGTTTCATTAAACATGCAGATTCAGCATTATCAGATACCTGAAACCTCTCCCGAATAGCAGTAAGATATTCTTTAACATTCTCTTTCTCAAGCAATCCACTTCAAATGTTCATAAATAGTTCTCTAAATAGCACACAAGCTAAGGCGACCACTCCTCTCCCACTTAGCTGATTTTTCTTCCTCTTCAGGTGTACTCTAATAATTGATCACAGGTTTAGTTTCACGCACTGCCATGCCAAGATCAACAATCCCCAATGAAAACTCTAAGTCTTTCATCCATTTCTTAAAATTAGACCCATTCAGGATCTCAATAGAAGCAGAATAGTTGTTCATATAGAAAGTCACTGTTGAGACAAAACATGAATGCATTAGAATAAATAATAAAGGCAATATATAACTTAAATATATATAAGCTATCACGAAGAGGCCAACATCATCACGCAATTCCTTTTAGGTGGAATATGCGGAAACCCAAGTCACAACGAAGGTTAGAACCTTATATGAGTTACTCAATGGACATACATTAGGTTTGAAAATCTTTCAGCTTTGGGTAGATAAATTCTTTAAACCAAAGCACCTCCAACAACTTCATCCACAAATTTCAAGAATATGCTACTTAGTGAGCATACATTGGATTTAGAAATGTATCTCCCTTGGGCAAATAAATCCCTTAGACCAAAGCATTCCAATAGTTATATCCTTTATTAATTACAATATCTACATAAAATTGTCCTTCTTTAGAAAGTCAATTATAGTAACGATTAAAAACCATTCCTCAAACTACAAAGAGACTTTTATAAATTAAAAAGAATAATCTCATTTTGGTGGTAATCACACACAATAATTTTTAGAAGTTATTGCATAGGAATCAAATTTTTCTTGAAAAAAAAATCATGAACTAGTCATGAACTTAAATAATATTGCATTTCCAATAAATTTTTGTCTTTTAACAGTGTGAACTTCAAATAGAAGGGATATTACATAGTATCTCAAAATATTAGATAGACCCAATGTTTCATAAAATCATACAAACTAATAATGATTTAATAAAAAATCTACAATAATATCATTTATTCAATATAATTAAGTGCTTAATTTTGAAGTGATCCATAAACCATATAATATACATATGTTTATTAACACAACCCTATACTCCCTCCGTCCCAAAATATATGAGAAAAACTCAAAAATATATTTATTAAGAAAAGTAAAAAACATTATAATTTGACTAAGTTTTATTGAAAAAATTTGTTTTAAAAGATGTAAAAACAATTTTAATTGGTTGTTGTTTATAAAAAAAAATAAGAGAGAAAGCAAATTAAATGCAACTTACATTTAATTTTACCTTGAAAATGATAAAAGTTGATTTTTTCTCTTATATTTTAGGACAAAAAAAATACATTTTTTCTTTTATATTTTAGGACGGAGAGAATATATTCCTACAATATTTCACAGAGCAAAGGTATCTTGCACAAAAATAATTGTAACTTCAAAAGATACTACATAGAATAATTTTATTTATGGAGATGCTTTGGAGGATTGATTTTATTTTAATTGAAGATCTTGCTCTTCAATTTTCTGATGTACCTAGTTCATTTGGGTGTGTTTATAAATAAGCTACATACGGTAGCTTTAAGACGTACATGCAACAGTGTTTTCTCCATTGGGACACATACACATCGGAGGAGCTAAAATTCTAAGAATATAATTTTGTAAAAATCAATTTTAGCATCACGATAAAATTGATTTCAACAATTGTTTAGAATTGGATCAAAATAATTTAAAATATTTATTAATGACAAACAATTAACTCTTAACTCAGATAATTAAGCTTTGATATCAAATGTAAGTGAAAAAATTTACCGATCAATTATATAAAATTAGAATAGTATTATTTATTTATTGAAGACATGGTTTGCAAATAAGGGTTGTCTTTCTTATTACCTTGATTCGGAATCCTAAAAAAAATGAGTGATCGGATCTTCCTCTATATCTTACACTCTCGTTTAAAACTCTTAATAGGGCGTCAAATTGTGGAGCTGTCAGTTGTTATTCTGATTCTGTGATTATAGAGAGCATGTATCCTTATAATATATATAACCCTAATTCATATCCATTATGTCAAGAGTTAAAACTTACACTTTTGTCCACACCAAATAAGTTTCAGATACTCTACATTTAATTAAAAAATATCACTTAACCATTAAAAAGATTTATTTATACACCCCATCATAATCATGATTAATTTATTTTTCACAAATTAAAATAACAATTGATTGTAATCCACAGAATATCAGATAAATCTATATGTGCATAAAGTTATTGTCTAAAATTACGTTGATTATGGTTGGAGATAGACATAGTTGTGTCCATGGTGGTCAAAAGAATGATTGGAATGGTAATCGATGGTGATCACAGTGGTGGTCATAAATTTAAAAACTTTTTTTTTTAATTTTAGTAAAAAAGAAACTGTTTTGAACTAAAATTTAAAAAAAAACACGGACAACCACTTTAAAAACCTTTTTTTTTTGGTTGAAAATAACTTTCAAAATAAAAAACAAAACACGGACAACCACCTTAAACATTTTTATTCTTATTAAAGTTTTAAAGAATTATAACACATATTATTATACTTTTTATATTTGTTAAATGATTTTCTTTCTAACCAAACAAAAAATAATAGGCTTAATTACAATTTTGATCCTCCTGTTTTCATTTTTTTTGAATTTTGATCCCCTATTTTAAAATTTGGAATTTTTGTCCTTTCATTTTTAGTTTTTTTTAGTTTTGCTCCCTCTATTTTAAAATCTAGAATTTTGATCCTTCTATTTTTATTTTTGTTTAGTTTTGGTCCCTATTTTAAGTTTTGTTTTGAATTTTCGTTCTCCTTTTCAATTTGGAACTAATCTAATAGGAGGATCAAAAATTTAAAAAAATAAAAATAAGGGGACCAAGACTAAAAAAAATGAATATGGAGGGACAAAAATTTCGAATTTTAAAATAAGGGGATCAAAACTTAAAAAAACTGAAAATAGAGAGACAAAAATTCTGAATTTTAAAATAGAGAGGTCAAAATAAAAAAAAAAATGAAAATAAGAGGATCAAAATTGCAATGAATAAAGAATAAAGTTGACTAGGTAAATAGAGAAACAATATTTCTCTTTTTCTCCTTCTTTGCCACCTTTTTTACTCCATAAGAAAGAAGCAAAGAACTTTCTAGCCAAAAGTGGGTTGGATGATGTGTTGATATACTTGAATTTATCACACAAACACACATATATTCGATTGGCACCTAACCTTTAATTTGAAAGACAAAAGCTAGCTAGAAACTTCCCTTTGTTTGCATCCAAAATCAATAAAATGCTAGCACTATAGCCATTGGCATGACATATATTTTGATTGATTCCATTCTAATCACAACTCATCCCTTAGTTTCTCTAATGGTCCCCATGATCGACTTAGCTTGCCCATGACCACGATAAGGAAACCCTATGAAAGTGAGAGAGAAAGGTTCTATATTTTGCGACTAATTAATTACACTTTATTTTTGGATTCTAAGTGAGGACAAATTAGGGCATATAATAATGTTAATATTTAATGGAGAAGGGTCATGGATCGTGCTCGTGTTCTCACTATTAATTAGAATTAGAATGGTATCTTGATTTAGTTTGTTTGCTTTTGATACGTAATTGGCTACAAATCAAGCCATCATTTATTGATAGTATTATAATGGATATGAATGGTTGGCTTTGCATTAGTCGTGGTTGCCAGTAATCTTTTCTTTGTACCTACACGTCATATTCCATTGGTAGTAGTGATATAATATTATTATGATATCAGACAAATATCGTGATATCTCACGTGCTTGGTATAGATATTATTGTTAGGTTATAAGTTAATAATGTAGAATGGATATCATATCTGATTAATTAAATGTAGAATAAAATGGTAATTAAAGGAATACATGTGTCAAAAATGGTACTAATCAATTGCTGCAAATATAAATGGTACTAATGGCATTCCGAATTCTCTTCTAATTCTTGACGATAAGAATTGGACCCGATGGAGAAAATATATGCAATCTCTTTTTGCCTTTCAAGAAACCTTTGAAGTGACTACTAATGGCATTCCTGAGTTTATTGGGAACGCAACTGATGCTTAGAGAGTCTCGAATAAGGAGGCCAATAACAAAGATTGCAAGGTCGTGTATTGCATTCAATCGGTGGTAGATTCAGCGAATTTCGACAAGATCTCTCATGTTGAATCAGCGAATGAGGCATGAGATATTCTTATCAAGTACTATGAAGGAGGTGAGAAAGTCAAAGTCGTCAAATTGCATCCTTTGCGACGGAAGTATGAATTGTTGCATGTAGGAGAAGTTGAAAAGATTGCAGGCTATGTAGCGGGGGTGCGAAATCTCGTCCATCTCATAAAGGGTTGTGGTGAAATCCTAACTAATAAAATGATAGTTAAGTAGGTAGTACGTTGACCTCTCACTTTGATCATGTTATCATCGCTAATCAAGAATCCAACAATCACTACGCCATTTAAGGGAAAAGACAGCTTTTTTTTTTTGCATAGGCAGCGCATAAAAGCACTGCTTATACTGGCGCTACTATTGGTAAAGACATCGCTTTTTTAAATGCAAAAGCGCTGCCTTATGTCCCTTTTAGGCAGCGCTTCTTTTCAAAATCGCTTTCTATTGACACTTTTAGGCAGCGGTTTTTTCTTGAAAAGCGATTTCTATTGTCCCCCTTTTGACAGCGCTTTTAAAAGCGTTGTCTAATGTATCTTTTAGTTCGCTTTTATGTCTCTTTTAGGCAGCGCTTTTTATTCTCCACTATTGGTAGCGCTTTCTTTAAAAGCACTTTCTATTCTCCACTATAGGCAACGCTTTTTTTACAAAGCGTTGTCTAATGTCTCATTTAGGAAGTGCTTTTTTGTAAAAAGTGTTGTCTATTGTGCACGTATGTAAGCGTTTTTTTTTGTTAAAGCGTTGACATAAGTATCATTTTTTTAATAAAATGGCAACATATTTTTTAGAAGCGATGGCACAACATGAAACCGTTATAGCAGATAGTTTTGGATATATATTCCAAATTTGCATATTACCAATATATATATACAGCAGCAAGTTTTGGATATATATTCCAAATTTGCATATTACCAATATATATATATATATAAACTATGAAATTGTCTTCTGCACATATCCAACAACTTAGTAACTTATTATCTCTATGTTCTGCACCTATCTGAAACAAAACCAACAAATTAAAAGGCATCAAAACCAAGCTATATAACACATAACTGTGAGAGTTGGGTCGAACTCATGCTGTGTCGAAAGAGAGCTTTCATGTGTTTTTTCGACAGGAGGCAAGCATGCAGTCGACGCTTATTCACATGCTGATGCCTGATTGTTACATATTGTAGTCGAAGTCTGTTCTAATATGTATTGTCGAATTATTCTATCGAATTGGACCTTGTGTTAAGGATCCAATTGTTTAGGTTTCTTGGGCTGCAAGTTACCTAGTTAGTCTATAAATAGGCTAGTACACTCAGTTTGTTGAGTGTGGCAAATTGTGATATTCACTTGTAATCATTTGTGATTTTAATGAGAAAATGAATAGTAAACAAAATTTTATTTGCCCAATAATTGTTGTTCTATTCTTCTTCTTGTTTTTCTTTTCCGTTAAACCCTAACCCTTATTTTGGTTCTTGATTATCAAGAAACCGTTTTATACTTTGCTTAAAGACAACGTTTTTCACAACAAATTGGTGCGGTGAGCGTGGAAAAGATGGCTTCAACAAAGTATGAGATTGAAAAGTTCACCGGAGTGAACGATTTCGGTCTGTGGCGCTTGAAGATGAAAGCTCTACTGGTACAGCAGGGATGTTTGGAAGCGTTGAAGGGATTGGCAGCCATGGATGCTGCGTTGATGGAAAGAGAAAAGACGGCAATGATCGAGAAAGCACACAGTGCAACATTGTTGAGCCTTGGAGATAAGGTTCTTCGGCAGGTATCAAAGGAGACGACGACATCGGAGTTATGGGTGAAGCTTGAAAGCTTGTACATGACCAAATCGTTGGTAAATCGTTTGTACCTGATGCAAGCTTTGTATTCGTTCAAGATGAGTGAAGACAAAGCTTTGACTGAGCAGTTGGATATGTTCAACAAGCTGATTTTTGATCTTGAAAACATTGATGTGAAGATCGATGATGAAGATCAAGCACTGTTACTGTTATGTGCTTTGCCCAGATCGCATGCTCACTTCAAAGAAACTCTCTTGTATGGAAGAGAGTCCCTGACCTTTGAAGAAGTTCAAGCAGCCTTGTATTCAAAGGATTTGAACGAAAGAAAGGTGCAAAAACCTTCATCAGTTGGCGAAGGGTTGTCCGTGAAAGGAAGATCGTCAAAGAAAGATGGTAGGTTTGACAAGAAGAAAGGAAAGGCTCAGCAGAAGTCTTATGGTGGTGATATGTCTAGTATCAAATGTTATCATTGTAAGAAAGAGGGTCACACAAGAAAGGTGTGCCCTGAGCGCCTGAATAATCATGGAGGTAAGGACAATGGGAATGCAGCTATAGTGCAAGATGGTTATGAATCATCTAATGTACTTGTGGTGTCGAGCAGCAACTCTTGCAAAGAGTGGATTATGGATTCTGGATGTACTTGGCATATGACTCCCAACAACAATGTGTTTGAAGAATTGTGTGATCAAGATGGTGGATCAGTGCTGCTGGGGAACAATAAAGCTTGCAAGATTGCAGACATTGGATCTGTTAGATTCAAGCTCCATGGTGAGTCAATAAAGCTATTGACTGGGGTTAGGTATGTACCTGACCTTAAGAGGAATTTAATTTCTCTTGGTGAATACGACAAGAAAGGATATGTCTTCAAAGGAGAGCAAGGTATCCTGAAAGTCATGAAGGGGTCGAAAGAAGTCTTGAGAGGCATAAAGAAACAAGGCTTGTATACCCATGAGGCTGAGGTTGTAAGTGGTTCAACATATGTTGTATCCACGAAACCTGTGTCGAAGATAGAATTATGGCACATGAGATTGGTCCATGTCAGCGAAAGAGGCCTGGTCGAATTGGGGAAGCAGAACCTGCTAGGAGGTGACAAAGTCGAAAAGCTGGAGTTTTGTGAATCTTGTGTATTTGGTAAATCCTGTAGGGCGAAGTTTAACAAAGGAAAGCAAAGAACACATGGATCCCTTGATTACATTCATGCTGATCTTTGGGGGCCTGCAAGGAATCCTTCACACTCAGGTGCAGGGTATTTTCTATCCATCGTTGATGACTATTCCAGAAAGCTATGGGTATTCATTCAGAAGACGAAGGATGACACTTTTGAGAATTTCAAAAGTTGGAAGGTTCTGGTCGAAACTCAAACTGGCATAAAGGTTAAGAGGTTGAGAACCGACAATGGCCTTGAGTTCTGCAACGAAGCGTTCGACAGTTACTGTGTTGAGTCTGGGATTGCAAGGCATAAGACTGTAGCAGGTACTCCTCAACAAAATGGCTTAGCTGAGAGATTCAATCGAACAATCCTTGAAAGGGTTAGATGCATGTTGGTTAGTTCTGGATTGAAGAAGGTGTTTTGGGCAGAGGCTGTTTCGACAGCAGCTTATCTGATAAATAGATGTCCCTCAACTGCGCTGGGAATGAAGACACGTGAAGAAGTTTGATCAGGTCATTGCCAGATCTCGACAAACTGAGAGTATTTTGGATGTTTAGCCTATGCTTACATTAGGCAAGACAAGGTCGAACCTAGAGCTCGGAGATGCATGTTCCTTGGATATCCTGAGGGAGTCAAGGGTTATAGGTTGTGGTGCCTAGAACCAAGACACAGAAGATGTATCACAAGTTGTGATGTAATTTTCAATGAGGTCGAAATGGCTTTCAAGAAAACTGGTGATGTTGGTCGAAGTGCAAAAATCTCTGAAGAGGAGCTGGAACAGGTAGAGATGTCTGTTGAGGTGGAGCATAGTGATGCTGAAGTGCATAGCCCAGATGAAGTCGAAGATGAAGATGCTGAAGAGGCTGAGGAAACTGATGATGACTACCTACTGGCAAGAGATAGGTCGAGAAGATTCATCAAGCCACCTCAGAGACTTGGTTATGCAGATCTTATAGCTTTTGCCTTAATCTATGCAAGTGAGGTACTTGACGAAGAACCTAGAGATTACAAGGAAGCTATAAGGAGTCGAGACAAGACTGAATGGCGAAAAGCCATGAATGACGAGATGAAATCTCTTTATGATAATAACACTTGCGACCTGATTGAGAAACCTGCAGGAGCAAGGTTAGTCAGTTGTAAGTGGATTTTCAAGGTCAAGGAAGGAATCGAAGGAGTAATGTCGAAGCGCTTTAAGGCGAGGCTGGTTGCTAGGGGGGTCACTCAGAAAGAAGGAGTCGACTTCAATGATGTGTGCTCACCTATTGTAAAGCATAGATCCATTCGAATGTTGTTGGCCATGGTGGCAAAGTTCGACTTGGAACTTGAGCAAATGGATGTGAAGACAACATTTTTGTATGGTGATTTAGATGAAACGATCCTGATGCGTCAACCTGAAGGGTATGCAGAAAAGGGTAAAGAAGATTATGTGTGCAAGCTAAATAAGTCTTTGTATGGCCTGAAACAATCTCCTCGATAGTGGAATAGGACATTCGACAAGTTCATGGCACACATTGGTTTCACTAGAAGTCAGTTCGATCATTGTGTTTACTTTAGATTTCGACCTGAAAACTCACTTGTTATGTTGCTGCTGTATGTCGACCTGAAAACTCACTTGTTATGTTGCTGCTGTATGTGGATGATATCCTCATAGCTAGCAACAGTGTTGAGGATGTAACAAAGGTGAATGTTGAACTCAGTAAGGAGTTTGAAATGAAGGATCTGGGAGCTGCAGCCAGGATTCTTGGGATTGACATCCAGAGAGATAGAAAGCAATCAAAGTTGTGCTTATCTCAAGAGACATACATACAGAAACTTCTCGACAAGTTTGGTATGTCGAATTCGAAGCCTATTGTGACACCTACAAATCCCCAGTTTAAGCTTAGTACTACTCAAAGTCCAAGTACTGAAGCTGAAAGAACCTATATGAATAGCATTCCATATGCTAGTGTAGTGGGTTCTTTGATGTATGCTATGGTCTGTACGAGGCCAGACATAGCATATGGAGTGAGCCTTGTGAGCAGGTATATGGCCAATCCTGGAAAGGCGCACTGGCAAGCTGTAAAGTGGATTCTCAGGTACATAAATGGGCCTCTGAAAAGAGTCTTGATTTATGGCGGAGCCTGTGGTGGTGATAGCATAGTCGAAATCGAAGGATTTGTCGACTCTGATTATGCAGGTTGTATGGATTCCAGAAAGTCTATTTCTGGATATGGTTTCACAATGTTTAGCATAACAATCAGTTGGAAAGCGACGCTTCAGAAGGTTGTTGCCTTATCAACCACTGAAGCTGAATATATTGCCCTCACTGAAGCTGTGAAGGAAGCATTGTGGCTTGAAGGTTTTGCAAAGGAGCTAAAACTTCAAGGTCGAAGTATCACTGTTAAACGTGATAGTCAAAGTGCAATACACCTGTCGAAGAATTCAGCCTATCATAAGCGAACTAAGCACGTCGATGTGAGGCTGCACTTCGTCATAGAGATAATCGAGCGTGGTGAAGTCCAGGTGCTGAAGGTTTCGACTGGAGATAATGCTGCTGATATGATCACCAAGACGTTGCCAAGTTGCAAGTTCTTCCATTGTATGCAGTTGATAAAGCTGCATGATGAAAGCTAGATGATTACCTTGTTGCTGAGTTAGATCCAAGGTGGAGATTTGTGAGAGTTGGGTCGAACTCATGCTGTGTCGAAGGAGAGCTTTCATGTGTTTTTCCGACAGGAGGCAAGCATGTAGCCGAAGCTTGTTCACATGCTGATGCCTGATTATTACATATTGTAGTCGAAGTCTGATCTAATATGTACTGTCGAATTATTCTGTCGAATTGGGCCTTGTGTTAAGGATCCAATTGTTTAGGTTTCTTGGGCTGTAAGTTACCTAGTTAGTCTATAAATAGGCTAGTACACTCAGTTTGTTGAGTGTGGCAAATTGTGATATTCACTTGTAATCATTTGTGATTTTAATGAGAAAGTGAATAGTAAATAGAATTTTATTTGCCCAATAATTGTTGTTCTATTCTTCTTCTTGTTTTTCTTTTCCGTTAAACCCTAACCCTTGTTTTGGTTCTTGATTATCAAGAAACCGTTTTATACTTTGCTTAAAGACATCGTTTTTCACAACATAAACCTTATAACCATTATAATTCAACACAAACCTTATAAATATTGTTATATACCATTATACATCAAGAAAAACATATTTTTATCAAAATTTATCACAAACCTTTATAATTCAACACAAACCTTTAATTCAACACATAAACCTTATAGCCTTATAACCATTATAACTCAACACATAAAACTTATAATCATTATAATTCAACACATAAACCTTATAACCATCATAATTAAACACAAACCTCATACACCAATAAAATAATGTTTCCATCAAAGCTTAATTCACAATAACTTCCAAAATTATTCCAATTCAATACAGAATATCACAACAACAAAAATCTCTAAGTACCATAAACTACACACACAAAAAAGAAAGACAATACCTTATATAATTCTCATCTAAAAAATGTATTGACATCATTCCTCCTTAATTTCTTCCAGTTGATCTTTCGAGTAAGTAACACACTTGAAATCATCAAAGTACTACATAATATAACATAATATGATTTAGTTAAAACTAACTAATTAGATGAAATATCTGTTAAATATTAAAATAAATCCTAACTTATAAATTCATATCATGTTTGGAATCTCTATTTGATCCAAAAGAATAGTTTCTTTCATAAACCTCAATACGAAATAACCGCAATCTATACCATTAAGCGGACGAGGACACTACACATATAAAAAATTACGAATATACATCAGGATATATAGTTTAACTTGTTTTATCAAGTAGCATCACTATTATAATAAAAATTGTAAAAATATACCTGCACTTTGATCAATGTAATGTTGTTTCCTTTACTCTTTGGTACTCGAGCTTTTCTTTGTGATCAGAATATTTGTATAGCTCTAACAAAATATAAACGAATATTTAGAACAATCTCACATAAAAATAAATAAATATACACACGAATATTTAGAACAATCTCATTTACGCATCAACCATCTTCTTCATATTTGAGTATTTTGTTTGATCGCCATCTATTGAATCCAGATAATATACTATTTCTCTCATTGGATTAATCGCAACCAACACCCAGTGTCCACTGTAAAATAAAACAAAAATTTAGATGGAAAATTTCTACACAACGTCAAAAAACAAAAAATTATAATAAATGAAGTTAGAATGAAAATATAACCCAGATTATATGGTAAAAGAAACAACTTTTCTGTATCTTTGTTGGTCATAAATGTACCGACTAAGTACTCTTTGATTGGATTTAGATTTTGATCGATTAGCTATGCATAGATACAGGTGGGAGATAAGAGAGAGAATCTTTCTGTCAATTGACGCGGGCGCATCAATTTGTCATACAAGAACCTTAAATAAAAACATAATTAACATTAGACTATTCATTAAAATGAGTAAATAATTTTTTCATTTAATTAAATAAAGTTGATCAAAGTACCTAATGTATGTATATATAACACCGATGCCTAATTGATCATGATGAAAAATCTGATCCATATCCTCTTTAGCAATTGTTTCGTTATAAGAAAAACCAAAAATACCTTCCTCCATAGGTATTTCACGAATACCACCTTCCATCACATCTGTTGTTCCTACAGATGTTTCAAGACACAACCTAAATCGAGAAATAGATTTTTTTTAGGCTCGATCTTTGCAAGATCCTGTTTTTTTTTTTTTGACATGTTGCTAAATTCAGGCTTCTTATTCCTGCTGACCTGTTGCAACTCCTGAGCATGAATCTAAATATCATATAATTAGTTAGGTAATGTATAAGATCATGAAGCTAAATATCATAGAATTAATATTTTCTATGCGTATATATATATATATATATATATATATATATATCAATGTACCTCTTTTTTTTTATGCAACTGACTCGTTGAGCCGCATAATCCCCTTATCTTTTAATTTTGATTTTGTAGGAGTCTAACATTACCATGTAAATAAAATGTACGTCAATGTAAGAATAACTTACATGGCTCGTAAAACAATTGAATACTCAAAGGTTTATAATGGATTTCAACATACCTCATCATCTATGAAAATGAGGTTTGGCGGCCATGCAACATACGATTCTATTGCGTCTCCCACCAATGTTACATCTGAAACATCGTCAGACATAGGTAATAGTGCATCCCATCTAAAGCAATATCAATCGATACTTTCAAAAATCCAGCTAGGAGCGGTTTATGGTGAAGTACATCTCCCAAAGTGTTATGCACTTTTCCCTTGCCAACCATGCGATAAGTCGGAAATGATAAATAGAGCTGGCATGGTGAAATTCCCTAAACCAATAATAAATATGAAATTGTTAATGTGTATATATGTCAATTAAAAAAATTGTGCTAATTTAATTTCATAATAATATATATAATTACCTCGGGAAGTTTCTGTTCAAAATTACAATTGATACTATCTTTGTCGCTAGTATCTTTAAACCCTGGACCTCGCCTTTCTGACATTTCTTTATCCTTTTTCAATTCACGAACTTGAGATCTTAATTCTTCCAACAATTCCATCACTTGTTTATTGCTAGGACTTTTACTCTTTAGATGCTTATACAAGGATGTTGGAGTGACTCCAAGTCCCCTACCCCTCACACGACCAGAATACTCAGGAATATTTAATACTTGACTTAGTATGCTTCTGCAATCATGGTCTTCAGCTAGAGATAAAGACTAAGATAGATTCTCCTGAAATTCATATGCATATCGAAAAATTAAAGATTAGTGGGGATTAAAAAGCATAAATATTATATGTTAATAAACTTTTGATTTAATTAAAGAAATAATGTTATACTTACACATTGCTCAAAAACTTGTTGAACATCTTCGTTAACAACTCCATCCTTACCCACACGATCAGCCTTCCACAAGACATGTTTCGGAAAAGATGTTTATTCACTTTTCTCCTCTTTTAACTACACATTAAGACAAATAATAATACTAATTATAACACATAGGGAACAAGTATATCATAGCATTTATATATACTTACTATTTTTTGCTATAAGCGTACATATCCCAAGCGCCCTTTTTTGTATGGATACGTAGGTTTTGATGCTCGTTGGTGATTTATGTCACTCACTTTCTGGATAAACAAGTTTAGGTCATATCTGAACACCTGTGGAAAAAGTATATATATAATACAATGTTCATGATAAATTAACATTACATGGAAATCTGGGGTTCTTCGTTTGGCTACTAAAGTTTCCCATTCTTCAGGTGAAATCAAGTCTTCATACTTCTTTGGACGTTCTGCTTCAATAAAATTTCCTTGGGCATCCTTAAGAAACTTGTTTGTTAAAAAAGCTCGAAACCCTCTGGGTCTTCTTTCGGCCAATTGAAGACAATATTTTTTTCGTTCATCACCGATGTTAAAAAACGTCTACGAAAAAACATACATAGAGCGTGTTAGTATAAGTAATTTAAAGATATAATCGTCAAAAAAAAAACAAATAACATCACATATGGTACCTGTATCTCACTCCATATTTTTTCTTTAGCGGGTTTCAACAATGGAGCTCTACAATTATCACAAGTGACTGGAATTTACGAACGAACAATTGCACCAATGTAACTTGTCAACATTGAACCGTTAGGCTCAACTAGTTGGTCTGTTGCATTCCTATGTACGTCATATTTTATTCCTTTATCTCTTGCACGAATGATTCCCTCCATAATAGTTATTCCTCGTGTAATTTCTCTTTCCACGTCTTGAACTGATTCATTTCCATCATTCTTAGAAGTATCATGTGAGTTTTCCTCGTAAGTAGTCATTTGACTTGTAATAAAGAAAAACATAAACACAATATAAAAATCCATAATCCGTAGAATATATTAAATGACAAATATGTAATTTTATTGAATGACAAAATATATTTTTACAAGTACCTTTTTCACTAACATCTCTTTCTTTTCTTGGTTGGAATATAATTTACTTGTCTCTTAACAATGCGGACGGATAGATTGATCCAAATTCCCTCATTATGATCACTTCTAATATATGATTCATTCGCTCTAATATTCTCATCTTGATCATTTCTAAATACAATTCATTCCCTCTAATATATGACTCATTCTCAACATCAATATCACCTTGATCTACAATGTTATCATCAATTACTTTGTTAGATAAAAGCATTATAGACCATTTCATACTTGTTGGATCAGTGACATATAACACTTGTTTAGCTTGAGAGGCTAGAATAAAAGGCTCATCTTTGTACTCCACCCTATTAAGATCCACTCAAAATAATCCTGACTTATCCATTCGTATGCCACTATTATTTTCAACCTACTTGCAACCAACAATAGGAATCTAAAACTTCTCATAGTAAAATACCCAAATGTGCTCAGTAACCTCAAAATATGACAGATTTTCATATTTGGGGTTTAAGTCCTTCACACTTGAAATGTGCATTGGTTCAGCTACCGCAGTGACACCACTATTTTGCATAGTACTTTTATCATCTTGTTCTTTGGTATAAAATGTGTATCCATTAATTGCGTATGCGCTATAAGAAAACACATGCAAACTTAGACCATATGCTAAACATCTCAACCTTTCTGTTATTGAAGCGGGATCTGAATAAAAATTTGAATAAATATGATTCTTAAACCATGGTATAAAACTTCGATTGTTCTCTCGTACTACCCAATTTTCATTTCTATTCGGATTAAAACCTCGGAGTTCATCCTTGTGCATTTCAACATACGGCTCAACTTCATTGTCATTGCGCAGAACATACAAATGTAATTGCTCCCGTTCATCCCTTGATATTGTCACAATTTTATTTCCAATTAACTTTTTTCCTTCTTTTTTTTCGAAAATATGAGATTTGGGGAGTCCAATAGATTGAACATTGAACAAATATTCAGTACAAAACTCAATCGCTTCTTCAATAATGTATCTTTCAACAATACAACCCTCTGGTCGACTTCAGTTTTTGACATACCCTTTTAATATTTTCATATAATGTTCAACAGGGTACATCCATCTCATATAAGCTGGTCCACACAATTGTGTCTCTTTCACAAGATAAACAACTAGATGTACCATTATGTCAAAAAATGGGGGAGGAAAATATATTTCAATCTCACACAAAGTAATAACTATTTCTTTTTGCAATGTTGGTAAGATCGCAGGATCGATCACCTTACTACAAATTGACTTGAAGAAAAAACACAATTTAGTTATGGCGCTTCTTACTTTTTCAGGCAAAATAGAATGTATACCTGTTGGTGGAAAATGTTCCGTTATAACATGACAATCATGAGTCTTTAAACTCTTTAACTTGAGATCTTTCATAGACACAAGTCTTCTAATATCTGAAGAGTATTCTTCTGGAACTTTAACTTCACTTAGAAACTTACACAATAGTTTTTCTCCTTTCTAGATAGAGTATAAGCAGCAGGTGGTATATATGTTCGTTTTCCTTTCTTCAATGGTCCTAATTCATTTCTTATTCCCATCGTTATCAAGTCCTTTCTTGCTTTAAGGTCATCCTTAGTCTTTCCTTGTATATTGAGTAACGTACCAATAACACTTTCAAATACATTTTTTTCAATATGCATAACATCAAGAAAATGTCTTACATACAACGACTTCCAATATGGAAATTAAAAAAAAATTGACCTCTTCTTCCACCCACGTTTGACAAGCGTAAGTGCAAAAGGCTTGCCAAACTGAGTACTCACGTCTTTCACCTTTTCAAAAATTTGGTCACTTGTCAATGTAGGTGGAGTTCTACCATGTTCTGGATTTCCATTGAATGCCTTTCTCCACCCACGGTAGTGATGATTAGAATTTAAGAATCTACGATGACTGAGAAAGACATTCTTCTGACAAAATTCCAATCGCGTCCAATATTTTTTTTTCTTCACAAATAGGACACGCATATTGACCTTTAATGCTATACACTGATAGATTTCCATATGCTGAAAATCATTAATTGTTCCAAACAACATCGCCCTCAAATTGAAACTTTCTTTCTTATATCCATCATAAACATCCACACCGTTCTCCCAAAAAATATTAAATCTTCGATTAAAGGTGCCAAGTATACGTCTATGTCATTCCCTGGTTGTTTATGTAACACCCCAAATTTGTTAGAATATTTATTTAATTTATTTAAATATAATATTCGTGAATTTTCTATGAATTTTGGTGGTTTGTGTTGACGTTGGCATTTTGTGGAGTTTTGTTTATTTAATTAAATAATAGTATATAATATGAATATATTAGTATTATTATTAATTTAAATAATATTAGAGGAATTAAGGGTAATATGGACTTTTGAGGAGGATTAGTGAGGGTAATATGGGGAAAGCCCATTTTAGAAGCCCAAGAGTTAGGTTTAACAAAAAGAAGAATTTGAGAATAGGATTCATTTTGTTAGACCGTGAAAAGAAGAAAAGAAGGCGAGAGCTCTGAGGAAAAAGGGAAAGGTGGGGATTCGAGAAGGTTTCCAAAGACTCATTAGAGAAAGCTCTGAATCGACAATCTAAGGTATGAGGAGTATTACCTTTCATTATTTTCAATATAAAGATTCAATGTATTTAAAGTGGATTTTTTGGTTTATGTGTGTTTGAGGGTTTATGAGTTATTGATGATATAGGGGTATTTCTGAGGATCGATGATGGATTATTAAGGGTTGAATTGATCGGATAAAAGTAAGCCTTTGGGGTAAACCTTCTTTTATGATATGTGGGATCTTGTATGGGGAAAGGATTTATGAGGTTTATGAGAATCTTGAGAATTTGTGAAGGTTTAGGTGATTTTGAGTTAGGATAGTAAAATTATTCGACCTAATAGTCGTAGGTTTTATGCCTTTGATTTCCATGATGCCTTAGGAAGGTATGGGGGATGTTTTGGGGTGATTTGAGGATGAACCCGTAAGGACTTGGTGGTCTGAAGTGCTATTGATGCGTAGCTGCGATTGCAGGAAATTGCACATTCGCAAAGCGAACAAATCCTTCGCAAAGCGAACACTCACCCCAGACTTGCACGGCAAGCTTCCCAGCGAGTGACTTTGCAAGGTGAGCAGAAGCGGGCTGAAGCGAGGGAGAGGAAGAATGGGGGTTTTTCTGGTTTTGGGATTCGCTAGAAGCTCGCAAAGCGAACATCATAGCGAATGAGTTCGTACAGCGAACTTCGTAGCGAACGTCTGTTGTTTACGAATTTGTCTTGTGATTCTTGTGATGTCTTGATGTTTTGAGTTGTGATTGTTCTGATGGTTTACCATGAGGTGTATTGATGATTATGAGATGTTATATATGATGTTTGATGATTAATTGATGATATGAATTACCATGATGTGTATGGATGATTATGAGTTGTGTATATATGATGTTTGATGATTTATTGATGATATGAAATACCATGAGTATATTGATGATTATGAGTTGTGCATATATGATGTTTGATGATTAATCGAAGATATGAATTACCACGAGTACATTGATGATTATGAGATGTTATATAGGACATTGATGATTACATGATGATGTGAATGACCATGGTGTCATACCCCAAATTTTGACCACTAGGATTTCCCATCATTGTGAAAATCATCATCACAATATGGATGGGTCATCATACTTCATCAGTCTCCCCAAAGATGGGTGAGCATCCACTACAATCAAGAATTAGGGTTTCAAGCCCTCTCAGAGTTCTTAGACAAAGGATCAATCAAGGAATGACATGATCTTCAACTTGTCTAACCTCTCAAACATCCATAATGGATCAAGAGGACTCCCACTTCAAGGATTAAGCACAAGGTTGCTCCCTTCTAGGTGGATCAAGTCTCAAGATCGACAGTGTCACCAAATTAGGGTTTTGGTCGACCAGGGCCTCCAGATGGAAAATTTTCATCTGGGCACAAGCCAATGATCCAAAACATAACCTAATATACTTCATGGGACCTCATGGACCCAATCATCAAGTCAATTTTGCCTCAGGGGATGCATTCATCAAAAATCAGGAATTAGGGTTTCTTGACCTAATTCACCCCTAAGTTGACTTTTAGGGCAAATCATGAGCCAAGACCTCAAGAGAGGGTTTGAGGGTCTCTAATGAACTATATTGATTCATTTGCAACAATGGATTAATCCAAGAAGCTTGAGCAACAAGTCTCAATTTCATCTGTACCACAATTAGGGTTTTAAGGAAAAAGTCAACTGTAACTTTGACTTTTGACCAGGACATGCTCCCAAGCCCTATGACATGCATCAATATACCCTATGACACCCATGGAACATGTCCATCAAGTTTGATTTAGGTCAAGGACATGATTTCCTGAAGAATTGCACAGTTTGGAATTCATCTGATAAAAAGTCAACTGTGCACAAAAGTCAACTTTGACTTTTTGAGATTTTTCACCAAAATGGATTTTTAACCCTAAAATGATGTTAATGTATGATTTGAATCATCATTCATCAAGAAAAATCAAGAAAAGTTGGGTAACTTGTAAAAGGGGTAACCATAAAAAACTTAGAAAATTTTCTAAGTTAAAAATAAAGTGGTTAGGGTACTAACTTTGGAGGGTCATAACTCCTAAACCACAAAGCCATTTTCTCCCATCCAAAGCTTGATTTGTAGATCTCATTACCCTCTACAACAACTTCAACTAGACCTAATTCCAACTCCTCATGGATTTTGAGTTATGGAGTGATCAAAATCAAGAAAAGTCACTTTGTTCCAACACTTAGTGAAAATTTCACTAAGTCAGATTTTACCCTACTTTTTGCCAAATGTAGGGGGATTTTTCACTTGGATTCAAAAGAGATCAAAACCAAATATGTTCAAATAGTTGTTGTATCATGTAAGGGCTTTCCACCAAGAACATTACCAAATTCAATTTGAGTCATGAGATATGACATTGGAAAGTTGCCTTGCTGGAGTCTGCCAAGGCAAGGCAGAATTTGCATTTTTGCTCGATTTGCCAAAATCATCCAAATCCAAATGCTCCTATCCACTTGGACACCTCTGAGGATTGAATCTAAAGGGGACAACCACTGAGCCAAGCCTCTAAAGTCTTTGGAACAAGAAATAACATGTTGAACCTAGAATGGCCAAAATAGGGACAAGACTCCAATTTTGGATTGGAGCATTCAATGGAAGCATCAAGGTGGCATGGACTGAGCCATTTGCAACTGAATTCAGTCAAGACTTATCCAAGACCAAGGGAACCACAACCCTGTGCCCTAACCTCTAGTCAATGGCTAGAGGAGACTTGGATTTCCATTGGCCAACATTGAACAAACACCTGTTGCAGTTGCCATTCACTGTGGATCCCAAAACAAACTTGCTCTACTATAAATAGAGCTCAATTATGATCAGTTTGAGTACACCAAAGCCATCAAACAGATGCTTTCCTCAAAACCTCTTTCTCTTGGAAAAAATGCCTTCTTTAGCAAGGCAACTTTGAGTTTTTGAGCTTGAGAGCTTTTTCATCACAATCAATCACACACACACCTCATATATATCATATGTAAGCTGTGCAAACTATCAAAAGTGACCTGTAATCACAAAATCACAAAGTCACCTCTCAAAACCTCAAAATAGGCTTTGTTTGCATTTTTCAAGCCATGTCTTGATTCAGTCACTTTCCAAACCAGATAAAACCTCAAACACACTCCAAATATCATCCTTGAACTGTCCCAAATGGTTCCCCTCATCTGGAACACCATTTGAGAGAGTTGTTGTTTTGGTCACTTTTAACCCCTTTTGCAAGAAAGGGACTGTTTATGTTTTTGCAGGTACCAGTCAATTCCAATCATCCTAAAAGCTTCTAAGGGATCATTTGAGTGTGTCTAAAGCATCAAATTATTTCTGGAACAAGAGGGTTGACAGATTGCACAAAAGCTCCAAAATCTCAAAAAAGAGGTAAGCCTCACAACTTGGAATCTTTGAAACATGCAATGCTTTGAAGTCCACTGATCATAAACATCTCATACATGTTGTATATGTTGTGTTTGAGCTAATTCACCATGTAATCCATGCTTGTACCAAGTTGTAGCATAGAAAATGCATTTATAGGTCATTTTCAAAACCACTATCGGGTTTTGAGGAGGGAGTGTGATCTGAAAAAACTACCACCACCATTGGATTCCTTATGAAATTTTGGTCCAGATGCATATAAATTTTGTCTCAAACCATTAAGAATTGAGAAAGTTATGACCTTCACGTTTCTGAGCCAAAACTTGCCAAAACTTGCCTTGGGCCAGGCCTAAAACCTAGTCATGCCTTGTATATTTGTTATTTTGTTTCAAACAATGGATGTATCACCACCCCAGTGGTAAGGCACGCGCCTTGTAACCTTGAGGTCTTGGGTTCAAACCCCACCCATGCCATTTTGTGTTTTTTCACATTTTGCCATTTTTTCCAATATTTTCATGGTTTATTAATTAATTGGAAAATTAATAACTCTTTCAATTTTAATTATTTTAGATTGGTTCTTTTTGCAAAAAATCACAAAAATGTTGAAATATTTTATTCCTCAAAAAAATTGAATTTATATTATTTATTTAATATAATTAGTATTTTTGTGAATAAATTCATTTTTATTTGTTTTTAAACATTTTAAAATAAATATTCATCTTGAAAAATCAAGACCAAATGAGTTTTAATATCTCTTGTGATTTATGCCTCATTTTTCAAACCTTAAACAAAAATCACAAGTGGTTTATTCAAACCTATTTGGTATTTTTCATTGTTTTTCTTTAAATATTTACTTTTAAAGAATAAAATTAGGGTTTCTTTGATTTTCACTCAAACAAATCATTGTCAAACACTCATGGGCCTCTATTAGAGTGTAAGACCCAATCCCCTTTTAACCAAAACATTTTGGGCCTCACTTATTGTATAAGTCCCTCTGCGTTAAAAGAAAACCTCTGCGCGATCGCCATTTTTAAACGAAAAGTCAAACTGGGCCTACCCTCGTGTTATAAGCCCCACTCTTTTTCTTTAAACTTTTTGGGCCTCTAATAGAGGGTAAGACCCAATCCTTTTGTGACCAAACCATTTTTGGGCCTCAATGTATCGTGTAAGTCCCGATGCCGTATAAAACAAACGGCGCGATCGTCGCCTTTTGAAAAATAACCTTTTGGGCCTACCCTCGTGTTATAAGCCCCACTCTTTTTCTTTAAAACTTTTTGGGCCTCTATTAGAGTGTAAGACCCAATCCCCTTTTAACCAAAACATTTTAGGCCTCACTTATTGTATAAGTCCCTCTGCGTTAAAAGAAAACCTCGGCGCGATCGCCATTTTGAATGGAAAAATCATCCGGGCCTACCCTCGTGTTATAAGACCCGTCTCTTTTTCTTTAAAACTTTTTGGGCCTCTTGAGAAAGTGTAAGACCCATCCCTTTGTATAGAAAACCTTTTTGGGCCACAGTCACTTGTATAAGTCCCTCTGTACAAACTTAAACAGTGCGCTCACTGATAAAACCTTGGGCCTCTCCTTGAGCTGTAAGCCCCAAATCTTTCTTTTTCAAAGCACTTTCTCCTTTGAGTTTGAATATACTGTTGTTTTCAATCTTTCTTTGTTGAACAACTAACCAAACAGCATGGAAGCTCTACAACCGAGTAAGTGGTTAATGCTTTCATTTACCGCTTTCATATACATATAACTGTATTGTGGGGCTGTTTCACTGTAAGTCTTCTTTCATAAACTCATATCAACTGTGTAATAATAGTATAGGTATTTAGAGTTTCCCCGGCAACTACGTCTAGAACTAGGTGACACCGTTTAATTTATTCGTAGAAATAGACAACTAGATCCCCAATAGGATCACCAGATACAGTCTTCTCTTCGGCTGTCCTCATTAGGAATTGTCAAGAAACTCTATTCCCAGAGATGAATGTATTCTCCGTGAATGGCATCTTTGAGTTTCTTCCAAATTCTCGAACTTTCCTGACTTGATCTATTCCTTGTGAATAGCTTGCCTTGAAATTCTCGGGGTTTGGGGACCCACGGGCTTCTTAAAAGCATCGGCCTCCTCTTGGGCATTGTACAAGGACCCACAGGCTTCCTAAAAGCAACCATAGCCTCCTCTTGGGCTTAGTACAAGGACCCGCCGGCTTCCTAGAAGTATTCACAGCCTCCTCTTAGGCTTCGTATAATGATCTCTTCCTCCGGGAATGATAGCCTCCTCTTGGGCATCGTACAAGGACCCGTCGGCTTCTTAAAAGCATCGGCCTCCTCTTGGGCTTCATACAAACTGTCCCGATGACCTCCTAGAGGTATAGGAAAAGAACTTAGTCATCTGCATAGAACAGTCCTTTCATAGAGTCTACTACTGTTTCTCAAAGCACAGTACAAAAGATGACACTCTAGACTTGGACAGTCTAATTTCCTTGAGTCTCAAAGACATTCTCAAGTTCCTCTCAAAGCTAGGAGATGAAACCCGTAGACTTGGACAGTCTCAATACCCTTCGAATTTCCCACTTCCTTAAAGAACAGGAATAACTCGGATCCTCGAATTAAATCCTTGAGTACAACATTGCTCATATAAGAACCGATTTTCTCTTTCAAAATCAGTATACTGGACCTGTCACTCCACTGAACAGTCGCCGTAGCTTCCTCTTAGGCTTTGTCTAATGATCCTTCTCCAGTTACAATAGTCTCTCACTTGGGCTTTATACAATGACCCTCCCCAGGGGAGTCAAACAACATTTAGCCTCTCTCTCGGGCTTTGTACGAGACACATAAGAGACTCCCTCGTTGAGTCAATTACCCCTTTCGCCTCCATCTCGGGCTTCATACGAGATACAAAAACTCTCTTGTTGAGTCAAAGAGCCTCCATCTCGGGCTTTATACGAGATACCAAAAGACTTCATCGTCAAGTCAAGACCTTTTAGCCTCTCTCTCGGGCTTTGTACGAGACACATATTAGCCTCCTCTTAGGCTTTGTATAAGAAAACAACTGGTTGATCCAATTAACCTTTTAGCATCAAAGTTGTGCCTCGTTCACAGTACACAAACATCAACAACTCCTTCCCCTTCATCTAATTGCTGTAAGCGGCAAGCCTCTGGGTCACCTACATCCATGCCACTGTCCCTATTTTAGCATGAGAAATTCCTAAGGAAAGATGGCATTGCTCTACACTGAGTTAAAGTCTTCTCCTTCAGGTTAAAATCCCTTATAAAGGAAATTATGGCATTGCCGGATTCACAAATCCCGGTTGAAGTAATTCTCCTTTATAAACAGTCGTAACAGACAAACCCCTCTTTAGAGATGACAAATTCTCTCTAAGGTCAACACTTTTAGCTTCACATCTTGGGCTTTAAAAAAGATACAAATAAACCTTTTAGCTTCACATCTTGGGCTTTGAACAAGATACAAACCACCTTTCGCTTCACGTCTTGGGCTTTGAACAAGACACCAAAACACCCATTTCCTCCCATAGAATAGGAGCTCCCATAGAATAGGAGGAACTACGAACGCTCTGATTTCCCTGTTTCGGTAAACGGGAATACGTAGGCATAAGATTGAAAGAAAAATCTTAGTGAGCACACTAAACAAAAACCCAAAATCCCATACTTTCATATATATCCGTCCTAACATTTCAACCGATAGCCTAAAGCACCCCTCGTCAACAAAATAACCTAGGAGAAACCCCGAATCTTTGTAGCATCTGTAAACCAACAGTTTTGACTGTTTAATCTCAGTATGCAAGCAGGGTTAATTGGAGACATCTATTTCCCTTCCTTCATCAGCTTTAATAGGATAAAAAATGAATCGAACTGTAGTACCAGAGCGATCGTGCTTCGCAACCACATCCAAAAATCACTCGCTACAGAAAAATGGCGACTCTGCTGGGGAAAACGCAGGTCTCTTGAGGGATCTTGTTCCTTTTTGTGGAAACCTTGACGTCACTAGGATCTAAGGTCAAAACGCCGTTAATTTGAAATGAAACCACAGATTGGTGACTCCGCCGGGAAACCATTTTCTGTCAGGAACTTAAGATTCTTAGCTTTTAAAAGTCTAGGATGATTAGGACAAATATATATACTGCTTTTCCTAATTGCTATACGTGTTTATTTTTCTGCTAATGGGAATGCGTGTGATGCCGCATGTGGAAAGATTGAGTATACACTTAAGATAAGTGATGGCGACGAGGTCGACCATCAACCTCAGTGGAGGCTGACCAATGCAACCCATTCTCTCACCTAGACAATGGGCCGTTTGTGATGTCTGAGAAGCTGAGGAGCCAAACCCTTTTGTAGTGCGGAAACTATCGGGAATAGTTGTTACGCGATACTACCCTCATTTGAGGCTGGTGATCTATTCTCGGTGAATGACACTTACTCTAAGATTGCTCTACAACTCGCTGGCGATCCGCTTGTTGTTTTGCTTTCCTGGGAGGAGCTGATGATAATGAGTACAGGTACAAAAATCACCCTAGTATAAACCTTTGGGGATGGGTAGAGCCTTGACTTCATGACAACGACCCTTTGACCCCCATGTTTTTTCTATGTTTTTGTGTGCTGCATTCATTAAAAAAAAATTAAAAACATTCAAAAGATTTTTCTCTTCTAGTCTATCTGTTTTTCAAATTAAACTGAGATTGTGATTGCAAATATCAGAGAAAAAGATTGCACTAATGGATTTCGGTAGAAGGAGAACTCATAGTTACACCTTCAAGGTTTCAAAGCTAGAGGATTTGAGAAGGTTAGCGAGGATGATCACTAACCCTGAGGCTTTCAGAGCCAAACACGGAGGTCTGCTACCACTGTTAAGAGTCCATGTGATTAAGGGAATCATGGATGCGCTCATTCAGTTTTATGATGCAGTTTATCACTGTTTCACTTTCCCGGATTACCAGCTCGCACCAACGTTGGAGGAGTATTCTCATCTGATTGATCTACACATTACTGATCGAGCTCCATTTTCTGGACTGGAAGAAATTCCAAAGAATCAGACCATTGGAAGAGCAATTTATTTGGACGAGTCTGAGGTCAGGACTCACCTAACTACCAAGGGTGGCATCCAAGGTTTTTCCAGCCCAGTTCTTGACAAAGAAAGCCTTGTATTTTTCCAGTATAGGAAACGTGACTGCTTTTGAAAGCGTCTTTGTCTTGCTCGCCTATGGGTTATTTTTGTTTCCCAACATTAATAATTTCATCGATATCAACTCCATTAAGGTTTTTCTCATTGGAAACCCTGTACCGACTTTGCTCGCAGATGTGTATCATTATGTACACTTGGGAAATTTGTGCAGTGGAGGGGAGATCACATGCTGTGTACCTCTGATTTACAAATGGTTTATCTCTCACTTGCCCAAGTCTGCTGCTTTTTGGGATTGCAAGAGTGCCTTGCGTTGGTCGCAGAAGATCATGTCCCTTGCCAACTCTGATATAGATTGGTGTAATAGGATCTATGATGGAATCAGGATCATTGACCGTTATGGAAACTTCCCCAACGTATCCCTTATAGGAACTAAGGGATGAATCAATTACCATCCAGTTCTCGTTCGTCGTCAATTTGGATACCCGATGAGACACATTCCACGGGGTGTTCATCTGGAAGGTCTTTTCTTCAAGGAAGGAGAAAGTGACAGAGCACTAAAGACGGAAATAGTGAACGCTTGGAAACATGTTCATAAGAAAGGACGGGAGTCTCTAGGAAAACCGGATTGTGTCTCAGTGGAGCCTTATCTCCACTGGGTGAAAACTAGAGCTCTCAAGCTAAAGATGCCTTATCCTCGTCACGAAATTCTTCCGCCGAGGGAATCTGTCATGTACTTCATGACGGAAACTGAAAAGCTTCAGGTTACTCTTAACAAAGTTCAAAAGGAGAGAAGGTCTTGGAAGAACAAGTACCGCACCCTCGACGTAGAGTGCATCAAAATACAACAACTACTAAAAGAGAAGGATCCTCTGATTGAAATTTTGGAGCAACATGCTGTAGAGAATCAAGATGACCAAAGGTATTTGCTCGCTCCTTTCACTTGGCAAAGGAATGACAACCCGACAACGGCTCAAGAGCCCCGGTCAAAGAAAAGGAAGATATCAGAATCAGCACCCGATTTCTCTTCAGAGAGGACTCGGGACCCATTAGCATAGGTTTCTGTTTCTGCACCATGTAATCTACTGTATTTCCATTTCTGTAATCCTTTGAATTCAATAAAAAGGGGTTTCCTCACCGTTTGATATTTGCAATCTAATTGTCGAAGTTTATTTTGATTGAACCTTAAATAATTAATATAATCATTGCATTCATCATTCTCACATCGCATATTCTTCTTACCTACGAATCTCACGTTTGTGTCTCGGTTCTAGAGTCAAACTGCCTCATTCGTATAATACTCGGGCCAATCGTCAGAAAAAGATGGATGATCTTGAGGAAGAAAACAGAGAGTTGAAAGAAGAGATCGATGCTCTGAGAGAGGATATGAGAAAGCTTCGTAACGACATGCAAGCCATGGCAGAAGCTCAGCTACAAAGAACTGTGATCTCAGAGATCACCTCAACGCCCATAGTGGAGAAGTATGATCCTAGGTATCCAATACCGAAAGATCGTCCCTAGGGCATGCCTCTTAACTATATCCCGGAAGGATATGTTCCGCCGATCACTGAAGATCAGGGAATCACAACAGAAGCCGCTGGGCCTGAAGGTTAAAAACTTCGGGAAAGCGAAGATGCCAGGGGCATACTGAAGACTCCTGAAGGTTACAAACTTTGGGAAACGCCAAGACTCACTACCGTAGTCACGGTACCACCCCCTGTGGTGCACACTGTCCCGGAAGGACAGATTCCACAGACACCTTCTGGTAAGAAGGAAACTATGTTTGACAGAATGGAGGAATTCCAGGAGCAGTTCTTGGAAATGCAGAAGGAACTGTAATCCATTCGCGGTCATGATCTATTTGGAAAGGACGCCGCAGATCTCTGCTTGGTCCCAAATCTAAAAGTTCCGCACAAATTGCAAGTGCCCGACTTTGAAAAGTACAAGGGTAACTCTTGCCCTCAAAGCCATCTGGTGATGTACGCTCGGCGGATGTCAGCTCAGACGGAAAATCAGGACCTACTGATTCACTTCTTTCCGGATAGTTTAACCGGTGCCGCATTCAAATGGTACATGGGTTTAAACCGTGCCACAATCAGCACATTCAGAGATCTTGGCACTGCCTTCGTCCAACAATACAAATACAATTTGGACATGGCACCCGACAGAGATCAACTCAGATCGATGTCGCAAAAGGACAAGGAAACCTTTAAGGAGTATGCTCAAAGGTGGCGTGATATTGCCGCTCAAATTTGTCCACCTCTGGAGGAAAAAGAGATGACAAAGATCTTCTTAAAGACCTTAAGCTCATTTTACTATGACCGAATGGTTGCCAGTGCGCCCAGTGATTTCACCGAAATGGTTGGCATGGGTGTACGTCTTGAGGAAGTTGTCCGAGAAGGACGTTTGGTAAAAGACGCTGGATCGACGAGCGGTACTAAAAAATACGGTAGTGCTCTCCCTAAGAAAAAAGAGCAGGATATTGGGAATATCTCTCTCGGAAAGTAAAGGCAACGTTATCAACCGGTAGCATCTGTGACTCCTGCTATCAACCCTGCGTCTATTCCTACGTATCAACCTCAGGTTGCGCAGAGCCAACCTGATCAACAAAGGACACAACAGCCTCTTCAGCAGGCTCGTCCTCCATACAACAACAACCGTACAACACGGCCACCAGGATTTGATCCTATACCCGTGTCGCACGCAGAGCTGTTTCCATTACTACTGGCTGAGGGGCACATTCAGACTAAATCTCCTCTTACAGTACTAGAAAATCCGCCTTTTTGGTTTAAGGTGGAACAAACTTGCCCTTATCATTAAGGAGGTCTAGGGCATAACATAGAGACTTGTCTCAATTTCAAGTCCGACGTGCAAAAACTTGTTAGGAGCGGGGTCTTATCCTTCAAGGATACGAATCCTAATGTTCTCACGAATCTGCTGCCTCAACACAAGAAGGCTGCAGTCAATTTGATAGAAGGAGAGACTAACGATGTCTATCAAATTCACGATGTACTCTTATTGAGGACCAATTTGGTCAAGATGCATTGTAGACAGAGTGGGTACGGCCATGTGCCACCTCATAATTATCACCAGTGTGATATCTACTCTAAAAATAATCAGGGATGTTCTGTGGTGCAAGCAGCTCTGCAAGAACAGATGGATCTCGGATGGATCCAAGAGCACCGAGTTCGTGGAGTTAACATGGTTTACACGAATTCTAACGTCATTCAGAACCATGATATCCGTGCGATGAATGCCAACTTGGTGGTGATGCACTCAAGGCAAAGCCAGTATCATAATCTGCCACGACACGATTACAGTTCCTGTCTGATTTGCTCGGTAAACAAACAGGGATGCTCTTTCATATAGGAGGCCCTCCAGCGTCAGATGGATCTTGGATGGATCCAAGACTACCATGATAGGAACCCTTATCAGATCAACATGGTTCAGATCTTTGATATTCGCGTGATGAATACCAACTTGGTAGAGTTACATGCTGAGCAGGTCCGACTCAGATTCTTAATATCATATGACTATCAAAGCTGTAAAGCGGTTTGAGAAAATGATCGAGGTTGTACCCTTGTCCAGGAGGCGCTTCAACACTTGTTAAATCACTGGTGGATGCCAATCTATATGGATGAAGATACTCAGCAGATTAGTATCAATAACAGAAACCCCACTCGGCGTCAGAATCAGGATGTCCAATCTGTGGAAGCTAACCTAGTGAGGTTACATTGTATTCAAAGTGGGCGTGGCCAGTTGCCACCACACAATTATGAACATTGTGGAGTCTGTTCGGAAAGTAACCATGGGTGTTACCTTGTGAGAGCAGCTCTTCAGGGTCAGGTGGATCGTGGAGAGATTCGTCCATATCCAGGTTCTGGACCTATCAACTGGACGCCGAACTACCTTGCCGATCAAGTTGAGGATGTTGTCACGATCGCTGGTCATCACAGGACCAGGGATGTTTTTGCCATTATCCCTCTACTTGACAAATCTAAAGTTCCCAACTGGGAACGGATCGAGATTACTTACGATGGTCAGAAAAATCAGAAGGCTCCTGTAGTTATCTATCTACCAGAACCGTTACCGTATGAGTCAGCTAAGGCTCTCCTTTACAAATACGGTGCAACAACAATTGAAAATGGAAAGGAAATTCCATTACCCTCCGTCGTGAATATTGCAGACATCAGTCGTGTAACACGGAGCGGTAGAATCTTCAACCGAGGAGTTGGAGAACCTAACAAGGAAAAGGAACTTCAGACGGAAACTCCTGATCCATCAGTCGGTCAATCCAGTAATCCCGACCTTTCGAAAAATAATGATGAGATGCTGAAGCTTATCCAAAGGAGCGAATACAACATTGTCGATCAACTGTTACAGACTCCTTCAAAGATCTCTGTATTATCACTGTTACTCAGTTCAGAAGCTCACAGGGAGGCTCTACAGAAAGTCTTGGAGCAAGCCTTTGTGGAACAGGATGTAACAATCAGACAGTTCGATAGCATTGTCTCTAACATCACTTCCTGCAATAATTTGGGATTTAGTGATGAGGAGTTACCCGAAGAGGGTCGTCGTCATAACATGGCGCTCAACATTACAGTTAACTGCCAGGACGATGCTTTAGCCAGCGTACTGGTAGACACAGGGTCAGCCCTGAATGTTATGCCAAAGTCCACTTTGATGCAATTATCGTTCAAAGGTCCTCTGATGAGAATCAGCGAGGTCGTCGTCAAAGCGTTCGACGGATCCAGAAAACAGTTATCGGCGAAGTTGATCTTCCCATAACTATCGATCCTCACACTTTCCAAGTCACTTTCCAGGCCATGGACATCCGGGCAACGTACAGTTGTTTATTACGAAGGCCATGGATATATCAGGCTGGAGCGGTCACTTTGACCCTCCACCAAAAGCTAAAGTTCGTCAAGAACGATCAACTTGTCACAGTTTGTGGGGAGCAAGCCTTGCTTGTAAGCAACTTGTCATCATCTAATGGCATAGAACCCGAGGAGGTTATTGGAACTCAGTTCCAAGCACTGTCGGTGGGCAAGGACAATCAATCAAGAGGAGGAACCTCGATTTCCTCATACAAAGATGCTATCAAAGTGGTCGAGAGTACCGATACAACCGGATGGGGACAGCTTGTCATTCCTATTGACAATAAAACAAAGAAGGGTCTTGGTTTTTCTGCAACCTGTACCCGGACAGCTGCCAACGATGAAAGTCTTCATCCCCTTCAAAACTTCTTCCACAGTGGAGGTTTTCTTCACCCAGTGTCTCAAGCAGTACATGCTATCAATGAGGAAGATCCCTCCGACACAGATGAAGAATGGAAGTCCTATCTGAACGAGGACGGTTATATGTCTCAGGAAGAGGTGCCTACGCCATTTTGCTATCCCGCACAGAGTCCAAGATTTATACCAAGGTCAGACGTCGAAATGATATATGGAGATTGTGATCCGGAAGGATGCCGTGCTCCGCCAAATTCATTAGAGGAAGACACTCTGATGAAAGACAACTTTGACCACAATTACTATGGCCCAATGGATGGTCTGCCAATGTGGTAGCCTTGCCCAGGAGATTTGGGGCATGAAAGTCAGCCGAACAACGAAAATCAGCTGACCGTTTTTTAACAGAATACCTGTGTCCCCACCATGTCATGGGATCAACACTCAGGTTATTCAGAAACTACTCAACATGAAGATGAATTCGCAACGTTTGCAGGACTTGAATTCATCAACTATGCTTTCCTTGAGGTTAACGTCATCGAGAGAGATGACTCCTCCAATTCCAGAGAAGTATGGGACACCTTGGGACAACCGAGTGGGAAATACGACTATATGGTCAAGTACACCGCTCCCGAAAGCTCTCGTATCAGGCTCGAAGACATCCAGCCTACTGGATGGGGAGATACAGCTGAGAGCACAACTACTCTGCATAATACAACTGAGGAATCCTCCAACGACAATTCTTCCTGGGAGACAGATTCCAATGATCCCGCTCCACCAGAAATCAGCGTTATTTCTGAAGACAAATCAAGGAAGGTGCCATACTTTGTGATTCACCGAGGAGTTCGCCGCCAATGGATTGCCGTCGAGGTTCCGAAGATCGTTCATCAGTCAAAGTAATTGCCATCTTAAACCTTTCACCCTGCCCAGGTGAAACGGATGTTTTGATAGGGCTCACTTTCTGTAAATTTTCCCTCTTCGCTTTGCCCAAAGCGACAGAGTTTTATTTTATAGGGTTGTAGTTTCAAGGATCGACTTGTTCATTAATAAAATAACGTCGTTCTGTAATTTTCACATTAATTGTTGTTTTCTCTTTTTGCTTTTTCAGAAAATGGTAATCCTAAAAAACAATTAAAAATAAAAACAAGCAGTAAATTAAAAACACTGCACACACTTGCATTTTCTCTATCTCTTCTAAACAAGAATCATCACGTCATGCAGATTGCTTGTTTTAAACCCCGTTGAAACATACAATCCGGTGCCTTCTCCCAACTTTGAGTTCCCGGTATTTGGGGCTGAAGAGGAAAATGACGACAAAATTCCAGAAGAGATCTCTCGACTACTCAGACAAGAGGAAATGTCCATTGAACCTCACAAAGAGCCGTTGGAAATGGTAAACTTGGGTTCAGAAAAAGAGAGAAAAGAAATCAGGATTGGGGCACTGCTCAGTCCAACTGCCAAAGAGAGTTTGATAAAGCTTCTCAAAGAATTTCCCGATGTATTCGCTTGGTCCTATCAGGATATGCCAGGGTTGGATACCAGCATCGTGGAACATCATTTACCGTTGAGATCGGAATGTCCGCCAGTAAAGCAGAGGTTGAGACGGACTCACCCGGACATGGCCATCAAAATCAAGGAGGAGGTACAGAAACAGATCGACGCGGGTTTCCTCGCTACATCTGAATATCCTCAATGGTTAGCCAACATCGTACCCGTTCCGAAAAAGGACGGAAAGGTCAGAATGTGTGTTGATTACAGGGATCTGAACAAGGCAAGTCCAAAGGACGACTTTCCTTTACCACACATTGACATGCTGGTAGACAGCACAGCAAAGTTCAAAATTTTCTCCTTCATGGATGGATTCTCGGGCTATAACCAGATCAAAATGGCGCCGAAAGACATGGAGAAAACTTCATTCATTACCCCATAGGGCACCTTTTGTTACAAGGTGATGCCGTTCGGTTTAAAGAACGTCGGGGCAACCTATCAAAGGGCCATGACTACTCTTTTTCATGACATGATACACAAAGAAATCGAGGTATATGTCGATGATATGATTGCAAAATCTAAGACAGAAGAGGAACATGTGACCCACCTGTCAAAACTATTCGAGCGTTTGTGAAAGTACAAACTCCGCTTGAATCCCAACAAGTGCACCTTCGGTGTCCGTTTAGGGAAATGACTAGGGTTCATCGTCAGCCTGAAAGGAATTGAGGTTGATCCTGACAAGGTCAAGGCCATTCAAGAAATGCCTTCTCCGAAAACTGAAAAACAAGTCAGAGGATTCCTGGGACGTTTGCACTACATCTCCAGATTCATATTCCTCATGACCGCCACGTGTGCGCCGATTTTTAAATTACTCAAAAAGAACCAGGATTGCGTTTGGACAGAAGATTGTCAAACCGCCTTCGACAGTATCAAGGAATATCTGTTGAATCCGCCGATTCTATCACCTCTAGTGGAAGGAAGGCCACTGATCATTTACCTCACAGTCCTAGAGGACTCAATGGGATGTTTACTTGGCCAACAAGACGAAACCAAAAGGAAAGAGTCTGCCATTTACTATTTGAGCAAGAAATTCACCGACTGCGAAACTCGGTACACGATGCTTGAGAAAACTTGCTGCGCTTTGGCTTGGGCAGTCAAACGTCTTCGCCAATACATGATTCGTCATACTACTTGGTTGGTCTCCGAAATGGATCCAATTAAGTACGTCTTCGAAAAACCTGCTCTCACGGGAAGAATTGCCCGTTGGCAGATGCTGTTATCAGAATATAACATAGAGTACCACGCTCAGAAATCCGTTAAGGGAAGTATTTTAGCTAATCATTTAGCTCATCAACCGATTGACGATCAGGAATCAATCGGGTTTGACTTCCCAGACGAAGATGTCATGTATCTAAAGATGAAAGACTGCGATGAACCGCTACCCAGTGAAGGGCCAGAACCAGGTTCCCAATGGGGACTTATCTTTGACGGAGCAGTTAATCATTATGGAAACGGAATTGGGGCAATCATTGTTACCCCTCAGGGTACCCACATTCTTTTCACTGCCAGACTTACGTTCAAGTGTACAAACAACGAGGCCGAATACAAAGCTTGTATCATGGGTCTCGAAGAAGCAAGTGATTTGAGGATCAAAAACTTAGACGTATACGGCGACTCAGCTCTGGTTATCAATCAGATAAAAGGAGATTGGAACACATACCAATCAGGACTGATTCCTTTCAAAGACTATGCAAGAAGGTTGTTACCCTTCTTTAACAGAGTTGAGTTTCATCATATCCCTCGTGAGGAGAATCACATGGCTGATGCATTAGCCACTCTCTCTTCCATGATTAGTGTAGGTCAATGGAACGACCTACCTAAGATCGACATAATGCGCCTTGAAAGGCCTGCTTACATCTTCACGATTGAAGCAGTCATAGACGACAAACCTTGGTATCATGATATCAAATGCTTCCTTCAGAAACAAGAGTACCCACCTAGGGCACTAAGGAAGGACAGAAAAACCCTCAGAAGATTGGCTAGAAACTTCTTCCTGAGCGGTGACACTCTCTATAAGAGAAATTTTGACATGGTCTTGCTCCGATGCGTAGACAGACCAGAAGCAGACATGCTTATGAAAGAAATTCATGAAGGATCCTTTGGCACTCATGCCAACGGACATACAATGGTGAGAAAAATTCTAAGAGCAGGGTACTACTGGTTGACCATGGAATCCGACTGCTACAAGTACATGAGGAGGTGTCACAAATGTCAGATATACTCCGACAAAATTCATGTACCGCCATCGCATCTCAAAGTTCTTTCTTCCCCATGGCCTTTTTCCATATGGGGAATCGACATGATTGGATTGATTGAGCCCAAGGCTTCAAATGGACATCGGTTCATCCTGGTAGCCATTGACTATTTAACCAAGTGGGTCGAAGCAGCGTCATTCGCCAATGTAACCCGACAAGTGGTGGTCCGATTTATCAAAAATAATATCATCTGCCGTTATGGTGTTCCGAGCCAGATCATTACTGATAATGGATCTAACTTGAACAACAAGATGATGAAGGAGTTGTGTGCAGAGTTCAAGATCGAACACCATAACTCATCTCCCTACCGACCCAAGATGAACGGAGCGGTAGAAGCGGCCAATAAGAACATCAAGAAGATCGTTCAAAAGATGGTTGTAACCTACAAAGATTGGCACGAGATGCTACCCTTTGCTCTTCACGGTTATCGCACATCTGTCCGCACTTCAACAGGGGCAACCCCTTTCTCTCTAGTGTATGGCATGGAAGCAGTGCTCCCCATAGAAGTAGAGATCCCATAAATCCGAGTATTGATGGAAGCTAAGCTCACCGAAGCTGGATGGTGTCAAAGCCGACACGACGAACTGAATCTGATCGAGGAGAAGCGAATCACGACACTATGCCATGGTCAATTGTATCAACAGAAAATGAAGAGGGCGTTTGACAAAAAGGTCTGACCTCGCGTCTTCAGGAAAGGAGACCTCGTGCTCAAGAAGATACAATCATTTCTCACTGACTCCCGGGGCAAGTGGACTCTGAATTATGATGGCCCCTATGTGGTCACGAAAGCTTTCTCAGGCGACGCCTTGAGACTTGCGACCATGGACGGAGAGGAATTTCCCTACCCCACGAATGTTGATGTAGTCAAGAAATACTTCGCCTAAACTAAAAAAAAAAAACGTCTCGGTGGATTGAAAACCCGAAAGGGCGGTCCAGGCAAAAGTTAGAGACATAAAAAAATCATCCCGGTGAATTGGAAACATCACAGTACAATCCAGGAAAAAGTTAGGGATAATGGCAAGTAATTATGTTCAACAGAGGCAGGTCCCTCAGCAGCAGTTACACCATCCATCAGAGGAAAATTCCAGTCAAGGTCATCTTCGACAGAAGCTCAGGATGCCCCGAATTCAAAGTTGGTAGAAGGATAGTGGTCGTTATGTTTCAACGTAGCCCTTTTCCCTGTAAATTACCATTTTCTAACTTTGTAAATACTCAATGGAATCACGCGTTTGGCTGATCTCCATTTTATCAATAAAATTTGAGCCCTTGTGCTTTTGTTTGTAATTCTTATTTGTTTTAGCTTTACAGAACGACGTTGTTAACATGATTAACGATTCTTGAAATAAAACGAAAATTAATTTACTTGTTAAAACTTTTTCTGCTTTTAAATTAAAGACGGCAATTTCTTTTGACTGTTGAACATCAGAAGAACATCGGTTGCTTCTCCAGAAGTAATCGAACCTCAAAGTGCAGAATCAAAGTACTCCTTCTAACCCAGTACGCCTGAATGAAGGGATCAACTGTGTCAGAGACCTTGTTTCGTCTGACACGCTTCGGCCGAGTTCTTATCTCCTAAGCCCGATCAACGGTATTCCCCGCAGGAACTATCTCTCCTAAGCAAGGTGGAATTGCTATTCTGAACCAACGGTACTTCTTCGCCCCGCGATGGACGAGTATCCAGTCGTGTTCACCTGTCAGTTTGTATGTCGCGTCAGTTTTGTCAGCATAAACATACATGCATCATTGCATTATTAATTTGCATTCACATTTCATATTGCATCACTATCACTCTAGTCGGCCTTGTCCCCTAGTGATAAAAGTCCTCTCAATCGAGTTGTCAGCCCTTTCCTCGTCAGGAAGTGTTACGTCTGAACATTCTCTCTCCTCCAGTTTTATTTCTGGATTGAAGTGGGGTTCTCGACCACTTTGATAACTTGAACCTCTGAAAGACCAGAGAGCCCTCAGTTAACATCACTCTTAGCCATTGAAGATGATATCCTTGTTTTCCCGGGTTAAGGAAAATCCCGAGAGAAAGCCTCCTAAATCGGAGATTCGGCAGTACGGCAGTTTTTCTCCGAAAAACCCACTGATGAAAAGGTCATCGGCACCTCAAAATTGGATCACATCATATGGAATTTCTCCGAGAAGATCTCCGAGAAAAGTATGATGTAAAGACCCCAAGCGAATGCAGTCTCTCAAGGGACTCACATTGCCCAAGTAGAGTCAACAAATGGCATCTCCAACAGAGAAGTTTGTACACCTCTACAACTCAGACGACTGGGTTCCCCAGCAAGTTTGACATCAAAACTTTTTCCACTCAAATGGCATCTCCCCAGGAAAATTCGGCGAGAAGTTTGAAGGAAAGCCGCTACGAATAGCGTCCCTTGTCAGTAAAGTTTATTGACGAAAGAAACTAAGACCAGTTCCTGTGTAGGAAACCAGGATCGAGGGGAAGTTTACATCAGAAACTAAGACCAGTTCCTTGGTAGGAAACCAGGATCGAGGGGAAGTTTATTTTAGAAACTGAGACCAGTTCCTTGGCTGAAGACCAGGATCGAGGGGAAGTTTACCTTTTCTAAGCATCATTGCTTAGCTAAAGAAGATGAATGCGTAAGCTACCATTCATAACCACCATCAAAATTTCGGGTATTCCGATATTTAATCCTCTTGCACCCCAAATGTCGGAATACCTTCGTCATTCACACCTTCGTGTCCAAGAAGATTAAATAGGGGCATCTGTCATACCCCAAATTTTGACCACTAGGATTTTCCATCATTGTTCAAATCATCATCACAATATGGATGGGCCATCATACTTCACCAGTCTCCCCAAAGATGGGTGAGCATCTACTACAATCAAGAATTAGGGTTTCAAGCCCTCTCAGAGTTCTTAGACAAAGGATCAATCAAGGAATGACATGATCTTTAACTTGTCTAACCTCTCAAACATCCATAATGGATCAAGAGGACTCCCACTTCAAGGATTAAGCACAAGGTTGCTCCCTTCTAGGTGGATCAAGTCTCAAGATCGACAGTGTCACCAAATTAGGGTTTTGGTCGACCAGGGCCTCCAGATGGAAATTTTTCATCTGGGCACAAGCCAATGATCCAAAACATAACCTAGTATACTTCATGGGACCTCATGGACCCAATCATCAAGTCAATTTTGCCTCAGGGGATGCATTCATCAAAAATCAGGAATTAGGGTTTCTTCACCTAATTCACCCCTAAGTTGACTTTTAGGGCAAATCCTGAGCCAAGACCTCAAGAGAGGGTTTGAGGGTCTCTAATGAACTATATTGATCCATTTGCAACAATGGATTAATCCAAGAAGCTTGAGCAACAAGTCTCAATTTCATCTGCACCACAGTTAGGGTTTTAAGGAAAAAGTCAACTGTAACTTTGACTTTTGACCAGGACATGCTCCCAAGCCCTATGACATGCATCAATATACCCTATGACACCCATGGAACATGTCCATCAAGTTTGATTTAGGTCAAGGACATGATTTCCTGAAGAATTGCACAGTTTGGAATTCATCTGATAAAAAGTCAACTGTGCACAAAAGTCAACTTTGACTTTTTGAGATTTTTCACCAAAATGGATTTTTAACCCTAAAATGATGTTAATGTATGAAGCATCAAATTATTTCTGGAACAAGAGGGTTGACAGATTGCACAAAAGCTCCAAAATCTCAAAAAAGAGGTAAGCCTCACAACTTGGAATCTTTGAAACATGCAATACTTTGAAGTCCACTGATCATAAACATCTCATACATGTTGTATATGTTGTGTTTGAGCTAATTCACCATGTAATCCATGCTTGTACCAAGTTGTAGCATAGAAAATGCATTTATAGGTCATTTTCAAAACCACTATCGGGTTTTGAGAAGGGAGTGTGATCTGAAAAAACTACCACCACCATTGGATTCCTTATGAAATTCTGGTCCAGATGCATATAAATTTTGTCTCAAACCATTAAGAATTGAGAAAGTTATGACCTTCACGTTTCTGAGCCAAAACTTGCCAAAACTTGCCTTAGGCCAGGCCTAAAACCAAGTCATGCCTTGTATATTTGTTGTTTTGTTTCAAACAATGGATGTATCACCACCCCAGTGGTAAGGCGCATGCCTTGTAACCTTGAGGTCTTGGGTTCAAACCCCACCCATGCCATTTTGTGTCTTTTCACATTTTGCCATTTTTTCCAATATTTTCATGGTTTATTAATTAATTGGAAAATTAATAACTCTTTCAATTTTAATTATTTTAGATTGGATCTTTTTGCAAAAAATCACAAAAAATGTTGAAATATTTTATTCCACAAAAAAATTGAATTTATATTATTTATTTAATATAATTAGTATTTTTGTGAATAAATTCATTTTTATTTGTTTTTAAACATTTTAAAATAAATATTCATCTTGAAAAATCAAGACCAAATGAGTTTTAATATCTCTTGTGATTTATGCCTCATATTTCAAACCTTAAACAAAAATCACAAGTGGTTTATTCAAACCTATTTGGTATTTTTCATTGATTTTCTTTAAATATTTACTTTTAAAGAATAAAATTAGGATTTCTTTGATTTTCACTCAAACAAATCATTGTCAAACACTCATGGGCCTCTATTAGAGTGTAAGACCCAATCCCCTTTTAACCAAAATATTTTGGGCCTCACTTATTGTATAAGTCCTTCTGCGTTAAAAGAAAACCTCGGCGCGATCGCCATTTTTAAACGAAAAGTCAAACTGGGCCTACCCTCGTGTTATAAGCCCCACTCTTTTTCTTTTAACTTTTTGGGCCTCCAATAGAGTGTAAGACCCAATCCTTTTGTGACCAAACCATTTTTGGGCCTCAGTGTATTGTGTAAGTCCCGATACCGTCAAAAACAAACGGCGCGATCGTCGCCTTTTGAAAAATAACCTTTTGGGCCTACCCTCGTGTTATAAGCCCCACTCTTTTTCTTAAAAACTTTTTGGGCCTCTATTAGAGTGTAAGACCCAATCCCCTTTTAACCAAAACATTTTGGGCCTCACTTATTGTATAAGTCCCTCTGCGTTAAAAGAAAACCTCGGCGCGATCGCCATTTTAAACGGAAAAATCATCCCGGCCTACCCTCGTGTTATAAGACCCGTCTCTTTTTATTTAAACCTTTTCGGGCCTCTTGAGAGAGTTTAAGACCCATCCCTTTGTACAGAAAACCTTTTTGGGCCACAGTCACTTGTATAAGTCCCTCTGTGCAAACTCAAACAGTGCGCTCACTGATAAAACCTTGGGCCTCTCCTTGAGCTGTAAGAATCTTTCTTTTTCAAAGCACTTTCTCCTTTGATTTTGAATATACTGTTGTTTTCAATCTTTCTTTGTTGAACAACTAACCAAACATCATGGAAGCTCTACAACCGAGTAAGTGGTTATTGCTTTCATTTACCGCTTTCATATACATATAACTGTATTGTGGGGCTGTTTCACTCTAAGTCTTCTTTCATAAACTCATATCAACTGTGTAATAATAGTATAGGTATTTAGAGTTTCCCCGGCAACTACGTCTAGAACTAGGTGGGGCCGTTTCGTTTATTCGTAGAAATAGACAACTAGATCCCCAATAGGCCCACCAAATACAGTCTTCTCTTCGGCTGTCCTCATTAGGAATTGTCAAGAAACTCTATTCCCAGAGATGAATGTATTCTCCTTGAATGAAATCTTTGAGTTTCTTCCAAATTCTCGAACTTTCCTGACTTGATCTATTCCTTGTGAATAGCTTTCCTTGAAATTCTCGGGGTTTGGGGACCCACGGGCTTCTTAAAAGCATCGACCTCCTCTTGGGAATCGTACAAGGACCCACAGGCTTCCTAAAAGCAACCATAGCCTCCTCTTGGGCTTAGTACAAGGACCTGCCGGCTTCTTAGAAGTATTCACAGCCTTCTCTTAGGCTTCGTATAATAATCTCTTCCTCCGGGAATAATAGCTTCCTCTTGGGCATCGTACAAGGACTCGTCGGCTTCTTAAAAGCATCGGCCTCCTCTTGGGCTTCATACAAACTGTCCCGACGACCTCCTAGAGGTATAGGAACAGAACTTAGTCATCTGCATAGAACAGTCATTTCATAGAGTCTACTACTATTTCTTAAAGCACAGTACAAAAGATGGCACTCTAGACTTGGACAGACTAATTTCCTTGAGTCTCAAAGACATTCTCAAGTTCCTCTCAAAGCTAGGAGATGAAACCCGTAGACTTGGACAGTCTCAATACCCTTCGTATTTCCCACTTCCTTAAAGAACAGGAATAACCCGGATTCTCGAATTAAATCCTTGAGTACATCATTGCTCATATAAGAATTGATTTTCTCTTTCAAAATCAGTATACTGGACCTGTCACTCCACTGAACAGTCGCCGTAGCCTCCTCTTAGGCTTTGTATAATGATCCTTCTCCAGTTACAATAGCCTCTCTCTTGGGCTTTATACAATGATCCTCCCCAGTGGAGTCAAACAACGTTTAGCCTCTCTCTCGGGCTTTGTACGAGACACATATGAGACTCCCTCGTTGAGTCAATTACCCCTTTCTCCTCCATCTCGGGCTTCGTACGAGATACAAAAACTCTCTTGTTGAGTCAAATAGCCTCCATCTCGGGCTTTATACGAGATACCAAAAGACTCCATCGTCGAGTCAAAACCTTTTAGCCTCTCTCACGGGCTTTGTACGAGACACATATTAGCCTCCTCTTAGGCTTTGTATAAGAAAACAACTGATTGATCCAATTAACCTTTTAGCATCAAAGTTGTGCCTCATTCACAGTACACAAACATCAACAACTCCTTCCCCTTCATCTAATTGCTATAAGCGGCAAGCCTCTGGGTCATCTACATCCATGCCACTGTCCCTCTTTTAGCATGAGAAATTCCTAAGGAAAGATGGCATTGCTCTACACTGAGTTAAAGTCTTCTCCTTCAGGTTGAAATCCCCTATAAAGGAAATTATGGCATTGCCGGATTCACAAATCCCGGTTGAAGTAATTATCCTTTATAAACAGTCGTACCAGACAAACCCCTCTTTAGAGATGACAAATTCTCTCTAAGGTCAACACGTTTAGCTTCACATCTTGGGCTTTAAGCAAGATACAAATAAACCTTTTAGCTTCACATATTGGGCTTTGAACAAGATATAAACCACCTTTCGCTTCACGTCTTGGGCTTTGAACAAGACACCAAAACACCCATTTCCTCCCATAGAATAGGAGGAACTACGAACGCTCTGATTTCCCTGTTTCGGTAAACGGGAATACGTAGGCATAAGATTGAAAGAAAAATCTTAGCGAGCACACTAAACAAAAACCCAAAATCCCATACTTTCATATATATTCGTCCTAACATTTCAACCGATAGCCTAAAGCACCCCTCGTCAACAAAATAACCTAGGAGAAACCCCGAATCTTTGTAGCATCTGTAAACCAACAGTTTTGACTGTTTAATCTCAGTATGCAAGCAGGGTTAATTGGAGACATCTATTTCCCTTCCTTCATCAGCTTTAATAGGATAAAAAATGAATCGAACTGTAGTACCAGAGCGATCGTGCTTCGCAACCACATCCAAAAATCACTCGCTACACATGGGTTATATAGATGATTAAGAGATGATGATACATGACTATTTTGATGTGATTTACCATGAGTGATGCTGGTGATTATGAGATGACAATTCATGATGCTTTGATGAATAAATGACGACATGATTAACATGAGATTTTGATGAATGATGATGCATGTAATGACTTTTATTGATGATGATGATTATGACGTTGTGCATCATGCATTCATAGCATTTTAGTGAGTTAGACTTTGGTCTATTGAGGCTTCCATCCCATTGTGTGGATGTGAGGTGGCTTTGACGTGCTCCAGTTCTTGTGTAGAATCGATCCTAATGACGGGGATCTTTGGAGGGTGATGGCCTAAGTGTCCATCGACTGTGACGATTGGTACCACCTGCATGAGTCTTGTTGTGCATTGCATTTATGTGGCATTGTTGTGATTTATGATGTCGTGTTTTGATGTTTGCCTTATGATGACCCTGATGATGTTGTATATGATGAGGACGCCATTTTATGCATATCTTGTTTTTATATTGATTATAATGAATTGTGATTACTCACCCTGCCTGTTTGAATGTTGCCTCCATGTGGGTAACGTGTAGGTGATCAGGCTTAGCTGTGGATGCCTTCGAGGACCCTTGGAGTTTATTTTGCTTTTGGTCGATGTAGAGGGTCTTGCTCTGATAGTGTAACATCGGGTTGAGTCGTTGAGTCGAACCATGTTGAGTTGATATTTTTTTGTTATTTGATGGTTATGGTTTATTTTTAAAACCTTTTTATTTTGGATTTATTGTGGTTATGGTGGTTCTGCTGCTGTTTGATGGCTTTGGATTTTATTTTGAGGAAAACCCGTTGTTTATGGAGCAATTTTGTTGATTTGAATTTATTGAGAAATGTGCACCCTTTGAGGTGGTTCTGATTTTACTCTGATATTATGAATAATCTTCCGCAATATTTGTGGGGTAAAAAAGGGTGTTACAGTTTAGGCCCAGAAATTAACATAGATAACATCATGTACTTACACTTCATACATAGCCATGGAGGTAGGTTATAAATCATAATAATCACAGGCCAAGTGGTGTGTGAGATACTTTGAAGACCGTGTGGGTTCATTCCATCAGTAGATAATGCCAAGCGAAGGTTTCGTGCTTCTTCTCCAAAATCAGGATAATCATTATCAATTTTCATCCACTGTGGTGAATCTGCCGGATGTCGAAACTTTCCATCTATAATTCTTTCATCTGCATGCCAAGTCAAGTGTTTTGCATCGGTTTCACTACGAAACATGCATCTAAATCTCGGAATTATAGGAAAATACCATAAGAATTTTGCTGGAGACAATTTTTTCTTATATCGAGAGAGACCGCATTTAGGGCACTCATTTAACGATGCATATTCATTTCAAAACAAAATGCAATCATTTGGACAAACATGTATCTTATCATAGCTCATGCCAATAGAGCACAAGAATTTTTTGGCCTCATAGGTTCGATTAGGAAGAACATTATCCTCCAGAAGCATGTCTTTCATAAGGGCTAATAACTTTGTGAAACTTTTATCTGATCATCCATTGCCCTCCTTTAAGTTGTACAACTTTAATACCACAGACAATTTTGTGAATTTAGTGCAACCTTTATACAACGGTTTCTCTGCATCGCTTACCAACCTCTCAATTATTTTGGGACAATCCTGGAGATTTTCTTCAAGTGCTTCTACAATCTCTTCGACTCGATCACAATCGTAAGTATCTATCCCATTGTCATTTGAAGCATAGGTCGTATTATCCACTGGTTCAACATTCTTGTTACTTATCTCACAATGTAATATCCAACATGTATAACTTCGATCAATTTCATGCCTCATTAAATGCGATTCCAACTCAACTACGTCAATCTGATGCCCATAACAACAATCTAAGCAAGGACATGTGATTCAACTGGGGTCTTTGGCATGTTTAACAGCAAACTTAACAAATTCTAATACCACATTCTTGTACTCTTTTGACAATCGATTGGAAGACATCCATTTTTTCTCCATGGCTTTACTAAGTAAACTAAAGAAAAACACTAATTATTCACGCAACTATAGCAAAAGAACAACTAATTACCTGTAGAGAAGTCAACAACTTCTGGAACCACACAGTGTAATATTCTTAGAAACGATTAGAATTTCACTCTTCACAAGTAACCCCTAGCAAAGATATTCCTGACCAACGTTTATCACGCTAAAAAAAGGAATGAGAAGTTAACATGAATGAAACAAATAGCATGGCATTGACGCGCAAATTCGATCACATTAATTTAAGTAGCATGGTATACTTTGATTCATCACAAATGACACATCAACACTTAATGTTTCAACTCAAGTAAGTCACAAAAAACAACTTCATCACTTAAGTTCAATTAACTTCAAAGTTCTATCCAACAAAGAATCATCAATTCGAGCATAAATCAATCACCAAAATTATCAATTCCACATTTAAACTCAATAGCAACTTCATCACTAATAAGAGTTCAAACAAAAAATAATATCACAGTCTTCAACAATTAATTCATGAATGTCATTTAAGTTTCAATCAACAACATCACTAATGACTATCAAAAATAAATTTACAATGTCATCACTATTAATCATCTTCAACCTCAACAATTTACAATTAATTTCATTATCATTTTCAATCAATAATTAGATCAAAACAAAGTAATCACTAACAATTATTCATCAACAATGTCATTATCATCAATTAATTTTAATAATTCATCACTAACATTCAACATCAACTTACAAAATCAACATCAATTCTCAAAATAAATTCACCACAAATATCACTATTCATCATCTTCAACCTTACTACAACAACAATTTCAAAATCAAATTCCTTAAAAAAAACTAAGACTAAGGAACCCTAATACCAAAAAAAATAAAGAACTAAACTTGGATATAAAAATTAATAGAAAAAAAGGCCGGAAATACCTTAAAAGTATCAGATGAACGCTGATGGTGGTGGTGGTGAAGCGAGCAAATTGGAAACAGAGGGAGGAAGGCCGGTCGGAGGAACGGAAACGAAGGGAGGAAGGCCGATCGGAGAGAGTAACCTTGTGAAACGAAGAGAGGAAAGGCCGGTCGGAGGGAGTTGCGAACAGTGAACGGCGGCGGAGTGAGTATCTTTTCAAGTTTTGCGAACGGTGGCGTAGTAGCTTAGGGTTCGTATTCTTTGAAAAGTTCTAAATGTCTCATATCTGGTACTGTACATGCCTTCGCATTCATTGTATGTTAGTTTGCATTTTGGGTTTATATGTTTGCATGAATGAGTGAAGAGTGAGGCAGGTGATTGGCCCAAGCATTGGATTTCTGTTGGCAGCTAGTGATTCAATTTATTTGACCCATTGATCCTACTATTTTGTGACATACTCTCTGAGGTTTTCCTTTTCAAAATATAATTCACGTGCCTTTTGATTCATATATTATTAGGGGTGGCATATACAATGGATGTATAGCCACCCCAGTGGTAAAGACGATCGCCTTAACCAAAGGGACTGGGGTTCGAATCCCCCTCGCCCCAGTCCTTTTATTTTATTTTCTGAAACCAACCTTGTTTTACATATATTATATTGATGTTGTAACTTGTTAAGGCGCGTGTGTTGGTTGAGTTGGTAGAAGTTTTGAACTGCAAGTGCCATGTCACGGGTTCAATACCCATGGGGAGCCTTTCCCATTCTTTTTATCACATGTTTATCTTATATTTTCATGGTTTATGCTTCAATTTCAAAAACACATAACTTAATCATTTTTCATTCTTTTTTGCCCATTCTTTTTGCAAATTACTCCTTAGCATGTCTACTTTTTTAGTATAAAAATAAATGGTTGGAAATGAATATTTTTTTGAGGTATTTATTCATGTTGGAAGTAGAATACCTTTTTAGGGTTTTTTTATGGACACCTTGACTTCTTTGATTATTTTATCATGTTATCTTGTTCATTTTGACTTAGTGATGCCTAATGTATTTGGTTCTAACCTTGTATCGCATTGTAAACTTTGTTCCACTTTAATACTTTGTTATTCAATGTTGCATCTTCATGTAAATATCCCACAAACTTCTTGTTTCATAAAACTGTTATTCTCCTCCTCTCCTTCCAAAGGAAATTCTTTCTATTGACCTCAAAGTCATAGATATCTCATAATCAACCCTTGACCTCATAGTCATAGGTACCCACATTCTCCTTGACCTCATAGTCATAGGATACCAGCATTGACCTCATAGTCATTGCCACTTATCAGCCTTGACCTCATAGTCATAGCCACCTACTAGCCTTGACCTCATAGTCATGGCCACCTCCTCTTTGACCTCAAAGTCATAGAGTACTTTCCTTTTGGCCTCATAGCCACTTATCTTACAACTTAGAACTAGGATAGAGTTTCCAAACTCTGTGGGCTCATCACATTGAGTATCCACTTTTCCCTCATAACTTAGACTTAAAGAGTTTCCTTAAACTCTAAAATGAGCTCACACTCATTTCCCCCTTGGAACTTTGGCCATAGTCAATGGTTCCTCAAATTCACCCTTAGTTAGATGAACTACGGTTGCTCTGATTCTTTAGTCAGATACGTAGGCACAAGATGCGACGTGTTGGCGAGCAAACTTAGTGTACATACCCTTAGGTCTTTACCTTATCCTTAGCAGATATCCTTAGCAAGCAAACATAACATAACACAAACTAAATAAGAGGTTCCTGTAGAGTACTACAGATACTTAGGCTGCAAATACCTTCCCTTTATATAACCAACCCCCGAACCTAGATCCTCTTAGGGTTTTCTTCGAACTTTACCCTTTCCTTTGGATAAATCAAAGCTCGATAGTGAATTCAAAGAAATGTGATGCAAGTTAATTAAATAGCTTGTTGTCTGATTCTCACCGCAACATAGAGCATTATGTCGGATAGAGATCTAAGGTTCACGTCGAGGTATTGGCAGAGTTTTCAGGAAGCGTTGGGTACTAAGCTGAAGTTGAGTTCTGTTTATCATCCGTAGACAGATGGTTAGACAAAGAGGACTATTTAGTCTTCGGAGGATCTGTTGAGGGCTTGTGTTCTAGAATAAGGTGGTGTTTCAGATAGCTACTTGTTATTTATTGATTTCACTTACAATAACCGTTTCCATTCAAGTATTGGAATGAAACCGTTTGAGACGTTGTATGGTAGAAGGTGTATGACACCTCTATGTTGGTATGAATCAGCTGAGAGTGTTATGCTTGGACCTAAGATTATGCAGCAAACTTATGAGAAGATCAAGATAATCCAAGAGAAGATGAAAGCTTTGCAGAGTCGCTTGCAGAGTTACCATGATAAGACGAGGAAATCACTTGAGTTCCAAGACGGGTATCATGTGTTTTTTAGATTTACTTCGGTAACCTGTGTTAGTCAAGCTTTGAAGTCTTGAAAGCTCATGCCATGTTTTTTTAGTCCATGTCATATCTTGTAGAGGATAAGAGAGGTGGACTATCAGATTGCCTTGTGATTGCCGCTTGTTAATCTTCATGATGTGTTTCATGTGTCTTAGTTGAGGAGATACATTCTAGACTTGTCTCATATGATCGAAGTGGATGATGTACAGGTGAGAGAGAACCTATTGTTGAGGCATCGCCCATACAAATAGAGTGTCGAGAAGTGAAACAGTTGCATGGTAAGGAGATTGCCTTGGTGAAGGTGGTGTGGGGACGACTAGCGGGTAAAAGCATAACTTGGGAGCTGGAGAGTCCGATGAGAGAGTCCTATCCAACTCTCTCTTCTTTAAGTAATTTTCGAGGGAAATTTTTTTCTATGTGGGCAAGAATTGTAACACCCCAAAATTTGATTAATTTATTTAATCAGATTATTCATATTTTATTTAATTATTTGGTGTTTGGTGTGTTTTTATATAAATATGTATGTTGAGTTGTAGTGAGAGCCTTGGTAGGCTAGAGCAAGGAATAGAAGAATTAAAATAATTAGAATTATAGTTATTTTAATTAATTAATTAAAATAAAATAAAATGAGGAATAATGAGAATTATTGGAGTTAGGGGTGTGTTAACATATATATATATATATATATATATATATATATATATATATATATATATATATATATATATATATATATATAGAGAGAGAGAGAGAGAGAGAGAGAGAGAGAGATAGGATAATATGAGGGGAGGAAAATATAATTATTAGAAAGTTGAAATAATTAGGTTTAGAATAAAAAGGATTAAAGAAACCTAGTGCTGTCAGTATGTGAAAACAGATTTTGGAAGAAAAGAGGCAAGGCAAGGCTAGGGCTTGAAAAGGGAGGAAAAACATTGACCCAAATCTGAATCTTTGCAAGGAACCAAAGGTAAGGGGGAGAAAGAGATTTATATATGGGTGTCTTGCATGAAAGGGTAGAGAAGAGAGGTCCTTACTCTCATTAGGATTTGTGTTGTTGTGTTAAAATTAGACAAGTTCATGAATGATTGTGTTGATTATGTGAATGTTGTGACTGAATTCGTGTGTGAATCACTATGTTTCTGAATACATAAATGTTTGCCATTGATGAACATTTGAAACTTTGAACTTGAGTATGTATGTTGGTAAAATTGATGATTGAGTTGTAGGACAAATAGTCATGATTCATGAATGATATGTGCATTATAATATGTTTAATTGTGATAATATTGTGGTGTACTGTTAAATTCATTTTATGGGTAATTGAATGTGGTAATAATGATTGGGATGATGTATGAGGGATAATGGGTGACGAGGATGAAAATTATGTGTTAAAACTAGGATATTTTTGGAAAATTAGCCTGTGCCAATCGATTGCACGGGTAAAAGTTTTGAAAAAATTAACTATGACAATCGATTATCATGGGGAATTAATCGATTGCATGGCCTCCAAAAGCAATTTTGAGGGAAGACAGAATGCAAACATTTTTCATGACAATTGATTGACACCCCCCATGTCAATCAATTGCAGTAGTCCAAATTTTTGAAAAAAAAAACTCCTGAATTGAACTATGTTGCGTTAGCCGACGATTTAGGTCATAACTTTAGTTCCGTAGGTCCAAATAAGGAGGTGTTTGAAGAATTAGAGAGCTAACCCGTAGAGCTAACTCATGGTAGTGCTTTGTGAAATAATTGATGTTTAGACATAGGTTCAACGTGGAATATATGTTATGAAATGTATGGATGATTTATGTGGATCGTTATGTTCACGTAATTGGGAATTAATGTTAAGATGTTGTAACATGATTTCTTGATGTATGTAAATATATATTTGACATAGTGTTGTTGTTTGATCAGTGGTCGTGGGTGTGTTGGTGTTGTTTATTATTTAATCAATTATTGTGTATTAAGAATGATGTTGTGCATAATGGTGATAAATGTTTAGTGATAATTTTGGTGATATTACATGTTGTTGAAAACCATGCATCTTGGTGTATGGACTTCAGTCCAGTTTTGGTGTGCTCTGGTCCGATGGTGTGGATTCAACAGTGAGTAACTGGTTCCAGGTGGTAATTAGTGAAGCGTTACTAAAGGTGTTAGTAGTAATTTGGTGTGCTCTAGTTCTATGGTGGGAATTCAGGAGCCAGATGGACATGTGTTGTCCATAATCACATGCATAAGTGCCACGCCGTGTCGTGAGTCGCATTTCATATATATGTGCATGTTTTTATGAATGGGTGTGAGACTCTGGTGATGTTGATTGTGTATTTAATGTGTGTTTTATTGTATCTTTCTTTACATTCACATTATTTACATTGTTCATATTGAATGTTATTTCTCACCCCTTTGCTTCATGTTGTCCACCATGGACATCTTGCAGATACACAGGAGTGATCATTGTTGCTGTGTGTGGAAGGTGGCTTGTTGGAGCAACTATTTGCTTTTATTTATTGCTTTATCATACTTTAGTGGTTGTAGGGCTCTGTTCGTGTAACATCGAGGACACGAGTTCGTTATGTTTTGCATTGATGTTGACTTTGTTGTTTTGAAGTTCGTTAACTCATTTATGAAGTTGTTATGACATGATTTTTATGTTACGTAATGTTAAAACATTTTGTTATGTTTGAAAGGATTTTCCTTTGTGACACCTTAAATTGTTGAGTACTTATTTTTATATAAGTTTCGGGTTTAGGGTGTTACAATCATGAATCACCCAGTCTAGGCCAACCCATGTCAAATTAAAAATAGTTAAAGAACGTGTTAAGCCCCATATTGGAAATATAACTAAAATCACCATTAATCATATATGATAATTGCACCCCCTATTAAGGGGGGAAAAGTACCTCATATCCTCATGATCCGTCCAATCATATAAGTGTTAGAAATGGTTTTCTTCGCAATGACTAGCCTAACGGGTCAAGTCTATAGATATCCCAACCACATGGCTGGGAGGATTCATTCACTTTTCACATATAAGAACTCAAAAAATCCCTCTTGTGTATCTCATCACAGACAAGGTATCCTCTATTGTACCAGAAGTACATGTAGCTTAAGAAAATGGCAAATAAATGAGATGAAGTTTAATTAACGATCAATTCCTTAACTCATTGTTAACGATCCACCTTGATTATTTGTTAACCTCCCACAAATTCTCTCATTATTTATTTATGAACTTAATTATAGATTTCTAACATCCAATAATCTCAAATGATCATATTGGTTTTTTAAAATGGCTTATGTAAATGGAATTTCGCGCAAAATCATGTTTTCTAATCAATATGAGTTTTCTCAATGTTGATGTATTTTTAAATTATGCACAATTTTATTTAGGCGACCTTAATTTAGAGAGTGAATATTGTAGTGTAGGATGTTGGAACTCTTTAACTTGTAATTTGTCTGCCCATCTTCTACACTCTCAACGAGCTTACTTGTATCAAACCTACATCTTCCCGTCTTGAAATCTCTTCGCCAACCTCTTTCTTACCTAGCAAATTCAAGTTTTCTTGATTCCTCCAAATATTGTGGACTCAATGATCATTTAAAATTCCTCTCTTTTAACAATTCTTTCACATTAATACATGTATGGCTCTATCACCATTTTCCAGGTATTCGTGGCTGGGAGAACGATCAGGAGTACATGGAGTCAGAGCCTCGTGCTAATGTTTTCATATGAGGAAGGGACATCTTACTACATAGACAAATAGAGAGCACGTGGATCACATACTTGCGCATGATGTGTTGTTCGAGAATTATGCCTCGCATCGAAAACTTGCTTGTTGAATGATGTATGTTTCTATTATGGTTTATTCAAGGTGAATTGTGTAAGGTCTAATACCCTTTTGAGTGATTCATTTTCCAATTTGGGTACATGCGGAATATTGTAGTCATCCTATCATTTCTTATCCATATATGACCACTTCAACCGAGATTGATCACATGTATGCTAAGTATATGGACCATATTGCTTCTATTAAGGATCTAGTCACCCCGATTCCGCATAGTTGAGGGGCGTTTCACATGGTTCCAATTTTATATTCTAAACCCATACTAGAATGGGGGTTGCATGGTTTAGTTCTATAATCTGAAGCATGTCAGTTCTACTAACAAGTGACCGATCGAGTTAGATGTTACATTGATAAGATATCAATCTTTTCGTGCTATTTGTTCAAGCTGAATTCGTCTGAGGACCTTTGATGAAATTGCGACATGCATAGTGAGCCTAGTGAAGAAGTAACTAATATGTTTGATCTATGATATTGTTTATATTTAATTGATGTTTTCAATTGTTTAGAATTTGTGTTTACATTGGCTCAAGTGGGAAGTGGTCTATAAGGCTAAATAAAATGGTGGTCTTAGTGTGAAAAGCTTGGAGCAATTCAATCTTGCCTTGCTAACAAAGTGGAAATGGAGGTTACTTGACGGTTCTTGCCATATTTGGAAATATGTCCTAAAATCTCGTTACGGTAGCATTGTTAATACAATCTTGTTGGAGGAGCATGATCACTTTAAATCTTCCTCCACCTGGTGGAGAGATTTAATGCGTAGCGGTTCATCGATGGCAAATTTTGGATGCCAATTTGCAGGGGCAGTGAGCTTCAAGCTAGGAGTTGGTGAGTCTGTTCCCTTTTGGACGGAAGCGTGGGCTGGTTCTCAGCCTCTGTCAGTGCTGTTTCATGATATTTTCGAGCTCAACAAATATAAATAGGTGATGGTAGCAGCGGTGGGTTCTTGGATCGATAACAAGTGGAGTTGGGGCGATTTGGGTTTAGATACTCAGATTCAAGATGCTGTTGCTCAAAGGTCACTACAAGAAAATTGGCAGATTGCGACGGTTATTTTGGCAGGTTACGACGGTTAAAACCGCCGTAATTTGCAAGTAACGACGGTTCCAACACTGTCGTAGAAACGTGTGTCGTGAGGCTGTATCGCGAAGATTGTCAAAACCGTCACACCAACCGTCGTATCTCTCACGACGGGTAGGGAACTGACATAATATGCATATTGCGACGGTTACCAACCGTCTTAACTTTCCATTTGATTTTTGTTTTTATTGTTGATTATGACGGTTCCAACCATCGCAATTTTCTGTTCCACAGGTGCATCCGCAGGTAAATCCGTAGGAATTTTCCTTTCCACAGGTAAATCCGCAGGTAATTTATTTGTAAAATTAAAAAAAAATTGTTTGTAGAAATATGAACAAGATGGGTATTCTTCATTCAACTAAACACATATATCATATTACATTTATACATGCTTGATATGATCAAGGAAGCTATCATTATAGATTGAAGATTATGTGTCATTTTGATTTGGTTTCAACACCACAACTATATACAAGATGAAATGATAAGGCAACAACAACTTTACTGTAACTTTTTTACATGTGATGAAATCATATTTGTACTTTATAGTAAGTTCTCAAAAAAATTGCACAGTCAACAAGACACAAGCACCTATCAAAATTGTCGTAGACCACAATACCACATCAATGAGGAATGTTTGAAAGTAACTACTGCAGAAAAGTGTGTTTGTTCCAGCATTATTTCAACTGCTTTAGACGTCCCAACAAGCCTTGGAAAATTTTGCGTACCTTGTAAATCAAACAATTTTTTTTCAACATGTCAGTACCTTGTAAATCAAACAATTTTTTTTCAACATGTTAGTGAGTAATACAAAAACATGGAAAGTTTCTTACTCCTAACCTAGATTTCCAAACACGCAGTATGCAAATTCTGTAGAAGATTTCAAAGATATTCTGAAGTGGAAATTCTAGTTTCCAATGACATGCATAGAATCCAAAATATAGTATAGAAGATTTCACACCCTCTTATCTAATAATATCATAATACATAATAAAACCAAAATAATATCATAATTAAGATTTCTGACCCTTCACAATATGTATCATCAGCATGTTAAAACAAGCTAACCTGCTTATAAGAGACGAAAACTTGGTTGGAGGCATTAGAGTAAGTAATAAATCAATTAGCTCTATGTATTTAGGTGAAGAATAGCATGGTTGCTCCTACACCATCAAACAACAACACTGAAACGTATAAGAAATGATAATAAAACGGAAAAATATTCTTCCTTGTAGTGATGATATTATCATGGGTCAACATGAGGACATATTTAAGTAATCATAAAATACTGCCACTACAGACAGGGTTGGCTTCAGTTGTGCATCTTTATCAAGACGCATAGCCTACAACGCTCCTGCCAACCAAGAGCATCTCTCAAAGACACGCCAGAACCGAATTCGCACCACACCAGGTCCTACTAGCCAGACTCTGCCAAAGAATTGCGATACAATTGCTCTCATGCTGCCAACCGCCTTGTGCTACCAACCGCCTTGGATACAATTGCTCTCATGCTGCCAACCGCCTTGTGCTGCCAGAGATTACAAATACAGGGGAGGGAAAAAGAAGAAGTTATACACCAAAAATGTGAAGCATAGATCTTTAATAGTAACAACAGATTAGTATGACATACTGAAATCCTCTGAATAGAAAGACCTTCTTCATGCCACATTTTCCATGCTTCAAGCTTTGCTCCTGACAACTTCATTGATTTGATTGTTACTACCGGAGATACTTTTCGTACTTCATTAGTTTGGAACATTGGTTGACCATCCAATGATAAGTTTAATTCTTATGATAGTTTTCGAATAATTCGAAGAAAATGGACTCCATGTCGTGTTACTAGGTGCTATACAAAATGGCTCAAAGTTTAGTATTTCAAATGTCAGAATTGATACGATACTTTTTTCCCTCTGTATTGAAAACCCTATAACTTCAACGTACCTGATTCACACCATCAATATTTGCTAGCCTTGCAGTGGATAGTTGCAATCTTCATTATGTTTTAACGTTTTCACAATGATAATATGCTAAAAGACAAAATGGAGAGTGCATAATGAAAAGAGCAAGAAACTAGTGCGAGGACCTATGACGACATCCACAGCCCTGTGTGCCACAACACTTCCAGTGCCAAAAGTCATACCTGCAAAGTATAAAAACTAAATACCAAAACGAGAACGTGAATATTGTTACGGATCTATATGGCAGAAACATCACCATTCTTAGTTTCCCTTTACATACCTTGACCTATGGTAAAACCAATACCACTAAGCATAGACCCCCCACCATTTTGAGTATTAGCTGGAGGAGGAGCACGGTTGACTGCACCAAAACTTTAAGACAGTGTCATTCTGTATGTTTAAATAAGATTACACCTGTCTTTCTTTATAACAGCATATAGAACAAATACAATAAATATTAATTGAAAAGGTTTGCTAATTCTAATCCTTGTAATAAATATAAGAATTTGATTATTTTATTCTTACAAATATAAATAAAAAATTATTTGCCTTGCTTATTTGAGGAAAAGAGGCCATTTTTTTTATTGTATGTCAAAAAAATTCATTACCTGTTGTAGTTATACTAGTTAAATAAGATTACACCTGTCTTTCTTTATAAGCTGCACATTTGTTTTGTTTTCATCTGTCAAGTTTCTTGAAAACTTGTCAAAGTTCACCACATCCTAACCAAACATAACAGATATTGCATTTAGCATTTGACAATTTTATGGATACGACACGAAGCTTCACCGACTGATATATAATTGTAAGAGATTAACTGGTATGCATTGATGGTGTAAGACACATGTATCCAATTAAATCAAACCATAACGTCACTTTGTTATGTTGGTTCTTAATACATCTCCTCAAATATCTACATGATGAAATGTGATGGAATTCATGTGTAAAAAAATTACACTAGTTTAAATCCTAATCATGAATGTGTTTGCAAAAGTTGACACAAGATTACAAGACCAAAAAACATTATCATATTATTTATGCCACCAATGTTGAGTCAGTATTGTTACTAAATTATGTTGAACAATCTATAAAAAGAGAGGGGGAATTAACATGCAACTCACATTTGAATTTATTATGCCCAGTTGTGAATCATGATTTCCAAGAACCTCTAGTTTTTCAAGTTGAGACTTGTTCCTGAAATTTCAAAAAAAAATTTTGAAGTCGTACCAATTCAAAATCATCATCACTTCTCAAAAACAAACTCGAGGTAAACGAACGGCGAATTAGGAAAAAGATGGAAATAGAGAGAATACATTAGATTTGAAGTCGGTGAGATCGTCGTCAGCAGCAACAGGCGATTGTAGAGAGGAATTATTCTGATTATAACACAGAAAAATGCTTATCCAAGCTTGTTTGTCAACTTCTTATAATTGAGTAAAAACACTAAAAGGAATTTGAAAAGAGAGCATAAGATGACTATGTAAAATGACTCAATAATCATAAATCAGGCTGTCAATACTTAGATTCAAAAATTGGATCCCTTCAGACAACAATGGCCAATTTGTTGCACATTCTGTCATAAGAGAGCATAAGACGACTATGTAAAATGACTCAATATTCTGTCATGTCCATACAAGAAACAATAATAGAAAATAAGTTTAAAATATATTGGAAAAAAATCATTCATCCTCTTGGCTGTACAACCTGGCCAATTTGTTTGTGACAACAACGTCCAATTGTGTTGCACGTTCAACAATATCCTTTCTTTTCCTGGTTGACACATTGTGTGCTATCTCAGCACAGTATGTTCTGATGTTTTTATGCAAGTAAACAAAGTCAGAATGTACTAATGAAGAATGATAAAATTTTAATTCAAATGCTAACATGAATAATGGAATTGCAGACTAAAATTTGTTACATGTTATACATCATGAGGAGTTCTAGATCCTTGACATGTGGACAACAAACTTCTTGAAACCGTTAGGGAGATAGTGGCGTATCTTCTTGTCTGAACCATATCCAATGTTTGGCATCAAAGTAACTCCTTTGAACTTTCTCCTAACACGGGAATCAATACCCTTTGGCCTGCGCCAACTTTCCTGCAAACCAAAACAGAATAAGTCACAAATGTTACACCCACGTGGTGGAACCAATTTGCTCGGATGATTACTATTAGTTAATTTGCTATTAGTGTAGATTAGAAGTATTATCATAAGCTTTACTAGTTAATTTGTTTTTATCATGAGAGGTGAATTTGTTGATACGCTTTTTATAATTATTATCTCAAACAAACTGTTGGTCTACCTTCATTTTTATAATCCAAAATATTTCCAACGTACAAGGCTTCCTTTAAGCACATCCCTTGACATAGAATTTGTCCATAGCACCTTGCCAAAAACCTAATCATAGAATGTATCATTCAGACATTTCTCCCGAGTACGTAACTACATATTGAAGATAAATTTGTTTTAAGCTTTAAATTGAAAACTACCAGAATGTTAATAATCAATTCACTATTAGACTGCATATTATATATACCACAAAGACAATTGAGTATACACACCACACATCTTTCTCACTCTTAACTACTAACTAGTCAATTCAAAAACTGTTGTTTCTCACACACACCATGGCTGCTAAAAATCAATTATATCCAAGTCACTTCTCCTGTCACATGTTTTTGTATTTCAAATTAACTAGAGAACAATAAATAAAAAATGAAAGTCGAAAATAGCAGATGACGGGTATCGGATAAAACACAACATGTTTTTGTATTCCAAAATCCAAAACAAGGGTCCATGGCATATATTGTAAGAATTCACTCAGAAAAAGGATCTAACGAGTGTAAATCATAACATATTTTACCAATACCTTCAAAGAGTTATTCATTTCTGTTAAAGAAGTTTGCCATGATTGTGTCGTGTTACCATGTGCTGCTGTAGATAACCAAGGTCAAAAGTGAGAAACAACCAATTAAACCACAATCCTCAAAAAGAGAAAACAAAAGAAAAAAGCTTGGAACCGAACAGCATGGGCAACTCATATATAAACATGTATGAAACATTCAACGCATAACATATAAAGAATGGCATAGTCATAGACACTTTCTTCGTTTATAATTTATCAATTCATAAATAAAAGCACAGATCATGAGAACCAGTCCACTTATATGTTGACAAAATATTTCCAACGAGAAAGACATTATTTATGACATTCATTCAATAATAATCGGATTATTTTGTTCAAACTAATAAAACTTTAAAAATTAAAACAAGTGCTTACATGAATAAGATTTTGCAGCTAACTGTGTTTCACCGTCTTCGAGAAATTGAAACCCCAAGATTTTGCAGATACCAAGATTTTGGATGAGGGGAAGAGCGAAAAAAAGCCTGACAAATATTAGTTTTGAAATTGAGGTTAGATGATATAAAGAATAAATTACAATCACATATGATTCTACTATATAGTAGAAATTGCATACCCCAGAACACTTCCTACACTCAAGCCACCAAAAACAAATGCTACTATCCGTGAGCGTTCTTCCAATGGTATTGACTCGCACATGGTGATCAATATTATCAATCAACATGGTGTAGATTAATATAATCAATAGAAAAAACATACAGTATTTTTCAAATCAATAACACATAAGAGTGAGCCAAATATGTATTTAGATGGTCACATGCCTAGCAATGAGATAAGTAGCAGCAGATGGCGAAACTCCCTCACCTATTCCAACCTAGATATACAATGAAACAAAAGTGATCAATAAAATACCATTGGATAATATATCAAATGCAACCATGATTTATGTTTAACAGTAATAACAGTAGCAGATACAAGTAGAATCGAAGAATGAAATCGATGAAAATGGAAAAAAAAAGGAATGAAATTAACGAGTTAGGGTTACCTTGTGAGAAGAAGTTGAAGAACTAGTCATGATTATTGCGCGTATAAGAATGTTGTGAACGGATCCTTGTAGAAGTTGATTGAAGGAGATTGTGACCTAATCTTCGTGGAAGCTGATTTCTTCGAACATTAAAAGAGATCGCTATTGATTTGTAAATTTAAGAGAAAATTGGATTTTGTTTTGATATTAGAATTTGAAGAAATTAGGGAAATGATAAGGGTTGTGATTTGGGGGAGAAAGAAGCGTTTTTCACAGTGAGTTGTTCTTCTGAATTAAAGAGAGAGAAATCTAAGAAAAAAATGAGGGAAAAAATAGATGAGTTTTAGAGGGGACGGTTGGTTCACCGTCGTGGATATGGGAAAAAAATTGAGAGCTAGAGGGTTTTCGCTTTTTTTTTTAATTTCTATTTTTTATTAGTAAATAAATAATTATAGTATAGATATTGCTATTATATTAGTAAATAAATAATTATAGTATGGATATTGCTATTATATTAGTATGGATATTGTTATTATATTAGTAAATAAAATAGCAAATTGTTAATTAAAAAAAAATATTAGTAAATAAAAAATTGAGAGCTAGAATATTGTAGTATGGATATTGCTATTATATTAGTAAATAAATAATTATAATAATAATTTATTAAAATTAATTAATAAAATTGAAAAGGTTGGAAAATAAAAATGAAAAAAAAAGGTGGAAAATTAAAGGAATAAAAAAAATAGTGATTATGATTGGCTAAAGTAATTGCGACAGTTCGCCTTAATTGTCGCGAGTGTGGATAGAGGGCGGTTCTTTGGTAATTGTCGCAATTATTTTATACAACATGCCTAAAAAATCTGCGACGGTTGGCTCAAACCGTCGCAGTCCAGGAATAAGGACGGTTTTTTGATAAATGTCGCAAAAAATCTACGACAGTTGACCCTAACTGTCGTGACAACCGTCGCAATCCAGGAATAAGGACGGTTTTGTGATAACTGTCGCAACTCAAGTGTCGTAAATCTCCTTTTTTCTTGTAGTGGGTTGAGTTGCTTAAAAATCCTGCTATCTAGTTTCTGTCCAGAAAAAGATGAATTGGATGGGGTTTTGTGGAATCATAATGTTGCAGAAGGATTTTCTGTCAATTCTTGGTATCAGCTTATGATGAGGAATTTGGATGATGGTTTGGCTTCAATTGATCAATTTAATGCTTTTGGTTGGATTTGGAAATTAAAAATCCCGGCGAAATTCTTGTTATATGGGTGAAAATTTCTTTGGAATAGGCTGGCTACTAAGGATCTTTTGATTAGAAGAGGTTTTAGTGAGTTGAATCTCAAGTGTGTGTTTTGTAATGTTGAGGATGAAGATTTAGTGCACTTTGTTTTCCTTTGTCCTATCTTTATTTCTGTTTGACATAAGATTAGTGCTTGGTGTAGGAGTAATAGTTCTTTTGCAGGTTGTGTGTGGAAGTTCTTCTTGGATTTGGGGGGAGTTGGAAACAACAAAGTAGGGAATCTTAAGTTAGGATCTATATGGATGGTTGTTGTGTGGTCTCTTTAGAAGGAAAAGAACAACATCATCTTTAATAGGGGATTATGTATTGTTAATGATTTATGTTGGAACATTAAAATTTTGGCCTTGAAGTGGGCTTGTATTGGTGACATTTCTTATTCCAACTCTAACTTTCATGCTTTTAGTGTGGATCCTAATTAAGGTTTTGTAGTGTTGATTGGGAATATCCTTTTATTTTGTTGGTTGTATTGGGTTGAATACCCCTTGTATTCAGTTTATTTATATCAATTGCTTTTGGAAGAAAAAAAATTGTGTTAAAAAATAAATATTATTTAGAACTTATTACTGGTGTTTCATATTTATAATCCTAAGACATTTATGAGAAGTTTCAAGAGTGAAAAAATAATTTCACATTGATATTATCCTAAATTCAAACTTGTGATCAACTTTTTTTGTGAGGTACGTTTTCTTTGACACTTATTTACTTAAAAATAAAAGTTATCTTGCAATATCAATCAATTTACTTGTGTACTATCCACCAAACAAAATAAATGATGGTACAAAGTTAAAACTCGCAATTCATATTATTGTTATAGCAACCTCAGTTAGGGTTTTGTTTATATGCCTTTAAATAAACGGTAAGAACCTACTTGAGTATTAATGATATGAATACAAAGAAATTTGTGTCATTGAGCCTACAAAACAATCCACCTTATGAAACACAGTTATGAATGATGTGATAGACGCTGTACTATTATTATCAATATGGTACCTTTGCTACCATCCGTTAGATTAAGGGACCACTGTCAGTGCATTTGAGTATTCAATAAATTTTGTTGTTAACCCAAATTTGTTCTTGCTCCATACTCATTGTGTTTGGGATTTTGTAATGGTTTCTTTATTGTTTGAGATGCCAACTGATCGAAAGTGATACATTATTTTGGAAAATTTTAATTAAATTATAATGCAAGTTTTTAATGGGGTCGTATTACTTTTGTGGTCCACTAGCTAGGTGTTTTAAAAAGATTTTACACATTTAATTTTTCCCGAATCTAAAGTCATATATAAAGTTAAATTTCAAGGACAAAATTTCATATTTTAAATGTCCAATCTTGTTATTTTTATATTTTTTTTCAAACTAAAATCATATCTAGCTTTTGGAAGACTACAATCCACCGGATATTGAGAAATTGAAGCAACAAATATGAATGTGAATGAATCTTCTCGGGAGAGAGGTAAATATATGGCAGAAGGTATTGTTGAATTTATTGCTGAGACACCCAAGGCATAAGTGTTTACCTTTGGGTGTGTAACATTTGTATCATGAATGTGAGGGGTTTTCTAGTCGTGTGAATTTCTGAATCGTTTCAAATTTGATATGGTTGCTCAATGTAAAACTCATAAATTTTTATCACTCAAATGGTTTGTTTGGTAGGCGAGCGTTTGCTGCGAGAGAAAGACCGGAGAGACGGAGAGCGAAGAAACATGCTACTTTTTCTGTTTGGGGCATCCAAGAAATACTGAAGAGAGATTAAAATATATGGAACCCATTCACTTTTTATTTCTTCTCAAACTAGCGAAGAAAGAATGAGACACATTGTTATTTTTATAAATACCCTTTACTCATGTCTTTTTTATATTATAGTACACTATTATTTTTAAAAATAATTCTAGAAATTACTTATCAAAAAGATGGTGTGTTTGAAGATTTAATAATTAATTAATTAAACTAAATTAATAATTAAATAATCTATTTATTTTAAATAATAACTTCATTAATATTTTGAATTAACATTAACTAATAAAATTAATTTATCTTTTAATAAATATTTTTTAATCAAGGATACTTTAGTACTTTTATATTTAATCAAACTTCTTTCTCTTCTATTTCTTTTATAACAAACAATACCTCAAATCTATTCAACTTCTTCTACATTTCTCTCTTTTTCTATTCTCTCTCACTTATTTCTCTCTTTACAACTTCTCTTTAGAACCAAACATACCCTAAGAGATTTTGGGTGTAGAAAAGTTATATATGTACATGGAGGTCGAAGGACAATCATTTGGTCTGTACACAACTATAAATAATGCAGTTTATATTAACACTTTAACTTCAACTAATGAAAAATCGAAGTATAATAATTCTTGGATGCACCACGCTTTTTTTTTCTCTCAAAAAAATATCATCTAATCCCTAAATTTTACTAAATAACTGAGGGGTAAACTAATTCAAGGTAGATGCTTCGAATCATAACAACTGCGGTTTATGTTTTTATTTCTTTAAAAATGGCGTCTTCCTTCATATATTATTTTAAATTCAATAATAAACCACTTTTTTCCTTGGTTAAATTTTACTACCGATGTAAAATAGTGTGTGTATATATATATATACTATATTAGCTTGTAGCTTTTAGTTTCACTTATCTAAAACAACACACACAAAATCCTAATGAAGAGCTCTAAACAACGAGAACCCTAACCACATATCCTAGACCAACTCGTAAAAAAGTAAGGAAATACAAAGATGATACGTGTTTAGAACTCTCGTTCGATACATGCTAGAATGAAAAATCCAAATCATTTATTTCACTTCTTCACATATTATGTACGTCAAATATCACTTACGAAGATAATATGTTGTAGTTGTTATTGTTGTTGATTTTGTTGAGACCCTAAACACTAGAGGTTTATTCGTATTGTTGTTGTTGTTTAAAATGAGATTGAATGCTATATGTTGTTGTTTTTGTTGAGATAGGTTTATTGTTGATGTTGATGTAGTTTTGTTGAGAGATTATAATTTTTGAGTTGTTGTTTAATGTTTTTTTTGTTTAGAATGAGATTGAAAGTGATAGTTGTTGTGTAGATTAAGATTGAAAGTTAATGTTGTTGTTGTTATTGTTATTGTTGTTGTTGTTATTTATTGTTGTTTTTGAGTTATTGATGTTGTTATTATTCTTCTTAATTAGTTATTGTTATTGAGTTTGAGAATGAGATTGAGATGTTTAGTTGTTATACTAAGCAAAGTTTTGAAAGATATATGTTGTCGTTTAGTTATTGTATTATTGAGTTTGATATTGAGATTGAGATTGAGATTATATTTTTGTGTAGTTCTCATCTTATTTTGTCGAACATGTCAAGAGCACATTAAAGTGACTGAAAATACAGTTGAGTTTATATATCTAATGTCTATTGTTTGTTTCACTAACCACTCTTTGAACATATAACCTATTAAAATTATTTTGAAAATAATAGTATAAAAAATTATGTTGTATTTAAAAAACATCTTACACTAATTAATGTTTTTCGAGCATTTTATAACTCGTCATCCATCTCACATTTTTTAATGGTTAAAATTTCTCTCAATGCTTTAGTTTTCGTTCAAATTTCTTCTACACTTGTCCATTTTGCAAAGCATCAAATTTTATTAATTAAAGATATTTTTTCTTGAATCTAAACTCATATATAAATTTAAATTTCAAGGGCCTAATTTCATATTCTAAATCTCGAATGTCGTTATTTTTATATTATTTTAACACTAAAATCATATTTATCTTTTGGAAGACTCCAAACCACCGGATGATGAGGAATTGAAGCAACACAAATATGATGCGAATGAATCCTCTCAGAAGAGAGGTAAATGTATGGCAGAAGGTTGTTAGAAAAAAAAACATAGCATAGAGAAAAAATAGGAACACAGTCACAACACAAGAACATAACATGGAAACTCCAAAACTGGAGAAAAACCACGACCATTGTCAATAGACAACCAGAGAATAACACTATGTGAAAATTGTTACAACACATAATATACCCTCAACTAGCACAGACCCTCGGTACACTCACACCCTCCAAAAATAATATTTAACTACATCTCACAACACTCTAGTAAAAGAGCATAAGAGAACAAAGGAAGTCAAATACAAGCTTAAAGTGCTTTTGACTGGTGCATCTTGGAATGAAAAACTTGATCCTATATATAGCATTGGACTCACTCTTCCTTCACAAAACTAAGTGATATGGGACTTCAAAGAACTTGTATCCTATATATAGACTTGGACTCTCTCTTCAATCACAAAACTCAGCGATGTGGGACTTCTTCAACATGTATATTTTCAACCAATCTCAACAATCTCCACCATGGTTGAAAATAATACATAAGCTTTCATTGTCTTCACCAACAATCATACTCCACCAAAAAGAGTATCAACATGTATATTTTCAACAAACCCCAACAAAGGTATGGTTGAATTTGTTGTTGAGACATCCAAAAGGCATAAGTTTTTCCTTCGGGTGTGTATAATTTCTAGCATGAAGTGTGAGGGTTTTTTAGTCGCGTGAACCATTTTTATTTGGGTGAAATTCTAAAACGTTTCAAACTTGATGTGGTTGTTGAGTGTAAAACTTATAAAATTTGACCACTCTAAAAGTTTTTGGGAGAAGAGAGTTTATATATGTAAATGGAGGTCAAAAGATACTCACGTGGTCTATACACTAGGGGTGGCAAAACGGGCCCGGCCCGCGGGAAAAGCTTGTTTTACCCGTCATTTTTCGCGGGGCGGGCCTGAATTTTGAACCCGCATATTTAAGTATGTCCGCCCCGCCCCGCACCGCAAAAAAGAAGGGCGGGCGTGGGGCGGTCACGGGTATGCCCGCGGGTAAAAATTTAGGAACAAATAAAATTAATTTTATTTTATGATATCTTATGGTCCAAAAGACCTATAGCAAAACAACCTATTATCAAATTAAATTAGGGTTACTTACAGTGCATCACCCTTTCTCTCTTTTCACTTTTCAGTTTCACTCATCCCTCTCCCTCGCTGTTGGCTGGAACTTGGAATTGGAAGTATTGGTAGGTAAGTTTAAAATTACTAAAGCATGGGTTATTTACAGGGCTTACCTTTACTAAAGCATGCATTTTACATTTCTGTTGTTTGCTTGAATTTAGCAGTACATTAACAAGTAGAAATAGCAGTACATTAACAACTTTAACAAGTAGAAATTAGGATTTGGGATTTGGGAATAGCAGTACATTAACAACATTAACAACTTTAACAAGTAGAAATAGCAGTACATTAAATTTCTGTTGTTTGCTTGATATTGGGATTTGGGAATATTATAGCTTGAATTTAAAATCAATTATAGAACCATCATTTTCTTGTTCCCACATGGCCACACCCTTGTTGGGTAGTTTGATCTGAAGATTTGCTAACCCATGCAAAGAGATTCACAAACGAATAAAATAACTTAACATCACTTTTAAACAACCTTACAGTTAATAACGAACACATCAGTATAGTATCTAAGTGGTTCCATCGATGTTCATATGTTATATTATTATTATTTTTTTTAATATTAGAATTTAATAGGCATTCTCATTTTTCAACCCAGCACTTGGAAGAAAAATTAAATGAATTTCACGAATCAAATGATATCATTTTTAATTAATATTAATTATTTTAATTAATATAAATTAACTGAATTGAACATAACAAATTGACAGACTTAATAGAAGTTTTTTAAAAATTACATCATGAGTGAAAAAAAGTTTTTTTTAAAGAGAATGGTTGGCCTGCCCGTGTGCCCGTCATTAAATGGGGTGGCCCTAGAAAATGAGTCTGCATCTCTACCTTTGACCGCCCCGCCCCGCTTTTTTGCGAGCTTTTGCGGGGCGGGCCTAAACGGGGCGGGTATGCCCGTTTTCCACCCCTACTATACACTATTACAAATAATATATTTTATAATGACATTTTCACCTCATCTAATAAAAATCAAGATATAATTCCTAGACGCGCCACACTTATTTTCTATAAAAAAAAAATAGTATCATCTAATCCTTTGATTTTGGTAAATAACAGAGGGATAAACAAAATAATTAAGGATACATGATTTAAATCGCAACGAATACAATTTATGTTTTTATTTCTTTAAAAGTGGCGTCTTTCTTCATATTTTATTTTTAATCCAATAATAAGATACTTTTCACCTCAGTTAGATTTTTCAACTAAGATGAAACAGTTTACTCTTTTATATATATATATATATATATATATATATATATATATATATATATATCTTTGTGGTTTACTGTCTCACTTATATAAAACAACACACACATAACCCTAACAAAGAGCCGTAAACACATATCATCCTCCAACTCGTAAAAAAGCAAGGAAAAACAAAGATGATATGTGTTTGAGGCTCTCGTTCGATACTTTCTATAATGAAAAAGTAAAATCATTTCTATCACTTCTTTTTCACATATCTCGTACGTCAAACATCACTTACAAATATGATATTTTGTTGTTGTTGTTGTTGTTGAGACCCTAAATCCTAGAGGTTTATTCTTGTTGGTGTTGTTTAAACTGAGATTGAGTGTTATATGTTGTTGTTTTTGTTGAGATAAGTACATTATAGGTTTATTGTTGATGTAGTTTTGTTGAGACATTGTTATTTTTGAGTTGTTGTTTAGATTGAGATTAAAACATAATGTTGTTGTTTAGATTGAGATTGAAAGTTAATGTTTTTTTGTTGTTATTTATTATTGTTTTCAAGTTGTTTATGTTGCAATTGTTGTTCTTGTTTAGTTGTTGTTATTGAGTTAGAGAATGAGATTGACATGTTTAGTTGTTATACTAAGAAATTTTTTGAAAGTTATATGTTATTGTTTAGTTATTGTTATTAGAGTTTGATATTGAGATTAAGATTGAGATTATCTTTTTGTTATTCTTTGTGTAGCTCTCATCATGTTCCGTCAAACATGTCAAGGGGACATTAGAGTGACAGAAAATACAATTGAGTTTATATTTCTAATGTCGATTGTTTGTTTCACTAACCACTCTTTGAACATTTAACCTAATAAAATTATTTTGAAAATAATAGTATAAAAAATTATGTTGTATTTGAAAAAAATCTTACATTAATTAAGGTTTTTAGAGCATTTTGTAACTCATCATTCATCTCATGCTCTTTAATGGTTAAAATGTCTCTCAATGCTTTAATTTTCTTTCAAAATTCTTCTATACTTGTTCATTTTGAAAAACATTAAATTATACTTTGAAGAATGAATTAATAGAGAAGGAAGTGTTGAATGAAGAACTTGAAACATTGGACGAGATTCGAACCATTAAAGAATGAGAGATAAATAATGAGTTACAAGATGCTCGAAAATCGTTGATTAGTGTAAGCTGTTCTTCAAACATAACATAATTGTTCATATAATTATTTTGTAAAAAAATTGAAAATTTATATGTTCTGTTATGTTTTGGTGAAATAAACAATCCACATTAGATACAATAAACTCAATTGTGTTTTACCCGTCAGTTAAATGACAAAACTGAGGGGAAAGGTGTTTTTGCCATTTAAAATTTCCAAAAAGTTATTTCTGGGGATAAAACACATAACCTTTACACATTTCCCGTTGATAGATCTAAAACTAAGAGGTAAAATGCCACACTTTTAATGACGTCATTCGTTACCTCGCATAAGAAATCAAGGTAACAACTCATATCCAACTGAGCTTAAAGATGTTTTTTGTAGTAGTGGTAGGTCTTAAATAATGGTTATGGGTCAAATTCCTTTTTAGTAACTGACATTATGCCTCAATGTATTAATTTTAAAGTGACTTGGGATATTATGCCTTGGGTTTTCTCAAGAGTTTTTGCCAATGTCACACCTTCAATGAGAGATTATGTGGGGGTCTTATCTTTGTGACTTTAGCACCCTTACTGTTAAACTATGGATGTTATTAGGTGACTTTAATGATATTTTAATATCCTCTGAACAACGAGGAGGAAAATTTTCTTAATCTAGAGTTGATAAGTTTTTTAACATGATAATCAGGTGTAATTTTTTGGATTTGAATTCCTTTAGAAGAAAATTCACTTGGCCAGCTCGATAAAAATACCTTCATTTTATGTCACAGAGATTGAATATAAAGCTTTTATGATGCAGACAATCATATTTCTTTCACAATAGCCACAATTAAACACCTAGTTCGGAGCCATTATGATTATAATTCCATTTTACTTTGATGTTGTACTAAAATTGCATCCAGAGTGGGTAAATGATTAATGTTTCAGGAAGCTTGATCAACCCATGAGGTTTATCTTAGGATTATGAAGGCAATTTGAAAGAAGGAAACAAATTTTTTTTGTCTCACTTAATAATGTTATGCAAGATACGTGTGTTTTCAATCATATGTTTTTGGTAATATATTCATCAGAAAAAGAGAATACGAATCTAGCCTCCAAGGAACATAAAATTTGTTAGAGTGTGTTGACTTAGCATCACTTCTTTTCCTTCAAAGTAAACTTCTTAAAATTATGAGTATGTCCTCTTCTTGAAAGAAACTCTATGGTACTAAAATTCTAAAGAGCATTGGGTTAGATTTTTTATATTTCTTTGTACTCTTGTAAATGGTACTCATACAATGGTCCCGTGATTTTGGAGACTTTGAGGTATTTAAAAGTTTTATTTGTACTAAAGATTGGCTCATTCCTCTCATACAACCTCTAGTACATACTCTCTTAATGTTGACCATATAAATACTCTCCTGGCCATGATTACAAAGCAGTAAGTGTATCAAACTCTTACAAGAAAAATCTCCTATGAAACCCATAGTCTGGATTGGCTCCAGCCCATTTTCTTTAAAATGTTATGGGAGGATATTTGGGATGACATTTTAAATATTGCAAAGTATACTTTTGATAAAGTTTATTTAGATCCTCGGGCGGTGGAGTCTCTTAAGATCCTAATTTATAAAGTTGATAAATCACACACTTTCAAATAATATTAACCTATTTGAAATGGCTCCTAGGATTTTGCTAATTGTCCTATGTTTACTTGTTTATTTTGTTATTATTTTTGTAATTAAGTCTCCTTACAAATAGGTCTCAGCACACCTCTTATATTTGAACATTTTCATTAAAATGTATTTTTGTATGCATAAAGGCGACTTTTAACCTAAAATCAATGCAAAATTATTCAAGTCAAAATGTCTAAAACTTGAATCCATAAACTCATATTTGCATGGTTCAAGTTAGACAAATTCTAGGTTCAATCATGATCTTTTTTATTTCTCATATTTTTAATTTTTCAATCATGATTTGAATCAAGGAATAGGGTGAATTGAATCATGAAAAAATTGAGTAAATAAAAAATTTCCTCTGGTAGTGTGATTTGAATCACAAGATCTCCTGATTTGAATCATAAAAAAACTCAATTCAAATCACACAACAGCCTGATTCGAATCAACATTGAATTTTTAGTCTGGAAATAATTTTGGGTAGTGTGACTCGAATCAAGGGTGAAAAATATGAGTTTTATGTTGACTCAAGTAATTTGCTTATTTGATTTGAATCACTATTCTTCCTCTTAACTCGTAATTTTCTCAAAATTTTCAATATCCATTTCATTAAGTCATCTTTAAAAAAATATGTGTTTACTCATGGTATCATTTCTTTAATCATAAGTTGTATTTCCTCTTCTTTTATCTTTTTGTCTCCTAACATGTAGATCTTTTATCTTCCTAATTTTTTTATTTTTTTGAAAAGGTCTGGTAATTTCATTGATAAAATAATTCAAGAGGTTTGATGACAACCTCTACACATCACTCTTGATGGTCCTAAAATATCTCACTTGTTTTTTTGGGAAGATATGCTCCATCTTATGAATGAAAATATGTCTCATGCATTTTTCATTGCTAACCTTTTAGAGCATTTATGTTTTTTTTCAAGTCTCAAAGCAAGTCTAGATAAACCAAGAGCTAACAACATTAATAGTGTCAATTAAGAAATAAAATATGATCTTGAGGAGATCATTAGTATAAAATTTACCAATTAGTTAGAAAAATATTTGGGATCAAAAACAAAATGAGGATGCACAAGGAAAGAAATTTTTTTGGAAATCAATGATATGATATCTTAAAAAAATTGATTCTTGGAAATTTATACTCTTCGACAAGACATGGCGTGTCACTCATGCCAAGATCGTTCTTACTTCTTTACCGACATATAGTATGCATATTTATTTGTTGGTTTCCTCAATTAATGTGTGAGACCTTGGATAAATTTATGAGGAATTTTATTTGTGAGACCATGCATATGGTTGGTTAGAACAAAATTATTTAGCTTATAAATTTAGGTAGCTTAGAGATTCTTCTGAATAGTTTTCAAAATATTTTTTTTAGAAAAAACACATTTCATAACAATGTATAACTACGACAATTTAACTATCCAAAGTAATATATGTTCATTAGGTGCCTTTTTTATTTATTTCATATAACCATGATTCATAAAACCAACCATTGTGATATTTGATGCAGTGAAATGCTTCGAATCCCTACACCTGAAAATTTAAATTTATTTCATTAAAAAATGGCATGTTCCCTTAATGTATATTTATAAATAAAAATTAAACACCTTTCACTACGGTCCATATAAAGACTCGTAGTAAAATATAATGACATTTCATCATGATTCTTTTTGTCAGCCGTGGTGAAATATAATACCTATAAAAGCTAACAAATATCAGTTCAGAACAGACTACGCACATTGAAAACCCTAACTTCTCTCATCTTATCCCAATCTCTCAAAACTCCAATATAACTTCTCCCACTATTATGAATCAATGAAAGGTTTCGTGAATCTTTGCATGACGAGACAAGTGGCTCATTTCTCTGTCTTAGTTCTCTACGTATCTTTTCAATGAAAGTTACTATCATGAAACATTCTATGAGTTGGTGTTGTTTTTGTTCAAAATTTGTGTCTTGTTTTTCTTGTTCAAAATATGCATGAAACATTGGCTTATTGTTTTCTTGTTCTTAAGATGAGATTGTAGTTGTGTATTATTGTTTTTGTAGAAATTATTAAAGAGTTTAAGTTATTGTTGAGGTATGTTATGTTTTGCTATGGTAATTTTTTCATGTTAAGGTAATTTGTTGTTTTATGTTGATAAATGTTATTGTTTGTGTTATTGTAGATGTTTTTATTAGGTGTGTTGATGTTGTTTGGGAGGTATGTTGTTGTTTTATTAAGGTTGCATGTTGTTTATGTTAAACAGGTTATCTTTGAGTTTATAATCAAGTCTCTGATTAGTGGATTAAGTCCTTATTGAGAAAGCGAAATCACTCTGGCGAGTGGACTGGACGTATCTTAGTTAACAGCGAACCAGGATAAAAATATTTGTGTCTTTTACCTTTGTTGAATCTTTGTTGTTTGTGTTCTTGGGTAGCAAAATAAATTAATCTAGAAACCCAATTCAAACCCCTCTTTCTTGTGTTTCTTGAACCTTTAATATGTTGTTGTTTTATTAAGGTTAGTTGTTGTTTATGTTGAAGTATGTTGATGTTTTTGTTGATAAATATTTTTGTTTGTTTTATTGTTAATATTATTCCTTGTACACTGCAGCTTTCATTTTGTTCGGCCAATATATCCTAGAAGATGGGTTAATTATATCGTATGTGGTTTGAGTGTTTTAATAGCCCTTCAGTAACTAAATAACCTTTCAAATTGAATTAGAAAATAGTAATATGAGATATTAAAGTATATTGGAAGAAACTTACACTAATCAATGTTTATGGAGCTTTTTGCAGGCCATTATTCATATCTTCCTCTTTATCGGTTATTATTTGGTTCAATGCTTCTAGTTCTTCTGCTATAACTTCCTTCACCTTCAGTTTTGTTTGCAAATCAATTAATAATTTTCAAAAATGAACAAGTAGTGAAGGAAGTGTAAGCAGAAGAACTAGAATCATTGAAACAAGTTGAAACCCTTAAAGAGCAAAATGAGGATAATTGGTTGTATAATGTTTGTACAATATTAACTAGTGTAACTTGTTCTTCTAATATAACTTAATTTGTCATATTATTGACTTATAAATCAGATTGAAGGATTATATATTTATTGAGCAGTTGGTGAAATAAGAATTCCACATAAGTTATAATAAACTCAAGTATACATATCACCACGGTTGTACACTACTACAAAAAACACATGTAACCTCAGATGCGAAGTTGATTTAACCTCGATTACAGAGGCTAGGTAACGAAAGGCGTCATGAAAAGCTTCAAATTTATCCCTCGATTATTCTAAAATCGAGGAGATATTTTAAAAAGTCGTTGGTTCGATCCCCAATAATAGTTTTTCATATTTTCAAAACTAGCACCATATACCTCTCGGTTTATTAACAAAAGCGAGTGGAAAGATATTTTCTTTTTTAAAATACTCATTAAATTGTTTATACCGAATATTAATAAAGTAATTTCTTTACAAACTATATTGTTTACACATAATATTACATTATTTACACAAAATATTACATTTGTTCTTCAACGTCATCACTGTCGGTGAAGAACAAATGCTGAATATATTGGGGGAGAGTAAATGTTAAGGCTCCTCGTTTCATTGATCTTGAGGAAGATCAAATGTCTGATATAAAACAAAAAAAAGGTTAGTTAAACAAAATAAATATTCACTTATATGATAATTTAAGGACACAATCATTGAACCCAAATAATTTTTTGCTCTTGCAATCCATCATAGAGAAAATTTCCCAAATAAAATAAATACTTTTTTAAGTTTCAAAGTTTTCATGTCAAATATTTCATTATCAAGTTTTAATATTCATAATGCTTTTATAATGAGGGTTTTAAGTTTCATGTGGATCACTAATGGCAGTGTGTTGGACGTTGATACTCATTAAATAGACGACAAAGATTTGTCTAAAGATATTTTTTATTGAATCTAAACTCATATATAAGTTTAAATTTCAAGGGCCTAATTTCATATTCTAAATCTCGAATCTCGTTATTTTTATATTATTTTAACACTAAAATCATATTTATATTTTGGAAGACTCCAAACCACCAGATGATGAGGAATTGAAGCAACACAAATATGATGTGAATGAATCCTCTCAGAAGAGAGGTAAATGTATGGCAGAAGGTTGTTAGAAAAAAAAACATAGCATAGAGAAAAAATAGGAACACAGTCACAACACAAGAACATAACATGGAAACTCCAAAACTGGAGAAAAACCACGACCATTGTCAATAGACAACCAGAGAATAACACTATGTGAAAATTGTTACAACACATAATATACCCTCAACTAGCACAGACCCTCGGTACACTCACACCCTCCAAAAATAATATTTAACTACATCTCACAACACTCTAGTAAAAGAGCATAAGAGAACAAAGGAAGTCAAATACAAGCTTAAAGTGCTTTTGACTGGTGCATCTTGGAATGAAAAACTTGATCCTATATATAGCATTGGACTCACTCTTCCTTCACAAAACTAAGTGATATGGGACTTCAAAGAACTTGTATCCTATATATAGACTTGGACTCTCTCTTCAATCACAAAACTCAGCGATGTGGGACTTCTTCAACATGTATATTTTCAACCAATCTCAACAATCTCCACCATGGTTGAAAATAATACATAAGCTTTCATTGTCTTCACCAACAATCATACTACACGAAAAAGAGTATCAACATGTATATTTTCAACAAACCCCAACAAAGGTATGGTTGAATTTGTTGTTGAGACATCCAAAAGGCATAAGTTTTTCCTTCGGGTGTGTATAATTTCTAGCATGAAATGAGAGGGTTTTTTAGTCGCGTGAACCATTTTTATTTGGGTGAAATTCTAAAACGTTTCAAACTTGATGTGGTTGTTGAGTGTAAAACTTATAAAATTTGACCACTCTAAAAGTTTTTGGGAGAAGAGAGTTTATATATGTAAATGGAGGTCAAAAGATACTCACGTGGTCTATACACTAGGGGTGGCAAAACGGACCCGGCCCGCGGGAAAAGATTGTTTTACCCGTCATTTTTCGCGGGGCGGGCCTGAATTTTGAACCCGCATATTTAAGAATGCCCGCCCCGCCCCGCACCGCAAAAAAGAAGGGCGGGCATGGGGCGGTCACGGGTATGCTCGCGGGTAAAAGTTTAGGAACAAATAAAATTAATTTTATTTTATGATATCTTATGGCCCAATAGGCCTATAGCAAAACAACCTATTATCAAATTAAATTAGGGTTACTTACAGTGCATCACCCTTTCTCTCTTTTCACTTTTCAGTTTCACTCATCCCTCTCCCTCGCTGTTGGCTGGAACTTGGGATTAGAAGTATTGGTAGGTAAGTTTAAAATTACTAAAGCATGGGTTATTTACAGGGCTTACCTTTACTAAAGCATGCATTTTAAATTTCTGTTGTTTGCTTGAATTTAGCAGTACATTAACAAGTAGAAATAGCAGTACATTAACAACTTTAACAAGTAGAAATTGGGATTTGGGAATAGCAGTACATTAACAACATCAACAACTTTAACAAGTAGAAATAGAAGTACATTAAATTTCTGTTGTTTGCTTGATATTGGGATTTGGGATTTGGGAATATTATAGCTTGAATTTAAAATCAATTATAGAACCATCATTTTCTTGTTCCCACATGGCCACACCCTTGTTGGGTAGTTTGATCTGAAGATTTTCTAACCCATGCAAAGAGATTCACAAACGAATAAAATAACTTAACATCACTTTTAAACAACCTTACAGCTAATAACGAATACATCAGTATAGTATCTAAGTGGTTCCATCGATGTTCATATGTTATATTATTATTATTATTTTTAATATTAAAATTTAATAGGCATTATCATTTTTCAACCCAGCACTTGGAAGAAAAATTAAATGAATTTCACGAATCAAACGATATCATTTTTAATTAATATTAATTATTTTAATTAATATAAATTAACTGAATTGAACATAACAAATTGACAGACTTAATAGAAGTTTTTTAAAAATTATATCATGAGTGAAAAAAAGTGTTTTTTAAAGAGAATGGCGGGCCTGCCCGTGTGCCCGTCATTAAATGGGACGGGCCTAGAAAATGATCCCGCATCTCTACGTTTGACCGCCCCGCCCCGCTTTTTTGCGGGCTTTTACGGGGCGGGCCTAAACGGGGCGGGCATGCCCGTTTTCCACCCCTACTATACACTATTACAAATAATATATTTTATAATGACATTTTCACCTCATCTAATAAAAATCAAGATATAATTCCTAGACGCGCCACACTTTTTTTCTATAAAAAAAAATAGTATCATCTAATCCTTTGATTTTGGTAAATAACAGAGGGATAAACAAAATAATTAAGGATACATGATTCAAATCGCAACGAATGCAATTTATGTTTTTATTTCTTTAAAAGTGGCGTCTTTCTTCATATTTTATTTTTAATCCAATAATAAGATACTTTTCACCTCAGTTAGATTTTTCAACTAAGATGAAACAGTTTACTCTTATATATATATATATATATATATATATATATATATATATATATATATATATCTTTGTGGTTTACAGTCTCACTTATATAAAACAACACACACATAACCCAAACAAAGAGCCGTAAACACATATCATCCTCCAACTCGTAAAAAAGCAAGGAAATACAAAGATGATATGTGTTTGAGGCTCTCGTTCGATACTTTCTATAATGAAAAAGTAAAATCATTTCTATCACTTCTTTTTCACATATCTCGTACGTCAAACATCACTTACAAATATGATATTTTGTTGTTGTTGTTGTTGTTGTTGTTGTTGTTGTTGAGACCCTAAATCCTAGAGGTTTATTCTTGTTGGTGTTGTTTAAACTGAGATTGAGTGTTATATGTTGTTGTTTTTGTTGAGATAAGTACATTATAGGTTTATTGTTGATGTAGTTTTGTTGAGACATTGTTATTTTTGAGTTGTTGTTTAGATTGAGATTAAAACATAATGTTGTTGTTTAGATTGAGATTGAAAGTTAATGTTTTTTTGTTGTTATTTATTATTGTTTTCAAGTTGTTTATGTTGCAATTGTTGTTCTTGTTTAGTTGTTGTTATTGAGTTAGAGAATGAGATTGACATGTTTAGTTGTTATACTAAGAATTTTTTTGAAAGTTATATGTTGTTTAGTTATTGTTATTATTGAGTTTGATATTGAGATTAAGATTGAGATTATCTTTTTGTTATTCTTTGTGTAGCTCTCATCATGTTCCGTCAAACATGTCAAGGGAACATTAGAGTGACAGAAAATACAATTGAGTTTATATTTCTAATGTCGATTGTTTGTTTCACTAACCACTCTTTGAACATTTAACCTAATAAAATTATTTTGAAAATAATAGTATAAAAAATTATGTTGTATTTGAAAAAAATCTTACATTAATTAAGGTTTTTAGAGTATTTTGTAACTCATCATTCATCTCATGCTCTTTAATGGTTAAAATGTCTCTCAATGCTTTAATTTTCTTTCAAAATTCTTCTATACTTGTTCATTTTGAAAAACATTAAATTATACTTTGAAGAATGAATTAATAGAGAAGGAAGTGTTGAATGAAGAACTTGAAACATTGGACGAGATTCGAACCATTAAAGAATGAGAGATAAATAATGAGTTACAAGATGCTCGAAAATCGTTGATTAGTGTAAGCTGTTCTTCAAACATAACATAATTGTTCATATAATTATTTTGTAAAAAAATTGAAAATTTATATGTTCTGTTATGTTTTGGTGAAATAAGCAATCCACATTAGATACAATAAACTCAATTGTGTTTTACCCGTCAGTTAAATGACAAAACTGAGGGGAAAGGTGTTTTTGCCATTTAAAATTTCCAAAAAGTTATTTCTGGGGATAAAACACATAACCTTTACACATTTCCCGTTGATAGATCTAAAACTAAGAGGTAAAATGCCACACTTTTAATGACGTCATTCGTTACCTCGCATAAGAAATCAAGGTAACAACTCATATCCAACTGAGCTTAAAGATGTTTTTTGTAGTAGTGGTAGGTCTTAAATAATGGTTATGGGTCGAATTCCTTTTTAGTAACCGACATTATGCCTCAATGTATTAATTTTAAAGTGACTTGGGATAATATGCCTTGGGTTTTCTCAAGAGTTTTTGCCAATGTCACACCTTCAATGAGAGATTATGCGGGGGTCTTATCTTTGTGACTTTAGCACCCTTACTGTTAAACTATGGATATTATTAGGTGACTTTAATGATATTTTAATATCCTCTGAACAACGAGGAGGAAAATTTTCTTAATCTAGAGTTGATAAGTTTTTTAACATGATAATCAGGTGTAATTTTTTGGATTTGAATTCCTTTAGAAGAAAATTCACTTGGCCAGCTCGATAAAAATACCTTCATTTTATGTCACAGAGATTGAATATAAAGCTTTTATGATGCAGACAATCATATTTCTTTCACAATAGCCACAATTAAACACCTAGTTCGGAGCCATTATGATTATAATTCCATTTTACTTTGATGTTGTACTAAAATTGCATCCAGAGTGGGTAAATGATTAATGTTTCAGGAAGCTTGATCAACCCATGAGGTTTATCTTAGGATTATGAAGGCAATTTGAAAGAAGGAAACAAATTTTTTTTGTCTCACTTAATAATGTTATGCAAGATACGTGTGTTTTCAATCATATGTTTTTGGTAATATATTCATCAGAAAAAGAGAATACGAATCTAGCCTCCAAGGAACATAAAATTTGTTAGAGTGTGTTGACTTAGCATCACTTCTTTTCCTTCAAAGTAAACTTCTTAAAATTATGAGTATGTCCTCTTCTTGAAAGAAACTCTATGGTACTAAAATTCTAAAGAGCATTGGGTTAGATTTTTTATATTTCTTTGTACTCTTGTAAATGGTACTCATACAATGGTCCCGTGACTTTGGAGACTTTGAGGTATTTAAAAGTTTTATTTGTACTAAAGATTGGCTCATTCCTCTCATACAACCTCTAGTACATACTCTCTTAATGTTGACCATATAAATACTCTCCTGGCCATGATTACAAAGCAGTAAGTGTATCAAACTCTTACAAGAAAAATATCCTATAAAACCCATAGTCTGGATTGGCTCCAGCCCATTTTCTTTAAAATTTTATGGGAGGATATTTGGGATGACATTTTAAATATTGTAAAGTATACTTTTGATAAAGTTTATTTAGATCCTCGGGTGGTGGAGTCTCTTAAGATCCTAATTTATAAAGTTGATAAATCACCCACTTTCAAATAATATTAACCTATTTGAAATGGCTCCTAGGATTTTGCTAATTGTCCTATGTTTACTTGTTTATTTTGTTATTATTTTTGTAATTAAGTCTCCTTACAAATAGGTCTCAGCACACCTCTTATATTTGAACATTTTCATTAAAATGTATTTTTGTATGCATAAAGGCGACTTTTAACCTAAAATCAATGCAAAATTATTCAAGTCAAAATGTCTAAAACTTGAATCCATAAACTCATATTTGCATGGTTCAAGTTAGACAAATTCTAGGTTCAATCATGATCTTTTTTATTTCTCATATTTTTAATTTTTCAATCATGATTTGAATCAAGGAATAGGGTGAATTGAATCATGAAAAAATTGAGTAAATAAAAAATTTCCTCTGGTAGTGTGATTTGAATCACAAGATCTCCTGATTTGAATCATAAAAAAACTCAATTCAAATCACACAACAGCCTGATTCGAATCAACATTGAATTTTTAGTCTGGAAATAATTTTGGGTAGTGTGACTCGAATCAAGGGTGAAAAATATGAGTTTTATGTTGACTCAAGTAATTTGCTTATTTGATTTGAATCACTATTCTTCCTCTTAACTCGTAATTTTCTCAAAATTTTCAATATCCATTTCATTAAGTCATCTTTAAAAAAATATGTGTTTACTCATGGTATCATTTCTTTAATCATAAGTTGTATTTCCTCTTCTTTTATCTTTTTGTCTCCTAACATGTAGATCTTTTATCTTCCTAATTTTTTTATTTTTTTGAAAAGGTCTGGTAATTTCATTGATAAAATAATTCAAGAGGTTTGATGACAACCTCTACACATCACTCTTGATGGTCCTAAAATATCTCACTTGTTTTTTTGGGAAGATATGCTCCATCTTATGAATGAAAATATGTCTCATGCATTTTTCATTGCTAACCTTTTAGAGCATTTATGTTTTTTTTCAAGTCTCAAAGCAAGTCTAGATAAACCAAGAGCTAACAACATTAATAGTGTCAATTAAGAAATAAAATATGATCTTGAGGAGATCATTAGTATAAAATTTACCAATTAGTTAGAAAAATATTTGGGATCAAAAACAAAATGAGGATGCACAAGGAAAGAAATTTTTTTGGAAATCAATGATATGATATCTTAAAAAAATTGATTCTTGGAAATTTATACTCTTCGACAAGACATGGCGTGTCACTCATGCCAAGATCGTTCTTACTTCTTTACCGACATATAGTATGCATATTTATTTGTTGGTTTCCTCAATTAATGTGTGAGACCTTGGATAAATTTATGAGGAATTTTATTTGTGAGACCATGCATATGGTTGGTTAGAACAAAATTATTTAGCTTATAAATTTAGGTAGCTTAGAGATTCTTCTGAATAGTTTTCAAAATATTTTTTTTAGAAAAAACACATTTCATAACAATGTATAACTACGACAATTTAACTATCCAAAGTAATATATGTTCATTAGGTGCCTTTTTTATTTATTTCATATAACCATGATTCATAAAACCAACCATTGTGATATTTGATGCAGTGAAATGCTTCGAATCCCTACACCTGAAAATTTAAATTTATTTCATTAAAAAATGGCATGTTCCCTTAATGTATATTTATAAATAAAAATTAAACACCTTTCACTACGGTCCATATAAAGACTCGTAGTAAAATATAATGACATTTCATCATGATTCTTTTTGTCAGCCGTGGTGAAATATAATACCTATAAAAGCTAACAAATATCAGTTCAGAACAGACTACGCACATTGAAAACCCTAACTTCTCTCATCTTATCCCAATCTCTCAAAACTCCAATATAACTTCTCCCACTATTATGAATCAATGAAAGGTTTCGTGAATCTTTGCATGACGAGACAAGTGGCTCATTTCTCTGTCTTAGTTCTCTACGTATCTTTTCAATGAAAGTTACTATCATGAAACATTCTATGAGTTGGTGTTGTTTTTGTTCAAAATTTGTGTCTTGTTTTTCTTGTTCAAAATATGCATGAAACATTGGCTTATTGTTTTCTTGTTCTTAAGATGAGATTGTAGTTGTGTATTATTGTTTTTGTAGAAATTATTAAAGAGTTTAAGTTATTGTTGAGGTATGTTATGTTTTGCTATGGTAATTTTTTCATGTTAAGGTAATTTGTTGTTTTATGTTGATAAATGTTATTGTTTGTGTTATTGTAGATGTTTTTATTAGGTATGTTGATGTTGTTTGGGAGGTATGTTGTTGTTTTATTAAGGTTGCATGTTGTTTATGTTAAACAGGTTATCTTTGAGTTTATAATCAAGTCTCTGATTAGTGGATTAAGTCCTTATTGAGAAAGCAAAATCACTCTGACGGGTGGACTGGACGTATCTTAGTTAACAGCAAACCAGGATAAAAATATTTGTGTCTTTTACCTTTGTTGAATCTTTGTTGTTTGTGTTCTTGGGTAGCAAAATAAATTAATCTAGAAACCCAATTCAAACCCCTCTTTCTTGTGTTTCTTGAACCTTTAATATGTTGTTGTTTTATTAAGGTTAGTTGTTGTTTATGTTGAAGTATGTTGATGTTTTTGTTGATAAATATTTTTGTTTGTTTTATTGTTAATATTATTCCTTGTACACTGCAGCTTTCATTTTGTTCGGCCAATATATCCTAGAAGATGGGTTAATTATATCGTATGTGGTTTGAGTGTTTTAATAGCCCTTCAGTAACTAAATAACCTTTCAAATTGAATTAGAAAATAGTAATATGAGATATTAAAGTATATTGGAAGAAACTTACACTAATCAATGTTTATGAAGCTTTTTGCAGCCCATTATTCATATCTTCCTCTTTAACGGTTATTATTTGGTTTAATGCTTCTAGTTCTTCTGCTATAACTTCCTTCACCTTCAGTTTTGTTTGCAAATCAATTAATAATTTTCTAAAATGAACAAGTAGTGAAGGAAGTGTAAGCAGAAGAACTAGAATCATTGAAACAAGTTGAAACCCTTAAAGAGCAAAATGAGGATAATGGGTTGTATAATGTTTGTACAATATTAACTAGTGTAACTTGTTCTTCTAATATAACTTAATTTGTCATATTATTGACTTATAAATCAGATTGAAGGATTATATATTTATTGAGCAGTTGGTGAAATAAGAATTCCACATAAGTTATAATAAACTCAAGTATACATATCACCACGGTTGTACACTACTACAAAAAACACATGTAACCTCAGATGTGAAGTTGATTTAACCTCGATTACAGAGGCTAGGTAAAGAAAGGCGTCATGAAAAGCTTCAAATTTATCCCTCGATTATTCTAAAATCGAGGAGATATTTTAAAAAGTCATTGGTTCGATCCCCAACAATAGTTTTTCATATTTTCAAAGCTAGCATCATATACCTCTCGATTTATTAACAAAAGCGAGTGGAAAGATATTTTCTTTTTTAAAATACTCATTAATTTTTTTATACCGAATATTAATAAAGTAATTTCTTTACAAACTATATTGTTTACACATAATATTACATTATTTACAAAAAATATTACATTTGTTCTTCAACGTCATCACTGTCGGTGAAGAACAAATGTTGAATATATTGGGGGAGAGTAAATGTTAAGGCTCCTCGTTTCATTGATCTTGAGGAAGATCAAATGTCTGATATAAAACAAAAAAAGGTTAGTTAAACAAAATAAATATTCACTTATATGATAATTTAAGGACACAATCATTGAACCCAAATAATCTTTTGCTCTTGCAATCCATCATAGAGAAAATTTCCCAAATAAAATAAATACTTTTTTAAGTTTCAAAGTTTTCATGTCAAATATTTCATTATCAAGTTTTAATATTCATAATACTTTTATAATGAGGGTTTTAAGTTTCATGTGGATCACTAATGGCAGTGTGTTGGACGTTGATACTCATTAAATAGACGACAAAGATTTGTCTAAGGATAGTGAAGAAACTGAATAAACACGATTATTACTCAAAACTGAGGTAAAATTTATTTAATTTTAGATAAAAAAATACAATAAAATATGTTTCATCCCAAGCGCCACATACCTCTCGGTTTCTATAAAAAAAACCAAGGTGAAAATGTTTTTTTTAATTACATTGTTTACATAGAATTTTAAAATAATTTTTTGAAACAAATCCAGATTTTAACAAAGGATTTTTGGAGAACAACAAATCTTTTCAAATTTCTGATAAGTTATTTGTTCCAGCTAAGAGAAATTTTTTGTTTGTACTTGCAATCCACCCCGGAGAGATTTCATTATTTTGAGCAAATGTTTTCATGAAAAATGCTTTCGCATGAATGAGAACAAAATGATTGTGTTTAGGAATAAATTTCTCAATGTTGTCAATCAAGTAAAGCAATAAATTTCTCAATCTTTTCTGTGATTAACAACATAGGAAGGTTATTCCAAAATTACAGCAACAACATCAACACCATTATGTTAAGATGGATTGCAAGAGTAGAAAAATGTTTTGTTCAAGATAGAAGAACATTGAAGATTTTTTCTGTCTTGCAATTCATCCCAAAGAATGATGTGTACAAGTTTGGAGCGGCTACATATAAGTTAGTTTTAAGGTAAAATCTGATTATTAGTGCTTTTATAGTAAAATCTGATAATCAAATTCCTCTGTTATTAAATATATCCAAAGGAATAGATCATTAATTTAAAAATAAAAAGAAAGACACCACTTACAAAGAAGTAAAAACATAAACTGCTGTTATTGGAATTCAAAACATGTTCTGAATTATTTTTCCCCTCAATTATATTAAGAAACTAAGAGAATTTATGGTATTTGTTTATAAAAAAACATGATGTGCCTTGACATTTTACCTCGATTTTGGTTGGATAATGTGAAAGTTTTGTCATGAAATGTATTATTTATATAGTGATAATTTTTAATTATGGTGATATGTAGTGCGCTAAGTATTTCACAATGGTTATATTGAACAACGCTGGGTATCAAACTCATAACCATAACATTTTACTGCAGTTGTTTTCTACAATCGTAGTGATATTTTACATGTTATTGTGTTTTTATCACGGTTACCAGTATGTGGTGGTAAAGAGGGATATACTAGCACACCCTACATTACCACGGTTAAACACCCATTATGTGAACCTAATTCAGTTTGCGGACGGCACTATAGCGGTAAGTGACGGTTCGTGGCAAGATCTTTGGGATATTAGAGCTTTGTTAAGAGGTTTCAAATTGTTGTCTGGTCTTCACATTAAATTTTACAAGAGCAGTCTTTATGGCATTGGGGTAGATTCTTCTTTCGTAAATGCAGCTGCGACTTTCATAGCGTGTCGGTTTGGTGTTTTATCGTTCAGATTTTTAGGCCATGGCATGGGAGGTAATCATAGTAAGTTGTCATTCTGGAAACTGGTGGTGGAAATCTTCAAACGTAGATTATCATCATAGTGTGGAAAACTTATGTCGATGGGGGCAGGATTGTGCTTATCAATTATGTTATTTCGAATCTACCTATTCATCATCTTTCTTTCTTTAAGTTGCCATCGAAGGTGTTAAAAGAGCTAACTTTCATTCAACGAAAATTCTTGTGGTCGGGTTCAAGTGCAAAGCGAAGCATAGCTTGGGTAAGCTGGAAAAAAATGTGCTTGCCCAAAATTGAAGGTGATTTGGGCATCAAAGATCTTTCAATTTTTAATGTCGCGTTGTTGTCGAAATGGTTGTGATGTTTCATCTATGAACCATCTGCTATTTGGCGTCGTATCCTAGAAGTTAGATATGGATGTTTGATATCTAGAGTTGTCCTTAAAAGGAGGAGTGGTGCAGCGAGTAATGAGTTGTTATGGTGGTGTGACATCATGAAATAGGCGATTCCGTGAATGACGGCTGCTTCACTGGCCAACTTTCTTGTAAACATGGAAATGGAGATCGCATTGCATTTTGGCATAACCGCTGGATCTGTCTGGTACAGTTTAAACTTGTTTCCTAATCTTTTTGCTTTTTCGGATTCGAAGCTTGCTGCAGTTGCTGATATGAGGTGTTGGATAAATGGCCGGTGGAGGTGGGATATAGCAGTAGCAGACCATATGCTGCCAGTGGATTTGAGATAAGAGTTTGAAGCACTGAAGGTATTACTAGCAGAGGTACAACCATAATTTGGTGTGGCTGGTCATTTTGTTTGGATTCCTTGCTGTCATGACGTGTTTTCCGTGAACATTAACTATAATTTGTTGTTGACTCATTCAGTTGTGGTGGATGTCGAGATTATTCCCAAGGCTGCTTTGGATATCATTTAGCGTACTAAAGTGCCATTGAAATTGGGTGTTTTTGGTTGGCGGCTAATTTTGGATAGAATTCCTACGCAAGCGAACCTGGCAACCAGGGGTATAATCTTCATTCCCCACAAGTTAGTTTGTGTGTTTTGCATCAACGCGGTGGAAGATATTTGTGAGATATTGGACCGAACTCTAGTTTTAGCATGTTGTCGAAGTCCGCTCACATGCTGTTGTCGAAGACCTACATGTTGTAGTCGAAGACCTACATGTTGTAGTCGAATTGTGTTCTAGTATGTAAGAGATCGAATTGGGCATTGTGTTATGGATCCAATTGTTTAAGTTAGCTTGTACCCTAAGTTAGCTTGTAATGGGTAATTGTTAAAAATCCGATTAGTTTAGTATGTTAGGTTTATTATAAATAGCATACTAGTCTCTTTTCCTAAGGTGTGACAAAACCTTATTAGGTTGAGAGAGGTTAGTTATTGGTATTCACTTGTAATCTTTGAACCCTATTGAGAAAGTGAATAGTAAAATAGGTTTAACCAATTCTGTATTCTTCTTCCTATTTTCTCTTCCTTTGTGAACCCTAATAGGGTTTCGTGTGTTTGTTCAAGTTTTTTCCTTCTTTTCTACCCTTGTGGATTTCTTGGTGTTCAAGAAACCAAATATACTTTGTTATTCCGGTATCGTTTTTCACGACAGATTGGTGCGGTGAGCATGGAGAAGATGCCTTCATCAAAGTATGAGATAGAAAAGTTCACCGGAGTGAACGACTTCAGTCTGTGGCACTTAAAGATGAAAGCCCTACTGGTTCAGCAGGGTGGTTTGGAAGCGTTGAAGGGAGAGGCAGCCATGGACGTTGCGTTAACGGAAAAAGAAAAGATGGCCATGATAGAGAAAGCCCACATCACAATATTGTTGAGCCTTGGTGATAAGTTTCTTCGAAAGGTATCAAAGGAGACTACAACATCAGGGTTATGGTTGAAACTTGAAAGTTTGTACAAGACCAAATCTCTGGTGAATCGACTCAACCTGAAGCAAGCTTTGTATTCATTCAAGATGAGTGAAGACAAAGTTTTGGATGAGCAGTTGGATATGTTCAACAAGCAGATTCTTGATCTTGAAAATATTGATGTGAAGATCGTTGACGAATATCAAGCACTATTGTTGTTGTGTGCTTTGCCCAGAACACATGCTCACTTTAAAGAAACTCTCTTGTATGGAAGGGAGTCCCTGAGCTTTGAAGAAGTTCAATCATCCCTGCATTCTAAGGACCTGAATGAACGAAAGGAACATAAACCTTCGACGATTGTTGAAGGTTTGGCCGTTAAGGGAAAATTCTTGCGAAAAGATGGTAAGTTCGACAAGAAGAAAGGTAAAAGTCAGCATAAGTCTTATAGTGGCGAAACATCTGGTATTCGATGTTATCACTGTAAGAAGGAGGGTCACACAAGAAAGGTGTGCCCTGAATGCTTAAAAGATCATGGAGGTAAGGATAATGGCAACGCAACCATTGTTCAAGATGACTTCGACTCATCTGATGTCCTTGTAGTTTCAAGCGACGACTCAAGAAAATAGTGGATTCCAAATTCAGGTTGCACTTGGCACATGACTCCAAACAGAGAATTGTTCGAGGAGTTATATGAGCAAGATGGTGGATTGGTGCTGCTGGGAAACAACAAATCCTGCAAAATTGCAAGTATTGGATCTGTGAGATTCAAGCTCCATGATGAGTCAATAAGGTTATTGACTGAAGTCAGGTATGTACCTGATTTGAAGAGAAATTTAATTTCTCTTAGTGAATTCGACAGGAATGGATATGTTTTCCAAGGAGAGAAATGTATCCTAAGAGTCATGAAGGGGTCGAAGGAAGTCTTGAGACGCGTGAAGAAACAAGGATTGTATACCCTTGAGGTTGAGGTTGTAAGTGGTTCGACAAATATTGCATCCATGAAACCTGTGTCGAAGACAGAATTATGGCACATGTGATTGGGCCATGTCAACGAAAGAGGCCTGGTCGAATTGGGGAAGCAAAACCTGCTAGGTGGTGACAGTTGAAAAGTTGGAGTTTTGTGAATCTTGTGTATTTGGTAAATCCTGTAGGGTAAAGTTTAACAAAGGCAAGCAAAGAACACATGGATCCCTGGATTACATTCATGCTGATCTTTGGGGGCCTGCAATGAATCCTTCACACTCAGGTGCAAGGTATTTTCTATCCATCATTTATGACTATTCCAGAAAGTTATGGGTATTCATTCAGAAGACGAAGGATGAAACTTTTGAGAATTTCAAAAGTTGGAAGGTTCTGGTCGAAACTCAAACTGGCAAAAAGGATAAGAGGTTAAGAACCGACAATGGCCTTGAGTTCTGCAATGAAGCATTCGACAATTACTGTGTTGAGTCTGGGATTGCAAGGCATAAGACTGTAGCAGGTACTCCTCAACAAAATGGCCAATCTGAGAGATTCAATCTAACAATCCTTGAAAGGGTTAGATGCATGTTGGTTAGTGTTGGATTGAAGAAGGTGTTTTGGGCGGAGGCTATTTCGACAACAGCTTATCTGATAAACAGATGTCCTTCGACTGCATTAGATATGAAGACACTTGAAGAAGTCTAGTTGGGACATCCACCTAGTCTCGACAGACTGGGAGTATTTGGTTGTGTGGCCTATGCTCACATTAGGCAAGACAAGGTCGAACCTAGAGCTCTGAAATGCATGTTCATGGGACCCCAAATTCAATTCCCCAGAGTGCACCTAGTTTTTCAACTATGGGACCCCAAATTCCTCAAATGACTCCTCCTCCTTCAAGGAGTATGTACAGGTCTTTTATATCTGGCTTTTCCATGCCTCCACTAAATCGAGAACAGCCATATGGAATGCCAATATTAGTGATGGCAAGTTTACATAATGCGTCATCAACATTTACGGAACCAACGGTTAACATAACTTCGCCTTTACAAGGATCTGGTTCTAGTGTAAACCATATGGGTAGGATTAGTCAGTCTTTAGGAACGGGATATCAAACATATATGCCAAACATTACTAATAATTTTGCACAAGTAATTAGGCAACAAATGGATGAGAGCAACCATGATATGGTTTAGATGCTAGCCCAATAGATGGGGGTTATATTTAACCCTTTGATCCAAAACACTACACAAACAAATCAACAATTGGCAGCGCAGATGACACGCATTGCCGATTTCTTTGGTGTCCCTTAACCTCCCCAAAGGGAACGAGTAATTCAGAACCCAGGGGTAGTCGTTGGAGAAGAACCTACTATAAATCAAAGACAACCAAATATCCCTCAGGCGGAAGTTTTGAACCAAGGAGGAGTAGTCGAACCACCAGGGGTCGAAATCCCTGTTCAACAAGAACCAAGGGTTTTATTAGTAAATAGAAACCAAAATGCTGATAATATTATACAAAAAATGTATTGTAATGATATGCCAGCAGAAAATAATTTGGCAGCCATGGTCGAAAGGATTATGGCGCGAAATGGGATGAATGTAGGGTTGCAGAGGCCCAGTTATACTTCCCCTTTATCTGAATATATTTTGCAGCAAGATTTACCCCATAGATGGAAGGTTCCAAAGTTTACAAAATTTTTAGGGGATACTAGTGATTCGACGGTCGAACATGTGGTGCGGTATTTGATTGAAGCAGTCGAAATAATGCACAATGAGAATTTGAAAATAAAATATTTCCCTAGTTCACTAATGAAAAACGCTTTTACTTGGTTTACCACATTACCTGCAAATTCGATACATACTTGGACCCAATTGGAGAGATTGTTCCATGACCAATTCTACATGGGACAAACAAAGATAAGTTTGAAGGAATTGGCTAGCGTCAAGAGAAAATTCTCAGAGCCAATTGATGATTACCTGAATAGGTTTAGTTTGCTAGAGGCAAGATGTTTTACACAAGTTCCTGAACACGAGTTAGTCGAAATGGCCGTTGGTGGCCTCGACTATTCAATTAGAAAGAAATTAGATACCCAATACTTAAGAGACATGGCCCAATTGGATGATAGGGTTAGACAGGTCGAACAACTAAAAGCCAAAAAAGCTAGGGCTAATAAAAATAAAAAAGAAAGGGTATCGTATGTCGGAGTATGTGAGGATGATGACGAAGATGAATCATCAAATTTCGACAAACAAGAAGTCGATTTGGCAGAATTAAAACAGGGGTTGTCATATGCTTGCAAAGTCTTGGCTCCGTCGAATTGGAAAAACCTAATCGAATAAAAAAAGAACGACAAGTTCCCCAAAAGAACTTATACATTCGACGTCACAAAGTGTTACGAAATATTTGATTTGTTAGTCAAGGATGGCCAAATGATAGTGCCACATGGTACTAAAGTGCCTCCTTTGGAACAGCAGAAAAAGAGAGATTTTTGCAAATACCATAATTTTTTGGGTTATAAAACGTCTCAATGTTTCCTTTTCAAGGATTTGGTGCAAAATGCAATCAGAGATGGAAGGTTCAAATTCGGCGACAAGTCGAAGCCGCAGATGAAGATTGATTCGAATCCTTTGCAAGTGGCGGAGGCCACTACGCTGAGCCATCCGTGGTGAACATGGTCGAGGTTGCTGAAGGCTTCGACGACAACATGGATATGATCGAGGCTGCTGATGGCTTCGACAACAACGTGAATATGGTGGAGGTTACTGAGGATCCCGCAAATAAATGTGACATGGTCAAAGTTACTAATGACTTCGTGAACCAGGCTATGATGGTTAAGGTTACTGAAGACCTTGACGGAAAGATCATAGAGAACTACATTGCTGAGGCCACTGATGGCGTCAACAACGAAACTACTGATGGTTTCGTCCAAATCAACAACCAAACTACTGATGGTTTCGTCCAAATCAACAACGAAACTACTGATGGTTTTGTCCAAATCAATAACGAGACCACTGATGGTTTTGCCCAGGTTAATAAAGGGACTACTGAGGGTTCCTACAAACAGGCTGTTGTTGGCCTCCTCCGGAGAACCATGGAGGATCCAAAGGAGAAGACTGTCGGATTCCTCAGCCAACAGGTTACCAAGGGTTGTCTCTAAAGGTGCCAACAAAGGAAGCCACTAAGGGTTTCAACCATATCAAGAAGGAACACGAGGTTAATGAAGGCTTCAGTTTGAAGTCGAACAAAACGAGCATTGCCACAGAGACAGCTGCCAATGTGAACATGGTGGAGGTGTCTCAGAATGTTTCGATGCAAGTCGATGAAGAGCGTCGACGTGAGGAATACCATAAACTAGCATACCCCAAAGAGGAGGAAAATTTGGCAGATTTCATCCACGGATGCCAAAGAAAGAGGTCTGAAGTAATGCTCTGTCCTCGTTGTAGTGCCGTCTTCGACAAAAAGGCAGCACAAAACTTAGAGGGAATGGAGAAAGCAAAAAGAAGGGGGAATTAGAAGTCTTCCCAACCAGCAGAAGAAAGATTCGACCCCAGAAGAGGAGACCTAACACATTTAAGCCTACAAATAAGGCTCCAGATGACAGATGGGTTAATCCAAGACGACAAGCCCAAGGACAAGGGAAGTGGAAGGATTTCAAAGTTCGACGGGGATCTTCCATATCATATAGAAAAGAGTTCCAAAAGTCTAATAAGATGACTTACCCCTCTGAAATTTACAAGGGCAAGAACCCTATGACGAAGTCACAATGGAGGAGGTATCAACGTCAAAAGAAAGCAGAGAAGGAGGCTGCGGGAAAAGCCAAGCCAGAAACCAGCAGTAATGTTTAAATTTTGAATCAGAAAGAAGAATCGAAGGTTGAAAAGCCACTCGTTGCTCCAGAACAAGTGTCGTCGAAGGAGGACGTAACTAGGGATGATGAAATGACAGACGATTTTAACTCAGAGTTAGAGGCATCTTTTGAGGTGATGTATAACGTTGTCTCAGTGCTCCCCAGAGAGTATGACCAGATAATGGAAGTCGAAGATGAGGAAGAGGCTATGGAAGTCGAAACGGCCAGACACAGACCTGTTTGTTATTATATTATGAACAATGGATGCGTGGAAGAACAAAACACATTTTTTGAAAGGCCATATGATTCAATGAGGAGTCACTTGAAACCCCTGTTCACTAAAGGAAAAGTGGGCAACATAGGGGTAAATAAGATTTTGGTTGATGGAAGTGCGACAGTCAATTTGATGTTGCATTACATGCTTAAGAAGATTGGAAAGGATGATTCTGACACCAAACCTCACAACATGGTGTTGTCGAATTACGAGGGTAAAGTGGGAACCACCATGGGTGTAATACAAGTAGATCTAACTCTCGAAACCATCACAAGGCCGACAATGTTAATGGTAATTGCTTCAAAGGCAAATTACAACCTGCTCTTAGGCAGAGAATGGATACACGGCATAGGTGCCGTCCCTTCGTCAATACATCAAAGAATAACAATTTGGCGTGCAGACGGGACTGTCGAAAATATAGAGGCTGACCAGAGTTACTTTCTGGCTGAAGTAAACCAGGTTGACAGGCGAAGCTTCGACAGGAATCTGTCTCATATTTCTCCTTGTAGTCCTGCAACCTTCGACATGACGCCAACTGACAACGCCTTTTGATCACTATACCTTCATCCCACCACGGGTTTCACTGGGATAAAGAGGTAGTTGGCAAAGAAGATTATATTTTTGGAACCTCACACATCCAACCAACTGGCTGGGACATCGAATTTAGTGACAATGAGTGAGTCACTAGTTCTTGAAAAGATCGCGACTTATATAACCGAGAATAAAATCAAAGTGGCCTTAGAGGCTGAAGTAAAGTACATGGATGTCGAAGCCAACGATATCGAAGCAGATCAACAAGGTCTTGGAAGGGATATTGATAAAGATCCACCTGGAAAGGATCTGGGAGATTTTCAAAACCATAGGCTCGACGCGATCTATGACGATGAGCCTTTGGCCATTGAGAAGGATCCATTAGCAGCGAACATCAAGATGATGGCACAGGATCCACTCGAAGAAATCGATTTGGGGTCGGGGTGAGAAAAAAGACCAACCTACATCAGTGCAAAAGTTAGCCCTCAACTTAAGGTCGAAATAGTCCAGTTGCTGAAGGAATTCAAGGATTGTTTTGCATGGGACTATGATGAAATGCCTGGTCTGGATAGGAATCTGGTCGAACTAAGGCTACCAATAAAGCCTGGAAGAAAACCTGTTAAGCAAACTCCAAGGAGATTCACACCAGAGATCCTTTCAAAGATTAAAGAAGAAGTCGAAAGGCTCCTTAGATGCAAGTTCATCCGCCCGGTCAGGCGGGAGACTTCCTAAGCTTTGTGGTCCACAAGAAAGGGATCAAAATCAATCAGAACAAGGCCTAGGCAATAATGGAGGCGAAAGCGCCATCTACAAAGAAGGAATTGCAGTCTCTACTTGGCAAGATCAACTTTCTCAGAAGGTTCATCTCCAACCTTAGTGTGAAGATGCAGGCCTTTTCCCCTCTACTTCGCCTGAAGAAGGAAGACTTCGAATGGGGGCAAGAGCAGCAGGATACCTTCGACAAGATCAAGGAGTACCTGACGTATCCTCCAATTTTAATGTCACCTTATAGAAGTAGGAGTATGAGGCTGTACATATCCGCGTCGAACAAGACATTAGGGAGCATGTTGGCTCAAGAGGATGAGAATGGTGTCGAAAGAGCCATTTATTACCTCAGTAGGGTCTTGAACGATGCGGAAACTAGATATAGTGTAGTCAAAAAGTTGTGTTTATGTTTATACTTTTCTTGTATAAAGTTGAAGCACTATATAAAACCAGTGGATGTATTTGTCTCTTCTCATTTCGATGTTCTAAAATACATGTTATCTAAACCAATTTTGTACAGTCGAATTAGAAAATGGGCATTAGCATTAACTGAATATTCTTTGACATACTTACCTTTAAAAGCTGTCAAAGGACAAGTAGAGGCTGATTTCATAGTCAACCATGCTATAAACGAAAAGTGTTTGGACTACATTAAACTAGAACCATGGAAGTTATACTTCGACGGCTCTAGTCATAAAAATGGAACTGGAATAGGAGTTCTTATTATTTCTCCTAACAAAATTCCAACAAGATTCAAGTACAATCGAAGGCCTATGTTCAAATAATGAGGCAGAATATGAGGCTTTGATAGCCGGACTTGAAATTTTATTGGAATTGGGGGCAACTCGGGTCGAAATAATGGGCGACCCTGAGTTAGTCATAAAGCAAATAACAAAGGAGTACATGTGTGTCAAAGAAAATTTGATTATGTACTTTGTAATAGCCAATCGACTCTTGAGAAGATTCGATATGGTAACGATTCGACATATCCCTCGAATAGAAAACCAGGAGGCAAATGACTTAGCACAAATTGCTTCTGGTTATAAAGTATCAAAAGAAAAGTTGCAAAAAGCCATTGAGGTTAGAGGAAGAGTCGTGTCAGCTAGATTATCCCCATCAGATTTGGAGACGATAAAGCTAGGATACGCTGACAAAGAGAATTTTGAATTTTTTAACATAGATAGTTCGACGATTGGAGACTATAGGAAGCCAATAATAGAGTATCTACAAAATCCAACAGGACCAATCGAACGGAAAATCAGGTATCGAGCTTTAAGTTATGTTATTTTGGGTAACGAATTATTTAATAAAACTCCTGAAGGGATATTACCTAAGTGCCTAAGTGAATCCGAAGCATACATAGCCTTGTCGAATGTACATAGTGGGGCATACGGTGCGCATCAAGTAGGTCATAAGATGAAGTAGTTGTTATTCTGACAAGGAATGTATTGGCCAACCATGTTAAAAGATTGCGTCAAATTCTCGAAAAGATGTCAAGAATGCCAGGTGCATGCAGGGATATCACACATTCCTGCGAGTGAGTTGCATTCTATAGTAAAGCCTTGGCCCTTTAGGGGTTGGGCTTTGGATTTGATTGGAGAAATTCGACCAGCATCATCAAAAAGACAGAAGTTTATTTTGGTGGGTGTTGATTATTTTACAAAATGGATCGAAGCTATACCTTGAGTAAATGTGGATCAAGAAGCCGTGATCGAATTTATTCGAAAACACATAATCTATAGGTTCGGGATCCCAGAGACTATAACAATAGATCAAGGATCTGTTTTTACTGGTAAAAATATGCAAGCTTTTGCGAAAGAAACGGGGTTCAAACTTCTCACATCAACGCCTTATTATGCTCAAGCAAATGGACAAGTCGAAGCGGAAAATAAAGTTATAATTGGTTTTATAAAGAAGCATGTGGGAAGAAAGCCAAAGTATTGGCACAAAACTTTGGACCAAATTCTGTGGACTTGTCGAACCTCTCCTAAGGAAGCTACAAATGCCACGCCATTTCGACTAACATACGGTCATGATGCAGTCCTGCCGGTCGAAATATATCTACAATCAACAAGAGTCCAAAGGCATCATGAAATTCCATCAAACTCATATTGGAATATGATGGTAGATGAGTTGGTGGATTTAGACGAAGAAAGATTAATTGCGCTAGAATTTCTAAAAAGGCAAAAAGAAAGGGTGGAAAAATCTTACAATAAAAGAGTAAAAGGAAAGGTGTTTTCGATTGGTGACCTTGTTTGGAAAGTTATTCTTCCCATGGATCGAAAAGATAGATTTATGGGAAAATGGTACCCTAAATGGGAAGGAACCTTTCAAATTACTAAAGTGTTTTCGAACGGCGCATATGAAGTTGAAGAATTAGACAAAGATAAGCGAGTACTGAAAATAAATGGGAAATATTTGAAAAAATATAAACCCATATTGCAAGAAGTAAAGATAGAAATCGAATAAACATGCAAATCAGAAACAACTAACATGGTGGATTAAAACTCTTTTCGCCAAACAAATAGCTTAATGTCATTACAAAAATAGGCCTTAAAAGGCCAAATAAAATTACAAATTTTAAACAGGGAAAGCGGTTGAAATTCAAGAAAGTTTCCATTTAATGAAAAGAGTCGTGGGATACGTGGCAGCTATGAATGGATGGATTGGATGGTGGCAGTTATTTTTGATCCACAATCTTCTAGGGAATATGATCGTGATGATTAAAAGATCTTAAGAACGTGGGCTGAAGAGATGTTTCAGAAAATGTGTAATAATGACTCTGACGTCACAGATGTCAAGTCATGTGAACAGTCGTTCGTCAAATTATTAAAGGCGTCGAATTATGTTGTCAAAAAATGTTTTTCCTCCTTTGTCGAAAATGCATTTTTTGGGGGGCAATTTGTAGGCTCCTAATTTCGACGCCTGGAGTTTGTTCAGGAGATTAAAAGTTTGAGATTTTCCAGGACATTTCGACAGAAGTTCAGTTTTGGTGAAAGAAGGTTAGTCGAAAACAAGTGTTCAGTTGGAATGGAATAGTTGAAGATTTTTTCTAATTATTGGAGATGTTTCGACATAATGGTATGAAGACCTGTTTTCGACGGATATTTTGAAATTTAAATCCAGGAGGGAAATTTGTTTGGAAGCAGGTCGTGTGGAATGCATCTAAGAGTTGAAGTCATGCAGAATGTCATTTGTCGCCATTATGAGAAATAGCTGTTGTTAACAGTTATTTTGATTGTATATAAATAGGGAGTCATAGTGTTAGATTTCCGTGTGTGTTCAAAATTTGTACAAGTTACTCAAGAATACTCAAAGTAACCGTGAGAGAGAAAAGAGTGGTTACTGAGAAAATGTACGTTTGAAAAACACGAGTCTCTTTATTTACATTTCAATGAAGTTTTAAATTATTTACTCGTAATTTCTTTTACATTTCTTGCAATTTCCTTCTTGCATTTGTATTACGTTTTTCGCCATTTCATCTTTAAGAATAAAACTTAATTATTTCGTCTGAATCATATTGATTTATGAAAACAATGACGAATGTGACGTACAAAAAGTCTAATTTTCATACAAATTGTCAAAACTCTTAAAGCACATTCTCTTATGATTTGTATGGTCGATCCTGTAAGTAAACTAATTTTTACAAAATTAGGAGACCAACGGTTGTTTGCTAATTTTCCAGAAAAACAACTATATGGTGGATTAGAAATCAAATCATTTTTAATGATCGGATTGCTAATCTTGAAGATATTCTAATGAGGTTGAAGCAAGGCTCTTGGAATTGGTTGAAATTTCGATTCAAAACAATGCCTAAATGTAGTTTCTATAATTGGTGCAAATCACCTCTTGTTTTTTTGTGATTTATGTGTTATTTAGTCCAGCAGTGCCTTTTTTCTTTTGATGGTGTAATTGTGTAATCCTTATTTTTGGATTGGTGTACTCTTAGTATGCCTTGATGAAGTGTTGCTTATAAAAATAAAAATGAAAACCATGATGATATATTTTTTCAATATTATAAAAGTAAAAATAAAAACCATGATGATATATCTTTTTCAACAATGGTGAAAGATAAAAATTTACATCAAAGATCTATAGCCTAATAATAAAAATATCATTGTAGACTTAAATCTACTACTTCCATCATTTCTACTTGTATTTAAAAAATTGCAACTACTTTTTATTACTTCTGTTGAAGACTAGTGGTTGTGGAGATAAAATTTTAAGGGTGAATATACTACCTGCAGAAGCGGATTCATGAGTTGGGGGGCAATTTATTTATTTGGCAAGAATTTCATAACCCTCTTCCAGCTAAGTATCCTACAACATTGAGCTACATTATTTCTCATAAGTTAAATATCTCTAAAATTGGTAACATGTGGAATCAAATTTACAATGTGGACATGGTGATGCATCGACGCAACCATTATTGTTGAATTATACATCTGAAATTACGCTATATAATTTGAAATTCGAGGTTCAAAATATTCAATAAAGGAATAATCAACTAGTTAATTTCCCAACTAACTGAAATTAGAATAGAATATTAAAAGACAATATTGATGATAACTATTACACGCAGCACAAGAATTTGGTGCATGCATGGGGCCTATATAGATAGACACTAAAGAAGAAGAGTCTAAATAAAAGCTGTGACCACTAATGAATATGTATAGTAAGTAAATAGAAGTTGGGTTGCATAATGCATAGATAGACTTTGATTCTTTAATTTGCATCGAATATAGACCCACCACAACCTCTCTACACCTTCCTATATGTTGTATTTAACTTTTTATTTATTTATTTAATATCTCTGTGTCTGTAGTATCTGCTTGTTCTTGTGACTACTATAATCATCATCGTCAGAAAAAGAAAGGCAATGCACTAAGACACTGCCTCGTATATTATAAAACCACCCACCTTCCCTATCCTACTGACAATTCCATAAATAATATTCGTGCGGTACCATATTTTCAGACTATGTTTTGTGAACATGTATAAATTTTCTAGGTTAAGTTGAGTCGTATTTAAATGTTGAGTTTGATTCTTACAGTATTACATCAAACAGTAGATATAGTTTGATGTTTAAATAATAGAATTTTTGAAATAAGTGAAAGATAATTTTTTTCTTACTTTAACCATAAGCAAACTTCAGAAAAATCGAAAAAATAACATGTCAATGGTTCATCATTACAATAAAGAGACACCGGATCCATTCAATCTATTTTGAGAGCTAAATTGAAAATTAAATTGAGGTATTTGACGTTTAAAAAAAGTTACACAAAATTGTATTTTATACAAACAATTAGAAGTTTTTTAGAAAAGAGATCAATTTTTTTTTTAATTATTCATAAGTATTAAAATAAAAATATTTCTTTTTCAACAAAGTGAAATAAAACTAATAAAAGAAATACTGCTATTATATAAATTAATAAAGAAAAATGTATTAAGTTTTCATTTTTTATAAGATTTATTATATACCTTCTAAAATATTGTTGTTGAGAACAAATTTATAAATAAAAATACTTATTTTAAAATTATTTTTATGAAATAATTTTGTATTGAGATAGATAATAATATCTAAATTACACATCAATGTTCCTTGAAGAAAAAATTAAGAGCGATATTTTGTCTTTATGAAAATGATGCATCTCCACCAAATGTGCTACATGGAGATTTTGTAAATTAGATGCCTACATTTTTATATTAATAAGTAGAGGAATACCAGCGTGATGCGAGGTTGTAAGTTTATTTATTTATTTTTTATTGAATTTTAAATATGTTAAGAATTTATTTTGATAAAATATGATTAATAAATTTATGTTATAATAATGTATTATGAATTATAATTGAAATAATTATATGAATTAATCATATCTAAAAAGATATATTTTATTACAAAAGAAAAATACTATGAGCATGACAAGGTTTGCGTTTTTTGTTTCCGCCATTTAGAGGATAATTCTCATTTATTCTTCTCTTGTCAATTTTCGTCTTTGGTGTGGGATAAGATCTGTGAATGGGTGGACATAGATAATATTCCGGAAGTTAGCGTTACACTTCACGCGAAGGCTTGGAATTCGTATCTTAAAGGTCGTTGTAGAGTGCGGAAGATAAATTCAATGTGGTTTATTATTTGTTGGATCTTTTGGAGGGCAAGAAATAATATTCTGTTCAAAGGAGCTTTGTACGACGTTGACGACATTGTTAGTGAAATTAAAGTCATGTCGTGGAATTGGTTGATCTTAGGACAAGTTGATAGTACGAAATGTAGGTTATATGAATGGTATAAATTCTCATTCGACTTTTTGTGATTGTCATTTCGATCATTGGTGTTTGTAGTTCTTTTGTTTTGAGATTTTCTTAATCTCTCATCAATGAAGTTGCTTATCAAAAAAAAAAAACATTCTTGTAAATTAAAATGGATATTATTTTATATTGATTCTCATATATTTTTTTATACGTATCTTTGATTTAGATATTTAATGTTAAGTGGTTAAAGATATGTATTAATTTTTAGTGCTAAATAAAATTAAAGATTTATTTGTAATTATTATAAAACTTTAGTTATCACATGAATAAGGGTTGAAAATGCTAGTTATATTAATTATTATCAAACTTTTGTTATATTATTTATCACATGAATAAGGTTGAAAATTATTATCAAACTTTATCAATTACTTATTTTAATTTTTATTAATTGGAATGTAAAATTTATTTGATTTTTTCGTTGATATCTGTTGAAATATGAGTGTTTTTTTTAAACACTATTATTGTTGTTTTTATTACACTCAATATGGTCACTATTGTAAAAGAAAATAGTAAAATATAATTCACTTTTGAAAAAAAATCTATATTCAAATATGCGAGAAATCAAGAATCTTGTTGTTTGTAATTAGTTTATTATTTGGTATTATATAAAAAATATAGTAGTAAAGTATATAGAAACGATAAAGAATTGTTGCATACACTATTATTTTTTAAGATCAACTCTGTGACTTTTCTCTAAAAATTGTATAAGAATCACTTAAAAATTAAAAATATTTGTTTCAAGTGTTATTTTTATTGTTATAATTTTAAGAAAACAAAATATTTTATTGTGTTTGGATTCTCACGTCTCTTTTATTTTTGAAATTTGAAATAATTTTCTTAGTTGAAGTAACTATTAAGAGAATACACATAGTTAGAGTAATGGTTTGTTTGTTAAACCATTTTGTTCAAAATGAGATTTTCTTTTTCTATCTTCGGAAGGATTCAAACCTGTCACCTCCAATAGAGTAGAAGTATTGTATTTGACTTTTTGAATAATGAAAATAAGTTTTGAAATGTGTCACACGGGACTATGGAATGCTGTAGCACAAATGGAGTAGAATTGTAAGCATGAGAATGCGTGCTTCTGTTTTAATATATTATAATAGATAATTCTAGTTTTATTAAAGGGCCTAACTAATTTAGGGAAAATTTATTTTGTTGGGGTCTAAAGCATATAGAATGGTAATTTAGTATTTTAGTATGTTGCCTATGTGGTCTTAGTATTTGTGTATAAATAGAGTAGCGGTAGCTGTCATTTATAATCATCTTTCTTATAGCTTTTGTAGCCGTCATAGCAGAGCAATAAATATTCTTTCATTCTTTTTGTTTTCATCACCTAGTGCATTAACAATTGGTATCTAGAGCTCCGGTTCAGATCCACGGGAAACACAAGTGAAATGGTGAGGCGTTGTGTGATTAATTTCGTTTCTTGAATTTGTGTTGAATCTTGAACGAAATGTAACAGAATCACATTTTCTGATTCTGCAGGATTCGGAAACACTGTGTTTGGTGAGATTTGAGTGACTTGCACAAGGTTGAAGATGAACAGAAACGGTAGTCTGGGCACCAAGCTTCCAGTGTTCGATTGCAATAACTGGAATTGTTGGATGATTCATATGTGTGTATTGTTTGGCGCTCAAGATGTTCATGATCTCGTCAATGATGGTTATGTTTCAGTTGCACTTCCATAAAATGTAACCGATGCGCAGAGAAATGCTCAGTGTGATCTGAGGAAGAAAGATAAGAATGTGTTGTTCTACATCCATCAGTGTGCAGACGTGAACGTGTTTGAGAAAATTGCTGATTCGACGACGGCGAAGGCTGCGTAGGACACACTGGTTAAGTGTTACGGTGGTGACGCATCAGTGAAGAAGGTGAAGCTTCAGTCTCTACGAAAGCAATATGAGAATCTCAACATGAAGGATAACAAGAAGGTCTCTGAGTACATCTCCAGAGTGATTCTGATCACAAATGAGATGAAAGCTTGTGGAGAAACCCTTTCTGAACAAGTAATCATTGAGAAAGTTTGATTATATTGTGGTAGCAATAGAAAATTCTAAGGATCTAAGCACCATGAGAATTGAAGAGCTGCAAAGCAGTCTAGAAGCACAAGAGTTGCGTCTGACTGAGAGAACTTCTGAAAGATAAGTAGATGAGCAGACTCTGAAAGCATCTTCTGGTAAGAAGCATCAGAAATAATCTTGGTCATACGCCAGGAGAAAATGTGATGGTGTTCAGAAGTCAGAAACCTCAACTTATGATAGGAAGAAGAATCCTCAAAACGGAAGAGAGAGGTATGACAAGAAGAAGATTCAGTGCTACTGTTGTAAGAAGTTTGGCCACTTTGTTACTGGTTGTTGGTCAAACAAGGAAAGGAAGTCAGAAGAAGCAAACGTAGCCAGAAGAGATTCTGATGATGAATCTGTGCTACTGATGGCTTCTGAATTTGATGATACGAATTTGACAGACTGGTGGTATATGGACACTGGTTACTCAAATCATCTTACTAGAAATAAGAAATGGCTGGTTGACTTTGACTCTAGAAAGAGGACAAAGATCAGATGTGCTGATAATAAATACCTCAACGCTAATGGTATGGGAAATGTCAGAGTCGTTCTGAACAATGAGAAAACAGAATTGATCCAGAATGTGTGGTATGTAACTGGCATGAAACGCAATCTGATGAGTGTAGGGCAACTAATTGAGAAAGGTTTTTCAGTTACCATGAAGGACAATCTTTTGAAGTTGTATGGATGTAATCAGAAGTTGATTATGGAGTCAGAACAAGGAAGGAATAGAACATTCAAGGTGAATGTCAGAACTGCAGACTCTGAATGCCTTAGTGTAATAAGTGTTGTGAAGGAAAGTGAGTTGTGGCATAGAAGAGTCGGTCATCTGAATTTCAGAAGCTTAGGGCATCTGAATTCGAAGAAGCTGGTACATGGAATTCCTACAAATAAGAAGCCTGAGAAGTCATGCAAAGTGTACATGGAAGGAAAGCAACCAAGATTACCATTTGTGTCAGAAGTAGCTTCAAGAGCAAAGCATGCCTTGGGAGTAGTGCATTCTGATGTGTGTGGTCCATTTCTAGTAGCATCCATTGGAGGGAATAATACTTCGTGCCATTTGTTGATGAATTCACAAGGATGACATGGGTATCCCTTATAAAGTTCAAACACGAGGTGTTTGCTGAATTCAAGAAATTCAAAATGAAGGCTAAGAATCAGAGTAGCCAGACTCTGAAGATTCTCAGAACCAATGGTGGAGGTGAGTATAACACCATTGAGTTCAGAAAGTTTTGTGAGGAGAATGGAATTGAGCATGAGGTTACTGCTCCTTATACTCCTCAACACAATGGTCTTACTGAGAGAAGAAATCGTACTTTGCTTGATATGACGAGAAGCATGCTGAAGGAGAAGAAGCTTCCTCACACGTTATGGGGAGAAGCTGTTGCCACCGCAGCATATGTGCTCAATAGTTGTCTAACAAAGAAATTGAAGGAAATAGTTCCTATTCAGAAGTGGACTGGAGACAAGCAAAATGATAGCCATCTGAAGGTGTTTGGTTCTGTATGTTACAAACATGTTCCAGAAGCCAGAAGACAGAAGCTGAATGATATAAGCAAAGTGATGTTACTGGTGGGGTACCACAGTACATGTGCGTACAAGCTTTATTGTCTAGAAAATAATAAATTTGAATTCAATAGAGACGTCATTGTAAAGGAATCAGAAGCTTAGGATTGGAATATGTCTCAGTCTAACTCTGGTGTGAGAACTTCTCAAGAAAAGTTAAAATTAGAAGTTTGTGAAGATGAGTCAGAAGCTGGAGCAGATTCTGATGCTAGAATAGACTCTGAAGGCGAGTCTGACTCTGATGGTGATTCTGACTTTGAAGGAGACTCAGAAGGTGAAGATGATTCTGATTCTGATTCTGGTGGTGATTCAGATTCTGGGAATATTCCAGACTCTAAAGGTGGTCAAGGTTTTGGATGAATTCAACCTTCTGAAGCAAGAGCTTCTGAAGGAGAAGCTTATGAAGATAGAACTTCTGGGGTTCCAGCATCCGAAGTAGATTCTGAACGAGGTCAGAGGCCACAGAGAGTCAGAAACATCCCAAGAAGATTTTCAGAGTATGACATGCTACGAGATACTGAAATAGACTCTGAGGGAGATGTTATTCAGTGTACCATGGTAGTAGACTCTAAACCAGTAAGTACAGAAGATGCCCTCAAAAAGAAAGTTTGACTGGAGGCCATGAAAGAAGAACTTAAGGCTATTGAAAGAAATAAGACTTGGAAGTTGACTAAGCTTCCAAAGGACAAAAAAGCTATCAGCGTCAGATGGATTTTCAAGGTGGAGCTAAAGCCAAATGGATCAATTGGCAATCACAAAGTGAGGTTAGTAGCAAGAGGATTTCTACAGAAACCTGGGCTGGATTATTCTGAAGTTTTTGCACCTGTAGCATGACATGAAACAATCAGACTTGTGATTGCAATAACTACTAACAGGAATTAGCCTCTGATGCATTTAGATGTGAAATCTGCATTTTTGAACAGTCTATTACAAGAAGAGGTATACGTACAACCTTCTGGATTTGTTAAAAGGAATCAGGAAGGGATGGTGTACAGATTAAATAAACCTTTGTATGGATTGAAGCAAGCGCCCAGAGCTTGGAATCTGAAGATTGATTCATTTTTCAAGGAGCAGGGGTTTCAAAAATGTGAGATGGAGGACGGGGTTTATGTTCAGCATACCTCTGAAGGCAATATGATTATGGTGTGTCTGAATGTTGATGACATATTGCTGACAGGGAGTTCTGAACAAGAGATAACCAAGTTCAAGGTGTTGATGAATAAGTTTGAAATGACTGACCTCGAGAAAATGACATATTTTCTAGGGACGAAGTTTATGTACTCTGAGAAAGGTATCATTTTACACCAGTTGGAGTATGAACTTGAGCTTCTTAAGATATTTAAGCTGCAGAATTATAAGGTTGTTGTCACACCTTTAGAAACCAATCACAAATTGGATTTTGATTCTGAAGGTGAGGATGTGGATGTTACAACCTTCAAACAGTTGGTTGGTTCTCTAAGGTATATGTGTAATACCAGACCTGATATCTGTTATACATTTGGAATGTTTAGTAGGTTCATGAGTAAACCTAAGTGGTCCCATTACCATGTTATTGTCAGGATTCTGAGGTATATCAAGGGAACTCTGAAGTATGGAGTGATATTCCCTTCTAGAAGAAAGACTAATTCAGAGCTAATAAGTTACTCAGACTCTAATTAGTGTGGAGATAGAGATGACAGGAGAAGTACTTCTAGATACTTGTTTAAGTCTTTGGGAGGTTCTATTTCTTGGTGTTACAAGAAGCAACATGTTGTTGCACTATCAACGTGTGAAGCTGAGTACATCGTAGGTGATGTAGCTGCATGTCAAGTTGTATGGCTTATGAATATGCTGCAGGATCTGAAGATCAAAGTAAACAAGCCTTTGAAGCTAATGATTGATAACAAGTATGCAATCAATCTTGCCAAGAACCCAGTTTTGTACGGGAGAAGTAAGCATATTGAGACAAAGTATCATTTTCTGAGAAGTCAAGTACAGAATGAAGTGCTAGAAGTTGTGCACTATAGCACCAAAAAGCAACTGGCAGATGTTCTGAGAAAGGCGATCAAGACGGGTCAATTTCTCCACTTAAGGGATAGAATTGGTGTTGTTAGTTTTGATTAGGAAATCCTAAATTAAGGGATGGTATTGAAGGGTAATTTAGTATTTTAGTATGTTGCCTATGTGGCCCTAGTATTTGTGTATAAATAGACTAGTGGTAGCTGTCATTTATAATCATCTTTCTTACAGCTTTTGTAGCCGTCATTTCAGAGCAATAAATATTCTCTCATTCCTATTGTTTTTATCACCTTGTGCACTAACAAAGCAAAGATTTGGACTGCCTTAGAGAGATGTCACATCATTCCTCAAAATTATAATACATTCGATATGTGTCATGGGCATCTCTCTTATATATTCAATTTTTTTTGAATTTTTAATGATTTACTCATTTACTTATATGTATTAAAGTCAATACTTCTCAAATGTTGTGCATATGGGTTTGGTTATTCTTTCGCGATAATGATTCATTCATTCATTCATTGTTAAAGTGAGATTTAACCACTCATATTTGAATAAAATGATAAATGTAAATTTTATCACATCCAAAGTCTCTCTCTTGTGATATTGAAATATTGATCAGTTGTAGCTTTAGGCTTTTTTGTAGTTTCCAAAAGGTGGTATCAATGGCCTTACTTGACTTTATGGAAGAGCGAGATCTCTATCCTATTATGGGCTCTCTCTCTCTCTCTCTCTCTCTCTCTCTCTCTCTCTCTCTCTCTCTCTCTCTCTCTCTCTCTATCTCTATCTCTATCTATATATATATATATATATATATATATATATATATGAAAAAGAACAAGATTAACAACAAAATAAACGAAATCATCTTATACCATTCAAGTTACACATGCATAGGATATTCTTCAAAAAGGGATAAAAAAGTCTCTAACTTCAAATGTTACCTAGGGTGCAATGGAGATTTAACCTCGGTGATACAAGCGAGGTAATAAAGGGTGTCATGAAAACTTGTCACTTTATCCTGCGGTTTCCGATTAACATAGGGGATAGTTGAAATGGTCATTGGTTCGATCCCCAGTAACTTGATTTTTATATTTTCAAAACTAGTGCCACATACCTATGACCAAAATCAAGGGAAAAATAATTTTTTAAAATACAAATTACATTGCTTACACAGAATAATAAATTAAATTGTTTACACCGAATATTACTTAAGAACACAGACCTTTGACCCAAATATTTTTCTGCTCTTGCAATTCATCATAGAACAATGTTTCAATGTTTCTGATATAAAATAAACAAGTTTCAATGTTTTCATTACCAAATTTTGATATTCATAATGCTTTTATAATATGGCATGGGTTTCAAATGGATATTTTTTAGGTTTCACGTGGATCACTAATGGCAGTGTCTTGAGCGTTGATACTCAGTAAATAGATGACAAAGTTTATTTAAGGAATGTGAAAAAACTCAATAAACACGCTTATTTTTTCCTTCGGTTATGACTTAAACCCAAGGTTAAAAAACATTTTTTTTAAATAAAAAAATACAATAAATTTGGTAATTTTAACCTTTATTTTTTAAAGAAGCGAGGTAAAAGATGACTTTTATTGCCAAAAAATGGTGAATGGAAAAAAAATTATGTATTGTGTTATTTTTTTTAATTTTTTTACCATTCACCATTTTTTTTATGTTGCAATGTGATTAGAATAAATTTCTTAATGTTGTCAATCGAAGAAATCAATATATATATATATATATATATATATATATATATATATATATATATTAGGGTTAAATATGTTTTTAGTCCCTATAAAGTTTGAAATTTCATTTTTAGTCCCTCCTGGGTTTTGGCAACGGTTTTAGCTGGTTTTGGCAACGGTTTTTTTGTAAAAACCGTTGCCAAAAGGTAGGGAAGGACTAAAAATGAAATTTCAAACTTTATAGGGACTAAAAACATATTTAACCCTATATATTATAGAAAGTTTTCTTTGATTAACAACATTGGAAAGATGTTTCATTAAACATTGATGTGAACAACAACAACAACAATAACAACAACAAAAAATAACATCATTGCGTGAGATAGATTGCAAGAATAAAACAATGATTTGTGAAAGGTTGGTGTAAGAAGAACAACACAGAACCAAAAAAAATTATGTTTTGCAATCCATACGACAAAATGATGTTTAAAAGTATGGAGTGGTTGAACTTGTGAGCTAGGTTTAGGGTAAAACTTAATGAATGAATCATTTTATAGTAAAGTCCGAGTATCTTACCTCTCGATTGTTTCAAAAACCGAGGAAATAGAAATTTAATAATAAAATAAAATCTTAAATAATAAGAAAGATGTCACTTTTAATGAAAAACAAACAAAAACTGCAGTTGCTAGGACTCGAAGCATGTACCCTGAATTAGTTTACCCCTCAGTTTTATTCTTAAATCGAGAGAATAGATGATAATTTTTTGAAAAAAAAATAACATAGTGCATCTTGGAATTTTATCTAAGATTTTTGTTGGATGAGGTGAAATCTTTGTCATAAAATGTAATATATGTAGTTGTGTGTGCAACATTGAATTAATCAGCTTTACAACTTCAGCTTTTGCGAGATCTCTCAAGAAGTGAAATCTTGTCGTAACGTGTTTTTTTCTTTCATGCATCACAATATTATTAGACGACTTGATACTTGAATTATTGTCACAATAGACGATATTGCAATTTTTGTTTAACTCTTTATTATGCTTCATCATATTTTATTCCATGTTGGATGCATGCCTTTGTTCCATCAATATTATGATTCATATATACTAAATTCCTTGGCAAATACATGATGTTGCTACTACAAACTCTTCTTATGTGGTTAAGAGTGCCACAATTGGTTGTTTCTTTAATGACCAAGATAGTTCCTTTGATTATAGCTTAAAAACATAATTGTAGATGTTTTTATGTCATTATGATCACCTTTATAATTAGAGGCATACCGTCAAAACACTAATTTCTCCAAATTATTATGCTCCTCGACATATTCATTATAATCATATTCTTCTATTTTTATACTCCATTGTGCGATGAAATTTCATATTACCTCTTCCCAAAACTAACACTTTTGAATTGTCATCTAATTTTATAGATTCGTGAAGTAGACCATCAAAGTCAAACAATCATTCTTTGTTTTTCACCAAATGGTTGTTAGATCTTGAATCAAGAAACCAAACCCCTTCTTGAACACCAGTACAAACACATTCTTAAGCCATTAGGAGCATTTATTACTATTCATAAAACTTCACATAATTAGTATTTTCCTCCTAACTAGGACATTCAGTGTGATACCGTTGAAACAGTATACTAGGGGGTTTGAAAATCGTCTCCACGGGGATTGTAGTGATTTCGCTTGCCGTTCTGCAGTTTATAATGTTTTAAGTAGGGTTTTCAAAGTTTGTTTGTTTTGGATCTTAACTTTGTCACGATTTTTTTAGTAAAGATTAAATTATAAAAGATGTTTGTTTAACAAGATATATCAAAGATAGATTTCATCAACCTAACTTGTATATATTCGACTAATCAAGCATGTGAACTCGTTTCTGATTAATTCAATCATGTATCCTCTCAATACCGTCTATGTCTAGAGCAGTATCGTGAATATTATTGTATTCGTCATTAGATGATGTCTCATGCTAGCAACCGATACAATAATCTTTAAGAACAACACAAAGCAAATATCAATTCACAAATCTATGTCTAGAGTTTGTTTGTTGATAGATGAATATTTTAGATTAAAGTTTTTAAATCTATGTCTAGAGTGATACAAATCATAAATGGATCTTCAAGAACAAAAACATTCAACATATATTAATCATTCACTTGTTCACATACAAATAGATCAAAAGAAATACATACAAGCTAAGATAGACTACCTCTACCTTTGATACAAAGGATTTAGCTACCATTGTCATGGTAGCTTGCTTTACAAGAAAATAAAGAAGATGAATGAGCATCCAAGATGAAGAATTGATCTAGGATGCGAATCTAGCTTCTACTTATAAAATATCACTTCTTGATGAAGAGATGATGATCCTAGGGTTTTTTCTCCCAACCAATGTTACTATCTATGAAAAATGAAGTTATGGAGTTATGATCCCCAAAAAGTGCTAAATAGTACAAAAATATCTAAACAGAATTTGTCCTATTTGCACTGCGAACTTCACCTATAGGCACTTAAAGTGCCTTTGAACAGCTAAACTGCCCCTGAGGTTTTCTTGACTTCGCACTACGAAGCTCCTGTTCACACTGTGAATTTCTTCGCTCAGACCTCACACTGCCACCAGTAAGGGGTTTAGCTACTGCGCACCATCCAAATGTTCTGGTTTGCTTTGGCTTCTCCTTGAGCTCGCACTGCGAGATCGCCTTCTGTTCGCTACTTGCTCGCACTGCAAACCTGCTGGATTCTTCCTCATTTCTTTAGATTCCTTGTCCATTCAATTGTGCCTTATTCTTTGATAATTCAACCTATTTCCTGCACAATAGCACACATAACAAGGCATCCAAAGGTAAAATCAATTATCTTGAAAAATCACATAAAACATGGATTAATTCAATTGAAACTTGAGAAATGAGTTGAAAAATGCCAAGAATAATGGATCAAAATAAGACATATTTGACATTTAACTAACTCTCCCCGACTAGAATTTTACTTGTCCTCAAGCAAAGTATGCCCCTCATGAAAACAAGAGGATTTGCTTAAGCATAGTTTCAACCAAGAAAAAATTTATGGTTCAAATTCAACATAAGAATGCATACAAGCAATGATCACAACTTCCTAGAATCAACAATGATAAAGAATTTAGTTCTTAAACAAATATCATGAAATATTTCACAAAATAACTAAATTCTCACACTTGTATCACTCTAACACTCCTCTTCAATTAATGGATGAAGTAAATTGCGTGTTTACAACCGCGAGACAATTACACTCAACTAAACAACAATGTTAACACAATTTAATTCATACATTCATCAATCGATCAAATCAGAAATTATGGAAGCAAAAGATCACTAAGGGCTTTCAAGGTTGTAGTTTGGCTAGGTTCACAACAAAGGGTAATTTATAAAGGTCATTGAATCGAAATTGCCAATGCAAAAGATACATTCATTATACAAGTTATTTACTCATTACAACTTCATTCACCTATCCCTTTTCTCAATTGCTCACCTTCTCAAACTTCCTTTTGCACAATTATTTGCATTCTCTATTTTTTTTCTTTCAAACAAACATTCTTTTTCTTTTCTTTTTCACATTAATATTCACAATTTTTTCTTTTCTCTTCTTGTTTGAAATATTTCAAAATTTTGAGCAACCTACCACTTTTCTTTCATTCTCCCCAACTTGAATACCATCAAACCTCAAGTGAATGCTCCTTGCTTTGTATGGCAAGGAAATCAATTTAGAACCAAGTTCAAAGGTTTCAAGAAATTTTTTTAGAATCCCACAAATTATAATGATGAACTTAAACTTTCAAATTATGTACATAAACCAAGTTCATCACTAAAATGGGATCTAATATATTAGGCTCAAACGGGTTAACGAATGCTCACTACTCACGGGTAAGTTACTTTTGGATATGGTTGTGCTCAATATAAAAAAACACCTTGATCCTTTCTAATGCTTCCACAAAATCACAATAATCAAAAGATTAAGCATAAATCGAACGAATTAAACAAAGTTATCAGTTATCCAAGCATTTAGTAAACGATGGAGGTTTCTCACAATTTATTGCTTTTGGACCTAAGTGACTCAAGCATTCAAATAAGTTGTAAAATGAAACAAAAATACAAATTTGTACAAAGCACAAAATTCATAATCGTTCTACAATTATAGAAAGCGGTAACCATGTACCTTACATGCATTCATCACAGTAAAAATCTTATCATCACCATCTAATCTTGGAAGAATCTTCATTGAATAGTTTTTTTGCAAACGAGCAACCAATATAGAAGTTTTTCTCTTTCACCATCAAGGAAGAAGCATAAAAACACTACGCCAAACAAGAAAAAAGAGGGCGCTTTTTTTGGCCTATGACAGCGTTTAAAAGCGTTGTCTAAGTCTGCGCTGTCGTAGGTAAAGACAACGCTTTTTTATTTATGAAAAAGCGCTCTCTAAAAGGGGACTTTAGACAACGCTTTTAAAAGCGCTGTCTAATGTATACGTTTAAAATTTTAAAGAATTTTTTTATATACTTTAGAGAGCGTTTTTTTCTTCAAAAGCGCTCTATAAAGGGGGACTTTAGACAGCGCTATTGAAAGCGCTGTCTAATGTATACGTATACTGGTTTTTTATATACCTTTAGAGAGCACTTTTAAACGCGCTGTCTTATGTATAACTTTAGACAGCGTTTTTTTCTCAAAAGCGCTGTCTTTTGTCTACGTATAATTTTGAAGATTTTTTTTAAAAATCCCATTTTAACCATTTTTTTATGCACAAACCTGTATAATTCACATTTCCATAAACCTGTATAATTCACATTTCAATAAACCAGTATGGATACGCATTTCCATCAACAAATTCTATTTCAAAACTAGAATTTACATTAATGTAGAATTCGCACAAATTCTATAAACTAGAATTTGTACATTTCAATAAACTAGAATTTACATGCAGAATTCACACAAATTCTATTGTATGGTTTCAAACCTATATAGAATTTACATTTCAATAAACTAGAATTTACATTACAAAACTATACATTCAAGAAAGAATTCTTCTTGCAATAAAAAATTCGCACAATTCCTCCTTAGTATCTTGCAATTGTTTCCTCGTGTAATAAGGACACGCCATATCATCGAAATACTACATAACAAAACAAAATACGCATTATTTAGTTAAAAATAATAAATTATATGACATATCCAATAAATATTAAAATAAATCCTAAGTTATAAAACCATGCATACCGTAATAGGAATCTCCAATTGTCCCATTTGAAGGATTTCTCTCATGAACCTCAAAACGAAGTACCCGCAGTCTATGCCATTACGCTGACGAGGGCACTACACATAGACAAACAAATAAGAAATAATATATAGATGTTTTGTGTTATCAAGTAGCATCACTAATAAGCAATATTGTGAAAATTAATATACCTCCACTTTGACCCATGTAATATTGGTTGCTCTAGCCCGTGCTACTCGTGCGTATCTTCCTGGTTACTAGACATTTGACCTGTAAGAAAGAAAAAAACAGAAATTAAATGACAAATATAAAAATCCATAATCCTAATCCATTGAATGATATAAGCTATATTGAATGATATAAGCTATAATTTTACAACTAGTACCTTTTTCACTAACGTCTCTTTCTTTTCTTGTTTGGAGTATGTTCTACCTGTCTCTTAACAACACGGACGGTTGGATTGATCCAAATACCCTCATTATGATCATTTCTAGTATATGATTCATTCGCTATAATATTTTCATCTTGATCATTTCTAGTAAATGATTCAATATCAACATCAATATCACCTTGATCTCCAACGTTTTCATCAATTACTTTGTTAGATAAAAGCACTATAGACCATTTTGTACTTGTCGGATCAGTGACATAGAACACTTGTTTAGCTTGAGAGGCTAGAATAAAAGGCTCATCTTTGTACCCCACCCTATTAAGATCCACTTGCAAAAATCCTGACTTATCCATTCGTACGCCATTACTATTTTCAACCCACTTGCAACGAAATATAGGAATCTGAAACTTCTCATAATCAAACACCCAAATGCGCTCGATAACCCCAAAATATGACAGATTTTCAAATTTGGGGTTTAAGTCTTTCACACTTGAAATGTGCATTGCTTCAGCTACCACGGTGACACCACTATTTTGCATAGTACTTTTATCATCTTGTTCTTTGGTATAAAATGTGTATCCGTTAATTGCGTATGCGCTATAAGAAAACACGACCATACTTGGACCATATGCTAAACATCTCAACCTTTCTGTTATTGAAGCGCGGTCTGAATAATACTTTGAATAAATATGATCCTTAAACCAAGGTATGAAACTTCAATTGTGCTCTCGTACTATCCAATTCTCATTTCTATTCGGATTTAAACCTCGGAGAACATCCTTGTGCATTTCAACATACGGCTCAACCTCATTCTCATTGTGTAGAACATACAAATGCACTTGATCTCGTTCGACCCTTGATACTGTCACAACTTCATTTCCAATTAACTTTTTTCCTTCTTTTTTTCGACAATATGAGATTTGGGGAGTCCAATTGATTGTACATTGGACAGATATTCAGTACTAAACTCAACCGCTTCTTCAACAATGTATCGTTCGGCAATACAGCCCTCTGGTCGACTTCGGTTTTTCACATACCCTTTTAATATTTTCATATAACGTTCAGCAAGGTACATCCATCTCATATAAGCCGGTCCACACAATTGTGTCTCTTTCACCAGATGAACAACTAGATGAACCATTATGTCAAAAAACGAGGGAGGAAAATACATTTCAAGATCACACAAAGTAATAACTATTTCTTTTTGCAATGTTGGTAAGATCGCAGGATCGATCACCTTACTGCAAATTGACTTTTGCCGGAGACAACTTTTTCTTATATCGAAAGACACCGCATTTAGGACACTCATTTAACGATGCATACTCATTTCGAAACAATACGCAATTGTTTGGACAGGCATGTATCTTATCATAGCTCATGCCAATAGAGCACAACATCTTTTTGGCCTCATATGTTCGATAGGGAAGAGCATTATCCTCTGGAAGCATATCTTTCATAAGGGCCAATAACTCTGTGAAACTTTTATCCGACCATCCATTGCCCGCCTTTAAGTTGTACAACTTTAATACCGCAGACAATCTTGTGAATTTGGTGCAACCATTATACAACGGTTTCTCTGCATCGCTTACCAACCTCTCAAACATTTTGGGACAATCCTTAAGATCTTCTTCAAGTGCTTCTGCAATCTCTTCGACTCGATCAGAATCGTATGTATCTGTGCCATTGTCGTATGAAGCGTAGGTCGTATTATCCCCCGATTCAACATTCCCGTTAATTTTCTCACCATGCAAATTCCAACATGTATAACTTCTATCAATTCCACTCCTCAATAAATGCGATGCCAACTGAACCGCGTCAACCCGACTCCCAAAACAGCAACCCAAGCAAGGACATATCATTCGACTGGGGTCTTTGGCGTGCGCAACAGCAAACTTAACGAATTCTGATACCCCATTGTCGTACTCTTTCGACAATCGACTTGAAGACATCCATTTCTTATCCATAGTTATACTAATTAAACTAAACAAAAAAAAAGAAAAAATGTTATACCTGTAGGGAAACGATCCGGCTTTCACACTTTGAACACAAGTAACCCCTATACACGTATCATAAAATGAAATATCATTAATTGACCAATTATGAGTCATAACTTGATAAGTGGCAACATGTAATCACAAACAAGCAACAATTAGAGGTAAACACCTACATATTCCAAGTACTCAAGAGCAAAATAAATACTTTAGAATCACTAAGTTTAGAGAACAGATCAAAATACAAGAAGAAAGGTGAGAGACAACCATTAATATAGGCTCATTGACTTATAATATAACTTTAAAAACCACGAAAAATTATAATTTAAAGTATCAAAAAAATTCTCTCCTCAATAAGTATAAAGTAGACAATTAACTTATAACAAAAAGTCACAAGTTCTAGAAAATAAAAGAAATGAACTTGGAAAAAAAGGATAGACCAAACACAATCAATTGGAAAAACAGTACAACACAACTAGCGAAATACAATTTCAATCAATACTAGGTTGTTTATACTAATCAACTTTGCCAAATATACAGTAGAAAATATTTAAAAGTAACCTTCCACAAAAAAATTATGCAAATTACTTGAGATACATTAAACTATTTAATAAGAGGTCTCAGGTCATTTAAGTATAAATACATCATAATCTAAGTAATCAGCCAATGTAGGCAAATGAAGAGCATCACTGACCTCAAAGTTATTAAAACTGAATTTACATTAAAAATACTTCAAATAAATATATTAAATTTCAATTCACATGAAAAATAAAAGCAAAAAATAGTTTGGGAAAATTTTCCTCAACTTGAAATCAAAAGAGGGAGCTTTGTATCCATTAATACAGTAGAAAATAAAAGTAACCATTAATATAGGCTCATCGTGAAAACTGTTTCCCCATAAAAATCAAATCAAAAACAAAAATTAAAAACAGAGAAATGAATAATAAAAGAGATCACTCAGTTCAGCAACAACGTACCTTATTCGTTTTCAGAGGATAAGAGAATAAGAACAACAACAACAACAACAACGTTTTCACGAAATGAATGCAACAATGACGGCAACAGTGATGACAACGGTGACGGCAACGGTGACGAAAATGGGAATGCAAGAACGACGGCAATGGCAATGCAAGAACGACGGCAAGGGTTTCAGTAGAAGAAACGGTCAAGAGAAGAAAATGAATAGAAGTGTCTGAAAATGTTTAGAAATTGTTTTATATTTTAATTCGTAAATGACCTTAGAGGGCGCTTTTAAAAAAACGCTTTCTTATGTGCAACCTATAAGAGCGCTTCCCTTAGAAAGCGCTTTCTAAAGTGAAAAGAATTTAAGACCTATAAGAGCGCTTTTCTGAAAGCGCTTTCTAAGGTTAACTTTAAACAGCGCTTTTTAAAAGCGCTGTCTAAAGTAATACCTATAACAGCACTTTCCAAAAAAGCGCTTTCTAAGGTGGCATCCATTTATTGCATTTAACAGCGCTTTTTAAAAGCGCTTTCTAAAGCCTGTCTTTTACTGCGCTTTTTTTAGCGAAATTTTTTTATTCTTTTTAGCAGCGCTTTTTTATAAAAGCGCTGTCTTTTTGGTGCTGTCTATTCCTATTTTTGGCGTAGTGAAAATCAAAACAAATAACAACCATAAAATAACACTAAAATTGAACATTCATTAACTGAAAACTTCAACTCATAAAATCAAACTGTCATGGTGTAAAACACAAACAAAAGTACCTAAAAGTGGTACATAGTACATCAAAATAATCCAACTACAAGGATAAAGTACAACAACAAACTAAAATACAATAAGATCAAAATAATGAAATGATCAAAAGCTTAACAGAAACTTTCACTTTGTAGCACACAAGGAAGTAAGCTTAAGATCATGCTCAAAAACAACAATCATCAGACTAATCTGCATCAGAATCGGACTCCGTCTCCTCAGCATCACTGTCGCCCTCATCATCTTCATCCTCGTCCTCAACGTTTTCAGCATCAGCTACACCACTCGTCTCCTCTCGAGAAAATGGCCTGGCCTTAGGCCAACCAGCATATGCTAGGAACTGCTCCCTAGACATGATAGAATGATCAACACTGGGCTCGCAGTACTGTAACTGCAAAAGCTGCATAGAATCATGAATGGAAATCATGGCCCGATGGGTAGCCTGCATCTAGTCCTAGTTATAGTTACAAACATCCCTCTGATTCGGGTCAAAGCCCTAGAAGTTTGCAACTCCGGAACTAGAACCTGTACTTGCACCTGCAGCCTGTGTATTTCTAGCTCTCTGCAGTTCTTGGAAACATAGGCATCATCAATGGGAGCAGTTAAAGTAATTTGATGGCGATATGGCAATCGTGCATGCCCGTGCACATATAAGGCCATGATAAGGCAAGGAAAAACCAAAGGGCAATTAGCTCTAGCCCCAAGTTTTATGCCACTCTGGATCACCGCCTGCATCTCGTCCATGATGATGCATGCTACATCAATAAGAGTGTCAATTAGAATACTATGTATTAGATGTGCGAGATCAATGGGGACGATGGAGGAATACGTCCTTGGCTTAATGTTATGTAAAACCAAGAGTAGCACTAGCTGCAACAAAGGACACATATTCTTTCTGTTGTAATAAATGGGAACCCCAGATGGGTTCGACTGAACAGATTTCCCCTCTTTCAACAAGGCTCCAGTCATCTCTTCAACATTCATATGTAACCTTAAATCTCTGTGGTACTCATCAATCTCATCGGCCCCAAGAGTAAGAGGTTTTCCCAAAACCTCTTTAATAATGTCCTTGTCAAATTTAATCTCCCTTCTGTTTACTTGCGTGGTCCAAGAGAACACCTCATCATCATCTGGGAGGGCGTTCAAATAGAACTCCATCACCAAATCTATATTAAAGCTATTTATAAGTTGAACCAACTTGTCCCACTTTTTGTGGTTCCATACTAAAGCTGTTGCATGGAAGGGACCCTCGGGGTTAATGCTAAAGCTCTTCTCAGAATGAATCTTTCTCTTTTCTAGGTTGAGGTACCTTGATGCCTGCTTCTGACCCCTAAAGCGATAGGATTCAAAAGCACGTTGTTGTGGTTGACGAGATGTGGAGCCTCTGGTGGCCTTTTTTCTTTTCGAAGCGGTTTCATTTGTTTTAGGAGTCATCCGCACTAAACAAAACCAAACCAACAACGGCATGATAAGATGTTAGCAAGCAAGGTGAAAAGAGGACATGTACAAGTAAGTATGAAACTAGAAAACATAAAAAATAAAGTTGTTGTCTTGTTCGCCTTGATTTTGCACTGCGAACTACAAGCAAACACTCGCACCACGTTCGCACTACGAACCAAAGGGAACCTGCAAATTTTTGAATTCCAGGTTCTTCCTGTTGCAGCAACAATGTAGTAAATCCAATGTTTAAACAATGTTTTCAAGGTTCTGGCAGAAACTTAGCATTCAACAATCATTAATCTTCATAAGAACAAGATGTATGCAATTCAAAGAGTTTCTAAAGTAAATCAAAAATTTCAAAACTTGAACTACGAAACAAGAACATGCTTTTATCAATCATGGAAATTTAAAATTTTAGTACAAAGATAAGTTTCCCAACACAACTAATCAATTTAACTCAATCAAAACAACAACATGCATAGAAGTTAATTTCAAAAGAATTCTCATAAACCCTAACTACCATGTTCTTAAAACATAAAGAAATTGCAATGTAAAATCAAACCTTGAACGAAATAATGAGAAAAAACGGGGTTGAAATTTTGAACTTGGAAATGTCCTTCTACTTGGTACGGTTGGGAGAGAGTAAAAAGTGTTTTTGTTGGAAAATGAGAGAGACAAAAGTGTGGAATTGTAAAGTGTGAGAGGGAAAGGTGGGAATACCCCACTAAATCTGAACTCAAGTGTAACTGGGCGCATACACACCAATGGCCCACGCGCATAAAAACAAAAACAAAGCATAAGTGATGTGGCAGACAAAAGTGTAATTCTGTCCAGATTCGCATAGTTCGCACTGCAAACTCCAAGCGAACATTCGCCTCAGGTTCGCATTGCGAACACAAGGCAAATGTGATAGAATTAAAAAAAAATCATGTTTTCTACTCATGTTCCACCACAAGACTTCTTACATTACAAAAACAACAAAAATTGCAAAAAAGATGAAATAATGCTTACAATGTTGGGGTGCCACCCAACTAGCATTTTGTTTAACGTCGTTTGAGCTCGACGGTCCGAAGATGAAACCACGGAACTCACAAAGAAGCTTATAGCAACCAGATTAAACTCTCCACGCACAAAGGTCTTCAACCATTGTCATGATCAGTTTTTCTCAAGAATGAAAAATCCTAACAAGATCTCTTCATTGCCTCCTTAGCCTCTTCATCATTTTTTTTCATATTTGCAACCCTTGCATATTCATCTTTCTTTCTCAAATGATAATCATCTTCCACTTGATTGGAATACACCACACCTTTAAAGAGTGTGAAACACACCTCATCATCTTGAGTCATCACCTTCATAATGCCTTCATCAACATCAATCAACATTTTTACAGTTTTCATAAAAGGTCGACCAAGAATTATAAGTGTATCCTCGTCCTCCTCCATATCCATGACAACAAAATTAACCGGAAATAAGAACTTATCAACTTTTAATAGCACATCTTCAACAACACCATGAGGACGAGTCTTTGACTTATCCCCCAATTGCAAAGTCATGTTCGTTGATTTTATTTCCATGTTTTCAAGTCTTTTTACCACGGACAATGGAATCAAGTTTATGCTAGCGCCCATATCAACCAAAGCTTTGCAATTGAATTCATTACCTATAGTTATAGGTAGATCTACTCTTCCCGGATCACCTTCTTTCCGCGGAAGAACACTTTCGAGTATAGCGCTACAATTAGCATTGATCGGAATGGTTTCTTTGTCAGTAAATCTATTCTTCTTTTTTAGTGTGTCTTTCATGAATTTGGCATACTTGGACATTTGTTTAAGAGCTTTGGGAAATGGAATGTTTATTTGCAAACGGCTAAAAATATCCAAGAACCTAGTATAATGCCTCTGATTATCGTTTTTTTGTAGGAGCATGCGGATATGGTAATTTTTTCACTGGAATATCACTTATATGCTCCTTCATTTTTCTACTCTTCTTTATCTCTTCTCTTATTTTCTTTTCAACTTCTTTAACTAAAACATCCTCCACATTTTTTTTTCAACTAAATCATCCTCCATTTTTTTTTCAACTTCTTCTTCAACAATTTCATTTTTCATTTCAACTACAACCTCCTCTTCCACAACTTTCTCACCAATGCCCATATCAATCTCTCTTCCACTTCTAGTAAAAATAGATTTGCCTAGCTCTTTAGGATTCACTTGAGTGTTAGCTGGAAAAGTCTCTTTTTGTTATTCGGCTAATTGCTTAGACAATTGCCCGATTTGAGTCTCAAGATTCCTAATGGAAGCATCGGTGTTCTTTTGGTTAGAAATTGAAATTTGCATAAATGGAGTGAATGTGTCTTCAATTTTTGAATTTCCACCTTGAGCTTGTGGACGTTGTGTGTATTTTTGGTATTGGTTTTGACGATTAGAAGTACCGACATCTTGCCTCCATCCTTGTTGATAACCTTGGTTATTACCTCGTGGTTGGTAACCTTCGTTGCCTTGTTGATATGGAGGTTGTCTCGGTTGATAGCCTTGATTTTGATTTTTGTTTCCCTTGTAATTTGCTTCCTCTACAACTGGAGGACAATACCCGGTAGAATGGTCTCCCTTGCACAATTCACAACTTGCAACTTGTTGAGCCTTGTTGGGAACTTCACGCATCTCCTTGATTTGTTGTGGAAGTTTTGACATTTTTTGTGTCAACAACTCCACTTGTTGTGAAAGCAACTTGTTTTGCGTAAGAATAATGTCATTAGTACCCAATTCAAGTACTCCCGACTTCCTTTGAGTTATACCACGGTTATGTTGACCTTGATGGTTATTGAGTGCCATTCTATCAATGATAGCAAATGCGTCCTCCACGCTCTTTGACATGAAAGATCCACCCGCGGTAGCCTCTAAGAGAGTTTTGTGAACTGGTTAGAGTTTATTCTGGAATATATGCACTTGTGTAAGATCATCAAATCTGTGGCCTTTACATTTCTGCAACATTGATTTGAACCACTCCCAAGCTTCATTGAGAGATTCACTTCCACCTTGAGCAAATACGGAAATCATCGTCTTAGCCTTCATAAATTTATTATGAGGAAAGAATCATTCAAGAAACTTCTCCTCTAACAAATTCCAATCCGTCATCACAAGAGTTCATTGATCAAGATAACATTCCTTAGCTTTCCCTATTAATGAGTGTGGAAATATTCTCTTGAACAATGATTCTTTTTCCGCTTCCGGTGCTCTAGTTGCTCCTGCAATTTCATAGAATTTAGTGAGATGAGTGAACGGGTCTTCACGATCTAGCCCTGTAAAGGGATTTGAATATAAAAGTTGAAGAATTCTTGTATTCATCTCCACTTGCCTTCCGTTGTTTGAATTGCGAGCAAAATGAGCATTGTTTCTTGAACTATTAGTGCATAGACCTCTCGGAGGTGGTAGTGGTGGTACTTCTGCCATGATTGGCGTAATAATGGGTATAGTTGGTGGATTACTTGAAGAATTTCCTTCGCATTCCCTTCTTTCTTTAGATAGTAGCCTTCGTCTTCTGGTTTTGCTATTAAGTTTCCGCGCAGTTCTATCAATCTCAGGATCAAATAGAAGTTAGTCAGCTGGCACACTTCCTCGCATATACTGATTTCTGAAACACTAACCAAACAAATCAACAAGCACAAGGAATATAAATAGGGGTGAGAGATAACAATACAAATCTTAAAACAAGATAAACTATTGCAATGCTTGCAATATCAATCAACAATCCCCGACAACGACGCTATTTTGTTGAAACAATATACTAGGGGGTTTTGAAAATTGTCTCTACAGGGATTGTAGTGATATCGCTTTCCGTTTTGCAATTTATAATGTTTTAAGTAGGGTTTTCAATGTTTGTTTGTTTTGGATCATAAGTTTGTCACAATTTCTGTAGTAAAGATTAAATTCTAAAAGATGTTTGTTTAACGAGATATATCATATATAGATTTCATCAACCTAACTTGTATATATTCGATTAATCAAGCATGTGAACTCATTTCCGATTAATACAATCGCGTATCCTCTCAATATCGTCTATGTCTGGAGCAGTGTCGTGAATATTATTGTATCCGTCATTAGATGATGTCTCATGCTAGCAACCAATACAATAACCTTTAAGAACAGCACAAAGCAAATATCAATTCACAAATCTATGTCTAGAGTTTGTTTGTTGATAGATGAATATTTTAGATCAAAGTTTGTAAAATATATGTCTAGAGTGATACAAATCATAAATGGATCTTTAAGAACAAAAACATTCAACATATATTAATCATTCACTTGTTCACATACAAATAGATAAAAAGAAATACATACAAACTAAGATAGACTACCTCTACCTTTGATATAAAGGATTTAGCTACCCATTGTCATGGTAGCTTGCTTTACAAGAAAAGAAAGAAGATGAATGAGCATCCAAGATGAAGAATCGATATAGGATGTGAATCCAGCTTCTACTTGCAAAATATCACTACTTGATGAAGAAATGATGATCTTAAAGTTTTTTCTCCCAAGCCAATGTTACTATCTATGAAAAATGAAGTTATGGGGTTATGATCCCCAAAACGTGTTAAATAGTACAAAAATATCTAAATAGAATTTGTCCTGCTCGCACTACAAGCTCTCTGTTCTCACTGCGAACTTCACTTATAGGCACTTGAAGTGCCTCTGAACAGTAAAACCACCTTTGAGGTTTTCTTGACTTCGCACTGCGAAGCTTCTATTCGCATTGCAAACTTCTTCGCTCAGACCTCGCACTGTCACTCGCAAGGGGTTTAGCTACTGCCATCCAAATGTATTAGTTTGCTTTGGCTTCGCCTTGAGCTCGCACTGCGAGTTCACCTTCTATTCGCTACTTGCCCGCCCTGCGAACCTGCTGGATTCTTCCTCATTTCTTTGGCTTCCTTGTCCATTCAATTGTGTATTATTCTTTGATAATTCTACCTATTTCCTACATAATAGCACACATATCAAGGCATCCAAAGGTAAAATCAATTATCTTGAAGAATCACATAAGAACATTGATTAATTCAATTGAAACTTGAGAAATGAGTTGAAAAATGCCAAAAATCATGGATCAAAATAAGACATATTTAGCATTCAACAGATACTCACCCAACTTATGACACTTATATAATTCCACAAACTCTTACTTCTGCCTTTCCCTTTGACAACCACATGAGGTGCAACCCTTGCCATGACTATATCCATGTCCATTCTAAGTCATCTTGAGATCTTGATCTTTCTCTTTGTGACTCTTCATATATTGTTTAAGAAACAACAAGCTACATTGTTTTATGACATGCAAGATATTTTTAACACAAAAGGATATATCTTTATTCAAGTTACTCCTTTGGGAGCCAACCTCTATTTACTTTAAGATCAAGTTGAGGGGGAAATGAAGTCTTTAATGGAGAATGGTAGTGTTTGGTTGAAGTAGTGGTTCAAAATGGTTCGTCCTTGGAAACCCTCTAATGTGGATGAAGAGAGGGTCACTTAACTCCATTGTTATGGTATTCATTGTCGTGCATGGAAACCTAGTTTTTTTAGTTCTTAGTAGCCTCACTATGTGAGTACTTATGTTCATACGATAATATGAGGTTATAGGCAAAATGGATATTGCTCACCTTCTGATTAGAACGAAGCACTCTATGGTCTTAAATGAAGTGTTATAAGTCCTTATTAATGGGTTACTTATCAAATTTAAGCTTGTAGAGGATTCCCAAGGCCCTCTACGAACTTATATGCCCGAGGTTTCAGATTCTTCATCTGGTGAAGACTCAGATAAGTTTTTTTGGTGATTGGAAAGAATAAGATGACACTTTTTATGTTGATGAAGGTGGAGATGTAGGTTCTCCAGGTGGTAGCAAGAAGAATGATGGACTATCAAAACATAAGCTGACAAATAAGGATATTGTTATCTTCAACAATAAGGATAATGGTCCTAGGTTATCTGTGTGTCAGGGAGATGAGTTTGATGGGGCAAAAAAGTCTAAAGGTGAAATTTCCAATCGTATCGAGACATATGCTTCATATCCCTTTAGGAACAAAAAGGACTCAAGTAAATATGTGGACCTTTCAAACTCAACCAACATTTGTTAAGATCCTGTCAGTGATCCCAACAAGAGGTCTAGGAGTCTGTATCTTGCTTTAATGGATCACACTCATTCTAGTAAGTTGGACTCTTTAGGAGAAGTTGTCTTTCAATCAATGGCTATTGGAATTGCTAAATATTCTTACTTGTTTGTCCAACCAATGCATAGATGCAAGAACTTGTTGGAAGTGGGAGATCCATCTAAGAGGCTTCCAGATTTGTATAACTCTCTTCCATAATTTTCTAAGTCCTTTACTTATGCTAAATTATCTTACTTCTCCTCTTTGCTTCCTACTAAACCTAGAAGACCTAAAGATCCACTTATATCATCTCAATATTTTTCATCTTCAGCCTTAATGGATAGATTCTATGGGGGTGAACCTCTGTGATGTGATTAGTTTTGATGTAATCTATGGGGATATGAGGTTTTGGGCAAAAGCATTATGAGGTGGTGGCTTCTAAGGTATGGAAGAAATCATCAGAGTTTGGTATTAGGGGCGAGGATGATAATAACGCATATGTAGTTGAAGTTAAACAACTTGAAAAAAAGTGATCAAGTTAACCACAAATCAAAGGATGTCAAGAGCAAAGGTGTTAAATGAATTTGCGTTATTAGAACGTCAGGGGGTGCATAAATTCAATCAAGAGATAATCCTTTAATAAGTTGATTTCAATAGGCAGGGTGGATATTTGTTTGCTTCAAGAAACTAAGTTGCAAAATGTAAAGGATTTGACTATTGTTTCCTTTATGGGGTAGTAAAGAAGTGATTTCGACAACTAAGCAGGTTTTAGGTATATCTAGAGGTATGATTCTTATGTGGAAAGATGGTCTCTTCGAGGTTTTCTTCAGTTTCAGCTAGTGAAGGATTTGTAGGGATTCAATTGAAGTGGAAGGTTTCAATATTTTATGTTTTTAAGATTTATTCTTCTTGCTACACTAGTAACAAAAGGAAAATAGGGTTTGAGTTAAATGGGGTCAGAGCTCAAATTAATAACTTTGAGATGTTTGAATTATTTGAGTTCATTTGTAAAATGGATCTGATAGATCTTCCATCCATGTGGAACAATTTTACCTGGTTCAACACTCTGGGAAATGTTATGAGTAAGCTTGATAGGTTTCTCTTTCATGAAGGTGTCATTGATAAGTAGGACTTAGAAGGGCAATTTTTATGGTAATGGAGAAATCTCGGTTCATTGTCCAATCGAGATTATGGACAATTGCTCCAATTGGGGTCTTAAACCCTTCAAAATATTCTCTTTTAGGTTTGATCATCCAGAGTTTGTTTATGTTGTTTAGGAGTCCTTGAAGTCAGCAAAGGTAGGAGAAGCTTAAGTTTTTGAAAATGTGATTGAGATCTTGGAATTATGAGGTCTTTGGGAAACTGGAATTAAGGGTTGAATATGCAATTAAGGATTTGGATATGTTGTATCAATTTGTCACGAATAATGATGTAACATGATTGTCTGAGGTTGCTGAGAAAATAGTATAAGCTCAGAACTTGGTTTGACAAAAGCTTTAGTTTTGCGAATCAATGTTCAAGAAGAACGTGAAGGCGACCAAAATTCCAATTTTTTTTACTTATTCATGAAGTTGAGATTCAGGAGAAATGGTTTAATTGCTTTAAAGTCATGAGGGGTTGATATATTAAGTGGAAGTAATCAAATCTCTTGTGTTTAACCATTTTAAAGACAAGCTCCAGAAGCTTAATTCTTGTAGTCCAATGTTGGAATGTGTAGAATTCAAAGAGCTCTCATTTGAAGAAAGTTCTAGTTTTGAGGTCCTGTTTACATTAGAAAACTTCCAAGTGTGATTTGGAATTCTTAGAGTGACAAAAGTCCAGGGCTAGATGGTTTTAACATGGGATGTTTTAAAACTTGTTGGGAGATCATCAAAGCGGATATGTTTGATTGTGTAAATGAACTTTTCTTGACTGCTCATTTTCTTAAGGTCATCACGATCTCTTTTCTGGCCTTAATCCAAAAGAACCACAATCCTCAAGGCCTTGGCGATTTTAGTCCAATTTGTTTGATTGAAAGTGTCTACAGGATGATTTCAAAGTTGTTAGCTTAGAGACTTAAGAGAGTGATTGAGAGCCTTATTTTAGGTAGTTAGTCTTCTTTTATTCCTAGCAAAAATATGTTGGATGTCATTTTAGTGGTCAACAAATTGGTAGATTATGCTCATTGAAATAAGAAGGATGTTTTCTTATTTAAAGTTGACTTCAAAAAAGCCTTTAATTCACTGTTCTATAAGTATCTTCTATTTATTTTAAAACACATGAAGTTTAGTAGCAACTGGATAAAGTGGATTAAAGCCTGTATTTTTTCTAACTCTTTGTCTATCTTGGTCAAAGGGATTCCCACTTTGGATTTCCAAGCAAGAAGAGGTTTTCGCCAAGGGGATCATCTATCCCTTTTCTTATTCATTATTGCTACTAAAGGTCTTGCAGGTTTGATGCAAAACTCTATTAGGCCAAGTGAGTTTCATCTTCTTAAACTTTCTAAAAACCTCTAATTTGACTTACTTTAATTCGCAAGGAGAGGCTTCGTGGGATAATATGTTGTCCATCAAAGCTGTGTTGCGTGGTTTTAAGAAGGGTTCCAGTTTGTGCATAAACTTTACCAAAAGTAAGATTTTAGGTTTCAATGTTAATGATAGGTTCTTGGAAACTACCTCAGATTTCCTCTCATGTGCGATTATCTCATTTCCTTTCATCTTCTTGGGCATGCCTATTGGTGCGAATCCTCGAAGATGAATAACTTGGGAACCTATTTTGGCAAAGCTCTATAGCAGGCTTTCATGGTGGAAAGGTAAAAGTGTTTCTCTAGGAGGTTGCTTATGGAAAATTTACTAGCACTACTACGAAAACACCATTTAACGACGCCAGCTTTACCACGGTTTCGTATCCCACCGTTGTAACAAGATTAAAAATATATAACGCCATATTTAACGAAGGTTGTATTACATAACCGTTGTAATACAAGCTGTGTAACAAGCTTCGATTCCCAGCTCTATATTTTTTTTTCCATATTTTTACATTTTAACACGCTTGTATTAGAAGACCGTTGTACTACATGTATCACGCTTCGATTCACTGCAATGTATTCTTTAGTATTTTTAAGTGCAATAGAGTATATATATAACTTTAAAAATAAAATTGTAAGAGATGAACATATATAGACATAATTTTATTTTAATATTCCATTGAGAGTACATTGATAAACATATTACATATCAAGATCATTGTTAGAGCCCATAGCATAAAATGCATCTTTATAATCTAGACATCTCTCCTCACTCCCCTCATCGGAATCATAATATACAGGCCTCATTTTCTTCTTTATCTTCTTCTTCTTCTTCGGATTCTTCTTCTTCTTTTTCTTATCCTTCCTTACCCTTAAGGCATCCCTGAAGTTGGCAGTTGCTGGTTGGACGACCTCCTAGATTGGCGCCTGACGTTCCTCATTGAGGTTTCTAGGATTCTCATTTGTTGAACTCATTGTTACGAAGAATATATTATTTAGATATGTAAAATTGTCTATTTATAGATGAGGTTGAAGATGAAAAGACTAATAGTTTAATGCTTGTAATGATGATAACTTGTAAACCGTTCATATTCTGGAACTATATTTTCTTGTAAACCGTTCATATGTTGGGAAGTGCAACGGTTAATAATATCACGACGGTTATAAGTAATGACCGTAGCGATATCACTTATAATCCAGGCATAATTTTAGGAAAATGTTGTTGCCTGGTGTCGAACCTTGTACCACGTATATGGGGTATCGCTACGGTTATTGTAACTAACCGTTGTGATATTATTAAATTAATATATAACCTATCATAACGGTTATTTAAGAAAACCGTTGTGAAACATTTACCTATATAAGGGAATTAACTTTCCCTTTTTGACAGTCGCGTCGTTTCCTTCACAGTGAAACCCTAGCACCCAAACTTCATCTTTTTTAGAATCTGCGAGAAGAAATACAAGAAGTATGAAGCTTTTGATTTAAGCTTCTTCCTCCCTGTAGTTCTTCCTGCAGAATCTAAAACTAGATGAACATGGTGATGATGCTGGCGGTAGCAAGCGTAATGTACATATTGTTTATGGAAAATAAGGTAGTCTTCTACTTCAATCTTTTTGTTAAATAGTTCCCATTATCTCATTTGCTTCATGTTGTTTTTGTTGATTGTTCTCATTTTGTGCAGATTCGACTTCAATGCTTCACAAGCAAGGTGAACTTCATTGTAATGGTACAGTCCCACTTCTTAGGGTTTTGTTTCAACTTTTAGTTATTTTGTTTTGAATACTAACTAATTTTCTTCATTGCTTCCCACTTCTTAGGGTTTGTTTCACATAGGGATGATGATGGTGGTACATATATATATGAATTCATTCTGATAAGGTACATATATATGAATTCATTCTTATATTGTATATGAAATTTAGTTTATTATATACTATGTACATTGTTTGTTTTATTATCCTTTTATTGAAAATGCAATCAGTTAAATTGATATAGAACATTAGTTTATTATATATATACTATGTATATTGTATATAGTTAAATTTAATACTAACTAATTTTCATCATTGCTTCCCACTTCTTAGGATTTGTTTCACATGGTGATGGTGATGGTGGTACCTATATATGAATTCATTCTGATAAGGTACATATATATGAATTTATTCTGATATTGTATATGAAATTTAGTTTATTATATACTATGTATATCGTTTGTTTCACTATCCTTTTATTGAAAATGCAATCACTTAAATTGCTATAGAACATTATAATCTGAAAATTAGGATGTATTTGAAAACCAACCTTTATCATGTCAATGTTTTCCGAATTGCATCCATTTCATTCCGCACATTTTATGTTCCTTAACATAAAATTTATGGTTCGATGGTCGGTTTCCTTCAATTCATCGATATCTTTTATTATAGTTTACCTCATCGTCGTCACTAATCGTCGTGGTTGTTAAGATCATGATCATTGTTATAATGATAAAATCGTGGCGATTTTTGGCGATGATGAGGTAAACTATAACAAAAGATATCGATGGATTGAAGGAAACCGACCATCGAACCATAAATTTTATGTTAAGGAACATAAAATGTGCGGAATGAAATGGATGCAATTCGGAAAACAATGGTGTGTTTAAGTTAGTTTTCAAGAACAGTTTAATTTTCAGATTATATAGTTCTTTACCAATTTTAATGGTTGTATTTCTTTAATAAGGTGGATGGTAAAACAAGCAATATACATTTGTATTTAATAAACTAAGGATACATTCCACAATGGTTGAGACAAATAACCGTTGTGATAGTTAACATATATGACAACGGTTCATACTGATAACCGTTGTGATAGTTAATATATATTACAACGGTTGAAATACCTAACCGTTGCAATATATCGCGCGCTTCCAGAATACAACAACGGTCTCCAGACCGTTGTAGAAACGGCGAACTTACAACAACAATCTACATAACAACGCCTTTGCCCGCGTCATTATATGTCATTCCCAACCGTTGCTAAATGGGTTTTTTCGTAGTAGTGTAGCAAGTGTAATAACGTTGTTATCGAAGTAATAAAAATAAATTCTTCTCCACAGATATTGTGAATTTAGAACAAGGTACGTTGTGCGATGTAAGTAAAATAGTAAATAGGGGGTCGGGTTGTTTGGTAAAAAATGCAAGAGATTGGTTTTTAGAACAATGATGAGAAAAATGGCCATGTCGTATTATTTGAATCCCCTATTCATACTTGATTGATGAAACACGCATTAACAAACATGAAATGACTACAGAGTTACATGACAGATTAATTCAACCACTACACATAATCCCTTGACGTGTAGCTCACTGGCCTAATTGTTAATTCCCCGATCCATCAGGTCAATTATACTGTTAAACAATGCAACACAATGCATTAATCCCTAAGTTATAATTTCTAATCGTAATATCCCTAGTCAATTAGCGAATTCAATAGTTAAAGTATGTTAGATAGATAGCCTAGGGTCAGTAGTCATTATTAATAAAAATCGACTTGAATGCCATGATAAACAAAAAGCAATGCGCAAAATCTATAACTGAATAATAACAAAGAGTCAGAACAATACCATTAAAATCATCTGATCATATGTCCCAATAAAGTAAAAATAGGTTCATCATCAAATTTGACATAATCTAAGAGGAATCTAGTTACTCGTGTTGAATTAAATCAATACCAATAGTGTAGATTCAAAGAACATGAAAAATCATTGAAGAATAAGCTCTCAAATGGTTTCAATGGCCTTTAAAAGCTCTAAAATCTCTCTTTTTCGTCACTTTTTACTCCTTTGGATCCCACCCCTTTTTTTCCCTCTTTCTTCTCCTTATAAAGCAGACACAAATGTGTCAACGAAAAGCTGCAACGTGAGCGCGTTGACTTTCAACGCAGGCGCCTTGCACCATCATTACTTCAATGTGGGTGCATTACTTTTCAGCGTGGGCGCGTTATGGACACATATTTTCTAAGGGCTCCACGTGTTTTGTTCCTTTTTCCATCGATTTTCTCACTAAGATCTTTTCTTCACCCAAAAGCACATTTTCCAATTTCTTCACTTAAATTCTTCTAACTTGCTCAATTCTTGTTAGAATTCGTCGATTTTTCTTGTTAAATAACATACACCAGTAGCCCGTCATTAGTTCTATCGTGCTCCTAAATTCTATTTTGAGTTTTATTACATTTTTCTTCTTTCCTTTCTATAGAGCACCGAAGGTGGTGGTTTAAGAAAATTTTAAAATTCAGTTAATTTTCTTGTGGGGCGGTGAAGAAAATAAGAGGAAAATTAATTGGGTCTCTTGGTCTAATGTTTTCAAATTAAAGGAAGAAGGAGGTTCATGGGGTTAAATTTTGCTTTACTTTTAATTTGGCATTGTTTAGTAAATAGGCTTGGAGGACTCTTTCTGATCAAAATTCTGTTTGGTTTTCCCTTTTCTATTTTAAATACGGGGACATTAAGGGAAACATTTTTTATCCTAGTTTGTTTGTTAAAAATAGGAATGTTTCTATATGGTAGAGAGACCTTAGGGCATCAATTGGTGTTTGAAAGGATGACTCCAATTGGATTGGTAACCGTGTGTCCTGCAAATTATGCAATAGTCTGGATATTGATTTTTGGAGGGATAGGTGGATTGGGTCTGAAATCTTGAATTCATTGTTTTCTTATTTATTTGATTTTGTTCAACAATCTAGGCCAAAAGTTGGTTATTTGGGGTGGTGATGACATATGGTACTGGAATGTGGAGATTTCTCATAGCCAATTTTCAGTGGTGTGTAGGCGTGAGTTGGAGGAGTTCTGGACCCTCCTATTCAAGGTGCAACCCAAACATGATAAAGTTGATGCTTTTGTTTGGTGGCACGATGCTTCAGGAATTTTTGTCAAATGTGCATTTTTCAGGATGGAAGATATCTCTCTTGCTGGATCTTTTTTGGATATTCACTTGATGCAATAACTGAACGTTTTGTGGAAGACAAATGTGCCTATAATCATTCAAGTTTTTGCTTGGCGACTTCTCCAGAATAGGCTCCCAATTAGGGACGAGCTTACTAAGCGAGGAGTTCTAAGAGGTCCCCTTAATCTAGTGTGACCCCTATGTTTGGGCCCTAGAGAATTGCACCTTCATCGCTTTCTATGTTGCCACGTTGTTGCTCATGTTTGGCCAGGTGTTTTGAGTTGGTTTGGTTTTTTCAAGTTGTCTGCTTGTGTGTTAGTGGTTAATCATTTGAAGGCTTTTAGGAATCTCATGATGGGAAGGCTTAAGATGAATCTTCGTCTTTTGTTTTGGATCTCAATGATCTGATTAACTAGAAATGACATTCTTTTTTAATGAAGGCCAAAAGGGTGTGATGGATATACTGAGTTTGGCAAAAGCTTTCTTTTGGGACTGGTTTAAGGCTGGGTCCAAAGAGTCATCTGTTTGTTGTTGGAAGGATTGGTGTTTAAACCATTTGGCCTGTATCTCTTAGTTTTTGTTGTCAAGTTCTTTTTTCTCTTGTTGTTTAACCTTTTTCTTTTGGTTTGTTTGTCTTTTGGCTTATATTAGAGTTTAGTACAGCTTGTGCTCATTTTAATATAATCTTGTTTGTTTATAAAAAAATTGACAAGATAATTACATTCTTTAATTCTTCAATCGAACACACAATAAACACAGTCAAATCTAGAGTTCCTCGACTTATAAATCTTTTGACCAATTAAGATATGATTTTTCATATGGTTGCAATGGCAAAGATTCAAACAAAGTACTCATCGATCAACCATTCACCCTCCTTCATAAATATGTATTTTCCCTACTTTCAAGTTTTCAACCATTATAATCTTTCAGTAACTCTTTCACCATTCCACTATGAAATTTCCAAAAGGAGAAACCAAGACGCGTATAATGGAGAATGTGCCCATTCACAAAAAGCAACTAGGGAGCCTATTATATTTGCACAACGTGATATGGGATTTGTTTGGTTTAGGTGATTCTTCACTTCACTACATACTATACATGTAGGGCATAAACAAATGCAAGTCACTACTCTTCATAAAAACACATGATATTAGTGCATTATAAATTATTTTATTGATAGTTGACATAAGATAATGGTTAATACCAACATTCCATTAATCGTATACATGTCTAAGTGCAAATACATATAATTATTTATTGTACGAAGAAAAGAAAAAAAATGGCATGGTACTAGAAATGAAAGGAGTTTAATTTGGGTTGGAGAAGTGTAGGTCAAAGAATTCCAAGTTAATTAATATTGACCTAGATGAGGACAAAATAAATGTGTTAAGCAAAGTTGTTTTCACGGAGGAAAATGCGTTACGTTTCATGATAGTATTTCTTTGAAGATCGATGGTGTGACTCATATTAGCACCTTTCTAAAAAGATGGTTGTGTTTTTCTTTATTTATTTAATAACATAATGATTTATATTGAAGTTTCATCTTGATTATTTTTTCCTAGAGTTGGTAATTATTATTTCTTGTTATATAGTTTCGACATTCTTTTTAAAGGCTGCTCAATCCAGAATGTTCAGACTTTTGTAGGGAATACGATATCATGATGATGTGACCAAATTGTTCTTTTAATTGTCAGTAATCAAAGTTTAAATAATATAAATTAAAGAAGTAGAAGTCACGAAATGTGGCTCCACACTGAAATCAGATGAGTTTGTATTAAGATCAAACAATTTTAGAAATGAAAAAAATTTAAATATAATTTTTTAGATAAGATTTTTATTATTTTTCAATTAAAATATAACAAATATATTTATATATTATTTAGGGAGTGAAAATAAAAGAAAATTGTATATATAAGAGAAAATTATATAATTATCATATTTTTATTGAAAAATGATAATAATCACATCTAAAAAATTATATCTAAACTTCCTCCTTAAAAAAATATCATTATAAATATATTTTTAAGTTTTTTATGGCAGTTTTTTATAAGTAATTACGGATATTTTATAACAACAGTTTCTCTAAATAAGCGTTGTAATAAGTATCTTTTCACAACACTTTTTTAAATAAGCTTTGTTATAGATGTTCCGGTGATATTATTTTTAAGTTATCCTCAACCAATCACACACTATAATTAACTGCCATTTTGAAATAAAATAAATTTAAACAACTTAAATTTATAAGTACCAAAGAATTCTATTTTTATGATAACATCATATAACATTTTTGCTCAACGAACAATAGTAATCACTACTATTTGTACAATTTATTTTGATTGTGTTTTTTTTTTTTGGCTATGACTTATTGGTCTTTTTTTAACAAATTATTGGTTGAATTTGAATCATTTGAATGTTGATAAGTTATTTTCATTTAGAAGCAAACAACGGCAGACATATGGTAGCTAGGGAGGGAGTGCTTTTCTAGATGCAACCTTGGACATTAAGAACATCATGCATATCGCCTAATTTAACGTCAATTGTGAACACGGGATATTATTATGGGGTCAACCAACGAGGGTGTTTGGTCCATTATTGTTTCTAGGATAACAGCTTCCATAATTCCGGGTAATAATTGTCAAACCTATAAATCTAATATAGAAAACATAGTGTTTTTGTTTCTTGTGTTACATGTTATATAATATTCACAATGTTTATAAATATTTAATTTAACCATGACTTATATATGTCGTAAAGTTTGTAGGACACGCAATGTGAATTCTTCTCATCCAGCCGAATTTTCTTTATACGTAATGGCTTGAAATCAAATTTATGACCACTTAGTTAAATGACTTAAATTTCTATTAATGAGATGATTGATCTGATTAAGAAATTTATGACCACTTGGTTGGTCCTTTTTGGAGTACAAATTGAGGAGGTTTGATTTTAATGAAACATGGAGAGCATGAATTAGGTGTGTGTCTTTTCGAAAGTCTCTTAATGTTGGTAAATGGACTCTCTATTGAGGAAGTTAATATCTATAGAGGTCTTAAGCAGGAGGACCGCTTAACCCTTTTTCTAGTACATCCGATGGTGGAAGTTTTGGGGGGCTACGATATGGTGGAAGTTGATGAGAACTTTCTTTAGGTTCAAGGTAGGGAAGAGGGCCTAAGGGTGTTGTAGTATTCTAGTGACATCCTTATTATTGGTGAAACGTTGATTGACAAACTTTCAATTATTAAGGTTATTCTCTTGAACTTTGAGTTGTCTTTAGAATTCAAGGTTAATCCTCCAGATGTTTTCCTTATGGTATTAATGTGGAGTGATTTTTTTGGAGTGATTGAGATTTTTTGAATTGTACAGTTAGGTCTCTTCCTTTCAAGTATTTAGGTCTCTTGGTAGGGTCAATCTTTGGAGGAAGACTACCTAAGTCTTTGATTAGTCTTATCTTAAAAAGGTTAGATTCATGTAGAAACAGGTTTTACTTTAGGTGGTAGTGTTGTTCTTTTTAATTTAGTGTTAAGTAATGTCCCAATATTTTTTCTTTCCTTTATGAGGATTTTACTTCAATGTTGAGAAGGATAATCTATCTGCAAATACATTCTCTCTAAGGTGGCCAATGAGGGGGATAAGATCGCTTAGGTTTGGTGGAATATTGTTTGTAAGTCTATGAATGTGGGAGGCCTTAGGGTATGAGAGTTAAGATTGGTTTATATCGCTTTCTTAGGATAACAACAATGGAGGATCCTAATTGGAGGCCCATCTCTTTGGATGGATATTCTCTTAGCTAGGTATGGTCTTCATTTGTGCTTGGAAAGGTTAGATCCCAACAAAAGGAGTCTTAGGCTTGAAAGCATGTCCTAGAGTTTGTTCTCGTATAGATCAACCTATGAGGCTTTGGTTGCCTCATTCTCAAGCCATTACCTTATATCATATCATGTGATACAGTTGTTGCCTAGAGGGTGGAGAAGTCGAGATCTGTCCAAGTTTATTGTCTTTTATTTGAAGCATCTCCAAAATATGGTTATTTCTAGAGTTAATTTGTTTAGCTGTTGTGTTGTTACTCGCCCTAATGATATTTTTATATCTAGTATGAGGACCATCTAGAGGGTACGCGTCATTTTTTCATTGTGTGTGGCTTTGTTGTTGCTATATGGTATAGAATTTTTAGGTGGTTGGGTAGAGAAATGACTTAGCCTTAGTCTATTTTTGGAATTTTTTAGGGTCTTGAGTGTTTTGATGTTAGTAAGAGATTATTTGTGGCTAGTTTGTGATTTGGCAAGTTATGGTCTCGTTTATTTGGAAATCTTGTAATGATGTTATGTTTTCTAAGAAAAACTATAATGTTGATCATGGGGTAAATAGGATTGTACTCCTTGTGGAACTAAGTACATGGTAATATGTTGGAAAAAAAAACTTATCTCTCTTGGACTAGGAGGAAGATCCATTATAGTGCTTGGGCGATACTCGTGCGAAGGTGGGTTGGATCGACCTTTCTGGTTATGTTAGTCGTTGGCTTGTTTATTGTAGCTTAATCTTTTAAGCTCTCTTCTTGGTGTACAGTTCTGGTAAGTGGTGGTTTCGTGTGGTTGTGTTTGTTAACCAAGTAACTTCAAAGACAATAGGGATTGAATTATGTCGTATGGTTTTTTAAAACTTTTTACAAAAATATTGCTTTTAGCTTGGTCAAATTCAAGAAATGAGAATATTTAGGAAAGTGTATACTAGGATTTATATTGGTTCGACTTTAAACTACACAATGTAATTCAGTCCCTAAAATTTTCCGCTTGAGAATTATACTTTCAACTTGATCTTTTATGACACGATCATCCCACAAATTCCTTACACCAAGATTTTATTCAGTTTCAACTTGCAACCTATATAACAAAAACAATATCATAAGAGAACATGACTCTTGAATTTCAATTACAACATGCTTTGATTCAAACTGCAAATCACACAACTCATACTTAAGCCTTTCTCAGCAATAAAATAATGAAAAGTCTATAAAACACTTTTAAGAAGAAAATAAGTAAGATACAAGAGTGTGAATCATAATTCTTGTTCTTAGAAGTTAACATAACGTCTCCTTTATATTAGAGAAGAAATTTGGCCAAAAAGGAAATGAATCCATGGGCTAACTTTGTTCTTTAATTGATTAGCCTGAAGTGTTAACCGATTAGACCTAGCTAATCAAGAAATAATTCATGGGTAAAAAACATTCTTTAATTGGTTAGCCTACAACGCCAATCGAGTAGACCTAGCTAATTAGACTTAATCGATTAGGAGGCGAGTTTGCTCTATAACTGATTAGATACATGTTCTATTATATTATAAATCGATTTTTTGCTATCCTAATTGGTTTGAAGACTTCCTAATCGAATATAAAATAGAAAAAATATATATATTTTTAAGAAGGTTTTGAAAGAGATTAAGTTTGTAAAATCTTTTTTTTTTTTTGTGTGTTACTTTAGTACCTTGAGAGCTACTCACACTTAATTATACATTATTGATCCTATACAAATAAATAAAAAAATAAGGCACATCATCTTGAATGCTTTCAAATACTTCACTTCATTTGATGTTGATCTTAGCATTTGACTTTCTTTGCACCAAACATTGGAAACTTCCAGCTTCGCCTTTTGATTTACTTTAATCTTTTTCTTCCTTGATGATCATCATGATTTGACTACGTTATTGGAATGTCATCATCAAAACCTATTAAACTTGTTAAGCACGTAGAGCCCCATTCACTACTACAAATAATACATTTCATGACGAAACTTTCACCTCAGTTATTGTAAAACCGATGTCAAATGACCTGGAACGCGCTATATTAATTATTTTTTAGGAAACATTATCTTTAACCTCTATTTTCTAGGAAAACTGACGTAAAATGTTGTTTAGTGTTTGAGCTTTGATTCCCAGCTCCTGCAATTTTATGTTTTATTAACAACTAAAAAAGTGCCTTTATTTTTTATACATTTTGCGTCAGATATTATCCATCAATTGTTGAATAAAACCGAGATAAAAACTCTAAAGAGAATTTTTATTCCTTCAGAATTATAATGTTTTGTTTGTCTCATTCACTTTTTGTGCCCTAACGAACGAAAGGAACCCATTCTTCTCCAGCGAAAGAATGAGTTTCCCAATACTCAAAACCACCACCCTTCTTCTCCAAGGAGGAAGTAAGCTCGAATTTTTCTTCACTGAGTCTTTCATCACATTTCTGGTATGTACGAATTCTCTATTACTGGTGTTTTTTGTTTTCGTCGTTGATGTCATAGTTGTAGGCCGTCGTTGTTGTTGTTGTTCCGTCATTGATGTTGTTGCCATATGTGGTTGTTGATGTTGTTTAATATAATGGTGTTATGGTATTTGTTGTTGTTCTGGTAGGTATTGTTGGTTGTCTACTATTTTTATTTTATTTTTAGAAGCTGTACGTGATTATGGATCGTAGTTGGATGAAAGCCAATAGATTAAGTGAAGAGTATGGGAATGGAGTGATTCAATTTCTTGATTTTGCGAAAAAAAAACCTTCCTAAGGCGAAGGGGATTTTTTGGCGTCCTTGTAAAATTTGCCAAAATATGAACAAACATCTAAGGGATGAAACATTCAATCATTTAGGTTGTGATGGAATTTTTCAAAATTACACGAAATGGGTATGACATGGTGAAGTGATAAAAAAAAGACCTTTTACGACCTACAGTTGAAGATGATGATGAATTTATGAATGATACTCTAGAAGATATGATTCGTGATATTGGGGTAGATATTTTCAAGAATGCTAATGTGGTAGATACTTTGCAAAAAGACATAGAAGAGTCGTTGTATTCGGGATACAAAAGTTTTACAAGATTGTCAATTATGTTAAGACTATTTAATCTTAAGGCAAGAGGCGGGTGGACGTATAAAAGTTTCATTGAGTTGCTTGAATTGTTGCAAGAAATGCATCTAGAAGGTAACATGTTGTCGAACCGTAGTTATGAGGCCAAAAAGATGTTGTGTCCAATGGGTTTGGATTATCTTAAAATACATGCGTGTCATAATGATTGCATATTATATAGGAAAGAATATGAAAACATGAAGGAGTGCCCGAGATGTGGGGAGTCACGATACAAGAAGAAGGCCAGTGGTGTTGAATACGATGATAATGTAACAAGAAAGGGTGTTCCTTCCCAGGTTTTGTGGTACCTATCGGTAAATCAATGGTTTAAGAGATTGTTTGCTAATGCAAAGAATACTAGATGACATGCAGATGAAAGAGTGTGTGATGGAAAAATTCGCCATGTAGTTTATTCATTACAATGGAAGAAAATTGATTCCTTGTTTCTAGATTTTACACTAGAACCGAGGAACCTTAGGCTTAAACTTGCCACAGACGAAATGAACCCTTTTGGTAATTTGAGTACTAACCATACGTCATGGCATGTTCTTTTCATGATTTATAACTTATCTCTATGGTTGTGTATGAAGAGAAAATATATGATGCTATCAATGATGATTTCGAGTCCAAAACAACCAGGGAACGACATGGATTTTTATTTAACTCCATTGATTGAAGATTTAAGACTTTTGTGGGAGAAAGGCGTTGATGTTGATGATTCGTATACAGGTGATAACTTTAAGGTATGTGTAACGCCCCAGTTTTTGTCAGTTTTATTTAATCGAGTCTATTTGATTATTTTATTATTATATTATTTTATTCTTGACTTTTATTTGGCAATATATTATTTTTCATCGTTGTTTATGTTTTATCGCATTTTAAGAGCGTTTGAGAGATATTTGAGCTGAGGGGTATTTTGGTCATTTTGGTAGTAGATATTTTATATAAATAGAAAGTGGAGAGAGAAAAGATAGAAAGGAAAAGAAAAAGAGAGAAAAGTGAGAAAGAAGAGAAAAGAAGAACAAAATGAGAAAAGTGGGAAAATGCTAGAAATCATCAAAATCAACGGTTAGGATTCGAATCGAACGGGTAAGGGTGTGAAATATCGTTATCTTAACTTTGTATACGATTATGTATGGTTTCGTTTCGGTTGTTTTGGATCGTTTTCATATATTTTTTATTTTAGGTCGAAATGAATAAAGTCGATAAAAACCGATGTTTTCACGGTTAGAATTCGAAATAAATTACGTAGTTGTATCGAGGAAGGTTAGGTCGTCGTATAGCGTGTTTTTTATTCGATTTGGTGATGTTTGAAAATTCGGGTTTTTGAAAGGTTGAAATTTAATCAAAAATCGAACGTCGTAGAAATTTCGTTTATGTGTTCTAAATTGTTCTTATGCATTTGGTGGTTGCGCGTATGTGTTTGTTTCGAAGAAAATAATTGAATCGGTCGGATTTTCGGGCAAAATAGCCGAAATCCGTAGCGGCCCGTAGGGCATTTTGTGGTTTTTGGCAAAACTTCGGAAATTCATATCTCTTGAACCATAAGTCGGTTTTGACCCCCGTTTGAAGCGTTGGAAAGCTAATGAGATGTTCTTTCTAGAAAAAATGGTTTTGAGGTCTGAACCTGGTCCAATCGGAACAGTATTTTCGAAACGTTTCGTTGTGTCCGGCCTCCGGTTTATGTTTTTGCGTTATTTTGAAATATCCATATCTTTTGCGTTGTTTATCCGATTGAGGTGTTCTTTATATGGATGTGAAGCTAAAAATATGTTCTATGATTTAGTGAAGAAAAATATTATTTTTAGCCGACTTTTAACCGACTTTTCCGGTAAACCGTAAATCGAATTGTTTGGTTATTTGTGAAAACGTTCGGTTGCCGTTTGGCACAATTGATGTGAATGTATGTGGATTGTGTGTGATGAATGCATGACTATATTGTGAATATGTATGCATGTCAAGAGTGTCATGAGTCATGTTGTATGTGAAGCATCATGATGTGCATTATTGCATTGTGGGGTTCTAAGATGAATCCGTTGTAACATCTTAAGCCTTTTGAGAGGTGGGGGCGATGATTACAAACGATTGTAAGCCTTTTGAGAGGTGGAAGCAATCGGATTGTAAGCCTTTTGAGAGGTGGGAGCAATCCATAAACATTGTAAGCCTTTTGAGAGGTGGTAGCAATGTTTGAACATCGTATGCCCGACGGGGAGTTACACTAAGTAACGAGCGATGGTTCCAATAAGTTCTTCAATTGAACTTGAGATGAAATGAGTCGGTACCGCATTGCATCTGCATAGAGTCGAGTGTCGGTCTCTATGATTTGCATTTGACATCATTGTATTGTGCATTGATGGAATGAACATAAATGTATGTATTTATGTTGGATGATAAGCATTGTGATGAATGTGCTTGGTTTGTATATATATATGCCTTGCGATGTATATAGAATGAAATGTGATGATTTGCAGTAAGGATGGTATCGTTGTAATGATACATTAGTAAGTAAACAGGTATGAGTGTTTATGTTGAATAAATGGATATGTATTAGTGATACATGTATTTGAGCATGAATGGATATGCCTATGCGATTTTATGTGTTGATTACGGATTGTTATGCCTTGTAAATGACTTATGGTATATGTTTGATGTTATGTGTATAAATATATGCATAGTGATGAGTTGTGGTAAGAATGTGGTATATGTGTATTATATGTTGAGATATATAATTATATGCAACGTTATTATGATAATATTTCTCACTCTTCTGCTGGAATATGCTTTTTATGGCATAGTGCAGATTGCCAGCTTTAGAGGCGTGGAGGCAAGTGGAAGAGTTAGATCTTCGTCTTTGCTTAGGTCTTGGTGTCTGCTCTGATACGTAGCACGGGAGTCGGGGAAACGATTATTTTATTTATGTATATAATTGTTGAATATATTTGGTATTACCTTTATATGGAAAAGTTTCCCAATTGAGGGTAACCTATTTTATGCTATGTATCAAATTTATGAGCAGGGAGTGTGTATTCTTATTTTAAAATGTGGCATCCTTGTTTCTGTCGGAAAAATAAATTTTTAGTTACTCTGATTTTATTTATGTATTATTTATTCGCGATGGGAATTGGGGTGTTACAGTATGTGCCATGTTGTTTTGCACAATTAATGACTTTCCTGCATACGGTAATTTGTCTGGGTACAACGTTAAGGGACATAAAGCGTGTCCTATATGTGAATTTAATACATGCCACCACCAATTACAAAATGGAAAAATTTGTTTATATTGAGCATCGAAAAATTTTAAGATCTAATCATCCATATCGTAGATTGTGGAAGCTTTTTAATGGAGAGCGGGAGTTTGATTTCGCTCCAAAGCCCTTAACCGAAAAGGAAGTTTATAAAAGACAACAACACATTAAGGTTGTGTTTGGAAAGAAACTAAAAGGTAAACAAAAAGGGCCCATGGAGAAAAATAGTTGGAAAAAGAGGTTAGTGTTTTTTGATATTCCATATTGGTCTAGTCTTTATGTAAGACATTATCTTGATGTAATGCACGTGGAGAAAAATGTATGTGATAGTTTGATTGGAACACTTCTCAACATTAAAGGCAAGACAAAAGATACTAAAAAATTCCATGAAGATATGGTAGTGATGGGTATACGACAAGAGTTAGCCCCCAAAGAAATAGGAAATAAAACACATTTGCCCCCAGCTTGTCACACTCTGTCTAAAAAAGAAAAAAAGTTTTTGTGATTGTTTGCAGGGTATCAAAATTCCCCAAGGGTACTCATCAAATGTGAAGAAACTTGTATCAGAGAACGATCACAAATTAGTTCGCTTAAAATCTCATGATTGTCATGTCTTGATTCAACAACTTCTACCAGTGGTTATTTGTGACATTTTACTAAGGAATGTAAGGGTAACTATAACCAGATTGTTCTTATTCTTGAATGTTATATGTAGTAAAGTCATTGATCCTGAAAAGTGGTAAAGTCATTGTGTCTTTATTTAAGTGCAAGTGGAGTGACAGTAACACTGGTATAGAAACCGATGAATTAGGATTCACACGGATTGATCTTCTAAAGGAAACTTATAAGAACAAACCATTCATCATGGAAACCCAAGCAAAACAAGTTTTTTATGTCATTGATCCTTCTAACACTATATGTTAAATTGTACTTCAAGGAAAATATCTTCCTGATGAAAATCAAGATGTTGGCTACAAGACCCCTTGTTTTGAAACACATGTACGTCAATCATCTCAAGAAAATGATTCAGATGATGTGCATGTTATTCGTCGTGATCATAAAGAGGGAATATGGGAAAACTAATAAGTAAATGTTTTATATCACTTAGTAATTTATAATTATTCATTATACTCTTTTTTATTCCTTTTACTAAAGATTTAATGTTGTTGTTGATTATCCTAATTGATTTAAATTGTTGTTCAAATTATAGGTGTTTAACAACCGGTGACAAATCTTAGCATAGAACTTTTGTACAGCCTACAAGACTTTCCATTTTAGTAATTTTTTTGTTGGTTAATTATTTGATTTAGTTTTGTTGTAAAATTATAAGGTTTGTCCAATTTGGCTTTGCATGTATTGTAAACAATTGTTCTTATATGATATGGTTATGTAGTGCATGTACAATGTTTCTGCTTCAGAAATCTGCAAAACATGGTTTTGTGTTATGTGATATGGTTCTATAGGTACAAAAAAATATATATAAAAAAATTCACACCTCGGTTTTTAAATAAAATCGACGTAATAATATAAGGTTATTACCTCAGTTTTTAAATAAAACTGCGATGTTGCGTTGGGCGCGCTATCCAGCATTGTAAATAATAAAAATGCAGATGTTGGAATTCGAACCCATGATCAGATAACTTACCCCTCTGTTTTCAATTAACCGAGGTGTTAAGTGTCTTTTCATGTTACCCTTCGCTACGTCACCTCGGTAGCCGAGGTAACATCTCTTTCGCGTGCAACGTTAAAAATGTTAGTTGTAGTAGTGATTCTTCCCATTTTTTATGATGACAAAGTATTTCTTAGGGAGGTAACTTAAAATAGAGGTTAAGAAGAAGGATATAGGAGAATACTCCTTGTGAAAGTATATTTCTCTCCCTTTGGCATCATCTAAAAGTGGAGAAATAGATAATAACAAAAAGGAAAATAGAGAAAAACAGATATAACTTATTCATATAAAAGAGAAGAGTTGACTAATAAAAACGGAAAAAATAAGAACATATAGTAAAATTGAAAAAGGACATAAGACTGTACTTATTCCCATAGTTGGCGGCATCCAACTTTGAGACATGTTCATTGAGTGGAAGTCTTTGCTGGACTTTTTAGATTTGGTTTGAGCTTTATGTGTGCACTTATATCATTTTACCTTTTTTTTTTCAAATTTAAATGGAATATGCATTATCTTGCTATTGCACTTAACATGAAGAATTAGTTGTAAAAGATGAAGGTAAAAATCTATAAACTTAAAACGACATCGAAAATATACTCATTCAACCAAATGGAAAAAGATAAGAGATAATGTTGAATATACCTTGATTCTTTATTCTTGTACCGACTTTCCTTCTTCATCTTTGTTGATATAAATTTTAGATTTCTTTTCTTTATTATACATTCCTTAAGTATCTTTTCAATATATGTTTATCTATTTAAGGATGCCTTCCCCTTTTGAGATATTTCTTATGTTAGTTATCAATATCTTTCGAGGTTTTCCATTCTTTGGGTTTGTCCTACCTTATCTTTTTTTCTTTATCTTCTAAAAATATTTTTTATTAGATTATCTACACAAAAAGCTTATACATCTACTACAAATATATGGATAGTTTCATCAAAGGTAACATGTACGAATTCTTCTAGAATTGTGATTTTTTTCATAACTTCAAAAAATTTTAAAAGAAGAAGAAAAAGAAGTTTATTTTCGAGTTTTAATGACCTTGCATATAGAAGAATTAAATCATATTCTAATTACGCTTGTCACAAAATTTACTTAATATTGAATAAATTGTGTTATATTCTTTCAATTATCAAAACAGTTCAAAGATAGGGTTAAGACTCTTACCAATAGTATCATAACCAACAATTTTACCTTTGTTGTCATCATAAGAAACATAATATCATTTACAATCCCAATCTATTCATCTAAATTCAACCGATCCTAAACATAAATTGACAACGAATCATATTATCTTGATCATCAACACATAAAATATCTATTTCATCACAATCTGCAACAATTCATCAGTAAAATCAACAACTATTCTCATCATTATTCATGGATACACTCAAACATTCAAGCATTCATCAATGGTAGAAAATTATAGATACATAATCATGATGATTCAGACATAGATTCAAACATAAAATCACATAGAGACACACAATCAACCAACAAATTTCCAGATTTTCATCATACAACAAATCATCAACAAAACCCTAGAACCCTAATGAGAGTAAGGACTTCTCATCTCTACCCCATCATGAAATACACCTAAATTGATAGCCCTTTCTCCCCCTTACCTTAGATTTCCAACAATGATAGTGAATTGAACAACTTCTATGAATTCCTCTTCCCAATCCTAGCTCTCCTTCCCCAAAAGCTCTTGGTTCCTCTTTCCCTCTTATTTCACGTAATGTCAAATGATTCTCTAACCCTAACTTCCTCCCGACTTTTAAAATTTAAAGGGTTTCTATTAATTTTTTCTAATTACGGTTTTTGACCAACTCAATACTAGCTTATCTTCCCTTGCCACATATTTTTCTCAATTCACATAATTGGTCCAAATCTCATATTTCACCAAATTTATCATTTTATTAATAATAATGATAATTAAAAATTCAATTATTCTAATTATTTTCTAATTTAATCTACCTCCTCACCACACCCTACTATTACCACCACACTCTAACAACATATACTCATATAATTTTATTTAAATGCACACCAACATCAAATAATTAAATAAAATAAATCCAAATAATTCAATTAAATAATGTAGTCGAATTTGGGGTGTTACAAATTGAGGTTGTGTTCATATAATTACTTGTATTTTAAGTCAATAAGTGCCTATGTAAAATAAGTAAGTTTTGCACTTATCAATGATCTTGTTCAAAATTTCAAGTTGTTTTTTAAAGTTTATTTTGGTTGAACCGATGAAAAGATCAAGTTTGATTTTAGTGAAAATCTCAAGGAAAAACTCTCAGGCACTAGAATAGGCCAAGTGGTTAGGTCGGACTAGGATAATTCTCTGTTGTGATCTTTCTATTCTTCATCTATTTATTTTTTCAATTATTTATCTTATTCTACTATTTATTTTTCTCCACTTCTCTTCTATTTTATTTCGGTGCTTCATCTCTATTTTCCATCTCAAATCAATTTTAATCAGAATTTTTTAAATTGGGTTTTGATGTTTTTTTAATATCACAATTCACCCCTCTTGTGTTTGGAGTCACTTGGTCCACTAGTGGTATCAGAGGCTAACACTTATTATTAGACTAATCGTCTCGTGATGTAGTATGATAACTCCAAATACTTCTTTTAACAAGGGGATTTTTATGAAAAAAACCTCCACCATTTAACTGTAGCATTGCCAAAGAAGTGTGAGACACCCTTGAAATGATCTATGAAGTTCCCAATAGGATCAAAAGGGAAAGGCAGAACACCACTATACCAATAAATTGAGACACCAAATGAAATGAAGAAATTTTTTAAAGATGGTTCTCAGATATTAAAACTTTTGGTAATAATTTCAAAAATTGTATTTCTAACGAGTATCTAAGACTAAAGAACTGGCATTGGAAACTTATCGAGTACTAGAATCTGGAGATACAAATGTTGTTTATAATTTACAAGGAAAGTCAAATAAGAAAGAGATCATCAAGAAACTCAAAGAGTTAATTGAATTGCTTCAATATGAGGAAAATATCAAAGAGAAAAACTTAGACGTATCTGAAGCATCATTTGAAGTATCATAAGAAGAATCAGTTGAAGAATCATTGAAAGAATTCTTTGAATTATTAGATGAGGAATCCTCAGATGAATCATCAGTGTAATCCTTTGAAGTATCAGATGAAGAATCATCTAAAGTATTCTTTGAAATGTCATATGAAGATTCATCTAAAGAATCTTTTGAAATTTCAGATGAAGAATCAACTGAAGAATCTATTAAATAATCAAATAAAAAATCTTTTGAAGCCTCACTCAGACAATTAGATGAAACATCATCAAAATCATAATTTGGAGAATCAGATGAAACATCATTCAAAAGATCATATGAAACATCATTAGAAGCATCACCAAGGAATCAGATAAAGGGGTAAATGTTTGTTTTGAAACTTATTGTAAAGACGATGATGAGGTAATGCTTTAAGTGTAAGATTGTGTAAAGAAAATGATGAGATAGTAAGATACACTGTGACTTATAGAGATCATGCAAAATCTCTTGAAGATGAAAATGAAAGAATCATATATGAATTAAATCAACTTTAAAAATGTGTTGTGAAATCTGTTAAATGTGAAAGTTGTGATTCTTTAAGAGCTGAAATTGAATATTTACATGAAACCTTAAGTAAGTTCACTATGTGTAGAGATAACCTTGATATGGTTTTATTTACTCAAAAAGCTTCTTATAATAAAGCAAGTGCTTAGGTTATAAAATGGATAGTAACACTGAGTATTTTATGAGTATATGTCATGATAAAAATATCATACTAGACACTTTAACATAACGAAAAATAAAATAACAGAGAAAATATCCAGTTTAATCGGTACAAGAAATAAAAACCAATATCAACAAAAGTCACATGCAATAATGCCAAAAACTTGACACATTCACGAGTGCACAATTATATCATGTAATATAAAAGATAGGTCCCACAAAGAATTTGATGTGTACTAGTTTCTAGGGATTAGTTAAACAATTAAAAAAATTGATTTTTTTTGGATTATAGTAATTATAACAATATTCATAAAATTTGGGGATGATTGATTCCCACAATGATGAACCAAACACTAATATCTTTTTTCTTATTATTACATGTAAACAATTCATTAAAGAGGAATAACACTTTTTGTAACTTTCTTTTCTATCGCATAAAGTGTACTTTGCTATAACAACTCCCACTTTCGTCGTAAGTGTATAGTCAAATCCCATTAACTACGAGCGTCCTTTTTGTCAAAAGGAAATTTCATGAAGACATCATGTATAACCTTACAATTTAGGTACCTAGTCTTCAACATTCTCTATTTCACTTAGTCATCCATAGTTATGTAATTACGTGTTTGCAAGAGTGGAGTACATTAAGACATAGACTTACTTTTGTGTTCGCTATTTTACACAATTTTGTCTTACAGTTATCATAATTAGACTTCCCTTTTAGTTATTTCATTTGATTATCTATCAAACACATCAAATTTAATGAGCATAATCATAGAGTTAAGCCCTAACAGATTATAGTCCCCAACAAACTCTACTCATAAACCCTAAAAAATCCAATCCCTTAGACAAATGTCATAGAAAAAGAAATCATGTTTGACTTTAGAAAGTATACAGAAAATTCAAAGAAACTCTAAGAAATAAATACGAAAACTCATAAGAAAAACGTTCACCAGAAATAATGGAGTTAAAAAGGCGAAGTTACTAAGAGGGAAGAATGTTGAATTCTAAGAAAGTTGAGAAAACGAAAAGTTGAGTACAGGAAAAGGAAGTGATATTTATAGAAGACCGCAAACACCAAGTAATGATTATGAATAGATATCTGGAGTAAGGAAGTTTAGGTAGTTACATTTTCCCATGTTGCAATGATTACACCTAAAACTTAGGGAATAAGGTTCCCCAAACCTATGAACAATAGGAATATGGTCAAGATATGTCATGATAAACAACAAAGGTTGGATAATATCCTTAAATATCATTCATTTCCTATGGAAACTCAGCTTTTTGCAATATTTAGGTAAAACTCGACCCATGCCAAGAGGTAACTCAAGAAGATATGATTGGTAATTAAAACCTAACATGGTAAATCATTGTAGGCCAAATCCACTCCACATGTCAGAACGAGATACAAGACCATTCATTGTTTGACATGAGTTAAAAGGTTTTAAATTGTGAAGGTGTAGGCACTACTACGAAAAAGCCATACCACAACGGTTGGAAAAGGGATACCACAACGCCTGACCAACCGTTGTGAGGTAAAGGGTGATTATATGTATGATGATTTCCACCAAGGTCGCGAGACTGTGATAATAAGGCAGAATGTGCACTACCTACCACAACGGTTAATTGTATCAACCGTTGTGGTATATACATTTAGGTAAATAACATTTCATCACGGTTAAAATAAATAATCGTTGTTGAAAGTACCCCGAGTTTATTCTATAATATGTAGATTGCATGTTTTTCAATAAACCTCATAACAACATACAACCATTCAAATTGATGTAGAAGTATATAATCAGAAAATTAAACTATTCTTGAAAACCAACTTAAACAAATCATTATTTTCCAAATTGCACGCGTCTCATCATTCATTTTCTGCTCTTTAACATATATAATGTGGTTCAATGGTCTAAGTCCTTCATGACATTGATTCCTTCTATTCTAGTTTAATTTGAATAATATCAATAAATTATTATTATTCAAATTAAACTATAAGAGAATGTATGAATGTAATGAAGGAATCAGGTCATTGAACCATATTCTAAATGTTAAACAGCGTAAGATGAATAGTGAGACGGATGCAATTCGGAAAATATTGATTGATATAAGTTGGTTTTCAAATACAAGTTAATTTTCAGATTATAAGTTTCTATGTCAATTTAAATAAATGTATTTTCAGTGAAGGGTTAGTGAAACAAACAATCTACATAGCATATAATAAACTCAACTTCATCTACTGTGCAACCTGCATAAGAATTTAAGGAACAAAACATTGATAAGTCACAAGGAACTTCTCTCTTGTGACTTAGCAATGTTTTGTTCTTGTTCTGAAAACATTAATCAACAACAACAACATACAACAATATTTATCAACAACCTAACAATATTTTTCCGACGCTATTAGTGGCTATGTAGTGTCACCGAAAGCGGACGCTAACATGTTTTTTATTTGATATTTAATTTTTAATATGTCTTGCATAATGGCGTCGACCAACACCGATGCTAATGAATTTCCAAACCAAAGTTATTATTTATTATTTATTTATTATGTTATAAAAAACCTAGCGTCGCATGAAGGCCGACGCGAAATATTGATGTGAAATAAATTTCATTTCCCACCACTTTTTTCGTTTCCCTCCCTATTTATTTATATTTTTTATTTAATTTTATTATTTTATAAAAACATTAGCGTCGCATAATGGCCGACGCTATATTGGAGCGAAATATATTTCATTTCCCACCACTTTTTTCTTTTCCCCCCCTGTTTATTTATATTTTTTATTTATTTTTATAATTTTTTTAAACATTAGCGTCGTATAATGGCCGGTGCAAAATTGGAACGAAATATATCTCATTTTCGTTCTAAATCATTTAGGGTTTTTTTGCAGCAGAAACGTTCTAACTCATTCAGTCTCACGAAGCTTCTTAATCTTCGTTTGATTTGGTGTAAGTTTCTTCGCATTTGATTTAGTGTTTTGGTGTAATCTCCATTTTGATTCGTTAATCACCATATTGTATCTTCTCATTTCTTTCATTTCACAAAATTTCAAGGGATCGCTTTAAGGGTTCGATTTGATCAGGAAATAGCTTTAAGGGTTCGATTGACACACTCTTCATCAAAGAATTTGATTTTAAGGTTAGAATCTGTGTTTCTTCTTGTATATTCGGTTCAATTCTTCATTTCGGTTTGAATTTCAGGAACTTATATGTGCTTAAATTAACTGTTTTCATACAAGTTGTTTTTATAAACTGTTAATTTCAGGAACTTATATGTGCTTAAACTGTTTTCATTTCGGTTTGAATATTTTTGATGTTGAACCATACACATGTTTCAGAATTTAGTTGGGGTGAATTAGAATAGAAAATAGTTGGTTTGGTTAGGATTCTGTTATGTCAGTTAGTTGAAGTTAAGAGATTAGCTTGGCTAGGAGCTAGTTGAACTATTCTGTTATGTCACTAGGAATGTCTCCTATGTTGAATGGTTGGTGTGAATCTCTGCAATGTGCGTCTTCTTTTTGTGTGTATGTGTATCTTCTTTTTTCACTAATGTCTCCTATGTTGAATGGCTGGTGTGAATCTCTGCAATGTCGATGAGCTTGTATTGTCGTGTGCCTTCACTGCAACTCGTGTGTTCTGGCTTTTGTGTGTATGTGAATTTTTGGAACGTGATGCTTGTTATCTCGTTTGAATGAAACCGTAAAGGTTGTTTGGAACGTGATGTTTTGTCACTTCTGATTTTGGAACGTTTTTGAATTGTGTCTGATCATGCTTGAGATGGTTTTGGAAACAAATGGATGATGATATTGAGTTTACTTTTTTTGTACGAGCATGTTTGTGAATTGATTGATACTGTTTTGGAAAGTTTCTGAATTGCTGTGAATTTAAAACGTCATTTACCCTTTGGTTCAGACATGTTGGGACAACTTTTATAAAAGTTTGAAGTGTGTAGAGTTGGTTGAATATCACTTGGGAGAAATTGCTTTTAGCTGGCCATACGGCTATAGTGAAATTGCTTTTAGTTTCATAAACTGAATAATGTTTTTGTAATTCCTGGCAGGAGAATACCCAGGAAAACACAAGAAATTAGGAAATTGCTTGACAGAATTCCTCAACTTGGTTTGGTTAGGAGACCGCTTCGGAGTAATTTCTGGTGAGTTTTGATCTACTCTTCCCAATACTTTTCTCCTCTTCTTGAATCAGCGTTAGGGTGAATTTCTTGACGACTTTAGTGTATGCTCATAATCTCTGCTATATGTGGCTCTGCGAATCTCTTCCTACATGAATTTTCTGAATTCCTTTGTGATTTCTGCTGCGAGAATGTGTCTCCCCTCTTTCAATTTTCTGGTGTGTATGTTTTTTCTTTGACAATGCTTTCAGTCGTCTCCCCCTGTTCTGAACCATGTACATGTTTGCGTATTTTGTATGAATATCTGAATTGTTCTGGTGTGAATATGTGAAATTTGTAATGTTCTGCACATGAATGATGTGTTTGTGATGTTGTTGATATTCTCAGTGTGTGGCCAGACCGTGAATTTTTTGTCGGTATGATGTTGAACTCTTCAATATATGCGTGTATTATTTCTGGAGTGAATATGATTTTTTCTCTGATTCTTCTATGTGAAACAATGTGTTTGCTGTGAGATTTTTTTTAGTGATTCTGATGCGTGTGAACCTTGTCCCTGTTATGTGTGTGATAACTTCTTTTTATAGGCCCTGGGACATTGAATTTGTGATTATGACTTAAATGCTTTTGATTCTGTGATTCAAATCAGAGATTTTGTGCTGTGAATGCTTGATTGATGCTAATTTGTGAACCATACACTGTGGTTGACTTAAATGCTTGATTTTGTGCTGTGGTTATATAATTGAATCGTGTATTTTAGTGAGTCATGATACAAACAACATAAACAAAGCATAATCAAATTACTTGAATCTAACAAAAAAACAATGGATACTTTTAAATGTTGTGTGATTCTCTGTGTGATTCTCTGTTGGTTAGAATGTTGTGTGATTCTCACCCTGTTAAGAGAAGGTTTGGAAAGTTTGGAAAGTGTGATTCTCATACTATGAGATATCGCAAGCTGTTGTGATGCTTCAACCATGAATACATAATAAAAACTTGTAAATGGAGTTGTGATTACAGGACTATTAAGGTCCTTGATACATTTCAGCTTTCGAATCAAACGTGTCTGAAACTGATTTTGGAATCATGATAAATATGCCTGGTTCTTGTTTTGTGAATATTTGATACCGATTCAAAATGTTTTTGTTTTCAGTTTAACATGTCTGAAGCATGTTTTGTCTCAAATGTTCTTCTTTTTCTTGTTTAATAGTAGATTGAATACATAGCCACTAATGTTCTTGTCTGAAAGACCTTATCATGATATAGCTTTTCCAAAACGAAGAACTAAAGTAATGTTCTTGACTGAATCATTAAAAAGACTGAATACATAGCCACTAATGTTCTTGTCTGAAAGGCCTTATCATGATATAGCTTTTCCAAAACAAGAACCAAAGTAATGTTCAAGAACCAAAAGACCTTATCATTGTCTGAAAAATGTCTGAATAAATAGTAGACTGAATACATAGCCACTAATGTTCTTCTTTCTCCTGTGTTTATGAATCTTGCTAAAAATGTCTGAAGCATGTTCTGTCTCTAATGTTCTTCTTTTTCTTGTTTCGGTTACATGCTACTAATTGATTGGTTTGTGTTATCAATGTGTAGAGAAAAAATTCTGCAGTAGTTTGACACAAGCTGGTGATGAAGTGGATGGATCAACAAGAATACAAATTTAGAAAGAAGCTGCAGGGGGTAAAACACGGGGGCGGTGTTATGGAACTGGTCAATTGGCGCGTAACATAAGATATGGAGTGAACTTCTTGACACAGGTATCAATTACAAACCATAGAGAAGCAGATAACCAGGCCATTGAGGCTGCCAGAGCTGAAGCTGTTGCTGCACGTGAAGAGGCTGCACGGGCTAATGCGCGGATAGATGAATTGGCAAAGAAATTAGCAGAATTGTCAAAGAAATTTGATATGTTGCATTCTCTTCAGGCGGGTCCTTCTAGTGCTCATGCGAGTGGTCATCCTGATTATAACGATTCGGTACGTTCTATTTTCAAAAAGATACTAGAAGTGCATGCAACTTTCACTCAACAAATTTGACATTATCTTGGAATATGGTGGTGAATGTTACTTTAACAAATAAATTTTGTTTAAAAATGGATGCCATGATTATTTATTTTGAATTTGACATTATCTTGAATCTTTACGTCTCTGACTCGTGATTATTTATTTTGGATGTTGCAGGACGAGGAGGATAATGAGGATGATGACGAGGAAGTTGATGTTGGTTATCATGATTAGTACGTAGATCGTTTAGGAGATTATTAGTATTTTGGAACTCATTATATTTTGATGTTGGTGTATTTTGAAACTCTTTAGTATTTTGATGTTGGTGTATTTTGAAACTCATTAGTATTTTGATGTTGATGTATTGGGATTATGTATTTTGAAGTATTACCAATCAGGTTTTGATTAAGAATCAAGTTTTGATTAACATAGACAATCATATTGATTAATAATCAGGTTTTGATTAACATAGATAATCGTATTGATTAAATTGATAATAACAGGTTTTGATAAAAACAAGTTACAATCAACCAAATCAATAAATTGCTGTAGTGTCCGCCTCGACACCGACGCTAACGCGAAATAACTAGTTGTCTAAATCTAGTAGTGTTGGCCACGACACCGACGCTAACGCGAAATAATTCGCTTTCTAAATATAGTGGTGTCGGCCACGTCACCGACGCTAACCTGAAATGATTTGCTGTCTAAATCTCTTAGTGTCCGCCTCGACACCGACGCTAACGTGTAAAGATTTGCTGTCTAAATCTAGTAGTGTCAGCCTCGACACTGACGCTAACGTGTAAAGATTTCTTATCTAAATCTCGTAGTGTCAGCCTTGACACCGACGCTAGATCAAAAACAACTGCTGACTAAGCTTTTTAGTGGCGGTCAAAGGCCGACTCTATACAGTGACCTGGACATAGACCAACTTAATCAAACAATGCCACATGGCATTACATAGCGTCGGTTACAACCGACGCTAACTCTGTAATTTGTGTCGTGTTTAGGGTCACCAATTAGCATTACCGTAGCGTAAGACAAGCCGACGCTAAAGAAGTGTCTCATAGAGGCCGACGCTAAATGTAACTAACTTCCAGCTTAGGAAACTCCACCTCGACCCCGACGCTAAGCCGACGCTAAACCCTTGTAGCGTCATTTTTTTTTAGGTTTAGTTAGGGTTTATGGCCGACGCTAAAACAGGGTTTTCTTGTAGTGACCATTAAAGGGCCAAAAACACAATTTTTAGAGGATGGTTGGGTAATATTTGTTCCCAATGTTTCAAACTTTCATTTTTCAGTAGAGATAGCTTAAAAACAACATTGAAGCTTGCATGTGGATGATCCGGGGTGGATTTCTCATCGACCGGCTCTGACAATCCGCGAGATGTTTGGTTTATTCCTCTTCTTCTTTATGTATTCTTTTTTGTTGGGTGTTTGTATATTTACTCTGAACATATGTATCTTTGTTGATCATTATATTGTATAAAATCTGCTTTACAAATTATTATCGATGTCTTCCTTGATCTTTTTGCATTTATGTTTGGATTTGTGTTGTGTTAGAGATAAACATCATGAATCTTGATTAGGGATGGATATCTATTGTCTAGATGCTAGAGATAGATTTAGAGAATAATCTTTTTGGTGCCGGAACTTAATGCCTTATGTGTTTCGAGGCGTCGTGCGCGAGAGTGACGACGAGAGTAATACGGTTGCTCTCTCAGTTCAGTGTGTCAGAGATGGACACTGTTGTGAGCGATACTGGATGATTTTGACGAGTATTGTAGTATAGTGAAAATGATCGATAAATTTATGTTTGTGACGAGTGGATTATATGTATGCTTGATAAGTTTCTTTTCTCCGAAGAATGTATACTTTTTATGTTCTTATTTACTTTCCCGCATTTACCTTAAAACCATTTTAAACCCAAACTCATTAACATTTAAATTGTCGAACGGCAGTTCAATAGCACCGATCTCTGTGGACACGACATAAATCCCGGAGGGAATTCTTCCGAAAATAATATTTTTTTTCTTGCCGCTTTACCGCTTCAACACTTGACACCTTTCTCTTCTTCTTCTTCTTCTTCTTCTTCTTCTTCTTCTTCTTCTTCTTCTTCTTCTTCTTGGCCTTCCTCACCCTCAGCGCATCCCTAACAATAGTCGAGGAATATTGCTGGACCACCTAGGTTGTCTGCTGATGGTGTTGTGATATGGTGGTTGTTTGGTTCTCAACAGTGACTTCTGTTGAGCTATTTCTCTTAGCATTCTAAGATGGAGAACTCATGTTGTTATAGTTAGGAAGTTAAGTAGAATAGTTTGAAGAAGTGAAAATTCATTATATGAAAGTGTGCATTTATAGAAAAGGTTGAAGCTGAAACATCTGATGATTTAATGTTTGCAATGATTACTTCTAATGGTTGATATTCTTGAATGACTTGTGATTGTCTTAAGAAATGAAGAAAAACTTCAATCATCGTTGTAGTCGTTTCTCTAGTTTTAGAAGAGCAAAGGTTGTACATATCATATTACAACAATTGAATATTAAAACCGGGGTTAAATAATTTTCAAATTTTTATTTATTTATGAACTTAAGTGGCACGCGTTTTTTATAGTAGGACAAATGAAAAAATGTAGTTGCTGAGATTTAAACGTTGTAACACTAACTTTATCACCACAGTTGTTTATCTCAATCGTGATTAAATAACTTAAAAACTAAATAAATAAATATTTGGAGCATCTAATATGTAATACTACAACGGTGAATATCATAACCGTAATAGTGTTTGTTACCGAAGATGTATTTTGTAATAGTAAAAAAGATAATATAAGATTACAAGTCACACCCTAGTTACGCCAGACAAAGCTTAAGGGAGTTGTTACTACCTGGTCCAAACCTCATATTCCGAATAAAATAATTTTACGCACCATCTACTATTAGTATAGACATTTTATAAGTAACATTATGACACACACAAATAGTGAAACCAATTGAATATTTTTTAAAAAATTAACACTATCAAGCCATATAATATAGTAACTAAACTCTTTTTTTTACCAACAATAACTAATCTCATATATATTTATCATTATTTTTTATTTGTTAATTAATGTTTTAAAATACATACTAATTTTATATAATTATTGTGACAAACAATGAGGTATTAGTATTATTGATGAGAATATGGGAGTATTATGGAGGTAGCTAACCTAAAGCAATGAATGGAATGGTGGACCAAAAGATATAAAGCAAAGAAAAAAAGAGAGCATGCAAGCATTAGGATTTATGAAGGAAACAAGGCAAGTGCAGACAGGTTGTTGCCCTATTAACTGTATAAGCACCAATATAATTTACTCAAAGAATAAACAAACAAAAGAAAATTGAGTAGATTGAGAAAGGTGGGGCTGTCTTCATTAGCTAAGAGGGTTAAGAAAACAATGGCTAATAGTATAAAGATATCATAGATTAGAATTTGCCGTGCTAGGTTGTGATATTGTCATAATAATTAAAATGTGAGCAAGAATATAGTATAGCCGACCCTTTTATTGAGAGGCCTAAGTAAAAGACAAAGACAATTTGTGTGATGCTATTCTCTTTCATGTTTTCATCTCTTTGCTTTCTTTTTCTTACTACTTTTTTTTAGTGGTTTCTCTCTTTCTTTGTCGCTCTCTTTCATTAATTAAAGTTACATATCATTCTTGGTTTTGGGGGAAGATTATGCTATGTGGCTTCAACTTTTTCTTGTGGGTTTACTAGTTGTGTTTATGGTGGTAAATATCAATTAAGTTGGATTGACATATTGTGCAATTTAAATTGACTTTGGAAGTAAAAAGAAACATTAATTTATGTAAATATTAAAATTATATATGATTTTGTTTCCGACGATAGACAATTTATATAGAGTGTAAACTCTTACTTTACAAATAAATTTTGTAAATTGAATTAGACCCAAACTTTAATTTTAAGATTAATTTCAAAATAATATTAGAGTTTATTCTAGATTTATTAAACCACTTGCCATGATATTTTTTACACTATTTATGTCGACACACCAAATTTACTTACGTTGATTTAAAGAGGCGTGTTAAGAGTTAAACTTTGATCAAATATGTGATATAAACATATATTTATAATTAAAATATTCATTGTAATGTTTGTTTTATGAAATTAAATTAAATTCAACCAAAATTTTAAAATGCACAATTGAGTCTTTTGAAGATGGTGAGATAATTCAATTGATACAACTTAGTTTAGTTAGATAAATATAATATGTTGGTCTAAGATTTAAACACAGACACCAACATCTTTATATTTATATTATAAACAAATATTTTTTGACAAATTTATTATAAATAAGTTTTTAATACTTATAATATTTTGTTTTAAAATGAGTTATAAAATTCAATCTAATTTGATTATCTTTATATTCAATTTTTTTACATTTTTTTTATTTTTTTTGAATTAATTTATAAATTTACAGATTATCTCAATTTTTTATAATTTTTTATTTTTTTGAATTAATTTATAAATTTAAAGATTATCTCATGTGTAATTTTCATAAGAGAACCTAATAGACAATCTTTCACCGTTAAAATTTATCTAATCTAAATTTTGTATATGTTCTTTTTTTTTTACTGGATTTTGTATATGTTTCTTTCTCATAGAGATCACACATTATTCCCTCACATAAAAATATTAAAATCAAGAACCCATTTCTTTCAGAATCACTCACATATACCTTCAATACTATACTATAAGTTGTAATTAATTTTTCACCCCTACAAATAAAATTTTAGAAATGGAACTCACTAATACCAGTGCTACATGTTTGTTGATCAATTCTATTATTATTATTATTATTATTATTATTATTATTATTATTATTATTAATATTATTATTGTTATTATTATTATTAAATATGAATAAGTGAAATGTTACAGATTTGAATTAATATCCATATATTAGATATTTATAGACAGTTGAATTGACTTAATCATTCATATTTATAGAATCAACTCATCAACTGACGATTAATTTTTTTATACTAGCAAACATAAAAAATTAAAAACTTTAGTTATGCTTGCTTCTATGAATCAATTATATAAAAAAAATATAGTAACTTGAAATATTGATCTCAACCTACTCTGTCCCATTTTGTTTTTCGAGGTCTGTCCACTGACCTACTTGTTGAGAAGGATATATAATTACTCCTTGGATTTATGTTTTCACAAGATGCGTGTGTGAAGAAATTAATATTTGCGTGATGCAAGAGCCTTCTATTTTGTCACATACAATTTATTTATTTGGTACCTATCACTTTTAATTTCAATTTTACTTCCATACATCACCACCAAAATTAACTAAAATTTTAATTACATTTTCCTCATTTAAATATTTCAAGTTTTTTTTAATTTCTGTTTCTTAATTTACAAAAAAATTAATTCTCACAAATTTTTTATTCTAATTTAAAAACATGATAAAGTTGGTGATTATGGTTTAAACTCATTAAAATCATCAATTTGTTGTCATAACATAACTGATGAATCATATTTGAAAGTTTCTATGGGATTAAATTTTGCTACGTTAGTTTTTAGGTAATTTGAAATAGTCCTATATATGAAAACGTTTGTTTTAATTAGCAAATCCATTTCCAATTCAAGAAGGAAATTAGCAAAGAAATCGAAGTGATTATTTCAATCATGGATGCATCTAGATCGGGAAGTGATTATTTCACATCTGTTCATAAGTTGAACATTCAAGACTCAGTAAAAATTAAATTTAGATTTGCTACTAATATTGATTTTAAGATCTAAAAACAATAAGAAAAATACTATATATAACCTTGAGGAATGGTAGACAGAAAGAATACTAAATACAATTATATGTTTTTTAATATAATTATAGAATAAACGCTTTATTTCGTATATTAAGAAAAAGAATAAACGCTTTAACAAAATGATTCATTAAATAGTGTATTAAAAATGGTTTAAAAGGAAACTATCCATTCAAAAAAATATATTAAAAGCAACCATTTCAAGAGAAATAATAAATAATAATTTAATATTTCAATAAGAGCTAATGTACTCCTATCTTGTTAGAAATGGAAGAACTTAAAATTAAAAATGTTTTTAAATTTAATATTTTTTCTATAATCGAAAATTTTCAAAATTTACACATTATTTTTCTATTTTTTGCATGATTAAGAAAAATAATAAATAACTTTTTTAATTTAAAATGAAAAAAGACACTATTTTCTAACTCAAAAGATAAGTTTCCCAGTTAAGTGTAGAAAATATCAGATTCATTTAAAAAAAAAGAGTATTGCATTATATTACATGATACTATTGAATTATGATAAATAATTAAGAGTGGAAATAAAATATTAATTTCTCCGATCTGTTTTTAATATGAAATTACTGGCATGAAACATGATAAATCTGAGGGACAGAAATGTTTGATTTAGTAATAAAGTGACATGCATGATGCATTCCATATTTTCATCATGTATGTCTCTATTATCTTTTTCGTGCCAAATATTTTATACATCAAAGATAATACTGTAATAATTATCACTAAATTATTTTATAAATATATTCACATTTAATTAAATTAAAAACATTAAAATTAATTAGTATAAGAAAATCACATGATGCATCCATTTCATATAAGCTAATAATTAAAAAAAAAAGCAATACGAGTGATTAAATTTAAATCTGATTCTCAAACAAAGGGAAATGCATTAGTTCCACGTGAGAAATGCATTATTATTCTTTCAAACTTTAAAAAGACATATCCATTATCCAAATTCACAAACAAGGGAATTATTAATTTCTTTTTCTATTATTACTATTATTACTATTATTATTATTATTATTATTATGTTAATAAATAATTTAAGTAAAATAATAATATCAATGGTTGAATAAATTAAAAATAATTAGAGGGAAATATGGGAAAAAGAAAGTGTGATGGAAGAAAAAGAAAGGTAGGAAGAGACGCATGGGCCACAGACAATAGTATAGTAAAAACAACAAACAACAAACAACAACTATTACAACAAAACAAACAACAATACATCACCCATTTTATTTACCAATGTTATTACTACTACCATTCTCTATTTTTTAATCTTAAAATTTGTCTATGGACACCAATTATTATTATTTAAATAGTAAATAAAAAAATGGATGGAGAATTGAGAGGGAAGGTATATATAAATAAATACTACACAACAATATATAGGTGTAAGTGTAAGGTAGAATAAGTAGTTGTAAAGAAAAGGCAATTAAGTAGAGGAAGAAGAGAAAAAAGAGAAAGAGGTTGCAGAATATTAAGGTGTCTCTCTTGGACTGATTCTCTTCAATCAATACCATATATCTCCATCCATTTTTCTCAAACAACAGCAACAATTGTATTGTTCTTCATGGCTGTTCAAGCTCAATATCCTTCCAATGTTCTTTTTCTAAACAACAACAATAACAGGTTCTTCATTCATTCATAAATGTTATATAACATCAACCTCAAATTCAATTGTAAGTGTGAAAAATTAATCATTTGTCTTGTTTTCTTTTCTATTGTAATTGTAACAGTAGAAATGTTCAAGAAGGACATGAATACTCTTTACCGGCACAACCACCGGGAGCATTAGGACTAGCACTTCTCGATCAAACTCATAATCATAATCATCCACATATCATATGCAACAACAACAATAACAACACAAGTATGTTTATGTTTATGTTGTATATTTATTCATCTTTGAAACACCAACCAAATAGCTCTTCATTGTTTCAGATTATTGATGTTTCAACTCATTCTCAGGTACTAATAATTCTTCTCGCAAGAGAGGAAGAGAAACAACCGGAACATCACCGAATGATCTTATAAACCATTTCTCTTTACAATCTCAACCTTCACAGGTTATTCATCTTTCTCAACTCCATAATCATCAACAACATCAGCAACAGCAAAATGTCGTCTCTACTGGCCTTCGATTATCATTCGATGATCATCAACAACAACAAAGATTACAGTTACAACTTCATCAATTTCAATCTCAACAACATCAACAACAACAAGGTTGTCACTCCTCAACTTTCTCGTCTCCATTATCACAAGGACTTGTTTCTCAAATCAAACAACAACGTCATGAATTAGACCAATTCATTCAAGCACAGGTAAACAAAAATTTTCAAATTTCTCTTTATAAATAACCCCATTTTTTTCCTTCAAATTTTTTGATTTGTTAAAATTGTTGGATATTTGGATTATTTGAAAATCAGGGAGAGACTCTGCGGCGGACATTGACGGAGAAGAGACAGAGACATTACCGCGAGCTACTAACCACGGCGGAGGAAGCCGTATCGCAACGCCTAAGAGAGAAAGAAGCAGAGGTAGCAAAAGCCACCCGCAAGAACGCCGAGTTAGAAGCGCGTGCGGCTCAGCTAACCATGGAAGCCCAAGCCTGGCAGGCAAAAGCCCGGGCCCAGGAAGCCGCGGCAGCCGCTCTCCAAGCCAAGCTGCAACAGACAATAATGTGCCAAACCGGAGACGATGCCGGCGGCGTCTCCTGCGCCGTGGAAGGACAGGCTTCAGATGCCGAATCGGCTTACATCGATCCGGACAGAGTGGTTGTCGTTGCGGAGGCGCGTGGGAAATGTAGAGCGTGTTTAAAGCGCGTGGCGACGGTGGTTGTTTTGCCTTGTCGGCATTTGTGCATTTGTAGAGAATGCGATGCGCATTACAGTGCTTGCCCTGTTTGCCTTACTCTCAAGAATTCAACCGTTGAGGTCTTTCTCTCTTAGCAACAATCAATAATAATTTTATTTATTTTACCTAAATAATTAATTACCAATGTCAATATACTACTCTCTTTTTTTTTTTTTAATTCTATCTTAAAAAAATATAAATAAAATTACATTTTTGTTTATTATTTTAAATGAAATCTACATTACCATTTTATTTCATTTATTTTTGGTTATTTCTTGTATCTATCTATTGCATTGATATATTATTAATATTGATGTTTATTATTGTTTCAATTTTGAAATGTCAAATAGTCAAAAGGTTTGGAGAGTTATGTGATGGTTGGGATGAGGATGATGAAAGTTGCGTGTAATATTAATGAAATGAATGAAGGGATTAGGCAGAATATGGAAGAATAAAAGAGAGGTAAGAATGGTTTTGTGAGTTGTCAATTCATAGGATATTGTGTAGAATGCGTATAGGTAAAAAATGTTTACTTGCAAGACATTGTTACAGTTTTACATGCGTGTTTTTTGGTTGCATTGATTGGCTTTATGCCATCAAATTAGGTTGGGAAGTAGATGGGTTTTATTATAGGAAAATGATTCTTGATTGAAGGGGTTGGAGTTGTTTTTGGAATTCTCTCAAATCAGTTAAATAAGTTGAGTTAAGTTTTGGAGGATTTTGAAAAGAATAGCTTTGGATATCGCAAATATATTTTGACGTGTATTTGATATTTTTAAATGTTTAAAAAACAATTTAATATATTAGAGTATAAAATTATATTATTTTTAAAAAATTTTAAAACATTAAATATACATCAAAATATAGACGCAATATTTCAAACTTTCGTTAACCAACTCTCGACTATATGCACAGATGGAATGTAATACAATATATAATAGAATTTAACTTGATTTTATTTGATTTAAAGTAAATAATTCTAATTTTTTGTAGATGTTTTTACAATTGGTGGAATTATTTATATATTTTGGTGGCATTATTTATATATTTTTGTATTAGTTTATATATTAGAATTAAAATTTAGTGTAGGTGTAACCAAAAGAAAGTGTAGTGTAGGTGTTGATACATGTATATATAAGCGTTGGGTGTTGTGTGATTTAATAGGATTTAATAACTTATTAAAATTAAAGTTTGATCTAATTCATTAAAAAATATTTTTTTTCATTAAAAACCAGAGGTTGTATATAATTAATATGAATTTTAAATATTTTTTTCAATAATGTATAAGTTATTATTCTTTATAATTACATTAAAATTTTAAAGCAATGATGCATATAAATTTTGATATTGTTTTAATATAAGTTAGATGAAGGAGTAGAATGGGCTTGGTTGACAACAAACAACCCATTTGTTTCTGAAATCTCTAAAGAGAAAAAAGGGAAAAAAAAAAAAAAACTAAAAATTTGACTAGTCTATAATTGCTTCTTTGAAAACCCAACTGTATGTGCACTGCACACTACCATAGGCATCAAGATAGAGATGTATTTGACCCTTCAAATTGAAGCAGCCTAATAACCCCTTTTAAGCTCATCGAGACGTACTTTTAGGACACTGCCAAGCCAACAGAGGCACTTCAATTAATTTCCAAGAAAATATGTCCCTCTTCTTTCTCGCACCACTTTTACCATTTTCTTTCTCTATATTCCAAACTCATTTAAATGAAAAAACAAACTAGTCCCTTTATTCCATCTTCCAAGAAACTACCATCATGTATTTTTATTATTTTTTAATTTTGTATCCAATTTTACAACTGATTAATTCAAAAATTTTACTAACAGAGCTCAAATGAGAGTAAGGTTATGTATAGACTCATCTGACATAGAGATTGTTATCAATAAAGGAGAGTAGACTATTAGTTGTTTCCATGCATTAAGGAAAACGAAAACATCAAGAAAGAAAAATACTAGTAAACACCAAAACCTAACAAACAATGAATTGGACAAGACTCAACATCCTTATTTGATGCAAAGTCATGTTTTAAAACTTCAATTATATCAAAGTGGTGGAACTCAATTCAAAACCAAACTCATCAAAATTTTGCCAAAATCATAGCAACGAGCAACATGGAAAAATAAAAACACTCATTATTATTATTATAATTATTGAAATAAAATAAAACACTTGTAAGACAAGACATACATGTTTCCTTTGTCCTTTTCCCCATATAATTAATTCATATTAACGTATCTAATTATTTTTTCCCATTAACAACTCGTCCTTTGTGAAACCATGCACTATAATCAAATTGTCCCCTCATGTGGTCTTTACTCCATTTTGTCTACACTCTGATCAATCTATCTATTTTTTTCTCCATGTACACTATTGATTTCCATGAGAAGATAGAAAAACAATTTGTTTTTGAAATTACGAGAAAACAAAAAATTGTGGGGAAGAGAGAAAAAGGACAATAATAAGACAGTGTCGTTCATGTGAGAGTAACATGTAAATTATTGGTGTACATAAAAGGTTTACGGATCAAACACGTTTGAGTTGTCAATATGCATGAGAGATGAGTCAAGATTAACTTTTGCAGAGTTTGTGGCGGTGTTCTTGAAATTGATGATTTTTTCAAATCTGAATGGTGGTGTATTAGAAAAGTTTGTTAAGGAATTTATTTTGTTAAATTATGTAATTAAGTCTGTCAGATTCTTTCTCTGGGTTGGTGAATGAATGACACATTTGAGCCTATCCAGATGGTGGCATTGAAAATAACCATGAATTATGAAATTCAATTATCATATTGTGTCCAACTAATTACGTAATTAAAATGAATATTAAAATAATTACAAGATTTTAAACAAATTCTTCACATGCATGATCTCACAGCACCTTCCTTGTACGAGCAAAATGTCTTCAATCAACTGTACACATGTTGAGAATCTTAACATAGATGTATATATTCTTGTATTGAAAAAAGCACATATACCTCAAATAAAACACCGACACTGACACGATCAGGGCCGGTCCAAGGACAAGGCCACCCAAACTAGGGCTTTAGGCCTCAAAATTTTAGCCTTTAAAAAGGCCTCAAAATTTTTTAATTTAGTAATAAATATTTTAAATAACATTTATTTTAAATAAAATTTTATTGTTGAGTTGGTAGAAAAGATGCCCCATATCGTTTAGCTCTTTGGTTCAAGTCTTGTCAAGTACAAAATTTGGTTTTATTTATTTATTTTAAAGGCCTCATTTTAAAAATTTCTTTAGGCCTCTAACTAGATTGGGCTGGCCCTGGACACGACGATATATATAATAATTTGAAAAAATAAATAAATTAAACGTAATTATAAATATTGATGTAGGTATTCGAAATCGATATAGACACGTACACGTTTTTTTTTAAATGTCAATGTTACATAATAGTCAATAATAGAGATGAATGAAAATACACACGAAAAGTCATGATATTGCAATGTTAGCTCATTTTATAATCAAAATATATGAATTGTTGTGTCATGGTCTCTTGCTGATGTGATCAATAGTCTCCATACTCTGTTTCTGAAGTATAGTCTATATTAGACTTTTTATGAGCCTTTACAGTTTTGTTGTTTATAAAATATTTTTTTGTTGGATTGAGATGTGTCAATGTAGGATTGAAATGAGCTCGTTGTGGAGTTGGGTTGGAATCAAAAGGGTTCTACGAAGTGCAGGCCATTATCAAAGTACTCAAAGTGGCTAGCTTAATGAAGTTGAAGAGAATAAGATTGCACACTGAGTGAAGCTATTGTGAAACGGGTTCAGGACATGAGAGAAAATTGTTTTAAGGAGAAATATAGATCCTACATTGAGTTTCAAATTGGAGTGTATGAGGGAAAGCCTATATTTGTTTGAGTTTAGTGAGATTAGGGATATTAGACAAACTCTAAATGACCCGGCCCATAGACAAGAAAAAAAAATTATTCCCTCCATCTCAAAATAAATGTTACCAATGCAATTTTATTTTTTATTTTTTAATTATATTATCTAATTAATATTTTTAATTTTTAATTTTTAATTTTTTATTAATATTAATTCAAATATCAATAGTTAATAAGGATAATTTCATAATTTTAAAAATCGGATCGGACCGGTTGAATAAGAATCGGAGTGATAACCGGTTTGATTCAATTGTTGGATTGATTATGTAATTGAACCGATAGGAAGCGGCGTAAACCGGTAAAAACCAGAAAATCGACGGTTCAAGTGCTTTATTTTTTTTCTTTTTTCTTTTTTGAATCAAAACGGTCTCGTTTTTCATTATTTAAAAAAATTAAAATAAAAAAAATAAGAAAACATTAATATTATTTCCTTTCTTGTAGCATTTTCGGTCGCCATCAAAACTAAAAAAGGTTCCTTCTTCATCCCACCATTTCTTGTCGCCTCTCCTCCACCACGCTCTTGCTCTCCGACTGCCGCACCTCTGGTCACTGCCTCTTGGGTTTTGTTTCCTTTTCCCTTTTTTTCATGATTTTCGTTCGTGAACTTGGATTCATTCCAAAATGGTTCATCTTATCGTATGTTTCTCATCTCGTCTGTTAATTTATGTGTTTGTTGTTGTGATTTTATTTACAGACTAAAAGAACCAAGAGTGTTGGTATTGTCGGCAAATACGGTACATTATATCATTTTGTTACTTCCAATATTTTGTGTTGTTTCAGTTTTGTGGAAAAGAGCTTCTATTGTAGTTTTTGGTTTGAGATTTGTTATAAACCTAAAAACTCAGTAGGTTTATATCGATGGGTGATTTTGAATTGCAATTAGGTTTAGTTTAGATTTACTTCTAATATAAATGAATTTCTTAGCTAAGACGTGTTTATGTTTTTTAATTATAATCTGAGTTTCTTGAAACAAGAGTGAAAAACCTAGACTAAAGAAGACTACTATAAATAGAAAATAAAAAGGTTTAACCAAAAAAATTTAAGGGAACTAAATTTTGAAAAGACAAATCACAGAAAATCTTTTGGAAAAACAACAAGTACAAAGAAAAAGTTAAGATATATATATATATATATATATATATATATATATATAAAGAGAGAGAGAGAGAGAGAGGGAGAGAGAGAGAGAGAGAGAGAGAGAGAGAGAGAGAAAGAGAGAAAGAGAGAGGACATATCATATTAGAATGTCATTTTTATGTGAGAACATGAGAATGAATCTGAACCATTAGATTTTAAAATAAATGGTGGAAATTATGTGTATTTTTTTTCTCTCTCCTCCATTATTAAAATAATGGGGATGGAACCCACTATATCCTCTCGGGTATTTTATAAATTGCGAGATAAAGTAATGTGTTTAAAAAAAAAATACAAATATGTAGTTGATGGGGATGGAACCCACTACCAGTTCCACCTTTCCCCTTGGTTGCAAATAGAATGAGGCGAAAAGTGGTGACTTTCCACGACACCCTTTGTTACGTCGCCTAGAAAATCAAGGTTATAACCCTTTCCCAACCGAGATAAAATAGGTTATTCGTATTAGTGCTAATGTAATATATGAGTCTGAAAGATTTCCTCTTAATCCAGTTATCATAAAAGCATCTTCGTACTGGTCTGTTGTTGAATGCCAAACATGTTTTACATTGATCCATATTTATTGGCATTTTTCATCTCATTTGTTATGATTTTGTTGGATTTACTCCATGTTTTCATGTTATTCTTCAATATTGTTGAAAATACCTTTGGTTGCTTTGATTTGTGTGTTATTGTGCAGGAATTAGACATAAAACATCAAAGTGTGAGACATAAGTAAATGGACAAGGAAGCCAAAGGAAAATAAGAGATTCAACATGTTCGATGGGGCGAACTGCCAGCAAGGAGTAGCAGCGAATGTTCACAGGGCGAGCTCATGGCGAAGCCCCAGCGAACCATCTTAGAATTATGGCAGTAGGAAAAGGGCACTAAGTTCGCTGGGTGAACTGGTAACGAATATTTGCTGGGCGAAGTTACAGCGAAGGACCAACGGACTATCTCAAAATGAAGTCAGTAGCTAATAGACCCCAAGTTCGCTGTGCGAACTAGTAGCGAAGTAGTTCGCAGGGCGAAGAATTTCTCGCACAACAAACTTTGTAAAATCCTCAGGGGCGGTTTAACTGTTCAGAGGAACTTCAGGTGCCATAAAATGGAGTTCGCTAGGCGAAGAAGGAGTTTGCTGGGCGAACTTGACAGATTCTAAAAGTACTACATATGTACTTTTCACACTTTTTGTGGATCATAACCCTTTTTTCACCTAGAAACTTTATTTCTCAGCATTTCTTCACCAAAATGTGATATTTTGCAAATAGAAGCTGGATTCGCATCCAAGTTCGATTCTCTTCGATGTGGATTCTCATTCATCTTCTCTCAAGACATGTAAACCAAGCTACCAGGGTTATGGATAGCTAATTTCCTTTGTATCAAAGGTAGAGGTAGTCTACCATTAGCTTTATGTATTTCTTTTGATTTGCCTTATATGTGAACAAGTGATAATTAATATATGATGAATATTTTTGTTCTTAATGATCCATACTTGTTTTGTAAAACACTAGACATAGATTTTGTGAAACTTGACCTAAAATATTCATCTATCAATTTATAGATTGGAGAGACCGGTCTATGATTGATAGTTGCTTTGTGTTTAACTTAAAGCTTACTATATTGGTTGTTATATGGAGAGATCGTGTAGCGATGAATACGGTATTTCTCACGACGCCGCTCTAGAGATAGACGGTGTTGAGAGAATACGCGACGATATTAATCAGATCCGACTTCACATGCTAGATTGAAAGAATACGTATAAGTTAGGGTAAATGAAAACTACTTTTTATATACTTTGCTAATCAAACTCTTTAGAATTTATAAGCTTTGCTACTAAAAATGTGACAATTTATGAACAAAACGTTAAAAACCCTTTTTCTTTAAACGATAAACTATTGAACGACAAGCATCAAGATATCGGACAATCCCCGTGGAAACGATAACAAAAATCCACCTATATTACGATTCGAACATCTGTTGAAGAATCATTTGGGTGCACGTCTTGTTGACCCACTATGTTACATGGTGGTACAAGCTCTTAGGTTTCTCTTGTCAAATCCAAACATTAAATTCAACATCTTTGATCCTCTGGTATAACATCATGTTGCTGCCCTCCTTGAGTTCTTTCCTTTTCAAACCAACAACAAAATTTATTCTCTAAAAGAATAACTTAATTGTTTTTCTCTTTCAAACATTTAAGTTAAAAAACATATAAGAAATTACACAAAAGGTACAAATGGTACATGATTTGCGTGACAAACAGTAGAATGTATTGTGCGACAAGACCTGATATGAGCACTAAGGATAGGAAATACCATGATGTAAAAGTAAAAGATCTCAACGTATTCTTTCTCGCAAGATAAAAATATTCAACGGTAAGAAAACAAAGTTTTTTTATAAGAACTCAATTTTTCACTATTTTATAAAAATCATAACATACAATATTGAAACAAATCTTGTGAATACGTTTTAGATAATTAACTTCAGAAGAAAAAGAAAAGTATTTTCAAAAGAAGACATCTAGAAAAAAAACTCTACTGGAAGTCAAGAAAGAAGCAAGCAAGTGATTTCATTGTATACGATTTCTGTTGAAACATTAAACCATTTTTATTTTTACTATATGAGTTGTTTATATTTTTTATTATTTGATATTTGTAAACACTCTATCATTTATCTGATTGAATTCTTCAAAGGGATAAATTGTATTCAAATTCTCTGAGATGACAAAGAGATCTTGTTGTGATCAATACTTTGTGTTGGATAAATCTAAGATATAAGTTTGTTGGACTAAAAAATATTTGGTGACTTTGTAATCAGTTTGATTATAATGAAAATGTTTCATTGTGAGGAAACCAAACATAACTCCGAGTTAAGGTGTGAACTAAGATAAAATTTGTGTGTTAATCTATTTTCCCTCGTCTCTTTGTGTTTCAGCATTTGTGTTTGACTTGAGTTTTAATTGAAACAAATTATAAAAAAGTTTAAATTGGCCACATAATTCAAACTCCCTTCCTTGTATTTTTCTCATCTCCAAAAACCATGTGAGTGTTATTGAGTGATATAACTTTACATTTGTAGATAATTCTATGCAATTTCATAATTTACATTGAAAAAGTGAGATTAGATTATGAAGAATTTAGATTCAAACTTTATTGTTGAATATTATTAATCGTGATGGGAAATTAAGACACAATAATAGACCAATATACGCAGCGGATATAAAACTCCCCCAAACTTGTATGAATTTTGAGGATAAAAAACAAATATAAGACGGTAAATCGAACAAAATACAGGCACAAAAGACATCGATATCTAGTGAGACTGGTTGCAGAAAAACAGGAATTAGTTTCTCTCATCTTTTCTCTCTTTTTGAATCCTTATTTTTCTCTATCTCTCTCAACCCTAAATTGATCCTCTCCACTTAAATAAGTGAGACAAATGGGTTATTCATATTTGGGTCTTTCTCCACATAGGAAGGGAGCCCAAACCCAACAAATCTCCCCCTCGCAACTACGTGGAGGAAATCGCCAAACCGGCGATATCACAACAAGCTTCAAATTTCCCTCTTGGTAATGCTTTAGTCATCATATCAGAACCATTATCATCTATATGAACTTTAGCCAACTCCAACACCTTAGCATCCAAAACATTACGTATCCAATTATATCTCACGTCACTGCCTTAGAGCTTGCTTCAACCCATATAAACTCTTTCTCAATCTACACACATAATCTTCTTTACCTTTAACTTGAAAACCATCGGGTTGTTTCATGTAGATCTCTTCCTCCAATTCACCATGAAGGAAAGTCGTTTTCACATCCATTTGCCCAACCTCTAAATCAAGAGTAGTAGCCAAACTCAACACGGTTCTAATAGATGACATCTTTACAACAGGTGAGAAAATATCATTAAAATCAACACCCTTTCTTTGACGGAAACCTTTCACCACTAATCTGGATTTATATCTTGGAGACTTAGAGTTGCTCTCATGTTTAACTCTATAAATCCATCTGTTTTCCAAAGCCCTTTTGCCTTTAGGAAGCTTCACTAAATCATAAGTGTGATTATCGTGCAATGATTTCATCTCATCATGCATTGCATCCATCCACTTTTGTTTTTCATCACTTTCCATGGCCTCTTAGAAACACTCGGGTTCACCCTCATCAGTCAAGGTCACATACTCATCATAATTATACCTTATAGAAGGTTATCTCTGACTGTTAGACCTCCTAGGTTGAACTTTAGATGATACTGGAGTTTCACCAAGATTTTCATCCTATGACAAATCGCTCTCCCCTTCACCATCATTAGTTGGAATATTTACCTCATCTCCAAGTTATTGATCATTAACATAATCATATGGCTCACCATTGTGATTATCACCACCTATAGCATCCAGATTATGGCTAGGTAATCGAACTGGATCAACATTAGACAAACTAATATCTTTCTTGGGTGTAGTCTTCTCTACCTTATCAATATCTTCAATAATTTGGTCTTCCATAAACACCACATCGCGGCTTCGAATAAACTTTTTTCCTACAGGATCATACAACCTGTAGCCAAACTCATCTTACCCGTAGCCGATGAAGATACATTGTTTTGACTTTGCATCCAACTTGGATCTTTCATCATTTGGAATATGCACAAAAGCCTTACAACTAAAGACTCTCAAATGATCATACTTGACATTCTTTCCAAACCAAATTTTGTCTGGAACTTCACTGTTCAAAGCAATAGTAGGAGTGAGATTAAGAACATGCACTGCCGTGTATAGTGCCTCGCCCCAATAATGATTAGGCAACTTAGCTTCAAAGAGCATACGCCTTACTCTCTCAATTAGTGTTTGATTCATCCTCTTTGCTAAACCATTCAATTGAGGAGTTTTAGGAGGAGTCTTTTCATGTGCAATATCACGCTGCTTGCAATAGGAATCAAATGGTCCACAATACTCTCCACCATTGTCTAAACGAACACATTTCAGCTTCTTTTCTGTCTGTCTCTCAACCAAAGTATGGAATTCTTTGAACTTTTCCAAAACTTGGACTTTTGTCTTCAAGGCATAAACTCATAGTTTCCTGGAGCAATCATCAATTAAGGTAACAAAATAAAGTGCACCACTAAAGGATTTTACCTTTAATAGACCACAAACATCAGAATGTACCAATTGAAGCAACTTTGACTTTCTTGAAGGAGGATGTCTCTTGAAAGATACTCTAGTCTGTTTACTAGCCATGCAATGAGAACACTTCTCCAAATCTACATTTTTTAATCCAGGAAGAACATCTTTTTTGGCCAAAACATTCAGCCCTTTTTCACTAACATGACTAAGTCTTCGGTGCCACAAAGATGCTTCCATGTCGATAGCATTCACACTGTGCCTAGCAACCAAAGCTTTTGTCCAATATAATTTAGAAAGCTTTTCCCCTCTAGCCACAACCAAGTTACCTTTGATGAGTTTCCACTTTCCAGAACCAAAGTGATTATCATAACCACAACCATCTAGCATATGCACAGAGATCAAATTAAAGCAGACATCTGGAGCATGTTTGACACCTCTAAGCAACAATTGCATTCCCATGTTGGTTCGCAGGCAAGCAACACTAACACCATCATTACCCATCTTCAATACTCCAAAATCACCATAAGTATAAGATGTGAAGAAATCCTTCCTTGGTGTAACATACAATGTAGCACCACTGTCAACTATCCAAATGCTTTTGTCTGATACAAGATTAACAGACTCATGATCACAAAGAATAACAAGATCATCACTAGTAGCAGTAGTAACACGATCATAATCATGATCTTCATGGTCTCTTTGTTTATACTTACCCTTCTTGCCTTGGTTATCTCTTTTCCACTGATAGCAATACTTCTGTATGTGTCCTATTTTGTGACAATAATGACACTCCAAATTCTTGTATCGCGGCTTGGACTTGCTTCTGCTATTCTCTCTACCACCTTTCGGTTCCTTTTCATGAATTCTCCCCCTATTTTCATTAACAAGTACCTCGGGTTGAGATGAAGAACCCTGTGCCTTCCCTCTCATTTCCTCATTAAGAATACCACCCTTAGCTGTTTCCAAAGAAACAACACCTCTAGGAGCAGAACTTATGATAGAAACCCGAAATGTCTTCTGTAACACCCCAGTCAGTTTTGTCAGTTTTGTCTTTTTAATTAATTGAGTCGTTTTGAGTATTTTATTATTATATTATTTGATTTCTGACTTTTATGTGAAAATATGTTATTTTTCATCGTGATTATATTTTATCGCGTTTTGGGAGCGTTTGCGAGATATTTGAGTGTATGGGTATTTTGGTCATTTTGCTTTATTTTGTTAAGTTAAGAATATAATAGAAATAGAAAGAGAGAAAAATAGAAAGGAAAGAAAAAGAGAAGAAGAAAAGTAGAGAGAAAGAAGAAGAGGAGAAAAAGAGAGAAAATTGGAAAAGAAGAAAAATCAATCTCCCGACTTTATCAAACACGATTAAATCGGGTAAGGGTGCGAAACTCGATTATACTATGTTTGTGTATGATTATGTATGTGTGTGCTTGTATGTTTCTTGTCTTTACATAGCTTTGAATTCTAGGTTGGAAATGAGAAATATGTTGAGAATTCGATGTTTTCGCGGTTGGAAATCGACGTAAATGTGGTAGAATGCTTGTTGCCATGATTAGATTAGGTTCTGATTGATATATGTTGATTTGGAAATGTTTTGGTTGGAAAAAAAATATCATTTTGGGTTTTCAAACAGCGCTGCAGAATTCTGGGTTTTCGCAGGTTCGCCTAGCGAACCTGGAGCGAAGGTGGTAGCGAATGAGTTTTCGCCGGTTCGCCTAGCGAACCAGTTAGCGAAGGTCAGCGAAGGTTCGCTACGTTGTTCGCCTAGCGAACTTTGTATGTTTTTGGTGCTGGTGGTTGCTGCCTTGGTTCGCCAAGGGGTTCACCTAGCAATCTTTGTGTCTGTTTTCTAGCTGATAGTGGGTTCGCTGGACATTCGCCTTGCGAAGGTGGTAGCGAATGCTCGCTAGAGGGTTTGCCTAGCGAACATGGCTGTTTGTGTAATTTTGTTTTCTTCATAACTTTTGATCTGTGGTTTGGTTTGAGGCGTTGTTTAATGTGTTAGAAAGCTTATAAAATGTTCTTGCTTATGATGATGGTTTTGAGATTGTAGGCCGATTAAATTAGGTCAGGAATTAGAAAATATGTTGTTTTGTTGACTTTTGCCGTTTTAATTATGTAAACTTGATGTGTATATGTGATATGCTGTTGGTGTGGATATTGTATGACCTGTGTACTGTTGTGTGATGAAATTGCATGAAATCCATATTGAGATGATGGTTGGTGGCCTTAGGGCAAGAAAATGCAATGTGTGGTATCTGGTGATATATGCATGATTATGGATGTGTATATGTGTGCATTTTAAATGTCATGAGTCATTATATGCCAAGCATCATGATATGCATTCTTGTGACGTCGTGAACGACAGATTGATTCCAGAGGGAATCGACTATAACATCGTGCGCCTTAAAAATAAGAGGACTGAAAGCGATCTGATCGGATCGTGCACCTTAAAAATAAGACGACTGAAAGCGATGATTATGGATGATCGTGTGCCCATGTGGGGTGTGAGCGATCGGGTCGTGTGCCCGTGTGGAGTGTGAGCGATCCATAAACGTCGTGTGCCCGTGTGGGGTGTGAGCGACGGGGAACATCGTATGCCCGACAGGGAGTTACACTAAGTAATGAGCGATGGTTCCAGCAGAGTTCCTGAGTGAACTAGTGATGAGAAATGTTGGAAGTCGGTACCGCATATGCATTGCATAGAGTCGTTGTGTCGGTCTCTGTGCATTTGCATGAATCATGGATTAATTGTGTATGGAATTGTGAATGTGATTGATGAGATGGAATATGTATAATTGTATTGATGATGAGTGTATTGTGTATGACTGATGTGTATTGGTATTGGATACCTGAGAATTGTACTGTGTTGTGTTGTATTTGATTGTGGTGCATTTGTGGTGAGAATATTTTACTTGTGCATTTCTGTGTTAATATATAATTATATGCAACTGTATTATGATTGTGTTTCTCACCCTTCTGCTGTTTTATAATGCTCTATGAGGCATTGCAGATTAGAGTTGCTGGAGGTCTTTTGTGAAGCTTAGGTCTTCATTCTTTTGTCGGTCGGCTCTGATATGTGACACCGGGTAGTCGGGGTGATCGAGTGTGATTATTTTGTATTATGTATATGTATCTTTTGGATTGTACGTGTATGGTTGTATTTGACAAACAAACTTTTATGATATATATATATATATATATATATATATATATATATATATATATATATATATATATGAGATTCAGTTACGGATTTTCCACTTTTATTCTGTAATTGGATTGTGGGTGTTAAGAACTCAGTTCCTTGGTTGTGCTACCTGAAATTGTTGTATATCTGTATGAGCAGGGTTATTGTATTTTGTTCCAAATTGATGCGACCCCCTCGGTCTATGCCGTGAATTTGTAAATATACTCTGATGAAATTTTGAATTTTATTTATCGCTTTAATAGCTTGGGGGTATAGATTGGGGGTGTTACATTAAGTGGTATCAGAGTCAGTCCGTGTCAGTTCGTGTCTGTTTGTGTCAGTCCTTGTTAGTCTTTGTGGTTCGGAGAGTTGTTTGTTTAACCATAGTTTCTGTTATTGGAAATGAACAGAATATGGCTGGTAGGAATGATGTTGCTTTAGCTGCTGCTATGCAAGCTATGGCTCAGGCTGTGCAGGGTGCACCTAATGCTGCTGGTAATGATGAGTTCAGGAAAAATAAACCGCCTGTCTTTAAAGGGAGACATGATCCTGATGGTGCACAAATTTGGTTGAAAGAGATTGAAAGGATTTTTTGAGTTATGGATTGTGCTGAGAACAGTAAGGTGAGACTGGGAACTCACCTGTTACAGGAAGAAGCGGATGACTGGTGGGTTAGTACTCGTCAGGTATTGGAAGATGGGGATGAAGAAGTTACTTGGGAATTGTTTAGCCGGGAGTTTCTGAGGAAGTATTTTCCCGAAGATGTAAGAGGAAAGAAGAAAATTGAGTTCTTGGAATTGAAACAAGGTAATATGTCTGTTGTTGATTATACTGCTAAGTTTGTGGAGCTTGTGCAGTTTTATCCTCATTATGCTGAAGCGACTGCAGAGTTTTCTAAGTGTGTGAAGTATGAGAGCGGATTGCGTCCTGAGATTAAGCAGGCAATCGATTATCAAAGGATAAGAAGGTTTTCTGATTTGGTGGAATGTTGTAGGATTTATGAAGAGGATAGTAAGGCTCGTTCTACTCACTATAAGAGTGTGAGTGACAGGAAAGGGAAGCAACAGTTTCGAAGTGGTCCGTATGTAACACCAACTGATAAGGGTAAACAAAGGGGTACTTTCGATCGAAGGTCAAGTGGTGGAGGTATGTCTGGTCCTCTGAAGTGTTATAGGTGTGGTGATGTGGGACATCGTCAGTTCGAATGTAAGAAAGATTTGAGGAAGTGTTCTAATTGTGGAGGTGTTGGACATGTAGCGGCTGAGTGTAAAAGGAAGAATGTGGAGAAGTGTTTCAACTGTGGTGACCCTGGTCATATTAGCACGAAGTGTCTGAAACCGAAGCAAGTTCCATCTGGTGGGAAAGTTTTTGCATTGGCAGGGACTCAAACTACTAATGCAGATCATCTGATCAGAGGTACTTATTTTATTAATAGTACGCCTTTAGTTGCTATTATTGATACTAGAGCGACTCATTCATTTATTTCGTCTGAGTGCGCTAAGCGTTTGAATCTTGTGTTGTCTTTGATGGATGGTGAGATGGTTATTGATACTCCAGCAATGGGGTCAGTAACTACTTCTTTGGTTTGTTTAAGTTGTCCTTTGACCATTTATGGTAAAGACTTTGAGATGGATTTGGTGTGTTTTCCGTTGGAGGGGTTAGATGTGGTTCTGGGAATGAATTGGTTGCAGTTCAATAGGGTTCATATTGATTGTTATCATAAGTTAGTAAGGTTTCCTTCTCTTGAAGAAGATGAAGACTCGAGTTTCTTATCTACCAAAGAGTTGAAGAAACTTTTGGCGGATGAAGCTCAATTGTTTGGGTTGTTTGCGTCGTTGACTGTGGATAGTCAAGTGTCGCTTGGTGTGTTTCCTGTTGTGTGTGAATTTTCGGAAATGTTTCCTGAGGATATTTCAGACTTGCCGCCAGAGAGAGAGGTGGAGTTTTCGATAGATCTAGTTCCTGGTACTAGACCTGTTTCTATGGCACCTTATCGTATGTCGGCATCTGAGTTGGTTGAGTTGAAGAAATAGCTGAATGAATTGTTGGAGAAGAGGTTTGTGAGGCCAAATGTTTCTCCTTGGGGTGCTCCAGTTTGGTTGGTGAAAAAGAAAGATGGAAGTATGCGATTGTGTATTGATTATCGCCAGTTGAATAAGGTGACGATTAAGAATAAGTATTCTCTTCCGAGAATTGATGATTTGATGGATCAGTTGGTTGGTGCTTGTGTGTTCAGTAAGATTAACTTGAGGTCAGGGTATCATCAGATTAGGGTGAAAGAGGAAAATATTCAGAAGACGGCTTTTAGGACACGTTACGGTCATTATGAATATTCTGTGATGGCGTTCGGGGTTTCTAATGTGCCAGGTGTGTTTATGGAGTACATGAATCGTATTTTCCACGAGCATTTGGATCGATTTTTTGTTGTGTTTATTGATGACATATTGATTTATTCTAAGTCTCGGGAGGAGCACGCGGAGCATTTGCGTATTGTTTTGCAGGTTTTGAAGGAAAAGAAGCTTTTTGCCAAATTGTCCAAGTGTGAATTTTGGTTGTCGGAGGTGAGTTTTCTTGGACACGTAATTTCAGGTAATGGTATTGTTGTGGATCCAGCTAAAGTAGAAGCAGTTCTACAATGGGAAGCTCCGAGATCTGTTACTGAAATTCGAAGCTTTTTGGGTTTGGCCGGATATTATCGAAGGTTCATTGAAGGTTTTTCTATGCTAGCACTTCCTTTGACCTAGTTGACTTGTAAAGGGCAAGCGTTCATTTGGGATATTCGGTGTGAGGGAAGTTTTAATGAGCTGAAGAGAAGATTGACGACAACTCCGATTTTGATTTTTCCGAATCCTACTGAACCATTTGTGGTGTATTGTGATGCGTCTTTGATTGGTCTAGGTGGGGTGCTAATGCAAGATGGTAAGGTCGTGGCGTATGCTTTGAGGCAGTTGCGAGTGCATGAGAAGAATTACCCTACGCATGACTTGGAGTTAGCGGTTGTGGTGTTTGTATTGAAAATTTGGAGGCATTATCTTTTTGGTGCGTGGTTTGAAGTCTTTAGTGATCATAAAAGTTTGAAATATCTGTTTGATCAGAAGGAGTTGAATATGAGAAAACGAAGATGGTTGGAATTTTTGAAGGACTACGACTTTGGCTTAAATTACCATCCTGGTAAAGCTAATGTGGTAGCTGATGCGTTGAGTCGAAAATCGTTGCATATGTCCGCTTTAATGGTTAAGGAGTGGGAGCTTTTGGAATCGTTTAGAGATTTGAGTTTGGTATGTGAAGTGACGTCGGAAAGTGTGAGGCTGAGTATGTTGAAGGTTACTAATGATTTTCTGACGACGGTAAGTGAGAAACAAAAGTTGGATGTGAAATTAGTGGATTTGATGTTGGTTGGCGGAAAAGATGCGAGTGACGATTTTCAAGTGGATGTTAATGGTGTGTTGAGGTTCCGTGGGCGAATTTGTATTTCGGACGATTCGGATTTGAAACGGATGATTTTGGAAGGACACCGGAGTAATTTAAGTATACATCCGGGAGCGAACAAGATGTACCAAGATTTGAAAAAGATTTTCTGGTGGTCTGGATTGAAAAGAGATGTGGCTCAGTTTGTGTATGCTTGTTTGACGTGCCAGAAGTCGAAAGTGGAACATCAGAGGCCTAGTGGTTTGTTGCAACCGTTGGATATTCCAGAATGGAAATGGGATAACATTTCTATGGATTTTGTAACGGGGTTGCCGAATACTCAGCGAGGGCATAATGCTATTTGGGTGATTGTGGATAGGCTGACTAAATCGGCTCATTTCATTCCGATTGACATCAGTTTTTCTTGGGAGCGGTTAGTTGAGATTTATATCAGTGTGATTATGAAGTTGCATGGGGTTCCGTTAAGTATTATTTCGGATCGAGATCCAAGGTTTACCTCGAGATTTTGGGAAAGTTTACAGAAGGCGTTGGGTTCTAAATTGAGATTGAGCTCAGCTTATCATCTGCAGACGGATGGTCAGACGGAGAGAACAATTCAGTCTTTGGAAGATTTATTGCGAGCGTGTGTTTTGGAACAAGGTGGTGCGTGGGATAGTTATCTTGCATTGGTGGAAATCACGTATAATAACAGTTTCCATTCTAGTATTGGAATGGCACAGTTTGAAGCATTGTATGGACGGAGATGTCGAACACCGTTGTGTTGGCATGAATCTGGTGAGAGTTCGGTGGTTGGACCAGAGTTGGTGCAACAGACTACGGAAAAAGTGAAGCTTATTCGTGAGAAAATGAAGGCTTCTCAGAGCAGACAAAAGAGTTATCATGATCGGAGACGGAAGGATCTTGAGTTTCAAGAGGGCGATCATGTATTTCTAAGGGTTACGCCGGTAACGGGTGTTGGTCGTGCATTGAAATCGAAGAAGCTTACTTCTCGGTTTATTGGTCCTTATCAGATATCTGCGAGAGTGGGTGATGTGACTTATAGGGTGGCGTCGCCGCCGAATCTGTCGAATTTGCATGATGTGTTCCATGTTTCACAGCTTCGGAAGTATGTTCCGGATCCGTCGCATGTGATTCCGATGGACGAGGTTGAGGTAAGGGAGAACCTTACGGTCGAGGCTTTACCGGTGAGGGTTTTGGATCGCGAGGTGAAGCGGTTGCGGGGCAAGGATATCGCACTTGTGAAGGTAGCGTGGGGAGGCGCTGCTGAGGGCAATTTGACTTGGGAGTTGGAGAGTCGGATGCGGGAGTCGTATCCAGAGTTGTTCGTCTCAGGTAATATTTTTGAGGCCGAAAATTTCTAAGTGGGGGAGAGTTGTAACGCCCCAGTCAGTTTTGTCTTTTTAATTAATTGAGTCGTTTTGAGTATTTTATTATTATATTATTTGATTTCTGACTTTTATGTGAAAATATGTTATTTTTCATCGTGATTATATTTTATCGCGTTTTAGAAGCGTTTGCGAGATATTTGAGTATAGGGGTATTTTGGTCATTTTGCTTTATTTTGTTAAGTTAAGAATATAATAGAAATAGAAAGAGAGAAAAATAGAAAGGAAAGAAAAAGAGAAGAAGAAAAGTAGAGAGAAAGAAGAAGAGGAGAAAAAGAGAGAAAATTGGAAAAGAAGAAAAATCAATCTCCCAACTTTATCAAACACGATTAAATCGGGTAAGGGTGCGAAACTCAATTATACTATGTTTGTGTATGATTATGTATGTGTGTGCTTGTATGTTTCTTGTCTTTACATAGCTTTGAATTCTAGGTTGGAAATGAGAAATATGTTGAGAATTCGATGTTTTCGCGGTTGGAAATCGACGTAAATGTGGTAGAATGCTTGTTGCCATGATTAGATTAGGTTCTGATTGATATATGTTGATTTGAAAATGTTTTGGTTGGAAAAAATATCATTTTGGGTTTTCAAACAGTGCTGCAGAATTCTGGGTTTTCGCAGGTTCGCCTAGCGAACCTGGAGCGAAGGTGGTAGCGAATGAGTTTTCGCGGGTTCGCCTAGTGAACCAGTTAGCGAAGTTCAGCGAAGGTTCGCTACGTTGTTCGCCTAGCGAACTTTGTATGTTTTTGGTGTTGGTGGTTGCTGCCTTGGTTCGCCAAGGGGTTCGCCTAGCGAACTTTGTGTCTATTTTCTAGCTGATAGTGGGTTTGCTGGACATTCACCTAACGAAGGTGGTAGCGAATGCTCGCTAGAGGGTTCGCCTAGCGAACATGGCTGTTTGTGTAATTTTGTTTTCTTCATAACTTTTGATCTGTGGTTTGGTTTGAGGCGTGGTTTGATGTGTTAGAAAGCTTATAAAATGTTCTTGCTTATGATGATGGTTTTGAGATTGTGGGACGATTAAATTAGGTCGGGAATTAGAAAATATGTTGTTTTGTCGACTTTTGCCGTTTTAATTGTGTGAACTTGATGTGTATATGCGATATGCTGTTGGTGTGGATATTGTTTGACCTATGTACTGTTGTGTGATGAAATTGCATGAAATCCATATTGTGATGATGGTTGGTGGCCTTAGGGCAAGAAAATGCAATGTGTGGTATCTGTTGATATATGCATGATTATGGATGTGTATATGTGTGCATTTTAAATGTCATTAGTCATTGTATGCCAAGCATCATGATATGCATTCTTGTGACGTCGTGAGCGACGGATTGATTCCAGAGGGAATCCGCTATAACATTGTGCGCCTTAAAAATAAGAGGACTGAAAGCGATCTGATCGGATCGTGCGCCTTAAAAATAAGAGGACCGAAAGCGATGATTATGGACGATCGTGTGCCCATGTAGGGTGTGAGCGATCGGGTCGTGTGCCTATGTGGGGTGTGAGCGATCCATAAACGTCGTGTTCCCGTGTGGGGTGTGAGCGACGGGGAACATCATATGCCCGACGGGGAGTTACACTAAGTAACGAGCGATGGTTCCAGCAGAGTTCCTGAGTGAACTAGTGATGAGAAATGTTGGAAGTCGGTACTGCATATGCATTGCATATAGTCGTTGTGTCGGTCTCTGTGCATTTGCATGAATCATGGATTAATTGTGTATGGAATTGTGAATGTGATTAATGAGATGGAATATGTATAATTGTATTGATGATGAGTGTATTGTGTATGACTGATGTGTATTGGTATTGGATACCTGAGAATTGTACTGTGTTGTGTTGTATTTGATTGTGGTGCATTTGTGGTGAGAATATTTTACTTGTGCATTTCTGTGTTAATATATAATTATAAGCAACTGGATTATGATTATGTTTCTCACCCTTCTGCTGTTTTATAATGCTCTATGAGGCATTGCAGATTAGAGTTGCTGGAGGTCTTTTGTGAAGCTTAGGTCTTCATTCTTTTGTCGGTCGGCTCTGATATGTGACACCAGGTAGTCGGGGTGATCGAGTGTGATTATTTTGTATTATGTATATGTATCTTTTGGATTGTACATGTATGGTTGTATTTGACAAACAAACTTTTATGATATATATATATATATATATATATATATATATATATATATATATATATATATATATATATATATATATATATATATATATATATATATATATATATATATATATATATATATATATATATATATATATATATATGAGATTCAGTTACAGATTTTTCAATTTTATTCTGTAATTGGATTGTGGGTGTTAGGAACTCAGTTCCTTGGTTGTGCTACCTGAAATTGTTGCATATCTGTATGAGCAGGGTTATTGTATTTTGTTCCAAATTGATGCGACCCCCTCGGTCTATGCCGTGAATTTGGAAATATACTCTGATGAAATTTTGAATTTTATTTATCGCTTTAATAGCTTGGGGGTATAGATTAGGGGTGTTACATCTTCCAAGACTCTGGTAAAGATAGCAATAGAAATAGTCCCAAAAGTTCATCATCAAATTTGATACTAATTCCTGACATCTGATCAAGGAGGCCTTGAAATTCACTCGAGTGATCTGAAATAGAAGTCCCCTCTTTATACTTCAAACTTATGAAGCTATTCAATAAGAACAATTTATTATTCCCTAATTTAGAGGCATACAAGGACTCTATCTTCTCCCACAAAGTTTTTGCATGGGTCTCATTATCAATATGATTATAAACATTATCTTCTACATATTGTCGAATAAAACCACATACCTGTTGATGTTCAAACTCTCATTCTTCATCAGACACAGAATCCGGCTTTGCAAAACTAAAAATCGGTAAATGAAATTTCTTCACAAATAGTAAGTCTTTCATATTGCCCTTCCATAAATGATAATTAGAACCATTCAACAATACCATCTTCATCTTTGTATTTGACTCCATCATTCGAACAAGTACAATAGCCCTTAACCAAGAGCTCTGATGCCACTCTGATGGGAAATTAAGACACAATAATAGACCAATACGCAGCGGATATAAAACTCCCCCAAACTGTAGGAATCTTGAGGATCAAAAACAAATATAAGATGACAAATTGAACAAAATAAAGGCACAAAAGACACCGATATTTTTAACGTGGAAACCCCCTCAATATGAGAGTAAAAACCACGAGTCGTCCAGACCAAAGAAATAACTTCACTATAATCAATTAAGGGTACAAGATAGTCTTAAAGTGATTCACAAACTAGTGCTAACAACCGCAAATCACAAAGCAAACAAGCTTACAAATAAGAATAAAAAAGCTGAAATTTTTTTCCAAAATTGCAGCTTTAGTGCGAAACAAATAACTTTCACTTCAGACATTGTATTGAAATTCTGAACAGTCAAAAGTTAGATATATGTGTTACGAACCTGTCCACTAAATTTGAGCTCGATCCAACTGTTAACGAATCGGGGTTCGTCGATTTAGTGAGACTGGTTGCAGAAAAACGGGAATGAGTTTCTCTCCTCTTTTCTCTCTTTTTGAATCCTTATCTTTCTCTATCTCTCTCAACCCTAAATTGATTCTCTCCACTTAAATAAGTGAGACAAATGGGCTATTCATATTTGGGTATTTCTCCACATAGGAAGGGAGTCCAAACCCAACAAATCGTATTGAGATAAATCATTATCGACGTTGAAGTGTTTATTATTAATCGTATTGAGATAAATTATTATCGACGGTGAAGTGTTTACAATTAGAGAGCCTCACTTCAATGTGGAATTAAGGTGAGCATAGAAATAAGTAAATTGGAGTACATTTGAAGAAGATAATTGTTACTATTTGGGTCATTGTAGTGGAAATGATTAAGGCGTGAGGTGAATTAAAAGAGTGGTAAGAAGCATATTGAATCAAAAGTTATATCAAATATTGATGATGAATGATGGTCAAAATCAAATTCCAGAAACCGAAGAAATGAAAATATTGATGATGAATCAGCATAAAGACTGCCCAAATACGAAATAAATATTCAAGGTTTTCTATAAAGAAAAGATAAGGATTAATACATCCATATTAGAAAGAACTGAAATTAGAAATTTAATATCTATGAATAATGAAAATCAAGTAAGTTCTCCACCTTCTCTTGTTAAAAAAAACTATGATTAAAATTATACTTTACCTTGATTCGAATCATAGACACAAATCATGATTCAAATTAAATGATAAATTTCTAACTTTACTACATTTGATTCAAATTATTCTTTCTTTGATTGCTATCATAACCTCGTGATTTGACTCAAATCATCCTATATTTTATTCATTTTTGTGTGCTTAACCTCTAGCACCTACTTAAATCCTCTTAGTGCGACTTTCTTAGGTTGGTCATATTCAATAAGCCAATAGGCTTGGAGTTAGTTATCAAGTTGGCCATTGGACACATAATGTGGCTAATGAGTTAATCTTGTCAATTAACCCAAGGATATTCATCAAGCAAGATAAGTCTCACAATGAGATTATTCCATAGAAAGATCTATTAAGATCTATATCCATGCTTTCAAAGAGCTTGGGAAAAACTATGAGAGTTACTCCATTCACAAACACATTACCTACTTGATTCAACCTTGTGAAAAACTTTCTAGAGTATTGATGTTGTGAGATTTTAGATATGTGTGATAAGTGTAAAATTGTGTTAAATATGTGTGTAGTTTTGTGGAATTTATTGACTTATTTCAATTGATTTTCATGCATAAAACTCAAATTTTTGTGTATATATTGTAAAGTTGCGTTATCGTGTAAATATCGTTTTGTTTTGATTGTTTTAATCTCTTTTTGTAGGTTTTCATGCATAATTGAAGTATTGGAATCAAAGGCAAAAACATGTTATTTAGTCATTGTAATATAGAGCATTGAATAAGCTTTCCAATGCTTCCGACTGTGCATCAATCGGAGTTACGATTCACAAGTTATGGTCAAAACAAGAAACTTTTTTCTGTCAGGCCGAGCTGAGCGCCACCAGAGCGGGCCGCGCGCTGAGTGCCCGGGATTTGCGATTTCCAGCCCTTATTTATTCATTTTTACACAGATTTTTAGGCCATGGTTTTGGGAACTTTTAGCCCCAACTCCATCAACCAAATTCTTTGTGTAGAGTAGCTTACAAACAACATTAGAGGTTGCATAACGATGATCCGGAGTTGGAATTGCGTCACTCCGCTGGACACAGCAAGATATTCTTTTTCATCTTCCTTCTTCTCATTGTACCTTTCTTGTTATGGTTTTGTATGTAAGTTTACTTTGATAGTATGTATATTTATTGATCATGGCAGTGTATACGATCTAGTTTATGAATCTATATCGATGTCATCTTTGTTTGCTTGCTTTATATTTGGCTTTGAACTGTTATAGACATATACTCTTTAGATCCGGAACTAGGATGAACATCTGTTAGATTCTAAACTCTAGACATATATTTAGATCTAACATTCACGTGGGTATCGATTCTTAATGCTCCGTGTTGTGTAGTTGCGTGAGACATCACCGATGAGACAATATGGTTGAACTCGTGACGAAAATTTAGACATGAACCCTGTTGTGAGCGATACGTGATGATATTGACGAGTGATTTAGGTTGTGTATAACTGATTGGTAGATTTATGTATTAGATAGGTGAATGAACGTCATTCCTAACGAGTTCTCTACCGTACTTTATTTACTTACTCATATGTTTTACTTTTCTCACTTTACTCTTTCAAACCATTCAAACCAAGCTTAGAAACGTAGAGATTGTTGAAAGGCATTCTTTACCTCGCACCAATCCCTGTGGAGACGACAAAATCAAATACTTACTTACTTTTGCTTGCCGCTTTACCGCAATAACAATGTGTTATGTGAGATTCTTTAGATGCCCTTCATCAACTTTATTCTTGTACTTAGAAACCATTATGTTAATCTCTACAGATTGAGTGTGAGTGGTAGATCCAAGGTACATTAGGGAATCTAGTGTTTTTTTTTTTTGTGAATTTTTGTTGTGTATATCAGGAAAAAGAATCGTTCTTTGTATATGTCATCCGTTGGTGATTATCTAGCAAGATAAGAGTTCTCATTACTCCATGGAAGACTTCGATGGATTTGAGTAAAGGTTGTCGTAGAACAAAGTTGGGAGTGCCTAATCATTCTTGTGCAGAACACTCACTCAAGCAATGAACTGGTAGAGCCGAGTAAAGGTTGTTGTAGAACAGAAGCTTGGAGCATGATTATTGTATCTAGAAAGATCGATGGACAAGATCATTAAAGATTTTAAGCATTTGCAGTTTGAGTAATCTGCTCCAACAAAAGGGAAAACCAATTTAGATATGTGTTGGCTAAAACATTAGGCTTGTAGTGTTCAGATTGTTGATTATCGGTTATACCAAAATACTTGTATATTAACTTTGCAAACAGTGGAAGACCTTAAAATTTTCAATTGTAAAACCATTGAAGAGTGAACTAAACTCTATAGAGGACGAATGAGTTAAACCATTATACTTCTGGCCTACACTTCTTCTTCTTCTGCATATCACTTTAATTTTCTGCTTGTTATTGTATGCTTTAATTTGTTCATCTTTAGAATATCATCTAGATTTATGATCTTGGTCATAGTGTTTTATCATATAAGTTTAGTTATGTGATGCATTTAGTTTAATGACTACTCTATTCCATGATTATAATTTTAAAGACGTTAATTGTGAATTAACCAATCTTTGATATATTTCAATTTTGAGCTATTCACAAAATTGTATTATGATCAAGTTGAATTGTTTATCAAAACAACTTCTTTCATCTCAATCATATTTAATATTGATTGAATCATGTACATTAGATTGACATTGAAACATATAATTTTTGAATCCATGCGCTATATTTTTCTTCTACCTGCCACTTATGTTTTTGTTTATTTTACTCTGGTTTTACATGAGTAAAATTTTTTGAAAATGGTTTAAGAGGATTGGTCTATTCAACTTCTTTTCTAGATCGTTTAATCTCTATATTCTCGTCCAACAAAAACTTCATATTTTGTATATGAATATTGCACAAAATAGAGAATGTGAATTTGTGAGAGTAACTTACTAATGATCTAATGTTTTTATTAAATTGTTCAAGTAAGAAAACTGTTATTGGAATAATATATATATATATATATATATATATATATATATATATATATATATATATATATATATATATATATATATATATTAATCTTATCAATAACAATAGTACAAGGTAATATATGAAACATGACCTATATATTTGACAGATCTATTTAATTGAGAAATAAGACATACAACTCATAGTAATATATCTAATAATCAAATCATCATAAGAATAATATGTTCTTTTTCACTTAAATATGTGTAATTTTTTGAATGAGAGAATACAAAAACTAGGCCTATATCTTAAACCATGCATAACCAATTATACCAAAGTATTGTAGAAAATTACTTTTCCCACGTCCCAAATTTAGGAAAATTTCTTTACCGCTGTAAAAAATCACAATTGTCTTTAACATTCAAAGTTGTATTGTCGGATATGCTTTTTTCATATTTATCATCGCAAATTGATGAGCCATTTTTATTTTGCCAAAATTTTATTCAGAGATGTATCTCTGTATCAAGATAAGGATGAATCGAAAATGTATATCCGTAAAAACCCTTAATTTAAAATTCAAGGAGTTTTACGGAGATGTATATTTAGACGCGTTTATTTTATATACTCGCACCAAATTCTTCACTCTTCCTTTTTCATTTTTTGCAAAGGAACTACAAAAACCTCATTTGAGCTCGTTTGCTCTCTTTTGCGGTAAAGTCATTTCCAAAACTCATTTGAACAAGTTTCTTCAAGTCACCCACTCTATTTAACCTCATTTGCTGCAAAATCACTCTAATTATTTAAGTTTCTCAACTCTTTTTTATTTATTTATTAATATTATTATTATTATTATTATTATTATTATTATTATTATTATTATTATAGATTTGAATGATGTTTTAGATAACATAGGTTGTTTAATATGCATTAGATAGTAGTACATTCGAAATAGGTAATTGATATACATAAGCATTACCATTTGATGAAAGTTTAGAGCGTCAATGGAGTTTCTGCCATTTCAGCAACTTGCGAGTTCATTCGAAGATACATCTTTAGATATGTCTAGAATGATTTTCGAAGATGCATCTTTGAATTGGTCTGACTGCATTTTAGTACCAAAAGACTATTAAATGGTTCTATAGGGTGTCATATTCTATCATGATACCAAACACTCTAAAAGACCACTTAGGTAATTTAATTAGGAGGTACTAGAGGATAGAGATGACCACATCCAGAACATACGCAACGCCTATCAACGTATTGTGGATATGACGAGATTGGCATGGAGACAGAATTTTTTGAGGAAGACCGTCCCTGATTGTCTCTCATTGAGGACATTGTTGTCGAGGTCCGAAATGCCTTGTAGTAGAGGCGAAAAAGTATATGGGTTAGACATACACAATAGTTTATATCTGGTTGTATTTTTTTTTTTTTGTATTTTCAGAACAAAGTATGTATGGTCAGTACATTTTGAATTTACTTTAATTAATGTACGGAGTTTTTAATGTAGTATGTGTAGTATGTTTTGATCAATTAATGTACGTATTTTCTAATTATAAGTTGACCTCAAAATGAGATAAAATATAAGTTGACCTCAAAAAATGTTAAAGTTAGAACAATGTTACTGTCTAGAAAACATTCAAGAAGTTTCCAAAGACGCATCTTCGAAATGTTGTTGTTATACGCAATACACACGCTTTCAATAACTTAAAATAAATTCATGGAAATTTACAGAGATACAACCTTGGATACACTCAAAATAATATTGAAAGATGTATCTCCAAATCAGATTTTGACAAAAATAAAATATCTGGCTTAATTACAAAAGACCGATGTGATTTTAAGATTGTTTTTCAGATAATACTAAAATCATTTTTGAATTTTCATGAATGAACATTTGCCAATATTGTATCACTCGCTAAGTCTCGAAAACAATATAGTTTTGAATTGAGCACCGACAAAGGAAAAGCCCACATCATTTTTAATTAAAGTTGGGCCCATTGCAACTGTGTGCAACCATTCCAAAGCAGTAAAGAACACCAGCACTTGTCAAAGGACACTAGTGTAGTGCAATGCACAGCTAGAATCAATAGAGAGAGATCCTGACATTGGGTTGAGTGATCAAATTTACACACCTGCTCAATTTATATTGATAGATACCTCGCACCAGTCTGTCACCACTAGACTCAAAAACCAAGAACTTTGATTAGAGATGCTGTAAAATAGATGAGTAAACCATAGTATCGAAGGGGACAAGAATTGTTGTGCATTTTCACTGGGGTGGAACAGTGCAAATCTGCACCATCAAAATCCAACCAACCTTTTATGTTTTGGTTTTTTAATATTTTGGGTTCTCCATGTCTCTTCAATAATTGATTCACAATTCACATTGGAGAATTTCAACGGAGAGAATCTATCTAGCTAGTATGTTTTCATTTTAAGTTATAATAACTTCATAAAGAAAATGTTAACATGAATTCTTATGTTTTGATTGGATGCATAGAGAAAATTAAAGAAAAGTAAATTAAAAAAAAGTAAATTTTAAAAATATGAAAGTCAGTAGAAACTGAAATAATTGTTAAATTGTTTAGTGAATGTAAAAGTGAATATGTTGGAATATTTTAATAATTTTGTAATATATTACTTTCAATAATTATGTGGTCAAATATATTTATTTAATTATATGAACTATTTTATCAAATAAAGTGTTTTAAATAATTATGTGATCAAATAATTAAAAAGTTATTTAAATTTTATTTGGGAATTATTTAATTAATTAAATAAATAAATAATTTTGTATGAACTCTAATTGGTCATCACACTATATATCGGTTATGGTTCCTAATATACTGTACACATGCAAAATTATCTCAAGAGAATTCGGGACATAAAGAGTACCGGCTGAGAAAAAAATCACAAAAGCCATCAACTTCTGAATTTTCTCAATGAATCAAAATATTTCTAAAATCAATTTATTGACCCTTTAATTTTATACATGCTTAATTTTCAAGTCTAAAATCATATGTTATAATTTCTTGAGCATATATTTTTTTTTTGTTAATCATTATTAATCTAATTCCAACTAATTCCAACAAATAGTATCTGAGGTCAGATTATGATTAAATTATTAATTCAAATATAATTATAATGTAGTGATTATGTATGAATAAAAGGTTTAATCATATGATTCAATTTGATCCTTTTTTAGTACGTTTTAAGAAAATAAATGATATCAAGTTGTTATTGTTCAAATCGTTTTGATTAACCTGTACTATATAAGCCACCAGTGTATGCATTGCATTGCCGTAACTTAAATACTTATTTCAGAACTTGTAATGCTGCAAATTGAATTTTTTTAGATGGATTTATAGATTTCGTTGAATTCCTCACGTTTTTCTCTAAAATACAAGTATATAGTTATCTTATATCAAATTCTACCTAATTTGTTCAATAGATCATGAAACTCAAATAGAAAATTAAATAATGGGTATTATTATTTTTTTTCTATTTACTTACTTTCATATGACGTGCTGGTATAGCTCATCAGATTATTATCATTTATCTTTTAGGATAGTTAAATATACTTTTTTTATTTTATTAAAATTTTTGTATACCCTTCGAGTACAACTGATTTATTATACTAGTCTGTATATGACATAAACATAATTATGTATTTAATTTCACAGTTTAACTTATGCAAGTATTTTCTTGCATAATTTGAATAATTTAATAATCATGTGATTATTAAGCAATTGTTTAAACACAATCAGGTAAACATGCAATTTTTTAATATTACATGTGCAGGTAATATTTATGTAAATTTTAAAGACCTTTCCATTTAATTTATTAAATTAAAAAATCTAGTGACTTTGATTGGATTATTTGAAACAACAAGTTGCAAAAGTAACCTCTGTTATTTAAATTTGATTAAATTAGAATTACAAAAGATGTAGTGTGTAATTTTTCATGCGAACTGTTATGGTCGGTCAAAAGGACGACACAGCTTGGCTGGAAATTTACATACATGTGATGGTAAATATGTAGTAATTATCAAGGATATCCATGTGGTTAATGATTGATGTCAAAGGCATTCATTATCTGACAGAACTTATTACTAATGTTTGATTATTACGTGAGAGTACCGCTTACAATTAATTCTTGCAATCAAAGATTGGAAATTGATGGTGCTTTTGGTATCTTGTCAAAGTCTTATTTAATTTGCATATAAAGAATATTGTGCATGTCTATGTGGTTATTTGACATGCCTACTAATGTCATTGCATGTTTGTTGTTCTTTTCTATGGATCCAGCTGCTGCTGCTGCCACTCCAAATTTTGTTGCTCAGATTAACTCTATCCCTATGCTGAGTGGGATGAACTTTAAGTCTAGATCGTGCTTGGATGCATGGATTTAGACTTATAATTGAGGGAGGAGCGTCCCACCGCCACTGCTGAGAATCCAAATGAAGCTAAAATAGAAAAATGGGATCGATCTTATTGAATGTGCCTGATTATTATCAAAAAATCCATACCTAAAATGATTAGGAGCTCGATTGCTAAGAGTGAAAGTGCCAAGAAGTTCCTCGAAACCGTGATTTTCTAAAAATGGTAAGGCTGAGACAAGTAGTACCTTGTCCAAACTCATTTTAATGGTTTATAAAGGCAAATGGAACATAAGGGAGTACATCATAGAGATGTCTAATCTCGCATCAAAACTCAAGGCATTGAAGTTAGAACTTCTTGAGGATTTGAATGTGCACTTGGTTTTGATCTCTCTCCCTGCACACTTTGGGCAATTCAAAGTGAGTTACAATACTCAGAAGGACAAATGGTCTCTCAATGAGCTCATATCTCAAAGTGAGTTGCAAAAGGAAGAGATGTTAAAGAGAGAGAAGACTGAAAGTGCTCACTTGGCTACCAGTTCTCAGAATAAAAGGAAGAAACCTGCAGGAAATTTTTCTCAAAATAAGAAGGCAAATGAACAACCTAAGGAGACAACTTTCTTCTTTTGCAAAAGGGCTGGACACATGAAGAAAGAGTGTTCCAAGTATGCCACATGGCGTAAAAAGAAGGGTAATTTTCTCACTTTTGTTTGTTTTGAAATTAATTTAGTTTCTATACCTAAGGATACTTGGTGGGTAGATTCTGGTGCTACTACTCACATTAGTATGTCCATGCAGGGTTGCCTGTGGAGCCGTCCGCCAAGTGATGCTGAAAGATTCATCTATGTGGGCGATGGCAATAAAGTTGTAGTAAAAGCTATAGGGACTTTTAGATTATTATTAAAGACCAGTTTTCATTTGGATTTGATTGAGACTTTTGTTGCACCGTCTATTAGACGGAATTTAATTTCTATTTCTATTTTGGACAAATCAGGTTATACTTGTTCGTTGGGAAATAATAAATTTAGCCTCTCATATGATTCAAACGTTGTTGGTTACGGCTCTTTGAATGATAATCTTTATATGCTTGATATTGAATGTCCTTATAACAAAATAATGCAAATAGAGTCACATGGTACAAAACGAAAATTAAATGAGAATTCCGCCACTTTATGGCATAAGTGATTAAGACATATATCTAAACAAAGAATTCAGAGGCTTATGTCGGGCGGTATTCTTAGATCTCTTGATTTGTTTGACTTTCAAGTCTGCATTTAGTGTATCAAGGGCAAGCAGACAAACAAGAGGAATTTCCATGCTGAAAGAGCTAAGGATGTTTTAGAACTAATTTATACTGATATATGTGGTCCTTTCCCTACAGGTTCTTCGAATGTACAACGGTATTTTATTACGTTCATAGATGATTACTCGAGGTATGGATACCTCTATTTGATTCATGAGAAATCTCAATCTTTGGACGTGTTCAAGTCATTCAAAGCTAAAGTCGAACATCAACTTGGAAAGAAAATAAAAGCTGTCAAATCCGACTGTGGTGGTGAATACTATGGTCGGTATGATGGATCATGGGAACAACGTCCAGGGCCCTTTGCGTTTTTCCTCGATGAGTGTGAAATTTTTCCGCAATACACAATGCCGGGAAAACCCAACATGAATGGAGTTGCAGAACGACGAAACCAGACTCTTAAGGACAAAGTAAGAAGTATGATTAGTCATTCTTCTCTTCCAGAGTCATTTTGGGGAGAAGCATTAAAGACCGTAATTTATATCCTTAATAAAGTACCTAGTAAAGTAGTAGCTAAGACCCCTTTATGAGCTCTGGACTGGGAAAAAGCCCAGCATTAGACACCTGCACATTTGGGGATGTCCAGCTGAAGTGAGGCCTTATAAGCCTCATGAAGGTAAGTTGGATGCAAAGACAGTTAGCTGTTATTTTATTGGATACGCTGAACGCTCTTGCGGGTACAAGTTTTACAATCCTATCACTAGAACAATTTTTGAAACGGGAAATGCAAGATTCCTTGAGGATGTAGAGTTTAGAGGGGAAGGAAGCATAAGGAGTGTTGTCTTTGATGAAGAAATTGTTTCTCACAATGATCAAGTCTTTGTACCTATCTTTGTTATAGAAACAGATCCAGAAATAACCAATGATGTTATTCCAAACATCCCTCAAGAACAAGACAATACTGAGTTTCTTCCTCAAGCACCACCTATAGTTCAAACTCAACAACCTCAAGAGCCACCATTAAGAAGATCCAAAAGGAGGGAAACTTAGAGAATTGAATGTTGCCACTTATTCTGAGCATAGTTTTGCCTCTGAAACTTGTCATTTGATATTGCGCCTGAATAATGCCTTAAATAAGCTGTGAATGCTCTCTTGCGCTCGAAATATCCTGCTGAAAAAATGCGGTCCGGGACCAAATCACCGAGCAAAATAAATGTCGGAGCTTCTGATGCTTGCTGCTTAAAAAATTGGAATAAAAGGAATTCTAAGCCACGGAAACAACTTGATCCCATGTCTCAAGAACCAATTCCATGATATAATTAATGATGGTGCAAATGCATGAAACATAAGCCAGTTAGGATTTGAAACGAGAGGGAAAATTTTGGGGTGTTACAGCATGAATGACTAAGTTGTGAATGATTGCATGTGTGTTTGATTGGTTTTGGAGCATTATTTTGTGTGGTATGCATCTATGCTACTGATTTTCCATTGTTGTGCTACAACTCTGATGAAGAGTGCTACTGATGAAAATATATGCTCTGATAGTTCTGCTGAATGTGACTTATTCTGATTGAATGTGTGCTATCTATATTCTAGAGTTGTTTTACCACAATTTGCCAAAGGGGGAGATTGTTGTTCCTTTTGAATTGGCTCCATTTTTGCAAAATAACATCATGGAGAAGATTTTAAGTTCTCAAAGCTATATCAAGATGATTTTCTGGTGTAGAAGGGACACATGCTAAACGGGACGTCATAGCATGTGGGTACGACATTTGGGCCTTGCTCAACAAGCCAAATTGTTATGTTTTGGAATTAATTTTCTGTTGAATATTCAATTAGATTTTACTATTTTTATTTAGCAATATGATTATATGATTTGTTTGATAGTTGTGAAGATCAAATCAAGTTTAAATGTGATTTAAATTTGAATCTGAATTAAACCAAATCATATCTTTCTGTTGGAGATATTTATGGAACAAATAATATCCAACAGATTGTGTAAAGATTTTGGACGAAATTAAAACAAAGATCTAAAGAGAAAAGCCCAAAATACTTTTTCTATATAAAGAGTTCAAGAACTTTATTGGAAAGCAAACAATATTCGTTGAAGATCACAAAAGTGCTAGGGTTTAGAGTCCTTGTTATATTGCTTTATGTACACCACACTATGTTTAAGTAACTTGGCATATTTGTAGGTTTGTCTAGTTGATTTGTAATATTCAACATTGATAATTGGGTTAAACGCCAATCACTAGGGTTAAGTGATTGAGAGAAAGTGAGAGGGGTTCTCATATTTAGGGGGAGTCCTAAATAGAAAGACATTGGGTAGTGTTAGGAAGAAGAATTGAACAACATAATGCTTGTTGTTGTTTGTAAGACTAATTGGACTAAGCTACTAATAGTGAATTTCCTTTCTTGAGTTGGAAGCTAACCCTTTAGACGTAGGTGATATTGCATAAAACGGGGTTACTAATTATTGTGTTGTTTATTGGTTTTCTGCTCCATCATCTTGTACAATTGAATTTGTGTTAATTATGGTGATTCTGGTTTAACTTGCCAAACTAGTTGTCTAGGACATCGTGTTCGACATCTATCCCCTAAGGAACATAATTTCATGAGGGTGGGTATGTAAAGCACGATACTGATACATGTGGTTCACCATATGAAACTCAGTCTTTTTATTAGGAGGGACTTTGATCTTTTTGTTCATGGAACCGTAGTCAAACCCTACAGCCTTCATATTGCCTTCCAAGACATCGTCCAACATATCTGAAATATTGTTCTTCATATGTACAAATTTTGGCATATTTTCAAGTTTAGCATTTAGCAAAGTGATTTCTTCTTCCAGACCTGTGATAGTTGAGACAATATTTTATTTTCCTCATGAAGCACACTTATGGATTTCTTTTTTTTCTCAAGTGTTAGGCATGTTTCTTTCCACTTAAAGTGAAAAGTGTGAAGGTTGCAGCTTGCTTTTCTTCAGACATGTCTTCATCACTGAAGTCTTCTACAGACTCATACTTTCCAGTGAAAGCCATCACTTTGTTGGCAGTTTCTGCTTCACTTTCATCATCAGATTCAGACCAAGTGATTGTCAATCCCCTTTTTTGTTTCTTTAGGAAAAATGAGGCGTTCAGTTTTGATGTGACCAAATCCTTCATATTCAAAACATTTTGGTCCTTTTTCCATTAGAATATTCTTCCTCTTGTGTTAGGGACATATGTATGACCCTTTTCCTTGCACATTTACCCTCCATTGTCTGTCCAATCTTCTTAAGGTGTGGTTGAACTTTATTCCAATATAAGTTATAACATTTGATAGACTTTCTTCAGTATCCTTTTCATCTTGATCTTCATTCTCTTGAGTGTTGGATACAAATGCTACACCTTTTTTCTTCTTTTGAGATCTTTCATTTAAAGAAACTTCAAATATTTAAAGAGAGCCAACGAGTTCATCAACCTTCAATGTGCTTAACTCTTAGGCTTCTTCAATAGGTGTTACCTTCATGTCAAATATTTGAGGAAAATATCTGAGGATCTTTCTAACCAGTTTTTCTTCTGACATATTTTTTCCCAAAGCAAAAGAATTGTTGGCTATCTCACGCAGACGAATGTTGAATTCAGATATAGATTCATTTTCCAACATCCTAAGATTTTCAAACTTAACTGTGAGGAGTTGTAGCCTTGACATCCTAACCTTGAATGTGCCTTCATGAGCAATCTTGAGAATATCCTAAGCTTCCTTAGCTTCTGTATAAATGTTAATTAGTATGAACGTGTTCTTGTAAACACCATTAAATAATGCATTCAAGAGTTTCATCATATTAATCTTTGGAGCAATCAACTTCAAGATTTAAGCTTGTTTAATCATCTTGAGAAGTGATCAAAGGATGTTTCCAACCTTTAACCACAACCTTCCAAGTTTTGTTATCAGTAGATTTAAGAAAATCAACCATCTTTGCTTTCTAATTGTCCTAATTTGTGCCATCCAAAACACGTGGCCTGCTGATTGAACCTCGATCTTGAGTGTTGTCCATTTGAACAGAAGATGCCTTCCTTGGAGCTTACCCAAACAAAATATGGTGCCTTCTCTGATACTAATTGAAATTATGTTCCTGAGGGGACAAATGTTGGACACGATGTTGGGATAACTGGTCCAACTTCTTAAACTAGTAAGACAACAATATAACTACAACAATAACATAATGCAGAAAGAAATAAAGTAAAAAAAAGAGATTGGTAATCTAATTTGGTGAAACTACAACTACGTCTGGATGTAACTCTACCCAAGAAAAGAAATTCGCTACTTTTATTAGTACTATTAGTCTTTTAGGAACATCAACCCTATGATGTTCAATGCATCTTCCTAATCCTATTGACTTTCTATTTATACCTCCTCATAAAAATGAGAACCCCTCTCACTTTCTCTCAATCACTAACCCCTAGTTATCAACTTCAATAACAACTCAATTGATTGTTGAATTTAAACCTCAACTTAGAAAAACTAACAACTATGCCTAGTTACTAAAACATAGAATGATGTACACAAATAGATCAAACATTAATTCTTATGATAACATTAGAGTGGAATACAAGAAACAACATACTCAAAAACCCTAGGCACAAAGAACTTAATCTTGTGTACAAAACCCTTACAAAACATGAGAATTTAGTCTCCATATACAACAATGCCTTCTGGCCTTTTCCTCCTTGGATATCTGTATTTAATTCGTCTAGCTTAATCTTGTTGGATTTGATATGCTCCATAAAAATCTCAATAAGATATGATTTATTATAATTCGAATTCAAATTTAAATCTCCATTTAAATTTGATTTGATCTTCAATAACTGTAAAAAAACCAAACAAACATTGCTAAATAATCTGCAACAAATTTGAATGAATCTCAATCAAAAAACTATCACCAAGTAGCATCCATCATGGCCTACTGACCAGGGCCACGTGTTGCACTACACACATGCAAGAACATCGTGTTCCACATGTTGCACCAGTACATCCAAATTAAATATTCTCCGTGAATTATATATCTTCTTTGTAGAGTGAATCTTGGATAGAATAATTATGAACCAAAACTGCAATACCATATGTATTTTGTTAGAGACTAGATGTTGCAACACATATGTTTGAACATCGTGTTCCACATGTGTCCCTTCTGCACTAGAGACAACTTGAACTTACTCCATGTTGTTTTTCATAATGAAGCCAATCCAAAAGGAACAACAAACACTTAAAAAAACATATTTAAATTATTAGAAAAATGATGTATGAAATAGATAACTGAAAACTTATGTATTTTGTGTTAAATACATCCCATTATGCCTCTTTGATTTAATGTAATTATTTGGAAAGTTTTCATGATCATTAGAAATGATTTGCGATCACAATGGTTTATATTTTTCAAAATAGTATGATGTTTCTTAAAAAACTGTAAAAATTATGGCGGTTTCAAACTGCAATCGTTTACGAACCAGTGTGTTGTTTCAGAAAACAGTAAAACTGTAACAGTTTTAAACTGCCACAGCTTACGAACTAGTGTAATGTTTCAATTTTTTTTAAAGATTGAAGTGGTTTCAAAACACAATAATTTACGAAAAACCATCTTTTCAAATAGAGAGCACATCATTTGATTGACACATTAAGTAAATTGATTTGCTCCCTTAATAACTTGAACTTTTTCCTTTTAAAAGTTGTGTTTTGAATGACAATCATGCATGAATGTTTAGAAAACATAGAATGGTTTAGAAATTAAAGATTTTGAGCACTTAAAGCTTATTAAATATGAATTATCATTGTACCTTCATCTTCATGATTCAATCTTTTAATTTCCAAAACTTATGCATTCTTGATACTTGATTCCAATTTTTTTCTTCTTTGATCTTTCTTCTATGATAAGCTTTTGTATTCATCAAAACTAAGCTATGATAGATGATGAACATCTTCTTCACAATATCCCTCTTTTTTATGATGACAAAATATATTGATGGGAAGTTTTTGCTTGATGCTTAATTTCTCCTCATATCTTGTATATCTCACACTTTCTTGCATATCTCCCCCTTTAGCGTACAATATATGCTATGATGTCTTTGGTATCCTGAAAAACAACAAAAGTAACCATCTCTTTTCCCCCCTTTTGAAATTATCAAAAAGAAAAAGAGTTAAATCACTTCTACAAATAACATATCTCACATCGGATGTGAAATAACTTTTACCTCAATACACTGCCTAGGTAACGAAGGACTGCATGAAAACTTGCCACTTTACCCCTAGGTTTTGGAAAAACCGGGGTTATAATGGAAATGGTCATTGGATTGTTCCCTAGCGACAACATATTTTTATTTTCAAAACTATGAAGTGCGCGTCATATTACCTCTCAGTTTTGTTTAAAATCTGAGGTAATAAGTTATATTGGTACGTCGATTTTAATTAATAACAGAGGGGTTAAATCTTATTTATTGCCATATATATTTTGTTTTAAATCTCATTTTGACTGGCCTGTATCATTTTTACATATAAACTACAAAATATTAACAGAACCAAAATCATATTATTTTAAATGTACAAATTTGCATTATTCTCATCAACACATAATACAAAATTTATATTGTTTTCAAAATCAAATGTACAAAGTTACATTGTTCTTATCAACACAGAATACAAAATTTACATATTTGCACACAAAAATGACAACACACACACACACACACACACATATATATATATATATATATATATATATATATATATATATATATATATATATATATATATATATATATATATATATATATATATATATATATATATATACAAATTCAGCTTATTATAACCAAGAAAAACTATTGTTGTTATGTTTCATTACAAGATAAGAAGACACCGGTCCAACGTGATCAGATGTCATCTATATATTCTTGTGAGAATGGTGATCTATCGTCAAACTCCTATAATTAAAACAAAATTTAAATTATGATAAGCTAACAACGTTAACATTAACTTAAGAAATATACATAAATTACATGTATATTGATTAAGCTAATATCTTATGCTTAGTCCATCCATTTGTAATGTCTCCGAAGATAATATCAAACATTTGTCTCATAACCTAGTATCCACAAGAATAACTGTCGAATTGTTTTCGCGAATGCAAATAATTTTCATATATTTATATCACTAATACACACAAATAAAATAATGTTAAAAAGCACAAGTAATATACTTACTTTTGGGTAATAGAACATTGGATTTCTACCAAGTACATTACGTTTGATTGCACTGTATCTCTCCATCTCTCTACACATGTCGGTTAAAATTAAACATGCATAAAAACTATTCAAAAATAAAGGTAAAATTTGAGTATTAAAAATAATACTATTTACCCACTCAAAGCGTTAATCATAATTTCTTCAAGTTCCTTGTGCAACGAGCAAAACATAACTACCACATTTTTCTTCGGACATATAATAATTAGTTTCCAATTATTACTGCATAAACATTCATAATAGTTAATAATATGTATAAAATTGATTGATAAATGAAAACACAAATTAATATATACTTACGGGCGAAAAACGGGGCAAAACAACATTCTTTGTTCTCGTTCAACAACTTCTCTTGTATGTAAAGTGTGATATTGTTTTCTACCATACCACCATGATGGCTAATGTGCGTTGGATCTATGAACCCTTACTTTCTTAAATTCCTTTCAACCTGTATCTCAAGCAAGAGTCAAATCTTTATATTAAAGTACAAGAACGTATGCATATAAATAGAAATCAACGAATAAATTTTACTTACAAGCACCACAATTGTAATATGGTATTGTCTAGCCATTCATCCCCCTTTGAAAATTCCATAATAGAATTTTTAGGAAGTACGAAAAACTGATCTGGATCATGACTTAATTTAATATTGTGGCAGATGTCTGGAATACTATCTAATATCATTGAAAGTCTCTTAGTGTTATCTAGTTGCGGTTGTGTGGTTTCAATATTGTCTTTGTGGGCAGAAAAACTTTCTTTTATGCTTGTACCATTCTTAACTTTATCATGAATGCACAACTGAGCATTTGAATTTGTTTGGTTGAGTAGACCCAATGAATTAAATTTATGCATCATAAAAACAACAGAAATAGAATACAAAAATGAAAATACACAAACAATAATAACAACAACATACAACACAATTTTTTTAAACTTATACTTATACCTCAAGCACATCGCAATTACACTTCTTGGACATCTTCTCAAGGTCTTCCTCATTTAAATTCTTTGGCTCCTCCTCGACCAACCTCTCTCGCTTCTTTTGCTCCTTCTGGAGAGTCTCACACACCTGCTGCAACAAACTCTCCCTCTCCTCCTGAATCCACTCCTCCCTTTCCTACCACACCTTTATAACAACTATCTCTTCAATCTCCCTCCTACGGTTTTCTTCAATATATGATTTAGATGGTCCAAATGTGACTTAAAGCCAATGCCTCTTCCAAGCCACAAGACACGCCCAGGATGCCCCTCGATTCCAATCCATTCTTCCAAAATGTCATGACAAACTTGTGGAATAAAGAAGTCGACTTTGGATTGTTCAACTAGTACATCTTACAACACATATAAAATTTCATCTTTACCAAATTGATTTAACTAAAATAAATATTGTTGAAAAAATATCTACTTAGAATCTTTTCAGCCACTTCGTGTGTAGCCTCTGATGTGAACTTTCCACCTTTTATTTGACGTGTCCTCTTCCATTTGTCATGGCGTGATGGTGGAGATCGAGTGCGATCAAGGATTATAGAATCTCCCAGCTCAAACTCTCTTTGTTTTCCTTTTTCTTTAATCATCTTCCTTTCAAGTTTTCATATCCTCTATGAGATAACCTATGTGGGTAGATATTTCTAGATCTATTATTCTTTCCTTTTTTGCTCTTAGCCAATAATTCAGGAGCGATGCAAGACTTTATAAATTTCTTCCAAACATCCTGATAACTAAATGAATACATCAAGTATGGAGGCTTATCTTCATCACTTGGATAAGTAATATATTCACACCTGAATTGTGTCTTAAAGCCCCTCCAACACTCACCAGCATATGTAAGCAATTTCTTTTTCACCATATTATCATCTCGACTAACATCAAACACCTCTTATGTTTACACAATGCAGTTGTTATTAGTATTAAAAATAAAATAAATGATCATATATACTTGTAAAACAAATCATAAAATTCAAAATAAATTCCGTAATATTGGTCCATATGTTATTTTTTCAAATCATCGTCAATGTCGTGCCAATTATCAATCAAAATACTCATTTTACTTCTACCTTGTAACGCATTGTAACCCATAAAATCCTCAATATTTTCACCATAAGCCCTACCGTTGCAACATCAACTATAATCAAGTAGAGAAGACCCTTTTTCATAGGCTTTTTCACCTTGGTATACATCATGGAACCTCTAGTTTTTCTTTTACTTTTTGTATTAACAGAGGTTGCAACAAATGTTGTATGGGAGGTGCTTTTGAATCGACCATGACTATCTAAATAAAGAAACATACTAACTAACATCATTTTAGTGATAAAAAACATGTAGAAAAATACTAACAACATTTCAATGATCAAAACAGAAAAACAAATGATCAATAGAAACTAAAGTCATTTCAGTGAAACAAATGCAATTGAAAAAAAACTCATAAAAAACAATGGTTCAATAGGTCCCGAAACAAATGGTCAAAATGGAAAAACAAATTATCAAGAAAAACTAAAGTCATTTCAGTGATATAAACTTACTGTTGGAAGAAGAACACACGTGAAAAAGAAAAACAAACGTACCTCAAACATGATGACTTTTTATGTTCGAGTGTTGATGAATGCCAAATGTTGGAAGAGTTTTGATGAGAGTTACAATGAAAATTACCTAGGTTTATATATATATATATATATATATATATATATATATATATATATATATATATAATGAAAAATTAAAAGGGCTTTTGAAAAAATTAATAGAAAATATATTACCTCTCAATTGGACCTTGTAACCGAGGTTAATACTAATAAAATATTAAAAAAAAAAAAGATTAACAAAAACAAGGGAAGTTGGAAAGACGCCAATTGAGAAATACTAATTAAACCATTGAAAAAAACATTAAATGCAGTAACAAAGCTTCGAAACGAGTTTCTTTGTAATATTCCCTCAGTTTTTAAGAAAACCGTAGGAATAGGTTATATATATATATATATATATATATATATATATATATATATATATATATAGAGAGAGAGAGAGAGAGAGAGAGAGAGAGAGAGAGAGAGAAATGACATATCATATGAGAATGTCATTTTTATATGAGAACATGAGAATGAATCTGAACCATTAGATTTTAAAATAAATTGTGGAGATTATGTGTGGTTTTTTCTCTCTCCTCCATCATTTATTTTAGGGTTAATACACCTTTTACCCCCTGCCATTTGGACGAAATCACAAAAACAAACCCTGTAAAAAAAAACACAGATTTCATCCCTGCCATTTGTAGATTCCCTCATTTTGCCCCCTGAGTTGATTTGGTCAGCAAAATTGATGATTTGGCCCTGTTTTGTTGGCTTTTTTATTTTTTATTTATTTTATTATTACGTGGATTATCCACATTGGCTTTTTAATTTTTTTTAAATGCCACGTGTTGCTTGGTTTTTTTGGCTTTGAATGCTAAAATCATGTAAAAACACCAAAATTGGTCCATATGGGTGTTGAACCCAGGACTTTCCATTCAACTACATGGATCACTACTACTAGACTAGTTACTTTGCTTTATTATTATATTCTACTTAAATATATATATATATATATATATATATATATATATATATATATATATATATATATATATATATATATATATATATATATATATATATATATATATATATTACATAACTTTTGAAAAACGTTAATCCTGCCATATGAGATTTATTGTTAAAAACGTTAATCCTAACAATATTGTTCCGAACTGGGCCAGCGCCTGCCCTACGGTCGGGCAGGCCCAAGCACAATGACCAACGAAGGCCCAACGAGGCCAAAAGTCACCTCCGTGTCAGGCACGTACCAGTCCCCTCAGACGTCGGACACGTGGCGTAGAAGACCGTCGGGCCGAGGCATATAGCTCGTGGACACACCTCTCCCCGCGAGGACACGTTCTCTTGTAACTTTCCACTCCCGAAGGAATCGGTCTGCCCTACTTCCAGAGATTCAGGGACCGTTACACCAGGGCGAAGACCACGTGCTGGTCTTCACTACGCCACGTAAGCCCTGACAGTTACTTGAACTAGGCCTTGCAATCCAGCCCAGTGCAAGTAACCGTTGGCCCCGCGCTGGGGGCTCTCTATAAATACCCTCTCACTTGAGAGGGTCAGGTGACATTACATTCTAACTCCCACACCTGTTTTTTCTGAACTTGCTTACTCCCTTTTTCTTACTTGAGCGTTGGAGTACCTTGCAGGTACACCCCCCCCCCCCACCCCCCCCCGCCGTCGTATCATCACCACCGGAGCTGAAGTCCTTACGACGTTGCTGGCCATTGAATAACTATCTGATCCAGGTAAGATCAAATATTTATTTAGCATATTCAATTATTAATTTCAGTATATTTAATTATTAATTTTAGTAATAGTAATTATTTAATTATTATTTACAGTAATTATTAAATTAAATTATTGTAGATTATTAACATAAATATTACCGTGAAGATAATGCTGCCCTCAACGTCGAAGAAGGCGACATAAGAGACGGGCAGACCTCCTCCCCAGACTCCGAAGACAGGGCTTATGACGCGTCCAGCAAGACGACCAACAAGCCACTTTCCAGCCAGTTGCTCCTCCACCTAATGCCGATTCGAGCACCGCGGCTCTATTCGCCTTGGTCAACCAGACCAACCAGCTGATCATGCACCAGAACCTCCGAATTGAAGCACTCGAGCGAGGGCGAACACGACGATCTTCCCCGCGAAGACATCTTCGTCTACCTTCACCTCGTCGTTCTCCTTCCCCGCGAAGGACCCCTCAGGAAGAATCTCGGACCCCCTCGCCGGTGCGCGAGGGTCGTCGGCCACGCCTCGAACGCCGCCAACCGGGGATCTCCTAGAAGTGCCATCGTTCCCCGCCTCGGAAGGAACCCAGGCCCTCCTCAACTACTAAGAGGAGTAAGGCCACCGAGGAGAGGCCGAGGAACCATCCCAGGAACTCCCCTCCACGACAAGGACCTGGTCAGCATCACCGATCCCCTTCAAGGTCCCCAGTCGGAAGCGACGACGACGACCAGAGGACCCCCCTATCATGGGAGATCATGGGCGCCCCAATTCCTGCGGGAATGGAGAAACCCCCGCCACTAGGGACCTACGACGGCGTGGCCGACCCAGACGATCACGTCGAAATTTTTGAAGCCATGCTCGACTTCAAAAACGTCAGGGGAGCCATTAAGTGCATACTCTTCCCCACCACCTTGCGGAAGGGCGCCATGACCTGGTACAAGAGTCTGGCACCCGGGTCGATCACATCCTGGAAGCAACTAAGATAACGCTTCACCAAACACTTCACAGCGTCTCGTCGACACCCGAAGACAGAAGCCGAACTAGAAGGCATCTTCCAGGGGAAGAACGAATCTCTCAGGAACTACATTGAGAGGTTCAACATGGAAGCTGTCGAGGTTCATACGACCGACAAGATGAAGAAGTTTTTGATCATCCACGGACTACGTCTTGGATCCAATTTTGCCAAGTCCGTGGGGCTCCGCAGATCTCGCCGTCTGGAGGACCTCCTCCAACGAGCTCAGTCATACATCGAGTTCGAGGAGTCAGAGGCAGCACAGATCGCCCTTGACTCCAGGCGGAAGCAAGGTCCCCCGCGGCCATAGAGAAGAAGACTCTCCTCCCCGACGTGGAGGAGAAAGAAAGAAGAAAGGTCGCCCCCGGGACCCTCGCGAACCGGCTGGCCGGTTTACGGAATACACGCCGCTAGACGCTCCCCGCGCGCGAATCTTCTCCGAGTGCTCCAACTCAGAATTTCTTAATGGAGACGTCCGCTTTCCGAAGCCAACTGCCCCCAAATGAAACACGGACAAGTCCAAGTACTGCAACTTCCACCGGAGCCACGTACATGTCACAGAAGACTGTATCCATCTCAAAGATGCAATTGAGATCCTGATCAAAGAAGGGCACTTAAATAAGTACGCCCAGAAGAATGACGCCCCTCGTCCCAGTTCCCGGGAAGCCCAAAACGTCGAGGAGACGACACCTCCTCCCGACGAGAGTCAGCTTCAGGTCGCCCTCAGCGTCACCCGACCCGAAGACTTCTTGGTCCCCGAAGGCATTGAGGGCCAAGAAACAATTCGCAACATGTGGGCGAACTTCCCCCACGAGGACCCTATCACTGCCCGCAACACGTGGGAAGGCTTCCCCAAGACAATGGTCATCTCCGGGTGTGGTTACAAGAAGTTGTCCTCGGGTCGATCAAGCAGAAATTTGACGAACTGGAGTCCGCAACATCGGCGAAGACCACTACTCTCGAGAAGGTGCAAGGGAAATCAAACCCTATCACCTTCTACCTTGAAGAGCTCCCAGGCAGAGCGCCCAACGCCACTATTCCCCTCATGGTCAGGGCACGGATGGAAAATTTTGACGTTCGAAAGATCCTTGTCGACCAGGGCAGTTCGGTCGACATCATGTACGATCACCTGTTCGGGACTCTCTAGCTCGACGAGAGACATCTGACCCCGTACGTCGGTTCCGATCTGCAGGGGTTCAACGGAACTACCACCAGACCATGGGGCTACATTGAACTGATGGTCACATTCGGGGCCAAAGACACTGCCCGTCAAGTGAAGACCCGCTTCTTGGTGGTCGAATGTCCATCCCTCTATAACGGCATCCTCGGGAGGACCACCCTGGCCAAACTTACAGCAGTGCCATCAACGGTCCACCTCAAGATGAAGTACTACATGGCCAGGGGACGGGTGGTTACGATGCACGGGAACATAGATGCGACCAGGAGGTGTTTCGACGCTGCCATCAAATGCATAACTTCTATTGGCACCAAGCCCAAGACTGGAGCAAAGTAGTCCCCAGACACTGAACAGAGGCCCCTCCCGCGCGTCAAGGCGGTCGACCTCGACAGCAGGTTCCTGGGCGAACCCCATGAGGACGGAGCAGCAGACCTCGACCTCCAGGCAGAAAACAACGGGCATCCTCTCCACCTAACGCGCCCCATCCCAGACGGAGACTTCGAGCTCGTCGCCCTCGGGGACGATCCAGACTATAACGTGAAGATTGGCACCGGGCACCCCGACCTGGCGAAGAAGCAGCTGAAGACATGGCTCCGGGAGAACGCTGACCTATTTGTGTGGAGCGCCTCCGAGATGCCTGGCCTCGACCTCGAGGTGGCCTGCCATCTGCTCGTAGTAAATCTAGCCGCTAGGGCCATAGTTCAACGTAGGCGTAGGCAGTCTCCCAAAAAAGCGGAGTGTTGGTTCTTGGATTGGCTAGAATTTTGGTAAAACAAAGGTGTGCAATGTTGATGTCACATGGGTGATGTCTTAACATTGAGTCTTAACATTGGTTTATGTTAAGAATTTAAGGTGCTGAAGTTGTGATGTCTGATGTCACATGCGATGTTATGACATCAGGTCTGCAGAAGACTAATAACATCAGGTTTAGTGTTGTTGTTAGGGTTTGCATTTTAGCTGGATTTTGGGAGAGCTGTTAGTCTCATTGGTTGTGGATATCTTGGGATAGATATTCTCTGTTGCATAGAGATTTGATGCAGATTTGTAGGAGGTTTAAAGGCTGAAGATTTAAGAAGATTTTGAGAGAGAAAATCTGTTTTGAAGATTCAGTTTTAAACAACAAATCAGGTCAGACATTGTAGCAGGACCAAGCCCAATTCAGATAGCTATATAAAGCGCATCAGTACTAAAGGAAAAGTAACGAAGAAAGAGAGCTAAAGACTGAGAGTCGTTTTGTGTCTTCGTGTATGTGTTGTAAACCATTCTAGTGGGAATTGGTGGTGTTGGTTTGAGTTGTTCTTGATCAAAGCTATGAAACAGAATCAAGTTGAGTTTTTCAAAGTGTGTGATCTTTGAATTGTATCACTGAAGTGATTTAGGGATTGAGTAGTGTTCTCATACTTAAGTGGTCTCTTAAGTAGAAGGTTCATTAAGTAGTGATTAAGTTTAGGAGATGTCAACTGGGATGTTGAGTCTGTAAATTAATACTACTAATAGTGAAATTCATCCCTGGCTTGGTAGCACCCAGACGTAGGTAGTTAGACCAAAATGGGTGAACAATTCATTGTGTTATTGCTTGTTATTGCATTGTCAATTGCAGAGTGTGTTGTTGTGACATCGCACGTAACATCACACATCTGGTACCAGAATTTCAATTGGTATCAGAGCAGGCATCCTGTCTGTCTCTGGGTGAGATCTAGGGAAGTTACTTTCTGGTGTAAAGATGGACAAAGAAGTTGGAGGATTTGTCAACAGACCCCCTATTTTGGATGGCTCGAATTATGATTATTGGAAGCCAAGGATGATCACCTTTTTGAAATCCTTGGACAGCAGGGCTTGGAAGGCTATCATAAAAGAATGGAAAGCACCTATTGTGTTTGAAAAAGATGATGCTGGAAAAGATAAAGAGGGCACCTCAAAGCTGAAACCTGAAGAAGAATGGACCAAGGAAGAAGATGAGCTTGACCTTGGTAATTCCAAAGCTCTGAATGCAATCTTCAATGGAGTGGATAAAAACATATTCAGGTTGATCAATACTTGTGAAGTTGCTAAGGAAGCTTGGGATATTTTGAAGGCTACACATGAAGGAACATCTAGAGTTAAGATGTCAAGACTTCAGCTTCTAACATCGAAGTTTGAAAGTCTGAAGATGAAGGAAGATGAGACTATTCATGACTTCCACATAAGTATTCTTGAGCTGTCCAATGCATCTAGTGCTCTTGGAGAAAAGATGTCAGAAGAAAAGCTGGTAAGGAAAATCCTTAGGTCCCTTCCTAAGAGGTACAAGATGAAGGTGACTGCTATTGAAGAAGCTCAAGACATCAGCAAAATGAGGGTTGATGAGCTTATTGGATCTCTTCAAACATTTGAGCTAGGGTTAAGTGAAGAGGAACCTGAGAAGAAATCCAAGAGTATAGCTTTGGTTTCCAGTTCTGAAGAAGCCAAGAAAGGGAAAGAAGATGATTCTCAGGAGGAGTTGTCTCAGGCTATTGCTTTGCTGGGTAAACAGTTCAACAAAGTTATGAAGAGGATAAATAGGAGTTATAATCCCAATGTCAAGAACATTCCCTCTGACATCAACAGATCAGGAGAACAAGGGAAGAAGGCTAAAGATGAAGAAAAATCCAGTAATGACAAAGGGATATAATGCTTTGAGTGTGAAGGGTTTGGACATGTCAAGAAGGAATGTCCTACTTTTCTAAAGAAGCAGAAAGGGTTATCAGCTTTTTGGTCTGACAGCGAGAGTGAATCTGAAGAAAATTCAGCTAAACTTGTTAGAGCTATGGTTGGGGTTTATGAGTCAGATGAGGAGTCTTGTGATGATGAAGTTTCTTACGATGAACTTGTTGTCACCTACAAAGATCTTTTCGTGAGAAGTGAGCAAGTGTGTCTTGAAGGAGAAGAGCTGAAGAAAACCATAGTACAGTTAAAAGCAGAAAAGACTGAACTTGAAGCGGAAGTCAGTATGCTTAACTATAAACTAGACTCTATGACCAAAACTATCAGAATGTTGAACAATGGCACTGATGCGTTAGACAACATTCTTAGTATTGGGAAGATGGTTGCGGACAAACGTGGTTTGGGATTCACTAGTGATGCAGGCTCTATTGATGTTATCACCACCAAACCAGTGATGTTAAAACATCATGACAGAACTCCATCTAAGAAGAAATACAGACACTGGAGGTGTCACCATTGTGGATGTTTTGGACACATTAAGGCTTATTGTTATATGCTCCATGGGTATCCTCAGAAGGCTCATCAGGTTGTTCCCAAACAAAACTGTTATAAAGGAAGGCAGGGGTACAAGCCTAAGAAGCAATGGGTCCCTAAAGTTAAGGTCACCAGCTTGATAACTCACACTTCTTTAAGGGTTTTGACCAAAGAAGATTGGTACTTTGACAGTGGGTGTTCAAGGCACATGACTGGGGTAAAGAATCTATTGGTAGATGTGAAGCTTCATTCTTCAGACTATGTTACATTTGGTGATGGGGTCAAAGGAGAGATCAAGGGGATTGGCAAACTAAACTGTGTTGGTGCTCCCAGACTGGAGGATGTTCTTCTTGTTAGAGGACTGACAGCAAATTTGATTAGCATTAGTCAACTTTGTGATCAAGGATTCAAAGTAGACTTTACAAAGTCTGAATGCATTGTCAAAGATGATAAAGGAGAAGACATTATGAAGTGAGCCAGGTCTAAGGACAATTGTTATCTTTGGGTGCCTCAAAACTCAGATTCTTCCACGTGTGTTTTTGCTAAAGAAGATGATGTCAAAATTTGGCATCAGAAGTTGGGACATCTTCACATGAAGGGAATGAAGAGAATCATCTCCTCAGAAGCAGTCAGAGGAATTCCCAAACTTAATATTGAGGAAGGAAAAGTGTGTGGTGACTGTAAAAAAGGGAAGCAGACAAAGATGTCTCATCCGAAGCTTCAACATGACACCACCTCCAAGGTTTTGGAACTACTTCATATGGACTTGATGGGACCTATGCAGGTGGAAAGTCTGGGTGGAAAGAAATATGAATATGTAGTTGTGGATGACTATTAAAGATACACCTGGGTGAGTTTCATCAAAGATAAATCAGAGGTGTTTGATGTTTTTAAAGATCTTTGTCAAAGACTCCAAAGAGAGAAGGAGAGTAAGGTTATCAGAATAAGAAGTGACCATGGAAGAGAGTTTGAAAATAGCAAGTTTGAAGAATTTTGCTCTGCTGAAGGTATAAGTCATGAGTTTTCATCTCCTATTACTCCTCAGCAAAATGGAGTAGTTGAGAGGAAGAACAGAACTATCCAAGAGTTTGCTAGAGCTATGATCCATGCCAAGAAACTTCCCTATCATTTCTGGGCTGAAGCCATGAATACTGTCTGCTATATTCACAACAGGGTTACCCTGAGAAGAGACACTTCATCCACTCTATATGAACTATGGAAGGGAAGAAAACCTAATGTTAAATACTTTCATGTTTTTGGAAGTAGATGTTATATTCTGGCTGATAGAGAGCAGAGAAGAAAATTGGATTCCAAAAGTGATGAAGGAATATTTTTGGGATACTCTACTAACAACAGAGCATATAGAGTTTTCAACTCTAGAACCAAGGTGATGATGGAGTCAATCAATGTGGTGATTGATGATAGTGACAAGCAGGAAGATGATGATGTCCTAGATGCTGTTGAGACATCAGTTGGTGAAGTTGCACCAGAAGCTGAAGACAGAAGCCAAACTCCTAGTGTTGCTGCTGCTGAGCCTGAAGCTGAGCAACCTCATAAAGACCCCTCCATCAGAGTGCAAAAGGACAAGCCAAAGGAGCTCATTATAGGTGATCCAAACTCTGGAGCGAGGACTAGGTCAAGAGATGTTGTAACAAGTTCATGTTTTGTCTCCAAAATTGAGCCCAAGAATGTTAAGGAAGCATTGACAGATGAGTTTTGGATAAATACAATGCATGAAGAGCTGGAGCAATTCAAGAGGAATGAAGTATGGGAACTAGTACCTAGGCCTGATTGAGTCAATGTGATTGAAAGCAAGTGGATCTACAAGAATAAATCTGATGAACAAGGAGTGGTCACCAGAAACAAGGCCAGATTAGTTGCTCAGGGATACACTCAGGTTGAAGGAATTGATTATGATGGAACCTTTGCTCCTGTGGCTAGACTGGAATCTATTAAATTGCTCTTAGGTGTGGCTTGTAATTTCAAATTCAAGCTTTTTCAGATGGATGTTAAAAGTGCCTTCTTGAATGGTTACTTAAATGAAGAGGTATATGTTGATCAACCAAAAGGATTTATTGATCCAACATTTCCTGACCATGTGTACAAACTAAGGAAATCTCTATATGGTTTGAGGCAAGCACCAAGAGCTTGGTATGAAAGACTTACTGAATTCCTGGTTGTGAATGGCTACAGAAAAGGAGGAATTGACAAGACTTTGTTTGTTAAAGAGGAAGGAGGAAAACTGATGATTGCTCAAATCTATGTTGATGACATAGTATTTGGTGGGATGTTAGATGCAATGGTGAAACATTTTATGGAACAGATGCAGTCTGAATTTGAAATGAGTCTTGTTGGTTAGCTGAACTATTTTCTTGGTCTACAAGTTAGACAAATGGAGGACTCCATATTCATTTTTCAGAGCAAGTATGCAAAGAACATGGTGAAGAAGTTTGGTCTAGAGAATGCTAATCACAAGAGGACTCCTGCTCCTACTCATCTAAAATTATCCAAGGATGAACATGGTGTCAGTGTGGATCAAAGTTTATATAGAAGCATGATTGGGAGTCTATTGTATCTCACAGCTAGCAGACCTGACATTGCTTTTGCTATTGGAGTTTGTGCCAGATATCAATCTGAACCTAAGGCTAGTCACTTGAATCAAGTGAAAAAGGATCTTGAAATATGTAAATGGCACTAGTGACTATGGGATGCTGTATAGTCATGGTTCTGGGACTGAGTTAAGGGGATATTGTGATGCTGACTGGGGTGGGAGTGCTGATGATAGGAAAAGCACTTCAGGAGGTTGTTTCTTCCTAGGGAATAATCTGATATCCTGGTTCAGTAAAAAGCAGAACTGTGTGTCTCTTTCTACTGCTGAAGCTGAGTACATAGCAGCAGGGAGTAGTTGTTCTCAACTCGTGTGGATGAAGCAGATGTTAACTGAATACAATGTCAAGCAAGATGTCATGACATTGTACTGTGATAATTTGAGTGCTATCAATATCTCTAAGAATCCTATTCAACATAGCAGAACTAAGCATATTGATATAAGGCATCATTTTATAAGAGAATTGGTTGAGGACAAAGTTGTTGCATTGGAGCATGTAGCTACAGAAAAACAGTTAGCTGATATCTTCACTAAAGCATTAGATGCAAACCAATTTGAAAGTTTGAGAAGTAAATTGGGAATTTGCATTCATGAAGATTAAATGTGCTAGAGAACATTCTAAGCAGTTGTATTCTTTATTAGAAAATTGATTTTATTCAACTGCTGAAGGCATACAGGTGTGAAGTACATCATTAGTTACAGATTATCCCAACCCCCTGCATCTAGAAAAGTTTCCAGTTTTCATCCCAATCATCATCAGCAGCTTGTTGTTGCACAAGAAGCTTTTTGCTTGGTTTCATGGTTGTTTCTGAGGTTCTGCTTGTCCTTTTGGCTCCTGAAGTAGTGGCAGCTGCAGTCATTGTTTTGCTTCTTTGCTGAGGTGGATCTGAAGTCGTGCTCGTCTGCTTGAAGTTCTTTGCTGCACCTTTGCTGTTTGACTGGCTCATTCTTGGTTGCTGAGTGGTGCTACTAGTAGAAAGGCTTGTGTTTATAATGAAAAAAAAGGAGCATCGTTTGTATCGACTGGACAGTCAATGTGTTGGAACGTGTGATGTTTGACCATGACTTTTTGTCAGGACATTGTGTTTGGTAATTGTCCAATTGTGGCTAAAAAGGGGGAGAGATTAGCCAACAGTTAGTCAAGGTGTTGCAATGTTGTATGCAATGCTAAGGAGTGAAGCTAGTGTGGTGCAAATGTTGAGGGGGAGTGTGCATGTTGAACAGCTGGTCATGCTGGTTCTGGTGTTGAGGGGGAGTTTGCCCTTTGTTGATAGGTGGTGTGCAGCTGATATTGAAGTTAGTGCTGAAGTTTGTAGCAGAGTATTGGAGTGTGTGCAGCATGCTGAAAGCATTGTGAAACTGTGATGAAGAAATGCTGCGAAGTTTGTTTTAAATTTTTTTCTGCTGCTGAAGTCTCTGATGTTGCAGAGATTATTTTAGCCAAAATTAGACAAAGGGGGAGATTGTTGGTTCTTGGATTGGCTAGAATTTTGGTAAAACAAAGGTGTGCAATGTTGATGTCACATGGGTGATGTCTTAACATTGAGTCTTAACATTGGTTTAAGTTAAGAATTTAAGGTGTTGAAGTTGTGATGTCTGATGTCACATGCGATGTTATGACATCAGGTCTGCAGAAGACTAATAATATCAGGTTTAGTGATGTTGTTAGGGTTTGCGTTTTAGCTGGATTTTGGGAGAGCTGTTAGTCTCATTGGTTGCGGATATCTTGGGATAGATATTCTCTGTTGCATAGAGATTTGATGCAGATTTGTAGGAGGTTTAAAGGCTGAAGATTTAAGAAGATTTTGAGAGAGAAAATCTATTTTGAAGATTCAGTTTTAAACAAAAAATCAGGTCAGATATTGTAGCAGGTCCAAGCCCAATTTAGATAGCTATATAAAGCGCATCAGTACTGAAGGAAAAGTAACGAAGAAAGAGAGCTAAAGACTGAGAGTCATTTTGTGTCTTCGTGTATGTGTTGTAAACCATTCTAGTGTGAATTGGTGGTGTTTTTTTGGAGTTGTTCTTGATCAAAGCTGTGAAGCAGAATCAAGTTGAGTTTTTCAAAGTGTGTGATCTTTGAATTGTATCACTGAAGTGATTTAGGGATTGAGTAGTGTTCTCATACTTAAGTGGTCTCTTAAGTAGAAGGTTCATTAAGTAGTGATTAAGTTTAGGAGATGTCAACTGGGTTGTTGAGTCTGTAAATTAATACTACTAATAGTGAAATTCATCCTTGGCTTGGTAGCCCCCAGACGTAGGTAGTTAGACCGAACTGGGTGAACAATTCATTGTGTTATTGCTTGTTATTGCATTTTCCATTGCAGGGTGTGTTGTTGTGACATCGCATGTAACATCACATATCCGGTACCAGAATTTCACGGAGGCTGCTGAAAAAGCAGTAAAAGACCTCCTAGAGGAAAATTTTATTTCAGAGGCAGGTACACGACCTGGCTGTCCAACATTGTTCTTGTCAAAAAGAATAATGGAAAATGGAGGATGTGTGTTGATTATACCGATCTTAACCGGGCCTGCCAGAAAGACTGTTATCCTTTGCCTAACATCGACCAGCTGGTCAACAATTCTGCAGGTTACAAGCTATTGTCCTTCATGGAAGCCTAACCGGGGGACAACCAAATCCCCATGGATAAGGTCGACAAACAGCACACGGCCTTCATGACCGAGTCGGGCAATTACTACTACAACGTAATGCCCTTCGGCCTCAAGAACGCCGACGCGACCTACCAACGGATGATGAACAAGGTTTTCCAGGGGGAAATCGGCGACATGCTCGTAGTCTACATGGACGACATGATCTTCAAATCCGAAGAAGAAATCGACCACGCCGCACACCTCAAGAAGGTGTTCAACACAATGAGGAGATGCCGCATTAGGTTTAATCCCGACAAATGCACCTTCGGCGTCCGGGCAGGTAAGTTCCTCGGCTTCTACCTCACAGAACGAGGAATCGAGGCCAACCCCGATAAGTGTAGGGCTTTCTCTGAGATCCCAACTCCTAACTCGAAGAAGTCAATACAATCACTGAACGGGATGCTCACCGCCCTCTCCCGCTTCGTCGCTAAGTCTGTACAATACGCGCTCCCGTTTTTCATACTTCTTCGACAAAAAGCGACGTTTGAATGGAGCGAGGAGTGCGAGCAGGCCCTCCTTCACCTAAAACAAGTCCTATCGCAACCCCCAGTCCTCTCACGGCCCGAGAACGGGGAGACACTGTTCCTGTATCTCGCAATCACGAGTGAAGCGGTCAGCGCCGTCCTCATCCATGAAACCCCGGATGGGCAAAAACCGATTTACTTCACGAGTAAAGCCCACCAAGGCCCCGAGCTCAGGTATCAGCAGATAGAGAAAGTCGCCCTAGCCTTGGTCACCGCGGCCAGGAGGCTGCGCCATTACTTCCTAGCCCATACTGTCGTCGTGAGGACCGAACAACCTATAAGGCAACTCCTTGGACGACCAGATATGGCGGGGAGGATGCTCAGGTGGTCGCTCAAACTCGCTGAATTCGCCATCCAATATGAGGGAAGGAAAGCCCTGAAGGCTCAGGTGTTGGTCGACTTTGTGGCGGAGATGACCATCCCGAAACCTTCGACCAACGGATCCCAAAAGTGGACAATCTATGTCGACGGAGCATCCAGCACGAAGGGAACCGGGGCGGGCATTATCCTTGAAAACGAGGAAGGCATTCTGATCGAGGTATACCTCAAACTATCCTTCCCGGCGTCGAACAACCAATTAGAGTACGAGGCTTTCCTCATCGGGCTTCGGTTGGCCGAGGACCTCGGCGCCAAGGAGGTCAAAATCTTCACCGACTCCCAGCTCGTGGCCTCGCAAGTCCGAGGAGAGTACCAGGCCAAGAATGACAACCTCATCGAATACTTGACCTTGGTAAAAGAAAAGATGAAAAAATTCACCTCCACGGAAGTGAATCACATCCCTCGCGAGCACAATACCCGAGCAGATGTCTTGTCCAAATTGGCAAGCACAAAGAAGAAAGACGGAAACAAATCCGTCATACAAGAAGTGATTTCCCGCCCGAGCATCGAAAAACCCGTTCCGGCGGCGGACGTGAACGCCATTGGGGACAGAAATTGCTGGATGACCCCGGTATACGAGTACTTCACGACGGGCAAACTGCCCGAAGATCCCAAGGAAGCGAGGATGGTGAAGCGGCGGGCGTGCTCGTACATGATAGTCGAGGATAAGCTATATCGGCGAGGGTTTTCTATTCCCCTCCTCAGGTGTGTCGAGGAGACCAAGGTCCCCGATATACTCCAGAAAATCCATGAGGGAATCAATGTACAACACCTCGGTGGACGATCGTTAGCCCGTAAAACACTTCGGGCAGGGTATTACTGGCCTACCATGCAACAGGACACCAAGGAACACGTCAAGAAGTGCGATAGATGCCAGCGACATGGTGACATACACCTCGCTTCTCCTAACGAGCTCAAAACACTCTCCTCCCCATGGCCATTTGTGTGGTGGGGAATGGATATCCTCAGACCTTTCGTCGTGGGATCGTATCAAAACAAATACCTCATTGTCGGGGTGGATTATTTTACGAAGTGGGTCGAGGTGGAAGCGTTGGCTAAAATCACGGCCTTCAACATACTACGTTTCTAGAAGAGGAACATCCTCGCCCGATTCGGCGTGCCCCAAGCTATTGTCACCGACAACGGAACACAGTTCACCGACAGGAACTTCCAAGACTTCGTCACCAAACTGGGCACGAAGCAGCACTTCACATCGGTCGAGCACCCTCAAACGAATGGGCAAGCCGAAGCGGCGAACAGAGTAATCCTCCGAGGATTGAAACATAGATTAGGCGATGCCAAACAACGGTGGGTCGAGGAGTTACACAGCGTCCTCTGGACCTACCGAACAACCCCGCATTCCACGACCGGGGAGACCCCTTTTGTCTAACCTAAGGAACAGAAGCGGTGATCCCCGTGGAGATCAGGGAACCCTCGAGGAGGACGGAAGCCCCCTCGATGGAGACCCGAACAACGAAGCCCTGAGGGAAAAGCTCGATTTCGTCGAGGAGACGCGTTCGGGCGCTTTTCTCCAAGAAGCTTCACTTAAACAGAAAATAACTTTACGTTATAACGACAAAGTTATCAAACATGATTTTCAAGTAGGAACCCTCGTCCTACGAAGGAACCAGAAATATTCGCGAGAAGGCAAACTCGCCACGAACTGGGAGGGCCCGTACCACGTCCGCGCAAAAACGGGGAAGGAGCCTACTTCCTCGAAAATCTGCATGGGGAAGAACTTGCTCGACCATGGAACGCTGAGAAGCTCAAACAGTACTACACTTAAACACTGCTCGTGACACACTAGCATCGCGGTTACGGGGACGCACTAGGGTACAAGCGCGATACCCCTATACAGAACACGATGATCAAAGGCTGCGTTGTGTGTGCGCGAGGACTTTTGATCCGACGAGGATACCTCGATCGAGCTCCGCCGTCGTTGTACCAATTAGGCAGAACACCCAGCTCGTGATGGGAAGTCCACGCCACAAAGCTAAGACCTCGACCGAGCCCTTAGCCTCGTTGAAGGTTGGAATACGCCTCTGACCACTTGGCCAGCTCTCCACGCAGTCGAGGATTATCGAAGTCGAGCAAATTCCCAAAATCTCTATTACTTAGACACAAACAAACAAAGTATAACAAATACAATAACATCACACACAAGCAAAAACATACAAGCATCACACGAGCAGATAAACAAAAATGCATTAAGCGGGCAAAAGCCCATTATACAGGTATTACAGACAAATATCAAAAAGCCCCTGGCGTGCAGGCCGGGCATAGGCATCAAAAAATAAAATGGCTCGCAGGCCAAACAAAACGAGAAAGGAAAGATCTAATTGGCGACGGTCCCCTCTAGCTGCCCGTGCTCTTCCACCCCTCCGCCGACCTCGTCCTCTTGCATCGGCTGCACGATCTGACCATCGACCACCTCATAGTCAGGGTCAGTCCCTTCAGTTATAAGGTCGGGGTTGAGAACCCGAAGCTGCTCCATGGTGCTCCAGAAACCTATGTCAGCCGCCACGAGGTTGTCCTGCTCGGCTTCCCTGAGCTTCGCTATCAGCGCTGCCCGCGAAGTCAACAACCTGTCCTCCTCGGTTTCCTCCTCAGTAGGGCGAACAACCTCTTCCAGCTCAGCATTCCTCGCTGAGAGACGTTCCCTCTCCTCCTCAGACTGGAGAACAGACTCTTCCAGCTCGACGTTCCTCGCCAAGAGACGTTTCCTCTCCTCCTCAGCATTCTTCAAACTCTCCTCCAACTTCCCTTGAAGCTCGACCTGGGCCTGGTTCTGGCTTTTGCAGTCAGCCAGCTCCTTGCCCACCTTCTCAATTTCAGCTGAGATGGACCTGAAACTCTCTCGCAACCTGTTCAGCTCGTCTTCTGGGCACGCCTCGTCGTTCAGAACCAAGGCAGTCGCGCAAACCCGCATCACCACGGACACGTCCTCCACCAGCGCCCTTCTCCGAGAAACCCTGTCGACACCCAAGATGGTCTAAAATTCGGGGGCACCAACGCATAGGGAATTATTCCCCATGAAGAAGTTCGGCCTCGAGTGACAAGGCGGGTGCACAAATTTCACAGCAGGGGGACTTTCGTTCTCGGTGAGGTCGACATCCACATGATCAGCAAGCCGTTGTCTCTTCGGGGAGTGCTGAGTGCTGGGGGAGTCGCTGTCCTGGGGAGAACCAAAAGAACCTCCAGTTGCCGGAGTGGGAACGAGGACCTGCGATCGGAGCTGCTCGATGCGGCCTTTGCCGCCTTTCTTCGATATGCGAGCATTTTTCAGCTTCTTGATACGCTCCTCAGCATCCGACATCTTGCATGCATAAAGAAAATAAATATGTCAGTAAACCGGAGACCAGGACACGAAGAAAAAAGTGAGTCGAAGAGGATTTCACCACCTAGCAGCTCAAGGGAATCCTCATCGGAGAACGTCTCGAGGAGGGCCCTCGTATTGATTAAATGGCGCTTCGTTAACACCTGCCCGTCGTCTCCCCGGACGAATTCCCCGTCCATCGTCACGAGCTTGGCTTTGTTAAAAACGTTGACGAAAGTGACTATTCTATCGTAGGCCAGGCGATCCCCCTCGTCAAGACGTCCAGGGCTGACTTTGTAGCTGTCCGTCCCCTTTTTGAAGTGTTCTTCCGTCCAGAACAAGGGGAATCTCGGTTCGAGGACCTCCTCCGTCTGCCCGTCCACTTCGCGGGAAACTCGGCGATACACCGAATTCACAGCTTCAAGCGTGACCGGCCTCACGATATAATACCGGTATTTAAAGTCCCAAACAGAGTCCAGGTAGGTCTGGAAGAGGCTGCTCGTTTGTTTAAAAGACACCCAGCCATGTCTGCCGTCGGAGGCCTGTCGCTGGAGGTGGAAGATGCGAAAGAAAAGAGGCACGGTTGCCCGGATTTGGAGATATTTACAAACAAGCTCGAAAGCTTGGATAAAAGCGAGGGAGTTAGGGTGGAGCTGCGAGGGCGCCAGGCGCAACCAAACAAACACCGCTTGTTGGAAATTCGTAAAGGGCAAACGCCACTCCACCTCGTCGAACATGAACTCATAAAGAGGGAACCTCATCCCTCGATATGTCGAGCAGGTGCGATGGTGCGCTTGAGGCCGAAACACCTTCCACAACTTCGAGGAGCCCACCAGCCGGTGCTCAACTGTGTAAAAAATATCATCTTCGTCCCCGTCGATGAACTGGGAAGCCATGTTTAACGGCTCGTCGCTAACCCACTCCGCGAGGGGATATTCCTCGGCACTAGTGATTGGCGCCATTGGAGAGTCGGGCTGGTCGTCGACGTCTAATGATCCCACGGCAACAGAAATAGACAAAGCTTCCATATACCTGAAAAGCAGAAGGAAACGGTGAATTCGATGATCCATATCAAATTCACCCCTCCACCGCTGTTCAAGTGAAAGGGCGAAGAGGGAGCGTCGAGATCTCGAGACTGTCGCGCTCGCCCACGTCCCCGCGATAATTGACGAGCGTCCCGTGACCATCCTCAGGTCACCGGTATGCCGATTTGGGAGGATTCCCTCGCACAGAAGAGATATTGGCGAGGACCCCGAGAGTTCCATCTCGTGTCCTCGGGACATTCTTCGTGTCCCCGGGATACTCATCCCTTCTCCCCGCGAGATGCAACAAGAAACTAAGAAATCCCGACGTTTTCGCCGGAGATTTCGTGATTTCCATGAGAACTTCATCAGTTCACCATAAAACCACCCTATAAATGCAAATGAAAGGAGAAAAAAGAGAGAAACTTACTTGAAATACACTTCCGGTAGGGTTTCGGCACGGTAGTTGGTGGCGGCGTACGGTGGCGAAATAGATAAGGAAGAAAGAGAGAGAGTCCGAGCAAAGGGGGAGCAAAAGTGCAAATAAGAAGAGATGACCCCTATTTATAAGGGCCTCACGGGACTCGAGGATTTCCTAGGCAATCGATTACGCTACCCTAAGGAATGATGAGGGTGACACGTGGCACACGCTTCCCCACGCGTGTCTTTTCATTCCCCAACACGCGTCCTTCCATTCGCCTCGCTTCAGATTTCCCGTATCCCCGCGACGTCGCTCATCTGCGGCCAGCCTAACCCGAGCGGAGCGATTTATTTCTCCCCGTTTGACCAACCGCTCCTCGTCTAGAATCCCTTCCCCGACGGGATACGTCCTCGACATATTACTGGCCCTTAAGTCATTACTCTAACACCTCAGAACAACGACTTGGGGGGCTCCTGTTCCGGACTGGGCCAGCGCCTGCCCTACGGTCGGGCATGCCCAAGCCCAATGACCAACGAAGGCCCAACAAGGCCAAAAGTCACCTCCATGTCGAGCACGTACCAGTCCCCTCAGACGTCGGACACACGGGGTAGAAGACCGTCGGGCCGAGGCGTATAGCTCGTGGACACACCTCTCCCCGCGAGGACACGTTCTCTTGTAACTTTCCACTCCCGAAGGAATCAGTCTGTCCTACTTCCGGAGATTCAGGGACCGTTACACCAGGGCGAAGACCACGTGCTGGTCTTCACTATGCCACGTAAGCCCTGGCAGTTACTTGGATTGGGCCTTGCAATCCAGCCCAGTGCAAGTAACCATTGGCTCCGCGTTGGGGGCTCTCTATAAATACCCTCTCACTTGAGAGGGTCAGGTGACATTACATTCTAACTCTCACACCTACTTTTTCTGTACTTGCTTACTCCATTTTTCTTACTTGAGCGTCGGAGTACCTTGCCGATACCCCCCCCACCCCGCCGTATCATCATCACCGGAGCTGAAGTCCATACGACGTTGCTGGCCATTGAATAACTCTCTGATCCAGGTACGATCAAATATTTATTTAGCATATTCAATTATTAATTTCAATATATTTAATTATTAATTTTAGTAATAGTAATTATTTAATTATTATTTACAGTAATTATTAAATTAAATTATTGTAGATTATTAACATAAATATTACATTAATTAATTTAGTGATTATTAACATAAATATTACAATAGATTATTAACGTAAATATTATAGTAATTAATTTAGTAATAGTAATTATTTAGTTATTATTTATTATATATTTAATTAATATTTTAATAAATTTAATAATAGTAATTATTTAGTTATTATTTACTGTAATTAATAATTATTAAAATATAAATAATAATTTAGTAAATGTGTTTTAATATTAATATTTAGTAACTATTTAGAATTTAGCTACAGTAAAATAATCAATTAAATTTAGCTACAATAAATATTTAAAATTTAGCTACGTTAATAACTATATTTATTAATAACTATATTTAACTATATTTATAAATATTTAACTATAACTATATTTAACTACATATATTTATATTTTACTGTAACTATATTTACAAATATTTTAACTATAAATATATTAATTAATTTCAGTTTATTATTAATTAATATTTATCATATATTAAATTGAAATATTATGTATATTCTAATATACACTAGTACAGAAATGACTTTTTACATCGGGCGAAAATGACTTTTTACATCTGGTCTGGGTCCGATGTAAAGTCAGGCGATGTAGTAAATCAAAGAAAATTTACATCGGGTTATGGCCCGAAGTAAAAAAGTCACCAACCACATCGGTTAACTTTATAAGTCTGATGTGAAAAAAAAATATAATTGTAATTTTTTATATATAAAAGAGTGTTTTTAAATCGGTTGTAACTCGAAACCGATGTAAAAGGTTGGTTTGGTTACATCGGTTGTAACCTGAAACCGATGTAAAAAGTATTGCATAAAAATATCAAACGCGCCAGGTATGACTTTTTACATCGGTTTTGTTGTTTGCCCAATGTAAAAATGTTGTGTGTTACATCGGTTTTGCTAATAATCGATGTAAAAAGTACTGTAATAATTCTAAATAATTTGACTATTTTTTAGCAGTTCCCTGTAACTTTTTTGGTACCTAATTTTTCATATTTTTCCAACATCACACAGACCATAATTAGGTCGCTATTTTCCATAGTTTCCCAACATCACATAGACCACATTTAGGTCGCTATTTTCATATTTTTCTCACAAATCTAATTTCATTGCACCAAATATCTAGTATACACATATATATATATATATATATATATATATATTCTTCAAATTCCATAATTGATTTACAAAAGTACTAATATAGGATACACACAAATATACTAAATTATAAGGAGGTTTACACGATGGACTACTACAACAACAAAAAATACAAAAATATCCAACCATTTATAAGTCCTTTCCCACACTTGAATTACCAACTTGCAATCCATAAGAAGATGAATTACTAACCAAGCTTAACCTTTATATAACTCAAAGAAACATGTTGCCCAACGGAGTCGCAAATCATACAAATCATCTTGTGTTAATTCTGTTGGGTCATCAAATACCTACAACACGTAAATAACAATAGAGTTATTCTTTGAAAATTCACATTAAGTTGCAAAACGTAAAGTAAATAACAAATTAAAGTCATTTTTATTACCTTCATCCAAGACCTGGTTATCTTGGCAGAGACAATATCCAACATATTTTTCATCACATAATACCCACAATCATTAGAGTTATGTTGTTTCCTTGTCTACAAATGAATGACATAATTAGTGAATACTTATATGATAAAATTAAATATATAATTATAATTTACACCACGCTTACCTTGTAGCCATGTAGCCTTTTTTCTAATGCCATTTGCTGCTTGATGAACCCCAAAAGCACTAATTCAGAAGAAAAAAATCCATATAAAGCCACATAAAATATGAAATTACTTTTGTAACAAATTATGTATATAGGATGAAGTGAACATAAAAGATAAACTTACTTTGTAACAATTTTCGTCATGGTTTGATTAAGTTCCCGATGAAGTGAATAAAAGACGACCACAGTATTATCTTTTGGACACATGACTATTAATTGTCAATGACCTCTGTACGTGTGTGTGGAAACACAAAAGTCACAATTTCATGTTACCAAAATTGAAATATCTATGTTACCAAAATTAAAAAATAGAAAACACAATTTCATACAAACTTACCCATGAATAAATGGTAGCAAGTGACACTCTCTCTTTTCATCACGTAACTTATCTTGTATGTATTTTTTGACATTTGCTTCAGTTTTCGGCACATTATCAATGTACGAACACATAGCAAAGTCCATAAATCCATATACTTCTGATTGTGAATTATCAATACACACACGATGATAACGATCTAGAAATTTTTGATGCCCGAGATAAACAGTCTTCTTTCCTTTTTCAAGTTGATGGTAACATGTGTCTTTTTCACATATAGGACATGCTTTATGCCCTTTAACTTTATAACCAGACAAATTGCCATATGCCGAAAAATCATTGATGGTGCAAAATAACATGGCACGCATATTGAACTGTTCACCAGAATACGCATCAAAAACATCCACCCCTTCCTCCCACAACACTCTTAAATCATCAATCAGAGGACTTAGATAAACATCTATGTCATTTCCGGGTTGTTTTGGGGCCGAAATCATCATCGATAACATAATATATTTACGCTTCATGCACAACCTAGGAGATAGGTTGTAAATCATCAAGAGAACAGGCCGAGAAGTATGGTTAATGCTTAGATTGCCAAACGGATTCATTCCATCAGTTGAAAGTCCAAGTCTAAGGTTTCTCGACTCTTTGCCAAAATTTGGAAACAAAGCATCTATTTTCTTCCATTGCAAAGAATCAGCTACATGGCGAATTTGTCCATCACACTTTCTTTCTTCTGCATGCCATCTAAGATTCTTTGCATCATTTGCATTAGCGAATAGTCTCTTGAACCTTGAAATTATTGGTAGGTACCATACCACTTTCGCGGGAGGAACCTTTTTGACCACCTCATCATCACTAGAATCACCATCTTTCTTTTTGTAGCGTGACGCCTTGAACTTCAGACAATGATTATAGTTTACATACTCTTTTCTCTATAATATGCAATCATTAGGGCATGCATGTATCTTTTCATACTCCAAACCCATCGGACACAATATCTTTTTCGCCTCGTAATAACGATTTGGCATTACGTTACCTTCTGGAAGCATTTGTGTCAACAATTCAAGCAATTCGGTAAAACTTTTGTATAATATGTAAATATATATAGTTACAATATGTATAATATGTGTGTGTGTATATATATATATATATAGGTACAATATAATATAGTATAATGTTTACAATACGTTATTTAACTATATTCTAATAATAGTTATAATATATATAGTATAGTTACAATATATTCTAATAATAATTGATCAAAATGAAAACAAATATGCAAATGTATAATATGTATTTTTAAAGGCAATTGACTTACAAGATGAATCCTTTAGCCTATTGGTAGGCACTTAAAGTTTTGTAAGAAAGAGGGTGGGTTCAATTCTCATCTCCATAAAAGAATGTAAGTTTAAAAACATAATTCTTTTTAGGCTTAAATAGTATTTTCGTCCCTGTAAGTTGGCGAGATTTTGGGTTTCGTCCTTGAATTTTTTTTTTTCGGTTTTAGTCCCTATATTTCACTTTTTGTTGGTGTTTAGTCCCTAAAGCCAAAATCCGCAGGAAAATCCGAAGGTTTCCTGCGGATTTTCTAAATATAACACTAAAAGAAAAGTCCACGTAGCATTTCCACGTAATAATAATAAAAAAAAACCAACAAAACAGCGCCACATCATCAATTTTGGTCAGGGCCACACCAAAACAACGCCACAACAACAAAACAGCGCCACACCAACAAAACTAATAAATATAACACTAAAAGAAAAGTTCACGTGGCATTTACACATAATCTCAACCATTTATTTTAAAATCTAATGGTTCAGATTCATTCTCATGTTCTCATATAAAAATGGCATTCTCATATGAAAAGTCATATATATATATATATATATATATATATATATATATATATATATATATATATATATCCCCTCGGTTTTTTATTGTTCGAGGTGAAAGCTTCGTCATGGAATGCATTATTTGATGTAGTGAATCCAAGTAATCATAATATAAGGAAAATGATACAACATATATAAAAATACTTTTCTTCTTCACAATTATTTGATTTCAATGATAATATCAATGTTGATGTTTTTCAAATCATATTTTAATCAAATGAAAGTGTAATCTTACCGTATCATATGGTCTTGTATCTTTAAAAACCAATATTAATTTGATAATATTAGCATACCTACCAAACAATTAATAATACTTTCTAGGTATACATTTTATTTGGTTTTCTTGGATTAGTTCCTTTCTTTACCCATACACACTCACCATAAGGAACACCATAGTTTCTTATGTTGCAAGCATTAGAAGTATGACATTTTGTATTACAATAAAAGAATGTAGGTCTAAAAACATAATTCTTTTTAGGCTTAAATAGTATTTTCGTCTCTGTAAGTTAGCGAGATTTTGAGTTTCGTCCTTGAATCCTTTTTTTTTTGTTTTAGTCCCTATATTTCACTTTTTGTTGGTGTTTAGTCCCTAAAGGCAAAATCCGCAGGAAAATCCGAAGGTTTCTTGCGGATTTTCCTTAAAACCATAATCCGCAAGAAAATTCGCAGGAAATTCTGCAGGAAACCTTCGTATTTTCCTGCGGATTTTGGCTTTAGGGACTAAACACCAACAAAAAGTGAAATATAGGGACTAAAACAAAAAAAAAAAGATTCAGGGACGAAAACCAAAAACTCGCCAACTTACAGGGACGAAAACATTATTTAAGCCTTCTTTTTATTGGCATAAAATTCATTTTTATCATAAGGCCTTTTATGATTATTTACAACATGTACTTTCTTTGGTTCCTTATTGTTGAATTTTCTAGTAGCCTTTACAAATATAGTTTGACTTGTACTAGGTTTATCAAAATTAGAAAAGGCAAGTCCACATTTATTACTTGAATATATGTGACTACTTAACACATTTTCTAAACCAATTTGACCTTTTTCATATTTCTTGATCATTTGGTTTAGTTCAACAAATTTGGATTCATGATCTTGACATTTATTGCATGTAGAATTTTTGACTTTTTATAATTCCACTTTTGTGTGATTAGCCACACTTTATAAATTTAAAATAGTTTTATTTTGTTTTGAGCATTGTCTATAAAGTTTAAAAAATTCTTCATGTAATTCATGAAAAAAAAATGGTAATTCATCATATGAAGGTCTATCATCAATTTCAGAATCACTAACCTCATGTTCTTCATCACTTGAATGATGTGATGCCATCAATGCCTTGTTTACATGATCTTCATTAGAAGATGAACTTATTTCATTGTCATCTTATGCTACATATGCTTTCTTTGGCCTTTTTTCCTTCTTGCTTTTGAATTTATTCTTCTGTTATAGCCTAGGGCGTTCACTTTTGACATGTCATCTTTTTCCACATTCAAAGCAAGTAACCTTCCTTCTTGGTTCTTCTTTTTGACTCATTTCTTTTGTCCTTTCCTTCTTTTAGAACTTTTCAAAAATTTTGACTATAGAATCATCTTCACCACTAGTGGATTGAGATTCATCCTCTAGATTACTATCATAACTTTTGATTTTAGTCTTTAGGGAAATAGTTTTGGAGTTCTTTTTATTATTGTCACGCTTTTCCAATCTTTCAAGTTCTATCTCATGTTTTTGTAATTTACCTAACAATGTTGCAGAAGATAGTATAGAAAGACTCTTCTTTTTTGATATTGCCATCACCTTCGGTTGCCATGACTTTGTTAAAGATCTAAGGACCTCGAGATTCAATTCATCATTTGTAAAGGTTTTTCCAAGAGTCATCAAGTGATTTGTTAAGTGAGAAAATCTTTTTTGTGGATCAAAAATTTATTTGTCGGGATGCATTCTAAACATTTCATATTCTTGTGATAAAGTGTACACTTTAGATCCTTTTTTACCTCTATTATCCCTTCATGTGTGACTTCTAAAGTATCCCAAATCTCTTTTGTTGTTTTGCAATAAGATATACAAAAGAATTCATCCATACCTAGAACTTATTGAAGCATGTTCTTTTGCCTTTTTTTGTCAAATAACACTTTCTTCTTGCCGTCTTCATTCCAAGAGCCTTTAAATTTTACATGTTCTACTTCATTAATGACTGTCTTAGTAATGTAAGGACCATTTTCAGAAGCATACCATATATTATTCTCCATGTGCTTCTAAATACGCTTGCATGCGAATTTTCCATAAATCATAATATTCACCAACGAAATATTAGAGGTTTGTTGCTATTGCCGCCATCTCTAAAAACCTGATTAGCGAAAGGCATTTTTACTCAAATCTAGGAGAAAATTAACTTAACCCGCTCTAATTCTAAATGTAAGTATGAGTGCGCACCTAAGAGGGGGTTGGATTAGGTTTTTTTAGAATTTTTCTATTATTTTAGAGATGTTATGGTGCTTTTTTATTTTTCAAGAAAGTTATTATGAATGGATGAACAATAAAGCAAGAAAAATAAAAGTGTGGTAAAGTAAATGAACATAAAGATATATCATAGTTCCCTTTTCCATCCAAGGGTACATCTAGTCCCCTCACACCCTATGAGAGGTTTTACAATATGTTAGATCTTTGTACAAGTCTTACACCAAGATATATCCTACAATATTCCGACACAACAAAGAAGCATACTACTTTCTTGATTTCGCAAGCACCAAGCCTATGGTAGACTTTGAATCAACCCAATTCAAACAAACTTTTTACAAAATATAAAGCACACCACTTTTTATTCACAAACAACCTTCACCAACACACTATGATGAAAAGCAATATACACAGTTGTATAGAAATTTGAGTAATATTTGACTTCCCTTGAATTAAAAGATAATCAATTTGATATTCTCTTTATCTTGATCATAATCCAAACATATATATACTTAAGTGCTCAAAATAATTGAATGAAACTATTTTTCAATGATATAAAAGTTATGCATAAAGTTTCATTGTAATTGATATGTGAACACTTAAAAAAATTGTTTGAATTATATGATAAATGATGTATGAATGAGGTAATTGAAAACTGATGTATTTTGATTTGATGCAACTATTTGAAAGGTTTCATGATCATTGGCAATGATTTGGAATCACAATGGTTCATATTTTTCAAAATAGTATGTTGTTTAAAAAACTATGCAAATTACAGCAGTTTCAAACTGCTGCGGTTTACGAACTAGTGTGTTGTTTTATAAAACAGTAAAATTGCAATGGTTTCAAGCTGCCACATTTTAGTGTGTTGTTTAAAAAACAGTAAGATTCTGACTGTTTCAAAACACCATAATTTACGAAAATTATTTTTTCAAACAGAGAGAACATCAATCGATTAACCCATTAAATAAATCAATTTACTCCCTTAAAAACTTGAAAATTTTACTTTTAAAAGTTATTTTTGAATGGAAGTCATGCATGAATGTTTATGAAACATAAAATGGTTTAGAAATCAAATAATTTGAGCACCTAAAGGTTTTATACATATGAACTGATATTGTACCTTAATCTCCATGACTCAATCCTTTAATTTCCAAAGCTTATGAAATATTGATACCTGATTCCGATCTTTTTCTTCTTTGATCTTTATTCTATGATAAGCTTTTGTCTTCATCAAAACTAAGTTATGATAGATGATGCACATCTTCTTCACATAAAACATCACCTATCTGGGTAAGAGAAGTGGCAGTTGTGTGTATTTCTTACAGGTAAGTATCTCGTTGGAGCGTCAGGATACATAAATTTTCCTCCATCTGGTGCTTCTCTTTACTTTGTTGGTCAGACAAAAGAGCATCCCGGTGAATGGCTCCAACAATGGTGAAAACAATTGATGCATGTCGAGCGTAACGTGCCAGATTCGTCTGTTCTTGCTCGAGGGCACGTCTGGACAAATTGGCTAAGTATGATTAGTCCTTCTCCGAAGGAGAACCCCAACATTCTTTAGAAGGGTGTGGACCTGAACCGATTAATGGCATAAGGGTCCAAGGAACCAACGTAGACATCGGCTGATGAGGAGTATTCAAAGAAGTGGCAGCTTCGGAGGGCTCTGAAGTAGGGGAAGAGCCCACTACAGTTCACCCTGACTAGATTCCCTGCCGTAAAAGAAGGAGTGCTTCCTCATCATTCATTGAATATGCTTGAAATAATTACAAGCGTTATCCATCATAAGTAAATAAGTTGAAGGAAAAGAAGCCAAGAGCTTTCTAGACTTACCAAAAATAGTCTTCCTTTTTTTTCTCCGGTAAAATTCATTTTAAAGAGTTACGCCCCCAGGTAACCCAGATCTTTGACGAAATTCATCAGCCATTTCTTCAGATACAGCTCTTATTGGGAATGGTATTCCCCTTTCTAGACATACAACCCATCTCCATTAGGAAATGACCATTGTTCCAATACTTGGGGAACAACTCGGCATATTTACCCCCTCTCCATCTCCGATAATGCATACAACTACATGAGCCTCCAAGAATATAAGGGTAACGAGGAAGAATCGGACCTCAAAATGTATTAAGTTCTCAGAAAAAGCTATGAAGCCACATAAGGTTGGTACCAAGGAAATTAAACCATGACCCAGCATGTGAGTCACAGGGCCACTGTACACTCTAAAGAGATGAAAGAAAAGGGCTAGTGAAGATTTCCCATTCAAATATTCGCAAAAGTACAAGAAGACTTTCACATACGACGAACTCGTAGGATAAAGCTTCGACAGAGCCACTATTAGTTGCTTAAGAACTCCCATTTTAAAGATAGTGAAAGTCAGTCGAAGACCCTGAATCGAGAAAATGCTTTCCTAAAAGGGGATGGTGCAATCACCGTATTCATTACAAATTCTTTTATTCTAACCATGACTCAAAGCACCCCAATCCAAATACGAGACAACTTTAAGAAAGGCCCCATCAGATTACCCTCTTGAGCAAAAATAGAAACACTTGGAGAATAAACAAAATCCGCCCACGAAGCGCAAACACCTTTCTTCGACTTTTATCTTAGGATGGGTATTATTTTCTCTAGATGCAGTAATGGGAAATATCAAATGAAATGAGGTAACAACAAAATGGAAAAGATAACTCAAAGAAGTGAGACGTTGACTCTTTAAAAATCATGTATTGGCATGCTAAGAAAAGCACACTACTAGAAAAAGAACATTTAATGTCGGACGCGAAATGCATTTAACCTCAACTACAAAGTGTAATACCCCAAAATTTGCTCTCCCCTTTTGGCATCATAGCATGGCATTATCATTTAGCATATCATATCCATCTCATTAACATTACATTGCATTTAACATAGAAAAATGAAGCATGGCATCCTTCTTACCATCAGGGCATGTGATCAGGTGGAAGATGGACAATCAAGAGATCATTCAAAGCACAAAAAGGTCAATCAAGTTGGCTCTAGGCAAGCCAAGAGGTCTCTCATGTCTCATACTATCTCAATTGATCTTCCAAAACCTCAAGGAAGTGAGATTCAATGGGAGATTGAAGCACTACATCTTTCACTATGCAAGAGGTTCAAAAATTGAAGGAAAACCCTCAAAAGAGATAGCTCATTGATCCAAAATCATTCTCAAGTGGCATTTCTCATCATCCTTTAAGAGGATACACAACATACTCTGAGGAATTTGGATTTGGAAGATGTGCAATTTCCTCCTAACCAGAGGGGGTCAAAATTAGGGTTTACAATTAAATCAGGGTATCTCTGATTTTTTGGACAAAACTTGATGTCATGGTATTCCATATGTCCTTAAGTGTATGTATGTGGAAGATTGCATCTCAATTGGTTTTAGAAGTGGTTCAATTGGAAGAAAGGTCAAGAATCAGGAAATTTGGGGCCAAGTCAAATAATCAGAGGAAAAAGTCAACTCTTGACTTTTTGAGGCCAAATTCATGAAATTCATGGTACATATGTCCAATGTACAAAATTTGGTCAAGAAACTCCAAAGGAATCATGAAAAAATCAAGATGTGGAAAGTTGCCATTTTTGGATGAAGTAGGGTTACTAAAAATAGCAAGTTTTGGCCATTTTGCATCAGAATTTGAACCAAGGCCATTTAAATTTGGAGCACCAAATGAAAAATTCACTCTGCCTCAATGAAAGATCTTGTTTTAAGCTTCAAATCCATGTGTAGAACATCTCCATTGGATAAAAATTGAGAGAGATATGATTGATCAAAGTTGGAGGAAAGTAGGCCAAAAACCATGCCATGACCAGGTTTGGCCAAGCTCGCGCGCAGTCATTTTCACAAACAGATGGTGGGCCAAATGTACACTCATTTTTCTATTGGTCAGAGACATCAAATGAAAAATCTTTCAACATGAAAGTTGTTCCTCTATGTGAGAGCTTCAAGAGTGATGTTTATGATTTTTTCATTTGATCAATGTATGGAGAGTTATGATGGTCCAAACATGAGGGTGTTACACTGAATTTCCATAGGCACCAAGGCCTTGCCTGTAGACCAATTCACACGTCCATGCACCAGTTGGTTTTCCTTCTGTTTCGAGCCATTTTTGATCATGTTCCAAGCCTCAATTCTATCTAATTTCAACATCAACAATGTCCTATAGTGTGTCCTCTCTCCAATGGCATCAAAATTTCGTCATTTCATGCAATGCACCTAGAGAAATTCATCCTCAAACAGCCATGGTTTCATTGGTGTGAGGCTGCCAAGGATGAATGTTGACATTGTGGTTTTTGATCCAGTTTGCACGCAGGCTATTACATCATCCACATTGCTTCATTTGGACAAACAACAATATCTTACACTCATGCCATGCCATGCTCTCATACACCAAAGAGGAAAAAACAAAAACTTGTGGTGCAAGCTTGCTGTTACACAACATACGTCACTACCATCCCTTCTAATCACCACCATACCACATCATGAGCTCACTCTCACCTGAACAAAACCTTAACCCGTGCCAATAACTAACAGGACTCAGTTAGTTAACTCAAACTCAGTTAACTAACTCAGTTAACTTGAGTTCTAACCATCAACCACACCAGTTAACTCCTAACCACAACTATATAAGCTAAACTCTGCACAATTAGAAGAGGATTCTCATTTTTCACTCTCACTCCAAATTGCTCTCACTTTTCTCTCGGAGTTCCCTCCATTCTCTCTCTGATTTCACACAAGTTCTTCACACATTCTCACTTTGATCTTCATCAGTTGTTCATCATCAAGCACTTCTGATCAAGAACAAGCTGAAGTAAGACCAAGCCATCAAGTGCAGCAATTTCTCCAATCGGAATTTCAATTTACCCTCTCCAAGATCCAAAGATTCAGAGCATTTATTTTGCTCTGAGGAAGCTCAAGGTTAATTGCATCTCTCTGGTTTTCTGTTGATCCAAGAGTTCTCCAACTTCAGGTTCCATTCTTCTCAAACTTTCTTCACTGAATTTAGCTTGTTTTCATGGTATTTGTGGCTTACTAGAAGCAGTGTGAGTTCTGGCTAGTGATAGGCACTATAGGTGTTTAGATTATTTTCTAGGGCAAAAATGTTTGTGCTCGTTTCTCTGTGTACGTGATTGATCTGTGAATTTAAAGGCTAGATTAGTAATGTGCATGAGTTCAGCTTTCTTTTGGTATATGGCTTGTGAATTTCTGGAAAAAATGTGAGTTACAGGTGGTGCTTGGTCGCCGGAGAAGATGACCGGAGGTCATTCTCCGGCCGGTGACTTCAACTGTTAGGGTTTGCGTTGTTTTAATCTCGTCCGTTCATTTTGCGCAATCGTGTGGCTTATGTGATGACAGCACATTAAAATACATGTGCATGTCACGTGTGATTTTCTGAATTTTTTTTAAACATTGTGTGGTATGGTACATGGTAGTGTGTATGGACATTCAAGTATGCGCGTTGATCTTGATTACCTTGACCTAGACTTGACTTTGAATTGATCTAATGGTTGTGAGTGAGTCAAGATTGTTGACTGCGGGTGCATTTTTGTTATTGTGTTTGGCGCGCAATTGGACTTAGTCAGGCTGCTATTTGCACCCCCTTGTTTTGAGGCCCATTTAGATTGAACTGTTGATTTGCTATATTCATACCCCCCTCTCATATTGCATTTTATTTTTATTTTCATTTTACATACGCGTTTGATTTTCAATTTTTAAAAATACTAAAATGCATAATAAAATTCCACAAAAATTCATGTGTATTCTTAAAACATTTAGGAAATTTTCTATGATTTTATTTTCTGATTTTATGACCATTTTGCCCCTGTTCCATTATTTCTTTTGAATTTCCATTTGTATGCATACTTAATGTGACATATGATTTTGTGCATTTTTGTTCTTGATCATAAAAAATGATTTTGATGCCTTTCTTTTTGCATTGTGGTCACAATATGTTGAGGTATGTTTGAGATTTATGAGATGATTTTTAAGTCTTTTTTGGATGACTTTTGATGTGTTGCTTTGAGCATGAATACATGAAACTTCCATGAGACTTTGACCTAATTGTTGAGTGACTTTGGTTCTGATTCATTGCTTGTGGACTTGATATGTTAATGGCATGTGTTCAAGGTGTTTGATTGGTGAAAGTCATAATTTTTGAAGCATGTTTGCTATTTGTTTGAAGCATGAAGTTTAACTTGTTCATTTTGTGAATGCATGCCTCATGTTTGGTTTGCTTGATCATGAAGGCACTTGTGCCATGAGTTGTGGTTTTGTTTGAGGATGTATAGCATGTTAATTGACTTCTGATTGTGACATGTGGGTTTCATCTTTGCATGTTTGATGTTTATCTTGCACCTTAAGTCACTTGTTTCACAAGTATGAACCACATTCACATCACTTCACCTCTTCTTCTTTGCTTCTTGTTGGATTGAGATTTTGTTTGCATGATTTGGTATGCTCATTTAGGATAACATTAGGTTGTGTAAATATGAGTTACATTCTGACTTGGAAGCATGTATAGCATTCAATCTCATTTCACCTTGTTTGTCAACTTGTTTGAATTTGATTTGTTCATTATATTTTCTTGCTTTACTTGTAAGTGATTGTGCTAACCATGTAGGGGATTCGGTAAGTTTCAATTGAGTGTGGATAAGGAATCCACATTCAACTTCTATCCTTCCTCTTTTACAATTCCATTTTGTGTTTTGCTAAGCACTTATGTGCTTTCTTTTAATAACTCATTACTTTCCCTTTGTGAATTACAATTCATCTTCTACTTTGGAAGTGAATTGTTTAATTCTTTCTTTCTTTAGACTTTAGGTTGAAACCTCACAAACCTTTAGGATCACTCCCTTTAATCTTCAATTAGGATTGAGTCTTAGTCCATATAGGTTTTACCTTTTCTCCTCCCTTGAGTCTCTTTTCTCATCTCAAAGAAAATTCAAAATATCTAATAAAGGTAGGCATTTATTGCATTTAGGCCTTTCATATAAAGAAAAGGTTATAAGGGGTCTTCTCTTATAATCTTAGAATGTATAGCATATAGCCCATCTTGGGTCAATGTGTTAAACATTTGATCTTGTATGAGGGACTTAAATGCAATACTTGTTGAAGGTGCAAATAATAAAAAACACTTCTTCATTTCTTAATCAACAAAACACTTAATAAACACAAGTATGCTAGTGTGTTTGAACCTTGACAATTGGAACTAAGTGTGGGGGTCTTCTTCACTCTTAGTGTGCTTTCTTACCCATTCCATCTTGGAATGTGAGGATGTACACATTCCGATGACTAAGATTCAGATACACTATCATATGCAAACAAATAACAAAACACTTCTTTCTAAAAGACAAAAACAAACAATAACGTCTTTCCTTCGGGAATTCTTTTCTCACCTCATTCACTCTTAGCGTACGAACGTGCTTCTACTCTGTTCTCTTGCAAGATGGTAACGCACTCGGACCAGCGAGCCTGCAACACCTGAGCTAGAACGTCAGCCGTTCTCTAAAAAACACAAACAATCCATCCCTAGTGAGGGGAACTACGTCGCTCTGATTCTCATGTTCCCGATGAGATACGTAGGCAGTGGGGTAGGGCCCATGCGAGCACTTCTTTTATTTTCCCTACATTTGTTTCTCTTTCTTTCTCCTTTCTTTCTTTCAGTTCCTCTTCCAGTATTCTTTTCTATCACCCTTTGATCGAGACAAGCAAGCGTGGATCCCATCGGGTACGATGGACGCGAGGGGGTGCTAATACCTTCCTCTCGCGTAACCGACTCCCGAACCCATTTCTTTTGGTCGTAAGACCATGCTTTTTCCTTCCTTCAGGTTTATGCGGTGTTTCCTTTCCCTCTCTTGGGATAAATACACATTGCTGGCGACTCTGTTCGGTGCCACTTTCGCGTTTGTACTTGGATGAAAATCCCGGGAGCGACAGCTGGCGACTCTGCTGGGGAGAGGTTGACCTATTGCTGGTCCATCCTAAGCGAGTCAATCCTAGCGCTTGTTTGCTTTTCTTTCATTGGGTGTTTTCTGTTGTGCTTTATTTTGCTGTTTATTTACTTTACAGTATTTACTGCATTTTAGCATTACATATCATATATTATATTGTGCTACACTGTTTTGTCTGTTTGGCGAGATGGGATTTCTGAGAGATAAGCCCATTACACAGGCTTGAGTATACACTTAGAATTAGAGTGGAGAGTAGTGGGACCTACGTGCCGTTTGGAGTGCGTTGGGTGTTCACGAAATTCACAGCTAGACGAGGCTATCTTGGGACACGTCGTGGCATGCGCATCTTGCGTATTCCAGGATGTAGATCTAGAGAGCTGTCGACTCTAGTGACCGACCATGAGGACCTTAGTGGAAATATCCCTCTTTAGTGGTGACAATGGCAGACCACATTCTGTGGCAAACCCATTCGCACCCGAGGGCCCACTTTGGAACTTGCATAGGATGACTTTTATTTTCTAAGGGGAGTCAGTGGACGACCTCTTTGATTGGCATAGCATTGTATCCTACGGGCTGAATGTGCTATTGCTTCTCAAACCTCTGAAGCTGACAAGCCTTATTTTCTAAGAACCACATGTGAGCATGGGCGGGATGTTTACAGGTTTGCAGGAAACCCAGCCTCCTACCTACCTTACTCGTGATTCTATGATGATTTCAGACATTGTATCCTATGACAGTGATTTAAGTGTTCATCTCAGATATCGCCAGATTCAGTACAGAGACACAGTGCACACAGTTCAATACAGACACCGACACTTGATTACCTGATCACATGCCCTTTTGCATTGTATTATCATATCATAACAGTTATGTTTGTCATTTTCAGGTGCATAATACATTTCTGATTCCAATCCATGGGTTCAACAGAGATCGTCGCCGAGAGAAAGAACAATGTGTCTTACAAGTTCCCAGATCCTGTCTTGGATTCATTGCTCAAAGTTATAGATATGGCTGGTCCGGGTATTCTTGATAGGTTTCAGAAGAGCTACGGGAATTTGGTTGGGATGGTCCGTACAATCACCAAGTATGAACATGATGCCTTGCACACTCTGCTGCAGTTCTACGAGCCTTCGTTGAGGTGTTTTCTTTTTTCAGATTACATTTTGATGCCAACACTGGAAGAATTCTCATTTATTTTGGGAATTCCGATCACGTCGGCAATACCATTCTTCTCTGGTAGTTCTCCCAGCGTAAAAGAAATTGCTGCTGCTTTACAAATGGATCAGGCATTGATAAAGAGTGGTGTGAGCAGTAAAAATGGAGTCAGCGGATTTCATTTAGAATTTCTGTCTGGACAGGCCCAAGAGGCTGCAAGTGCTAAAAATTGGACGGTTTACAATTCCATTCTGGCTCTCTGCATATATGGCCTAGTTTTCTTTCCCAATCAGCAAGACTTTGTGGATATGCAAGCAACGAGAGTTTTTGTCCTTAAAAATCCAGTCCCTACTTTGTTAGGAGATTTTTATCATTCCGTGCACTATAAGAATGAGAAAAGGAGGGGAGGATCTGTTAGTTGTTGTACTCCACTGCTGAGTCATTGGTTTTTCAAGCATTTGCCTCAGACAGGTGCCTTTGTGGAAACCAAAGATGTGGCGAAATGGTCTAAACGATTGATGAGTTTAACTGCTGATAACATTGTATGGTTTGATCACCGGTTGTTGAGAATAGAGCTTGTCACAAGATGCGGAAATTTTCCAAATGTGCCTTTGATTGGCAGAAAAGGAGGGATCAATTATAATCCAGTTTTGGCCATCCGACAGTTTGGGTATGCTTCCAGGGATCCTCCTACAGAGCAAGATGTGGAAGAATCTTTATTCTTTACAGGAACTAAAGATGCGAAGGTGGTAGAAGTAGTGAATGCTTGGAAAGATAAGCACAAAATTGGAAAAGCAGTTTTTGGAAAAGGAGATTGTAGATCTTATCCTGAATATGACAGGTGGATTGAGACGAAAGTAAAGGAATTGCTTTTACCCTTTTCAAGGGGACCTCTTTTATGTGCAGTGCAGCCAGAACAACCCACCATGGTGGCTATTGAAGAATGTGAGAAGTGGAAGAAAATGGTCAGAGAGTTGCAGATAGAGAATTCTGGAATGAGCAGATGCCTTCAGAAAGCTCTAGCTGACAACAAAGAATTGGAAAAGAGAGCCTTGAAAGCGGAAAAAACCTTGGCTGACAAAGAGGAAGATTTTGATGACCGAGCTCGGTACTTTCGGAAACTTACTTTGGGAGCAGATGACACTAGTCAGGCTCACAAGATTACAAAACAGGCTTTAGCCCGAAGCAAGGATTCATTAGCTCAACTCCGTCAAGCTTGGGATGAAGTCAGAATTGAAAATGCCGAGTTAAAGGATCAGTCGAAGACTAAAGACGAGGAGCTTAAAAAGGCACATGAGCAGAGGAGAAAGTATCGGGAAAGCCTCGGTAAGAGTCAAGAACAGCTAGAAGAAGCTAGAGGTGAGCTGAGGAATACCAAGAAAGAGCTTGAGGAAGTCATGATAGAAAGGGAGATACTCAAGACGCAAGCCGGCATAAAGAGACACAAAGGAGTGTGTGATGACGAGGCTCTGATGTTGCACATGGGTTCTTTAACTGAAGCTCTTGAGAAAAGGGATGTCTTGATCAAAGAGATGATTGAAAAGCCGAATCACCAGCGTACCCGTATATTTTTTGAGGAAATCAAGTATTCAAGTGATAAGCTGAAGGATGTGGAATTGTCAGACTGATGTTCTTTTCCTTATATTTTGTTGTTAATGGTTACCATCAGGCTTGTTGATGGATCCATTTTTCCTTGTATTGCATTTGCGGCTGAACCTTTCTTAAATGTACTTGAATATTTTGTTGAATGAGTATGAGCAGTTTTATTCAGAATTATTCTTTATCAGATAGCTGCGCACAAGCACATGACCACGACACGTCTCTTTATATCACAATTTCTGGTCTTCAGATTTCTGTGGTTGGATTGGAATCAGGGTATAAAGCACCTTGGAAATGACAAACATAGCATTGCATGGCATTGCATATCATTTTGCATTTTTGTTACTTGCTTTTCAGGTACTCGTTGCGGGGTCTCTAACCTTTATTTGGTTTCAGGCATTATAGCGGAGAGTCATATTCACCGATATTCGACGCGAAGGAATCAAGTAAGAATTATGGATCAAGTGCAAAGTGATTTGGCCGAAATGAGGGCGCGTATGGACCAGTTCATGACCCTCATGACTGGCATGGCGCAAAATCAGGAGAGACTGAGGCTTCTGGTAGAGCGTCCCGACAATGGGCCCGAAGGTGATCATCATGACAATTCACAGGGACATGGCATTCCTCCTCCCGGTGGCAACCCTCCTCCTGGTGGTAACAATCGGGGTAATGGAAATGGTAGGCAGGCTGGTGTTACTCTTGAGGATACTCTGGAAGACCAATTTACTCTGCTGGATGCTGATGTGGGTAATCAAGGTGATCGAAGGTATGATGAGTTAGCAGAGAAGATCAGGGCCATAGAATGCAAGAACTCTATGGGTATTGATGTTACCAGCTTGGGGCTGGTCTCAGGAGTCAGAATTCCCCCTAAATTCAAGCCTCCCACTTTTGATAAGTATCACGGCAATGCGTGTCCCCAAACGCATCTTCAAGCTTACTTTGGGAAGATTTCAGCCCATACGGATGACGAGAAGCTATGGATGCACTATTTTCAGGACAGTCTGGCTGGGGCGTCCTTGACCTGGTATATGAAGTTGAATAGAGCTGCTGTGAAGAATTGGAAAGATCTGGCAGAAGCGTTCCTGAAGCAATACCAGTATAATATCGACATGGCGCCCAACCGCACCCAATTGCAGGGATTGTCACAAAATGCCAAGGAGAGTTTTAAAGAATATGCACAGAGGTGGAGGGAAATGGCTGCCCAGGTTCAACCTCCCTTATCAGACAGAGAAATGGCAGATATGTTCATGGGCACCTTGCAAGGGGCCTATCTGGATAGATTAGCTGCTTGTCCGTCAACTGGATTTGCTGATATTGTGATTGCGGGAGAAAGAATAGAAAGTCTGTTAAAGCTTGGAAAGATCCAGGATGTGAGTGGGGCTGGCTCTTCGGGGACGAAGAAACCGTTTGCTAGTAACCAGAAAAGAAGAGAAGGTGATACGAATGCTGTGTTTAGAGGACGAGGCAGAGGGCGTTCTCGAGCTTATTATCAGGTAGATGCTGTGACAATCCCCACACCGTCTGTTCAGAAACAACAACCCCAACAACAAGTTCCACAGCAACAACCTTTTTTCCAGCAAAGGTCTAGACAGAGGGATCGTAAGATGGATCCTCTCCCTATGACTTATGCCGCGCTGTTGCCCCGGCTACTCGAGTTAAAGTTGGTAGAACTCCGTACTATGAAAGCTCCGGTTGCTGGAAACCTGCCACCTAACTTCGATGCTAATGCTCGTTGTGAGTTCCACTCAGGTGCTCAGGGGCACTCCATTGAAAAATGCTGGGCTTTCCATCATAAAGTACAAGATTTGATTGATGCTAAAGCCATCAATTTCTCTCCCGCTCCGAATATTACTCAGCATCCCATGCCTGATCATAGTGCAGCAAATGTGTACGCTGTTGAAGATGGGAGGAGATTGAATTTGGTGTTAGACGTTCATCAAGTGAAAACTTCTTTGTTGGTTGTAAAAGATCGTTTATTGAAGGGACAGGTGTTCCCGGGCTGTAATCAAGATTGCTCTGAGTGTGTGAATCAGGAGAACGGCTGTGATAAGTTGAAGATGGGTTTACAGAATCTGATCGATGAAGGATGTCTACAGTTCGATGGAGTCGTGAAAGACACTGATGAGATATCAACCGTGACCATCTATTACACTCCCGCTGAGATTCAAATGCCGGTCAATGCAGTTCCCGTGGCGAGTGTTGCGCCAGAAAGGCCCAGTCCTGTCACTATCACGGTGCCAGGACCAATTCCGTTCACGTCTACGAAAGCTATCCCATGGCACTATGGGGCAGATGTATATTACGAAGGTAAAAAGCAGGAAGTTGAGCCGTCAGTCAGCCCAAATATTGATAATGTAGGGGGTGTAGGGGGCTTTACAAGGAGTGGAAGGTTGTTCGCTCCCCAAACCTTGAGAAGTGATAAGGAGGTAGAAGCTGCAGCAAAGGATAAGGGTAAACAGGTGGTTGAAAGTGCACCTACACCTGAAGCCGAGACAAAGATTACTTTTGATAAGGAAATGGAAGAATTTATGAAGATAATCAAGAAAAGCGATTATAAGATTGTGGACCAACTGAATCAGACCCCTTCAAAGATTTCAATCTTGTCACTATTGATGTGCTCTGATGCGCACCGACAGGCGTTGTTGAAAGTGTTGAAGAGTGCGTACGTGCCACAAGAAATTACTGTTAATCAGCTCGAGGGCGTAATCTCCAATGTTAATGTTAGCCATGGCTTGGGCTTTACAAGTAGAGATTTGACTGTTGAAGGAAGAAACCATAATAAGGCTTTGCATATCACGATGGAGTGTAAGGGCGCAGTGTTATCTCATGTACTGGTAGACACTGGTTCATCACTCAATGTCTTGCCCAAGAAGGCATTAATGAAGCTGGAAGTTGATGGTTTGATCTTAAGGCCTAGTGAATTGGTGGTCAGAGCATTCGATGGGACCAGACGATCTGTGTTTGGTGAGGTGGAATTGCCCGTACAAATTGGACCACAGGTATTCAAATCCACGTTCCATGTAATGGACATACAACCTGCATATAGCTGCCTATTGGGACGCCCTTGGATTCACGGAGCTGGAGCTGTTACTTCCACTCTACATCAAAAGCTGAAGTATGAGTTTGAAGGGCAGGTTGTGACAGTGTGTGGGGAAGAAGACATCTTTGTGAGTCACTTGTCCACATTTAAGTACATTGAAATGGATGGGGAAATTCATGAGATGTTGTGCCAATCATTTGAAGCAGTCAATATTGACGATGCACCCGAGTCTTCTTCTGTACCAGTTGGGGCTGGTACCTCCATTTCATCTTACAAACAAGCTGTCGAGGTCGTCAGGGCAGGCAACGCCCAAGGTTGGGGCAGGTTGATAGAGACCCCAATGATGGAAGACAAATTTGGTATTGGTTATCATCCCTCTACAACTTCAGATGCGGGGAGCAGGGGACCCATTACTTTCAATAGTGGGGGAATTATCTACATGGACCAGTCTTGTGCAGCCACGGAGGATAGTGTTGACAGTAATTGTGACCTGGACAACTGGGTACGCCCTCATGCTTCGGGACAACAAGTGCAGAACTGGTTCGTTGAAGAAGTCATTCGGGTTACTCTTCAGACAGAGTAATTTTTCTTTGTTTTTTCTAACCATAATGCATGACAAAATCTTGCGCTCTGCCCAAGGCGTATAGATTCATTTGTAGGGCCACCATGGTTGCATTTGCAATGTTTAATCATTAATAAAGGACGTTTTGCAATCAAATTTTGTTCTCTGTCTTTCAGTTTTTATTTTTGCACAAAAAAAAATAAAATGGCAATGTTTCATTTTCTTTTGTTTTACTTAAAAATAAATTCTAAAATAAGGCATGAACCCGTTCATGCAGACTTGATCCTCCGGATACCACTGATAACGATTTTGATATGGCCATGTATGACTTTGACAATCCGATTTATCAAGCCGAAGAAGGGGATGAGAAAGATTGTGAACTCCCTGAAGAACTGGCCAGATTGTTGAAACAGGAGGAAAGGGTCATCCAGCCTCATCAGGAGACTGTAGACATCATCAATATTGGTACCGAGGACGCCAAAAAAGAGATCAGGATTGGTGCCAGCTTGCAAGCAGATGTGAAGCAAACTTTGACGGAAATGTTGCGCGAGTATGTTGACGTCTTCGCCTGGTCGTATCAAGACATGCCGGGGTTGGATACAGATATTGTTGTGCACAGGCTGCCATTGAGAGAAGAATGTCCGCCAGTCAAGCAGAAACTTCGTCGGACTCACCCCGACATGGCCTTAAAGATTAAGGAGGAAGTCCAGAAGCAGTGGGACGCTGGTTTTCTTGCTGTGACAAAGTATCCTCCATGGGTAGCCAACATCGTGCCAGTACCGAAGAAAGATGGAAAAGTGAGAATGTGTGTGGATTATCGAGATCTTAATAAAGCTAGCCCGAAAGATGATTTTCCACTACCTCATATTGATGTGCTGGTCGATAATACAGCTCAATTTTCAGTGTTCTCATTTATGGACGGGTTCTCCGGGTACAACCAGATCAAGATGGCACCTGAAGACATGGAGAAGACCACGTTCATTACTCCGTGGGGTACATATTGTTATAAAGTAATGCCTTTTGGGTTGAAAAACGCAGGGGCAACGTACCAGCGGGCGATGGTGACATTGTTTCATGACTTGATTCATAAGGAGATCGAATGTTATGTAGATGATATGATTGCCAAGTCGAGAACAGAAGAGGAACATCTGGTTAATCTGAAAAAGCTGTTTGAAAGGTTGAGAAAGTTCTGTCTGAGATTGAACCCAAACAAGTGCACGTTTGGGGTGCGTTCTGGAAAGTTACTGGGCTTCATTGTGAGCGAAAGAGGAATCGAGGTTGATCCTGCCAAGGTGAAAGCAATACAAGAAATGCCTGAACCGAGAACAGAAAAAGAGGTTCGTGGTTTCTTGGGTAGATTGAACTACATTGCAAGGTTCATATCTCACCTAACAGCCACGTGTGAGCCAATATTTAAATTGTTAAGGAAAGATCAAACGGTCAGGTGGAATGACGATTGCCAATTGGCATTCGATAAGATAAAAGAATACTTGCAGGAACCTCCGATTCTAATGCCTCCAGTTGAAGGGAGACCGCTGATAATGTATCTGACAGTGCTTGAAGGTTCCATGGGTTGTGTTCTCGGTCAACATGACGAGACAGGTAGGAAGGAGCATGCTATTTACTACCTGAGCAAAAAGTTCAATGATTGTGAGTCCCGATACTCAATGCTTGAAAAGACATGCTGTGCGCTTGCATGGGCCGCTAAGCGATTGAGGCAATATATGGTTAGGCACACGACCTTGTTGATTTCAAAAATGGATCCTATCAAGTATATTTTCGAGAAACCAGCATTGACAGGCAGAGTTGCACGGTGGCAAATGATCTTGACAGAGTATGACATTCAGTACACTTCACAAAAGGCCATCAAAGGAAGTATCTTGTCCGACTATCTTGCGCAACAGCCGATTGATGATTACCAACCCATGAAGTTTGACTTCCCTGATGAGGACATCATGTTTCTCAAAGCTAAGGACTGCGAGGAACCACTTCCGGAGGAGGGGCCAGACCCTGAATCCAAATGGAGTCTGATGTTTGATGGGGCTGTCAATATGAATGGGTGCGGAGTTGGAGCAGTTCTTATCACGCCGGAAGGTGTTCATATGCCGTTCACTGCCCGAATAACTTTCGGATGCACCAACAATGAAGCAGAGTACGAAGCTTGTATAATGGGGATCGAGGAGGCGATTAATCTACGGATTAAGACCCTTGATATATTTGGTGATTCAGCTTTGGTAATCAATCAAGTGAAGGGGAGTTGGTACACGCACCAAGCAAATCTAGTGCCGTATAGAGATTATACAAGGAGATTGCTGACGTTTTTCACAACAGCGAAACTGTACCACATTCCTCGAGATGAGAATAGGTTCGCTGATGCCTTGGCCACTTTGTCTTCCATGATCAAAGTGCAAGGATGGAACCATGTACCTAAGATTGAGGTATCCCGCCTTGACAGACCAGCATTTGTGTTTGCGGTAGATGCAACGTCTGATGACAAGCCATGGTTTCATGATATTAAGTGTTTCTTGAAAAGTCAAGAGTACCCGTCAGGGGCATCGTCCAAAGACAGGAAGACGTTGAGAAGGTTAGCTGGTAGTTTCTTCCTGAACAAAGATGGCGTGCTGTATAAAAGAAATTTTGACACGGTCCTGCTTAGATGTGTGGATAGACATGAAGCAGACTTGTTGATGATCGAAGTGCACGAAGGCTCTTTCGGTACTCATGCCGGAGGGCAGGCAATGGCTAAAAAGTTGTTAAGATCGGGATATTATTGGTTGACTATGGAGTCAGATTGTTGTAAATATGCCCGCAAATGCCATAAATGCCAGATCTACGCAGATAAAGTGCATGTACCTCCAAATCCGTTGAGTATCATGTCGTCGCCTTGGCCGTTTGCCATGTGGGGTATTGATATGATCGGAAAGATTGAGCCTACAGCTTCCAATGGTCATCGTTTCATCTTGGTGGCAATTGATTACTTCACCAAATGGGTTGAAGCCGCATCCTATGCCAATGTTACAAAACAAGTGGTCGCTCGTTTCTTAAAACGGGATATCATTTGCCGATATGGAGTTCCCGAAAGAATCATTACTGATAATGGTTCTAATTTGAACAATAAGATGATGGCTGAGTTATGCCGGGACTTCAAAATCGAGCATCACAATTCTTCTCCGTACCGCCCAAAGATGAATGGCGCGGTCGAAGCGGCCAACAAAAATATCAAGAAGATTGTACAGAAGATGGTTGTCACGTACAAAGATTGGCATGAGATGTTGCCATTTGCTTTGCATGGGTATCGAACGTCGGTACGCACGTCCACTGGGGCAACCCCATTCTCACTTGTATATGGTATGGAGGCAGTGCTACCGGTTGAAGTAGAGATTCCGTCCCTCAGAGTTATGATGGATGTTAAGCTAGATGAAGCTGAATGGGTACGAGCCAGATTTGATCAGTTGAGCCTTATTGAGGAAAAGCGATTGGCGGCTGTATGTCATGGGCAACTATATCAGCGCAGAATGAAACAGGCATTTGACCAAAAGGTGCGTCCTCGGGTTTATAAAGTCGGAGATGTGGTACTCAAAAGGATCCTTCCTCCCAATACAGATCACAGGGGCAAATGGACTCCTAATTATGAAGGTCCATTCGTGGTTAAAAAGGTCTTTTCGGGCGGAGCTTTATTGCTTACAACCATGGATGGCGAAGACTTTTCATCCCCTGTCAACTCGGACGTAGTCAAAAAATACTTCGCATGAATAGACCCGCTGGATAATAAAAATAAAAAAATCCAGGCAAAAAAGGGCATCCCGGCGAACCAAAAACAGAATAAGGTTCGGGCAAAAATTAGGGATATAATTAAAAAATTTTTGTACACCCGGTAAGTTGAAAACCCGAAAGGGCAACTTAGGCAAAAAAGGGTATCCTGGTGGATCGAAAACCTGAAAGGGCGGTCCACACAAAAGAGGGATTTAAGCGAATGACTACGGTTTGAGTTATCTGTACCCTGTCACCGTTTGAACAACTGACGTTCTGAAAGATAGGAATCGGTCTGATCATTCCTCAGAAGGCAAGGTCGGGGAGTTTTGAAGACATACTGGTCATAACAGAATGGAAACTCAGTGGAATTCCGTTTTCACATTGCCATTAGGATAGTTTCTTTTCTCAATTTTCAGCGATCACCTCTTTCCAGGGATTGCTTCCGGATGTAATTGCCTATTCTGGGCTCTCAGTCAATAAATTGAATTTCAATAAAAAGCTCTCTATTTTTGTTTTATTGCTTTGTTTGCAAAAACGTCCTAATTTTTGATAAAACATTGCATTTGAAAACATGGCAGCCTTACAATAACATGCGCAGAAAAAACATTTGAAATTACTTCGAATGTTGAATACTCCCGGATGATGGATTCTAGCCACGCAATATTCGGGGCATGTGGGCATATTCTTTTGTTGCAGGTAGCAGGTGCAGATGATTTTAAGCACAAGACCAGCAATAAATCACCCCACGCAAAAGACTGGGGCAATTATGGGTAAGGAGATCGGCGTTCATCGTTCGGTCGACGATTGTTCATAATGGGTCCATATCAGTGAATTAAGTTCAACTGGGTACCGTTGCATCTTATTAAGTCGATTCTCTCATTCAGTACTTCCAACAGCTACAAGCTTTTCTGTGTCGATAACGGTCACAGGTTCCCCAAAAGTGTGGTCTCATCGACACCGAAACTGATGGTCATTATCCCCAGCGAAGTCGCAGGAGTTTGAAGAGGCTAAATCTTCTGTAAAATCCTCTTTTGACATCTTCTTCGGGGACAAATTGTTGGTTTGTCCAAGCATGGGGCATGTTTGTTTCCCCAGCATGAAGTGTTGATCATCCCCAGTAGAGTTTGAGGATAGTTGGTCTTCTGTAAAATCCTCTTAAAAGGCATTCCCCAGCACGAGACGCTTTAAAGCAGTTTTCTCCAGCAGAGTTTGTTATAAACTCGTCATCCCCAACGGAATTGTCTAAAGGAAAGCTCGCCTAACATGGTGCATTGTGGTACTCATCCTAAGCTTGGCAGTCATATTCTTCAGCAGACTACTGTGGATTTGCTTTGGGTTTCCCCAACAGATCTCTAAGGACTCTTCCTAGCAAGTTGCAGGGGAATGTTCTAACCAGGATTCGCATATCCCTGGCAGAGTAGCCCTGATCCCCAGCAAGATTGTGTCACTGGTCATGGTATCCCCACAGAGGTCAGCATCGAATCTTGTCAGCAATACTCCCCAGCTGAGTTGTTGTTCTCCCCGCAGAGGTTTATAAGATCGGCAGAATCTATTCCTCAACAAGGATGGTACAGTCTTTCCCCAGCCGGGTCAGAAGGTTGATAATCCCTATAAAGGATCTTGGGTTGAACAAATCCCCAAGCAGAGTTTTAATGGCTCATTTCCCCAGCAGGACGGCATTTAAAAATTCTCATCCCCAGCGGAGTTGCTGTGACTAGAATCCAGCCCCAAACAGATGGAATAATTCCTGCCAGAGTCGTCATTCCCTCATATCTTAAAGTCCAATTTATTGTTGGCAAGCTTGACAATTCGAAGCAGACGGATTGTTCATCCATTCGCCAGCAGAGATATTATCCTCTCAGGAACCTCTAAAGTCAAGTCATTGATCATTGTTCCTCAGCAGAGTCAGCGGAGATGTCTGACACAGATGCAGAGAGTAATACAATTTTGCAAATTCTAAAAGTCCAACAGTGGATTGGCAAAAGTCCGTCTTCGGGTGGCAAAAGTCCAACAGTGGATTGGCGAAAGGTCCATCTAAGGGTGGCAAATTCTCAAAGTCCAACAGTGGATTGGCAAAAGTCCGTCTTCGGGTGGCAAAAGTCCAACAGTGGATTGGCAAAAGTCCGTCTTCGGGTGGCACGAAGCTGCAAAGTCCACCAGTAGTGTGGCAGGCCAGTAGTCGTCTGGAGTTGCATAAAAGACATTTCCAAAGTCCACCAGTAGTGTGGCAAGCCAGTAGTCGTCTGGCGTCGTTCAAAAAGACATTATTAAAGTCCACCAGTAGTGTGGCAAGCCAGTAGTCGTCTGGCGTCGTTCAAAAGACATTTCCAAAGTCCACCAGTAGTGTGGCAAGCCAGTAGTCGTCTGGCGTCGTTCAAAAAGACATTATTAAAGTCCACCAGTAGCGTGGCAAGCCAGTAGTCGTCTGGCGTCGTTCAAAAGACATTATCAAAGTCCACCAGTAGTGTGGCAGGCCAGTAGTCGTCTGGAATTGCATAAAAGACAGTATTAAAGTCCACCAGTAGCGTGGCAAGCCAGTAGTCGTCTGGCATCGTTCAAAAGACAGATTTCTCCGACGTTTCGTCGAAGATTCAATCCAGCAGTCTTGTTGGGTTTATATCCCTTTTATTCTTCACCCAGAGCAAATTTTTTGGTTATTTTTGGTATTCAATCACTATATACCTTGAAAGTCCGAAAGCAATTGCTTTCAGGCATTCAGGTCTACAGCGCTTGAATAGGGGCAGCTGTAATACCCCAAAATTTGCTCTCCCCTTTTGGCATCATAGCATGGCATTATCATTTAGCATATCATATCCATCTCATTAACATTACATTGCATTTAACATAGAAAAATGAAGCATGGCATCCTTCTTACCATCAGGGCATGTGATCAGGTGGAAGATGGACAATCAAGAGATCATTCAAAGCACAAAAAGGTCAATCAAGTTGGCTCTAGGCAAGCCAAGAGGTCTCTCATGTCTCATACTATCTCAATTGATCTTCCAAAACCTCAAGGAAGTGAGATTCAATGGGAGATTGAAGCACTACATCTTTCACTATGCAAGAGGTTCAAAAATTGAAGGAAAACCCTCAAAAGAGATAGCTCATTGATCCAAAATCATTCTCAAGTGGCATTTCTCATCATCCTTTAAGAGGATACACAACATACTCTGAGGAATTTGGATTTGGAAGATGTGCAATTTCCTCCTAACCAGAGGGGGTCAAAATTAGGGTTTACAATTAAATCAGGGTATCTCTGATTTTTTGGACAAAACTTGATGTCATGGTATTCCATATGTCCTTAAGTGTATGTATGTGGAAGATTGCATCTCAATTGGTTTTAGAAGTGGTTCAATTGGAAGAAAGGTCAAGAATCAGGAAATTTGGGGCCAAGTCAAATAATCAGAGGAAAAAGTCAACTCTTGACTTTTTGAGGCCAAATTCATGAAATTCATGGTACATATGTCCAATGTACAAAATTTGGTCAAGAAACTCCAAAGGAATCATGAAAAAATCAAGATGTGGAAAGTTGCCATTTTTGGATGAAGTAGGGTTACTAAAAATAGCAAGTTTTGGCCATTTTGCATCAGAATTTGAACCAAGGCCATTTAAATTTGGAGCACCAAATGAAAAATTCACTCTGCCTCAATGAAAGATCTTGTTTTAAGCTTCAAATCCATGTGTAGAACATCTCCATTGGATAAAAATTGAGAGAGATATGATTGATCAAAGTTGGAGGAAAGTAGGCCAAAAACCATGCCATGACCAGGTTTGGCCAAGCTCGCGCGCAGTCATTTTCACAAACAGATGGTGGGCCAAATGTACACTCATTTTTCTATTGGTCAGAGACATCAAATGAAAAATCTTTCAACATGAAAGTTGTTCCTCTATGTGAGAGCTTCAAGAGTGATGTTTATGATTTTTTCATTTGATCAATGTATGGAGAGTTATGATGGTCCAAACATGAGGGTGTTACACTGAATTTCCATAGGCACCAAGGCCTTGCCTGTAGACCAATTCACACGTCCATGCACCAGTTGGTTTTCCTTCTGTTTCGAGCCATTTTTGATCATGTTCCAAGCCTCAATTCTATCTAATTTCAACATCAACAATGTCCTATAGTGTGTCCTCTCTCCAATGGCATCAAAATTTCGTCATTTCATGCAATGCACCTAGAGAAATTCATCCTCAAACAGCCATGGTTTCATTGGTGTGAGGCTGCCAAGGATGAATGTTGACATTGTGGTTTTTGATCCAGTTTGCACGCAGGCTATTACATCATCCACATTGCTTCATTTGGACAAACAACAATATCTTACACTCATGCCATGCCATGCTCTCATACACCAAAGAGGAAAAAACAAAAACTTGTGGTGCAAGCTTGCTGTTACACAACATACGTCACTACCATCCCTTCTAATCACCACCATACCACATCATGAGCTCACTCTCACCTGAACAAAACCTTAACCCGTGCCAATAACTAACAGGACTCAGTTAGTTAACTCAAACTCAGTTAACTAACTCAGTTAACTTGAGTTCTAACCATCAACCACACCAGTTAACTCCTAACCACAACTATATAAGCTAAACTCTGCACAATTAGAAGAGGATTCTCATTTTTCACTCTCACTCCAAATTGCTCTCACTTTTCTCTCGGAGTTCCCTCCATTCTCTCTCTGATTTCACACAAGTTCTTCACACATTCTCACTTTGATCTTCATCAGTTGTTCATCATCAAGCACTTCTGATCAAGAACAAGCTGAAGTAAGACCAAGCCATCAAGTGCAGCAATTTCTCCAATCGGAATTTCAATTTACCCTCTCCAAGATCCAAAGATTCAGAGCATTTATTTTGCTCTGAGGAAGCTCAAGGTTAATTGCATCTCTCTGGTTTTCTGTTGATCCAAGAGTTCTCCAACTTCAGGTTCCATTCTTCTCAAACTTTCTTCACTGAATTTAGCTTGTTTTCATGGTATTTGTGGCTTACTAGAAGCAGTGTGAGTTCTGGCTAGTGATAGGCACTATAGGTGTTTAGATTATTTTCTAGGGCAAAAATGTTTGTGCTCGTTTCTCTGTGTACGTGATTGATCTGTGAATTTAAAGGCTAGATTAGTAATGTGCATGAGTTCAGCTTTCTTTTGGTATATGGCTTGTGAATTTCTGGAAAAAATGTGAGTTACAGGTGGTGCTTGGTCGCCGGAGAAGATGACCGGAGGTCATTCTCCGGCCGGTGACTTCAACTGTTAGGGTTTGCGTTGTTTTAATCTCGTCCGTTCATTTTGCGCAATCGTGTGGCTTATGTGATGACAGCACATTAAAATACATGTGCATGTCACGTGTGATTTTCTGAATTTTTTTTAAACATTGTGTGGTATGGTACATGGTAGTGTGTATGGACATTCAAGTATGCGCGTTGATCTTGATTACCTTGACCTAGACTTGACTTTGAATTGATCTAATGGTTGTGAGTGAGTCAAGATTGTTGACTGCGGGTGCATTTTTGTTATTGTGTTTGGCGCGCAATTGGACTTAGTCAGGCTGCTATTTGCACCCCCTTGTTTTGAGGCCCATTTAGATTGAACTGTTGATTTGCTATATTCATACCCCCCTCTCATATTGCATTTTATTTTTATTTTCATTTTACATACGCGTTTGATTTTCAATTTTTAAAAATACTAAAATGCATAATAAAATTCCACAAAAATTCATGTGTATTCTTAAAACATTTAGGAAATTTTCTATGATTTTATTTTCTGATTTTATGACCATTTTGCCCCTGTTCCATTATTTCTTTTGAATTTCCATTTGTATGCATACTTAATGTGACATATGATTTTGTGCATTTTTGTTCTTGATCATAAAAAATGATTTTGATGCCTTTCTTTTTGCATTGTGGTCACAATATGTTGAGGTATGTTTGAGATTTATGAGATGATTTTTAAGTCTTTTTTGGATGACTTTTGATGTGTTGCTTTGAGCATGAATACATGAAACTTCCATGAGACTTTGACCTAATTGTTGAGTGACTTTGGTTCTGATTCATTGCTTGTGGACTTGATATGTTAATGGCATGTGTTCAAGGTGTTTGATTGGTGAAAGTCATAATTTTTGAAGCATGTTTGCTATTTGTTTGAAGCATGAAGTTTAACTTGTTCATTTTGTGAATGCATGCCTCATGTTTGGTTTGCTTGATCATGAAGGCACTTGTGCCATGAGTTGTGGTTTTGTTTGAGGATGTATAGCATGTTAATTGACTTCTGATTGTGACATGTGGGTTTCATCTTTGCATGTTTGATGTTTATCTTGCACCTTAAGTCACTTGTTTCACAAGTATGAACCACATTCACATCACTTCACCTCTTCTTCTTTGCTTCTTGTTGGATTGAGATTTTGTTTGCATGATTTGGTATGCTCATTTAGGATAACATTAGGTTGTGTAAATATGAGTTACATTCTGACTTGGAAGCATGTATAGCATTCAATCTCATTTCACCTTGTTTGTCAACTTGTTTGAATTTGATTTGTTCATTATATTTTCTTGCTTTACTTGTAAGTGATTGTGCTAACCATGTAGGGGATTCGGTAAGTTTCAATTGAGTGTGGATAAGGAATCCACATTCAACTTCTATCCTTCCTCTTTTACAATTCCATTTTGTGTTTTGCTAAGCACTTATGTGCTTTCTTTTAATAACTCATTACTTTCCCTTTGTGAATTACAATTCATCTTCTACTTTGGAAGTGAATTGTTTAATTCTTTCTTTCTTTAGACTTTAGGTTGAAACCTCACAAACCTTTAGGATCACTCCCTTTAATCTTCAATTAGGATTGAGTCTTAGTCCATATAGGTTTTACCTTTTCTCCTCCCTTGAGTCTCTTTTCTCATCTCAAAGAAAATTCAAAATATCTAATAAAGGTAGGCATTTATTGCATTTAGGCCTTTCATATAAAGAAAAGGTTATAAGGGGTCTTCTCTTATAATCTTAGAATGTATAGCATATAGCCCATCTTGGGTCAATGTGTTAAACATTTGATCTTGTATGAGGGACTTAAATGCAATACTTGTTGAAGGTGCAAATAATAAAAAACACTTCTTCATTTCTTAATCAACAAAACACTTAATAAACACAAGTATGCTAGTGTGTTTGAACCTTGACAATTGGAACTAAGTGTGGGGGTCTTCTTCACTCTTAGTGTGCTTTCTTACCCATTCCATCTTGGAATGTGAGGATGTACACATTCCGATGACTAAGATTCAGATACACTATCATATGCAAACAAATAACAAAACACTTCTTTCTAAAAGACAAAAACAAACAATAACGTCTTTCCTTCGGGAATTCTTTTCTCACCTCATTCACTCTTAGCGTACGAACGTGCTTCTACTCTGTTCTCTTGCAAGATGGTAACGCACTCGGACCAGCGAGCCTGCAACACCTGAGCTAGAACGTCAGCCGTTCTCTAAAAAACACAAACAATCCATCCCTAGTGAGGGGAACTACGTCGCTCTGATTCTCATGTTCCCGATGAGATACGTAGGCAGTGGGGTAGGGCCCATGCGAGCACTTCTTTTATTTTCCCTACATTTGTTTCTCTTTCTTTCTCCTTTCTTTCTTTCAGTTCCTCTTCCAGTATTCTTTTCTATCACCCTTTGATCGAGACAAGCAAGCGTGGATCCCATCGGGTACGATGGACGCGAGGGGGTGCTAATACCTTCCTCTCGCGTAACCGACTCCCGAACCCATTTCTTTTGGTCGTAAGACCATGCTTTTTCCTTCCTTCAGGTTTATGCGGTGTTTCCTTTCCCTCTCTTGGGATAAATACACATTGCTGGCGACTCTGTTCGGTGCCACTTTCGCGTTTGTACTTGGATGAAAATCCCGGGAGCGACACAAAGGCGACGTAACGAAGGGCATCATGAAAATTCACACTTTACCTCTCGGTTTTAAAATAACCGACGGGTATGTGAAATGTCTCATGTTGTTTTTATGGTTAAAATCTCTTCAATGTTTCAAGTTCTTTATTCAATACTTCCTTTTCTATTAATTCATTCTTGAAAGCATAAAATATGATGTTTTAAAAAATGAACAAATATGAAAGAAAGTTGAACAAAAACAAGAAGTATTGGAGATATTTTACTATAAAACAGCGTGAGATGAACGATGCGTTACATGATTCTAGGAATTCATTAATCAGTGTAAGATAAATTTGAAATACAATATAAGTTTGCATATGATTATTTCCAAACTCAATTTACTAGGTTATATGTTCAAAGAGGATTTAGTGAAACAAACAATCAACATTAGATATAATAAATTCTGCTAGACGGAAGAAGAAGACAATAACAACATCAAACACAACATCAACAGCAATAAACAACAACAATATCAATAATAACAACGTCAATCAACAACCTCTAGAATTTAGGGTCTCAACAACAAGAACAACAAGATCGAAAAAACAACATCAATAACAAAAACAAAAACTATAGGGTTTCGGATCTCAACAACAACAACAACAATAACAACAATAATATGACAAATATATTAGTAGTGATGTTTGACGTACTAGATATCTGAAGAAGAAGTAAAAGAAAATGATTTCGATCTCTGAATAAGAAAAGAGAGCCCTAACCTAATGTTAGATGTCATACATACTACATATTTGCATTCGATACGTGGCATTTTTCATTACTTTCTATGTCTAACTTGTTGATTTTAGTGGTGATGTGTTGTAGTTCTTCAAACATTGGAATATACTTGTGGTGCTTGTAATTTGTGTGCTAGTGTGCAGAAATAGGCATGAAATAAGCAAGAAAGTAAGACACAGGGAGTGGATGCAAGCTGCCATAGAATCAAGAAAGCAACAGCAGGGTTCGCTAGGGGAATCCTGGCGAAGTCACCAGCGAACGTTCGCCTAGCGAACGGTGGCGAAGCTTCCAGCGAAGAGAGGTAGAAAGAGGCCATGGAAAAAGGGAGTAAAATTCTCTGTAGCGAGGGAGCTAGCGAATGTTCGCTGCTTTGCTCGCTGGGCAAAGGTTCTAGCGAAGAGAGGCAGAAAGAGGCAGTGGAAAAGGGAGCCAAAATTCGCTGGGATGAAGGTTTTGGCGAATGCTCGCTTCGCGAATGATTTGTTCGCCTAGCGAACCCGCGATAACTTTTGTGATCGGTTTAAGTTTTGAGGCACTTAAAGTGCCATTTTTTGATCCATTCGCTAGGCGAGTGATTCCTTCGCTTGGCGAAGGCTGCAAAATTTGAGTACATTATAAATAGATTTTCACTTTTCTTTGAAGGGACTTTTTGCTATTTTCACACAAAAACATAGTTTTTTGTATTTTGATCATCTAAGAGGAAATTTTCCCATAGAGAAGCTGAAGTCACATCCATTCTCGATTATTCTACGTGAATGCTCATTCATCTCCTCTTGAAACTTGTCATCCAAGCTACCATGAGAATGAGTAGCTAAACACTCTTGTGTTAAGGTTAGATGTAGTTGATCTTGATCATATGTATTTCTTTTTATCTTTTGTATATGAACAAGTTTTATGATCAATATAGATGAAGTTATTTGTTCTCAATGATGTATGTGTGGTTTGTATTGCTCTAGACATAGATTTTGCAAATCATGACCTAATATTTTCATCTCTTAAAAACTAAACTCTAGACATAGATTTAGGATTTGTTATTCGCTTTGTGTTGATTTTAACGATTGTTGTTTCGATTGTTAGCGTGAGACATCATCTAACGGTCTAAACAGCGATACTCACGACTTTGCTTTAGACATAAACTTAGTCGAGAGGATACGCGGTTGTATTGGTCAGAAACTGAGTTCATATTCTTGATTAATCGAATATGTGTGAAAAGGATTAGCGAAACCTAACCTTGATATGCTTTTCTAAAACCTTACAAACTCTTTGCTACAAATTTACTCTTTGCTACAAATTCATGTTAAACAAAACCAAGAACCATTTGAAACTCTTGAACTTAAAACGTTGCGACTATTGAACGGCAAGCATCGAATATTGCACAATCCCTGTGGAGACGATAAAAACACCCCCCCTAAAAACTGTTTCAACAAGGTGCCAACGAATCTCTCAACGAAGCGTGGGAGAGACTCAAATCTATGTTGAGAAAATGCAAGGGGCATGGCTTTGATGAATTGCCTCAAATTCATATTTTTCGGAATGGACTTCAACTAGTGCAGAAAACATTATTCGATGCCACCGCGGGTGGATCTTTGATGAGCAAGAGTGCTGAAGAAGCCATTGCCATAATTGATAAGATGGCTTTGAATGACCATCAGGGAAGCCATAACCGTGGCACTTCTCAATGGACTCCGAGAGTTTTGGAATTGGGAACCAATGATGCTATACTTGCTCAAAACAAGTTATTATCTCAGCAAGTTGAGTTGTTGACGAAACTAATGTCTAAACTTCCTCAACAACTTAAAGAAATTCATGACTCATCAAGTAAAAACGTCCAGGTCTTGGTATGTGAACTTTGTAGAGGTGACCATCTTACCGGATATTGTCCTCCGGTTGTGGAGGAGGTAAACTATGCTGGAAATCAAGGATACCAACCCCGACCTCCTTATCAACAAGGCAACCAAGGTTACCAACAACGGGGTAACCAAGGTTATCAACAACCGTGGAGACCACAAGAAGCCGGACCGTCAAACCGTCAACAATACCAAAATTACACTCAACCTCCACAAGCTCCCGGTGGAAATACAAAGATGGAAGACACTCTCATGCAATTTATGCAAATGTCAATGTCAAATCAGGAGAATACCGATGCGGCCATAAGGAATCTTGAAACACAAGTTGGACAATTATCAAAAAAATTGGCCGACCAACAAAAAGGAAACTTTACGGCGAATACTCTACCAAATCCTAAAGAGCATTGTAAGGCTATTCTAACAAGGAGTGGAAGAGAGATTGACATGGGTGTAGGTGAAGTTGTAGTGGAGGAGGAGGTTCTAGTTGTAAAAGAAAAAGATAGTGATGAGATTGAAGTAGAAAAAATTGTTGAGGGTGATCTAGTTGAAAATGAGAAGGAAAAAAGTGAGGATGATGAAAAAAGAAAAAAAGAAGAAAAATTGAAAAAAACTAGGAAAGGGAAAGAACCATTGAATAATATTCCGATCCAACATTTACCATATCCTCATGCTCCTGCAAAGAAAGATAGTGCGAGGCACTACGCTCGGTTTATGGATATTTTCAAACAATTACAAATAAACATTCCATTTTCCGAAGCTTTGGAGCAAATTCCGAAATATGCAAAATTTATGAAGGATATTCTCACAAAAAAGAAGAGGTATACGGATCAAGAGACCATCATGGTGGATGCTAGTTGTAGCGCTATCATTCAACGTACTCTCCCGAGGAAAGAGTGTGATCCGGGACGAGTCACCTTGCCGGTTACTATAGGAAATATCTATGTGGGCAACGGGTTGATTGATTCGGGCTCTAGTATCAATTTGATACCTTTGTCGATTGTGAAACAGTTAGGACACATGGAATTGAGATCCACTCAAATGACATTGGAACTCACCGACAAATCCACTACCCGTCCTCACGGTATAGCGGAAGATGTATTGGTTAAAGTGGACAAATTCTTATTTCCTATTGACTTCGTGGTAATTGAAATGGAGGAAGATGAAGACGCTCCATTGATTCTTGGGAGACCGTTTATGAAAACTGCTAGAATGGCAATTGATATGGACGATGGTCTTATGAAGGTTAGAGTCCAAGATGAGGAGGTTTGTTTCAATCTATTTGAGGCCATGAAACACAAGAGTGACAAAGGTGACTGTTTTAGAATAGACGCGATGGAAGAAGCTATTATGGATGTCATAAAGCAAGTTCATGTAGTGTCCCCTTTGCAAAGAGCTCTTGATGATTCCTTTGAAGTATTCTCCGATGAAGAGGAAAGAGCACTTGAAGAGTGTTTAAAGAAACTTGAATCGTTGGAGGAGTTGCAACCTAGGGAATGTGAAGAGGAAGTGCTAAAAAAAGAGGTGAGTGATGCGAAATCTCGACTTGAATTGAAGGTGTTGCCTTCCAATTTGAAATATGCATTCCTGGATGATCGTTGTAACAAACCGGTTATCATAAGCAACATTTTATCCGACAATCTGGAAAACCGGTTAATTCAAGTTTTGAGGAAAAATCAAGAAGCAATGGGATGGACTCTTTCCGATCTCAAAGGCATAAGTCCCTCTTATTGTATGCATCACATATTCATGGAAAGAAGTTGTCAAACTCTTGGATGCCGATATGATTTACCTGATTTTCGATAGTCCTTGGGTAAGTCCGGTCCACGTTGTGCCTAAAAAAGGAGGAATGACCGTGATTCGGAATGAAAAAGATGAGTTGATCCCGACAAAAACGGTGACGGGGTGGAGGATGTGTATAGACTATAGGAGGCTAAACACCGCGACAAGGAAAGACCATTTTCCACTTCCTTTTATGGACCAAATGTTAGAAAGATTGTCGGGCCAACAATTCTATTGCTTCTTGGATGGGTATTCCGGGTATAACCAAATTTTAGTGGACCCGGATGACCATGAGAAAACTGCATTCACTTGTCCTTTCGGAATTTTTGCCTATTGAAAGATGCCATTTGGTCTATGTAACGCTCCGGCAACGTTTCAACATTGTGTTCAAGCTATTTTCTCCGATCTTATTGAAAAGACGATGGAGGTTTTCATGGACGACTTCTTCGTTTTTGGAGCGTCTTTTGATCTTTGTTTGAGAAATTTGGAGGTTGTGCTTGAACGGTGTGTTGAGACAAATTTGGTATTGAACTGGGAGAAGTGCAATTTTATGGTTACGGAGGGAATAGTGTTGGGCCACAAAGTCTCCTCCAAAGGTCTTGAGGTTGATCAAGCCAAAGTTGAAGTGATTGAAAAGTTACCTCCTCCAACGAATGTCAAAGGCATCCAAAGTGTTCTCAGACATTAGGGATTTTATCGGAGGTTCATCAAGGATTTTGCAAAGATTGCAAAGCCTTTGAGCAATTTGCTCAACAAAGATAAGTCCTTTGATTTTTATGAATCTTGCATGTTTGCTTTTAATTTTTTAAAGAAAAGTTTGACTACCTCACCCATAATCATCGCACCTAATTGGAAATTGGATTTTGAACTCATGTGTGATGCGAGTGATTATGCGGTGGGTGCAGTTTTGGGTCAACGGAAAACAAATTTTTTTCATGCTATACACTATGCGAGCAAAGTTTTAAACGAAGCTCAAATAAACTACGCAACAACTGAAAAAGAGTTGCTTGTGATAGTGTATGCATTGGAAAAACTTCGTTCCTATTTGATTGGGTCGCGAGTTGTCGTTTACACGGATCACGCGGTGATTAAGTATTTGCTCACCAAGCCCGATTCTAAACAAAGGCTAATTCGTTGGATCCTCTTGTTGCAAGAATTTGATCTAGAAATTCGTGACAAGAAAGGATCCGAGAATTTGGTGGCGGATCACTTATCCCGCCTTGTAAACGTTGACGTGACCAAAAAGGAATGTGAGGTCAAAGAGGAATTTCCGGACGAAAAATTGTATATGGTGCAAGTTAGACCATGGTTCACCGACATGGCTAACCACAAAGTCGCCGGATTAATACCGGATGGTCTAACTCACCATCAAAAAAAGAAATTTTTGTCGGACGCCAAGTCTTTTGTTTGGGATGAACCACATTTGTTTAGGCTTGGTGTCGACAACCTCTTGAGAAGATGTGTGTCAATAGAGGAAGCCATGAACATACTTTGGCATTGTCACAACTCTCCGTATGGAGGACATTTTAACGGGTTAAGAACGACAACAAAAGTCCTTCAATCGGGCTTTTATTGGCCTTCTTTATTCAAAGATGCGCATGCGCGTGCCCAAAGTTGTGACAAATGTCAGAGAAGTGGTGGAATTTCAAAGCGGCATGAAATGCCTTTACAAAATATGTTGGAAATTGAAGTATTTGATTGTTGGGGAATTGACTTTGTTGGACCTTTTCCATCTTCATTTTCTAACGAGTACATTTTGGTCGCTGTTGATTATGTTTCCAAATGGGTAGAGGCAATAGCATGTGCTAAGGCCGATGGAAAAACCGTATTAAAATTTTTAAAAAGAAACATTTTTGCTCGTTTTGGTACTCCACGAGTGTTGATAAGTGACGGAGGATCCCACTTTTGCAACACTCAGCTTGAAAAAGCTTTGGAGCAATATGGTGTTAAGCACAAGGTTGCAACACCATATCATCCTCAGGATAATGGGCAAGCGGAGGTATCAAACCGAGAAATTAAAAGAATTTTGGAAAAAACAGTGTCATCCTCAAGGAAGGATTGGTCAAATAAGCTTGATGATGCTTTATGGGCTTATCGGACAGCTTTTAAGGCTCCGATTGGTCTCACTCCTTTTAAAATGGTCTACAGTAAGAATTGTCATTTACCGGTCGAGTTGGAGCATAAGGCATTTTGGGCCTTGAAATTTCTGAATTTTGAGCCAACTTTGAGCGGTGACAAAAGAAAAATGCAATTGCATGAATTGGATGAATTGCGCCTCCAGGTGTATGATTCTAATAAGCTGTACAAAGAGCGAGTCAAAACTTACCATGACAGGAAAATTGTGATCAAGCAGTTTGAAGTGGGACAGCTGGTCCTACTTTTCAATTCTCGATTGAAATTGTTCCCAGGTAAATTTAGGTCTAAGTGGTCTGGTCCATTTCGGATTTGGAAAATCAAGTCATATGGGGCAATTGTGATTGAAGACACAACGTCAAAAGAGAATTGGACTATAAATGGTAAAAGGTTGAAAGTTTATCTAGGTGGTGATTTCGAGCGGAATCCATCTGTTATGCCGTTTTGCGATCCTTGAGGTTGCGTTGGACCGTCGAGCTTATCCGACGTTAAACAAGCGCTTGTTGGGAGGCACCCCCAACATTGTAAGTATTTACTGCTTTGTTGCTATTTTTTTTTTGTATTGGTTGAAGTTTTGAAGTGCTGAGAAATGTGGTAAAATGGAGAAAATCGTGAAAAAAATTTCTGTCATGTTCGCTGGCGTTCGCCTAGCGAGCCTGGGGCGAGCATTCGCTGGCTCCTCGCTTAGCGAACCCAGTGAGACATGTCATGATGATTTGCCACATCAGTTAAAATTTAGGGTAATTTGTGGGTGGGCCAACCAATGGGGCCCATGGGCCAGCTCGTTTCTGAGAAATTTGTGGGGGAAACCCTAGTTTCCTTGGTAACTCTTTGCCTCTCCAACATTTTCCAAACTTTCTCTCCTCTCTAGAGCTCGTTGCACAAATTGTCTCTGATATCCCACATTTCATCAAGTTCATCCTTTTTCACTTGCAAAGTTCAGGTTTGAACATCCTTTTCATTTTTATTTTCTGTTTGACAGTAGTTTTGGGAATGAAGTGGATTTTAGATGTAAATCACTTACTTTTTCAAATTTCTTGTACCTCTGTTTAGAATGTTTATGTGTTGCATGTGTAAATTAATCAAGTATTCTGAATAGGGGTCTGGTTTAAAAGTGAGTGTGCTGTTGGACTAAGAGTTGATATTATTTTTTCTGCATTTTCGTGGGTTCGCTGCCGTGTTCGCTTCCCGAGCCTGGGCGAACATTCACCAGCATTCGCTTCGCAAACCTGGGGCGAATATTCGCCAGCCTTTGCCTAGCGACCCCTGGAGCGAACAAAAGAAAATTTAATTATTTTTTTATGAAGTTTGAGTCTCTTGCTGAGTTGCCTTGGTTCTCTAATGCGTTGGTTTGCTGTTGTTGTGTTTTATTGGTATTCTGTGCAGATGGCACCTAAGATGGCAACCAACCCGACAAAGAAAAGGAAAGCCTCAACTTCGAGGCAAGTACCAATTAGGTTTGATGACACTAGATTTCGTGGAGCCAAGCAGGTTGCACGGTATGAGACCTTGGAAAGGAAACATATTCTGCCAGAGAAGAGGTTCAATCTAAGCGACCGTGGAAGTTATAGATCGGTGGATGCACTTCTGGCAGCACAGAAGTGGGATCGTTTAATGACACCTCTTGATGGTTATAACGCGGAGATTGTCAATGAATTTTATGCGAATGCACTCCCCGAAGATGGGGAGCGGTTTAGTTGGACGTCTGAAGTGAGGGGAACTGTGGTGAGATTTGATAGGAGGACTATAAACACGGTTCTGGGTGATCCGTTGTCGTTGGTAGGTACTCAGCTGGACACTTATTATAGAGATCTCCATCTTCATCGTGACATTCCGAAGATGACCAGTGATCTACTCGTTCCGGGTAAGGAAGTGGAACGCAACCCATCTGGGGTTACAATTAGATACCGGAGAGTGGATATGCTACCCTTGGCCCAACTCATTTTACTTTTTTTGCTTACGAACATCAAGCCAAGGTCGCATCATAGCACCATCCCTATACAGGTGGCCCACCTTATCCATAGCATTCTTACGAATGTAGAGATTGACGTTGCCCGCATTATTGCGGATGAGATCAAGGCCATTGTCCTGAGTGGTCTTGGAGGTACTGCTGCTCGGGCGAATGCCCCACTTGCTTTCCCGTGTCTCATTATGTCGCTGTGTGCTCATGCTGGGGTTGATATACCCGCACGCCGACAAGTCACGATTCCTTCAGCTATTAATGATCGCTATGTGGATAAATTTTGTAAGCCCAGAGGGGCAATTGGTGAGACATCTGGTGCTGGTCCTGATGCTGGCACTGGGGGTAGTGAAGCTTCTGGTTTGGGGTCTCATGCTTTTTATCCTTTTCAGCAGGAAATCTGTCAGTACAAATGGGATTGGATGGCAGCTTCTCAGCGCGCCATGACTGACCTTCATGATTCTATGCAGGTTCTTCAGTTGCAAATTTGTGATCCTGTCGGTGAGCATTCTCTGATGTTTAGGGAGCAGTTCCTGACACATGCTGGTTGGCCTAAGGCCAGACCAGTTTTCGAAGGGGAGGAGGATGCAACTGAGGATGCAGCTGATGATGTGGCTGATGATGATGATGAGGCGACTGGTTCGGCCCATGGTTCTAAGGAGGAGAATATTGAGTTGTCCGTGGAGGACTGATTTTGGAGTTCACATTTTGTACTTCCTTTGTGCTACAAAGTGAAGTTTTATCATGTTTTATGTATTTTGTTTTATTTCAGTTTATGATTGATGTACTTTATCCACTGTGTTGGATTATTTTGGGTTGTATGATGTACTTGTACCCTTTGGTGGTACTTTTTGACTTTGTAGGTGTGTTTACACCATTACATTCCTATTATTATTAGTAATACTTAGTAAAATTTTTTTTTGTGTTTTTAAGTGTACTAATATTTTGGTTTTAATTATTGTATTATGTGTTGAGTTCTCCAGTTTACGAACGCTCAACACTTAAATGGTTGGTAAGCTTATGTGTAAGAGTTGAATTCTTCAGTTTACGAATGTTCAACTCTTAGATTGTTAATATGCTTTTATTGTTTTATGATTGGATTTTGTGGAAATTTAATATTTCCAACTTCTGGATGTTTTGGGGAATTTTAGGTTGGTGATTCTTGATCTTAAAAGAAGATTCTTCCAAGTTGGATGGCGATGATAGTAACTTTAGCATGATATTGTCGGCAAGGTACATAGTTACCTAGTTCTAGAATTTAGAATGTGTTAGAATTTGTGTCTTTGTACAAATGAAAATTGTGTTTCTTGTTACAACTTTATTGATTGCTTATGTCATTTAGGTCCAAAAATCACAAAAGTGAGAAACCTCCAGGTTATACTATATGCTTTGGATTGATGATAGATTTTGTTTTATACTTTTAATTCATGCTTCATCTTGTGATTTGTGTGATTTTGTGGAAGTATTAGAAATGATCAAGGCACTTGTTGATATTGAGCACAACCATTTCCAAATAGTAATTTACCCGTGAGTAGCGAGAATTTGTTAGCCCCTTTGTGCCTAAATTTGTTAGATCTCTTTTAGTGATGAACTTTGTGTTGTACATATTTTAAAAAAAAATCAAGTTCATCATTGAATTTTTGAGAGTTTCTAAAAAATTTTCTTCTTGAACCTTGGAACTTTTGTTTTAATTGACTTCCTTGTCTTAAAAAGCAAGGAACATTCACGTAAGGTTGAGTTGAAAATAAGTTGGGGAGAATGAAAAAGGAAGATTGGTGAATTACTCAAACTTGTGAAAACATTTAAGCAAGCATGAAAAGAAAAGAGTAGGTGAATATGTGTGTACAAAAGAGAAAAAGAATGCTTGCTTGAATGAGAAAAATAGATCCAATAATTGTGCAAGGAAATTTGAGAAGGTGTGATAAAGAAGAATTGGTGAATGAAGTTGAGGTGTTGTGAATACTTTGTAGAGTGAATGTTCTTTTGCATCGGCAATTTCGATTCAATGGCCGTTAGAAATGTCCCTTTATTGTTAACCCGACCAAGCTACAACCTTGAAGCCCTTAGTGATCTTTTGCTTCCATGATTTCTTTTGTGATCATTTAGATATTGTATGAATTGCTGAGTATTTGCATCATTTGTCATTTGAGTGAATTTTTCCCGTGCTTGTATGCGCGTTTTCCTTCAATCCGTTTTCGAAGAGGAGTGGTAGAATGGCATGAGCATGATTATTTAGTTGTCTCTTGAAACATCGTTGAAAGTTGTCCAAGGGTCAAGTTCTTTTACATTGTCAATTCTAGGATTGTGTAATTGTTGTCTTGTTGTAATTGTTGTTAATTTGAGCCATTTATCTTGGTTGAATTTTATACTCGAGCAAATCCTCTTGTTTTCAATGAGAGGCATACTTTGCTTGAGGACAAACAAAGAGTTAGATGGGGAGAGTTTGTTAGATGTCATACATACTACATATTTGCATTCGATACGTGGCATTTTTCATTACTTTCTATGTCTAACTTGTTGATTTTAGTGGTGATGTGTTGTAGTTCTTCAAATATTGGAATATACTTGTGGTGCTTGTAATTTGTGTGCTAGTGTGCAGAAATAGGCATGAAATGAGCAAGAAAGTAAGACACAAGGAGTGGATGCAAGCTGCCATAGAATCAAGAAAGCAACAGCAGGATTCGCTACTGGCGAAGTCACTAGCGAACGGTGGCGAAGCTTCCAGCGAAGAGAGGCAGAAAGAGGCCGTGGAAAAAGGGAGTAAAATTCAATGTAGCGAGGGAGCCAGCGAATGTTCGCTGCTTTACTCGCTGGGCGAAGGTTCTGGCGAAGAGAGGCAGAAAAAGGCAGTGGAAAAGGGACCCAAAATTCGTTGGGGAGAAGGTTTTGGCGAACGCTCACTTCGTGAATGATTTGTTCGCCTAGCGAACCCGCGATAACTTTTGTGGGCGGTTTAAGTTCTGAGGCACTTAAAGTGCCATTTTTTGATCCATTCGCTAGGCGAGTGATTCCTTCGCTAGGCGAAGGCTGCAGAATTTGAGTACATTATAAATAGATTTTCACTTTTCTTTGAAGGGACTTTTTGCTATTTTCACACAAAAACATAGTTTTCTGTATTTTGATCATCTAAGAGGAAATTTTCCCATAGAGAAGCTGAAGTCACATCCATTCTTGATTATTCGACGTGGATGTTCATTCATCTCCTCTTGAAACTTGTCATCCAAGCTACCATGAGAATGAGTAGCTAAACACTCTTGTGTTAAGGTTAGATGTAGTTGATCTTGATCATATGTATTTCTTTTGATCTTTTGTGTGTGAACAAGGTTTATGATCAATATAGATGAAGTTATTTGTTCTCAATGATGTATGTGTGGTTTGTATTGCTCTAGACATAGATTTTGCAAATCATGACCTAATATTTTCATCTCTTAATAACCAAACTCTAGACATAGATTTGGGATTTGTTATTCGCTTTGTGTTGATTTTAACAATTGTTGTTTCGATTATTAGCGTGAGACATCATCTAATGGTCTAAACAGCGATACTCACGGCTTTGCTTTAGACATAAACTTAGTCGAGAGGATACACGGTTGTATTGGTCGGAAACTGAGTTCATATGCTTGATTAATCGAATATGTGTGAAAAGGATTAGCGAAACCTAACCTTGACATGCTTTTCTAAAACCTTACAAACTCTTTGCTACAAATTTACTCTTTGCTACAAATTCATGTTAAACAAAACCAAGAACCATTTGAAACTCTTGAACTTAAAACGTTGCGACTATTGAACGGCAAGCATCGAATATCGCACAATCCCTGTGGAGACAATAAAAACACCCCCTAAAAACTGTTTCAACACCTAAACACATAACATCTTCGTATTGAAGATGGTATGTGTTTATGGCTCTCGTTGTTTAGGGTTCTTCGTTAGAGTTTTGTTTGTGTTGTTTAGACAAATGAAACTGAATGCTACAAGCTATATATATATATATATATATATATATATATATATATATATATATATATATATATATATATCAGAGAAACATATTCACCTCGGTTGGTAAGAAACCGAGAGGTAAAGTAGCGTACTTTTAAATTAAAAATAAAATATTCAAGAATGCGCCACTTTTAACGAGATAAAAACATAAACTATGACTGCTAAGATTCGAAGCATGGGAAGCATTAAAGACACAAATTCCCAAAATTGTAACGCCTCTTTTTGACTTTCAAGAGCACTTGAAAAACAATCGGTCGTCAAGACAGATATGACAAACCATTTCACTACTGTACATAAACAAGGGCTTGGGGGAAAATGTTTCGAAATGACCATAATGGTCCCGTGCCGACCACTCAGAAAGAGTACAGTTGTCTAGAACATTTTCAGCAAATGAGAGCTACCCTAAAAACAAATACTCATGATCCAAGTCCCAAATACATCATACATCTCCCCACATCGCAAGCCTAACAAATAACATATTTTTAACCTCTCCATTATAAATAGAAAGTGCTCTGATTTTAGATAGACAATTTCAAATTCAATTTTAATTCACTCTTCTCCTTCACATACTTACTTGAGCATTGAAAGCTCAAATCTGTCATTATCCTCTGTAATTACGAATTCTCACTCCATTTTTTATTCTGCAACGGAACATTTTGTATTAAAAATCATGCATTCCATGTATTTAAAATTTTGAAATTATTTTTTAAAATATAATTAATATTAATTTGTGGAATCCATAATGTTCCCTTAAGATACAAATTAATATGCTTCTAATTACAAAAATTATCATTTCGCTTTTAACCAATTCACTACTTGCCTATCCGTGCGATGCATGAAAAATGTTATCGAATTTCATTAATGATAAAAAATTTATAAAATTAGTTTATAAGTTTAGCAGGGAAATTAAATATAATATCTGTCACCCTTTCAATTAAAAAAGTAAGTGTGAAGTAAAATAGAAAAAAAGTAAATGTAAAAAATAGAATAAAAAATAATAGTCCGTGTTAATAGATTTTTTATTAGTATTAAAAGTTTGCTAAAATTAATAAATAGTTGTAATATACTACTAACTCTTACTTTAAATTTTGTAATAAATGATATTTAAAGTGGTGTTTGCATCTTGAATTTCATAAGTATTTGTCAATAATTTCAAATCATTCGTTGACGTAACTCTTAAAATGACAAAACATAATTGTTTATGTGAGAAAATAAATTGTGTAAGATAAACTACAATATGTTTCAAAGACTATATTTGCCTTTATTAATAGTCATTGGAAAGTAAATGAGCAAAGGGAATTATTTCCATTCAAAATTTGAAAAAAAAAATTGGCTCAAAAGGTGTCAACGACAATCGACTTATATACATCTTAATACTAATATTTCTTATTGATAAATTCATTTCTTTAAGTGCATATTTTTTCATTTTTGTGATGATTAGTCGAGTTCTGTAACATAACTCAGAAGATTGGACTATATTTCTAAATAACATTTAGACTATATATTTAAATAACATTACTGGTACTACAATCTTGATTATGGGTCTTCCAAAAGCTAATCCAAACATACACTAATGGTGTTCAAAAATCTAAGTGATCATTAAGTCCATTTGTATCTTAATTCATTGAGTATGAAGTGTCAACAATGGGATATATGTTTTGATCTGGTGATCAGACTGGATCGTCGTGGCCTTCCGTGTAGGGCAGAGATGATGGATGTAGGAGAGGAAGGGGGTGTACCTGCAAGGTACTCCGATGCCAAAGTAAGTTTGGGCTAGAGAGAAAGCAAGTACAAAGCTTTAGGTATGATTTAAAATATTGAATAGTGATCAAACCTGACCCTCTCAAGTGAGAGAGTATTTATAGAAGTAACCCCCAGCGCGGGGTCAGGGTCTCCCATGTGGCCGAATTATCTGGTCGACCAATGGGAGACTGCCAGGTGGAGGGTCAGGCGCGTGACCCTTTGACCTGGTCCAACTGCTTCCGTGAGATGCGAGGAGGCAGTTGGCCGTGAGAACTGTCAAGCGCGTGAGAGGGACGTCCCAATGGTCACATCGTGCCCAACGACTATCTTCTGCCCAACGGCTAGATTGTGCCCAACAGCTAGATTGGTTGAATCCAGTTATTGGGCCTTGCCAAGAACTGGACTGGATTGGGCCTTGCCCTACTGTGGGCCAAGCGCCTGTCCAGTCCAGAACAGGTGCCCCCCAAGTATTTGCTCTGAGGAAGAGTGATGACTTGAGATAGCCTCGTGGACTGTTGCCTTTGAACGACAATGCCCTTCGCCTATTCTACGGTTAGTGTGGTCAACACTAATTGCTCATTAACCCGACAAGCCTTTCGTGTGCGAGGACATGCTCGCAAAAATGGCATTTTTATGTCAACCAGGTTTAGTGAATGTGCCAGCGGAAACGACGTTTTTATGTTCACGAGCCCTGACGAGGACATGACTTGTGTGTGTTGTCGAGGAAGATATGCTCGTGGGGATTGCGGAAGACTTGGGGAATGCAACGTCTAGCTTTGGGAATGCCAAACGAAGATTCTCTTTTGACACGTGGTGGTGCATTCAATTCCTGTCAGGCCTAGGGCTCTAGGCTATGATGGCCTTTGCACTTCCCCAAGCGAGCAACTGCTTATAAAAGGAGGGGGCGAGGATTCATTTGCACACTTCACGCAAATTCCTCTCTATCCCTTTGCTCTGTAACTCGTACTTTCGCCGGAGTTTCTTCGCCGTCGTCGATCTTCATCGTCCACGCTGAGACCTTCATCTTAAACCTCTAGCACCAAGTAAGTTCTTCACATTTCTTTGTTATTTCTATGACGTTCTTCCTTTTCTGGAAATTTGCATGAGTATTCCGGTGATTCATGAACTTTCCGGTTGAATGTTCATGTGTTCTTCGATGAACACATGAATTTCTGGAAAATTCATGAAGAACATAGGATGAATGTCTATGAATATAGCGTAGGACTATGTAGATCTTCCTAGGTTTCTGGTTAGGATTAGCTTTAAGTTTGTAGTCAGGCATTAGGCCTTTTCGACGCGAAAAATTGACTTTCGCGTGACAAGTTTGATTTCGTCTAGGAGGCACGTCCTCGTGGAATACTTTCGTAGAGTCGCGGAGACTCGTCGCCGTTTTATGGGGAAGGGATGTCGTCGCGTCCCGCGCTGTCGATTAGGGCTCGAGGGCGTCCTCGACTTATTCCTCGCCCTTTCACTTGATTAGTCATGGAATGGTGGATTTGATCTTTGTCATCGAATTCACATTTTCTTCCTCTGATTTTTAGGTGAAATGGCTGACAGACACGAAGGAGTCGTCCCCGACGTTGAGGCTACTAACGGGGAGGCTGAGCAACCCGTCGAGCATGCAAATATCCAAATAGCTGAGGGGGATATTGGCTGGATCGCCCAAGAACCATTGTCGACGAGATTGACCTTTGCTGAAGAGGAAGCTCGTGAGTTTCCCTATCTTGAGGACCGGGTAGAGGATGCGCCCGTATAATGGAGGGCTATCTGCCCCACGAAGGACGATCGGTTATGTTCCGTGTATCCGGGGATGCGATTCCCCATGTATGAATTTGCCTTCGTGGAGGCGAGGTATCGTCTGCCTTTCACCGACTTCCAAGAGGCCATCTTTTGCCATCTAGAATTATGCCCTGCTCAACTTCATCCGAACGCACTGGCATTTATCAGGGCCTTTGAGTTGGTCTGCCGTTACTTGAGGGTCGGGGCCACCGTGGATCTCTTCTTCTGCATATTTCAAATTCAAAGGAGCATAGCAGGCTTGAAGCAAAGCTGGGTATCCTTCAAGCAGCATTGCAGGCTCTTCTAGCCGTAATCGGAATCTGTCTGAAACTTCAAGGATAGGTTCCTGGTTGTGAAGCCTGTCTCGGAGGCGGATAAGAGGTCCATATCCACCATAGAGATCGTGGAAATTGATGGTCGGGAAGTAGTGAAGACGGTGTCAAAGTTCCCGTTAGAATGAGTGTATGTCCATTTTAGATACAGGACCGACCAGTTCCTTGTCAAGCACGAGCAGCTCAGTGACGAGGACAAGGAGTCTTTCCGGGCATTGCATGCCTATGTAGAGAGTTTCAGCCCAGTCTTCCTAGTGGACAACATGGAAAAGAGTTGTACGGGGAGGATGGAAAGCCTGCTCGGGCGGCTTGTTATATTAATACCTAGGCCCTCCTCGAATGCGAACAGGAGGATGTTGCGTTTGAGCTCCTCGACATAGTTTATTTCTTTACATGCACTTTTAATTTCTTGTTCAATATGCTAACCTCCCATTTTATTTTTGCAGGAAATATGTCGAACATGACGGAGCGTCTGGTCAGGTCCGCAGCGGTCAAAAATTTGAAGAAGGTGCCCCCAGTGCCTAAGGCTGACGCTGCCAAGCAGCGGGCAACGCTGGAGAAGTTTGTGGGCGGAACCGGCTCCTTTCCAGGGACCACTTTGAACCCTCTTACTCCGGACAACACCCACAAGAGGAAGCGAGACGATGTTGGCTCTTCCCCAGCTGGTGGTTCGAGCAGTTTTGTCGGGGGTAAGTTTGTACTGCCCCTGTGCTATCTCCAAGGAAGAATATTTGACGGGGAAAGCTCTGTCGTGGTCCCCGAACTTGAGGCGTCGTCCATCCTGTCTGCCGACCCTAAGGTGAGGAGGAAGCTCATCTACCAGGATGCGGTCGCTGTTATGAGAGTGCTGGAGGCGGCGCTGGCCCTCGGGGATGCGGAAACAGTTCCGCTCGCGGACCTTAAGTGGGCACAAGCCAAGATCATCGACCTGGAACTGGAGAACATGGATATCCACAACGAGTTGACAAAGCTTCAAGGCAACCTGTAGGCCAAGATCGCGCTCCATAAGGAAGTGACCCAGAAGAAGGGGGAGCTGACAAAGGTGAACGAAGAGAATGCCCGTATGAAGGCGAAGGTAGCCGAGCTAGAGGGCTCATTGGCGGTTGGTCAGGATGAGACCGACGATGAGAAGGCCATGAAGACTAGGAGGGACCTGATCTAGAGGATCCGCATCCTCGAGCAGGATAACTTGGGGGCAACTAAGTTCGGTTTAAACGTAGTGGTGGAGCAGATGAAAACTCTTAACTCTGATGTCCAACTGCTGACCGAAGGGATGGGCGTTCTCAACGTGGTCGTCGATGGCGAGGTGGTTCCTCCAGAGGTTCCTGGTGATGCTGTTTAGTTTGTATTTGTACTTTGTTGGCCTGCGTGCCATTTGGTTTGTAACCTGTTTGTCGGGCATAACCCCTTTTGTAATATTAACTTCTCTAGCCTTGTGGCCATATTTATATAAATATCTTGTGTTCGACATTATGTATGTTGCATTTTATTTGTGTATGCTTTTATCATTTGAATGCTAAGTATGGACGTTTTGCTCGACTCGTTATTGTTACGCCCGACAGTTTAGGGAACTCGTCGAGGAGGAGAAGTGGTTTTGCCGATGGGGGAACTAGGATCTCGGTTGAGGTACTAATCCCACTGGGCTTTGACTATTTCCATCGCGAGTTGGGTGTCCTGCCATGTTGGTGCGGGAACGACGGAGCTCGATTAAGGTATCCCCGTTGGGAACACAGTCGACTCGTCCCATAAGCAGAAACTAGCCGGCGGTGTAGAGTTAAGGATCGTGCTTGAACCGGGGCACGGTCTTATGGCCGAGCCGTCCACCTGTAGTGGGGTGATCTCGTCGGCAGTTAGCCCGAACTAGTGGCTGGTCCTAACTGTAATATTGTTTGAGCTTTTCAGCATTCCATGGTCGAGAAAATGGTTCTCCGTCCAGCATTTCTAGGTAGTAGGATCTAGTGCCTGTTTTTGATTTGACCCTGTATGGTCCTTCCCAGTTTGTGGCCAGCTTTCCCTCGCGTGAATCTTTTTTATTTCTGCGTAGGACCAGGCTACCAACTGGGAAGTCGCGCTTTACGACTCTAGCATCATGGCGCAATGTTATTTTTTGTTTCAACGAAGCTTCATAGAGAGCTGCCCCTGATCGGATCTCCTTGACTACGTCGAGCTCTTCTCTAAGAGCCTTGTCGTTCATCTCCTCGTCGAGAGGAGCTTCCGTTCGTCTAGAAGGTTCCCTGACCTCCACCGGTATCACTGCCTCGGTTGCGTAGGCTAGTCGGAAGGGAGTCTCCCCGGTGGTGGAGTATGGGGTTGTTCTATAGGCCCAGAGCACGCTGTGTAGCTCCTCGACCCATCTCTTCTTGGCTTCGCCTAGCCTTCATTTTATACCTCGAAGGATTACCCTGTTTGCGACCTCTGCTTACCCATTAGTTTAGGGTTGCTCGACGAAAGTGAAGTGTTGCTTCGTGCCTAGTTTAGCGACGAAGTCTTAGAACTTCTTGTCCGTGAATTGGGTTCCACTGTCGGTCATAAGGGTCTGGGGTACCCCGAATCGTGCGAGGATGTTTCTTTTGTAGAAACGAAGTATGTTGAAGGCTGTGATCTTGGCGAGAGCTTCGACTTCGATCCACTTTATAAAGTAAGCGACGACCATAATCAGAAATTTGTTTTACTAAGAGCCCATTGTGAAGGGGCCGAGGATATCCACCCCTACCAGGCGGAGGGCCAAGGCAAGGACAGAGTCTTCAACTCGTTAGGGGGTGCCAAGTGCATGTCCCTGTGGCACTGGAACCGGTCACATTTCTGGACATGCTCCTTAGCGTTGTGCTGCATGGTCGGCCAATAGTATCCTGCTCGTAGGGCCTTTCATGCCAACGATCTCCCTTTCAAGTGTTGCACATTGATACCCTCGTGAATTTCTTGGAGAACTTCGGGGACCTTGTCCTCCTCAATGCATTTTAGGAGGGGAATGGAGAATCCTCATCGGTAGAGTTTGTCATCGACCAAGACGTATGAGCAGGCCCTTCGTTTGGTCATGATGGCCTCCTTGCTGTCCTCGGGCAGCTCCCCTGTAGCGAGGTATTTATACACCAGAGTCATCCATCAGCTGCTATCATCAATGGCGTTGACGTCGAGCAACCCCGATGACTTTTCGATATTTGGGCAGGAGAGTACCTCCTGTATGACAGATTTATTGCCACCTTTCTTTCTGGTGCTAGCCAGTTTCGACAGGACATCTGCTCGAGTGTTTCGTTCGCGAGGGATGTGCTGGACTTCCCACGCGTCAAACTTAGCTATCCTTTCCTTCACCAGCGTCAGGTACTCAATTAGGTGATCATTTTTGGCTTGGTACTCTCCTCGTACTTGGGAAGCCACGAGCTGGGAATTTGTAAAGATCTTCACTTCCTTGGTGCCCAAGTCTTCGGCTAACCGTAGGCCTGCGAGGAATGCCACGTACTCGGCTTGGTTATTCGACGTGGGGAAGGACAAGACTAGAGATACCTCGATTAGGATTCCTTCCTAGCTCTCGAGGATGATACCGGTGCCACTGCCCGTGGAACTAGATGCTCTGTCGACGAAGATGGTCCATTTGTATGCCCCGCTAGGCGGGGACGTTTAAGGCATCATTTCAGCCACAAAATCGGCTAGGACTTCCGCCTTGAGGGCCTTCCTGCTCTCGTAGTGGATGTCAAACTCTGACAGCTCCAAAGACCATTTGAGCATTCTGCCGACCATGTTTGGTCGGCTAAGCACCTGTCTTATGGGTTGGTCTATCCGCACCACTATCGTGTGGGCCAGGAAGTAATGCCTTAGTCTCCTCGCTGCGTTGATGAGGGCGAGGGAAGCCTTCTCAATTTGTTGGTACCTGAGTTCTGGCCCTTGCAAGGCCTTGCTCGTGAAATATATGGGTTTTTGCCCATCGGTTGTTTCACGAATGAGGGCGGCGCTAATGGCTTCGCTGGTGACGGAGGGGTACAGGTACAACTTCTCCCCACTATCTGGTCGTGAAAGAACGGAGGGTTCATATAGGACTCGCTTGAGGTGGAACAGAGCCTGCTCGCATTCCTCTATCCACTCGATTGTGGCTTCCTTTTTGAGGAGTTTAAAGAAGGGTAGAGTGTGTTGGGCAGACTTGGCTACGAAGCAAGAAAGTGAAGCGAGCATCGCGTTGAGGGATTGTATGGATTTCTTCGACCTTGGCGCGGGGAATTCATCGAACGCCCGAAATTTGTCCGGGTTGGCCTCTATCCCCCTCTCGGTGAGGTAGAAGCCGAGGAATTTCCCTGCCCGCAAGCCAAAGGTGCATTTTTCTGGGTTAAAATGCATTTTGCATTTTCTCGCTTGGTCAAAGACCTTTTGCAAGGGGACTGTGTGATCGGATTCCTATAGGGACTTCACGATCATGTCATCCATGTATACTTCGAGCATGTCCCCGATTTCTGATCGGAAGACCTCGTTCATCATACGCTGGTATGTGGCCCCAACATTTTTCAGACCGAAGGGCATTACATTATAGTAATAGTTCCCCGACGAGGTCATGAACGCGGTGTATTTCTTGTCATTTTCGGCCATAGGAATTTGGTTGTATTCCGAATAGGCGTCCATGAAAGACAAGAGTTTGAACTTGCAGAATTGTCTACGAGCTTATCTATGCTGGGGAGAGGATAAGCATCCTTTGGGCAAGCCTGGTTGAGATCAGTATAATCAATGCACATACGCCATTTTCCATTATATTTCTTGACAAGTACAATATTGGACAGTCAGGTTGTATACCAGGCCTCTGAGATAAATTTTTCCTCTAAGGGGTCTTGTACAAGTTTTTCAGCAACCTGTGCCTTTTCATTGGATTGCTTGTGCCTGCGCCGTACGACGGCCTGAGCAGTTGGGTCGATGGTCAGTTGATGGCATACAGTCTCGGGGTCAAGGCAGGGCATGTCTGCGATGCTCCAGGCAAATAAATACGTATTATCCTCCAGGCATGTCCTCAATTTCTGCTTTACCTCATCGGGCAGCCCCGCGCCTATCTTTACCCCTCTGTTCGGGTTGTCATCGAAGGTGATGACCTCGAATTCCCCATCTAGAATCGGACGCATGATGGTTGATGCAGGGGAGCTTCTTGATACTACTGAAGTGCCTTCTTTGCTGTCTTCCTTGTCTTCTTCAGAAATTCGGCTATCAAGGTCGATTGTGTGCACTGGGAGAGCTGGATTTTTGTCAAGATGACTTTCCTCGCCGGGATGATCTTCCTCCCTTGCCCGCTTGGCGGCCTTGGATGCTGCACCGATCGAGCTTTGTCCTCGGGTAGCTGCTTCAAAGCATCTCCTCGCAGCCTCTATATCTCCGTGCAAAGTCGCGACGTGGACCTTCTCCGTATAATATTTCATCTTGAGATGAACGGTTGAAAGGACAGCTATCAGCTCCGCGAGGGTTGGTCTCCCCAAGATACATTGGTACATCGATGGACAATCGATTACCAAAAATTAAGTTTTGATCGACTTTGATGCCTCCTCTTCCCTGAACGTGACATGAAGCTCCACGTAACCCCAAGGTCTGGCATTAGCTCCGTTGATTCCTTGGAGGTCGGATCCTATGTATAGCGACAAATTCTTTTGGTCAAGCTTCAAGGCTCAGAACAAACCGGTGTACATGATGACCACCGAACTACCCTGGTCGACCAGGATCCGTCAGAAATCATTGTTCTCCAGTCTTGCCCTGATGAGCAGAGGAATGTGTGAGTTCGGGGAACCCCCAGGCAGCTCCTTATGGTAGAATGTTATAGGTTGAGAACTGTAACGCCCCGGATTAATTAAAATATTCCTTTAAATAATTTTATTATAGAATTGTGTGAATATTATGAGATTTTGATGACTTTGGTGAGAAATTATGATTTATGTGATGTTTAGAGGTGTTTTGAGAATTATGTGACAATTTGGAATGATTTAAAATAATTAAAATAATTAAGTTGGAATTATTCTAATTAGAAAAATAGAGTAATATTGGGGTTGGATGACAGTAAGGACATTTTGGTCATTAGCGAAGAACTAGAGAGGACAATAGAGGAAAATCATAAAAAGAGGTTAAAGGGGTTTATACGGATGCATTAGGGTTTTGGGAATTCACTATTGCATTGCGGTTGGAAAAGAGGCAGAGAGAAGAGAGAAGCAGTTGGGCTTGGAGATTTTGCAGAGGGGATTGAAGAACACGAAGAGGATTCAAGACTACGAAATTATATCAGGTAAGGGGAATTTTATCATTTTTATTATAATTGATTTAAGTTTTAGGTAATTGGTAGAATGTTTGAACAACCAATCGATGATGACTTATGGTGAGGGTTTAGGTAGATTAACCAGAAAAATTTTGCTTGGTAGAAATTATCGATGACCTGATAAATGACTGACAAGGTGTGAGTAACTGAGAAAATGAGAGATTATGAGAAATTATAAAACCAGGTAAATGATTCAATCAAGTGAATTGTGAAAATTCTGTATGGGAATTGTTAATGGAATTGTACTGGAATTATCATTGACAGGTTGGAAAAAAAGGAAGGAATGGATTGAAAAAGAGAAGAGAAAGAAAAAAAAAGAGAAAAGAGTGCAAAGTTGCGCAAGCCACATGCACTAGTGGCGCCAGCCACACGGTGAAGGAGTGGCGCAGGCCACTTGCAGGGTGTGGCGCTAGCCACCCTTGTTTTTAGTGGATGTTATTTTAAGTTTTTTTTAATGATAGAAAGACCATAACTTTTGTTTTAGGAATCCGTTTTCGATGCCGTTTGAAGCTATGGAAAGGTGGAGAAATGATCTATAACAAGGAAAATAAAATAAATTATAAAGTGTAATCTTCTAATGGAATTTTATAGGTTAAAACAATGAGTATTTGGTATTGATATGCTGTAAGTTATATGTCTGTCTGAAATTTCAGGATTGTATCTAGGAGTGATTTAGTTGATATTAGTGATAGTGAAATGATAATATTATGATGATGATGGAGAGATCATGAGATGTAAATATGCTATCCTAATGTATTGATGTCCTGTGATGAAATTGTCAGTGGGTGTGTTGTGCATGGAATCTTTCATTTATGCCTGAAAGTGATTTTTGTGTGTTAATTATAGTAACATGCTACTGTTGATTATGTTATGTGTGTGATGATATATGTAAAGAGTGAATGACAGTTCTGATGATGATGATACTGTGTTGATTGTAATGATGATGTAGATATGATATGCATAATCAATTACTAAATATGCTATATGATGAATAGATAAATGATTACATGTTAACTGTGATGTGATGATATATCCTTGGTAAATGCTTTGTGTTGGATTGATGCTATTATGAGTTATGATGATGTACTGATATTAACACGATGTAAATGATGCTGCGAGATACCTTATGATGCTGTAGGAATAATGGTGATATTGTTTGACAAAATGATGTTGTTTGATAAATGATGCCGATATGATGATTTAAGATGCTATTGTGATAATTATGATGATTGTGGTGCTGTTATGAGATTTAGGATTCTGTTATGGTGTGATGTTGATTATGTGTTGATGAATATGTGATTGTGACTAAGTATTGATGGTTATGTGAAGAGAATATAATTATGTTGTTTTGATGAATATGATGTATGTGATGAAGTATGCTGAATATAATGAATGATGATGCGTTTGACTAGCCGTGGTCATATGTTATATGTTGTTGCGTATCATGCATTCATAGCATTTAAAGGACTGTTGTCCAGTGAAGTTTGAAGATGACTAAGTCATCAGTGAAGTTGTAGGATGATATCCAGTGAAGTTGTAGGACTTATCGTCTAGTGAAGTTTGAAGATGACTAAGTCATCAGTGAAGTTTGGTACCACATGCATGTGTCTTATGAAGTGGCATTCATTATTTATGGCATTGCACAATAATTGTACTACGTGATGTGTTTGATGTGATTCTGATTTTGGTGATGTTCTGACGTGAGAATTTGGTGTTTTGTTGTTATGAGGTATATGTGTTAAATGATGTTATGTTGTTGTGATTTCCTGGGTATGACTACTATATCTATTCCTTATGTCTTTTATAATGACTATGATTGTACTCACCCTTTCTGCTAATATTTCCCCAACCATGGGAAATGGGCAGGTACTCAAGGATAGCAGTAGAAGTTCGAGATAGCTTATGGAGTTATTAGTTATCTTTCCGCAGTGAAGAGGGTCTTGCTCTGATAGATGTACCACCGGGTCTTTGGGAATCGTTTGAATTAGATGTTGATAATGATGTATTGAAGTGTTTCATCTTGTTTTAAAAATGTTTTAACAAGTTTTGTGAGTTATGACGTCTGACGATGAATTTTTAATTGAAGTATTTTATTTTATTAAAACAATGTTTTGAGAACCCGTGTTTCGGAGCAGGATGTTTTTAATTAAGAAGTTTATGAAAAAATGTTGCATCCTTTTTTATGATTACTCTGATATAACTATTTAATATTATATGAATAATCGTGGGCTTTTAGAAGGGTGTTACATTAGTGGTATCAGAGCAGGTCGGTCTGTCCGGCCAGGTTGTCTAATGTTGTTGTTCCCCCAGTACGCGACATGTGTGTGAAACACTGTCGGAACTTGTTTGTTTTCTAAGCGTTGTCTGCAGGAGTTGGTTTGAGACGAGTGGGGGAGAAGCTTTCGCTTCTTTAGGATGTTTTGGTGGTGGAATGTCAGTTCAGTGTGTTGCTGATTACAAGTGTGCAAGCATTGTGGGAGTGGTGTTGTTTCCGAAACTGAATGAAAGATGGAGATAAGGCTTATGGCGACTTAGAATTATGCCTTAAGTAAATTCGTGCATAAGATGCAAGGAACGCTGTTATAAGCGTGGTAAGGACGGTTTATGCCCCATCACGATTGTCGGCTGTCTATTGACAAATTGAGGAACTGATCACCCTTAATCCCTTGTTGATAGTAGACGGTGTCGTGTTGGATGGGATAGACTTGTTTGCCAGCTTAGATGGTGTGTACAGTGAATTTGTTGGAATTAAGATGTGTGCTAGCTAAGTGTTTAGATGAGTGGTGTGATATGCTGCTGATTGCGAGAGCGCAGGTAATACGAAGGCGATGTTGTTTCTGACACTGATGGTGTTGTGGATTCGGGATTTCTGTCTACCGGCTAAGTTGAGATATCTTTAGGGAAAGGATCGGGTGTTGTTGATGTTGGATTCTCTGAGTACAGAGAACGATGAAATGGCTAGTGTGATGCCAGTGGTGTGTGATCCCCGATGTTTTCCTGAAGGATAATTGTGACTTGCCTCCAAAGCGTGGATACGAGTTTGGTGACAGTAGAGGGCTAACGTTATAGTCTGCTAAGCAGGTGGATGAACTTTTAGAAGATGAAGCTCTGATGTTTGTAATGTTGTACCGTTGTAAGTTGATCGAGAAGTCGCAAATGTTGAATTACATGTTATCCGTGAATTTTCTGATGTATTCCCGGATGACATAAGTGATTTTCCTTCAGAGCGTGAAGTAGAGTTTGCGGTGGATTTGACACCAGGCACGAGTCCGGTGTCAATGTCTTCATATCGGATGTCAGTTTCCGAGTTAAGTGAATTGAAGAAGCAACTAGAAGAGTTATTAGAGAAGAAGTTTATTTGAGTAAGTGTTTCACCGTGGTGCTCCGGTGTTGTTAGTTAGGGAGAAAGATGTTAGTATGAGATTGTGTGTTGACTACGGATGGGTGAATAAGTGGCTAGCAAGAATAAGTACCCATTTCCGAGAATTGGCGACTTGATGGAACAGCTAGTAGGAGCTTGTGTATTTAGCAAGATTGATTTGAGATCTGGTTATCATCAGATTCGTGTTAAACCAGAGGATGTTTTGAGGATGAGATATGGTCACTATGAATACATTGTGATGCCATTCGGTGTGTCCAATGCACCTGGTGTGTTCATGGAACACATGAGTCAAATTTTTCATGAGTATCTGGATAAGTTGTTGTGGTTTCTATTGATGATATTTGGACATACTCTAAAATAGGAGAAGGGCATGCAGAGTATTTGAAGATTGTGCTGCAAGTATTGGGAGAGAGGAAGTTGTATGTGAAACTGTCGAATTGTGAAGTTCTGGATGAACGAAGTAAGTTTCCTTGGCTATGTAAATTCTAGTAGTGGAATTGCTGTGGATCTTTCGAAGGTTGATGATGTATTACAAATGAGGGATTCTGAAGTCTGCAACTGAGATCCAAAGTTTCGTGGTTTAGCGGGTGATTATCGAAGATTCATAGAGGGATTTTCTAAGTTGGTGTTACCTTTGGCGCAACTGACGCGGAAGGGTCAAGCATATGTGTGGGATGTTGCATGTGAGAAGAGTTTCGTAGAATTAAAGAAGAAGTTGACGACCGCTTCAATATTGATTTACCTAATTCGAAGGAGTCCTTTGTGGTTTATTGTGATGCATCGAAGAGGGGTCTCGATGGAGTGCTAATGCAAAATGGACAGGTTGTTGCTTATGCGTCGAGACAATTAAGAGTACCTGAAAGGAATTATCCTACACATGATCTAGAGTTGGCAGCTGTGTAGCGTTTGTACTGAAATTTTGGCGACACTATCTTTTTGGTTCGAGATTCGGAGTGTTCAGTGATCATAAAAGCTTAGAGTACTTGTTTGATCAGAAGGAGTTGAATATGAGACAGAGAAGGTGGCTTGAATTATTGAAGGATTATGATTTCGATTTGAATTACCATCCTGGAAAAGCAAATGAAGGGGATGATGCATTGAGTAGGAAGTCGCTGCATATGTCAATGCTTATGGTACGTGAGTTGGAAGTGATTGAACAGTTAGGGCTGTTAGTGAATCAGTTTGCAAACAAGGTTGGTGACAGATGAATGTTAGGATTATCGTTGTGTAGTGTTTGAAGTTTGCTTTGAAGTTTGCTTTGAAGATTGCAACATTGTAATTCATTTGTTATGTCAGAATATGAATGAGATATGAGCCCTACTACAGTCAGTTTCATTATGTATTAATGCTTGGATTCGTGAGGTCAATGAAGTTAGTGTTAGCTAAAAGGTGAAGATTGAATTAATTGTTAATCAATTGTTGAAATTGCTAGCTTGTTGGATCGTGTTAAATGTTAGGTTGGTGGAATATGGCGTCATAATTACTTATGTTAAAAATGTCCGTGAAGTCAACCGTTTAATGAGAAAGAGGTAGATTCAGTTGTTAGTTGCAATTAGATGAAGAGAAACTGTTATACTGTTGGCTTGAAGATAATGAAGTATTGTGATTAGCTTGCTTTTGAGATGACATATCTATGTGTATAAAAATGCAACTTTATGGAGTTAATCATGAATTCAAAAGTCGAGGCACATGCCAACAACTAGTGGTAGTTAACTTATGGTGAAAATATGATGCAGATAGGATGCATTGTATGATGATGGTTAATAACAGTTGATTAAATTAGTCATTGAACAAGATATGAGGAATGAGTTTGTGCTAGGATATGAATTTGAATGTATTGCTATTGGAATGTAAGTTCGTGGTGACGAGTAGTCGGGTGAGGGAGTGTTATCCGAGCTATTCGATTGAGGTAATTTTCGAGGGTGAAAATTCTTTCAAGTGGGGGAGAGTTGTAACGCCCCGGATTAATTAAAATATTCCTTTAAATAATTTTATTATAGAATTGTGTGAATATTATGAGATTTTGATGACTTTGGTGAGAAATTATGATTTATGTGATGTTTAGAGGTGTTTTGAGAATTATGTGACAATTTGGAATGATTTAAAATAATTAAAATAATTAAGTTGGAATTATTCTAATTAGAAAAATAGAGTAATATTGGGGTTGGATGACAGTAAGGACATTTTGGTCATTAGCGAAGAACTAGAGAGGACAATAGAGGAAAATCATAAAAAGAGGTTAAAGGGGTTTATACGGATGCATTAGGGTTTTGGGAATTCACTATTGCATTGCGGTTGGAAAAGAGGCAGAGAGAAGAGAGAAGCAGTTGGGCTTGGAGATTTTGCAGAGGGGATTGAAGAACACGAAGAGGATTCAAGACTACGAAATTATATCAGGTAAGGGGAGTTTTATCATTTTTATTATAATTAATTTAAGTTTTAGGTAATTGGTAGAATGTTTGAACAACCAATCGATGATGACTTATGGTGAGGGTTTAGGTAGATTAACCAGAAAAATTTCGCTTGGTAGAAATTATCGATGACCTGATAAATGACTGACAAGGTGTGAGTAACTGAGAAAATGAGAGATTATGAGAAATTATAAAATCAGGTAAATGATTGAATCAAGTGAATTGTGAAAATTCTGTATGGGAATTGTTAATGGAATTGTACTGGAATTATCATTGACGGGTTGGAAAAAAAGGAAGGAATGGATTGAAAAAGAGAAGAGAAAAAAAAAAGAGAGAAAAGAGTGCAAATTGGCGCAAGCCACATGCACCAGTGGCGCCAACCACATGGTGAAGGAGTGGCGCAGGCCACTTGCAGGGTTTGGCGCCAGCCACCCTTGTTTTTAGTGGATGTTATTTTAAGTTTTTTTTTTAATGATAGAAAGACCATAACTTTTGTTTTAGGAATCCGTTTTCGATGCCGTTTGAAGCTATGGAAAGGTGGAGAAATGATCTATAACAAGGCAAAATAAAATAAATTATAAAGTGTAACCTTCTAATGGAATTTTATAGGTTAAAACAATGAGTATTTGGTATTGATATGCTGTAAGTTATATGTCTGTCTGAAATTTCAGGATTGTATCTAGGAGTGATTTAGTTGATATTAGTGATAGTGAAATGATAATATTATGATGATAATGGAGAGATCATGAGATGTAAATATGCTATCCTAATGTATTGATGTTCTGTGATGAAATTTTCAGTGGGTGTGTTGTGCATGGAATCTTTCATTTATGCCTGAAAGTGATTTTTGTGTGTTAATTATAGTAACATGCTACTGTTGATTATGTTATGTGTGTGATGATATATGTAAAGAGTGCATGACAGTTCTGATGATGATGATACTGTGTTGATTGTAATGATGATGTTGATATGATATGAATAATCAATTACTAAATATGCTATATGATGAATAGATAAATGATTACATGTTAACTGTGATGTGATGATATATCCTTGGTAAATGCTTTGTGTTGGATTGATGTTATTATGAGTTATGATGATGTACTGATATTAACACGATGTAAATGATGCTGCGAGATACCTTATGATGCTGTAGGAATAATGGTGATATTGTTTGATAAAATGATGTTGTTTGATAAATGGTGCCGATATGATGATTTAAGATGCTATTGTGATAATTATGATGATTGTGGTGCTGTTATGAGATTTAGGATGCTGTTATGGTGTGATGTTGATTATGTGTTGATGAATATGTGATTGTGACTAAGTATTGATGGTTATGTGAAGAGAATATAATGATGATGTTTTGATGAATATGATGTATGTGATGAAGTATGATGAATATAATGAATGATGATGCGTTTGACTAGCCGTGGTCGTATGTTATATGTTGTTGTGCATCATGCATTCATAGCATTTAAAGGACTGTTGTCCAGTGAAGTTTGAAGATGACTAAGTCATCAGTGAAGTTGTAGGATGATATCCAGTGAAGTTGTAGGACTTCTCGTCCAGTGAAGTTTGAAGATGACTAATTCATCAGTGAAGTTTGGTACCACATGCATGTGTCTTATGAAGTGGCATTCATTATTTGTGGCATTGCACAATAATTATACTACGTGATGTGTTTGATGTGATTCTGATTTTGGTGATGTTCTGACGTGAGAATTTGGTGTTTTGTTGTTATGAGGTATATGTGCTAAATGATGTTATGTTGTTGTGATTTCCTGGGTATGACTACTATATCTATTCCTTATGTCTTTTATAATGACTATGATTGTACTCACCCTTTCTGCTGATATTTCCCCTACCATGGAAAATGGGCAGGTACTCAAGGATAGTAGTAGAAGTTCGAAATAGCTTATGGAGTTATTAGTTATCTTTCCGCAGTGAAGAGGATCTTGCTCTGATAGATGTAACATCGGGTCTTTGGGAATCGTTTGAATTAGATGTTGATAATGATGTATTGAAGTGTTTCATCTTGTTTTAAAAATGTTTTAACAAGTTTTGTGAGTTATGACGTCTGACGATGAATTTTTAATTGAAGTATTTTATTTTATTAAAACAATGTTTTGAGAACCCCTGTTTCGGAGCAGGATGTTTTTAATTAAGAAGTTTATGAAGAAATGTTGCACCCTTTTTGATGATTACTCTGATATAACTATTTAATATTATATGAATAATCGTGGACTTTTAGAAGGGTGTTACAGGAACGCCCTCGAACTTTCTCGAGTGTGGATAACCGGTCAGGGCTGCTGTCAATGAGCTGGTCGAACTTTCTTTTGACCGCCCCTACTGTGAGCTCGTTGTATCCACCACACGAGATAACCATTGTCGTGGGGGAGGTCTCCCAGGTGCTGTGCGCAGATATCTGGGGAGGATCCTCGAGGTAGTCGAGGATGATGAAGTCCTCTGGCCACGTGATTGATATGGCGACTTGTGGGGGAGGACTGAGCGGTGAAGACTATGTTTCATTCTTGGACTCCGAAGTCTCTCGTCGGGAAGATTCACCCTTTTTTGTATATTGATTCAGGTGACCTTTCTTGATGAGGATTTCAATAGCATCCTTCAGGTACACGCAGTCTTTGGTCACGTGGCCGTGGCTGCGATGGAAGCAGCAATATTTGCTTTTGTCCGTGTTGCCCTTTGACGCTGTTGGCTTGGGGAACCAGACACCTCCTTGCTTGAACTCCGCGTTAATACATTAGGAGAGAATGCGCTCGCGGGGAGCTGTCAGCAGGGTGTATTCTGTGAAGCGACCAGCAGGTCCCTTTCCTTCTCGAGGACGATCGTCTCGACGTCTCTCCATGTCGCGCTTGAGTGCCTCTGATTCGTCTTTTTTTGTTGCCCGGGAACTCCATGATCCCTTGAGTCTCGGGCCTTGTAAGCGACTTCTTTTTCCTCGTACTGTATGTACTATTGAGCCTTACGGAGGATTTCGTCCAAGGTACAAGGGGTCTCGATGCCCACAAATTTGCAAAATTCGCTCTTCGGTCTCAACCTCTTTTCGAGGAGATATTTTTTCACATGGTCCGTTATGCAGACCTCAATAGCCTCCTTGTTGAACCGCTCAATGTATATGCGCAGGGCTCATTCTTACCCTGTATAATGGCTTCAAGAGTGGCTTCTGACTTGGGATGGCGTCGGTAAACAATAAAGTGTCGGGCGAATTGGTTCTTCAGATCCCTCCAAGACGTGACCTAACCCCGAGGAAGCCGCATATACCAGGCCATGGCCCCCTTCCTGAGAGTGATGGGGAATAACCTGCATTTAATGGCTCCGCCCACGTTGTGGTAGTGGAGCATGGCTTCGATATTTTCTATATACTCACCTGGGTCGGTGGTCCCATCATAAGTTGCCAGGGGAGGAGGCTTTTCCAACCCACGAGGAATACGCGTGTCCATGATCTCCTGAGATAGGGGTCCATGGACATCGTCATCACTGGTCGCGCTGGATGACCGGCAGGGGGAGTGACTGCGCCCGCGACTTTTGCTGCTTCGAGGAGAGTGTCTGCGCGACCGACAATGCTCGTGATGTTTTTCTGAGGGCCTGGACCTCTTCTGGGTAGGAGAACGTTTGGATCTCCGCTGAGGAGAATGGTGTCATCTTCTAGCGACTTCTGGCTCGAGTTCTTTTGATCTTTATCGTCCCCCGATGGGAGAAATGCTTTTGGATCTGTCTCGCCGACGTTTCTAGGGAGGAGACTGCGGGCGTGGAGAGGGACTGCTCGGTTTCTGCGAAGGAAATCGCTCCTGGAGGACGTGCTCGAGCATGTTGATCTTCTCCCCCTGTTGGAAGATTAGGAGGTTGGACCTGTTGAGAGAGGCAATAAGGGCAACAGTGCCGGGGTCAACATTTTAAGGGACAGGTATAGGCTCAAAGACGTGACCGGCAACCTGTGCCCGTGGCTTCACATCGTCAGAATGAGGAGACGCAGTCCTTCCGTCTCTGTCATCGGTCTCATGGACCGCAACTACGAGGTTATGGTGGTCGACGTTATCCGTGGTAATGGTGACAACAAGTTCTTGATGGGCATCATCGTTTCTGTTGGAGGCCATGATGATCAAGTGAAATTTGGAGAGCAAGCTTTGGTCTTTTGGGTGAAAAGATGAGGTATCTTGATTAAAAAAGACGGGGAAGCACTGTTTCCCACAGACGGCGCCACTGATCTGGTGATCAGGCTGGATCGTCGTGGCCTTCCGTGTAGGACTGAGATGATGGATGTAGGAGATGAATGGGGTGTACCTGCAAGGTACTTTGATGCCAAAGTAAATTTGGGCTAGAGAGAAAGCAAGTACAAAGCTTTAGGTATGATTTAGAATATTGAATAGTGATCAAACCTGACCCTCTCAAGTGAGAGAGTATTTATAGAAGTAACCCCTAGTGTGGGGCCAAGGTCTCCCATGTGGCCAAATTATCCGGTTGACCAATGGGAGACTGCCAGGTGGAGGGCCAGGCGTGTGACCCTTTGACCTGGTCTAACTGCTTCCGTGAGATCTGGGGAAGCAGTTGGTCACGTGAACTGTCAAGCGCGTGAGGGAGGCGTCCCCAACGGTCACATTGTGCCCAACGACTAGATTGTGCCCAACGATTAGATTGACTGAATCCAGCTATTGGGCCTTGTCAAGAGCTGGACTAGATTGGGCATTGCCCTACTGTGCGCCAAACGCCTGCGCAGTCCAGAACATATTTAATTGTATGAGAATCAATGACAACATATACTCTGAAATGACATCATCAATATTATTTTCCAAAATTTGTATAACTCTTTCTTACAAAATTGGATCATTCATATCATCACATAAGGATGGATAAATGTTATGAACAATAGGTGAAAGTGAATCACTTGAATTTTAATGAGCTAATCATCTAAAATTTCAAGTGAGATATCATACAAATTTAAAATAATTTAATAATTTACAACTTAATTATTTATTAAATTATTTTATGTCTAATAATAAATGCATTACTTACATTTATAGAATTATCATATGAGATGTTATTATTCTGAATTTGAAATTTCTTAAAGAAAAAAATTAAAATTTAATAATTTACATCTTAATTACTTATTAGTAAATTCTATATCTAATGCGTAAATTATAATTAAAATTTTAATTCAAATAGAAAAATCAAATAAGTGTATGTTTTGATTGACAGTTTCAAATGAACTTTTGAAATCATTTTACAAATCTACTTTTGATTATAAATATGTTATCTCTAACTCAATTTATGTTTAAATAATTTTTTTTTACATACGGGTGTTTTATAAAATGAATTTGTTTGAATTATATTAACTAAAAAATACTTTTAAATATGCATTTATTAGAAAGAGCAATAATTTTTTAAGGGTTTAATAGTGATGCACTAACAGTGTAAAAATTTTTTACATTGTCATCCAATAGAAATATAACATTTTGCCATGTCATTTAAATAATTTAAAATTTTCAGTTTGACTTGGCGGGATGCATGATCGTCATTGGTTGACAGTGTAAAACTTTTTTACACTGTCAGTGCATCACCCATTTTCTCATTTTTTAATATAATATAAATATTTTGTTTATATAAAATTTTCAAATAATAATAATAATCTATTATAAAAATAAAAAATTCTAACAAATAAATTAATATAATTCAAAATCAATATTTTTAATAAAAAAAACATACAAACAACAATACATCTTTAACTTTAGCTGTGGTTATCACATTTTACAGAGAAAAATTAGTGTTATTCAACTGTTATTATTATTTTATCTATTAAAATCTTGTATTATTGTTTTTTGTTGGTAAAATTATTTCAATGTGATGTATAGAATAAAGAAGCTAGATGTGGGAAAACATATTTGGTGGAAACACATTACTATTATTTGTTTACATTTCAATGTGTAATAGATATATATATTTTCATACATAAGAAATTAAAAATATAATTTTTCAAAAAAATAATAAAACATATTTCTCTTTCATATTAAAAATATTAAGGACTTTTTTTTTTCTTTTCAATAAGCAATATATTGAAAAGGAGCACAAAAAAATGCTCAATAGAAATTACAACATCACTGTATCTTCAAATATTCAATAGAATTTCTCCACCAATTGTAAAAAAAATAATACCTTCTTACTCTTCAATCCTAACACAACCCAGTTTCAAGATATTACTTTAATAAGATAATGCGTTTCCGCAACATTCGAGCCCATCCCCTTGAAAATAATATTATTTCTACGAAGCCACAAACACTAACAAATTGCCAACCAAATCAACATCTTTTTGTTCTTTTGATCTTGACCTAGCTTTAATGAATAAAATGTTAGAATAAGATTTGGTTATGCATCTGTATCTCTAAGTTTTGATGATAACAAGTCAGTATTTATGTGAGAAAAATTTTGTAACCCTAACGATTTGTTATTGTGTATCTTTAGCAAACAACTTCGATTCTGAGTCTTGAACGTGAAACGTTACAAGTTTCTGAATATATGATCTAAATTGCTTCTGCTCAAACTCACGGATGAGAAGTTTCTAAGAAAACTATATGTTGTTGCTGCAACGTTCTCTTGGCTCTTGCTTCTGACGTGTGACTCTGATCAATTCACTTCTAAAGACTGCTTAAGCTTCCGAAGGTTAAACGCTGAAGGTTCTAAAAACTCTGAAGAATCTCAAGTCAGATATTGATGTGATCAAGCTTCTGATTGATGATTGAAATTTCTGAACTCAAGCAAAATTAACTCTTCTAACTCATGCTTCAAACAAGTATTTATCCAGAAGCCACTGAAGAATAGAAGATAAGAACAAGATTATACGTGGGAAAAATAGTACATGATACAAACCAATATTCCTTCCACTAAGCGGATTTCGTGGAGTAAGGAAATTGAGGTAGTATGATTCTTGTCCACTCCGTATCAAACCGTTACTCAAGTCGCCAACTCATTCATGAAGAATACCAGATCTACCCTTCAACTAATCTTTTTTTACTGGCTATATAAAGACTTAAAGACTTGACGAATTACTGCAAGCAAGAAAAACAAGCAAGCAAGCAAACAATGCAATTGTCTAAAATTGTGCAGAATTTTCTTTAAGTGTAGTGTGCTTTTAACTTGTTTATACTTGCTTGTGTAGAAGCAATCTTTGTAAACACACTTTGTAATCAAACTGTTGTTTGTATTTCTTTAAGGGACCAGTTAGGTCAGAATCCTTGAGAAGACATAGACTGTGTGCCTTTGTTGTTTGTTAGTCATCAGCGGTTGCTAGTGCAGTTGTAATTAAACTATTGTTTGTATTTCCATAAGGACCAGTTAGGCCAGAATCCTTGAGAAGACGTAGACTGTGTGTCTTTGTGTTTTGTTAGTCACCAGCGGTTTCTAGTGCAGTTGTAATCAGTTGATTATAGTGGATTAGGTCCTTGGGTATAAGGCGAAATCACCTTGGCGGGTGGACTGGATTAACTTTGAGATTTTCAAGTGAACCAGTATACAAATCGAAGTGTATTTCTCTTTGTTGTTTATTAGCGGTGATTTTTATTGAGTGAGTAAAAAGCCTTTGTTTTTTAAAACCCCAATTCAAACCCCCCATTTCTTATGTTTTTCTCACCTTCAATTAGCATCAGATCTCTGGTTCTGATTATGATAAAAGTTTTTCAAAAACTTAACCGTGATCAGTACCAATCCAGTGTGTGTGAGAAACAATGGCAGATGTGGCTATTCCACTAGAGAAAGATCACTACAGTGCCAAACCACCAGTCTTTGATGGTGACAAGTTTGACTATTGGAAGGATAGAATCGAAAGTTTCTTTCTTGGCTATAATGTAGATCGTTGGGATCTTGTTGTTGATGGCTACAATCATCCTGTTAATGATGTAGGAGAAAAAGTGTCAAGAAGTGCTAAGACTGATCAACAAAAGAAAGATTATAAGAATCATCACAAGGCAATAACTATACTGGTAAATGCTATCTCTTATACTGAGTATGAGAAGATAACAAACAGAGGTACTGCCAAGTCCATTTTTGATTCTCTAAGAATGACTCATGAAGGAAACACTCAAGTTAAGGAGACAAAGGTGCTTGCCCTAATCCAGAAATATGAGGCATTCAGAATGGAGGATGATGAAACAGTTGAAACTATGTTTTCAAGGTTTCAAATGCTATTCGCGAGACTCAAGGTTCGGTACAAAGGATACTTAACTGCTGACCATGTCAAAAAGATCATCAGAAGCCTTCCTAAGAAGTGGAGACCTATGGTAACTGCCTAGAAACTATCTAAAGATCTGAACAATCTTGGTCTTGAAGAACTTGTTAGTTCTTTAAGAAGTCATGAGATAGAGCTTGAGGGAGATGAACCTCAAAGGAAAGGAAAGTCAGTTGCGTTGAAATCCAACTCTGAAAAGTCAAAGGCTTATCAAGCTGAGGAAATCTCAAAAGATTCTGATGAAGACTCAGAAGATGATGAACTTTCATTAATTTCCAGAAGGGTCAACAGATTATGGAAGAACAGACAAAATGGTCAAGGAAAGTTCAAAGGAGCTAGAAGGACTGCCGGCCGTTCTGACTCAACATCTGGACAAAGGAAGTCGAGTTCTGGAAAAGAAATTATTTACTATGAATGCAAAGAGCTAGGTCATTACAAGAATGAATGTCCCATGCTTAAGAAAGACAGAAAGCATAAAAAAATTTGTCAAAGGCAAGAAAAGACTCATGGATACCTGGGACGACTCTAATTAAGAAGAAGAAGATTCTGAAGAAGAACAAGCTAATGTTGCATTGATGGGAACAGCCTCTGAGGCTGAAGTCTATGGAGTTCCCGAAGACAAAGTATCATCAAACTCAAAAGCAGAATCTGATCATGATTCTGAAGAGGTATTTTCTAATCTTTCTTGTTCTGATTTAGATTCAGGTCTTTCTGAAATACTAGAGAAGTATCAAAGTCTTCAAAGCAAATACAAAGACCTTAAATAAGTCTAAGTAATTGCTTCTGAAACTTGTGAGAAGCATGAAGAGAATATTTCTTCTTAAAATGAAAAAATATTTTCTTTAGAAAGTACAAACTCTACTTTGAGAAGTCAAATCTCAAAATTAGAAGAAGAAATAGGTCCAGATGCTTCCGGTACCAACTATGTATTTAGATATGACATAGCTTTTCAATACTTTCTGACTAAAAGCATAGATAGAAGCAAAATTGCTTCCATAATCTATGGAGTTAGTAGAAATAGAAAGAAAGGTTTAGATTGTATAAATACTTCTAAGACTGATGAAAGTATCGTGGTAAAACCAAAACCTCTCTATAAGCACTTTCTGAAATTCTGGTATCAGACGTGTGATGTTAAGTACGATGTCACAACAACACACTCTGCACAATAGACAAATTAAACAGCAGAATAACACACCAAATTGTTCACCCAGTTCGGTCTAACTACCTACGTCTGGGGGCTACCAAGCCAGGGATGAAATTCACTACTTGTAGAATTAAATTACAGACTCGACAACCCAGTTGACAATCTCCTAATCTTAATTCCTACTAGTGACTTTCTACCTAAGAAACCACTTAGATATGAGAACACTACTCAATACCTAAAACACTTCAGTAAAATAATTCAAAGATCACACACTTTGAATAACACTACTTGATTCTGCTTCACAGCTTTGATCAAGAACAACTCAAACCAACAATACCAATTCACACTCGAATGGTTTACAAAACATACACGAAGACACAATCGACACTCAGTCTTTAGCTCTCTTTCTTCGTTACTTTTCCTTCATTACAGATGCGCTTTATATAACTATCTGAATTGGGCTTGGACCTGCTACAATATCTGACTTGATTTGTTATTTAAAACTGAATCTTCAAAACAGATTTCCTCCTAAAATCTTTTCAAATCTTCAACCTTTTAAATCTCCTACAAATCTGCATCAAATCTCTATGCAACAGAGAATATCTATCCCAAGATATTCGCATCCAATGAGACTACCTGCTCTCCACAATTCCAGCTAACACGCAAACCCTAACAACATCACAAAACCTGATGTTATTAATTCTACAGATCTAATGTCACAACATCGCTTGAGACATCAGACATCCAACTTAAGCAACTTAAACACTTAACACAGCCCAGTGTTAAGACTCAATGTTGTGACATCACCACCTTGACATCAAACATTGAACAACCTTTGTTTTACCAAAATTCCAGCTAATCCAAGAAACTAACAATCTCCCCCTTTGGCTAATTTTGGCTAAAACAATCTCTGCACCTTCAGAGACTTCAGCAGCAGAAAAAAAACTTCAATATTTTTTAACCTTCAAGCAGCAGCATCTTCAATTTATAAAGACTTCACTTCACAAAACTCTGCTTCAGCACCATCTTCAACAGCTACAATCTTCAAACAGCTGCACATATTTCAACATTAGCAGCAATGAGCACTCCCCCTCAATGCAACAACCAGCATAGCAGCTGTTCAGCAGTTCAGCAATTACTCCCCCTCAATATCTGCACTTTTGTACTATAACACCAGCAATCAACTACATCCTCCGCAGCATACTCTTTAACTTCATTCCTTGGCTACTCCTCCCCCTTTTTAGCCATAATTTGACAACCTTCAACCAGAAGCCCTACTAACTACAGTTAGTACTACCCTAGCTCTCATTGTTAGCCTCACAGAACAAAAACAAAAAGGGTGCATATACAACACAAAATTCATGTTACAAACCAAGCACATTAAGTGCTGAAACAAAGACAACATTGCAGAAAAAAACTAAAACTACTAGAAGCAAAAGCAAATAAGCTAGTCTTCATTTGAACTTGATCCAACTCCAGTATCCTCTTCATCCTCCTCTGAGCTATCAGCACTGGCATTATCACACTCATCATTCTTATCAGTACTAACACGAACATCATCTTCTTCTGAGCCATCAACATTGTTCTCATTATTTTCTTCAGGAACATCATCACCATTGTCTTGTTCTAACTGCTGGATCAGCTTTTTAAGTCTCTCTTTTCTAACCAGACTGGTACTGATGACTGCATCAAGGTCTTTGCACATGATCTTCAATTCTTCAATCAAGTCAGCCTTTGTAGTCTTCTTCTTGTCTTTAGCAGTTGATGTTACAACAATGTCTGGAACATGATGTCCAGTAAACAGCTTAGGGTGTAGGGACAAGGCTGTCTTTCTCTGGCAAGCTATATCTGAGCTGGTTAAAGTCTCAGGTTACTGATCTAAAATGATTCCACAAACCAAATAGGGGAATGCTATAGGTAACTTGACAGCATTGGTTTCAGCATGTTTTACCACCTGGTTAAAAATGTAGCTTCCAAAGTCAAATTTCATCTTCTTTCCAACAGCATAGATAAACTTTCCAAGACCAACAGCAATTGTTGTTTTATGGTTGGTTGGCACCCAGTTAGCTGCACCAATCCTGTGGAGAACGACATACTTGATGCTGAGTTTGCTAGTCTTCAGCTTCCCTTTCAATGGCCAAACCTTCAGTTGTCCAGCAGTAATCTCCTTGCAGATATCATTATCAGTAGACTCAAGATCATTACACTCTCCATCATCCCTACCTAGATATTTGTTGATGATACTAGGAGAAAAATTTATACACTTCCCTCTAACAAAGACTTTCATGAAGTCTGTGCTTCTCTTATCAGTAATGTTGACAGGGATGTTTACAATAAACTCTTTGACAAGCCCTTCGTAACATTTAGGAAGTTTTGTCACAGTCTTCTCCAGTCTAGCAGTATTAATTAATTCCATAATTTCCTCCATATGCAAGGCTTCTTTACCTAGTTCCCTTTCCAAGGCTAGTCTTCTCTGATAAATAAACTTCCACATAGATGCACTACTGGCATAATGGAAAGAAATGTTATCAATTGGAACTTCAGGAACCTTATCAGATATTCTCTTTAGAATAGTTTTCCTGATAGGCGTGAAGTCCTGAACATCATCTTCGACATCATAGTCAGACTCTGAATGCTCCACAACCTTCCTCTTTCTAGAATTTACTTCCACTTTACTCCAGGCTTTTGCTAGCCCAACAACAATGTTCTTCCTCTTTTCATCAGATGACTTCTTAGGAGAGGGTTCAACCTTCTTTCCCTTCCTAGATTTTAATCTCTTTGCAATACTTGGGACAGCTCTTTCTATCACCTCATCATCTGATAGATCATCTACATTGATCACATCAGCATTCTCATTACCAACAGAAGTGGGTTCTGCAGATATCCTAACATTCTCCTCAACATTTGTCTCTCCATGCATGTCTTCACTCTGATCAACATCTTCAATAGCTGTTATTGCAAGTTGTTGAAGACTTGACTTACCTCCTTGCATGTAATCTTTCTCAGCTGGCATCTGATTCAGAGGAATTGAAATTCCTTTAATAGGAATGCCTTTGTCCAGAATTTATGAGGCAAGTTACCCATCCTTTTGTCTACATCAAACTTCTCTTCAATAGACTGAGAAGTAAATGATTTTGGCACAGTTTTGTCGCCAAATAACACACTAGTAACAACTTTCTTTGTTTCAGGATTTTTAAAGACAGTAGCAGGTCTCTTAGGAGTTAGTTTAGTGGGTCTCGAAGTACCTGATTCAGGAAGAATTATTGAGATGGGCTCAATGTTCATAGGATCGTATGCTGAACCTTTGTCAGTGGAAACCCTAGCTATTCCTTTCGCAGATTTCTTGGATGGAGAAGCCACGACTCCTTCGAGATAGGCGAGATTTAGTGAGGGTTGATTCTTGAAGGCGAAGAAGATGAACAATTGTGAGAACAGGGCTTTGAAGAAGCGTGATGTTGCAACACTAGGAAATGAGGGTCTGAGGCAAGGAGCTTGATTTTGAGTATCAATGACTTTCTCCCTCCATACACACTTTCCTTTTAAATTTTTAAAAGGATTTATGTCAGAATTCATTAATTCTGATTGCCCTTTCAGTATTCTTTCATGCTTGATGTTACCATCTGATGTTACAACTTCAATCATAACATTACCATATAAGCTTACCTCTTTTGGTATCCATTGATAGCAATTATCTTTGGATCTTATACCCTTCATCACAACCTGATTATGCTCATCAGAAACCACACACTCAACTCTGGTGTAGTTAACTTTGTAACCTTCGTCTCACAACTGGCTTATGCTGATCAAATTTGCATTTAAACCATTGACAAACAGAACATTGTCAAGTTCAGGTCCACCACCACACTTTACTTTTCCAACTCCTGCACCTACACCTTTTTCACCATTGCCAAAGATAACCTCATGAGAGGGACAATGACTGACTTCAACTAACAGAGTTTTGAATCCAGTCATATGCTTTGAACAACCACTGTTAAAGTACCATGTATCCTTATCAACCTATCTATCTGAGGTGTGGGCTAAAAGACATTTCACCTTCTCCGTAGGAACCCATTGTTTAACAACTTTGGGCCTGACCTCCTTTAGTTTTCTTTGAGGAGCAAATTGTGGATAACCATGAAGCTTGAAGCAAGAGGACTGCATATGTCCAAACCTGCCACAATAGAAGCATTTGACTCTGTCATCTCTGAAGTGGTTAAACCTTCTGCCACCTTGATGATAATGTTGTGGCTACCACCCATATAGTTGTCTCCTTCTTCCATAGTTGGCCTGTCTTCTATGGTGCTGTTGTCTTTTACCATAGGTAGACTGTCTCCTGAACTGAGGATGCAGTCTTCTGGGTTGTCTCCTATGGTGATGAGGCTTCCTTCTCCTATAGTAATGAGGCACAAAATTGTTGTATCCATATCCATCTCCATACCAGTTACCCTGATGTTGAGACATCTGATGAAACCTGTTCTGATTGGACCTAACAGCCTCCATGCTCTTGTGAAATTGAGGAGGCATATACTGACTAGCTCCTTGAGGCTGCACCTTCCTATGACGAGTACTATTTTTCTTCTCAACATTCTGTGGCTGAACAACCTTCTTAGGTGTAGGATCCTGTCTCTTAGATTGATGTTCAGACATTGGTTGAGACATCTCCTTCTTGGTTCCTGAAGTGCTTGCTTCAGCAGATACCTTTTTCTCAGCCACATATCCTATACCTGATTTATCTCCAGCAGCTTTCTCTGACTGAAGAATCTTATCGAGAGTAGCTGTACCACTGTTCATCATCCTAACGGATTTTGTCATCTGGTCAAGTTGAGATTTAATCAACAAAACCTCATTTTCAAGATCAGCTTTAGCAGTCTCAAGCTGAGCAATCTGCTGCTTGTGACACTTGTTTTCTTGATAAATCTCAGCACTTTTTAAACACAGCTCTTGATAAGTAGATGCTAACTCCTCATAAGTTATTTCTCCATCACTATCATCATCAGAAACAACAGTTCATGTTAAGGCTCTAACAAGCTTTGCTGACTCACCTTCACTTTCACTATCAGATTCAGACCAGGAAATTGACATGCCCTTCTTCTGCTTCTTCAAGAATGTGGGACATTCTTTCTTGACATGTCCATACCCTTCACATTCAAAGCACTGAACACCTTTATCCTGGGCAGTCTTCTCTTCATCTTTCTCTTTTGACTTGCTGATGTTAGAAGGGATGTTCTTGACATTAGGCTTGTAGTTATTGTTCATCCTCTTAACCACCTTGTTGAACTACCTTCCCAACATAACAATGGCCTGAGATAGATCCTCCTGGGATTCATCACTATTCCCTTTCTCTTCTTGATCATTTGATACCAAGGCTATACTCTTTGGCTTCTTTTCTGGTTCTTCCTCATTCAACCCAAGCTCAAAAGTTTGAAGAGATCCAATGAGCTCATCAACCCTTATCTTGCTGATGTCTTATGATTCTTCAATGGCAGTTACCTTCATCTTGTACTTCTTAGGAAGGGGCCTAAGGATCTTCCTTACAAGCTTTTCATCTGACATTTTTTCACCAAGAGCACTGGATGCATTAGCCAGCTCAAGAACATTCATGTGGAAGTCATGAATAGTCTCATCTTCCTTCATCTTCAGACTTTCAAACTTCGATGTTAGAAGCTGAAGTCTTGACATCTTAACTCTTGATGTTCCTTCATGTGTAGCCTTCAAAATATCCCACGCCTCCTTAGCGACTTCACAGGTATTGATTAACCTGGATATATTCTTATCTACTCCATTGAAAATTGCATTTAGAGCTTTGGAATTACCAAGGGCAAGCTCATCTTCTTCCTTGGTCCATTCTTCTTCAGGTTTCAGCTTTGAGGTACCTTTATCTTTGCCAGCATCATCTTTGTCACACACAACAGGTGCTTTCTACTCTTTAATAATGACCTTCCAAGCCCTGTTGTCCAAGGATTTTAAGAAAGTAGTTATCCTTGGCTTCCAATAGTCATAATTGGATCCATCCAAAATAGGGGGTCTGTTGACAAATCCTCCAACTTCTTTGTCCATCTTTACACCAGAAAGTAACTTCCCTAGATCTCACCCAGAGACAGACAGGATGCTTGCTCTGATACCAATTAAAATTCTGGTATCAGACGTGTAATGTTAAGTGCGATATCACAACAACACACTCTGCACAATAGACAAATTAAACAGCAGAATAACACACCAAATTGTTCGCCCAGTTCGGTCTAACTACCTACGTCTGGGGGCTACCAAGCCAGGGATGAAATTCACTACTTGTAGAATTAAATTACAGACTCAACAACCCAGTTGACAATCTCCTAATCTTAATTCCTACTATTGACTTTCTACCTAAGAAACCACTTAGATATGAGAACACTACTCAATCCCTAAAACACTTCAGTAAAATAATTCAAAGATCACACACTTTGAATAACACTACTTGATTCTGCTTCACAGCTTTGATCAAGAACAACTCAAACCAACAATACCAATTCACACTCGAATGGTTTACAAAACATACACGAAGACACAATCGACACTCAATCTTTAGCTCTCTTTCTTCGTTACTTTTCCTTCATTACAGATGCGCTTTATATAGCTATCTGAATTGGGCTTGGACCTGCTACAATATCTGACTTGATTTGTTATTTAAAACTGAATCTTCAAAACAGATTTCCTCCTAAAATCTTTTCAAATCTTCAACCTTTTAAATCTCCTACAAATCTGCATCAAATCTCTATGCAACAGAGAATATCTATCCCAAGATATTCGCATCCAATGAGACTACCTGCTCTCCACAATTCCAGCTAACACGCAAACCCTAACAATATCACAAAACCTGATGTTATTAATTCTGCATATCTAATGCCACAACATCGCTTGAGACATCAGACATCCATCTTAAGCAACTTAAACACTTAACACAGCCCAGTGTTAAGACTCAATGTTGTGACATCACCACCTTAACATCAAACATTGAACAACCTTTGTTTTACCAAAATTCCAGCCAATCCAAGAAACTAACACTTTGTACCTGCTGGCACATAACCTGTTTATTTTAAGCTTACACAGAAACCTCCACCGACACAGATATCTGTTTCTAAACGTAAATATCATTCACAAATTCCACTTGATTATCCTGTTGCACATAAACCCAAAGTTGTTAAACACTCTAGGAAAACTAACAAAAAAGGACCCAAAAAGTGGGTACCTAAGGAAAAGATAATTTATGTTGCAGACATGCTTAACAGCTCAATTGAAACACCAATCATGGTACTTGGACAATGGTTGCTCGCGACACATGACGGGAAAAAGGCATATGTTCCAAAGTTTGGAACTTAAGCCTGGAGGCTTCGTTGGTTTCGGAGGAAACCAGAAAGGAAAAATCATTGGCTCTGGAACTATCGGTAATGGTAAACTTTCCTCTATTACTAATGTTCTTCTGGTTGATGGTTTGATGCATAAATTATTGTCTATCAGTCAGCTTAGTGACAATGGTTATGATATTATATTTAATCAAAAGTCCTGTAAGGCTGTTAGTCAGAAAGATGGCTCAATCCTTTTTATCGGAAAGAGGAAAAACAACATTTACAAGATTAGACTTTCTGATCTCAATGAACAGAATATCAAATGCTTAATGTCTGTTAATGAAGAGCAATGGGTATGACATAGACGTTTGGGCCATGATAGCATGAGGAGGATTTCTTAGCTAAATAAGCTTAAACTGTTCAGAGGCTTACCAAACCTGAAGTTTGCTTTAGATGCTCTTTATGAAGCATGTCAGAAAGTCAAGTTCTCTAAAACTTCCTTCAAAGCAAAAAATGTTGTTTCCACCTCTAGACCGTTAGAACTTCTACACATTGATTTGTTTGGACCAGTGAAAACTGCTTCAATCAGTGGAAATAAGTATGGATTAGTTATCATTGAAGACTATAGTCGTTGGACATGGGTAAAGTTCTTGAAACACAAGGATAAGCCTCATTCTGTGTTCTCTACCTTTTTCTCTCAAGTGCAAACAAAGAAGAATTACAAAATAGTCAAAGTCAGAAGTGATCATGGCGGAGAATTTAAGAACAGATACTTTGAGGATCTTTTTTATTCTCATGGCATTTCCCATGATTTCTCCTGTCCTAGAACTCTACAACAAATTGGAGTTATAGAAAGGAAGAATAGGACTTTGCAAGAAATGGTTCGTACTATGATCCAAGAAAATGATATGGCTAAGCATTTCTGGGCAGAGGCAGTAAACACAACATGTTACATTCAGAACAGAGTTTCTGTTAGACCTATTTTGGGTAAGACTCCTTATGAATTGTGGAAGAATAGAAAGCCCAACATATCCTATTTTCATCCTTTTGGATGTACATGTTTTATGTTAAACACTAAGGGGAATCTTGGCAAGTTTGATTCTAAGGATCAAAAGTGTTTGTTGTTAGGATATTCTGAACGCTCAAAAGGCTACAGAATCTATAACACAGAAACCTGAATTGTTGAAGAATCAATTCATGTTATATTCAATAATAAGCTTGACCTTAATAAGTCAAAGCTAGTTGAGAAACTTCCAGATTTAGAAATCACCTTCTCAGAATCTAAGGATAAAGACTCTGGAGATAAAGACACAGGTGCTGAAACTAAAGACTTAGAAACAACTCAATCAGAAACTGCTGTTGGTCCATCTCATCAGAAGAAAAGCAGACCAAGAACTTTTCATTCTGAAGAATTGATTCTAGGAGATAAAGACGCACCAGTCAGAACCAGATCTTCATTCAAACCTTCTGAAGAAACTCTTCTTGGCTTGGTCTTTCTCAACGAACCAACATCTATAGATGAAGCTCTTCAAGACAACGACTGGATTCTGGATATGGAAGAAAAACTAAATTAATTTACCAGAAATGATGATTGGGATCTTGTTCAGAAACCAAAAGGTGTCCACGTCATTGGAACCAAATGGGTATTCAGAAACAAGCTCAATGAAAATGGTGAGGTCGTAAGAAATAAAGCACAACTGGTAGCACAAGGTTATAGTCAGCAAGAAGGAATAGACTATACATAAACCTTTGCACCAGTTGCCAGGTTATAATCTATTCGTCTCTTAGTTTCTTTTGCTGTAAATCATGACATCACTTTATATCAGATGGATGTAAAGAGTGCATTCTTAAACGGGTATATTTTTGAAGAAGTGTATGTGCACCAACCTCCTGGTTTTGAAAGTTTTGAAAACCCATATTTCATTTTCAAACTTAAGAAATCGTTATACGGTCTAAAACCAGCTCCCAGAGCTTGGTATGAAAGGCTAAGTAACTTTCTTTTGGAAAATAACTTTACCAGAGGAAAAGTTGATACAACACTCTTTTGCAAAACCTATAAAAATGACATTTTGGTTGTGAAAATTTACGTTGATGATATTATATTATGTTCTGCTAATACTTCCTTGTGCAAGGAATTTTCTAAGTTAATGCAGGATGAATTTGAAATGAGCTTGATGGGAGAACTAAAGTTCTTTTTGGGAATTCAAATTGATCAACAAACTGAAGGAACATATATTAATCAAAGCAAATATACCAAGGAACTTTTGAAGAAGTTCAACATGTCAGAATGCAAGCCAGCAAAAACTCCAATGCATTCTATATGTATTCTAGAGAAAGAAGAGGTAAGTGGTACGGTAGAGCAGAAGATATTCAGAGGTATGATTGGTTCTGCATCTATATCTCTAAGTTTTAATGATAACAAGTCAGTATTTGTGTGAGAACAATTTTGGTACCCTAACGTTTTGTTATTGTGTATCTTTAGCAAACATCTTTGATTCTGACTCTTGAACGTGAAACGTTACATGTTTCTGAATATATTGATCTAAATCGCTTCTGCTCAAACTCACGGATGAGAAGCTTCTAAGAAAACTTTATGTTGCTTCTTCAACGTTCTCTTGGCTCTTGCTTCTAACGTGTGCCTTTGATCAATTCACTTCTGAAGACTGCTCAAGCTTCCGAAGATTAAACGTTGAAGGTTCTAAAAACTCTTAAGCATCTCAAGTCAGATATTGATGTGATCAAGCTTCTTATTGGTGATTTAAGTTTCTGAACTCAAACAAAATCAACTCTTCTAACTCATGTTTCAAACAACTATTTATCCAGAAGCCACTGAAGAAAAGAAGATAAGAACGAGTTTATACGTGGGAAAAATAGTACAAGGTACAAACCAATATTCCTTCCACTAAGCGAATTTCGTGGAGTAAGGAAATTGAGGTAGTAAGATTCTTGTCCCCTCCGTTTCAAACCATTACTCAAGTCGCCAGCTCATTCATGAAGAATACCAGATATACCCTTCAACGGATTTTTTTTACTGGCTATATAAAGACTTGAAGAATTACTGCAAGCAAGAAAAGCAAGCAAGCAAGCAACGAATTATCTAAATTTGTTCATAATTTTCTTTAAGTGTAGTGTGCTTTTAACTTGTTTATACCTACTTGTGTATAAGCAATCTTTGTAAACACACTTTGTAATCAAACTGTTGTTTGTATTTTCTTAAGGGACCAGTTAGGTCAGAATCCTCGAGAAGACATAGACTGTGTGTCTGTGGTTTGTTAGTCACCAGCGGTTGCTAGTGCAGTTGTAATCAAACTGTTGTTTGTATTTCCTTAAGGGACCACTTAGGTCAGAATCCTTGAGAAGACATAGACTGTGTGTCTTTGTGGTTTGTTAGTCACCATCGGTTGCTAGTGATGTTGTAATTAGTTGTTTATAGTGGATTAAATCCTTGGGTATAAGGCGAAATCACATTGGAGGGTGGACTGGATTAACTTTGAGATTTTCAAGTGAACCAGTATAAAAATCAAAGTGTATTTCTCTTTTTTGTTCATTAGCGGTGATTTTTATTGAGTGAGTAAAAAGCTTTTGTTTTTGAAAACCCCAATTCAAACCCCAATTTCTTGTGTTTTTCTCACCTTCATAAAATCTACCAGCATGCCTCATTACGGAACTTTCCACAATAGTGTCCAATTCCAACCAACTACTAATACCCTCCCAAACTTTAGAAGCAAAATGACATTCACAAAGAATATGATATAAATCTTCCTCTAAAGAAAAACAGGAAACACAAGATAAATCCACTTGGTTTAAGATAATCTCCTTTGTATTTAACTCCTTCTTGGAAGGCAACCTATTATTAAAAAGACGCCACCCAAAATTATGAATTTTGGATTGAACCTTCGTCTTCCAAAGTCTATGATACTGGACCAGAACTTCTTGACAGACAATGTTGACAGACTGATAAGAACTCAGTCCCTTATAGCATGAACTCACCGAAAACAGCCATGACGAATCTCCCTTCCAAGTCACACTATCCTCCACGTCCTTCTTCAACAAAACTGAATATAATAATCTCCCAACCTCCGGTCTTTTCTGATATAGCAACAGACCTGCTATCGGAACATGACTGGCTACCATCGTCAAATTCCAACTCTAATCCTCGTTCAACCACCTGCCACATTCACAAACTGCTACAAACCTGTCAACAAAAGGCTCGAAAAGAGAGAAGAAAGAGAGAAGTGTGAAAAAAATATCATATTTCTTCTGTTTAGCTAGAAAAGAAAGAAGAGGTTCAAAAGCATGGGGTCCACACCATTTTTATTTTTGTCCTATAATGCGGAATAAAGTCATGGCATGATTAAGATCAAATGTAATAATATTTGTTCTTATCAGTTTAATATAGTTTAATATCTTATACTTGGGTTAATAAATATAGGTTATTTTATAATATTTTTTAACTCAACTCTTTTTTACCCTTTCAAATAGTAATAAATAATAGATAGTATAATAAAAAAGAAATATCATTAATGTTATATTAGAATTGTAAGATGATTTATAATTTATTTTTTTTTATACAAATTATCTTATAATTTAGTACAAAGGAAGTGAATACAAATGGAAAGAAGAAGAAAATCTCTCAAGCTAATTTGTCCAAAATTAATTGAAAACTTAAGTGATTAATTTTCGTACTAACTAATTCATAGATACAGAGTATTTGAGTATACTTACTTTTTTTTTCTTATTCTATATATAAGTATGTACCATGATTCAAATTTATCCTGAAAAAGATTATCATGTTTAGTGGTGAACATGTTTCCAACATAATTAACTCCAATGTAAATAATATTACTTATAACATAAAGAATTTTTTTTTTTTTGGGTAGGATGCATTATATTTATGAATGAATGAAATGGAAGTAAAAGTAATAAACAAGTCAAATTATGAGAGTCAGATTGATTGCGAGTGCACCCTTATTTCACCGGCAATAGGATTCATATGCGTACGAAGTTAAGGACACTGTCCTGTCTTGTAAGATTGTATCACAAGTTGACATTAAATGCATCTTTTGTTTTAAACTGAGACTGAAAAATTGTTGGTTGAATCGGGGACGGATCACATCAAATAAATTTTTACACAAACTTGGTTACTATTTATAAATAAATTTAATGTTTTTTTCATTCAATAATTGATTTATGCTGTAATATAATCTAAGTTGTCCACAATTCTAAATTAGTTAGGGTTAGAGTTTGGGATATTAGTTACTTAATATACAAGTAACATAGTTGTATATATACACATAATTGTAATTCAGTTTTTACCATTTTTCAATAATAACAATTCATTAATTACTTTTTATTTTCTCTGTCATTCTCTCAATCAATATGTCTCACGCACTAACAAATTGGTATCAAAGTCAGGTTCGTCTTCTTGATCGTGATTTCAAGAATTTCACGTTGGTGGTCGTGTTTCTTGGGATCGTAAATCGCATTTGCAGCAAAATTGAATGATACCAATGGCATTCTAAATTCTCTTCCAATTCTTGACTAAAAAAATTGGAACCAATGGAGTAAGCAGATGAAGTCTTTGTTCGGTTTTCATGAAACCCTATAAGTGGTCAACAATGACATCCCTGAGCTTGCTGACAATGCAACTGATGCTCAGAGAGTCATTCACAAGGATGTGAATAAGACAGATTGCAATGTTGCATATTGTATTCAATCTACAATAGACACGGTGAAATTTTATCGGATTTCTCATGCGGAATCGGTAAAGGAGACTTGGAATATTCTTGTCAAGTATTACGAAGGAGGTGAGAAGGTTAAATTCCTAAAATTGCAGATGTTGCAAAGGCGGTATGAATGACTGCATATGGGAGAAGAAAAAAATTGAAAGTTATCTCTCGAAGGTGCAGAATCTTGTCCATCTCATGAAAGATTGTGGTGAAACCGTAACTGATAAGATGATAATTGAGAAGGTAATGCGTACGTTAACCTCTCACTTTGATCACGTTATGGTAGCCATTCAAGAATCCAACAATCTTGAAACCATGAAACTGGAAGATTTGGTTGATTCGTTGGAGGGAAATGAAATGAGGATTGTTGAAAGAAAAAGTGTTCAAGATTTGATACAAGCACCACAGGCTCAGACATGGAAGAAACTTGGTGGTTCCAACAATTTCAAGAGCAAGGGAGACAAGAATCAGAGTAAAAAGTCTTGGTCGAACCCTTAAAAGCATAAGGTTGATAACAGGGCTTCTGAATCCTCCAATATAGGAGAAGGAAACTCCTATCAGAAAGACAAATAAGAGAAAAAAGGTGTTCATTGCTATGACTGTAAAATGTGGGGTCAAAAAAGATACTGGAAACATAGTTATTCAAATGAGCAATCGAGGAAAAGCTATGATCAAAGATGTACTCTATGTACCCGGAATGAAGTGCAACATGCTAAGTGTTGGACAACTTGTCGAAAAAGGTTTCTCAGTGGTTATGAAAAATGGAGCCTTGGAACTGTTCGACATCCAGAATAGTTTCGTCTTAAATTCTCCTCTGTCGAAGAACATGACATTTAAGACCATGGTCAGTTCGACTGAGGTACAATGCCTCAAAAGAATTGTCGACCACAAGAAAAGTTGGTTGTGACATTTGAGGTTTGACCACTTTAATTTTAGGTCACTCAATCAACTGATTACTTAACATATGATAAATGGTATACCAAGTCTTGAGATGGCCGACAATCTCTGCAAAGGTTGCTTAGTATGGAAGCAATCCAGAAAGTCTTTTATTTTGACTATGTCAATAAGGTCCTCTTGCATACTAGAAGTATTACATTAAGATGTATGTGACCCATTTGAAGATCATACCATTGGTGGAAACATGTATTTTGTCTCATTTGTCGATGAGTATAGTCGAAATATTTGGATCTATGTGATCAAGCGCAAAGGTGAATTATTTGAAATCCTTAAGAGATTCAAGATGCTTGTCGAAAACTAGAGTGAGAAGAAGATCAAAATTCTGCGAACAGATGGAGGTGGTGAATACACGTCCAAGATGTTTGAAGAGTTTTGTGCAGAACATGGTATTGATCATGAGGTAATTGCTCCTTACATGCCTCAACATAATGGAATATTAGAAAGAAGAAACAGGACCATATTGGATATGGTAAGACGCATACTGAAGCAGAAGAATTTGCCAAAATTATTATAGGGTGAAGTTGTCACCACTGTTGTTTATATTCTAAACAGGTTCTCTACCAAGAAGCTAAAGAACAAGGTTCCTGAAGAAGTGTGGAGTGGCAAACAACCATCAATGAGTCATATGAAGGTGTTTGTCTCTATTTTCTACAAGCATGTTCCTGATGTAAGAAGAAGGAAGCTTGATGATAAGAGTGAACCTATGATCCTCGTGGGATATCATAAGACTGGAGCATACACGGTATTCAATCCAATGAACAATAAGATTGTGGTGAGTCGAGACATTGTGATTGATGAGAATTATGCATGGGATTGGAATTCATGTGATTCAACTAACAAGCCATTGATGAGCTATAGAGTCTATGAAGATACATCTAAGAAATCAATTGGGAATTTCTCTATAAAAGAAATTAATTTACATAAGGATGTTGGTAAATTTCTTAAGTCTTTGAAAAATAAGACCAAAGAAGTTAGTTCCACTTCATCTGGAAATGTCAAGAGTACCATCACCATGGTTGAACCTTTTGGGGGAAAACCTGTCACTAAGAAGATAATGATCACCAATTTAAATCCCGAGAAAAAAATGAAAGATAGAAGTTGTAGTTGAAGAACTAACGGAATCAAGTGACTCTAGAGACTCAAGTAATTCCGAGTCAGATTTGGACTGCTTGGATTGAAGCTGAAGTTTGGAGCCTTCTGCCTGAAGATTGCAGGCTGGTGATTACAAATGTTTTTGCTTCATTTTAACCCTTGTATTTAGACATGTTTTGTTTCCTTGTCATGGATTTGTAATGGCTCAAATAATTTATTCTGATTCTCTAGCATCATGATCAAACATTTGTCCTTTAATTATTGACAATTATCCACTCCTGATTTGTTGTGTATGTGCTAACATACTAACCATTGAGTTGACTGACCAATCTTTTTGAAGAACACCTTTTCTAAATTGTGGCAAAAAGGGGGAGTACCAGTGTGTGTAGTGGAATGATGTGACTAACTTGACTATTGAATTTATGATGTATAAGGATCTTCAACTGACCTGATATATCCTACTATGTTTAGTATTGACTGAGATGTTTGGTACTATCTAATATAGTTTTCGTGTGCACATATGTTGAAGCATCTGGCCTAGCATTTGGTCCTCATCCTTGTATGATGATAAGTGTGTTAGTAGTAGCTTCTAACTTTTTAATACTGACTACTAAATGTATGCACATGCATGAATAATCCACCTTGAATGATTTCATGTTCATTATTTATGGAGAAATGTGTGTAGCAAACTCATAATATTTTGTGTGTGTGTGTGTGTAACTACCTCATGATTTATGAATTGTGCTTTGTGAAGGTGTGAGAAAGACACAAGAAAGTGGGGGGGGGGGGGAGTTTAATTGTCTTTTAACTCTTAAATACTTTTCGCCTCTTATCGTTAATGCGCTAAGAGAATATCAGAGTTGCGTTGAGAGACTCTGACTTGCGATGCGTCATTCAGATTGTGCGATGCATAAAGCATAAGCAACAAGGAGAATCTGAATTAGCGATGCATGAATCAGACTTACAATGCAGAACTTATCAGCGTTAAGTTGCAAGGTTCTGACTTGCCATGCAAGGTTCTGATAACTGATACAGAAACATAAATAATAAATCAAAGCATAATCAAGAGTAAAGAACACAAGATATATCCTGGTTCCCTTGAGCAATTCTCAAGTTAGTCCAGTCCACCCTTCCAAGGTGATTTCGCCTTGATCACAAGGACTTAATCCACTATAATCAGAACCGATTGCAGATGCACGGGCTAACGCCGGTGACTAACAACCTTCACAACAGCAGCTGTGACTAACCCACAATGAACCGTTCAGTGATCCAAGTTAATGGATATAACGAACATTTACCTAATAGAATCCAATCTCGCAAGATCTCATATCAGGATTTTCACAGGTAAATGTTCAGTGATCCGAGTTAACGGATATAACATTTACTGACCATTCTTCCAGGATTTTCAATGACTTCCAGTGATCTCACAAGAGTCTGACTCACAATTGGTCCTCTTTGAGATATGACTATCATTGACCATATTTCAGGATTTCCACAATGACACCCAACCATTGTCCTCTCAAGTCTCCGATCACACTGATCACCTGAGGAATCCTAATTCACATAGAATTAGTTGTTTTGGAGATTACATTGATTGCTTCTAAATAAGCTGACAAACTCCTAAGTTTAAGTACATATGAACACGGAGTGTTCTAGCAAGCTATGAGCAACGACTCCTTGCTATCTTCAGATTCTACAAAGATGTATGTTGATTTGACAGTTGATGACATCTTGTAGATCTTCTTTATCTTCTTCGTTGAGCAAGCTTCGAGCAACAACTCCTTGCTTCAGATCTTCAATATAGCTCAGATGATGAAGTGGTTGATGACTTGATTATTTGCAACAATGTCTTGGATCATCAACTTCCGTACTCTCTGATTGTTGTTGTGTTGATAGATGATTCTTTTTGTTTCAACAATAATGGTTGTGTTTACATTTTAACAGCAACAACTGTGTTTGACGATGGTGATCTTGATCGTGAAAACTGACTTTAACACGCACGATCCACGATATCTCAGAAGCACTTTCTTCTTTCCTTTATATAGCCAAGTGAAAAATAGAGTCGTTAAAGAGTCGTTGGCTATTTGAAAAGATTCGTTATGCAATGATGAAAGTTGTACTGCCATATCTTCTTTTTACTGTAGAGGTGATGGGATAGATATTTTTAGTACGGTGTACAGTCATTGCTAACGATAACATTTGTCTTTAAATCTTTAGAGGCTTCTGATGGTATTTAGTTGAAGCATGAGTAGAGACTTTAGTTGGGTCTTCAAAATCTTAAGTCTTCAGTCTTCAGTACTTGCTTATTCCGAGTCTTGTCTTCAGAACTTCAGCACTTGTCTTGAAACCCTTTGTCTTCATAGCTTCAAGTCTTCAGAGTCTTCAGAACCTTGTTCACTCAGAACGTGTCTTCAGAGTCTTCAGCACTTGATCATTTGAATCTTAATCTTCAAAACACTTCAGTCTTCAGAGGCTTTCTGAACTTGGTTTTCAGAGCCTTCGGCCTTCAGAACTTCAAGTAATTAGAGTCTTTAGCACTTGGTTCTTCAGAGTCTTTCTTCAGGAGCTTTGCTTATCTTCAGAGTCTGAAACACCTTCAGAACAGAATCCACAAGAGCATTGCAACAGTAGAATCGACATCCGTGGATCTTTCTGCATGTTACCAGATACAGAAGCAAACTTGCTTCTTGTGACTTGTGTTACACATAGTAACTCGTATGTAATCTTTTACACACATCTTTGCACATGTTTGTTTGATCTAATATCTTTAATAATTATGATCTACACAGAAACAAACATTAGAACATAAAATAGTTCTTTCACAAATACTCATTGTTATCATCAAAACATAGAGATGACTTACAGAGACAACTCTTGTTCTTACACTTTGTCCTGTGTTGCTTATGTTGTTGATGTATACTCTGATGTTAGGAGATTGGTTCTTCTGCTACTGCTGTTCGTCTAAGTATATCTTTAACACTTAGCTGCTTTTCAGCTTGAAGAGTTGTTTTGCCAAGATTTTTCAAAGCTGAAGATTGTTGGTTCTTTTGGAATTAGCTTCAAGATGCAAAACAACATGGAGTTTGTTCAAGATAGTTCTGGTACATAAGGGGCACATGTTTAACACAATGTTTCAACATGTATGCTGCAACATCTGGTCTCTGGAAACAAACAAATGGTATTGCAATTGGTTCATAATTTTTCTATCCAAGATACTCTCAACAAAGAAGATCTACAAGTCATGGAGAAAAGCTTATTTGGATGTGCTAGTGTGTTATATCAAACACGGTGTTCCAGCATGTGAAGTGCAACATCTGGACTTGTCAGCAGACCATAAGGGATGTTGTTTGGTACAATTTTTTCTGATTGGATTTCAATAAGGTTTGTTGCAGATTTGTTAGCAATGTATGGTTGATTTGTTTAACAATTCTTTAAGATCAAATTAAAATTTAATGGAGATTTAATTTGAATTTGAATGTAACAAATCATATCTTTTGGAGAGTTTTATGGAGAAATAAATTCCAACAAGATTTTCTATTATTCTAGACGAATTTAAATCATAGATTCATAAGGAAAAAAGAACCCATAAGACACTGCTATATAAGGAGACCCACTCTCATGTTTTAGTTAATAGTTTTGTACACTAGATTAAGTTTTTTGTGTCTAGGGTTTGTGAGTCTTTTCTTTCTTGTATTTCATTCTAATGTCCTCATAAGAATTAATCTTGAATCTATTGTCGTACACCACTATATGTTTCAGTGGTTTGGCATAGTCGTTGGTTTGTCTTAGTTAAGTTGTAAATTCTACAATCAATAGACTTGTTATTGTGGTTGATTACTAGGGGTTAGTGATTGAAGAAAGTTAGTGGGTTATTATATTTAGGAGGAAACCTAAATAGAAAATCACTAGGATTAAGGAGAGGCATAAAACTTCATACGGTTTGAAGGTTCTTATAAGACTAATTGTTCTAGTTTGAAGTAGTGAATTTCCTTTCTTAGGTAAAGTTCCCCCCATGCATAGGTGTGGTTTCACCAAATTGGGTTACAAATCTCTTGTGTTATTTTACAGCTTTCTGCCTTGTTTATTATTGTTGTCAAACTGTTCTTAAATGGGTTTTAAAAGTTGGACAAGTTGTCTCATCATCTGGTCCAACATCTGTCCCTTAAAGAATTAAATTTTCATATGTCAATGATGCAAATAAGGTCAGTTGAATCACTTTATGCCTATATGAAGATGATTTATTAACCACATATGCAGATGAAAGAGAGATAAGAAGATTCAATTTGAAGCTGATGCAGGAATTTGAAATGTCTACCCCAGGGAATTTGTCACATTTCTTAGAGATGGAGTTCAAAGACACATGTGAAGGATTGTTCTTACATCAAAAGAAGTATGCTCAAGATATCTAAAATAGGTTTAATATGAGCAACTATAATGCAGTTGCCACGCCATCGGAGACAGGAGCAAAGTTGAGGAAGGATACAAATGATGAGTTTGTAAGTGCAACATTGTACAAAAAACTCATTGGATTCTTGATGTATCTTTGCAATACCAGACATGATATTTGTCAAAGTCTCGGGTTATTGAGCAGAGTCATGGAGAAAACCCAAAAATGTCATCTCACTGTAGTTAAAAGAGTGTTGAGATACATAAAGGGTACGATTTATCATGGTGTGCTGATCCCAAAGCAAAATAAGACCAACACAGATGCAGAGGTATATGGCTACACTGATTCAGATTTCAATGGAGATCAAGACGAGAAGAAGAGTACTGCAGGCTACATATTCATGATCGAAGGAGCTCCAATCTTTTGGAGTTTAAGGAAACAAAGCATTGTTTCTTTGTCTTTGTGTATAGCTAAGTACGTGGCTACATCATATGCAGCATGTCAAGCATTATAGATAGAGATGCTGCTAGAAGAGCTGAAGATAATGGAACCAAAGAAAATGAAGCGGTTTATCGATAACAAGTCATCTATCAACCTAGTCAATCATCCTATATGTCATGGTCGAAGTAAACACATAAAAACGAGGTATCATTTTCTCAGGGTTCAAGTAAATAAAGGAAAACATGAACTTGAGCATTGCAAGATAGAATGGCCACTAGCTGATATAATCACCAAACCCCTAAAGAGTGTCATATTTCATGAGATGAAGAGAAACATCGAGATCAAAAGTCTTGAAAACATGAATTAAGAGGTGTGCTAGAATATGTAATCCATTGCTTCATTTAGTAGTTTGTGCTCGACAGATTGTGTAACCTAGTCAGAGTAACTGTAGAGTCAGATGTATTCAACAAAATTGAATACAACATATCATTATTATGTTGAAGTGTAACTTTGTATGTTTTGGGCTTGGGCTTTGGTTGCTTATAAATAGGTATGTTGTTGTAATTTCAATATATAATTTTCATAGTTAATAATTTTCACAATTATTATCATTCTCTCTTTTATCTTTTCTTCATCATCTTTCTTGAAACCCCTAACTGTGCCAACATACAATATTTGAAATTTCATGTGTCTTATTTATGTCATGTTTTTCAGTTACCACCCATACAAAAAAACATCTATATTAGTATATTACCATTTTACATTCTTTTGTTTTCTGTTTTGGGCCCTACATGTTGTAAGCCCATTTTCTCATTCTTGTAAATACCGACCCTGCATAATGAACCCTATATTCTTTTTCTAATTAATGAAAAACTTTTATTTTCACATTAAGTTTCCTTTCTGTGGTTCCAATGGACCAATTTGGCTTAAGCCAAAACACTGTAATATGGTTTAGAAGTGAAACCCTAAGGTTTTAATTTCCCTCTTCTACTGTCGCATCTCTTATTTCTTCGTTCAACAATGTCACCGTCCTCTGAATTCAATGATACCAAGCACAACAAACAACCCACAATCGATGACAAACCCACCTCCAAAATCATTAAATAACATCTAGATCCATAAAAACCTTTATTTCCTCCATCCGAGCGAAAACCCAGGTGTCATTCTCGTTGCAAACCCCCTCACCGATCAAAACCATCACAATTAGAGCAAATCAATGAATTAAGCTCTCTCCTTCAAGAACAAGACCATGTTCATCAATGGCAAACTCCCAAAACCTTCACCGTTGGATTCTGATTTTGACTTTTGGGAGAGATGCAACAACATGGTCATCTATTGGATCACTCACACTCTCTCTCCTCATATCTTATAGAATGCAATTTGCATAAAATCCGCATTTGAACTCTGGAAAGATCTTGAAGATCGATTCACCAGAGGTAACTTCTTTAGGGTTTCAAATCTTCTCCGAAATTTTAATTATATCAAGCAAGGTGATCACACTCTTTTAATGTACTTCACTGACATGAAAATTCTATGGGATAAATTGGAGGATCTTTGACCTACTCCAATTTGTTTTTGTCCAATTCAATGAAAATGCTCACTTTCAACTTCTATCAGATATTTCATGAACACATTGTACATAATTTGCTTCCTCAAGGGTCTCAATGGGAATTATGCAAACATTCGTACCCACATCCTCTTGATGGACCCTTTCACTTCAATTCCCAGGGTTCACTCTCTCGTATATCAACAAGATTCCAATCCCTTTGAGAAATTTTTGGATTCCACGGCATTCTTTGTCAACACAACACTCCCAAATACCAATCCAAGGGTAGATGTAGAGGTAATCGCACCCCAATGTTATGTACTCGTTTCCATAAAACTGACTATACCATCAAGAATTGCTATTTCAAACACGGTTTTCCCCCGCTTATCACCCTAAAATCCAGAAAGACAAAACCAGCCCCTCAAACTCAAGAACTCCCTCCACGACCATGAATAATAACAATGACAACCCTTCATCAAATGACATCAACCTTTCTGTCTCTAAATAAGAATATTAATACCTAGTGAACTTCTGAAATCATCAAGATCATAGTTATCCCACCCCAACAAGCAGACTGATGCAGATCTTAACAGTCACACTGTCTCAAGAACCCACAAACTGTGTAATAACTTAACCTTACCATTTGTTTGGATTTTAGATTCAAGGGCTAGCGATCATGTATGCCCTCATTTTCATTCATTCAAAACTCTCTTTAAAATTAAACTTATTTCTATGTGTTTTCCAAATGGGATAAATATGATTCATATTATCGTGGCACCATTCAATTCTAAGATCACTTCATTATACATATTGTGTTGATTTTTCCTCAATTTCATCTAAACTTAATGTCAATTTCACAACTTACTAAACAACTCAATTTTCAACTTACTTGCTCCCCTGAGTCTTGTTACATCTAGGATTTGTCTACCTAGAAGATGGTTTGACATGTTAGGCTACTTAACAACCCCTACATTTTCTAGAATTCTCCAAAGGGTTGTAGCCTAATGGATTTCAAGTCATCTGGTGCCACCAACAATGTCACAGTTGATCACAATCAATTTGTTAGTAATACTGTAAGATCTACACTTACTATCACCTTTGATAAATGACACTTTAAACTAGAACACCCATCTAATCCTATTTTAAAATATTTATGTAATAGATTTACATACATTTTTGGTAATAAAAATATTGTTTGTGATCACCGTCATATGGCCAAATAAACAAAACTTCCCTTTCCTCATAGTGACATTGTTTCTGTTTAATGTTTTGAACTTTTACAAATGGACATCTGAGGTCCTATTAGCACTAATTCTATAAATGTTTATCGATATTTCTTAACTATAATGGATGATTTCTCTCTTTACTTGGGTTTTTTTTGATGAAAAACAAAGCTGAAACTAGGACATGTATTAAAAAAAATTTAATCTTCATTTCTACACAGTACTCGACCAAAGTAAAAACCATAAGGAGTGGCAGTGGATAAGAATTCAAAATGAAATTCATATTATCCTCCTTAGAAATTTTACATCAAACTTCTTCTGTAGAAACACCCCAACAAAACTCTATTGTTGAAAGAAAACATCGCCATCTATTAAATGTCATTAAAGCTTTACATTTTTAATCACATCTCCCAAAATCCTTTTGGTCATATTCTTTATTACATGATGTTTTCATTATTTACCCCTTCCCACCCTTGTTCTCAACAATAATACACCTTATTATCTCATTTTCAATCAACCTCCCACCTTTCTTAACCTAAAGGTCTTTGGTTGTCATTCTTTCGCGTCTATATTAACACTAAAGTGAGACAAGCTAGATCCTAGAGTAAGGAAGTCTCTTTTTTTTGGGTTATAAAACTTGGAATAATGGATACATTCTTTTTGATTTACAAACACATAATATTTTCATCTCTAGAAATGTTATCTTCCATGAATATATTTTTCCTTACAATGCTCATACCACCAACATGGTAGAGAACCACATTAATTACACTAGTGATCCTGCCTGTTTTGATGATTTTTTTTCTTACTCATTATAGCACTCTCCCCCTCCCCATGAATAACACCATATCTGTTAGTTCTCCCACACCTGAAACTGATTTTAACAATGGTAAATCTAATGAAACAACATATGTGGAAGAACCAACACATGTGAAAGAACAAAATTTAAGGAAATCCCAAACCCCCCCCCCCCCCCCCCCCCCCACTTACTTACATGATTTCCAATGTTATAATATCACCACTAATGTTACTTATCCTTTGCATAGTTTTCTTTATTATGGCAATTTATCTACTACATACTGCTCTAACTTTGCTACTATCATGGTTAACCAAGAAACACACACATATAAACATGCTGCACAAACTGATAATTGAAAGTCTGCTATGACTAATGAACTCCATGCTTTAAATACCAATAAGAAATGGATTCTCTCTAATTTGCGCCCAACTAAGAAGGCCATTGGCTGTAAATTGGTATACAAGATCATATACCATGCCAATGGCACAATTAAGCGCTATAAAGCTTGTTTAGTCGCTAAAGGTTATAATCAAATTGAAGGTATTGATTTCTTTGACACTTATTCTCCTGTTGCTAAATTAACCACAATTATATTGCTTTTACACATTACTTCTTCTCAAAACTGGAATTTTTACCAATTAGATGTGCAAATGCATTTTTACACGGTGATTCAGAAGAAGAGGTCTATATGCATTTACCTCATAAACTCTCTTCTCCCGAACCGAACCAAGTATGCAAATTAACTAAATATATTTATGGCTTAAAGCAATCTAGCAAATGGTGGTTCTTTAAACAGACCATAGTCTTAACTAGTAAAAATTACATTCAATCCTCCTCTGACCCATTCCTTTTTACCAAACATGTTAAAAATTCATTTACTACTTTGCTGATTTACATAGATGATTTGGTACTAGCTAGCAACGATATCAATGAAATTAATTTCCTAAAGTCCTTTTTGCATCAAAATTTTAAAATCAAAGACCTAGGTCAATTAAAATACTTTATAGGACTAGAAATTTCTCGTTCTCGTGCTAGTATTCGTCCATGCCAACGAAAATGTGCCTTAGAACTTTTATCTATTACAGGTTTTCTTGGTGCGAAGCCTCTTTCATCACCTATGTAGCGCAACACCCGGCTTCAGCAAGATTCTGGTGACCTCTGCCTAATCCTACACCATTCAGATAACTTGTTGGTCAGCTTATTTACCTTACAAATATGCGTCCAGATCTGTTGTATTTAGTCCAACAACTCAGTCAGCTCATGAGCAAACCCATAACTATGCACTTTGAAGATACACCGCGTGTTATCCGATATATCAAATAAGCTTCTACACTTGGTTTCTTCTATCCTGCACCTTTACCTCTGCAGTTTAAGGCACTATGTGATTCTGATTGGGCCACATGTCCGGATACCAGACAATCAACCTCCGACTATTGCATCTTTCTAGGCGATTCCCTCATTTCTTGGAAGTCCAAGAAACAACCTAGCAAGGTTTTAAAAAACGGTCGCGGTCGCCTAAAGACTTTCGCGATTTCGGTCAGTACAGGTGCTGCGTTGCAAATAACGGTCGTGGTGGTGTGAATTAATCACAACATTGCACAAAAAACTATTTTTATGTTATATAGTTTATAATAATTTAAATTGATATTTTCATTATTATAAAATATTTAAAATATATACAGTAACAAAAATATGAATATAATTTAGGAACTACTACTAATAATATTTTTAATAAAGATTTTATTTTGACCAATTAAAATAAATGAATTAATAAGTAATAACTACTCATATTAAATTTGTCAAACAAAGTTCATGATAAATTAATTATATTAAGTTCACATCATAAAAAACTACTAATACATTTTAAAGAGTTTAGGGAAAATTTATTATTTACATCACTAATCACCACATGGTAGAATGACGAGCAGGATCATAACTTTCACTATCACCTTCATCATTGTTACTTGCACTTCTTCCAAAGACATAATCAAACAATTCAGAGCTTCTTGGTGGCTCAATTTGTTGGTAGTCATATGAAGAATTTGTTGACGATTCATGATAATTCATAGGAGGTTGATTATAAAATGGTGTGTTTGAATTTGGCATGTGTGGATAATTTCCATGTGGCATGTAAGAAGGAATTTGATAGTATGATGGATAACTACCTTGACTACCTTCAAATGGTGCAACACAAGCAAAATCCCCAAATGATTGTGATAGACTTGACGAGGAAGAATCATCCAATGGAATCGCTTCATGCTTTCTACTTTTACCTCGTTTACCTCGACCTCTACTACTACCACCACCACTCATAATATCAGATAAATCTTTTTCTTTTCTACGAGGCAATAGATTTTGATCACGCCTATTATATTCTTCTTCTTGAAAATAATTAAATGACCCTTGACTCATTCCTTGACTGTCTCCCCCACTAGCTAGGTGGACTTAAACCACCATCACCACCATTGCCGTCGCTACCACCACTATTTCCCCCACTAGGTGGACTTAAACCAGCATTGCCACTTTGACTAGGTGTTTGGGCTAAATTTGAATCATCCCCAGGTATTTCTTCAATTTCATCATCTGAATCAATTGGGAGCCATTGTAAGTTTTGAGTTCCATCCAACAATGGTCCCTCTCTCTCTCTCTCTTCAATCCATGGAGATAAATAGTCTTCTTGAAATATATGATCAAGGTTGATAGGATCAAAGCTTTTATCAATGTCTTCCTGACTTCTTCTCATGGTGGTCCTCATTTTTAGCTTCATGTTGTAAAATGCAAAGACAAGTTTTTGTAGTTTTTAATACTTGAGCCTGTTTCTTGTCTTTGTATGTATGTAGCTAAAAGTACTCCAATTTCGCTCACAATTTGAAGCTGAAGTTGTTTGGCTAAGAACTTTTACAACTATTCTTTGAAGTTCAGGAGCACAAGTCCCATATATCAACCACCACTAGGGATGGCAAAACAATCTGTACCCGCAGATATCTGTGGATAAAATCCGTCACGGATATGGGGCGGATAACTTAATGGATATCCACGGATAAAATAAATAGATATTTAAATACCCGTTTGTTAATGGATATGGATACGAGTTTAATAATATCCGTGCCCGCGGATATCCATATCCGTTAATAAATTATAAAAATCATTTAAATATCATTAGTTTATTATACCTTATTGTTTCATCTTCTAAAAAAAATTACTCTTCTTATATTTCTTTCTTTTTTTTTGAAATTTTCTTTGAAGAAAATCTTTCACATTTCATTCAAATTCTATTAGTCATTTCATATTTAAATTCTTCAATACTTCATACCCCACTTCAGCAATTTCATGTCCAACAAACTAGTATCGTCATTCTTCTGTCGAAACAGTGTCTTCCTTCCTACTCCTCTGTCGTTCGCTCTTCCATCATAACTCACAATCACAATATCTTTTATTTGTTTGGTTAAAAATGAAATGTATGGATATTATGCTTGGATCTAATTATGTTTTGATGAATAAGAAGAAAATTAATATGATGAAATTTTATTGTTAAATTAAGAGCGAATTGTATGAATGTTATGTGATAATAACTTTTTGTATCTTTAAAATAAGTTTTAAAAAAAGGTTCAAAAAAATAATAAACAATATTATCCATGGATATCTGTAAATATCCGCGGATATGGTAAAACCCGCAGATAACCCGCTTAACGGATATCCGCATGGATATGGGGCGGATATGGCTATCATATTTATCCAACGGGACGGATACGGATATCATAGTATCCGTCCCCATGGATATCCATTTACATCCCTTACCACCACTCAGCTAAAACAATAATAGAAAAAATTAGCATTACTTCATAATTTCATATTAATTATCCCAAATTATAAACCATACCTGGTTTCATATGAAGCCAAGCTCTTTGAGCTTGTAAAGTTCCAAATGTCTCTTGTTTATCACGAAAAAGTAATAACTACAATGGCATATCATAGAAGTTTCCAATGAATATTTTGTTTCTAAAATTTAGTACTAAATTATAAATATATAACATAAATAAAATTTTCACCTGATTGATAGCTCTTATTTGATTATCAATATCCAATTCTAATTTGCTTATCACTTTTGTGGTCCCATCCATGGTTTCCTTAGCTACACGACTTCCATGGACCAATCCAAATTGAAATTATGGATTTAGAAAGTAACCTTAAGAGTAAATGAAAAATCAATATGTATTCAAACATTAGAATATAAAAAAAATTGAAAAGAAAAGTTTTCGAGCGTACCTGCTGAATGCAAATCAGAATGCATGAAAATCCATCTTTTGTCAATGATTGCATTATAATAGGCGTGGTAACGACAATTTTGCTCAATAGCTTGTTTGGCTCTATCAACTGCTTCATAGAGAAAACCCATTGTTGGTTTATCGTCACCATCCACCAACTTCAACATCTTAACAATTGGTTCAAACACCTTTAGGATTTCAATGGCCTTATTCCAAAATTCTTTACTCATCACAATTTTTTTTTGCTTCATATGCAACTCCTCCTGCTTTGTCTTTTCCATATTTAGAGTTCTTGTATTCATCAGAATCAAACATATTTTTCAAAGCTTGTTTCTCTTTAACAATTGATTCAAGCTGTAAATATTGTGTAGCAAAATGAGTGATCGCTAGACGAATAATTTCTTTACCACTAGTATATTTCTTCATCAAGTTTACTGTCCAAATATGGTCGTAAATAAACAAAGTTACCTTTTTAGCATCAGCTAGTACTTGTAGGACATTTGATTTTTTCCCAATGTCTTCTAAACACAAATCCAAACAATGAGCTGCACATGGAGACCAATAAAGACGAGGTCTTTTTTCCATCAATTTTAAACTAGCTGCTTTCAATGCTGCCTCATTATCAGTGACAAGTTGGACAACATACTCTTCCCCCACCTCTTCCACTATTTGGTCAAGCAAGTTAAAGTAATAATCAGTGTTTCTACTAGCAACATCAGAGGCATCAATAGACTTTAAGAACACTGTTCCATGGCTACAATAGACTAAAAAGTTCATGATATGCATGTGATTTATTCCATTTGTCCAGCCATTACACATTATACTCACCCCTCTCTCTTTCTAAATTGGCTTTAGCCCAACTATATAATCTTGCATTTCCTTACATTCTTCATTCAAGTATATCTCTGAAATCTCATAAGAAGACGGACATTTAACACCTGGTCCCAACTTTGCAGCTACAGCTAACAAACTATGTAGCCAAGGAGAAGTGCTCAAGTTCATAGGTAGACGTTCATGAATTATCAACCTTGACAATGCCTTAGCCAACTTTTTTCGAGCAGTTTTCATTATTCCTGCGCTAAGTTTTGTTTGCTTCATACTCTTACTTCTTTCTAGATCAACATCTACAGCTCTCATTCTTTGATTTCAATTTTACAATAAAGTAACGGTGAGTAAAGGCCGTAACGGTGCGGTAACGGTGTTTTGTGACCGTAACGGCGTTTCGCGGTCGTAACGGCGTTTTATTGCGGCCGTAACGGTGTTTCGCTTGTGATTTTTTTCACAGGCTTAAAACGGTGAATAACGGTATCGGAAAGCTCCAAAACCGTTTTGTCGCGGCGGTATTCGCGGTCGCGGACCGTTTTTTAAAACCTTGCAACCTAGCATTTCAAAATCATTCACAGATGCCGAATACCATACCATTGTCACCATGATTTACGAGAGCTAATGACTTACTTACCTACCACAAGATTTTAAATTGAATTTTATTTCTCCTGCACAACTCTTTTGTGATAGTCAATCTGCACGACACATAGCAGTCAACACGTCATTCCACAAAAGGACCAAACATAGAGCTTGACTGCCATATTGTCCCAAAAAAACTGCAACAAAAATTGTTTCACCTTTTACCTGTTTCGTCGCAGCAACAGCTTGCTGACCTCCTTAAAAAATCACTCGATCCTTCATCGCTCTCTCATCTTGTATCTAAACTGGATCAAAAAGATATTTACACACCAATTTGAGAGGAGTTTTAGTATATTTCTAATTTATATTAATTTGTTTTGTGTTTTTGGACCTGACATGCTGGAAGCCTATTTTTTCAGTCTTGTAAATACCGGCCTTATATAATGGACCCAATAAACTTTTTTTGATTAATGAGAGAAAAAATTCTTCACATTCAGTTTCTTTCTTTGGGTCCAATGGACCAATTTAGCTTAAGCCCAAACCTGCAATAATCTCTAAACTTTATGTTTAAGGACTGTGAGATATTTTTTAAAGGTAAACTATCTATTATATTGATGTAATCACTATTTGTTGAAACTAAACAACATATATCTCTATTGTTTGGTAGGATTTCTCTGGTTCAGAAAGCCAAAAGAAGTGGAATTCTGTCGGTTGTCGGTGAAGCAATTCAAAATGTCAATGTAAATGAGCACAAGTTTTCATGATGATCGCAATTTCTATAGCATAGGCATTGTGAAAAGTTTTGAGAAAGTATAGCCATCCAAAGTAAAGTAATAAATTGGTAAATAGATATTATTCTCACAGAGATTACTAGTCATTTCTAGAAAATATGCATCAAAAGTTTTAACAAATGATGAAAGTGGATAACCAATTTAATTAGTGATTTAGGGTTTATCAAGGTTGAATAAAAGTTGGTGTTATTGAGTAGAGATAAGGGTTGAACTATACTTCATTTAATATTATTAAGAATTTATGATATTTTGTAATGTTGCAACACTTAAGAGCAAAACTAGTCTATATGTGGTTTTCAAAACATGAATAAATAAATTGGTATTATTTTTTCTGAAAGCCAATGGAATTAAATTAAGAACACAAAATGTGTTCCTAAAACAGTTACAAGTACAAAAAGGAACATAAAGAAATTCCCAACCAACTCAAACCTAGCTACCCTCTTAGAGGGTCCATACAAAACGCTAAAAAATCAGAGTTGAGTTTACAAATTTCTTCCACATTTAACCATTTCCAAGCCCTAATCTTAATATCCCAACACAGATTATCCAAATTGAATGTGCCATTTTCGAAAATAATACTGTTTCTGCAACACCAAATACTCCAAATAATTATTAACCAGATCATTCCCATCTTCAAGCTCCCACTTGATGAGTTACCAAGACCACACCAATCCAAGAAAAATTCTATTCTATTGCCATCATATAAACTACCATAACCACACCAATCTCCAATTCTTTCCCAAATATTCTTAATCCTACTGCATCCAAAACAAAGATGCTCAACATCTTCCACTTCCAAACCACAAAAAACACAGTTAGGATTCAAGTCCAATCCTCTCTTAATTAATTCAGATTTAACCGGCACCCTCCCCCACAATACTCTCCAGCCAAAGATTATCAGTTTAGGGACAATTTTAAGTTTCCATAACCAATCGAAAGCCAATAAACTTGACTGAGAAGAAAAAGGATAGATTAAGTTCAGAGAGTTATTCACCAGCTGGTTGGATACTTCCTTAACCGATAAAGTTTTACTCATCTGATCCGACCAATTTGCTGCATCGAGCTTTCCTTCCTGCACTGTCACAGCTCCGATGAAATTTTTCAGCTCCGTTAATCTAATTCTGCTCTCGTTCTGAATCGTTGTAGACAGGCCCACTGAATTCCAATTGAAACCTTGAACATTTTCCACTTCAAAATCTCTAACATACACTTCTTTATTCAAACTGGTGCGGAAAAGATCTTCGAATTCTTTTGAAATTCTAGATCCATTCCTCCAATTCGCCGACCAAAAAGGAATATTAGAGCCATCACCCAGATCGAAAATGACTTTATCTGCAAAATAAAAACTTTTGTTAGTAAGAAATTTCCCACTATTGATGAGATCTTTCCACCACTGAGAGGAATAGTAAGATTTCTTCAAATTGTCAGCTAATATGTGATGTTGTATAGCTCCGTAATGAGCCTTCAGAAAATCCTTCCAAAGCGCCGGTTTGTCAGCCACTATCCTCCATTTCCATTTAGTTAACAGAGCATAGTTAAACTCTTCCATTTTCCTGATTTCGAGACCACCTTTGGACTTAGCAGAGCAGCAAATATCCCAACTTATCCAATGTATCTTGTACTTCTCCTCCACTCCTCCCCAAAGAAAGTTACTCCTAATAGAATCAACTTTCTGGAGAACCGCCTTAGGCGCTTTATAGAACGAGAACCAATAAGTTGGTAAGCTCGAAAGCACATAATTTATGAGCACCATCCTGCCAGCCATAGAAAGAGTTTTCGCTTTCCAAGAGTTCAATTTCTTTTTAATTTTCTCAATTATTGCATTCCAGCCACTGATCCTTCTAGGATTAAATCCTATCGGGATGCCCAGGAAAGAGAAAGAAGAGGTTTCAATTTTACAGCAGAGAAAAGATGAAGCAACATTAAGAAAATGAGGACTAACATTCAGACTAACCAACCTACTCTTATTGAAATTTACTTTCAGCCCAGAAATCAGTTCAAAGCCTCTTAAAACTGATTTAATGCTCCAAAGATTGCTCTAACTTCCTTTCCCTATGATAAGAGTATCGTCTACGTATTGGATCAGCTCCACTGTAACTTCATTATCCACTCTAAAACCTTCAAAACTACCATTATCAACTGCCTTGTTTATTAACCCTTTAAGTCCCTCGGCTACCATAAAAAAAAGGAACGGAGCTAAAGGATCCCCTTGACGGAGGCCCCTTTCAGATTCAAAATCTCGAGTGGGACTTCCGTTAACTAAAATAGAAAGATGACAGTTGAAAATTGTCGCCTCCATCCAACTTCTCCACCTAGCTCCAAAACCCAATTTCTCTAACATAAATCGAAGAAAATCTCAGCTAACACAGTCATACGCTTTCGCGAAGTCGACCTTGAAAAATATACAATTCAAGTTGTCCCTAGTAGCCATGTCCAACGTTTCGTTGGCAATCACCACCCCATCCAAGAGATTTCTGTCAGGGACAAAGGAAGATTGACAGGGAGAAATAATTTTACCAATCACTATTTTTAGTCTCTGAGCTAAGAGTTTAGAGAGAATCTTATAAATGCTGCCAACTAGACATATAGGCCTGTACTCACCAAGGGATAAAGGATTCGCGACTTTAGGGATAAGGGTCAGAAACGCAGAAGACAAAGCTTTTGGAAGATAAGCAAACTCATAAAATTCTTGAATAAAAAGGATAATGTCTGATTTCATAAAGAACCAACATCTTTTGATGAAGTTGAGGTTGTAACCGTCAGGCCCAGGACTTTTGGATCCGTCGCAACTCCATACCGCAGCCTTGATCTCTTCCTCTGAAACTGAATCTCTAATAACTTAGCATCATTCTCAGTGAGACTACTGAATAAACCATCTTCAAGAATCGGTCTTTGTTTCATAGGTTCAGAATAAGCTGATTTATAGAACCTGTAAACTTCTTCCTTCACTCCCTCCACAGAGTCCACCATGCCTTGCTCAGTTTCTACCCTGCCTATGTGTTTCCTCATTTGCCTTCCTCTAATCCACTGATGAAAATTTTTTGAGTTAGAATCCCCATCCATGATCCAGTTTCTTCTAGACTTTTGAAGTAGCAGATTGTCTTTGTAGTGCAGCTTTCTCCAAAAGGAAGCACACCTCTCAGCTCTTTCTGCGACAAGCCCCTCAACATCAATACTATCAGCAGAGTCAAGTAACCAGTCCACTTTGTTGATTTCTTCCACATCCTCTTGTAATGAAACGTCTATCCAGCCGAAGACTTGATCCCTCCAAACTTTAATTTTCTGTTTCAATAGCCTGAATTTTTCTTTAAGTACGAAGTCACTTCTGCCCACAATCTTTAAAGAATTCCATTCTTTCTCCACAAAACTGAGAAAGTCGGGATGTTCAAACCAACTGTCATTACTTTTGAACGGTTTGTGACCCCAATTTATAAGTTTAATCTTCAGCCAAATCGGGCAGTGGTCCGAAATGTCTCTGTTACCAATACTCTGATCCACCATCCCCCACTTCTGAATAATTGCGTCCTCAAACAGAAAACGATCAAGCCTACTCATCGATTTCCCATCCCCACTGAACCAAGTATACTTTTTCCCAGAAATCGGAAGATCTACCACCCCAAGAGCAACAAAGAAATCCGCAAATTCTCTCATCTCAAACGATCTAACTCCACTAGAAACACCTTTTCTTTCCCCAACTTCAGACGTAGCGTTAAAATCACCTCCCAAGATCCATAACCCATCTGAATAAGACTTCTTTAACCTAATCAAATCCTCCCATAGTTTTCTCTTGTCTCTTAATCCACACCCAGAATAAACATTAATTACATAATAAACATCATTGTTCCAAGAAATATTGATTCCTAGAAAACCAGGGCCTTTGAAGGAGCTCAAAGCTTTAACCGAATCCTCATTCCAAAGAGTAATTAAACCTCCAGAATTTCCAATAGAACCACTGAAAGACCAACCCACCTCACCATTGTTCCAAAAAATTCTAATGAAAGAATCCTCAGCCACACTAATTTTAGATTCTTGAATGAAAAATATATCTGCCTTACCTTTAGAGATTATTTGGTTGATTCTTCTTCTTTTAGAAAACGAACCACTCCCTCTAATGTTTAACGATCCAATAATCCTTGGAAAGTTGTTGAATTATCCCTCATTCCCGCAAATCGTCTTCTGTCTTCCTCTTCCATTTCTTCAATATGCTTGAGAATGTCACTAGCGCACTTCGAACCCTCCACTCCCGCCTTGATCCCTAAATCTGCAAACGCCCCTTTCAATCTACCTCTAACTTTAGATTCTAAGTTATTCCAAAATTTCTGATTGCAACACCTCACATCAGAATCAGACGTTTGCTCACAACAAAGAATTGCTCCTCCTGAAAATTTGTCCGAATCTTGTAACGAAAGTGGAGATTTATCCCTTTTCTCAGAGTTGATTGAAGAATTAGGGTTTTTGGATAACACCTCAAAATAAGAGGGATTAGAGAATTGTTCGATCGGGTCTTCCAATAACTCCACTCTTTTTGCTTTCACCCGGTCCACCTTCCTAGAAGGCCTTTTTTTAGATGTGGGCTTCCGAGACAAAGGCCCAATTACATCCGAAGCCTTTTTCATCTTAATATTCTTCTTTTTCTTAGACACCTTCTTAAAATCTTTAGCTTTAGAACCAAGTACTACACTAGCTGTAGGGCCCACCCGTTGAAGAGAAGAATCAACTCCTTCCTCGTTGACTGCTAAACGATTCCTTTCTACACACTCTTTTTCAGGGGAAAAGTGATTAAAAGCTGCTGCATGTCCTGCTTCCTCGTCCTTGTGCCTAGCCATAGAGTCAGGTACCACCTGCTCTGACTAAGCTATTGAGTTGTCGCTGTTCGTAGACTTACCAAACACCTGTGCCAAAACGTCTTCCGTCTTAGAAAACGCCGGAGCAAGAGCTAACTCGTCGTCCCCACCGTCAAGTTCCCTATCGTCACCTCTTTCTGAGTTTCCTTCATTAAAACTCCAGTTTGACTCCATCTCCGAAGAAGACGAACCGTTCTTAACTGATAAGCTATTCTTTTGTAAAACAATGCGAAGCGGCCCATGAAAATCTTCACACATCTTAATGTTGAAAACTCTCCCGTTGATTTGTATCTTAAAAGTTTCATTGATCACCATAGTACAAGGAGTTCTAACCATAAATCTAGCCACATCCATACAATCTCCCTTAAGAGTATTATCATCTGCACAAACAAAACTTCCAACCGTTTTTGCAAGAACTTCGAAGAAAGAAAAGTTCCAAGCTTGGCAAGGAGTCCCGTAGCATCTAAGCCAAGTAGCTCTTTCTTTGTCCACCACTGAGTCGTTCCATTTCTTGATCTCCGAAAACCATTGTCTCCACCAGGATTCAGCTTCTCTGATCAAGTCTTGGATTTCTCCCACTTCGGATTCTTCCAAAAGGCAATAATTAGAACCCAAAGGTGTAACTTTAATTGAAAAATACCCCTCCATCTCAAAACTAGTTCTGATGTTGTAAGTTGTTTCAGGATGAAGAACAACTCCAACATACGCCTTATTAAATCTATCCAAGTCTTCTTGTTTCAGGTCATACTTAAGAGAGGGAAGATTGTTTCCTCTTCCGCCAGTAACCGCCTCTGCAAACGTTCTTCCGGTCATCTTACCTTCTCCCTGAACCGTTATTCTTCTGTTACCTCTATCAAAATCCATTCCATGATGAACATTCAAGTGCTGCACATTGAAAGACCTCCCTCTATCCATTTTCATCTCCGGTCTAGCAAATCTTGGCACATTAACATGAAGCTTCACATTATCAATAATGATATTATCCAACTGAATCGAAAAGGTCCTGAGATCATCCACTTCCACAAATCTCGCAAATCCAAACCGCTTCCCATATTTGTTTCTCTTAGGAGGGATAACCATTTCCACTATTTTCCCATATTCCGCAAAATGGGTATAAAGATCCTTCGCCTTCATTTTGTCCGAAAACTCAGATACGTAAAACGAATAGGTTTCTAAAGCTCCATTCCTTCTTTTGATTTCTGTATTTGAGTGACAATCCCATTTTCCTGCGAAAGAAACACTCTGTCTCTTTCTGTTTGACACCTTCCTCCATTCTCCTTGCTGCATGTCTTTAGAATATCCTATTGATGATTCCATATATAAACAGTAAATTGGTATTAATGTTACATTATGTCTAAATGCTTAGTAAATCCAATCTGTTAAAATTATCATATGCTTATTCACTATATGGTTATAAATCAAATTTCTAATAATTTAAGTTACCATAAACATATAAGTGTTAAAAATGCATAAAAACCATGAGCAATCACAAAAATAATACTAATTTATTATTAAATTTCATATAACCCAATACACGGTGTTTATTTTACGGGGAGCAATAAAGACAACATAAGAAAGGATATTAAAAACAAAATCATTACAACGTATAAATAATAAATAACCAAGGACCATATCCAGAGATTCCATTGGTATTTCTGTCACAGGATCCACGAGGTTTTGCAACTCATTGCTTCTACTGTTAGGGGTCATAAATAGATGGACTCAGTCTCAAATTTATAACTTAGTGGAGGAAAAAAGTTAGATAGACACAAACCTAACACTTGGTTTTAGAAACAACCAATCATATTTTTTTTATTAATTAAAAAATAAAAAAATAATATTCTCTCTCCTTCATAATCACAACCACCCATGAATCCAAATTAAAAATAAATAAAATTTTAAATAAATTTAATATTTTCTCTCTTTCTTATTGGTTGTTTGTAACACTAAGGATTTAAGTTCGTTCCTACGCAAGTTTTCCTCCTTAGTGGAGGTGCTAAAACAAATACTTGTGACAATTTATCTTGTGAGTAAAATCTAATATTTTAAGTAATTAGAGTTTAAGGGGTGTGTTGTAGTTTGTTTCTATAACTTAAAATAACTAAGTAAAATAAAGTTAAAACAATATAAAGAGATGTTAGGGGTTATATTGCAACTATTCTACTCACATGTATTTCAGTAATCAATTATACATATTTTAATTATCAATCTATATTATTACATATTGCTCAACAATGTTATTCAGGCTTAAAATAACTTCATGATATCTATTGTATTGTTTATTTGATGATCTCTTAGTCTAATAAACAATACAGTAATATTAAGCTTCAATAGTATATGTGAATATCACATCTATATCTATCTTTAAACTTTAGTTCATGATATATGATTATCTAGATATAAATTTAACACGTCTCTCGACATCATCTAGATAAAATATCATGTTATAACAAATCAAGTCATGTTAGGCATAAACACGATCTACCCTTGTTGTGAACCTAATGGACCCTATCGGCCTCTCATAAATTCAGAAACATTATACATGTATAACATGCAATAACAAAAAGTGCAAAGATCAAATATGTTTATTTAATTAAACTAAACATAATGCCATGATCACATCAAATAAATATAAATTATAATAAAGTAAAAACCTAACCCAAATAAAAGAGGATTTAAGTACACTTGGTAGTAGTGCAGAAAGAGTCAAAATAAATGAACATCAGATGATCTTTCAATCTTCAATTAATTATAATTCTTTAAGCCTTCCGCGTATAATCCCTGTCATCTCTCTTTTCTTGACAATACTAAACATGACTATTGGAATAATATAAGCAAGGGTGAGTAAGTGGGAAAATAGTCCCACATTGGATAGGAATGTGGTGACTTGAGCATTTATAAGTGGGAGAACCCACTCACATATCACCTTAAGGTTTTAGGTGAATATGTGGTGTCTCTCTCACTTGTGTTGCTCTTAGCCCAATGTTCAATGCTCTCTAGTGTAAAAACTCCCCCTGGGCATTTCAACGGAACACCACTTCCTGGGCATTTCACCTAAAACCTTAAGGTGATAGGTGAGTGGGTTCTCCCACTTATAAATGCTCAAGTCACCACATTCTTATCCAATGTGAGGCTATTATCCACAATACTCACACTTGTTATATTATTCCAACACTCCCCCTCAAGTGTGAGTCCACAATGCTCCCTCTCATGTGGAAATTCTTTTGTCCACATATATTTGTACCGCCGTTGACACCAATTACTAAGCACCTCTTATTAGGTATTTCGAATACACCTCTTTCTTGGGCGTTTCGATTTCAACGGGACACCACTTCCTGAGCATTTTGATACATGTAAGCCGGTCCCTTTACGAACCAGGCTCATGATGCCATTTATTGGGGAGAGTTTACTAGGGAGCATTGATATATAGTGTAGGACTAGACACCTTTGTGAGAGACACACCACTTGTCCACCTAAAACCTTAAGGCTTTAGGTAGACAAGTGGTGTGTCTCTCACAAAGGTGTCTAGTCCTACACTATGTATTAATGCTCCATAGTAAAACCCCCCCAACATTTTCCTCAATACATTTAGCATACATTGTATCGCAGAACCCTTTAAATTGCATTGTAATGCTGTCAAACCTGATAGGCGAGCCAAAAATCTATTTATAAAATACTATCAAATTATCATGCAAGCCAACATCATCTAAGAGAATTTTTCATTAGCCTAACTTTAAGTATAATATTAGTTGGTGTATGTTTACTCAGCCCAACAAAGTTTGGTCTTCATTATGTCGAGTCCCTTGCTCCAGCTCCATTTGGCATGACTTTTGATAATTTCTTACATTAAAACAACCATAAATAAGATCAATTACAAAATACATGACAATGTTCAATATAAGCATGCATCGGGGATTTTACATGTTACTTCGAGTACATTTAAGCTAATAAGTGTGAAATTAATAGTGAAAATCATATAAATTACATATCTATCAACTCTTCCCAATTTATCTTTTTGTTTTTCCCTTAAACAAAAATAAGACAAACATTCCATAGTTTAAAACAACACGTAATCTCAATGACTTGGATTTCTGATCAATCCCTTTTTTGCAACACTCAGCTAGAAAAAGCCTTGGAGCGGTATGGTGTGAAGCACAAACTTGCAACACCATATCATCCACATGCTAATGGACAAGCGGAGGTATCAAACCGTGAAATTAAAAGGATCTTGGAAAAAACGGTGTCGTCCTCGAGAAAGAACTGGTCAAATAAGCTCGACGATGCTTTGTGGGCCTATCAGACAACTTTTAAGGCTCCGATTGGTCTCACACCTTTCAAAATGGTCTATGGTAAGAATTGTCATTTGCCGGTGGAGTTGGAGCATAAGGCATTTTGGGCCTTGAAATTTCTGAATTTTGATCCAACTTTAAGCGGAGAAAGAAGAAAGATACAATTGCATGAAATAGAGGAATTGCGCCTCCAAGCATATGACTCCAACAAGCTGTACAAAGAGCGAGTGAAAACTTACCATGACAAAAAGGTAGTGACCAAACAATTTGAAGTAAGACAGCTGGTCTTACTTTTCAATTCTCGATTAAAACTGTTCCCTAGAAAATTGAAATCTAAGTGGTCTGGTCCATTCCAGATTCGGGAGATCAAACAATATGGGGTAAAAGTCATCGAAGACACACAGTCAAATGAGAGTTGAACTGTAAAGGGTCAGAGGTTGAAGATTTATCTTGGTGGTGATTTCGAGCAGAATCCCTTCGTAGTGCCTTTTTGCGATCCTTGAGGTTGCATTGGACCGTCGAGCTCAAACGACGTTAAACAAAGAGCTAGTTGGGAGGCACCCTAACATTGTAAGTATTTCTGTCTTTCTAGTGTTTTTAAGTGATTAAATTGTTTAGAATTGGTGTAGTGTGGTAGTAGCTGCAGAAAAAAATTTCAAATTCCTGTCATGTTCGCTGGCTAGTTCGCTTTGCGAACCTGGGGGGCGAGCATTCGCTGACTAGTTCGCATTGCGAACTTAGCGAGACAGCTAAATGTTTTTCTGCTGCCACCTCATTAAAAAGGGAGTTTATTTGGTGTGGGTCAGACACTTGGGCCAATGACCCACCACTTATTCTTAACTTTTGTGGGTAACCCTACTCCCTTTGACACTCTCACCTTGCCTCTTTCACAATCACAAACACTCACAAGAACAAAACTCTCTCACGTGCTCTGTTCCTATCATCTCTCACCAAGTTTTTCCGAAGTACTAACAAGTTCAGGTTTGTTTTCCTTTTCTCTCTATTGATTTCTGTTAGAACAATGTGGTTAGGTAGTTAGGTTGAACATTATAGACATTTTTTTTATTCTAGGTTTTCACCTCTGTTTTAAGGTTTGTTTGTTGTTGCATGTTGAGTTTTATGCAAACTTTAGAATAGAGGTTGTATTGTGAAAGGAAGTCTAATGTTGGAACAATTGATTGGATGCTGTTATTTTTGAAAAATTCGCAGGTTCGTTGACTAGTTTGCCTTGCGAACCTGGGGCGAGCATTCGCCAGAACTTCGCTTTGCGAATTTGTGGCGAATGTTCGCCAAGTTTTTGCTTTGCATACTTTCCGCGAACAGACTAGAATTTTGAATTTTTTTTACTATCTCAGTTTGGGATTCTGTTTTGTTCCTATTCTAATGGACTGTTTTGCTGGCTGGTTGTTGTTTTATCTGGTGGTTTTTGCAGATGGTTCCAAAGATCATTCCATCCAAAAAGAGAAAGACCAGATGTACTTCACGAACAGTTCCGATTCAGTTCGACGATGTACGCTTTAAAGGAGCAAAACAAGCTGCTAGGTACCTAACTTTGGAAAGGAGAACCATATTACCCATGAAGAGATTTAATCCGAATCCACAGGGGAACTACCGGGCGGTAGCTCAACTCCTCGAAGAAAAAAAGCGGGGGAGTCTGATTACACCTGTGGATAGTTATAATGTGGAAATGGTACGGGAATTTTATGCTAATGCCCTCCCGGATGATGGGGAGGAATTTGCGTGGAAGACCTTAGTTGGGGGAAAAGTGGTGAAGTTGGATCGAGGAACCATTAAAACAGTTCTTGAGGATCCATTACCATTGAGAGAAAACTAGATTGATACTTTCCATAGAACATTGAGACTCCACAGAGACATTGAGACCATGACTAGAGACCTTTTGCGAGAAGATAAACCCGTTGAGCTTAACCCATCTGGGGTTGCAAAGAGGTACCATCGTGAAGATATGCATCCTTTGGCCCAATTAATCTTACTTTTGGTTCTTACCAATATTAAGCCAAAGTCGCATTCCTCAACCATTCCTATACCCCTTGCCCATTTGGTCCACAGCATAATGACAAATGTCCAGATCGATGTTGCCCGAATTATAGCGGATGAGATGAGGGCTAGTGTGGAGAGTGGGCTAGGTTCCACTTCTAGGAAGAATGCTCCTCTTTCCTTTCCTTATCTGATCATGGTTCTTTGTGCACATGCGGGGGTTAATATCCCCACGCGTCGTCAGGTAACCATCCTAGCTGCCATTGATGACCGATATGTGGACAAGTATTGTAAACATAAGGGATTACGGGGTGAGACTTCTGGTGCAGGTACTGATGCCGGCACTGGTGCTGGTGATGGTTCAGGTAGTTCTGGGTCTCAAGGTTATTATCCATATCAGTAGGAAATTTGCCAATATAATTGGGATTGGATGGCGGCTTCTCAGCGCACTATGATGGACTTACATGATTCGATGTAGGTATTACAGCTGCAGATCTGTGAGCCCACAGTGGATCACACGATGATGACAAGGGAACAATTCCTTGCTCATGCTGGTTGGCCTGAGGCCAGGCCAGTTTTCGGAGGGGGAGCAGAGGCAGCTAGTGAGCCTGAGGATGGTGAGGAGGATGCTGATGCGGAGGTCGATGGTGATGTTGTGGAGGTATCTGGATCAGAGTCGGGTTCTGAGGAAGAGTTGATAGAGGTTTTCGGCTCCAAGTCCGAAGAGGGCTGATTTTGTTGTTATCATTTTGTACTTCCTTTTAGCGTCAAAGTGAAGTTTTCTTATGTTTTCTGTTATTATGCTTTATGTATCAGTTTTTAGTGTTGTACTTTATCCACTAGGTGGATTATTTTGAGATATTTTGATGTACTTGTACCCGTATGAGGTACTAATGACTTTTGTTGGTATTTTCACACCATAGTGAAGGTGCGAGAAAGACACAAGAAATGGGGGTTTGAATTGTGTTTTCACTCTTAAAAACTTTTCGCCTCTTATTGTTAAAGCGCTAAGAGAATATCAGAGTTCATTGAGAGACTCTAACTCGAGATGCATCATTCAGATCTTGTACTGCATAAGGCATAAGTAACAAGAAGAGTCTGAATAAAATATGTTTGATTCAGAACTTGCAGTGCGGAAGCTTATCAGAGTTAAGTTACAAGGTTTTGACTTGCTTATGTAAGGTTCTGATAAAAAAAAAATACAGAAACGTAAACAATGACTTAAAGCATAACATGAGTAAAGAACACATGATATATCCTGCTTCACCTGAGCAACTCTCAAGCTAATCCAATCCACCCTTCCAAGGTGATTTCGCCTTGAACGCAAGGTCTTAATCCACTATAATCCAATCTGATTACAGATGCACGGGCAACAACCGGTGACTAACAACCTGCACAACCGCAGTTGTGACTAACCCACAATGAACCGTTCAGGGATTCAACTTAATGAATATAACGAACATTGACTCAATAGGTTCCAATCTCGCAAGATCTACTATCAGGATTTCACAGCTAAACATTCAGGGATTCGACTTCATGAATATAACGTTTACTGACCATTCTTCAGGATTTTCAATGAGTTCCATCAGTGATCTCACAAGAGCCTGACCCAACATTGGTCCTCTTTGAGATATGACTATTATTGACCATATTTCAGGATTTCCACAATGACACCAAGCCATTGTCTTCTCAAGTCTCCGATCACACTGATCACTTGAGGAATCCTAATTCACATAGAATTAGTTATTCTTGGAGATTACAAAGATGCTTCTTAATAAGCAAATAACTCCTAAGTTTAAGTACAAACGAACACACAATGTTCTAGTGAGATATGAGCAACAACTCATTGCTATCTTTTTATTCTACAAAGATGTATATTGATTTGACAGTTTGATGACATCTTGTAGATCTTCTTCTTCTTCGTCTTCTTTGTTGAGAAAGCATTGAGCAACAACTCCTTGCTTCAGATCTTCAATGTAGCTCAGACGAAGATGGTTGATGACTTGACTGATTTACAATGTTGTCTTCTTCACCAACAACTTCTATTCCAATTGATTGTTGTTGTGTTGAATGATGATCTTTGAGCTTCAACAACAATGGTCGTGTGTTAATGGTGATAGCTTTGAATGTTTAGTTTAACAACGATAACTGATCGTTGTGATTATCATCATATTGACACCTTCTGAAGCGTATACTCCCTTCCTTTAAATAACCAAGTAAAATATAGCTGTTGGAAAGCTTTTGGTTGTTTGAAAAAGAGTCGTTATGCAATGATTATAGTAGTACTGCCATATCTTCTTTTTACTGTAGAAGTGATGGGATAGGTCTTTTAGAACGGTGTACAGTCATTGCTAACTGTAATATTTGTCTTCAAATCTTCAGAGGCTTCTGATGGCAATTAATTGAAGCATGAGTAGAGACTTTTTAACTAGGTCTTCAGATCTTTCAAGTCTTCCGTCTTCAGAGTTTGTCCATTAGGAATCTGTCTTCAGAAATTCAGCACTTGGCCTTTTAGAACCATAATCTTCAGAACACTTCAGTCTTCAGAGTCTTTCTGCACTTGGTCTTCAGAGCCTTCAACCTTCAGAACTTTAAGTCATTGGAATCTTTAGCACTTCGATTCTCTTGAAGATTATCTCTTCAGAAGCTTCGCTATCTTCAGAATCACAACCACTTTTAGAGAGCATCCACAAGAGCATTGCAACAGCAATATCGACATCCTTGGATCTGACTGATTATGATCACATACAGAAGCATACTTGCTTCTTGCGACTTGTGTCACACATAGTAACTTCGCATATAATCAATTAAGCACGTCTAGCTGGTGCTTGTTGGATCTAATATTTTCTTTGATTATGATTTGAACACAACACACATTAGAACATAAAATGGTTCTTTCACAAATACCATTGTTATCATCAAAACATAGAGATAACTTGCAGAGACAACTCTTGCTCTAACAATCTCCCCCTTTTTTATGATGACAAAACCATGTATTTTGATTGAAAATTTTATACAAGGTAATCACCAAAACTAAACATATTCAGAGTCCAGAACAACAGCTCCCCCTGAATGTGTTATCCCCAAAATTTTATCTGTGATCATCTAGAATCTTATCTGATCTAAAGACTCGCAGAATAACGGTTTGAGTTGCCAGGACAAAGAATAGAAAAGGAACACTTCTCTATCTCGTCTTTAAGGAGACAAAAGTCTTCAGCATCTGGACTAGTTCCTCAGAACTTCCGTCTTCAGATCTTTAGAACTTAGTTCCTTTGTACGTCGTATCAGAGCTCATAATCTTCAGAGTCTTCTGAATCAATTTCTACTTTTCAACAGAATCATTTTAGCACAGAGAAAGAACAATTATCTTCTAATAACTTAGCCACGCTATTTATTAGAATTGAACTTGTCTTTAAGAAACTCCCCCTGAGTTTCAGACTTGATGAAGATTATAGATTTTAACATTTGAATCTTCTGGGTAGTCTCCCCTTAGTTTCCATAAGTCAAATATTGGGATCTTCAGAATCATAATTCAGATATATTAATTTTAAATCACCAATAAGATCATGACTTTTCAGAGTTTGACTTTTAACACAGGTATTCATCTCAGAACCTTGTTACTGTCTCAACTCATAGGTTCATCAAAGCTTGATTCTTGATCAAAGTAGGTTGAGTTTAATACCAATTGAAAGGTATTCTCTTAGTGTGCTGAAATTAATACCAATGAAGATATTTGAAAATATTTTACAGCTTAGCTCTAATTGATATCACTACAGACTGAGTCTGATACCAATCTTTATATACCGAGTCTGACTACCAAGTGTAGATTTAGCCTGATACCAAATCATTTTCTTCTCAATTGGATTCTTGGTGAAAATCAGAACTTCTTCTTCTTGGATCTTTAATCCAAATCTTCAGACAGTCTTTGACTTCTGATTTGCTCAGTTTTTCTGAAAAGCATCTTGAAATGTAGACTTTGTCTTGACTACTTTTAGGAAGATTTCTTCTTCTGATTCTTATGTTCTGAATATCATATTCTTAGACAACTTACAGCTTTTGAACAAAATGAAACAAGAATCATGATAACTTTGACTTTCAGAAAGTTCTCAACTTCTGAACAGTACTGGGTAAATCTGATTCTGAACACATGTTCACGAAGTGTACAACTTCGATTGTATGAACAAACAGTTCATAAGAACTTTTAACAAAGTTCTTCAATTTAATCATGTTCTGTAAGAATGCCTAGTGAACTTGTTCAGAGTTCCTCGGTTAAACATCAAACAATCGTTTGTGGTAAATGCATTTTATATCATTGATTTACTTGTTTGAATTTTGCATTCTATCAAAATCATATTTGTATTATATCAAAATCATATTTCTATTTCTCCCCCTTTTTGACATCATCAAACAGTTAGGGCATTTTAGCAAAGTAAACATTTCTGAGTTTCATGTAATTCTTAAAGTAAAGCCATTCAAAGGAAATTTCATTCATTATCAAGAGGAGAATACATAATACAAGAAACAAAGCAACAAAATAGAGAGCAAAAAGACCATAACCCTATTATATGATCCTTTAGAGATTCCCAGAGAATTTTGCATAATTCATAGGTGAGCATTCTTCGGTTGCTCCAATGTGTTCTAGTTTAGAGATCACATATTGAATCTCAAGGACACGAGATATGACCCTTCCATACGGAATACTAAAGGAAGACTTGTCTTTAGATAAGAGAATTTGTTCTTGCATGTAATTGAACTTGGTTTGATGGAGGTTTATTTTTCTTCTGTAGACCAGAAAGAAAATAAATTGTTGGTCTGAGTGAGACAACACTCTTGCTCCTATTTCTCTAGGTCTTAAGTTTATTTCCATGATCCTGTGCCAAACTTTAGCTGAGGGAGTAAGTGTGGAAACACAGTTGGAAGGACCATTCCCATGATGAATTTTGTAGATGAGATCATTGAAGATATTTCTTTCTTTGTAATCTTCAATAGTATCACCGATTTCATCACATTTGATGGCTTGTGCAATGATAGAGGGATTAAGCACTATAGGGAATCCAGAGATGACTGACTGAATGATGGTTTGATTATATACGTTTGAAAAGACACCAACATTTTTCCAGAATTCCTTGACTAGGTCGGTGTAAATAAAGCCTGGAAGCATGTTGAGACAACCCTCCCATTTTTGACATCGTAACTCAGACGAAGTTCTTATCAACCCATGTTCTTTGAGGGAACAGGAGTTCATAGTAAGTTCACTTAGGACTTTTAACTCAGAGATTTCACTCTTAGCCGCTTTTGGATGTGAGGTAGGCATTTTGGAGGGAATACGAAAGAAAGATACCAACTGAGATGGGTTGGAATTATGAATAGAGAAGTGAACAAGGTGCCTTAAATGGGCGACGAATAGAGTGAGTTAATAAATGGTTGTGACTCCAAACGACAGGTTCATCATATCCTAGACATTAGACTAGATAGGGTAAGGGACAGATATGAGCACTAAGTCTAACAGTCTTTCAATCTTGGGAAAACCAAGAGATCACACATAGAATTTTCTAATTAATTCTTTGACGGGAGTCAAAGATTCGCAATAAATGCATGTGTAAGAGTGGCTCTTAAAAATATTAACTAGGAGTGAAACAAAAAGACATATTGCCTAAACAAAAAGTTTTATTTTACATAAATAAGTTCGCAAACATAAAGGTAAGCATAAGAATTGAAAGTGTGAGAGAAGGATAGTTCAAAAGTGGAACAGCAGACAACATATATTTCATTAATTTAATCATAAATACACGGTATGAACAATACTGATGCATGTACTTAATAAACCATTACAAGTTAATAACTTAGCCTAATTCTAATCAATCATCTAATTTTATGAGAACCATCTGCTGTCGAAGGTTTCACAAAAGTTTCTATCAAGAGCAGTGCCTGGACCGCCTCTAACTCTGCAAATTGTTTACACGATTCCTGCTCTGAAGAGGACTTCAGATAACACTCTTCCATAGGAGATGAACGATATGTTCATGGTTTTTGTCAGAAGGGTTGACTCTTTAAGATGGTCAAAGATTACTTGGGACAAATCTATAGGGGTTGGCTTAAGAAGACACATGATGAGAAGTTTATCATTATGATACAGAAAATATTTGTTAATATTGCAAGGGCGAAGATTCGTCAAAATGAACTTGAACCATCCTCTTGCAGTAGGCAGAAGTTTTTTTGGATTTGTAGGTTCAAAGGTAGAACCTTTATCAAACATGAAATGCATTTCAGCGTTGGAAGTGCATCGAATAGAGTCGTGAATGGTTGTGATACCTCCTTTGGGACAGTCAATGGCTTCAGCAATGTTTGTGGAGTTGAAGGAAACTGGAAGACCATAGACGCTTGAAGAGATAGACAGACCATCACTACTGACAGAGGCACTAATCCAAAAGGATTTTAGGATGTTTGTATATATTGAACCTCTTAACATAGACAGTTATCCATTCCAATTTTGAAAATGGATTCCAAGAAGGAAATCTTGACTAGCACACGCTGGATTTGGTCGTTTTTCATTAATGACTTCTAAGAGATTATCGTTCCAATGAAAGGTTCTTGGAGTCATTTTTGGTGCTTTTAGGATTCTAAGAAGATTTTGAATAAGAGATAGTGAAGAATTATAGGAATAAGATATGACTTTAAATATGCAAGGAGAGAGACTAACGTGAATGAGTTAATGACTGAAAATAGCTTGAAGAGACCCATTCATTACTATATAGACACTAGGGTAGGTATAGATGGAGTAGGAGACAGAGATACTAACAGGGATAAGCACATGGTGTAGTAGTCTCTTAGTCTAAGGATAGCCAACGGATCACGCATATTGTTTCTTTGTTTACTTTTTTTTACAGTAGTTAAGAATTAACAATAAATAGATAAATATACGTGACTTTTGAAATTTCTTAATACTGAGTGGAACCAGAAGGATATATTGCTTATTGTTCGCTGTAAATTTTGGCGAACAACCTCTGGTTTACCAATCTCTTATAAAACTGGGTTACTTGCAGGACCAACCACACAAATCCTGGGATACATGTGAAAAATTATCTAACTCTTAGGATAATGGTGTTTTGATGATTTGTTTTATTATATCTTTTATGGATGAATGGTTTGGTTAAAGAACTAAATAACAACTTCTGGCGAAAAGGTAAATTGAATGAAATTAAAACTTGCATAAAGTAAATGACAAAGGATAAATGACTGGGAAAAGTAAAGGCAATTATAAAAGACTTTGAATTTCTATAAACTTAAAAAGATGGTGTTTCACACGTACATTTCCAGATAATAAACTCTTTTCTCTCACACGAGTACTTTGAGTATTTACAGGAATGTAGTACAAGTTTTCACACACTAAAATTCTACAACAACTATCCTATTTATATACAAATACAATAATTGCCTAATAACGGAAAAAATTCTAAATCTTTGACACTTGGCCTTCTGCATGTCTTCTTTTCTTCTAAAGCTTCCACGCGTCTTCTGCCAAACATTATAACTCTTGAATTTGACTTTTCCCTTTGTGTCGAAACGTTGCGCCTCTTCACCTTGTCGAATTGTCGAAAAGTAATAAATGTCCCTCTTAAACTTTAAATTTCAAAACCTCCGTCGAAAGAAAACATTCTTTCCTTTTGAACATACTTTCGTACTTAGAAGAATCTGGCCAACTTTCCTTGAGTGCCATTGATCTTCGACCAGCTTCCTACATCATGAAATCTTCCCGTCGAATCATCCTGTCGAATCATCCTATTGAAAAATCCAATTTCCTCTAAACCATTTCCTTGGCGTCAAAATTAGCCATCTACAAATTGCCCCCCAAAAAATGCGTTTTCGACTGAAGGAAAAAAACCATTTTTTGCTAGTGCCTTTCGACGCCATGGACTATTCGACTAGTGACTGTTCATATGATTTAGACATTGGAAGTGTCAGAATCATCATTGCGCTTTTCCCAAAATGTCATTTCAGCTCACGTTTTTGAGATCTCATCATTCCTACTCTACTCCTATCACATCGTGGGTCAAACCCTAACTGCCACCGTCAGCATTATCGACTTCACACTCACCACGTGTCCCATAACTTTCAACTACTTTTCCATTTCCACTTTCAGAATACTAACCGCTCCTCTTTCCCAACTTATATATAAGCTGAAACTTCCTTTCTCCCTCTTTTACGTTATTTTTCAAACTTCATCTTCCTCGTTTCCACTCCAAGAGCTCTTTCAAAACTTCATCTTCCTCGTTTCCGCTTTCTCTGTAACCAGCAATGGCTTCCTCCACTTCTCAAAAAGTCACCGGCAAAGACTCTCGGAAGTCCAACAGTCTAGCACCAATGGAGAGGATTCTTGGGCCCAAAGTGGTGGGGAATCACGAGTACGTTCCAAAACCTCCTTATGAAGAAGAAAAGTGCTCCATTTACCAATCTCAGGTACTTATTCCCATTTTAATTTCTGGAAAATCTCATGCAATTTTAGGACCGCTACCAGACTTAACGCTAGACCCAGTCAAGGTGCGAGAATTTTTTCCCACCTACCATCGCTACAAACCCATAGCGAATGGTGTTAGGCCTAGGACGGAGAAGGAGAAGATTATAGATGAAAATCCAAAATAGATGGCCAAGGGACTCCTTCTGACGAAATAATAAACCTAGAATACATGAACAATTTTAGGATTTTTAGGTCCTGTCCTCTGTCGAAGGATCCCTCTGACTATTTGGCATGGTTGGAAAAGGTAGAAAGGGTTAAGGGTAATGATTGGAAAGCCATGGGAATTTACGATCTTATTCAATTGTCGAAGGTAGGGCCAGGATATTGCCCTTCCATGCTTTTGGCCTCTCTCTATTTCTGGGATAGTACCTACAACAATTTTCATATTCCCTGTGGGATGATCACTCCTACGCTTTTCGACGTAGCTGCTATCACTGGATTAAGCCCCTTAGGAATTGACTATGACCCCAACTTGCTTGCTGACGATTCAATAGGTTTTGACACCAATAAGGCCACCTTCACAGCCTATATTGCCAATTACCATGACAAGGAAACCAAGGAAGTTTCTGACCAAGAACATGTAGCTTTCCTGGCCCTTTGGCTGTCGAGGTGCGTTTTCTGCTCCAGATCTCTCCAGGTGGCGAAGCACTATATCACTATAGTGAATCAGCTTCATGCTGGGCACAAGCTATGTCTGAGCGAGATGATCCTGGCGAATCTATATGAATCCCTTGGCGAAGGAGTCACCACTTTAAAGAACATCAAAGAAAAGAAGACTTTGCTGCTATCAGGGCCTTTTTGGCTTTTACAATTGTGGCTCAATGCCACTTTCAAAGCTTCTCTTCCCAACAAATCCACTGTGGACCCAGCCGTTCTAGGGGACAAACGCGTCGAAGGTCTTCGTTTGGCGCAACTGACACCTCATGACGAAGGCCTGAGTCTTCAACAAACCTTTACTAGCTATGTCATGATGTTTGCGAAACGTTATAGTTTTACACCCAACATGGCTCCTTTTCCTGAAAGGAAAGTTGGACCCTCATGGTTCACCAGAAAACTTCCCCTAGAATCGAAATCGCTGGAAGACGAATTTCTTAACGTCTGGGAATCCTTCCTTACTCCAAGACTTTTAGTATCCAGACTTGGCCCTTCAAAACTCAAGGTTTCCCTTGTCAACTATCAGCCCAACCTGGTTTCTCGACAGTTTGGGTTGATATAGATCATACCAAAACCTTTTTTCTCCAGGAAAGGTTCTCTGATCCATTACAACATGACCCACACTGAAGATGAATGCGCTGAACAGCTGGCGAAGTATTCTAACCTAGTCGAAATCCAACCAGTGGTTTTTCGACCTATCTTCCTATGTACTCAAGAGTTCGATGAATGGTGGAGAGCTTACTATGAGTCTCAGATGTTTAACATGGATGCTTTTACCACCCAACTGCCTAGAGCTTTTGCCCTTGTGCAGGACAGGACCAAGAAAGGTACTTCTCGACACATCAAAGAAATCCAAGCTTTCCAGAAATACTTTGAAACTGCCTACAGGCCTGATGATCTTAGTCGAACCATACGCGAAGCAGCAGTTACTTTGAAACGAAAGTTTACAGAAAAACTTGATGAGTTAAAACTACCCTCGTATGTTCGACCAGAACAACGTTATGAGGTAGCTTTTAAACTTTATCGCCCAAAATTTCCCCCTCTACCATCTGCTGCATTTGGCGTGGCTTTTAGCCCTCCATTCCCAGATTGGTTCATTTGTGGGGAGCATTTAAAAGTTCTTCGCCAGGACAACCAAAAATGTGCCAAGCGAGTGGTTCCGACTAAGTACACCCTAGACAATTTCAAAGGTCACCTTCATATTGGCCTAGAACACGTTCGTGTGGAAACCCCTATATATGAAGGTGTGGAAAACGGGAAGGAGTTCAAACTCACTTTTTATTTATTCGAATATATGTTATTATGTTTGACTCTTTCCCTTTTTTTCTTTTCTAGCTATTAAGATTTCAATCAAGAAACCTGCCACAGTCAAAGCAACAATCGCAGGAGAAGCAGAGCCTCAGAAAGATACTGCCAAGACACCTTTGGCGAAGGTATCAATTTACTCTCTTTTTCTCTATAGTCCAAGTGTTTCATTTTCTTGAACTAACTAATGAAATTTCTTTGATCCACAGGGCAGTCGAAGACCCCCACCAACGCCAAAGAAAAGAAAAGCAAAAACAGTCAAAGTTGACGAAATTGATGATGGTGATGAGTCACCAGATCAGGTAAAACCCACCAAAAAGAAGAAAAAGGCAACCAAACCTCTCCCACAGAAACCTCCTACTCCCAAAGTTTTAGAGAAAATTCTATCAAAGGAACCAGGTGATGAATCACTCCTGCTCCAACGGAAAGTGAAAGTTCTAGCCTGAAGACCAAAATTCCAAAGGTATGGTTTTTCTTTTCCTTTCGATGCTAACAAGCTGTTTTACTTGTATTCGCTTCTTTGACCTATTTATCCTTCAGGTGTCTGTCGATATTCATGGACAACCTATGGTCCAAGTTCTTCCCAAGACCAGCAGTGATCCTACTTATAACCCAGCCAGCACCTCCAAATCCTCTCCCAAGAATTCAGCGAAGGAATCAGCCACCGAAGTAGATCAACCCGTTGCCATTTCTATACGAATTCCAAAAGTAGTGGAAGAAGAGACTGGTCCTGATACCGAAGACTTCGTCGAAACTGATGGGGACATCGTGATGCCTACGGCAGCGGCTGCCACTAGAAATGAAGCTGAAGATCAATCTCCCCCCATTCAGAGTTTGCTGACGAAGAGAAAGATGAGGAGGCTGCAAGTGAAGCCGAAGAAGAAGAAGAAGAAGAACATGAAAGGCCACCAACTCCTGCTGCTGATACTGGCGAAAAGACAGAAAATGTCGAAGAAAATCTTGGTAAAACAGCTAAAGCTGCTTCGACCGGGACGACTTCGTCCCAGTTCTCTCATGAGGAGCTAGAAAGTATGAAGGTGCAAAGGCCCTTTGAGTACCTAAAAGCCATGCTCAGTTCCCGCTACAACTTTGCTGATACTACCATCAGTAGTTCAACCACCTCAGGAACTACTTCTGATGCCAAATCAATGGATGAATCGCTTGCAGACATACGACAGAAGGTCCTTGATATTGACTTATTTCAACTTCTGGAGAATGACTCCTCTGCTCAATTCGACTTGAAGAAAATCCTAAAGAAAGTCAATGTTCTGGAGGCTCCTCCTGAAGTCACTGATGTGGTGCTGGACCTTACTACCTTGATAGATCTTGTGGCAACTGACTTTAATCGACTTCGAGAGTACTCCAAGAAGCTTGAAAACAAAACAGAGACCCAACTTGCTGAGTGGGAAGCTGCGTCGAATTCGTCCAACAAGGTAACTGAAATGGAGCAAGTTTCTGAGCAAAATAAGCAGGAAGCAGCTTTGTGTGGCGAAAACATTCTAAAATGGAAAAAACAAATTGCTGTCCTCCAAGGAAAAATTTCGCAGGCGGAAAAACGTCAAGCAGAACTGCAGAAGAATGACCAGGAAGAAATCCGCAAAGAGTTAGAAGTTGGTGTGCACCATGTCGACAGGGCCTGTAAGCTTGGCAGGAGATTTCTAAAAATAAGACACTTTGTGAGCGACGCCTTCAAATCCAGAAATCAAAATTTGAGAAGCTGAAAGCATCCTTTCCTGTTTGAATACTTGTCATTTTTGTTTGGCTTTTAAAGCCCTTTTTTTTTTGTAATGACAATGGATCTGTATTATTTGGCGAGAAAGATTTTTTTATCCGCCATATTGCTTTTCTTTCTACAATTATTCGACTGCTATTTTAATTTCTTGCAATGTTGGCTTATATTTTTTCAAATACTTGCCATTTATCTTCAGTATTCTTTTATCTTTATCTATCTCTTCGACCTCATATGCGCCATTTGAAAAAACTTTTAAAATTTGGAAAGGCCCTTCCCACTTAGGAGACCATTTTCCCATTAATCTATCTTTTCGATCCATAGGAAGAATTACTTTCCAAACAAGATCCCCTACTGAAAGGGTCTTAAACTTCACTTTCTTATTGTAAAACTTTTCGACTCTTTCTTTTTATCTCTTTATCAGATCTAACGCACGCAATCTCTCTTCATCCAAATCAACTAGTTCATCCATCATCATGCCCCAATACGTTTCTGATGGAATCTCATGATGCCGTTGAACTCGTATTGACTGTAAATAAATCTCGACTGGTAAAACTGCATCATGTCCATAAGTCAATTTGAATGGAGTGGAATCTGTCGCTTCCTTAGGAGACGTTCGACAAGCCCATAAAATTTGATCCAAAGTCTTATGCCAGTTTCGGGATTTTCTACCCACGTGCTTTTTGATCAAATTTATCACAACCTTATTTGCTACTTCGACTTGTCCATTTGCCTGGGCATAATAAGGTGTCGAAGTTAAGAGTTTAAAACCTGTGTCTTTTGCAAACATTTGCATGTTTTTTCCAGTAAACACGGATCCCTGATCAGTAGTTATTGTTTCTGGTATCCCAAATCAGTAAATTATATGTTTCTAGATAAACTCTATAACTGTCTCTTGATCCACATTTACCAGTGGTATAGCTTCAATCCACTTAGTGAAATAATCTATTCCAACTAAAATGTACTTCTGCCCTTTTGAAGAAACTGGTCGAATTTCACCAATTAAATCCAAAGCCCAACCCCTGAATGGCCAAGGTTTTATAATTGAATGCAACTCACTTGCAGGGACATGTGGTATACCTGCATGCACTTGGCATTCCTGACAACCTTTTGCAAATTCGACACAATCTTTCAACATTGTTGGCCAGTACATTCCTTGTCGAAATAATAACCATTTCATTTTGTGGCCTGCTTGGTTGCTTTTCTTTCTACAATTATTCGACTGCTATTTTAATTTCTTGCAATGTTGGCTTATATTTTTTCAAATACTTGCCATTTATCTTCAGTATTCTTTTATCTTTATCTATCTCTTCGACCTCATATGCGCCATTTGAAAAAACTTTTAAAATTTGGAAAGGCCCTTCCCACTTAGGAGACCATTTTCCCATTAATCTATCTTTTCGATCCATAGGAAGAATTACTTTCCAAACAAGATCCCACACTGAAAGGGTCTTAAACTTCACTTTCTTATTGTAAAACTTTTCGACTCTTTCTTTTTGTCTCTTTATCAGATCTAACGCACGCAATCTCTCTTCATCCAAATCAACTAGTTCATCCATCATCATGCTCCAATACGTTTCTGATGGAATCTCATGATGCCGTTGAACTCGTATTGACTGTAAATAAATCTCGACTGGTAAAACTGCATCATGTCCATACGTCAATTTCAATGGAGTTGAATTTGTCGCTTCCTTAGGACACGTTCGACAAGCCCATAAAATTTGATCCAAAGTCTTATGCCAGTTTCTGGATTTCCTACCCACGTGCTTTTTGATCAAATTTATCACAACCTTACTTGATGCTTCGACTTGTCCATTTGCCTGGGCATAATAAGGTGTCGAAGTTAAGAGTTTAAAACCTGTGTCTTTTGTAAACATTTGCATGTTTTTTCCAGTAAACACGGATCCCTGATCAGTAGTTATTGTTTCTGGTATCCCAAATCTGTAAATTATATGTTTCTAGATAAACTCTATAACTGTATCTTGATCCACATTTACCAGTGGTATAGCTTCAATCCACTTAGTGAAATAATCTATTCCAACTAAAATGTACTTCTGCCATTTTGAAGAAACTGGTCGAATTTCACCAATTAAATCGAAAGCCCAACCCCTGAATGGCCAAGGTTTTATAATTGAATGCAACTCACTTGCAGGGACATGTGGTATACCTGCATGCACTTGGCATTCCTGACAACCTTTTGTAAATTCGACACAATCTTTCAACATTGTTGGCCAGTACATTCCTTGTCGAAATAATAACCATTTCATTTTGTGGCCTGCTTGGTTGCTTTTCTTTCTACAATTATTCGACTGCTATTTTAATTTCTTGCAATGTTGGCTTATATTTTTTCAAATACTTGCCATTTATCTTCAGTATTCTTTTATCTTTATCTATCTCTTCGACCCCATATGCGCCATTTGAAAAAACTTTTAAAATTTGGAAAGGCCCTTCCCACTTAGGAGACAATTTTCCCATTAATCTATCTTTTCGATCCATAGGAAGAATTACTTTCCAAACAAAATCCCCTACGGAAAGGGTCTTGAACTTCACTTTCTTATTGTAAAACTTTTTGACTCTTTCTTTTTGTCTCTTTATCAGATCTAACGCACGCAATCTCTCTTCATCTAAATCAACTAGTTCATCCATCATCATGCTCCAATACGTTTCTGATGGAATCTCATGATGCTGTTGAACTCGTATTGACTGTAAATAAATCTCGACTGATAAAACTGCATCATGTCCTTAAGTCAATTTGAATGGAGTGGAATCTGTCGCTTCCTTAGGAGACGTTCGACAAGCCCATAAAATTTGATCCAAAGTCTTATGCCAGTTTCTGGGTTTTCTACCCACGTGCTTTTTGATCAAATTTATAACAACCTTATTTGCTGCTTCGACTTGTCCATTTTCCTGGGCATAATAAGGTGTCGAAGTTAAGAGTTTAAAACCTGTGTCTTTTGCAAACATTTGCATGTTTTTTCCAGTAAACACGGATCCCTGATCAGTAGTTATTGTTTCTGGTATCCCAAATCTGTAAATTATATGTTTCTGGATAAACTCTATAACTGTCTCTTGATCCACATTTACCAGTGGTATAGCTTCAATCCACTTAGTGAAATAATCTATTCCAACTAAAATGTACTTCTGCCCTTTTGAAGAAACTGGTCGAATTTCACCAATTAAATCCAAAGCCCAACCCCTGAATGGCCAAGGTTTTATAATTGAATGCAACTCACTTGCAGGGACATGTGGTATACCTGCATGCACTTGGCATTCCTGACAACCTTTTGCAAATTCGACACAATCTTTCAACATTGTTGGCCAGTACATTCCTTGTCGAAATAATAACCATTTCATTTTGTGGCCTGCTTGGTTGCTTTTTTTTCTACAATTATTCGACTGCTATTTTAATTTCTTGCAATGTTGGCTTATATTTTTTCAAATACTTGCCATTTATCTTCAGTATTCTTTTATCTTTATCTATCTCTTCGACCTCATATGCGCCATTTGAAAAAACTTTTAAAATTTGGAAAGGCCCTTCCCACTTAGGAGACCATTTTCCCATTAATCTATCTTTTCGATCCATAGGAAGAATTACTTTCCAAACAAGATCCCCTACTGAAAGGGTCTTAAACTTCACTTTCTTATTGTAAAACTTTTCGACTCTTTCTTTTTGTCTCTTTATCAGAACTAACGCACGCAATCTCTCTTCATCCAAATCAACTAGTTCATCCATCATCATGCCCCAATACTTTTCTGATGGAATCTCATGATGCCGTTGAACTCGTATTGACTGTAAATAAATCTCGACTGATAAAACTGCATCATGTCCATAAGTCAATTTGAATGGAGTGGAATCTGTCGCTTCCTTAGGAGACGTTCGACAAGCCCATAAAATTTGATCCAAAGTCTTATGCCAGTTTCTGGGTTTTCTACCCACGTGCTTTTTGATCAAATTTATCACAACCTTATTTGCTGCTTCGCCTTGTCCATTTGCCTGGGCATAATAAGGTGTCGAAGTTAAGAGTTTAAAACCTGTGTCTTTTGCAAACATTTGCATGTTTTTTCCAGTAAACACGGATCCCTGATCAGTAGTTATTGTTTCTGGTATCCCAAATCTGTAAATTATATGTTTCTGGATAAACTCTATAACTGTCTCTTGATCCACATTTACCAGTGGTATAGCTTCAATCCACTTAGTGAAATAATCTATTCCAACTAAAATGTACTTCTTCCATTCTGAAGAAACTGGTCGAATTTCACCAATTAAATCGAAAGCCCAACCCCTGAATGGCCAAGGTTTTATAATTGAATGCAACTCACTTGCAGGGACATGTGGTATACCTGCATGCACTTGGCATTCCTGACAACCTTTTGTAAATTCGACACAATCTTTCAACATTGTTGGCCAGTACATTCCTTGTCGAAATAATAACCATTTCATTTTGTGGCCTGCTTGGTTGCTTTTCTTTCTACAATTATTCGACTGCTATTTTAATTTCTTGCAATGTTGGCTTATATTTTTTCAAATACTTGCCATTTATCTTCAGTATTCTTTTATCTTTATCTATCTCTTCGACCTCATATGCGCCATTTGAAAAAACTTTTAAAATTTGGAAAGGCCCTTCCCACTTAGGAGACAATTTTCCCATTAATCTATCTTTTCGATCCATAGGAAGAATTACTTTCCAAACAAGATCCCCTACGGAAAGGGTCTTGAACTTCACTTTCTTATTGTAAAACTTTTTGACTCTTTCTTTTTGTCTCTTTATCAGATCTAACGCACGCAATCTCTCTTCATCTAAATCAACTAGTTCATCCATCATCATGCTCCAATACGTTTCTGATGGAATCTCATGATGCCGTTGAACTCGTATTGACTGTAAATAAATCTCGACTGATAAAACTGCATCATGTCCTTAAGTCAATTTGAATGGAGTGGAATCTGTCGCTTCCTTAGGAGACGTTCGACAAGCCCATAAAATTTGATCCAAAGTCTTATGCCAGTTTCTGGGTTTTCTACCCACGTGCTTTTTGATCAAATTTATCACAACCTTATTTGCTGCTTCGACTTGTCCATTTGCCTGGGCATAATAAGGTGTCAAAGTTAAGAGTTTAAAACCTGTGTCTTTTGCAAACATTTGCATGTTTTTTCCAGTAAACACGGATCCCTGATCAGTAGTTATTGTTTCTGGTATCCCAAATCTGTAAATTATATGTTTCTGGATAAACTCTATAACTGTCTCTTGATCCACATTTACCAGTGGTATAGCTTCAATCCACTTAGTGAAATAATCTATTCCAACTAAAATGTACTTCTGCCCTTTTGAAGAAACTGGTCGAATTTCACCAATTAAATCCAAAGCCCAACCCCTGAATGGCCAAGGTTTTATAATTGAATGCAACTCACTTGCAGGGACATGTGGTATACCTGCATGCACTTGGCATTCCTGACAACCTTTTGCAAATTCGACACAATCTTTCAACATTGTTGGCCAGTACATTCCTTGTCGAAATAATAACCATTTCATTTTGTGGCCTGCTTGGTTGCTTTTTTTCCAACAATTATTCGACTGCTATTTTAATTTCTTGCAATGTTGGCTTATATTTTTTCAAATACTTGCCATTTATCTTCAGTATTCTTTTATCTTTATCTATCTCTTCGACCTCATATGCGCCATTTGAAAAAACTTTTAAAATTTGGAAAGGCCCTTCCCACTTAGGAGACCATTTTCCCATTAATCTATCTTTTCGATCCATAGGAAGAATTACTTTCCAAACAAGATCCCCTACTGAAAGGGTCTTAAACTTCACTTTCTTATTGTAAAACTTTTCGACTCTTTCTTTTTGTCTCTTTATCAGAACTAACGCACGCAATCTCTCTTCATCCAAATCAACTAGTTCATCCATTATCATGCTCCAATACGTTTCTGATGGAATCTCATGATGTCGTTGAACTCGTATTGACTGTAAATAAATCTCGACTGATAAAACTGCATCATGTCCATAAGTCAATTTGAATGGAGTGGAATCTGTCGCTTCCTTAGGAGACGTTCGACAAGCCCATAAAATTTGATCCAAAGTCTTATGCCAGTTTCTGGGTTTTCTACCCACGTGCTTTTTGATCAAATTTATCACAACCTTATTTGCTGCTTCGACTTGTCCATTTGCCTGGGCATAATAAGGTGTCGAAGTTAAGAGTTTAAAACCTGTGTCTTTTGCAAACATTTGCATGTTTTTTCCAGTAAACACGGATCCCTGATCAGTAGTTATTGTTTCTGGTATCCCAAATCTGTAAATTATATGTTTCTGGATAAACTCTATAACTGTCTCTTGATCCACATTTACCAGTGGTATAGCTTCAATCCACTTAGTGAAATAATCTATTCCAACTAAAATGTACTTCTGCCCTTTTGAAGAAACTGGTCGAATTTCACCAATTAAATCCAAAGCCCAACCCCTGAATGGCCAAGGTTTTATAATTGAATGCAACTCACTTGCAGGGACATGTGGTATACCTGCATGCACTTGGCATTCCTGACAACCTTTTGCAAATTCGACACAATCTTTCAACATTGTTGGCCAGTACATTCCTTGTCGAAATAATAACCATTTCATTTTGTGGCCTGCTTGGTTGCTTTTTTTTCTACAATTATTCGACTGCTATTTTAATTTCTTGCAATGTTGGCTTATATTTTTTCAAATACTTGCCATTTATCTTCAGTATTCTTTTATCTTTATCTATCTCTTCGACCTCATATGCGCCATTTGAAAAAACTTTTAAAATTTGGAAAGGCCCTTCCCACTTAGGAGACCATTTTCCCATTAATCTATCTTTTCGATCCATAGGAAGAATTACTTTCCAAACAAGATCCCCTACTGAAAGGGTCTTAAACTTCACTTTCTTATTGTAAAACTTTTCGACTCTTTCTTTTTGTCTCTTTATCAGAACTAACGCACGCAATCTCTCTTCATCCAAATCAACTAGTTCATCCATCATCATGCTCCAATACGTTTCTGATGGAATCTCATGATGCCGTTGAACTCGTATTGACTGTAAATAAATCTCGACTGATAAAACTGCATCATGTCCATAAGTCAATTTGAATGGAGTGGAATCTGTCGCTTCCTTAGGAGACGTTCGACAAGCCCATAAAATTTGATCCAAAGTCTTATGCCAGTTTCTGGGTTTTCTACCCACGTGCTTTTTGATCAAATTTATCACAACCTTATTTGCTGCTTCGACTTGTCCATTTGCCTGGGCATAATAAGGTGTCGAAGTTAAGAGTTTAAAACCTGTGTCTTTTGCAAACATTTGCATGTTTTTTCCAGTAAACACGGATCCCTGATCAGTAGTTATTGTTTATGGTATCCCAAATCTGTAAATTATATGTTTCTGGATAAACTCTATAACTGTCTCTTGATCCACATTTACCAGTGGTATAGCTTCAATCCACTTAGTGAAATAATCTATTCCAACTAAAATGTACTTCTGCCCTTTTGAAGAAACTGGTCGAATTTCACCAATTAAATCCAAAGCCCAACCCCTGAATGGCCAAGGTTTTATAATTGAATGCAACTCACTTGCAGGGACATGTGGTATACCTGCATGCACTTGGCATTCCTGACAACCTTTTGCAAATTCGACACAATCTTTCAACATTGTTGGCCAGTACATTCCTTGTCGAAATAATAACCATTTCATTTTGTGGCCTGCTTGGTTGCTTTTCTTTCTACAATTATTCGACTGCTATTTTAATTTCTTGCAATGTTGGCTTATATTTTTTCAAATACTTGCAATTTATCTTCAGTATTCTTTTATCTTTATCTATCTCTTCGACCTCATATGCGCCATTTGAAAAAACTTTTAAAATTTGGAAAGGCCCTTCCCACTTAGGAGACCATTTTCCCATTAATCTATCTTTTCGATCCATAGGAAGAATTACTTTCCAAACAAGATCCCCTACTGAAAGGGTCTTAAACTTCACTTTCTTATTGTAAAACTTTTCGACTCTTTCTTTTTGTCTCTTTATCAGATCTAACGCACGCAATCTCTCTTCATCCAAATTAACTAGTTCATCCATCATCATGCTCCAATACGTTTCTGATGGAATCTCATGATGCCGTTGAACTCGTATTGACTGTAAATAAATCTCGACTGATAAAACTGCATCATGTCCATAAGTCAATTTGAATGGAGTGGAATCTGTCGCTTCCTTAGGAGACGTTCGACAAGCCCATAAAATTTGATCCAAAGTCTTATGCCAGTTTCTGGGTTTTCTACCCACGTGCTTTTTGATCAAATTTATCACAACCTTATTTGCTGCTTCGACTTGTCCATTTGCCTGGGCATAATAAGGTGTCGAAGTTAAGAGTTTAAAACCTGTGTCTTTTGCAAACATTTGCATGTTTTTTCCAGTAAACACGGATCCCTGATCAGTAGTTATTGTTTCTGGTATCCCAAATCTGTAAATTATATGTTTCTGGATAAACTCTATAACTGTCTCTTGATCCACATTTACCAGTGGTATAGCTTCAATCCACTTAGTGAAATAATCTATTCCAACTAAAATGTACTTCTGCCCTTTTGAAGAAACTGGTCGAATTTCACCAATTAAATCCAAAGCCCAACCCCTGAATGGCCAAGGTTTTATAATTGAATGCAACTCACTTGCAGGGACATGTGGTATACCTGCATGCACTTGGCATTCCTGACAACCTTTTGCAAATTCGACACAATCTTTCAACATTGTTGGCCAGTACATTCCTTGTCGAAATAATAACCATTTCATTTTGTGGCCTGCTTGGTTGCTTTTCTTTCTACAATTATTCGACTGCTATTTTAATTTCTTGCAATGTTGGCTTATATTTTTTCAAATACTTGCCATATATCTTCAGTATTCTTTTATCTTTATCTATCTCTTCGACCTCATATGCGCCATTTGAAAAAACTTTTAAAACTTGGAAAGGCCCTTCCCACTTAGGAGACAATTTTCCCATTAATCTATCTTTTCGATCCATAGGAAGAATTACTTTCCAAACAAGATCCCCTACTGAAAGGGTCTTAAACTTCACTTTCTTATTGTAAAACTTTTCGACTCTTTCTTTTTGTCTCTTTATCAGATCTAACGCACGCAATCTCTCTTCATCCAAATCAACTAGTTCATCCATCATCATGCTCCAATACGTTTCTGATGGAATCTCATGATGCCTTTGAACTCGTATTGACTGTAAATAAATCTGGACTGATAAAACTGCATCATGTCCATAAGTCAATTTGAATGGAGTGGAATCTGTCGCTTGCTTTGGAGACGTTCGACAAGCCCATAAAATTTGATCCAAAGTCTTATGCCAGTTTCTGGGTTTTCTACCCACGTGCTTTTTGATCAAATTTATCACAACCTTATTTGCTGCTTCGACTTGTCCATTTGCCTGGGCATAATAAGGTGTCGAAGTTAAGAGTTTAAAACCCGTGTCTTTTGCAAACATTTGCATGTTTTTTCCAGTAAACACGGATCCCTGATCAGTAGTTATTGTTTCTGGTATCCCAAATCTGTAAATTATATGTTTCTGGATAAACTCTATAATTGTCTCTTGATCCACATTTACCAGTGGTATAGCTTCAATCCACTTAGTGAAATAATCTATTCCAACTAAAATGTACTTCTGCCCTTTTGAAGAAACTGGTCGAATTTCACCAATTAAATCCAAAGCCCAACCCCTGAATGGCCAAGGTTTTATAATTGAATGCAACTCACTTGCAGGGACATGTGGTATACCTGCATGCACTTGGCATTCCTGACAACCTTTTGCAAATTCGACACAATCTTTCAACATTGTTGGCCAGTACATTCCTTGTCGAAATAATAACCATTTCATTTTGTGGCCTGCTTGGTTGCTTTTCTTTCTACAATTATTCGACTGCTATTTTAATTTCTTGCAATGTTGGCTTATATTTTTTCAAATACTTGCCATTTATCTTCAGTATTCTTTTATCTTTGTCTATCTCTTCAACCTCATATACGCCATTTTAAAAAACTTTTAAAATTTGGAAAGGCCATTCCCACTTAGGAGACCATTTTCCCATTAATCTATCTTTTCGATCCATAGGAAGAATTACTTTCCAAATAAGATCCCCTACTGAAAGGGTCTTAAACTTCACTTTCTTATTGTAAAACTTTTCGACTCTTTCTTTTTGTCTCTTTATCCGATCTAACGCACACAATCTCTCTTCATCCAAATCAACTAGTTCATCCATCATCATGCTCCAATACGTTTCTGATGGAATCTCATGATGCCGTTGAACTCGTATTGACTGTAAATAAATCTCGACTGATAAAACTGCATCATGTCCATAAGTCAATTTGAATGGAGTGGAATCCGTCGCTTCCTAAGGAGACGTTCGACTAGCCCATAAAATTTGATCCAAAGTCTTATGCCAGTTTCTGGGTTTTCTACCCACGTGCTTTTTGATCAAATTTATCACAACCTTATTTGCTGCTTCGACTTGTCCATTTGCCTGAGCATAATAAGGTGCCGAAGTTAAGAGTTTAAAACCTGTGTCTTTTGCAAACATTTGCATGTTTTTTCCAGTAAACACGGATCCCTGATCAGTAGTTATTGTTTCTGGTATCCCAAATCTGTAAATTATATGTTTCTGGATAAACTCTATAACTGTCTCTTGATCCACATTTACCAGTGGTATAGCTTCAATCCACTTAGTGAAATAATCTATTCCAACTAAAATGTACTTCTGCCCTTTTGAAGAAACTGGTCGAATTTCACCAATTAAATCCAAAGCCCAACCCCTGAATGGCCAAGGTTTTATAATTGAATGCAACTCACTTGCAGGGACATGTGGTATACCTGCATGCACTTGGCATTCCTGACAACCTTTTGCAAATTCGACACAATCTTTCAACATTGTTGGCCAGTACATTCCTTGTCGAAATAATAACCATTTCATTTTGTGGCCTGCTTGGTTGCTTTTCTTTCTACAATTATTCGACTGCTATTTTAATTTCTTGCAATGTTGGCTTATATTTTTTCAAATACTTGCCATATATCTTCAGTATTCTTTTATCTTTATCTATCTCTTCGACCTCATATGCGCCATTTGAAAAAACTTTTAAAACTTGGAAAGGCCCTTCCCACTTAGGAGACAATTTTCCCATTAATCTATCTTTTCGATCCATAGGAAGAATTACTTTCCAAACAAGATCCCCTACTGAAAGGGTCTTAAACTTCACTTTCTTATTGTAAAACTTTTCGACTCTTTCTTTTTGTCTCTTTATCAGATCTAACGCACGCAATCTCTCTTCATCCAAATCAACTAGTTCATCCATCATCATGCTCCAATACGTTTCTGATGGAATCTCATGATGCCTTTGAACTCGTATTGACTGTAAATAAATCTGGACTGATAAAACTGCATCATGTCCATAAGTCAATTTGAATGGAGTGGAATCTGTCGCTTGCTTTGGAGACGTTCGACAAGCCCATAAAATTTGATCCAAAGTCTTATGCCAGTTTCTGGGTTTTCTACCCACGTGCTTTTTGATCAAATTTATCACAACCTTATTTGCTGCTTCGACTTGTCCATTTGCCTGGGCATAATAAGGTGTCGAAGTTAAGAGTTTAAAACCCGTGTCTTTTGCAAACATTTGCATGTTTTTTCCAGTAAACACGGATCCCTGATCAGTAGTTATTGTTTCTGGTATCCCAAATCTGTAAATTATATGTTTCTGGATAAACTCTATAATTGTCTCTTGATCCACATTTACCAGTGGTATAGCTTCAATCCACTTAGTGAAATAATCTATTCCAACTAAAATGTACTTCTGCCCTTTTGAAGAAACTGGTCGAATTTCACCAATTAAATCCAAAGCCCAACCCCTGAATGGCCAAGGTTTTATAATTGAATGCAACTCACTTGCAGGGACATGTGGTATACCTGCATGCACTTGGCATTCCTGACAACCTTTTGCAAATTCGACACAATCTTTCAACATTGTTGGCCAGTACATTCCTTGTCGAAATAATAACCATTTCATTTTGTGGCCTGCTTGGTTGCTTTTCTTTCTACAATTATTCGACTGCTATTTTAATTTCTTGCAATGTTGGCTTATATTTTTTCAAATACTTGCCATTTATCTTCAGTATTCTTTTATCTTTGTCTATCTCTTCAACCTCATATACGCCATTTTAAAAAACTTTTAAAATTTGGAAAGGCCATTCCCACTTAGGAGACCATTTTCCCATTAATCTATCTTTTCGATCCATAGGAAGAATTACTTTCCAAATAAGATCCCCTACTGAAAGGGTCTTAAACTTCACTTTCTTATTGTAAAACTTTTCGACTCTTTCTTTTTGTCTCTTTATCCGATCTAACGCACACAATCTCTCTTCATCCAAATCAACTAGTTCATCCATCATCATGCTCCAATACGTTTCTGATGGAATCTCATGATGCCGTTGAACTCGTATTGACTGTAAATAAATCTCGACTGATAAAACTGCATCATGTCCATAAGTCAATTTGAATGGAGTGGAATCCGTCGCTTCCTAAGGAGACGTTCGACTAGCCCATAAAATTTGATCCAAAGTCTTATGCCAGTTTCTGGGTTTTCTACCCACGTGCTTTTTGATCAAATTTATCACAACCTTATTTGCTGCTTCGACTTGTCCATTTGCCTGAGCATAATAAGGTGCCGAAGTTAAGAGTTTAAAACCTGTGTCTTTTGCAAACATTTGCATGTTTTTTCCAGTAAACACGGATCCCTGATCAGTAGTTATTGTTTCTGGTATCCCAAATCTGTAAATTATATGTTTCTGGATAAACTCTATAACTGTCTCTTGATCCACATTTACCAGTGGTATAGCTTCAATCCACTTAGTGAAATAATCTATTCCAACTAAAATGTACTTCTGCCCTTTTGAAGAAACTGGTCGAATTTCACCAATTAAATCCAAAGCCCAACCCCTGAATGGCCAAGGTTTTATAATTGAATGCAACTCACTTGCAGGGACATGTGGTATACCTGCATGCACTTGGCATTCCTGACAACCTTTTGCAAATTCGACACAATCTTTCAACATTGTTGGCCAGTACATTCCTTGTCGAAATAATAACCATTTCATTTTGTGGCCTGCTTGGTTGCTTTTCTTTCTACAATTATTCGACTGCTATTTTAATTTCTTGCAATGTTGGCTTATATTTTTTCAAATACTTGCAATTTATCTTCAGTATTCTTTTAGGCCCTTCCCACTTAGGAGGCGATTTTCCCATTAATCTATCTTTTCGATCCATAGGAAGAATTACTTTCCAAACAAGATCCCCTACTGAAAGGGTCTTAAACTTCACTTTCTTATTGTAAAACTTTTTGACTCTTTCTTTTTGTCTCTTTATCAGATCTAACGCACGCAATCTCTCTTCATCCAAATCAACTAGTTCATCCATCATCATGCTCCAATACGTTTCTGATGGAATCTCATGATGCCGTTGAACTCGTATTGACTGTAAATAAATCTCGACTGATAAAACTGCATCATGTCCATAAGTCAATTTGAATGGAGTGGAATCTGTCGCTTCCTTAGGAGACGTTCGACAAGCCCATAATATTTGATCCAAAGTCTTATGCCAGTTTCCGGGTTTTCTACCCACGTGCTTTTTGATCAAATTTATCACAACCTTATTTGCTGCTTCGACTTGTCCATTTGCCTGGGCATAATAAGGTGTCGAAGTTAAGAGTTTAAAACCTGTGTCTTTTGCAAACATTTGCATGTTTTTTCCAGTAAACACGGATCCCTGATCAGTAGTTATTGTTTCTGGTATCCCAAATCTGTAAATTATATGTTTCTGGATAAACTCTATAACTGTCTCTTGATCCACATTTACCAGTGGTATAGCTTCAATCCACTTAGTGAAATAATCTATTCCAACTAAAATGTACTTCTGCCCTTTTGAAGAAACTGGTCGAATTTCACCAATTAAATCCAAAGCCCAACCCCTGAATGGCCAAGGTTTTATAATTGAATGCAACTCACTTGCAGGGACATGTGGTATACCTGCATGCACTTGGCATTCCTGACAACCTTTTGCAAATTCGACACAATCTTTCAACATTGTTGGCCAGTACATTCCTTGTCGAAATAATAACCATTTCATTTTGTGGCCTGCTTGGTTGCTTTTCTTTCTACAATTATTCGACTGCTATTTTAATTTCTTGCAATGTTGGCTTATATTTTTTCAAATACTTGCAATTTATCTTCAGTATTCTTTTATCTTTATCTATCTCTTCGACCTCATATGCGCCATTTAAAAAAACTTTTAAAATTTGGAAAGGCCCTTCCCACTTAGGAGAGAATTTTCCCATTAATCTATCTTTTCGATCCATAGGAAGAATTACTTTCCAAACAAGATCCCCTACTGAAAGGGTCTCAAACTTCACTTTCTTATTGTAAAACTTTTCGACTCTTTCTTTTTGTCTCTTTATCAGATCTAACGCACGCAATCTCTCTTCATCCAAATCAACTAGTTCATCCATCATCATGCTCCAATACGTTTCTGATGGAATCTCATGATGCCGTTGACTCGTATTGACTGTAAATAAATCTCGACTGATAAAACTGCATCATGTCCATAAGTCAATTTGAATGGAGTGGAATCTGTCGCTTCCTTAGGAGACGTTCGACAAGCCCATAATATTTGATCCAAAGTCTTATGCCAGTTTCTGGGTTTTCTACCCACGTGCTTTTTGATCAAATTTATCACAACCTTATTTGCTGCTTCGACTTGTCCATTTGCCTGGGCATAATAAGGTGTCGAAGTTAAGAGTTTAAAACCTGTGTCTTTTGCAAACATTTGCATGTTTTTTCCAGTAAACACGGATCCCTGATCAGTAGTTATTGTTTCTGGTATCCCAAATCTGTAAATTATATGTTTCTAGATAAACTCTATAACTGTCTCTTGATCCACATTTACCAGTGGTATAGCTTCAATCAACTTAGTGAAATAATCTATTCCAACTAAAATGTACTTCTGCCCTTTTGAAGAAACTGGTCGAATTTCACCAATTAAATCCAAAGCCCAACCCCTGAATGGCCAAGGTTTTATAATTGAATGCAACTCACTTGCAGGGACATGTGGTATACCTGCATGCACTTGGCATTCCTGACAACCTTTTGCAAATTCGACACAATCTTTCAACATTGTTGGCCAGTACATTCCTTGTCGAAATAATAACCATTTCATTTTGTGGCCTGCTTGGTTGCTTTTCTTTCTACAATTATTCGACTGCTATTTTAATTTCTTGCAATGTTGGCTTATATTTTTTCAAATACTTGCAATTTATCTTCAGTATTCTTTTATCTTTATCTATCTCTTCGACCTCATATGCGCCATTTAAATAAACTTTTAAAATTTGGGAAGGCCCTTCCCACTTAGGAGACCATTTTCCCATTAATCTATCTTTTCGATCCATAGGAAGAATTACTTTCCAAACAAGATCCCCTACTGAAAGGGTCTTAAACTTCACTTTCTTATTGTAAAACTTTTCGACTCTTTCTTTTTGTCTCTTTATCAGATCTAACGCACGCAATCTCTCTTCATCCAAATCAACTAGTTCATCCATCATCATGCTCCAATACGTTTCTGATGGAATCTCATGATGCCGTTGAACTCGTATTGACTGTAAATAAATCTCGACTGATAAAACTGCATCATGTCCATAAGTCAATTTGAATGGAGTGGAATCTGTCGCTTCCTTAGGAGACGTTCGACAAGCCCATAAAATTTGATCCAAAGTCTTATGCCAGTTTCTGGGTTTTCTACCCACGTGCTTTTTGATCAAATTTATCACAACCTTATTTGCTGCTTCGACTTGTCCATTTGCCTGGGCATAATAAGGTGTCGAAGTTAAGAGTTTAAAACCTATGTCTTTTGCAAACATTTGCATGTTTTTTCCAGTAAACACGGATCCCTGATCAGTAGTTATTGTTTCTGGTATCCCAAATCTGTAAATTATATGTTTCTGGATAAACTCTATAACTGTCTCTTGATCCACATTTACCAGTGGTATAGCTTCAATCCACTTAGTGAAATAATCTATTCCAACTAAAATGTACTTCTGCCCTTTTGAAGAAACTGGTCGAATTTCACCAATTAAATCCAAAGCCCAACCCCTGAATGGCCAAGGTTTTATAATTGAATGCAACTCACTTGCAGGGACTTGTGGTATACCTGCATGCACTTGGCATTCCTGACAACCTTTTGCAAATTCGACACAATCTTTCAACATTGTTGGCCAGTACATTCCTTGTCAAAATAATAACCATTTCATTTTGTGGCCTGCTTGGTTGCTTTTCTTTCTACAATTATTCGACTGCTATTTTAATTTCTTGCAATGTTGGCTTATATTTTTTCAAATGCTTGCCATTTATCTTCAGTATTCTTTTATCTTTATCTATCTCTTCGACCTCATATGCGCCATTTGAAAAAACTTTTAAAATTTGGAAAGGCCCTTCCCACTTAGGAGACCATTTTCCCATTAATCTATCTTTTCGATCCATAGGAAGAATTACTTTCCAAACAAGATCCCCTACTGGAAGGGTCTTAAACTTCACTTTCTTATTGTAAAACTTTTCGACTCTTTCTTTTTGTCTCTTTATCCGATCTAACGCACGCAATCTCTCTTCATCCAAATCAACTAGTTCATCCATCATCATGCTCCAATACGTTTCTGATGGAATCTCATGATGCCGTTGAACTCGTATTGACTGTAAATAAATCTCGACTGATAAAACTGCATCATGTCCATAAGTCAATTTGAATGGAGTGGAATCCGTCGCTTCCTTAGGAGACGTTCGACAAGCCCATAAAATTTGATCCAAAGTCTTATGCCAGTTTCTGGGTTTTCTACCCACGTGCTTTTTGATCAAATTTATCACAACCTTATTTGCTGCTTCGACTTGTCCATTTGCCTGAGCATAATAAGGTGTCGAAGTTAAGAGTTTAAAACCTGTGTCTTTTGCAAACATTTGCATGTTTTTTCCAGTAAACACGGATCCCTGATCAGTAGTTATTGTTTCTGGTATCCCAAATCTGTAAATTATATGTTTCTGGATAAACTCTATAACTGTCTCTTGATCCACATTTACCAGTGGTATAGCTTCAATCCACTTAGTGAAATAATCTATTCCAACTAAAATGTACTTCTGCCCTTTTGAAGAAACTGGTCGAATTTCACCAATTAAATCCAAAGCCCAACCCCTGAATGGCCAAGGTTTTATAATTGAATGCAACTCACTTGCAGGGACATGTGGTATACCTGCATGCACTTGGCATTCCTGACAACCTTTTGCAAATTCGACACAATGTTTCAACATTGTTGGCCAGTACATTCCTTGTCGAAATAAAAACCATTTCATTTTGTGGCCTGCTTGGTTGCTTTTCTCTCTACAATTATTCGACTGCTATTTTAATTTCTTGCAATGTTGGCTTATATTTTTTCAAATACTTGCCATTTATCTTCAGTATTATTTTATCTTTATCTATCTCTTCAACCTCATATGCGCCATTTTAAAAAACTTTTAAAATTTGGAAAGGCCATTCCCACTTAGGAGACCATTTTCCCATTAATCTATCTTTTCGATCCATAGGAAGAATTACTTTCCAAACAAGATCCCCTACTGAAAGGGTCTTAAACTTCACTTTCTTATTGTAAAACTTTTCGACTCTTTCTTTTTGTCTCTTTATCAGATCTAACGCACGCAATCTCTCTTCATCCAAATCAACTAGTTCATCCATCATCATGCTCCAATACGTTTCTGATGGAATCTCATGATGCCGTTGAACTCGTATTGACTGTAAATAAATCTCGACTGATAAAACTGCATCATGTCCATAAGTCAATTTGAATGGAGTGGAATCTGTCGCTTCCTTAGGAGACGTTCGACAAGCCCATAAAATTTGATCCAAAGTCTTATGCCAGTTTCTGGGTTTTCTACCCACGTGCTTTTTGATCAAATTTATCACAACCTTATTTGCTGCTTCGACTTGTCCATTTGCCTGGGCATAATAAGGTGTCGAAGTTAAGAGTTTAAAACCTATGTCTTTTGCAAACATTTGCATGTTTTTTCCAGTAAACACAGATCCCTGATCAGTAGTTATTGTTTCTGGTATCCCAAATCTGTAAATTATATGTTTCTGGATAAACTCTATAACTGTCTCTTGATCCACATTTACCAGTGGTATAGCTTCAATCCACTTAGTGAAATAATCTATTCCAACTAAAATGTACTTCTGCCCTTTTGAAGAAACTGGTCGAATTTCACCAATTAAATCCAAAGCCCAACCCCTGAATGGCCAAGGTTTTATAATTGAATGCAACTCACTTGCAGGGACTTGTGGTATACCTGCATGCACTTGGCATTCCTGACAACCTTTTGCAAATTCGACACAATCTTACAACATTGTTGGCCAGTACATTCCTTGTCAAAATAATAACCATTTCATTTTGTGGCCTGCTTGGTTGCTTTTCTTTCTACAATTATTCGACTGCTATTTTAATTTCTTGCAATGTTGGCTTATATTTTTTCAAATGCTTGCCATTTATCTTCAGTATTCTTTTATCTTTATCTATCTCTTCGACCTCATATGCGCCATTTGAAAAAACTTTTAAAATTTGGAAAGGCCCTTCCCACTTAGGAGACCATTTTCCCATTAATCTATCTTTTCGATCCATAGGAAGAATTACTTTCCAAACAAGATCCCCTACTGGAAGGGTCTTAAACTTCACTTTCTTATTGTAAAACTTTTCGACTCTTTCTTTTTGTCTCTTTATCCGATCTAACGCACGCAATCTCTCTTCATCCAAATCAACTAGTTCATCCATCATCATGCTCCAATACGTTTCTGATGGAATCTCATGATGTCGTTGAACTCGTATTGACTGTAAATAAATCTCGACTGATAAAACTGCATCATGTCCATAAGTCAATTTGAATGGAGTGGAATCCGTCGCTTCCTTAGGAGACGTTCGACAAGCCCATAAAATTTGATCCAAAGTCTTATGCCAGTTTCTGGGTTTTCTACCCACGTGCTTTTTGATCAAATTTATCACAACCTTATTTGCTGCTTCGACTTGTCCATTTGCCTGAGCATAATAAGGTGTCGAAGTTAAGAGTTTAAAACCTGTGTCTTTTGCAAACATTTGCATGTTTTTTCCAGTAAACACGGATCCCTGATCAGTAGTTATTGTTTCTGGTATCCCAAATCTGTAAATTATATGTTTCTGGATAAACTCTATAACTGTCTCTTGATCCACATTTACCAGTGGTATAGCTTCAATCCACTTAGTGAAATAATCTATTCCAACTAAAATGTACTTCTGCCCTTTTGAAGAAACTGGTCGAATTTCACCAATTAAATCCAAAGCCCAACCCCTGAATGGCCAAGGTTTTATAATTGAATGCAACTCACTTGCAGGGACATGTGGTATACCTGCATGCACTTGGCATTCCTGACAACCTTTTGCAAATTCGACACAATCTTTCAACATTGTTGGCCAGTACATTCCTTGTCGAAATAAAAACCATTTCATTTTGTGGCCTGCTTGGTTGCTTTTCTCTCTACAATTATTCGACTGCTATTTTAATTTCTTGCAATGTTGGCTTATATTTTTTCAAATACTTGCCATTTATCTTCAGTATTATTTTATCTTTATCTATCTCTTCAACCTCATATGCGCCATTTTAAAAAACTTTTAAAATATGGAAAGGCCATTCCCACTTAGGAGACCATTTTCCCATTAATCTATCTTTTCGATCCATAGGAAGAATTACTTTCCAAATAAGATCCCCTACGGAAAGGGTCTTAAACTTCACTTTCTTATTGTAAAACTTTTCGACTCTTTCTTTTTGTCTCTTTATCAGATCTAACGCACGCAATCTCTCTTCATCCAAATCTACTAGTTCATCAATCATCATGCTCCAATACTTTTCTGATGGAATCTCATGATGCCGTTGAACTCGTATTGACTGTAAATAAATCTCGACTGATAAAACTGCATCATGTCCATAAGTCAATTTGAATGGAGTGGAATCTGTCGCTTCCTTAGGAGACGTTCGACAAGCCCATAAAATTTGATCCAAATTCTTATGCCAGTTTCTGGGTTTTCTACCCACGTTCTTTTTGATCAAATTTATCACAACCTTATTTGCTGCTTCGACTTGTCCATTTGCCTGAGCATAATAAGGTGTCGAAGTTAAGAGTTTAAAACCTGTGTCTTTTGCAAACATTTGCATGTTTTTTCCAGTAAACACGGATCCCTGATCAGTAGTTATTGTTTCTGGTATCCCAAATATGTAAATTATATGTTTCTGGATAAACTCTATAACTGTCTCTTGATCCACATTTACCAGTGGTATAGCTTCAATCCACTTAGTGAAATAATCTATTCCAACTAAAATGTACTTCTGCCCTTTTGAAGAAACTTGTCGAATTTCACCAATTAAATCCAAAGCCCAACCCCTGAATGGCCAAGGTTTTATAATTGAATGCAACTCACTTGCAGGGACATGTGGTATACCTGCATGCACTTGGCATTCCTGACAACCTTTTGCAAATTCGACACAATCTTTCAACATTGTTGGCCAGTACATTCCTTGTCGAAATAATAACCATTTCATTTTGTGGCCTGCTTGGTTGCTTTTCTTTCTACAATTATTCGACTGCTATTTTAATTTCTTGCAATGTTGGCTTATATTTTTTCAAATACTTGCCATTTATCTTCAGTATTCTTTTATCTTTATCTATCTCTTCGACCTCATATGCGCCATTTGAAAAAACTTTTAAAACTTGGAAAGGCCCTTCCCACTTAGGAGACCATTTTCCCATTAATCTATCTTTTCGATCCATAGGCAGAATTACTTTCCAAACAAGATCCCCTACTGAAAGGGTCTTAAACTTCACTTTCTTATTGTAAAACTTTTCGACACTTTCTTTTTGTCTCTTTTTCAGATCTAACGCACGTAATCTCTCTTCATCCAAATCAACTAGTTCATCCATCATCATGCTCCAATACGTTTCTGATGGAATCTCATGATGCCGTTGAACTCGTATTGACTGTAAATAAATCTCGACTGATAAAACTGCATCATGTCCATAAGTCAATTTGAATGGAGTGGAATCTGTCGCTTCCTTAGGAGACGTTCGACAAGCCCATAAAATTTGATCCAAAGTATTATGCCAGTTTCTGGATTTTCTACCCACGTGCTTTTTGATCAAATTTATCACAACCTTATTTGCTGCTTCGACTTGTCCATTTGCCTGGGCATAATAAGGTGTCGAAGTTAAGAGTTTAAAACCTGTGTCTTTTGCAAACAGTTGCATGTGTTTTCCAATAAACACGGATCCCTGATCAGTAGTTATTGTTTCTGGTATCCCAAATCTGTAAATTATATGTTTCTAGATAAACTCTATAACTGTCTCTTGATCCACATTTACCAGTGGTATAGCTTCAATCCACTTAGTGAAATAATCTATTCCAACTAAAATGTACTTCTGCCATTTTGAAGAAACTGGTCGAATATCACCAATTAAATCCAAAGCCCAACCCCTGAATTGCCAAGGTTTTATAATTGAATGCAACTCACTTGCAGGGACATGTGGTATACCTGCATGCACTTGGCATTCCTGACAACCTTTTGCAAATTCGACACAAGCTTTCAACATTGTTGGCCAGTACATTCCTTGTCGAAATAATAACCATTTCATTTTGTGGCCTGCTTGGTTGCTTTTCTTTCTACAATTATTCGACTGCTATTTTAATTTCTTGCAATGTTGGCTTATATTTTTTCAAATACTTGCCATTTATCTTCAGTATTCTTTTATCTTTATCTATCTCTTCAACCTCATATGCGCCATTTTAAAAAACTTTTAAAATTTGGAAAGGCCATTCCCACTTAGGAGACCATTTTCCCATTAATCTATCTTTTCGATCCATAGGAAGAATTACTTTCCAAACAAGATCCCCTACTGAAAGGGTCTTAAACTTCACTTTCTTATTGTAAAACTTTTCGACTCTTTCTTTTTGTCTCTTTATCAGATCTAACGCACGCAATCTCTCTTCATCCAAATCAACTAGTTCATCCATCATCATGCTCCAATACTTTTCTGATGGAATCTCATGATGCCGTTGAACTCGTATTGACTGTAAATAAATCTCGACTGATAAAACTGCATCATGTCCATAAGTCAATTTGAATGGAGTGGAATCTGTCGCTTCCTTAGGAGACGTTCGACAAGCCCATAAAATTTGATCCAAAGTATTATGCCAGTTTCTGGATTTTCTACCCACGTGCTTTTTGATCAAATTTATCACAACCTTATTTGCTTCTTCGACTTGTCCATTTGCCTGGGCATAATAAGGTGTCGAAGTTAAGAGTTTAAAACCTGTGTCTTTTGCAAACATTTGCATGTGTTTTCCAGTAAACACGGATCCCTGATCAGTAGTTATTGTTTCTGGTATCCCAAATCTGTAAATTATATGTTTCTAGATAAACTCTATAACTGTCTCTTGATCCACATTTACCAGTGGTATAGCTTCAATCCACTTAGTGAAATAATCTATTCCCACTAAAATGTACTTCTGCCATTTTGAAGAAACTGGTCGAATTTCACCAATTAAATCCAAAGCCCAACCCCTGAATGGCCAAGGTTTTATAATTGAATGCAACTCACTTGCAGGGACATGTGGTATACCTGCATGCACTTGGCATTCCTGACAACCTTTTGCAAATTTGACACAATCTTTCAACATTGTTGGCCAGTACATTCCTTGTCGAAATAATAACCATTTCATTTTGTGGCCTACTTGGTTGCTTTTCTTTCTACAATTATTCGACTGCTAATTTAATTTCTTGCAATGTTGGCTTATATTTTTTCAAATACTTGCCATTTATCTTCAGTGTTCTTTTATCTTTATCTATCTCTTCGACCTCATATGCGCCATTTGAAAAAACTTTTAAAATTTGGAAAGGCGCTTCCCACTTAGGAGACCATTTTCCCATTAATCTATCTTTTCGATCCATAGGCAGAATTACTTTCCAAACAAGATCCCCTACTGAAAGGGTCTTAAACTTCACTTTCTTATTGTAAAACTTTTCGACTCTTTCTTTTTGTCTCTTTATCAGATCTAACGCACGCAATCTCTCTTCATCCAAATCAACTAGTTCATCCATCATCATGCTCCAATACGTTTCTGATGGAATCTCATGATGCCGTTGAACTCGTATTGACTGTAAATAAATCTCGACTGGTAATACTGCATCATGTCCGTAAGTCAATTTGAATGGAGTGGAATCTGTCGCTTCCTTAGGAGACGTTCGACAAGCCCATAAAATTTGATCCAAAGTCTTATGCCAGTTTCTGGGTTTTCTACCCATGTGCTTTTTGATCAAATTTATCACTACCTTATTTGCTGCTTCGACTTGTCCATTTGCCTGAGCATAATAAGGTGTCGAAGTTAAGAGTTTAAAACCTGTGTCTTTTGCAAACATTTGCATGTTTTTTCCAGTAAACACGGATCCCTGATCAGTAGTTATTGTTTCTGGTATCCCAAATCTGTAAATTATATGTTTCTGGATAAACTCTATAACTGTCTCTTGATCCACATTTACCAGTGGTATATCTTCAATCCACTTAGTGAAATAATCTATTCCAACTAAAATGTACTTCTGCCCTTTTGAAGAAACTGGTCGAATTTCACCAATTAAATCCAAAGCCCAACCCCTGAATGGCCAAGGTTTTATAATTGAATGCAACTCACTTGCAGGGACATGTGGTATACCTGCATGCACTTGGCATTCCTGACAACCTTTTGCAAATTCGACACAATCTTTCAACATTATTGGCCAGTACATTCCTTGTCGAAATAATAACCATTTCATTTTGTGGCCTGCTTGGTTGCTTTTCTTTCTACAATTATTCGACTGCTATTTTAATTTCTTGCAATGTTGGCTTATATTTTTTCAAATACTTGCCATTTATCTTCAGTATTCTTTTATCTTTATCTATCTCTTCAACCTCATATGCGCCATTTTGAAAAACCTTTAAAATTTGGAAAGGCCATTCCCACTTAGGAGACCATTTTCCCATTAATCTATCTTTTCGATCCATAGGAAGAATTACTTTCCAAACAAGATCCCCTACTGAAAGGGTCTTAAACTTCACTTTCTTATTGTAAAACTTTTCGACTCTTTCTTTTTGTCTCTTTATCAGATCTAACGCACGTAATCTCTCTTCATCCAAATCAACTAGTTCATCCATCATCATGCTCCAATACTTTTCTGATGGAATCTCATGATGCCGTTGAACTCGTATTGACTGTAAATAAATCTCGACTGATAAAACTGCATCATGTTCATAAGTCAATTTGAATGGAGTGGAATCTGTCGCTTCCTTAGGAGACGTTCGACAAGCCCATAAAATTTGATCCAAAGTCTTATGCCAGTTTCTGGGTTTTCTAACCACGTGCTTTTTGATCAAATTTATCACAACCTTATTTGCTGCTTCGACTTGTCCATTTGCCTGGGCATAATAAGGTGTCGAAGTTAAGAGTTTAAAACCTGTGTCTTTTGCAAACATTTGCATGTTTTTTCCAGTAAACACGGATCCCTGATTAGTAGTATTGTTTCTGGTATCCCAAATCTGTAAATTATATGTTTCTGGATAAACTCTATAATTGTCTCTTGATCCACATTTACCAGTGGTATAGCTTCAATCCACTTAGTGAAATAATCTATTCCAACTAAAATGTACTTCTACCCTTTTGAAGAAACTGGTCGAATTTCACCAATTAAATCCAAAGCCCAACCCCTGTATGGCCAAGGTTTTATAATTGAATGCAACTCACTTGCAGGGACATGTGGTATACCTGCATGCACTTGGCATTCCTGACAACCTTTTGCAAATTTGACACAATCTTTTAACATTGTTGGCCAGTACATTCCTTGTCGAAATAATAACCATTTCATTTTGTGGCCTGCTTGGTTGCTTTTCTTTCTACAATTATTCGACTTCTATTTTAATTTCTTGCAATGTTGGCTTATATTTTTTCAAATACTTGCCATTTATCTTCAGTATTCTTTTATCTTTATCTATCTCTTCGACCTCATATGCACCATTTGAAAAAACTTTTAAAATTTGGAAAGGCCCTTCCCACTTAGGAGACCATTTTCCCATTAATCTATCTTTTCGATCCATAGGAAGAATTACTTTCCAAACAAGATCCCCTACTGAAAGGGTCTTAAACTTCACTTTCTTATTGTAAAACTTTTCGACTCTTTCTTTTTGTCTCTTTATCAGATCTAACGCACGCAATCTCTCTTCATCCAAATAAACTAGTTCATCCATCATCATGCTCCAATACGTTTCTGATGGAATCTCATGATGCCGTTGAACTCGTATTGATTGTAAATAAATCTCGACTGGTAAAACTGCATCATGTCCATAAGTCAATTTGAATGGAGTGGAATCCGTCGCTTCCTTAGGAGACGTTCGACAAGCCCATAAAATTTGATCCAAAGTCTTATGCCAGTTTCTGGGTTTTCTACCCACGTGCTTTTTGATCAAATTTATCACAACCTTATTTGCTGCTTCGACTTGTCCATTTGCCTGGGCATAATAAGGTGTCGAAGTTAAGAGTTTAAAACCTGTGTCTTTTGCAAACATTTGCATGTTTTTTCCAGTAAACACGGACCCCTGATCAGTAGTTATTGTTTCTGGTATCCCAAATCTGTAAATTATATGTTTCTGGATAAACTCTGTAACTGTCTCTTGATCCACATTTACCAGTGGTATAGCTTCAATCCACTTAGTGAAATAATCTATTCCAACTAAAATGTACTTCTGCCCTTTTGAAGAAACTGGTCGAATTTCACCAATTAAATCCAAAGCCCAACCCCTGAATGGCCAAGGTTTTATAATTGAATGCAACTCACTTGCAGGGACATGTGGTATACCTGCATGCACTTGGCATTCCCGACAACCTTTTGCAAATTCGACACAATCTTTCAACATTGTTGGCCAGTACATTCCTTGTCGAAATAATAACCATTTCATTTTGTGGCCTGCTTGGTTGCTTTTCTTTCTATAATTATTCGACTGCTATTTTAATTTCTTGCAATGTTGGCTTATATTTTTTCAAATACTTGCCATTTATCTTCAGTGTTCTTTTATCTTTATCTATCTCTTCGACCTCATATGCGCCATTTGAAAAAACTTTTAAAATTTGGAAAGGCGCTTCCCACTTAGGAGACCATTTTCCCATTAATCTATCTTTTCGATCCATAGGCAGAATTACTTTCCAAACAAGATCCCCTACTGAAAGGGTCTTAAACTTCACTTTCTTATTGTAAAACTTTTCGACTCTTTCTTTTTGTCTCTTTATCAGATCTAACGCACGCAATCTCTCTTCATCCAAATCAACTAGTTCATCCATCATCATGCTCCAATACGTTTCTGATGGAATCTCATGATGCCGTTGAACTCGTATTGACTGTAAATAAATCTCGACTGGTAATACTGCATCATGTCCGTAAGTCAATTTGAATGGAGTGGAATCTGTCGCTTCCTTAGGAGACGTTCGACAAGCCCATAAAATTTGATCCAAAGTCTTATGCCAGTTTCTGGGTTTTCTACCCATGTGCTTTTTGATCAAATTTATCACTACCTTATTTGCTGCTTCGACTTGTCCATTTGCCTGAGCATAATAAGGTGTCGAAGTTAAGAGTTTAAAACCTGTGTCTTTTGCAAACATTTGCATGTTTTTTCCAGTAAACACGGATCCCTGATCAGTAGTTATTGTTTCTGGTATCCCAAATCTGTAAATTATATGTTTCTGGATAAACTCTATAACTGTCTCTTGATCCACATTTACCAGTGGTATATCTTCAATCCACTTAGTGAAATAATCTATTCCAACTAAAATGTACTTCTGCCCTTTTGAAGAAACTGGTCGAATTTCACCAATTAAATCCAAAGCCCAACCCCTGAATGGCCAAGGTTTTATAATTGAATGCAACTCACTTGCAGGGACATGTGGTATACCTGCATGCACTTGGCATTCCTGACAACCTTTTGCAAATTCGACACAATCTTTCAACATTATTGGCCAGTACATTCCTTGTCGAAATAATAACCATTTCATTTTGTGGCCTGCTTGGTTGCTTTTCTTTCTACAATTATTCGACTGCTATTTTAATTTCTTGCAATGTTGGCTTATATTTTTTCAAATACTTGCCATTTATCTTCAGTATTCTTTTATCTTTATCTATCTCTTCAACCTCATATGCGCCATTTTGAAAAACCTTTAAAATTTGGAAAGGCCATTCCCACTTAGGAGACCATTTTCCCATTAATCTATCTTTTCGATCCATAGGAAGAATTACTTTCCAAACAAGATCCCCTACTGAAAGGGTCTTAAACTTCACTTTCTTATTGTAAAACTTTTCGACTCTTTCTTTTTGTCTCTTTATCAGATCTAACGCACGTAATCTCTCTTCATCCAAATCAACTAGTTCATCCATCATCATGCTCCAATACTTTTCTGATGGAATCTCATGATGCCGTTGAACTCGTATTGACTGTAAATAAATCTCGACTGATAAAACTGCATCATGTTCATAAGTCAATTTGAATGGAGTGGAATCTGTCGCTTCCTTAGGAGACGTTCGACAAGCCCATAAAATTTGATCCAAAGTCTTATGCCAGTTTCTGGGTTTTCTAACCACGTGCTTTTTGATCAAATTTATCACAACCTTATTTGCTGCTTCGACTTGTCCATTTGCCTGGGCATAATAAGGTGTCGAAGTTAAGAGTTTAAAACCTGTGTCTTTTGCAAACATTTGCATGTTTTTTCCAGTAAACACGGATCCCTGATTAGTAGTATTGTTTCTGGTATCCCAAATCTGTAAATTATATGTTTCTGGATAAACTCTATAATTGTCTCTTGATCCACATTTACCAGTGGTATAGCTTCAATCCACTTAGTGAAATAATCTATTCCAACTAAAATGTACTTCTACCCTTTTGAAGAAACTGGTCGAATTTCACCAATTAAATCCAAAGCCCAACCCCTGTATGGCCAAGGTTTTATAATTGAATGCAACTCACTTGCAGGGACATGTGGTATACCTGCATGCACTTGGCATTCCTGACAACCTTTTGCAAATTTGACACAATCTTTTAACATTGTTGGCCAGTACATTCCTTGTCGAAATAATAACCATTTCATTTTGTGGCCTGCTTGGTTGCTTTTCTTTCTACAATTATTCGACTTCTATTTTAATTTCTTGCAATGTTGGCTTATATTTTTTCAAATACTTGCCATTTATCTTCAGTATTCTTTTATCTTTATCTATCTCTTCGACCTCATATGCACCATTTGAAAAAACTTTTAAAATTTGGAAAGGCCCTTCCCACTTAGGAGACCATTTTCCCATTAATCTATCTTTTCGATCCATAGGAAGAATTACTTTCCAAACAAGATCCCCTACTGAAAGGGTCTTAAACTTCACTTTCTTATTGTAAAACTTTTCGACTCTTTCTTTTTGTCTCTTTATCAGATCTAACGCACGCAATCTCTCTTCATCCAAATAAACTAGTTCATCCATCATCATGCTCCAATACGTTTCTGATGGAATCTCATGATGCCGTTGAACTCGTATTGATTGTAAATAAATCTCGACTGGTAAAACTGCATCATGTCCATAAGTCAATTTGAATGGAGTGGAATCCGTCGCTTCCTTAGGAGACGTTCGACAAGCCCATAAAATTTGATCCAAAGTCTTATGCCAGTTTCTGGGTTTTCTACCCACGTGCTTTTTGATCAAATTTATCACAACCTTATTTGCTGCTTCGACTTGTCCATTTGCCTGGGCATAATAAGGTGTCGAAGTTAAGAGTTTAAAACCTGTGTCTTTTGCAAACATTTGCATGTTTTTTCCAGTAAACACGGACCCCTGATCAGTAGTTATTGTTTCTGGTATCCCAAATCTGTAAATTATATGTTTCTGGATAAACTCTGTAACTGTCTCTTGATCCACATTTACCAGTGGTATAGCTTCAATCCACTTAGTGAAATAATCTATTCCAACTAAAATGTACTTCTGCCCTTTTGAAGAAACTGGTCGAATTTCACCAATTAAATCCAAAGCCCAACCCCTGAATGGCCAAGGTTTTATAATTGAATGCAACTCACTTGCAGGGACATGTGGTATACCTGCATGCACTTGGCATTCCCGACAACCTTTTGCAAATTCGACACAATCTTTCAACATTGTTGGCCAGTACATTCCTTGTCGAAATAATAACCATTTCATTTTGTGGCCTGCTTGGTTGCTTTTCTTTCTATAATTATTCGACTGCTATTTTAATTTCTTGCAATGTTAGCTTATATTTTTTCAAATACTTGCCATTTATCTTCAGTATTCTTTTATCTTTATCTATCTCTTCAACCTCATATGCGCCATTCGAAAAAACTTTTAAAATTTGGAAAGGCCCTTCCCACTTAGGAGACCATTTCCCATTAATCTATCTTTTCGATCCATAGGAAGAATTACTTTCCAAACAAGATCCCCTACTGAAAGGGTCTTAAACTTCACTTTCTTATTGTAAAACTTTTCGACTCTTTCTTTTTGTCTCTTTATCCGATCTAACGCACGCAATCTCTCTTCATCCAAATCAACTAGTTCATCCATCATCATGCTCCAATACGTTTCTGATGGAATCTCATGATGCCGTTGAACTCGTATTGACTGTAAATAAATCTCGACTGATAAAACTGCATCATGTCCATAAGTCAATTTGAATGGAGTGGAATCCGTCGCTTCCTTAGGAGACGTTCGACAAGCCCATAAAATTTGATCCAAAGTCTTATGCCAGTTTCTGGGTTTTCTACCCACGTGCTTTTTGATCAAATTTATCACAACCTTATTTGCTGCTTCGACTTGTCCATTTGACTGAGCATAATAAGGTGTCGAAGTTAAGAGTTTAAAACCTGTGTCTTTTGCAAACATTTGCATGTTTTTTCCAGTAAACACGGATCCCTGATCAGTAGTTATTATTTCTGGTATCCCAAATCTGTAAATTATATGTTTCTGGATAAACTCTATAACTGTCTCTTGATCCACATTTACCGGTGGTATAGCTTCAATCCACTTAGTGAAATAATCTATTCCAACTAAAATGTACTTCTGCCCTTTTTAAGAAACTGGTCGAATTTCACCAATTAAATCCAAAGCCCAACCCCTGAATGGCCAAGGTTTTATAATTGAATGCAACTCACTTGCAGGGACATGTGGTATACCTGCATGCACTTGGCATTCCTGACAACCTTTTGCAAATTCGACACAATCTTTCAACATTGTTGGCCAGTACATTCCTTGTCGAAATAATAACCATTTCATTTTGTGGCCTGCCTGGTTGCTTTTCTTTCTACAATTATTCGACTGCTATTTTAATTTCTTGCAATGTTGGCTTATATTTTTTCAAATACTTGCCATTTATCTTCAGTATTCTTTTATCTTTATCTATCTCTTCGACCTCATATGCGCCATTTGAAAAAACTTTTAAAACTTGGAAAGGCCCTTCCCACTTAGGAGACCATTTTCCCATTAATCTATCTTTTCGATCCATAGGAAGAATTACTTTCCAAACAAGATCCCCTACTGAAAGGGTCTTAAACTTCACTTTCTTATTGTAAAACTTTTCGACTCTTTCTTTTTGTCTCTTTATCAGATCTAACGCACGCAATCTCTCTTCATCCAAATCAACTAGTTCATCCATCATCATGCTCCAATACGTTTCTGATGGAATCTCATGATGCCGTTGAACTCGTATTGACTGTAAATAAATCTCGACTGATAAAACTGCATCATGTCCATAAGTCAATTTGAATGGAGTGGAATCTGTCGCTTCCTTAGGAGACGTTCGACAAGCCCATAAAATTTGATCCAAAGTCTTCTGCCAGTTTCTGGGTTTTCTACCCACGCGCTTTTTGATCAAATTTATCACAACCTTATTTGCTGCTTCGACTTGTCCATTTGCCTGGGCATAATAAGGTGTCGAAGTTAAGAGTTTAAAACCTGTGTCTTTTGCAAACATTTGCATGTTTTTTCCAGTAAACACGGATCCCTGATCAGTAGTTATTGTTTCTGGTATCCCAAATCTGTAAATTATATGTTTCTGGATAAACTCTATAACTGTCTCTTGATCCACATTTACCAGTGGTATAGCTTCAATCCACTTAGTGAAATAATCTATTCCAACTAAAATGTACTTCTGCCCTTTTGAAGAAACTGGTCGAATTTCACCAATTAAATCCAAAGCCCAACCCTTGAATGGCCAAGGTTTTATAATTGAATGCAACTCACTTGCAGGGACATGTGGTATACCTGCATGCACTTGGCATTCCTGACAACCTTTTGCAAATTCGACACAATCTTTCAACATTGTTGGCCAGTACATTCCTTGTCGAAATAATAACCATTTCATTTTGTGGCCTGCTTGGTTGCTTTTCTTTATAGAATTATTCGACTGCTATTTTAATTTCTTGCAATGTTGGCTTATATTTTTACAAATACTTGCCATTTATCTTCAGTATTCTTTTATCTTTATCTATCTCTTCAACCTCATATACGCCATTTTAAAAAACTTTTAAAATTTGGAAAGGACATTCCCACTTAGGAGACCATTTTCCCATTAATCTATCTTTTCGATCCATAGGAAGAATTACTTTCCAAACAAGATCCCCTACTGAAAGGGTCTTAAACTTCACTTTCTTATTGTAAAACTTTTCGACTCTTTCTTTTTGTCTCTTTATCAGATCTAACGCACGCAATCTCTCTTCATCCAAATCAACTAGTTCATCCATCATCATGCTCCAATACGTTTCTGATGGAATCTCATGATGCCGTTGAACTCGTATTGACTGTAAATAAATCTCGACTGATAAAACTGCATCATGTCCATAAGTCAATTTGAATGGAGTGGAATCTGTCGCTTCCTTAGGAGACGTTCGACAAGCCCATAAAATTTGATCCAAAGTCTTATGCCAGTTTCTGGGTTTTCTACCCACGTGCTTTTTGATCAAATTTATCACAACCTTATTTGCTGCTTCGACTTGTCCATTTGCCTGGGCATAATAAGGTGTCGAAGTTAAGAGTTTAAAACCTGTGTCTTTTGCAAACATTTGCATGTTTTTCCCAGTAAACACGGATCCCTGATCAGTAGTTATTGTTTCTGGTATCCCAAATCTGTAAATTATATGTTTTTGGATAAACTCTATAACTGTCTCTTGATCCACATTTACCAGTGGTATAGCTTCAATCCACTTAGTGAAATAATCTATTCCAACTAAAATGTACTTCTGCCCTTTTGAAGAAACTGGTCGAATTTCACCAATTAAATCCAAAGCCCAACCCCTGAATGGCCAAGGTTTTATAATTGAATGCAACTCACTTGCAGGGACATGTGGTATACCTGCATGCACTTGGCATTCCTGACAACCTTTTGCAAATTCGACACAATCTTTCAACATTGTTGGCCAGTACATTCCTTGTCGAAATAATAACCATTTCATTTTGTGGCCTGCTTGGTTGCTTTTCTTTCTACAATTATTCGACTGCTATTTTAATTTCTTGCAATGTTGGCTTATATTTTTTCAAATACTTGCCATTTATCTTCAGTATTCTTTTATCTTTATCTATCTCTTCGACCTCATATGCGCCATTTGAAAAAACTTTTAAAACTTGGAAAGGCCCTTCCCACTTAGGAGACCATTTTCCCATTAATCTATCTTTTCGATCCATAGGAAGAATTACTTTCCAAACAAGATCCCCTACTGAAAGGGTCTTAAACTTCACTTTCTTATTGTAAAACTTTTCGACTCTTTCTTTTTGTCTCTTTATCAGATCTAACGCACGCAATCTCTCTTCATCCAAATCAACTAGTTCATCCATCATCATGCTCCAATACGTTTCTGATGGAATCTCATGATGCCGTTGAACTCGTATTGACTGTAAATAAATCTCGACTGATAAAACTGCATCATGTCCATAAGTCAATTTGAATGGAGTGGAATTTGTCGCTTCCTTAGGAGACGTTCGACAAGCCAATAAAATTTGATCCAAAGTCTTATGCCAGTTTCTGGGTTTTCTACCCACGTGCTTTTTAATCAAATTTATCACAACCTTATTTGCTGCTTCGACTTGTCCATTTGCCTGGGCATAATAAGGTGTCGAAGTTAAGAGTTTAAAACCTGTGTCTTTTGCAAACATTTGCATGTTTTTCCCAGTAAACACGGATCCCTGATCAGTAGTTATTGTTTCTGGTATCCCAAATCTGTAAATTATATGTTTTTGGATAAACTCTATAACTGTCTCTTGATCCACATTTACCAGTGGTATAGCTTCAATCCACTTAGTGAAATAATCTATTCCAACTAAAATGTACTTCTGCCCTTTTGAAGAAACTGGTCGAATTTCACCAATTAAATCCAAAGCCCAACCCCTGAATGGCCAAGGTTTTATAATTGAATGCAACTCACTTGCAGGGACATGTGGTATACCTGCATGCACTTGGCATTCCTGACAACCTTTTGCAAATTCGACACAATCTTTCAACATTGTTGGCCAGTACATTCCTTGTCGAAATAATAACCATTTCATTTTGTGGCCTGCTTGGTTGCTTTTCTTTCTACAATTATTCGACTGCTATTTTAATTTCTTGCAATGTTGGCTTATATTTTTTCAAATACTTGCCATTTATCTTCAGTATTCTTTTATCTTTATCTATCTCTTCGACCTCATATGCGCCATTTGAAAAAACTTTTAAAACTTGGAAAGGCCCTTCCCACTTAGGAGACCATTTTCCCATTAATCTATCTTTTCGATCCATAGGAAGAATTACTTTCCAAACAAGATCCCCTACTGAAAGGGTCTTAAACTTCACTTTCTTATTGTAAAACTTTTCGACTCTTTCTTTTTGTCTCTTTATCAGATCTAACGCACGCAATCTCTCTTCATCCAAATCAACTAGTTCATCCATCATCATGCTCCAATACGTTTCTGATGGAATCTCATGATGCCGTTGAACTCGTATTGACTGTAAATAAATCTCGACTGATAAAACTGCATCATGTCCATAAGTCAATTTGAATGGAGTGGAATCTGTCGCTTCCTTAGGAGACGTTCGACAAGCCCATAAAATTTGATCCAAAGTCTTATGCCAGTTTCTGGGTTTTCTACCCACGTGCTTTTTGATCAAATTTATCACAACCTTATTTGCTGCTTCGACTTGTCCATTTGCCTGGGCATAATAAGGTGTCGAAGTTAAGAGTTTAAAACCTGTGTCTTTTGCAAACATTTGCATGTTTTTTCCAGTAAACACGGATCCCTGATCAGTAGTTATTGTTTCTGGTATCCCAAATCTGTAAATTATATGTTTCTGGATAAACTCTATAACTGTCTCTTGATCCACATTTACCAGTGGTATAGCTTCAATCCACTTAGTGAAATAATCTATTCCAACTAAAATGTACTTCTGCCCTTTTGAAGAAACTGGTCGAATTTCACCAATTAAATCCAAAGCCCAACCCCTGAATGGCCAAGGTTTTATAATTGAATGCAACTCACTTGCATGGACATGTGGTATACCTGCATGCACTTGGCATTCCTGACAACCTTTTGCAAATTCGACACAATCTTTCAACATTGTTGGCCAGTACATTCCTTGTCGAAATAATAACCATTTCATTTTGTGGCCTGCTTGGTTGCTTTTCTTTCTACAATTATTCGACTGCTATTTTAATTTCTTGCAATGTTGGCTTATATTTTTTCAAATACTTGCCATTTATCTTCAGTATTCTTTTATCTTTATCTATCTCTTCGACCTCATATGCGCCATTTGAAAAAACTTTTAAAACTTGGAAAGGCCCTTCCCACTTAGGAGACCATTTTCCCATTAATCTATCTTTTCGATCCATAGGAAGAATTACTTTCCAAACAAGATCCCCTACTGAAAGGGTCTTAAACTTCACTTTCTTATTGTAAAACTTTTCGACTCTTTCTTTTTGTCTCTTTATCAGATCTAACGCACGCAATCTCTCTTCATCCAAATCAACTAGTTCATCCATCATCATGCTCCAATACGTTTCTGATGGAATCTCATGATGCCGTTGAACTCGTATTGACTGTAAATAAATCTCGACTGATAAAACTGCATCATGTCCATAAGTCAATTTGAATGGAGTGGAATCTGTCGCTTCCTTAGGAGACGTTCGACAAGCCCATAAAATTTGATCCAAAGTCTTATGCCAGTTTCTGGGTTTTCTACCCACGTGCTTTTTGATCAAATTTATCACAACCTTATTTGCTGCTTCGACTTGTCCATTTGCCTGGGCATAATAAGGTGTCGAAGTTAAGAGTTTAAAACCTGTGTCTTTTGCAAACATTTGCATGTTTTTTCCAGTAAACACGGATCCCTGATCAGTAGTTATTGTTTCTGGTATCCCAAATCTGTAAATTATATGTTTCTGGATAAACTCTATAACTGTCTCTTGATCCACATTTACTAGTGGTATAGCTTCAATCCACTTAGTGAAATAATCTATTCCAACTAAAATGTACTTCTGCCCTTTTGAAGAAACTGGTCGAATTTCACCAATTAAATCCAAAGCCCAACCCCTGAATGGCCAAGGTTTTATAATTGAATGCAACTCACTTGCAGGGACATGTGGTATACCTGCATGCACTTGGCATTCCTGACAACCTTTTGCAAATTCGACACAATCTTTCAACATTGTTGGCCAGTACATTCCTTGTCGAAATAATAACCATTTCATTTTGTGGCCTGCTTGGTTGCTTTTCTTTCTACAATTATTCGACTGCTATTTTAATTTCTTGCAATGTTGGCTTATATTTTTTCAATACTTGCCATTTATCTTCAGTATTCTTTTATCTTTATCTATCTCTTCGACCTCATATGCGCCATTTGAAAAAACTTTTAAAACTTGGAAAGGCCCTTCCCACTTAGGAGACCATTTTCCCATTAATCTATCTTTTCGATCCATAGGAAGAATTACTTTCCAAACAAGATCCCCTACTGAAAGGGTCTTAAACTTCACTTTCTTATTGTAAAACTTTTCGACTCTTTCTTTTTGTCTCTTTATCAGATCTAACGCACGCAATCTCTCTTCATCCAAATCAACTAGTTCATCCATCATCATGCTCCAATACGTTTCTGATGGAATCTCATGATGCCGTTGAACTCGTATTGACTGTAAATAAATCTCGACTGATAAAACTGCATCATGTCCATAAGTCAATTTGAATGGAGTGGAATCTGTCGCTTCCTTAGGAGACGTTCGACAAGCCCATAAAATTTGATCCAAAGTCTTATGCCAGTTTCTGGGTTTTCTACCCACGTGCTTTTTGATCAAATTTATCACAACCTTATTTGCTGCTTCGACTTGTCCATTTGCCTGGGCATAATAAGGTGTCGAAGTTAAGAGTTTAAAACCTGTGTCTTTTGCAAACATTTGCATGTTTTTTCCAGTAAACACGGATCCCTGATCAGTAGTTATTGTTTCTGGTATCCCAAATCTGTAAATTATATGTTTTTGGATAAACTCTATAACTGTCTCTTGATCCACATTTACCAGTGGTATAGCTTCAATCCACTTAGTGAAATAATCTATTCCAACTAAAATGTACTTCTGCCCTTTTGAAGAAACTGGTCGAATTTCACCAATTAAATCCAAAGCCCAACCCCTGAATGGCCAAGGTTTTATAATTGAATGCAACTCACTTGCAGGGACATGTGGTATACCTGCATGCACTTGGCATTCCTGACAACCTTTTGCAAATTCGACACAATCTTTCAACATTGTTGGCCAGTACATTCCTTGTCGAAATAATAACCATTTCATTTTGTGGCCTGCTTGGTTGCTTTTCTTTCTACAATTATTCGACTGCTATTTTAATTTCTTGCAATGTTGGCTTATATTTTTTCAAATACTTGCCATTTATCTTCAGTATTCTTTTATCTTTATCTATCTCTTCGACCTCATATGCGCCATTTGAAAAAACTTTTAAAACTTGGAAAGGCCCTTCCCACTTAGGAGACCATTTTCCCATTAATCTATCTTTTCGATCCATAGGAAGAATTACTTTCCAAACAAGATCCCCTACTGAAAGGGTCTTAAACTTCACTTTCTTATTGTAAAACTTTTCGACTCTTTCTTTTTGTCTCTTTATCAGATCTAACGCACGCAATCTCTCTTCATCCAAATCAACTAGTTCATCCATCATCATGCTCCAATACGTTTCTGATGGAATCTCATGATGCCGTTGAACTCGTATTGACTGTAAATAAATCTCGACTGATAAAACTGCATCATGTCCATAAGTCAATTTAAATGGAGTGGAATCTGTCGCTTCCTTAGGAGACGTTCGACAAGCCCATAAAATTTGATCCAAAGTCTTATGCCAGTTTCTGGGTTTTCTACCCACGTGCTTTTTGATCAAATTTATCACAACCTTATTTGCTGCTTCGACTTGTCCATTTGCCTGGGCATAATAAGGTGTCGAAGTTAAGAGTTTAAAACCTGTGTCTTTTGCAAACATTTGCATGTTTTTTCCAGTAAACACGGATCCCTGATCAGTAGTTATTGTTTCTGGTATCCCAAATCTGTAAATTATATGTTTCTGGATAAACTCTATAACTGTCTCTTGATCCACATTTACCAGTGGTATAGCTTCAATCCACTTAGTGAAATAATCTATTCCAACTAAAATGTACTTCTGCCCTTTTGAAGAAACTGGTCGAATTTCACCAATTAAATCCAAAGCCCAACCCCTGAATGGCCAAGGTTTTATAATTGAATGCAACTCACTTGCAGGGACATGTGGTATACCTGCATGCACTTGTCATTCCTGACAACCTTTTGCAAATTCGACACAATCTTTCAACATTGTTGGCCAGTACATTCCTTGTCGAAATAATAACCATTTCATTTTGTGGCTGCTTGGTTGCTTTTCTTTCTACAATTATTCGACTGCTATTTTAATTTCTTGCAATGTTGGCTTATATTTTTTCAAATACTTGCCATTTATCTTCAGTATTCTTTTATCTTTATCTATCTCTTCGACCTCATATGCGCCATTTGAAAAAACTTTTAAAACTTGGAAAGGCCCTTCCCACTTAGGAGACCATTTTCCCATTAATCTATCTTTTCGATCCATAGGAAGAATTACTTTCCAAACAAGATCCCCTACTGAAAGGGTCTTAAACTTCACTTTCTTATTGTAAAACTTTTCGACTCTTTCTTTTTGTCTCTTTATCAGATCTAACGCACGCAATCTCTCTTCATCCAAATCAACTAGTTCATCCATCATCATGCTCCAATACGTTTCTGATGGAATCTCATGATGCCGTTGAACTCGTATTGACTGTAAATAAATCTCGACTGATAAAACTGCATCATGTCCATAAGTCAATTTGAATGGAGTGGAATCTGTCGCTTCCTTAGGAGACGTTCGACAAGCCCATAAAATTTGATCCAAAGTCTTATGCCAGTTTCTGGGTTTTCTACCCACGTGCTTTTTGATCAAATTTATCACAACCTTATTTGCTGCTTCGACTTGTCCATTTTCCTGGGCATAATAAGGTGTCGAAGTTAAGAGTTTAAAACCTGTGTCTTTTGCAAACATTTGCATGTTTTTTCCAGTAAACACGGATCCCTGATCAGTAGTTATTGTTTCTGGTATCCCAAATCTGTAAATTATATGTTTCTGGATAAACTCTATAACTGTCTCTTGATCCACATTTACCAGTGGTATAGCTTCAATCCACTTAGTGAAATAATCTATTCCAACTAAAATGTACTTCTGCCCTTTTGAAGAAACTGGTCGAATTTCACCAATTAAATCCAAAGCCCAACCCCTGAATGGCCAAGGTTTTATAATTGAATGCAACTCACTTGCAGGGACATGTGGTATACCTGCATGCACTTGTCATTCCTGACAACCTTTTGCAAATTCGACACAATCTTTCAACATTGTTGGCCAGTACATTCCTTGTCGAAATAATAACCATTTCATTTTGTGGCTGCTTGGTTGCTTTTCTTTCTACAATTATTCGACTGCTATTTTAATTTCTTGCAATGTTGGCTTATATTTTTTCAAATACTTGCCATTTATCTTCAGTATTCTTTTATCTTTATCTATCTCTTCGACCTCATATGCGCCATTTGAAAAAACTTTTAAAACTTGGAAAGGCCCTTCCCACTTAGGAGACCATTTTCCCATTAATCTATCTTTTCGATCCATAGGAAGAATTACTTTCCAAACAAGATCCCCTACTGAAAGGGTCTTAAACTTCACTTTCTTATTGTAAAACTTTTCGACTCTTTCTTTTTGTCTCTTTATCAGATCTAACGCACGCAATCTCTCTTCATCCAAATCAACTAGTTCATCCATCATCATGCTCCAATACGTTTCTGATGGAATCTCATGATGCCGTTGAACTCGTATTGACTGTAAATAAATCTCGACTGATAAAACTACATCATGTCCATAAGTCAATTTGAATGGAGTGGAATCTGTCGCTTCCTTAGGAGACGTTCGACAAGCCCATAAAATTTGATCCAAAGTCTTATGCCAGTTTCTGGGTTTTCTACCCACGTGCTTTTTGATCAAATTTATCACAACCTTATTTGCTGCTTCGACTTGTCCATTTGCCTGGGCATAATAAGGTGTCGAATTTAAGAGTTTAAAACCTGTGTCTTTTGCAAACATTTGCATGTTTTTTCCAGTAAACACGGATCCCTGATCAGTAGTTATTGTTTCTGGTATCCCAAATCTGTAAATTATATGTTTCTGGATAAACTCTATAACTGTCTCTTGATCCACATTTACCAGTGGTATAACTTCAATCCACTTAGTGAAATAATCTATTCCAACTAAAATGTACTTCTGCCCTTTTGAAGAAACTGGTCGAATTTCACCAATTAAATCCAAAGCCCAACCCCTGAATGGCCAAGGTTTTATAATTGAATGCAACTCACTTGCAGGGACATGTGGTATACCTGCATGCACTTGGCATTCCTGACAACCTTTTGCAAATTCGACACAATCTTTCAACATTGTTGGCCAGTACATTCCTTGTCGAAATAATAACCATTTCATTTTGTGGCCTGCTTGGTTGCTTTTCTTTCTACAATTATTCGACTGCTATTTTAATTTCTTGCAATGTTAGCTTATATTTTTTCAAATACTTGCCATTTATCTTCAGTATTCTTTTATCTTTATCTATCTTTTCAACCTCATATGCGCCATTCGAAAAAACTTTTAAAATTTGGAAAGGCCCTTCCCACTTAGGAGACCATTTCCCATTAATCTATCTTTTCGATCCATAGGAAGAATTACTTTCCAAACAAGATCCCCTACTGAAAGGGTATTAAACTTCACTTTCTTATTGTAAAACTTTTCGACTCTTTCTTTTTGTCTCTTTATCCGATCTAACGCACGCAATCTCTCTTCATCCAAATCAACTAGTTCATCCATCATCATGCTCCAATACGTTTCTGATGGAATCTCATGATGCCGTTGAACTCGTATTGACTGTAAATAAATCTCGACTGATAAAACTGCATCATGTCCATAAGTCAATTTGAATGGAGTGGAATCCGTCGCTTCCTTAGGAGACGTTCGACAAGCCCATAAAATTTGATCCAAAGTCTTATGCCAGTTTCTGGGTTTTCTACCCACGTGCTTTTTGATCAAATTTATCACAACCTTATTTGCTGCTTCGACTTGTCCATTTGCCTGAGCATAATAAGGTGTCGAAGTTAAGAGTTTAAAACCTGTGTCTTTTGCAAACATTTGCATGTTTTTTCCTGTAAACACGGATCCCTGATCAGTAGTTATTGTTTCTGGTATCCCAAATCTGTAAATTATATGTTTCTGGATAAACTCTATAACTGTCTCTTGATCCACATTTACCAGTGGTATAGCTTCAATCCACTTAGTGAAATAATCTATTCCAACTAAAATGTACTTCTGCCCTTTTAAAGAAACTGGTCGAATTTCACCAATTAAATCCAAAGCCCAACCCCTGAATGGCCAAGGTTTTATAATTGAATGCAACTCACTTGCAGGGACATGTGGTATACCTGCATGCACTTGGCATTCCTGACAACCTTTTGCAAATTCGACACAATCTTTCAACATTGTTGGCCAGTACATTCCTTGTCGAAATAATAACCATTTCATTTTGTGGCCTGCTTGGTTGCTTTTCTTTCTACAATTATTCGACTGCTATTTTAATTTCTTGCAATGTTGGCTTATATTTTTTCAAATACTTGCCATTTATCTTCAGTATTCTTTTATCTTTATCTATCTCTTCGACCTCATATGCGCCATTTGAAAAAACTTTTAAAACTTGGAAAGGCCCTTCCCACTTAGGAGACCATTTTCCCATTAATCTATCTTTTCGATCCATAGGAAGAATTACTTTCCAAACAAGATCCCCTACTGAAAGGGTCTTAAACTTCACTTTCTTATTGTAAAACTTTTCGACTCTTTCTTTTTGTCTCTTTATCAGATCTAACGCACGCAATCTCTCTTCATCCAAATCAACTAGTTCATCCATCATCATGCTCCAATACGTTTCTGATGGAATCTCATGATGCCGTTGAACTCGTATTGACTGTAAATAAATCTCGACTAATAAAACTGCATCATGTCCATAAGTCAATTTGAATGGAGTGGAATCTGTCGCTTCCTTAGGAGACGTTCGACAAGCCCATAAAATTTGATCCAAAGTCTTATGCCAGTTTCTGGGTTTTCTACCCACGTGCTTTTTGATCAAATTTATCACAACCTTATTTGCTGCTTCGACTTGTCCATTTGCCTGGGCATAATAAGGTGTCGAAGTTAAGAGTTTAAAACCTGTGTCTTTTGCAAACATTTGCATGTTTTTTCCAGTAAACACGGATCCCTGATCAGTAGTTATTGTTTCTGGTATCCCAAATCTGTAAATTATATGTTTCTGGATAAACTCTATAACTGTCTCTTGATCCACATTTACCAGTAGTATAGCTTCAATCCACTTAGTGAAATAATCTATTCCAACTAAAATGTACTTCTGCCCTTTTGAAGAAACTGGTCGAATTTCGCCAATTAAATCCAAAGCCCAACCCCTGAATGGCCAAGGTTTTATAATTGAATGCAACTCACTTGCAGGGACTTGTGGTATACCTGCATGCACTTGGCATTCCTGACAACCTTTTGCAAATTCGACACAATCTTTCAACATTGTTGGCCAGTACATTCCTTGTCGAAATAATAACCATTTCATTTTGTGGCCTGCTTGGTTGCTTTTCTTTCTACAATTATTCGACTGCTATTTTAATTTCTTGCAATGTTGGCTTATATTTTTTCAAATACTTGCCATTTATCTTCAGTATTCTTTTATCTTTATCTATCTCTTCGACCTCATATGCGCCATTTGAAAAAACTTTTAAAACTTGGAAAGGCCCTTCCCACTTAGGAGACCATTTTCCCATTAATCTATCTTTTCGATCCATAGGAAGAATTACTTTCCAAACAAGATCCCCTACTGAAAGGGTCTTAAACTTCACTTTCTTATTGTAAAACTTTTCGACTCTTTCTTTTTGTCTCTTTATCAGATCTAACGCACGCAATCTCTCTTCATCCAAATCAACTAGTTCATCCATCATCATGCTCCAATACGTTTCTGATGGAATCTCATGATGCCGTTGAACTCGTATTGACTGTAAATAAATCTCGACTGATAAAACTGCATCATGTCCATAAGTCAATTTGAATGGAGTGGAATCTGTCGCTTCCTTAGGAGACGTTCGACAAGCCCATAAAATTTGATCCAAAGTCTTATGCCAGTTTCTGGGTTTTCTACCCACGTGCTTTTTGATCAAATTTATCACAACCTTATTTGCTGCTTCGACTTGTCCATTTGCCTGGGCATAATAAGGTGTCGAAGTTAAGAGTTTAAAACCTGTGTCTTTTGCAAACATTTGCATGTTTTTTCCAGTAAACACGGATCCCTGATCAGTAGTTATTGTTTCTGGTATCCCAAATCTGTAAATTATATGTTTCTGGATAAACTCTATAACTGTCTCTTGATCCACATTTACCAGTGGTATAGCTTCAATCCACTTAGTGAAATAATCTATTCCAACTAAAATGTACTTCTGCCCTTTTGAAGAAACTGGTCGAATTTCACCAATTAAATCCAAAGCCCAACCCCTGAATGGCCAAGGTTTTATAATTGAATGCAACTCACTTGCAGGGACTTGTGGTATACCTGCATGCACTTGGCATTCCTGACAACCTTTTGCAAATTCGACACAATCTTTCAACATTGTTGGCCAGTACATTCCTTGTCGAAATAATAACCATTTCATTTTGTGGCCTGCTTGGTTGCTTTTCTTTCTACAATTATTCGACTGCTATTTTAATTTCTTGCAATGTTAGCTTATATTTTTTCAAATACTTGCCATTTATCTTCAGTATTCTTTTATCTTTATCTATCTCTTCAACCTCATATGCGCCATTCGATAAAACATTTAAAATTTGGAAAGGCCCTTCCCACTTAGGAGACCATTTGCCATTAATCTATCTTTTCGATCCATAGGAAGAATTACTTTCCAAACAAGATCCCCTACTGAAAGGGTATTAAACTTCACTTTCTTATTGTAAAACTTTTCGACTCTTTCTTTTTGTCTCTTTATCCGATCTAACGCACGCAATCTCTCTTCATCCAAATCAACTAGTTCATCCATCATCATGCTCCAATACGTTTCTGATGGAATCTCATGATGCCGTTGAACTCGTATTGACTGTAAATAAATCTCGACTGATAAAACTGCATCATGTCCATAAGTCAATTTGAATGGAGTGGAATGTGTCGCTTCCTTAGGAGACGTTCGACAAGCCCATAAAATTTGATCCAAAGTCTTATGCCAGTTTCTGGGTTTTCTACCCACGTGCTTTTTGATCAAATTTATCACAACCTTATATGCTGCTTCGACTTGTCCATTTGCCTGGGCATAATAAGGTGTCGAAGTTAAGAGTTTAAAACCTGTGTCTTTTGCAAACATTTGCATGTTTTTTCCTGTAAACACGGATCCCTGATCAGTAGTTATTGTTTCTGGTATCCCAAATCTGTAAATTATATGTTTCTGGATAAACTCTATAACTGTCTCTTGATCCACATTTACCAGTGGTATAGCTTCAATCCACTTAGTGAAATAATCTATTCCAACTAAAATGTACTTCTGCCCTTTTGAAGAAACTGGTCGAATTTCACCAATTAAATCCAAAGCCCAACCCCTGAATGGCCAAGGTTTTATAATTGAATGCAACTCACTTGCAGGGACTTGTGGTATACCTGCATGCACTTGGCATTCCTGACAACCTTTTGCAAATTCGACACAATCTTTCAACATTGTTGGCCAGTACATTCCTTGTCGAAATAATAACCATTTCATTTTGTGGCCTGCTTGGTTGCTTTTCTTTCTACAATTATTCGACTGCTATTTTAATTTCTTGCAATGTTGGCTTATATTTTTTCAAATACTTGCCATTTATCTTCAGTATTCTTTTATCTTTATCTATCTCTTCAACCTCATATACGCCATTTTAAAAAACTTTTAAAATTTGGAAAGGCCATTCCCACTTAGGAGACCATTTTCCCATTAATCTATCTTTTCGATCCATAGGAAGAATTACTTTCCAAACAAGATCCCCTACTGAAAGGGTCTTAAACTTCACTTTCTTATTGTAAAACTTTTCGACTCTTTCTTTTTGTCTCTTTATCAGATTTAACGCACGCAATCTCTCTTCATCCAAATCAACTAGTTCATCCATCATCATGCTCCAATACGTTTCTGATGGAATCTCATGATGCCGTTGAACTCGTATTGACTGTAAATAAATCTCGACTGATAAAACTGCATCATGTCCATAAGTCAATTTGAATGGAGTGGAATCTGTCGCTTCCTTAGGAGACGTTCGACAAGCCCATAAAATTTGATCCAAAGTCTTATGCCAGTTTCTGGGTTTTCTACCCACGTGCTTTTTGATCAAATTTATCACAACCTTATTTGCTGCTTCGACTTGTCCATTTTCCTGGGCATAATAAGGTGTCGAAGTTAAGAGTTTAAAACCTATGTCTTTTGCAAACATTTGCATGTTTTTTCCAGTAAACACGGATCCCTGATCAGTAGTTATTGTTTCTGGTATCCCAAATCTGTAAATTATATGTTTCTGGATAAACTCTATAACTGTCTCTTGATCCACATTTACCAGTGGTATAGCTTCAATCCACTTAGTGAAATAATCTATTCCAACTAAAATGTACTTCTACCCTTTTGAAGAAACTGGTCGAATTTCACCAATTAAATCCAAAGCCCAACCCCTGTATGGCCAAGGTTTTATAATTGAATGCAACTCACTTGCAGGGACTTGTGGTATACCTGCATGCACTTGGCATTCCTGACAACCTTTTGCAAATTCGACACAATCTTTCAACATTGTTGGCCAGTACATTCCTTGTCGAAATAATAACCATTTCATTTTGTGGCCTGCTTGGTTGCTTTTCTTTCTACAATTATTCGACTGCTATTTTAATTTCTTGCAATGTTGGCTTATATTTTTTCAAATACTTGCCATTTATCTTCAGTATTCTTTTATCTTTATCTATCTCTTCAACCTCATATACGCCATTTTAAAAAACTTTTAAAATTTGGAAAGGCCATTCCCACTTAGGAGACCATTTTCCCATTAATCTATCTTTTCGATCCATAGGAAGAATTACTTTCCAAACAAGATCCCCTACTGAAAGGGTCTTAAACTTCACTTTCTTATTGTAAAACTTTTCGACTCTTTCTTTTTGTCTCTTTATCAGATCTAACGCACGCAATCTCTCTTCATCCAAATCAACTAGTTCATCCATCATCATGCTCCAATACTTTTCTGATGGAATCTCATGATGCCGTTGAACTCGTATTGACTGTAAATAAATCTCGACTGATAAAACTGCATCATGTCCATAAGTCAATTTGAATGGAGTGGAATCTGTCGCTTCCTTAGGAGACGTTCGACAAGCCCATAAAATTTGATCCAAAGTCTTATGCCAGTTTCTGGGTTTTCTACCCACGTGCTTTTTGATCAAATTTATCACAACCTTATTTGCTGCTTCGACTTGTCCATTTGCCTGGGCATAATAAGGTGTCGAAGTTAAGAGTTTAAAACCTGTGTCTTTTGCAAACATTTGCATGTTTTTTCCAGTAAAAACGGATCCCTGATCAGTAGTTATTGTTTCTGGTATCCCAAATTTGTAAATTATATGTTTCTGGATAAACTCTATAACTGTCTCTTGATCCACATTTACCAGTGGTATAGCTTCAATCCACTTAGTGAAATAATCTATTCCAACTAAAATGTACTTCTACCCTTTTGAAGAAACTGGTCGAATTTCACCAATTAAATCCAAAGCCCAACCCCTGTATGGCCAAGGTTTTATAATTGAATGCAACTCACTTGCAGGGACATGTGGTATACCTGCATGCACTTGGCATTCCTGACAACCTTTTGCAAATTCGACATAATCTTTCAACATTGTTGGCCTGTACATTCCTTGTCGAAATAATAACCATTTCATTTTGTGGCCTGCTTGGTTGCTTTTCTTTCTACAATTATTCGACTTCTATTTTAATTTCTTGCAATGTTGGCTTATATTTTTTCAAATACTTGCCATTTATCTTCAGTATTCTTTTATCTTTATCTATCTCTTCGACCTCATATGCGCCATTTGAAAAAACTTTTAAAATTTGGAAAGGCCCTTCCCACTTAGGAGACCATTTTCCCATTAATCTATCTTTTCGATCCATAGGAAGAATTACTTTCCAAACAAGATCCCCTACTGAAAGGGTCTTAAACTTCACTTTCTTATTGTAAAACTTTTCGACTCTTTCTTTTTGTCTCTTTATCAGATCTAACGCACACAATCTCTCTTCATCCAAATCAACTAGTTCATCCATCATCATGCTCCAATACGTTTCTGATGGAATCTCATGATGCCGTTGAACTCGTATTGACTGTAAATAAATCTCGACTGGTAAAACTGCATCATGTCCATAAGTCAATTTGAATGGAGTGGAATCTGTCGCTTCCTTAGGAGACGTTCGACAAGCCCATAAAATTTGATCCAAAGTCTTATGCCAGTTTCTGGGTTTTCTACCCACGTGCTTTTTGATCAAATTTATCACAACCTTATTTGCTGCTTCGACTTGTCCATTTGCCTGGGCATAATAAGGTGTCGAAGTTAAGAGTTTAAAACCTGTGTCTTTTGCAAACATTTGCATGTTTTTTCCAGTAAAAACGGATCCCTGATCAGTAGTTATTGTTTCTGGTATCCCAAATCTGTAAATTATATGTTTCTGGATAACCTCTATAACTGTCTCTTGATCCACATTTACCAGTGGTATAGCTTCAATCCACTTAGTGAAATAATCTATTCCAACTAAAATGTACTTCTACCCTTTTGAAGAAACTGGTCGAATTTCACCAATTAAATCCAAAGCCCAACCCCTGTATGGCCAAGGTTTTATAATTGAATGCAACTCACTTGCAGGGACTTGTGGTATACCTGCATGCACTTGGCATTCCTGACAACCTTTTGCAAATTCGACACAATCTTTCAACATTGTTGGCCAGTACATTCCTTGTCGAAATAATAACCATTTCATTTTGTGGCCTGCTTGGTTGCTTTTCTTTCTACAATTATTCGACTGCTATTTTAATTTCTTGCAATGTTGGCTTATATTTTTTCAAATACTTGCCATTTATCTTCAGTATTCTTTTATCTTTATCTATCTCTTCAACCTCATATACGCCATTTTAAAAAACTTTTAAAATTTGGAAAGGCCATTCCCACTTAGGAGACCATTTTCCCATTAATCTATCTTTTCGATCCATAGGAAGAATTACTTTCCAAACAAGATCCCCTACTGAAAGGGTCTTAAACTTCACTTTCTTATTGTAAAACTTTTCGACTCTTTCTTTTTGTCTCTTTATCAGATCTAACGCACGCAATCTCTCTTCATCCAAATCAACTAGTTCATCCATCATCATGCTCCAATACTTTTCTGATGGAATCTCATGATGCCGTTGAACTCGTATTGACTGTAAATAAATCTCGACTGATAAAACTGCATCATGTCCATAAGTCAATTTGAATGGAGTGGAATCTGTCGCTTCCTTAGGAGACGTTCGACAAGCCCATAAAATTTGATCCAAAGTCTTATGCCAGTTTCTGGGTTTTCTACCCACGTGCTTTTTGATCAAATTTATCACAACCTTATTTGCTGCTTCGACTTGTCCATTTGCCTGGGCATAATAAGGTGTCGAAGTTAAGAGTTTAAAACCTGTGTCTTTTGCAAACATTTGCATGTTTTTTCCAGTAAAAACGGATCCCTGATCAGTAGTTATTGTTTCTGGTATCCCAAATTTGTAAATTATATGTTTCTGGATAAACTCTATAACTGTCTCTTGATCCACATTTACCAGTGGTATAGCTTCAATCCACTTAGTGAAATAATCTATTCCAACTAAAATGTACTTCTACCCTTTTGAAGAAACTGGTCGAATTTCACCAATTAAATCCAAAGCCCAACCCCTGTATGGCCAAGGTTTTATAATTGAATGCAACTCACTTGCAGGGACATGTGGTATACCTGCATGCACTTGGCATTCCTGACAACCTTTTGCAAATTCGACATAATCTTTCAACATTGTTGGCCTGTACATTCCTTGTCGAAATAATAACCATTTCATTTTGTGGCCTGCTTGGTTGCTTTTCTTTCTACAATTATTCGACTTCTATTTTAATTTCTTGCAATGTTGGCTTATATTTTTTCAAATACTTGCCATTTATCTTCAGTATTCTTTTATCTTTATCTATCTCTTCGACCTCATATGCGCCATTTGAAAAAACTTTTAAAATTTGGAAAGGCCCTTCCCACTTAGGAGACCATTTTCCCATTAATCTATCTTTTCGATCCATAGGAAGAATTACTTTCCAAACAAGATCCCCTACTGAAAGGGTCTTAAACTTCACTTTCTTATTGTAAAACTTTTCGACTCTTTCTTTTTGTCTCTTTATCAGATCTAACGCACACAATCTCTCTTCATCCAAATCAACTAGTTCATCCATCATCATGCTCCAATACGTTTCTGATGGAATCTCATGATGCCGTTGAACTCGTATTGACTGTAAATAAATCTCGACTGGTAAAACTGCATCATGTCCATAAGTCAATTTGAATGGAGTGGAATCTGTCGCTTCCTTAGGAGACGTTCGACAAGCCCATAAAATTTGATCCAAAGTCTTATGCCAGTTTCTGGGTTTTCTACCCACGTGCTTTTTGATCAAATTTATCACAACCTTATTTGCTGCTTCGACTTGTCCATTTGCCTGGGCATAATAAGGTGTCGAAGTTAAGAGTTTAAAACCTGTGTCTTTTGCAAACATTTGCATGTTTTTTCCAGTAAAAACGGATCCCTGATCAGTAGTTATTGTTTCTGGTATCCCAAATCTGTAAATTATATGTTTCTGGATAACCTCTATAACTGTCTCTTGATCCACATTTACCAGTGGTATAGCTTCAATCCACTTAGTGAAATAATCTATTCCAACTAAAATGTACTTCTACCCTTTTGAAGAAACTGGTCGAATTTCACCAATTAAATCCAAAGCCCAACCCCTGTATGGCCAAGGTTTTATAATTGAATGCAACTCACTTGCAGGGACTTGTGGTATACCTGCATGCACTTGGCATTCCTGACAACCTTTTGCAAATTCGACACAATCTTTCAACATTGTTGGCCAGTACATTCCTTGTCGAAATAATAACCATTTCATTTTGTGGCCTGCTTGGTTGCTTTTCTTTCTACAATTATTCGACTGCTATTTTAATTTCTTGCAATGTTGGCTTATATTTTTTCAAATACTTGCCATTTATCTTCAGTATTCTTTTATCTTTATCTATCTCTTCAACCTCATATACGCCATTTTAAAAAACTTTTAAAATTTGGAAAGGCCATTCCCACTTAGGAGACCATTTTCCCATTAATCTATCTTTTCGATCCATAGGAAGAATTACTTTCCAAACAAGATCCCCTACTGAAAGGGTCTTAAACTTCACTTTCTTATTGTAAAACTTTTCGACTCTTTCTTTTTGTCTCTTTATCAGATCTAACGCACGCAATCTCTCTTCATCCAAATCAACTAGTTCATCCATCATCATGCTCCAATACTTTTCTGATGGAATCTCATGATGCCGTTGAACTCGTATTGACTGTAAATAAATCTCGACTGATAAAACTGCATCATGTCCATAAGTCAATTTGAATGGAGTGGAATCTGTCGCTTCCTTAGGAGACGTTCGACAAGCCCATAAAATTTGATCCAAAGTCTTATGCCAGTTTCTGGGTTTTCTACCCACGTGCTTTTTGATCAAATTTATCACAACCTTATTTGCTGCTTCGACTTGTCCATTTGCCTGGGCATAATAAGGTGTCGAAGTTAAGAGTTTAAAACCTGTGTCTTTTGCAAACATTTGCATGTTTTTTCCAGTAAAAACGGATCCCTGATCAGTAGTTATTGTTTCAGGTATCCCAAATTTGTAAATTATATGTTTCTGGATAAACTCTATAACTGTCTCTTGATCCACATTTACCAGTGGTATAGCTTCAATCCACTTAGTGAAATAATCTATTCCAACTAAAATGTACTTCTACCCTTTTGAAGAAACTGGTCGAATTTCACCAATTAAATCCAAAGCCCAACCCCTGTATGGCCAAGGTTTTATAATTGAATGAAACTCACTTGCAGGGACATGTGGTATACCTGCATGCACTTGGCATTCCTGACAACCTTTTGCAAATTCGACATAATCTTTCAACATTGTTGGCCAGTACATTCCTTGTCGAAATAATAACCATTTCATTTTGTGGCCTGCTTGGTTGCTTTTCTTTCTACAATTATTCGACTTCTATTTTAATTTCTTGCAATGTTGGCTTATATTTTTTCAAATACTTGCCATTTATCTTCAGTATTCTTTTATCTTGATCTATCTCTTCGACCTCATATGCGCCATTTGAAAAAACTTTTAAAATTTGGAAAGGCCCTTCCCACTTAGGAGACCATTTTCCCATTAATCTATCTTTTCGATCCATAGGAAGAATTACTTTCCAAACAAGATCCCCTACTGAAAGGGTCTTAAACTTCACTTTCTTATTGTAAAACTTTTCGACTCTTTCTTTTTGTCTCTTTATCAGATCTAACGCACGCAATCTCTCTTCATCCAAATAAACTAGTTCATGCATCATCATGCTCCAATACGTTTCTGATGGAATCTCTTGATGCCGTTGAACTCGTATTGATTGTAAATAAATCTCGACTGGTAAAACTGCATCATGTCCATAAGTCAATTTGAATGGAGTGGAATCCGTCGCTTCCTTAGGAGACGTTCGACAAGCCCATAAAATTTGATCCAAAGTCTTATGCCAGTTTCTGGGTTTTCTACCCACGTGCTTTTTGATCAAATTTATCACAACCTTATTTGCTGCTTCGACTTGTCCATTTGCCTGGGAATAATAAGGTGTCGAAGTTAAGAGTTTAAAACCTGTGTCTTTTGCCAACATTTGCATGTTTTTTCCAGTAAACACGGATCCCTGATCAGTAGTTATTGTTTCTGGTATCCCAAATCTGTAAATTATATGTTTCTGGATAACCTCTATAACTGTCTCTTGATCCACATTTACCAGTGGTATAGCTTCAATCCACTTAGTGAAATAATCTATTCCAACTAAAATGTACTTCTACCCTTTTGAAGAAACTGGTCGAATTTCACCAATTAAATCCAAAGCCCAACCCCTGTATGGCCAAGGTTTTATAATTGAATGCAACTCACTTGCAGGGACTTGTGGTATACCTGCATGCACTTGGCATTCCTGACAACCTTTTGCAAATTCGACACAATCTTTCAACATTGTTGGCCAGTACATTCCTTGTCGAAATAATAACCATTTCATTTTGTGGCCTGCTTGGTTGCTTTTCTTTCTACAATTATTCGACTGCTATTTTAATTTCTTGCAATGTTGGCTTATATTTTTTCAAATACTTGCCATTTATCTTCAGTATTCTTTTATCTTTATCTATCTCTTCGACCTCATATGCGCCATTTGAAAAAACTTTTAAAACTTGGAAAGGCCCTTCCCACTTAGGAGACCATTTTCCCATTAATCTATCTTTTCGATCCATAGGAAGAATTACTTTCCAAACAAGATCCCCTACTGAAAGGGTCTTAAACTTCACTTTCTTATTGTAAAACTTTTCGACTCTTTCTTTTTGTCTCTTTTTCAGATCTAACGCACGCAATCTCTCTTCATCCAAATCAACTAGTTCATCCATCATCATGCTCCAATACGTTTCTGATGGAATCTCATGATGCCGTTGAACTCGTATTGACTGTAAATAAATCTCGACTGATAAAACTGCATCATGTCCATAAGTCAATTTGAATGGAGTGGAATCCGTCGCTTCCTTAGGAGACGTTCGACAAGCCCATAAAATTTAATCCAAAGTCTTATGCCAGTTTCTGGGTTTTCTACCCACGTGCTTTTTAATCAAATTTATCACAACCTTATTTGCTGCTTCGACTTGTCCATTTGCCTAGGCATAATAAGGTGTCGAAGTTAAGAGTTTAAAACCTGTGTCTTTTGCAAACATTTGCATGTTTTTTCCAGTAAACACGGATCCCTGATCAGTAGTTATTGTTTCTGGTATCCCAAATCTGTAAATTATATGTTTCTGGATAAACTCTATAACTGTCTCTTGATCCACATTTACCAGTGGTATAGCTTCAATCCACTTAGTGAAATAATCTATTCCAACTAAAATGTACTTCTGCCCTTTTGAAGAAACTGGTCGAATTTCACCAATTAAATCCAAAGCCCAACCCCTGAATGGCCAAGGTTTTATAATTGAATGCTACTCACTTGCAGGGACATGTGGTATACCTGCATGCACTTGGCATTCCAGACAACCTTTTACAAATTCGACACAATCTTTCAACATTGTTGGCCAGTACATTCCTTGTCGAAATAATAACCATTTCATTTTGTGGCCTGCTTGGTTGCTTTTCTTTCTACAATTATTCGACTGCTATTTTAATTTCTTGCAATGTTAGCTTATATTTTTTCAAATACTTGCCATTTATCTTCAGTATTCTTTTATCTTTATCTATCTCTTCAACCTCATATGCGTCATTCGAAAAAACTTTTAAAATTTGGAAAGGCCCTTCCCACTTAGGAGACCATTTCCCATTAATCTATCTTTTCGATCCATAGGAAGAATTACTTTCCAAACAAGATCCCCTACTGAAAGGGTCTTAAACTTCACTTTCTTATTGTAAAACTTTTCGACTCTTTCTTTTTGTCTCTTTATCCGATCTAACGCACGCAATCTCTCTTCATCCAAATCAACTAGTTCATCCATCATCATGCTCCAATACGTTTCTGATGGAATCTCAGGATGCCGTTGAACTCGTATTGACTGTAAATAAATCTCGACTGATAAAACTGCATCATGTCCATAAGTCAATTTGAATGGAGTGGAATCCGTCGCTTCCTTAGGAGACGTCCGACAAGCCAATAAAATTTGATCCAAAGTCTTATGCCAGTTTCTGGGTTTTCTACCCACGTGTTTTTTAATCAAATTTATCACAACCTTATTTGCTGCTTCGACTTGTCCATTTGCCTGGGCATAATAAGGTGTCGAAGTTAAGAGTTTAAAACCTGTGTCTTTTGCAAACATTTGCATGTTTTTCCCAGTAAACACGGATCCCTGATCAGTAGTTATTGTTTCTGGTATCCCAAATCTGTAAATTATATGTTTCTGGATAAACTCTATAACTGTCTCTTGATCCACATTTACCAGTGGTATAGCTTCAATCCACTTAGTGAAATAATCTATTCCAACTAAAATGTACTTCTGCCCTTTTGAAGAAACTGGTCGAATTTCACCAATTAAATCCAAAGCCCAACCCCTGAATGGCCAAGGTTTTATAATTGAATGCAACTCACTTGCAGGGACATGTGGTATACCTGCATGCACTTGGCATTCCTAACAACCTTTTGCAAATTCGACACAATCTTTCAACATTGTTGGCCAGTACATTCCTTGTCGAAATAATAACCATTTCATTTTGTGGCCTGCTTGGTTGCTTTTCTTTCTACAATTATTCGACTGCTATTTTAATTTCTTGCAATGTTGGCTTATATTTTTTCAAATACTTGCCATTTATCTTCAGTATTCTTTTATCTTTATCTATCTCTTCGACCTCATATGCGCCATTTGAAAAAACTTTTAAAACTTGGAAAGGCCCTTCCCACTTAGGAGACCATTTTCCCATTAATCTATCTTTTCGATCCATAGGAAGAATTACTTTCCAAACAAGATCCCCTACTGAAAGGGTCTTAAACTTCACTTTCTTATTGTAAAACTTTTCGACTCTTTCTTTTTGTCTCTTTTTCAGATCTAACGCACGCAATCTCTCTTCATCCAAATCAACTAGTTCATCCATCATCATGCTCCAATACGTTTCTGATGGAATCTCATGATGCCGTTGAACTCGTATTGACTGTAAATAAATCTCGACTGATAAAACTGCATCATGTCCATAAGTCAATTTGAATGGAGTGGAATCCGTCGCTTCCTTAGGAGACGTTCGACAAGCCCATAAAATTTAATCCAAAGTCTTATGCCAGTTTCTGGGTTTTCTACCCACGTGCTTTTTAATCAAATTTATCACAACCTTATTTGCTGCTTCGACTTGTCCATTTGCCTAGGCATAATAAGGTGTCGAAGTTAAGAGTTTAAAACCTGTGTCTTTTGCAAACATTTGCATGTTTTTTCCAGTAAACACGGATCCCTGATCAGTAGTTATTGTTTCTGGTATCCCAAATCTGTAAATTATATGTTTCTGGATAAACTCTATAACTGTCTCTTGATCCACATTTACCAGTGGTATAGCTTCAATCCACTTAGTGAAATAATCTATTCCAACTAAAATGTACTTCTGCCCTTTTGAAGAAACTGGTCGAATTTCACCAATTAAATCCAAAGCCCAACCCCTGAATGGCCAAGGTTTTATAATTGAATGCTACTCACTTGCAGGGACATGTGGTATACCTGCATGCACTTGGCATTCCAGACAACCTTTTACAAATTCGACACAATCTTTCAACATTGTTGGCCAGTACATTCCTTGTCGAAATAATAACCATTTCATTTTGTGGCCTGCTTGGTTGCTTTTCTTTCTACAATTATTCGACTGCTATTTTAATTTCTTGCAATGTTAGCTTATATTTTTTCAAATACTTGCCATTTATCTTCAGTATTCTTTTATCTTTATCTATCTCTTCAACCTCATATGCGTCATTCGAAAAAACTTTTAAAATTTGGAAAGGCCCTTCCCACTTAGGAGACCATTTCCCATTAATCTATCTTTTCGATCCATAGGAAGAATTACTTTCCAAACAAGATCCCCTACTGAAAGGGTCTTAAACTTCACTTTCTTATTGTAAAACTTTTCGACTCTTTCTTTTTGTCTCTTTATCCGATCTAACGCACGCAATCTCTCTTCATCCAAATCAACTAGTTCATCCATCATCATGCTCCAATACGTTTCTGATGGAATCTCAGGATGCCGTTGAACTCGTATTGACTGTAAATAAATCTCGACTGATAAAACTGCATCATGTCCATAAGTCAATTTGAATGGAGTGGAATCCGTCGCTTCCTTAGGAGACGTCCGACAAGCCAATAAAATTTGATCCAAAGTCTTATGCCAGTTTCTGGGTTTTCTACCCACGTGTTTTTTAATCAAATTTATCACAACCTTATTTGCTGCTTCGACTTGTCCATTTGCCTGGGCATAATAAGGTGTCGAAGTTAAGAGTTTAAAACCTGTGTCTTTTGCAAACATTTGCATGTTTTTCCCAGTAAACACGGATCCCTGATCAGTAGTTATTGTTTCTGGTATCCCAAATCTGTAAATTATATGTTTCTGGATAAACTCTATAACTGTCTCTTGATCCACATTTACCAGTGGTATAGCTTCAATCCACTTAGTGAAATAATCTATTCCAACTAAAATGTACTTCTGCCCTTTTGAAGAAACTGGTCGAATTTCACCAATTAAATCCAAAGCCCAACCCCTGAATGGCCAAGGTTTTATAATTGAATGCAACTCACTTGCAGGGACATGTGGTATACCTGCATGCACTTGGCATTCCTAACAACCTTTTGCAAATTCGACACAATCTTTCAACATTGTTGGCCAGTACATTCCTTGTCGAAATAATAACCATTTCATTTTGTGGCCTGCTTGGTTGCTTTTCTTTCTACAATTATTCGACTGCTATTTTAATTTCTTGCAATGTTGGCTTATATTTTTTCAAATACTTGCCATTTATCTTCAGTATTCTTTTATCTTTATCTATCTCTTCGACCTCATATGCGCCATTTGAAAAAACTTTTAAAACTTGGAAAGGCCCTTCCCACTTAGGAGACCATTTTCCCATTAATCTATCTTTTCGATCCATAGGAAGAATTACTTTCCAAACAAGATCCCCTACTGAAAGGGTCTTAAACTTCACTTTCTTATTGTAAAACTTTTCGACTCTTTCTTTTTGTCTCTTTTTCAGATCTAACGCACGCAATCTCTCTTCATCCAAATCAACTAGTTCATCCATCATCATGCTCCAATACGTTTCTGATGGAATCTCATGATGCCGTTGAACTCGTATTGACTGTAAATAAATCTCGACTGATAAAACTGCATCATGTCCATAAGTCAATTTGAATGGAGTGGAATCCGTCGCTTCCTTAGGAGACGTTCGACAAGCCCATAAAATTTAATCCAAAGTCTTATGCCAGTTTCTGGGTTTTCTACCCACGTGCTTTTTAATCAAATTTATCACAACCTTATTTGCTGCTTCGACTTGTCCATTTGCCTAGGCATAATAAGGTGTCGAAGTTAAGAGTTTAAAACCTGTGTCTTTTGCAAACATTTGCATGTTTTTTCCAGTAAACACGGATCCCTGATCAGTAGTTATTGTTTCTGGTATCCCAAATCTGTAAATTATATGTTTCTGGATAAACTCTATAACTGTCTCTTGATCCACATTTACCAGTGGTATAGCTTCAATCCACTTAGTGAAATAATCTATTCCAACTAAAATGTACTTCTGCCCTTTTGAAGAAACTGGTCGAATTTCACCAATTAAATCCAAAGCCCAACCCCTGAATGGCCAAGGTTTTATAATTGAATGCTACTCACTTGCAGGGACATGTGGTATACCTGCATGCACTTGGCATTCCAGACAACCTTTTACAAATTCGACACAATCTTTCAACATTGTTGGCCAGTACATTCCTTGTCGAAATAATAACCATTTCATTTTGTGGCCTGCTTGGTTGCTTTTCTTTCTACAATTATTCGACTGCTATTTTAATTTCTTGCAATGTTAGCTTATATTTTTTCAAATACTTGCCATTTATCTTCAGTATTCTTTTATCTTTATCTATCTCTTCAACCTCATATGCGTCATTCGAAAAAACTTTTAAAATTTGGAAAGGCCCTTCCCACTTAGGAGACCATTTCCCATTAATCTATCTTTTCGATCCATAGGAAGAATTACTTTCCAAACAAGATCCCCTACTGAAAGGGTCTTAAACTTCACTTTCTTATTGTAAAACTTTTCGACTCTTTCTTTTTGTCTCTTTATCCGATCTAACGCACGCAATCTCTCTTCATCCAAATCAACTAGTTCATCCATCATCATGCTCCAATACGTTTCTGATGGAATCTCAGGATGCCGTTGAACTCGTATTGACTGTAAATAAATCTCGACTGATAAAACTGCATCATGTCCATATGTCAATTTGAATGGAGTGGAATCCGTCGCTTCCTTAGGAGACGTCCGACAAGCCAATAAAATTTGATCCAAAGTCTTATGCCAGTTTCTGGGTTTTCTACCCACGTGCTTTTTAATCAAATTTATCACAACCTTATTTGCTGCTTCGACTTGTCCATTTGCCTGGGCATAATAAGGTGTCGAAGTTAAGAGTTTAAAACCTGTGTCTTTTGCAAACATTTGCATGTTTTTCCCAGTAAACACGGATCCCTGATCAGTAGTTATTGTTTCTGGTATCCCAAATCTGTAAATTATATGTTTCTGGATAAACTCTATAACTGTCTCTTGATCCACATTTACCAGTGGTATAGCTTCAATCCACTTAGTGAAATAATCTATTCCAACTAAAATGTACTTCTGCCCTTTTGAAGAAACTGGTCGAATTTCACCAATTAAATCCAAAGCCCAACCCCTGAATGGCCAATGTTTTATAATTGAATGCTACTCACTTGCAGGGACATGTGGTATACCTGCATGCACTTGGCATTCCAGACAACCTTTTACAAATTCGACACAATCTTTCAACATTGTTGGCCAGTACATTCCTTGTCGAAATAATAACCATTTCATTTTGTGGCCTGCTTGGTTGCTTTTCTTTCTACAATTATTCGACTGCTATTTTAATTTCTTGCAATGTTAGCTTATATTTTTTCAAATACTTGCCATTTATCTTCAGTATTCTTTTATCTTTATCTATCTCTTCAACCTCATATGCGTCATTCGAAAAAACTTTTAAAATTTGGAAAGGCCCTTCCCACTTAGGAGACCATTTCCCATTAATCTATCTTTTCGATCCATAGGAAGAATTACTTTCCAAACAAGATCCCCTACTGAAAGGGTCTTAAACTTCACTTTCTTATTGTAAAACTTTTCGACTCTTTCTTTTTGTCTCTTTATCCGATCTAACGCACGCAATCTCTCTTCATCCAAATCAACTAGTTCATCCATCATCATGCTCCAATACGTTTCTGATGGAATCTCAGGATGCCGTTGAACTCGTATTGACTGTAAATAAATCTCGACTGATAAAACTGCATCATGTCCATAAGTCAATTTGAATGGAGTGGAATCCGTCGCTTCCTTAGGAGACGTCCGACAAGCCAATAAAATTTGATCCAAAGTCTTATGCCAGTTTCTGGGTTTTCTACCCACGTGCTTTTTAATCAAATTTATCACAACCTTATTTGCTGCTTCGACTTGTCCATTTGCCTGGGCATAATAAGGTGTCGAAGTTAAGAGTTTAAAACCTGTGTCTTTTGCAAACATTTGCATGTTTTTCCCAGTAAACACGGATCCCTGATCAGTAGTTATTGTTTCTGGTATCCCAAATCTGTAAATTATATGTTTCTGGATAAACTCTATAACTGTCTCTTGATCCACATTTACCAGTGGTATAGCTTCAATCCACTTAGTGAAATAATCTATTCCAACTAAAATGTACTTCTGCCCTTTTGAAGAAACTGGTCGAATTTCACCAATTAAATCCAAAGCCCAACCCCTGAATGGCCAAGGTTTTATAATTGAATGCAACTCACTTGCAGGGACATGTGGTATACCTGCATGCACTTGGCATTCCTGACAACCTTTTGCAAATTCGACACAATCTTTCAACATTGTTGGCCAGTACATTCCTTGTCGAAATAATAACCATTTCATTTTGTGGCCTGCTTGGTTGCTTTTCTTTCTACAATTATTCGACTGCTATTTTAATTTCTTGCAATGTTGGCTTATATTTTTTCAAATACTTGCCATTTATCTTCAGTATTCTTTTATCTTTATCTATCTCTTCGACCTCATATGCGCCATTTGAAAAAACTTTTAAAACTTGGAAAGGCCCTTCCCACTTAGGAGACCATTTTCCCATTAATCTATCTTTTCGATCCATAGGAAGAATTACTTTCCAAACAAGATCCCCTACTGAAAGGGTCTTAAACTTCACTTTCTTATTGTAAAACTTTTCGACTCTTTCTTTTTGTCTCTTTTTCAGATCTAACGCACGCAATCTCTCTTCATCCAAATCAACTAGTTCATCCATCATCATGCTCCAATACGTTTCTGATGGAATCTCATGATGCCGTTGAACTCGTATTGACTGTAAATAAATCTCGACTGATAAAACTGCATCATGTCCATAAGTCAATTTGAATGGAGTGGAATCCGTCGCTTCCTTAGGAGACGTTCGACAAGCCCATAAAATTTGATCCAAAGTCTTATGCCAGTTTCTGGGTTTTCTACCCACGTGCTTTTTAATCAAATTTATCACAACCTTATTTGCTGCTTCGACTTGTCCATTTGCCTAGGCATAATAAGGTGTCGAAGTTAAGAGTTTAAAACCTGTGTCTTTTGCAAACATTTGCATGTTTTTTCCAGTAAACACGGATCCCTGATCAGTAGTTATTGTTTCTGGTATCCCAAATCTGTAAATTATATGTTTCTGGATAAACTCTATAACTGTCTCTTGATCCACATTTACCAGTGGTATAGCTTCAATCCACTTAGTGAAATAATCTATTCCAACTAAAATGTACTTCTGCCCTTTTGAAGAAACTGGTCGAATTTCACCAATTAAATCCAAAGCCCAACCCCTGAATGGCCAAGGTTTTATAATTGAATGCAACTCACTTGCAGGGACATGTGGTATACCTGCATGCACTTGGCATTCCTGACAACCTTTTGCAAATTCGACACAATCTTTCAACATTGTTGGCCAGTACATTCCTTGTCGAAATAATAACCATTTCATTTTGTGGCCTGCTTGGTTGCTTTTCTTTCTACAATTATTCGACTGCTATTTTAATTTCTTGCAATGTTGGCTTATATTTTTTCAAATACTTGCCATTTATCTTCAGTATTCTTTTATCTTTATCTATCTCTTCGACCTCATATGCGCCATTTGAAAAAACTTTTAAAACTTGGAAAGGCCCTTCCCACTTAGGAGACCATTTTCCCATTAATCTATCTTTTCGATCCATAGGAAGAATTACTTTCCAAACAAGATCCCCTACTGAAAGGGTCTTAAACTTCACTTTCTTATTGTAAAACTTTTTGACTCTTTCTTTTTGTCTCTTTTTCAGATCTAACGCACGCAATCTCTCTTCATCCAAATCAACTAGTTCATCCATCATCATGCTCCAATACGTTTCTGATGGAATCTCATGATGCCATTGAACTCGTATTGACTGTAAATAAATCTCGACTGATAAAACTGCATCATGTCCATAAGTAAATTTGAATGGAGTGGAATCTGTTGCTTCCTTAGGAGACGTTCGACAAGCCCATAAAATTTGATCCAAAGTCTTATGCCAGTTTCTGGGTTTTCTACCCACGTGCTTTTTGATCAAATTTATCACAACCTTATTTGCTGCTTCGACTTGTCCATTTGCCTGGGCATAATAAGGTGTCGAAGTTAAGAGTTTAAAACCTGTGTCTTTTGCAAACATTTGCATGTTTTTTCCAGTAAACACGGATCCCTGATCAGTAGTTATTGTTTCTGGTATCCCAAATCTGTAAATTATATGTTTCTGGATAAACTCTATAACTGTCTCTTGATCCACATTTACCAGTGGTATAGCTTCAATCCACTTAGTGAAATAATCTATTCCAACTAAAATGTACTTCTGCCGTTTTGAAGAAACTGGTCGAATTTCACCAATTAAATCCAAAGCCCAACCCCTGAATGGCCAAGGTTTTATAATTGAATGCAACTCACTTGCAGAGACATGTGGTATACCTGCATGCACTTGGCATTCCTGACAACCTTTTGCAAATTCGACACAATCTTTCAACATTGTTGGCCAGTACATTCCTTGTCGAAATAATAACCATTTCATTTTGTGGTCTGCTTGGTTGCTTTTCTTTCTACAATTATTCGACTGCTATTTTAATTTCTTGCAATGTTGGCTTATATTTTTTCAAATACTTGCCATTTATCTTCAGTATTCTTTTATCTTTATCTATCTCTTTGACCTCATATGCGCCATTTGAAAAAACTTTTAAAACTTGGAAAGGCCCTTCCCACTTAGGAGACCATTTTCCCATTAATCTATCTTTTCGATCCATAGGAAGAATTACTTTCCAAACAAGATCCCCTACTGAAAGGGTCTTAAACTTCACTTTCTTATTGTAAAACTTTTCGACTCTTTCTTTTTGTCTCTTTATCAGATCTAACGCACGCAATCTCTCTTCATCCAAATCAACTAGTTCATCCATCATCATGCTCCAATACGTTTCTGATGGAATCTCATGATGCCGTTGAACTCGTATTGACTGTAAATAAATCTCGACTGATAAAACTGCATCATGTCCATAAGTAAATTTGAATGGAGTGGAATCTGTCGCTTCCTTAGGAGACGTTCGACAAGCCCATAAAATTTGATCCAAAGTCTTATGCCAGTTTCTGGGTTTTCTACCCACGTGCTTTTTGATCAAATTTATCACAACCTTATTTGCTGCTTCGACTTGTCCATTTGCCTGGGCATAATAAGGTGTCGAAGTTAAGAGTTTAAAACCTGTGTCTTTTGCAAACATTTGCATGTTTTTTCCAGTAAACACGGATCCCTGATCAGTAGTTATTGTTTCTGGTATCCCAAATCTGTAAATTATATGTTTCTGGATAAACTCTATAACTGTCTCTTGATCCACATTTACCAGTGGTATAGCTTCAATCCACTTAGTGAAATAATCTATTCCAACTAAAATGTACTTCTGCCCTTTTGAAGAAACTGGTCGAATTTCACCAATTAAATCCAAAGCCCAACCCCTGAATGGCCAAGGTTTTATAATTGAATGCAACTCACTTGCAGGGACATGTGGTATACCTGCATGCACTTGGCATTCCTGACAACCTTTTGCAAATTCGACACAATCTTTCAACATTGTTGGCCAGTACATTCCTTGTCGAAATAATAACCATTTCATTTTGTGGCCTGCTTGGTTGCTTTTCTTTCTACAATTATTCGACTGCTATTTTAATTTCTTGCAATGTTGGCTTATATTTTTTCAAATACTTGCCATTTATCTTCAGTATTCTTTTATCTTTATCTATCTCTTCGACCTCATATGCGCCATTTGAAAAAACTTTTAAAACTTGGAAAGGCCCTTCCCACTTAGGAGACCATTTTCCCATTAATCTATCTTTTCGATCCATAGGAAGAATTACTTTCCAAACAAGATCCCCTACTGAAAGGGTCTTAAACTTCACTTTCTTATTGTAAAACTTTTTGACTCTTTCTTTTTGTCTCTTTTTCAGATCTAACGCACGCAATCTCTCTTCATCCAAATCAACTAGTTCATCCATCATCATGCTCCAATACGTTTCTGATGGAATCTCATGATGCCATTGAACTCGTATTGACTGTAAATAAATCTCGACTGATAAAACTGCATCATGTCCATAAGTAAATTTGAATGGAGTGGAATCTGTCGCTTCCTTAGGAGACGTTCGACAAGCCCATAAAATTTGATCCAAAGTCTTATGCCAGTTTCTGGGTTTTCTACCCACGTGCTTTTTGATCAAATTTATCACAACCTTATTTGCTGCTTCGACTTGTCCATTTGCCTGGGCATAATAAGGTGTCGAAGTTAAGAGTTTAAAACCTGTGTCTTTTGCAAACATTTGCATGTTTTTGCCAGTAAACACGGATCCCTGATCAGTAGTTATTGTTTCTGGTATCCCAAATCTGTAAATTATATGTTTCTGGATAAACTCTATAACTGTCTCTTGATCCACATTTACCAGTGGTATAGCTTCAATCCACTTAGTGAAATAATCTATTCCAACTAAAATGTACTTCTGCCGTTTTGAAGAAACTGGTCGAATTTCACCAATTAAATCCAAAGCCCAACCCCTGAATGGCCAAGGTTTTATAATTGAATGCAACTCACTTGCAGAGACATGTGGTATACCTGCATGCACTTGGCATTCCTGACAACCTTTTGCAAATTCGACACAATCTTTCAACATTGTTGGCCAGTACATTCCTTGTCGAAATAATAACCATTTCATTTTGTGGTCTGCTTGGTTGCTTTTCTTTCTACAATTATTCGACTGCTATTTTAATTTCTTGCAATGTTGGCTTATATTTTTTCAAATACTTGCCATTTATCTTCAGTATTCTTTTATCTTTATCTATCTCTTTGACCTCATATGCGCCATTTGAAAAAACTTTTAAAACTTGGAAAGGCCCTTCCCACTTAGGAGACCATTTTCCCATTAATCTATCTTTTCGATCCATAGGAAGAATTACTTTCCAAACAAGATCCCCTACTGAAAGGGTCTTAAACTTCACTTTCTTATTGTAAAACTTTTCGACTCTTTCTTTTTGTCTCTTTATCAGATCTAACGCACGCAATCTCTCTTCATCCAAATCAACTAGTTCATCCATCATCATGCTCCAATACGTTTCTGATGGAATCTCATGATGCCGTTGAACTCGTATTGACTGTAAATAAATCTCGACTGATAAAACTGCATCATGTCCATAAGTAAATTTGAATGGAGTGGAATCTGTCGCTTCCTTAGGAGACGTTCGACAAGCCCATAAAATTTGATCCAAAGTCTTATGCCAGTTTCTGGGTTTTCTACCCACGTGCTTTTTGATCAAATTTATCACAACCTTATTTGCTGCTTCGACTTGTCCATTTGCCTGGGCATAATAAGGTGTCGAAGTTAAGAGTTTAAAACCTGTGTCTTTTGCAAACATTTGCATGTTTTTTCCAGTAAACACGGATCCCTGATCAGTAGTTATTGTTTCTGGTATCCCAAATCTGTAAATTATATGTTTCTGGATAAACTCTATAACTGTCTCTTGATCCACATTTACCAGTGGTATAGCTTCAATCCACTTAGTGAAATAATCTATTCCAACTAAAATGTACTTCTGCCCTTTTGAAGAAACTGGTCGAATTTCACCAATTAAATCCAAAGCCCAACCCCTGAATGGCCAAGGTTTTATAATTGAATGCAACTCACTTGCAGGGACATGTGGTATACCTGCATGCACTTGGCATTCCTGACAACCTTTTGCAAATTCGACACAATCTTTCAACATTGTTGGCCAGTACATTCCTTGTCGAAATAATAACCATTTCATTTTGTGGCCTGCTTGGTTGCTTTTCTTTCTACAATTATTCGACTGCTATTTTAATTTCTTGCAATGTTGGCTTATATTTTTTCAAATACTTGCCATTTATCTTCAGTATTCTTTTATCTTTATCTATCTCTTCGACCTCATATGCGCCATTTGAAAAAACTTTTAAAACTTGGAAAGGCCCTTCCCACTTAGGAGACCATTTTCCCATTAATCTATCTTTTCGATCCATAGGAAGAATTACTTTCCAAACAAGATCCCCTACTGAAAGGGTCTTAAACTTCACTTTCTTATTGTAAAACTTTTCGACTCTTTCTTTTTGTCTCTTTATCAGATCTAACGCACGCAATCTCTCTTCATCCAAATCAACTAGTTCATCCATCATCATGCTCCAATACGTTTCTGATGGAATCTCATGATGCCGTTGAACTCGTATTGACTGTAAATAAATCTCGACTGATAAAACTGCATCATGTCCATAAGTCAATTTGAATGGAGTGGAATCTGTCGCTTCCTTAGGAGACGTTCGACAAGCCCATAAAATTTGATCCAAAGTCTTATGCCAGTTTCTGGGTTTTCTACCCACGTGCTTTTTGATCAAATTTATCACAACCTTATTTGCTGCTTCGACTTGTCCATTTGCCTGGGCATAATAAGGTGTCGAAGTTAAGAGTTTAAAACCTGTGTCTTTTGCAAACATTTGCATGTTTTTTCCAGTAAACACGGATCCCTGATCAGTAGTTATTGTTTCTGGTATCCCAAATCTGTAAATTATATGTTTCTGGATAAACTCTATAACTGTCTCTTGATCCACATTTACCAGTGGTATAGCTTCAATCCACTTAGTGAAATAATCTATTCCAACTAAAATGTACTTCTGCCGTTTTGAAGAAACTGGTCGAATTTCACCAATTAAATCCAAAGCCCAACCCCTGAATGGCCAAGGTTTTATAATTGAATGCAACTCACTTGCAGGGACATGTGGTATACCTGCATGCACTTGGCATTCCTGACAACCTTTTGCAAATTCGACACAATCTTTCAACATTGTTGGCCAGTACATTCCTTGTCGAAATAATAACCATTTCATTTTGTGGTCTGCTTGGTTGCTTTTCTTTCTACAATTATTCGACTGCTATTTTAATTTCTTGCAATGTTGGCTTATATTTTTTCAAATACTTGCCATTTATCTTCAGTATTCTTTTATCTTTATCTATCTCTTCGACCTCATATGCGCCATTTGAAAAAACTTTTAAAACTTGGAAAGGCCCTTCCCACTTAGGAGACCATTTTCCCATTAATCTATCTTTTCGATCCATAGGAAGAATTACTTTCCAAACAAGATCCCCTACTGAAAGGGTCTTAAACTTCACTTTCTTATTGTAAAACTTTTTGACTCTTTCTTTTTGTCTCTTTTTCAGATCTAACGCACGCAATCTCTCTTCATCCAAATCAACTAGTTCATCCATCATCATGCTCCAATACGTTTCTGATGGAATCTCATGATGCCATTGAACTCGTATTGACTGTAAATAAATCTCGACTGATAAAACTGCATCATGTCCATAAGTAAATTTGAATGGAGTGGAATCTGTCGCTTCCTTAGGAGACGTTCGACAAGCCCATAAAATTTGATCCAAAGTCTTATGCCAGTTTCTGGGTTTTCTACCCACGTGCTTTTTGATCAAATTTATCACAACCTTATTTGCTGCTTCGACTTGTCCATTTGCCTGGGCATAATAAGGTGTCGAAGTTAAGAGTTTAAAACCTGTGTCTTTTGCAAACATTTGCATGTTTTTTCCAGTAAACACGGATCCCTGATCAGTAGTTATTGTTTCTGGTATCCCAAATCTGTAAATTATATGTTTCTGGATAAACTCTATAACTGTCTCTTGATCCACATTTACCAGTGGTATAGCTTCAATCCACTTAGTGAAATAATCTATTCCAACTAAAATGTACTTCTGCCGTTTTGAAGAAACTGGTCGAATTTCACCAATTAAATCCAAAGCCCAACCCCTGAATGGCCAAGGTTTTATAATTGAATGCAACTCACTTGCAGAGACATGTGGTATACCTGCATGCACTTGGCATTCCTGACAACCTTTTGCAAATTCGACACAATCTTTCAACATTGTTGGCCAGTACATTCCTTGTCGAAATAATAACCATTTCATTTTGTGGTCTGCTTGGTTGCTTTTCTTTCTACAATTATTCGACTGCTATTTTAATTTCTTGCAATGTTGGCTTATATTTTTTCAAATACTTGCCATTTATCTTCAGTATTCTTTTATCTTTATCTATCTCTTTGACCTCATATGCGCCATTTGAAAAAACTTTTAAAACTTGGAAAGGCCCTTCCCACTTAGGAGACCATTTTCCCATTAATCTATCTTTTCGATCCATAGGAAGAATTACTTTCCAAACAAGATCCCCTACTGAAAGGGTCTTAAACTTCACTTTCTTATTGTAAAACTATTCGACTCTTTCTTTTTGTCTCTTTATCAGATCTAACGCACGCAATCTCTCTTCATCCAAATCAACTAGTTCATCCATCATCATGCTCCAATACGTTTCTGATGGAATCTCATGATGCCGTTGAACTCGTATTGACTGTAAATAAATCTCGACTGATAAAACTGCATCATGTCCAGAAGTAAATTTGAATGGAGTGGAATCTGTCGCTTCCTTAGGAGACGTTCGACAAGCCCATAAAATTTGATCCAAAGTCTTATGCCAGTTTCTGGGTTTTCTACCCACGTGCTTTTTGATCAAATTTATCACAACCTTATTTGCTGCTTCGACTTGTCCATTTGCCTGGGCATAATAAGGTGTCGAAGTTAAGAGTTTAAAACCTGTGTCTTTTGCAAACATTTGCATGTTTTTTCCAGTAAACACGGATCCCTGATCAGTAGTTATTGTTTCTGGTATCCCAAATCTGTAAATTATATGTTTCTGGATAAACTCTATAACTGTCTCTTGATCCACATTTACCAGTGGTATAGCTTCAATCCACTTAGTGAAATAATCTATTCCAACTAAAATGTACTTCTGCCCTTTTGAAGAAACTGGTCGAATTTCACCAATTAAATCCAAAGCCCAACCCCTGAATGGCCAAGGTTTTATAATTGAATGCAACTCACTTGCAGGGACATGTGGTATACCTGCATGCACTTGGCATTCCTGACAACCTTTTGCAAATTCGACACAATCTTTCAACATTGTTGGCCAGTACATTCCTTGTCGAAATAATAACCATTTCATTTTGTGGCCTGCTTGGTTGCTTTTCTTTCTACAATTATTCGACTGCTATTTTAATTTCTTGCAATGTTGGCTTATATTTTTTCAAATACTTGCCATTTATCTTCAGTATTCTTTTATCTTTATCTATCTCTTCGACCTCATATGCGCCATTTGAAAAAACTTTTAAAACTTGGAAAGGCCCTTCCCACTTAGGAGACCATTTTCCCATTAATCTATCTTTTCGATCCATAGGAAGAATTACTTTCCAAACAAGATCCCCTACTGAAAGGGTCTTAAACTTCACTTTCTTATTGTAAAACTTTTCGACTCTTTCTTTTTGTCTCTTTATCAGATCTAACGCACGCAATCTCTCTTCATCCAAATCAACTAGTTCATCCATCATCATGCTCCAATACGTTTCTGATGGAATCTCATGATGCCGTTGAACTCGTATTGACTGTAAATAAATCTCGACTGATAAAACTGCATCATGTCCATAAGTCAATTTGAATGGAGTGGAATCTGTCGCTTCCTTAGGAGACGTTCGACAAGCCCATAAAATTTGATCCAAAGTCTTATGCCAGTTTCTGGGTTTTCTACCCACGTGCTTTTTGATCAAATTTATCACAACCTTATTTGCTGCTTCGACTTGTCCATTTGCCTGGGCATAATAAGGTGTCGAAGTTAAGAGTTTAAAACCTGTGTCTTTTGCAAACATTTGCATGTTTTTTCCAGTAAACACGGATCCCTGATCAGTAGTTATTGTTTCTGGTATCCCAAATCTGTAAATTATATGTTTCTGGATAAACTCTATAACTGTCTCTTGATCCACATTTACCAGTGGTATAGCTTCAATCCACTTAGTGAAATAATCTATTCCAACTAAAATGTACTTCTGCCGTTTTGAAGAAACTGGTCGAATTTCACCAATTAAATCCAAAGCCCAACCCCTGAATGGCCAAGGTTTTATAATTGAATGCAACTCACTTGCAGGGACATGTGGTATACCTGCATGCACTTGGCATTCCTGACAACCTTTTGCAAATTCGACACAATCTTTCAACATTGTTGGCCAGTACATTCCTTGTCGAAATAATAACCATTTCATTTTGTGGTCTGCTTGGTTGCTTTTCTTTCTACAATTATTCGACTGCTATTTTAATTTCTTGCAATGTTGGCTTATATTTTTTCAAATACTTGCCATTTATCTTCAGTATTCTTTTATCTTTATCTATCTCTTTGACCTCATATGCGCCATTTGAAAAAACTTTTAAAACTTGGAAAGGCCCTTCCCACTTAGGAGACCATTTTCCCATTAATCTATCTTTTCGATCCATAGGAAGAATTACTTTCCAAACAAGATCCCCTACTGAAAGGGTCTTAAACTTCACTTTCTTATTGTAAAACTTTTCGACTCTTTCTTTTTGTCTCTTTATCAGATCTAACGCACGCAATCTCTCTTCATCCAAATCAACTAGTTCATCCATCATCATGCTCCAATACGTTTCTGATGGAATCTCATGATGCCGTTGAACTCGTATTGACTGTAAATAAATCTCGACTGATAAAACTGCATCATGTCCATAAGTAAATTTGAATGGAGTGGAATCTGTCGCTTCCTTAGGAGACGTTCGACAAGCCCATAAAATTTGATCCAAAGTCTTATGCCAGTTTCTGGGTTTTCTACCCACGTTCTTTTTGATCAAATTTATCACAACCTTATTTGCTGCTTCGACTTGTCCATTTGCCTGGGCATAATAAGGTGTCGAAGTTAAGAGTTTAAAACCTGTGTCTTTTGCAAACATTTGCATGTTTTTTCCAGTAAACACGGATCCCTGATCAGTAGTTATTGTTTCTGGTATCCCAAATCTGTAAATTATATGTTTCTGGATAAACTCTATAACTGTCTCTTGATCCACATTTACCAGTGGTATAGCTTCAATCCACTTAGTGAAATAATCTATTCCAACTAAAATGTACTTCTGCCCTTTTGAAGAAACTGGTCGAATTTCACCAATTAAATCCAAAGCCCAACCCCTGAATGGCCAAGGTTTTATAATTGAATGCAACTCACTTGCAGGGACATGTGGTATACCTGCATGCACTTGGCATTCCTGACAACCTTTTGCAAATTCGACACAATCTTTCAACATTGTTGGCCAGTACATTCCTTGTCGAAATAATAACCATTTCATTTTGTGGCCTGCTTGGTTGCTTTTCTTTCTACAATTATTCGACTGCTATTTTAATTTCTTGCAATGTTGGCATATATTTTTTCAAATACTTGCCATTTATCTTCAGTATTCTTTTATCTTTATCTATCTCTTCGACCTCATATGCGCCATTTGAAAAAACTTTTAAAACTTGGAAAGGCCCTTCCCACTTAGGAGACCATTTTCCCATTAATCTATCTTTTCGATCCATAGGAAGAATTACTTTCCAAACAAGATCCCCTACTGAAAGGGTCTTAAACTTCACTTTCTTATTGTAAAACTTTTCGACTCTTTCTTTTTGTCTCTTTATCAGATCTAACGCACGCAATCTCTCTTCATCCAAATCAACTAGTTCATCCATCATCATGCTCCAATACGTTTCTGATGGAATCTCATGATGCCGTTGAACTCGTATTGACTGTAAATAAATCTCGACTGATAAAACTGCATCATGTCCATAAGTCAATTTGAATGGAGTGGAATCTGTCGCTTCCTTAGGAGACGTTCGACAAGCCCATAAAATTTGATCCAAAGTCTTATGCCAGTTTCTGGGTTTTCTACCCACGTGCTTTTTGATCAAATTTATCACAACCTTATTTGCTGCTTCGACTTGTCCATTTGCCTGGGCATAATAAGGTGTCGAAGTTAAGAGTTTAAAACCTGTGTCTTTTGTAAACATTTGCATGTTTTTTCCAGTAAACACGGATCCCTGATCAGTAGTTATTGTTTCTGGTATCCCAAATCTGTAAATTATATGTTTCTGGATAAACTCTATAACTGTCTCTTGAACCACATTTACCAGTGGTATAGCTTCAATCCACTTAGTGAAATAATCTATTCCAACTAAAATGTACTTCTGCCGTTTTGAAGAAACTGGTCGAATTTCACCAATTAAATCCAAAGCCCAACCCCTGAATGGCCAAGGTTTTATAATTGAATGCAACTCACTTGCAGGGACATGTGGTATACCTGCATGCACTTGGAATTCCTGACAACCTTTTGCAAATTCGACACAATCTTTCAACATTGTTGGCCAGTACATTCCTTGTCGAAATAATAACCATTTCATTTTGTGGTCTGCTTGGTTGCTTTTCTTTCTACAATTATTCGACTGCTATTTTAATTTCTTGCAATGTTGGCTTATATTTTTTCAAATACTTGCCATTTATCTTCAGTATTCTTTTATCATTATCTATCTCTTTGACCTCATATGCGCCATTTGAAAAAACTTTTAAAACTTGGAAAGGCCCTTCCCACTTAGGAGACCATTTTCCCATTAATCTATCTTTTCGATCCATAGGAAGAATTACTTTCCAAACAAGATCCCCTACTGAAAGGGTCTTAAACTTCACTTTCTTATTGTAAAACTTTTCGACTCTTTCTTTTTGTCTCTTTATCAGATCTAACGCACGCAATCTCTCTTCATCCAAATCAACTAGTTCATCCATCATCATGCTCCAATACGTTTCTGATGGAATCTCATGATGCCGTTGAACTCGTATTGACTGTAAATAAATCTCGACTGATAAAACTGCATCATGTCCAAAAGTCAATTTGAATGGAGTGGAATCTGTCGCTTCCTTAGGAGACGTTCGACAAGCCCATAAAATTTGATCCAAAGTCTTATGCCAGTTTCTGGGTTTTCTACCCACGTTCTTTTTGATCAAATTTATCACAACCTTATTTGCTGCTTCGACTTGTCCATTTGCCTGGGCATAATAAGGTGTCGAAGTTAAGAGTTTAAAACCTGTGTCTTTTGCAAACATTTGCATGTTTTTTCCAGTAAACACGGATCCCTGATCAGTAGTTATTGTTTCTGGTATCCCAAATCTGTAAATTATATGTTTCTGGATAAACTCTATAACTGTCCCTTGATCCACATTTACCAGTGGTATAACTTCAATCCACTTAGTGAAATAATCTATTCCAACTAAAATGTACTTCTGCCCTTTTGAAGAAACTGGTCGAATTTCACCAATTAAATCCAAAGCCCAACCCCTGAATGGCCAAGGTTTTATAATTGAATGCAACTCACTTGCAGGGACATGTGGTATACCTGCATGCACTTGGCATTCCTGACAACCTTTTGCAAATTCGACACAATCTTTCAACATTGTTGGCCAGTACATTCCTTGTCGAAATAATAACCATTTCATTTTGTGGCCTGCTTGGTTGCTTTTCTTTCTACAATTATTCGACTGCTATTTTAATTTCTTGCAATGTTGGCTTATATTTTTTCAAATACTTGCCATTTATCTTCAGTATTCTTTTATCTTTATCTATCTCTTCAACCTCATATGCGCCATTTTAAAAAACTTTTAAAATTTGGAAAGGCCATTCCCACTTAGGAGACCATTTTCCCATTAATCTATCTTTTCGATCCATAGGAAGAATTACTTTCCAAACAAGATCCCCTACTGAAAGGGTCTTAAACTTCACTTTCTTATTGTAAAACTTTTCGACTCTTTCTTTTTGTCTCTTTATCAGATCTAACGCACGCAATCTGTCTTCATCCAAATCAACTAGTTCATCCATCATCATGCTCCAATACTTTTCTGATGGAATCTCATGATGCCGTTGAAATCGTATTGACTGTAAATAAATCTCGACTGATAAAACTGCATCATGTCCATAAGTCAATTTGAATGGAGTGGAATCTGTCGCTTCCTTAGGAGACGTTCGACAAGCCCATAAAATTTGATCCAAAGTCTTATGCCAGTTTCTGGGTTTTCTACCCACGTGCTTTTTGATCAAATTTATCACAACCTTATTTGCTGCTTCGACTTGTCCATTTGCCTGGGCATAATAAGGTGTCGAAGTTAAGAGTTTAAAACCTGTGTCTTTTGCAAACATTTGCATGTTTTTTCCAGTAAACACGGATCCCTGATCAGTAGTTATTGTTTCTGGTATCCCAAATCTGTAAATTATATGTTTCTGGATAAACTCTATAACTGTCCCTTGATCCACATTTACCAGTGGTATAACTTCAATCCACTTAGTGAAATAATCTATTCCAACTAAAATGTACTTCTGCCCTTTTGAAGAAACTGGTCGAATTTCACCAATTAAATCCAAAGCCCAACCCCTGAATGGCCAAGGTTTTATAATTGAATGCAACTCACTTGCAGGGACATGTGGTATACCTGCATGCACTTGGCATTCCTGACAACCTTTTGCAAATTCGACACAATCTTTCAACATTGTTGGCCAGTACATTCCTTGTCGAAATAATAACCATTTCATTTTGTGGCCTGCTTGGTTGCTTTTCTTTCTACAATTATTCGACTGCTATTTTAATTTCTTGCAATGTTGGCTTATATTTTTTCAAATACTTGCCATTTATCTTCAGTATTCTTTTATCTTTATCTATCTCTTCAACCTCATATGCGCCATTTTAAAAAACTTTTAAAATTTGGAAAGGCCATTCCCACTTAGGAGACCATTTTCCCATTAATCTATCTTTTCGATCCATAGGAAGAATTACTTTCCAAACAAGATCCCCTACTGAAAGGGTCTTAAACTTCACTTTCTTATTGTAAAACTTTTCGACTCTTTCTTTTTGTCTCTTTATCAGATCTAACGCACGCAATCTGTCTTCATCCAAATCAACTAGTTCATCCATCATCATGCTCCAATACTTTTCTGATGGAATCTCATGATGCCGTTGAAATCGTATTGACTGTAAATAAATCTCGACTGATAAAACTGCATCATGTCCATAAGTCAATTTGAATGGAGTGGAATCTGTCGCTTCCTTAGGAGACGTTCGACAAGCCCATAAAATTTGATCCAAAGTCTTATGCCAGTTTCTGGGTTTTCTACCCACGTGCTTTTTGATCAAATTTATCACAACCTTATTTGCTGCTTCGACTTGTCCATTTGCCTGGGCATAATAAGGTGTCGAAGTTAAGAGTTTAAAACCTGTGTCTTTTGCAAACATTTGCATGTTTTTTCCAGTAAACACGGATCCCTGATCAGTAGTTATTGTTTCTGGTATCCCAAATCTGTAAATTATATGTTTCTGGATAAACTCTATAACTGTCTCTTGATCCACATTTACCAGTGGTATAGCTTCAATCCACTTAGTGAAATAATCTATTCCAACTAAAATGTACTTCTGCCCTTTTGAAGAAACTTGTCGAATTTCACCAATTAAATCCAAAGCCCAACCCCTGAATGGCCAAGGTTTTATAATTGAATGCAACTCACTTGCAGGGACATGTGGTATACCTACATGCACTTGGCATTCCTGACAACCTTTTGCAAATTCGACACAATCTTTCAACATTGTTGGCCAGTACATTCCTTGTCGAAATAATAACCATTTCATTTTGTGGCCTGCTTGGTTGCTTTTCTTTCTACAATTATTCGACTGCTATTTTAATTTCTTGCAATGTTGGCTTATATTTTTTCAAATACTTGCCATTTATCTTCAGTATTCTTTTATCTTTATCTATCTCTTCGACCTCATATGCGCCATTTGAAAAAACTTTTAAAACTTGGAAAGGCCCTTCCCACTTAGGAGACCATTTTCCCATTAATCTATCTTTTCGATCCATAGGAAGAATTACTTTCCAAACAAGATCCCCTACTGAAAGGGTCTTAAACTTCACTTTCTTATTGTAAAACTTTTCGACTCTTTCTTTTTGTCTCTTTATCAGATCTAACGCACGCATCTCTCTTCATCCATATCAACTATTTCATCCATCATCATGCTCCAATAAGTTTCTGATGGAATCTCATGATGCCGTTGAACTCGTATTGAGTGTAAATAAATCTCGACTGGTAAAGCTGCATCATGTCCATAAGTCAATTTGAATGGAGTGGAATCTGTCGCTTCCTTAGGAGACGTTCGACAAGCCCATAAAATTTGATCCAAAGTCTTATGCCAGTTTCTGGGTTTTCTACACACGTGCTTTTTGATCAAATTTATCACAACCTTATTTGCTGCTTCGACTTGTCCATTTGCCTGGGCATAATAAGGTGTCGAAGTTAAGTGTTTAAAACCTGTGTCTTTTGCAAACATTTGCATGTTTTTTCCAGTAAACACGGATCCCTGATCAGTAGTTATTGTTTCTGGTATCCCAAATCTGTAAATTATATGTTTCTGGATAAACTCTATAACTGTCTTTTGATCCACATTTACCAGTGGTATAGCTTCAATCCACTTAGTGAAATAATCTATTCCAACTAAAATGTACTTCTGCCCTTTTGAAGAAAGTGGTCGAATTTCACCAATTAAATCCAAAGCCCAACCCCTGAATGGCCAAGGTTTTATAATTGAATGCAACTCACTTGCAGGGACATGTGGTATACCTGCATGCACTTGGCATTCCTGACAACCTTTTGCAAATTCGACACAATCTTTCAACATTGTTGGCCAGTACATTCCTTGTCGAAATAATAACCTTTTCATTTTGTGGCCTGCTTGGTTGCTTTTCTTTCTACAATTATTCGACTGCTGTTTTAATTTCTTGCATTGTTGGCTTATATTTTTTCAAATACTTGCCATTTATCTTCAGTATTCTTTTATCTTTATCTATCTCTTCGACCTCATATGCGCCATTTGAAAAATTTTTTAAAATTTGGAAAGGCCCTTCCCACTTAGGAGACCATTTTCCCATTAATCTATCTTTTCGATCCATAGGAAGAATTACTTTCCAAACAAGATCCCCTACTGAAAGGGTCTTAAACTTCACTTTCTTATTGTAAAACTTTTCGACTCTTTCTTTTTGTCTCTTTATCAGATCTAACGCACGCAATCTCTCTTCATCCAAATCAACTAGTTCATCCATCATCATGCTCCAATACGTTTCTGATGGAATCTCATGATGCCGTTGAACTCGTATTGACTGTAAATAAATCTCGACTGGTAAAACTGCATCATGTCCATAAGTCAATTTGAATGGAGTGGAATCTGTCGCTTCCTTAGGAGACGTTCGACAAGCCCATAAAATTTGATCCAAAGTCTTATGCCAGTTTCTGGGTTTTCTACCCACGTGTTTTTTGATCAAATTTATCACAACCTTATTTGCTGCTTCGACTTGTCCATTTGCCTGGGCATAATAAGGTGTCGAAGTTAAGAGTTTAAAACATGTGTCTTTTGCAAACATTTGCATGTTTTTTCCAGTAAACACAGATCCCTAATCAGTAGTTATTGTTTCTGGTATCCCAAATCTGTAAATTATATGTTTCTGGATAAACTCTATAACTGTCTCTTGATCCACATTTACCAGTGGTATAGCTTCAACCCACTTAGTGAAATAATCTATTCCAACTAAAATGTACTTCTGCCCTTTTGAAGAAACTGGTCGAATTTCACCAATTAAATCCAAAGCCCAACCCCTGAATGGCCAAGGTTTTATAATTAAATGCAACTCACTTGCAGGGACATGTGGTATACCTGCATGCACTTGGCATTCCTGACAACCTTTTGCAAATTCGACACAATCTTTCAACATTGTTGGCCAGTACATTCCTTGTCGAAATAATAACCATTTCATTTTGTGGCCTGCTTGGTTGCTTTTCTTTCTACAATTATTCGACTGCTATTTTAATTTCTTGTAATGTTGGCTTATATTTTTTCAAATACTTGCCATTTATCTTCAGTATTCTTTTATCTTTATCTATCTCTTCGACCTCATATGCGCCATTTGAAAAAACTTTTAAAACTTGGAAAGGCCCTTCCCACTTAGGAGACCATTTTCCCATTAATCTATCTTTTCGATCCATAGGAAGAATTACTTTCCAAACAAGATCCCCTACTGAAAGGGTCTTAAACTTCACTTTCTTGTTGTAAAACTTTTCGACTCTTTCTTTTTGTCTCTTTATCAGATCTAACGCACGCAATCTCTCTTAATCCAAATCAACTAGTTCATCCATCATCATGCTCCAATACGCTTCAGATGGAATCTCATGATGCCGTTGAACTCGTATTGACTGTAAATAAATCTCGACTGGTAAAACTGCATCATTTCCATAAGTCAATTTGAATGGAGTGGAATCTGTCGCTTCCTTAGGAGACGTTCGACAAGCCCATAAAATTTGATCCAAAGTCTTATGCCAGTTTCTGGGTTTTCTACCCACGTGCTTTTTGATCAAATTTATCACAACCTTATTTGCTGCTTCGACTTGTCCATTTTCCTGGGCATAATAAGGTGTCGAAGTTAAGAGTTTAAAACATGTGTCTTTTGCAAACATTTGCATGTTTTTTCCAGTAAACACGGATCCCTAATCAGTAGTTATTGTTTCTGGTATCCCAAATCTGTAAATTATATGTTTCTAGATAAACTCTATAACTGTCTCTTGATCCACATTTACCAGTGGTATAGCTTCAATCCACTTAGTTAAATAATCTATTCCAACTAAAATGTACTTCTGCCCTTTTGAAGAAACTGGTCGAATTTCACCAATTAAATCCAAAGCCCAACCCCTGAATGGCCAACGTTTTATAATTGAATGCAACTCACTTGCAGGGACATGTGGTATACCTGCATGCACTTGGCATTCCTGACAACCTTTTGCAAATTCGACACAATCTTTCAACATTGTTGGCCAGTACATTCCTTGTCGAAATAATAACCATTTCATTTTGTGGCCTGCTTGGTTGGTTTTCTTTCTACAATTATTCGACTGCTATTTTAATTTCTTGCAATGTTGGCTTATATTTTTTCAAATACTTGCCATTTATCTTCAGTATTCTTTTATCTTTATCTATCTCTTCGACCTCATATGCGCCATTTGAAAAAACTTTTAAAATTTGGAAAGGCCCTTCCCACTTAGGAGACCATTTTCAAATTAATCTATCTTTTCGATCCATAGGCAGAATTACTTTCCAAACAAGATCCCCTACTGAAAGGGTCTTAAACTTCGCTTTCTTATTGTAAAACTTTTTGACTCTTTCTTTTTGTCTCTTTATCAGATCTAACGCACGCAATCTCTCTTCATCCAAATCAACTAGTTAATCCATCATCATGCTCCAATACGTTTCTGATGGAATCTCATGATGCCGTTGAACTCGTATTGACTGTAAATAAATCTCGACTAGTAAAACTGCATCATGTCCATAAGTCAATTTGAATGGAGTGGAATCTGTCGCTTCCTTAGGAGACGTTCGACAAGCCCATAAAATTTGATCCATAGTCTTATGCCAGTTTCTGGGTTTTCTACCCACGTGCTTTTTGATCAAATTTATCACTACCTTATTTGCTGCTTCGACTTGTCCATTTGCCTGGGCATAATAAGGTGTCGAAGTTAAGAGTTTAAAACCTGTGTCTTTTGCAAACATTTGCATGTTTTTTCCAGTAAACACGGATCCCTGATCCGTAGTTATTGTTTCTGGTATCCCAAATCTGTAAATTATATGTTTCTAGATAAACTCTATAACTGTCTCTTGATCCACATTTACCAGTGGTATAGCTTCAATCCACTTAGTGAAATAATCTATTCCAACTAAAATGTACTTCTTCCCTTTTGAAGAAACTGGTCGAATTTCACCAATTAAATCCAAAGCCCAACCCCTGAATGGCCAAGGTTTTATAATTGAATGCAACTCACTTGCAGGGACATGTGGTATACCTGCATGCACTTGGCATTCCTGACAACCTTTTGCAAATTCGACACAATCTTTCAACATTGTTGGCCAGTACATTCCTTGTCGAAATAATAACCATTTCATTTTGTGGCCTGCTTGGTTGCTTTTCTTTCTACAATTATTCGACTGCTGTTTTAATTTCTTGCAATGTTGGCTTATATTTTTTCAAATACTTGCCATTTATCTTCAGTATTCTTTTATCTTTATCTATCTCTTCGACCTCATATGCGCCATTTGAAAAAACTTTTAATATTTCGAAAGCCCTTACCACTTAGGAGACCATTTTCCCATTAATCTATCTTTTCGATCCATAGGAAGAATTACTTTCCAAACAAGATCCCCTACTGAAAGGGTCTTAAACTTCACTTTCTTATTGTAAAACTTTTCGACTCTTTCTTTTTGTCTCTTTATCAGATCTAACGCACGCAATCTCTCTTCATCCAAATCAACTAGTTCATCCATCATCATGCTCCAATACGTTTCTGATGGAATCTCATGATGCCGTTGAACTCGTATTGGCTGTAAATAAATCTCGACTGGTAAAACTGCATCATGTCCATAAGTCAATTTGAATGGAGTGGAATCTGTCGCTTCCTTAGGAGACGTTCGACAAGCCCATAAAATTTGATTAAAAGTCTTATGCCTGTTTCTGGGTTTTCTACCCACGTGCTTTTTGATCAAATTTATCACAACCTTATTTGCTGCTTCGACTTGTCCATTTGCCTGGGCATAATAAGGTGTCAAAGTTAAGAGTTTAAAACATGTGTCTTTTGCAAACATTTGCATGTTTTTTCCAGTAAACATGGATCCCTAATCAGTAGTTATTGTTTCTGGTATCCCAAATCTGTAAATTATATGTTTCTGGATAAACTCTATAACTGTCTCTTGATCCACATTTACCAGTGGTATAGCTTCAATCCACTTAGTGAAATAATCTATTCCAACTAAAATGTACTTCTGCCCTTTTGAAGAAACTGGTCGAATTTCACCAATTAAATCCAAAGCCCAACCCCTGAATGGCCAAGGTTTTATAATTGAATGCAACTCACTTGCAGGGACATGTGGTATACCTGCATGCACTTGGCATTCCTGACAACCTTTTGCAAATTCGACACAATCTTTCAACATTGTTGGCCAGTACATTCCTTGTCGAAATAATAACCATTTCATTTTGTGGCCTGCTTGGTTGCTTTTCTTTCTACAATTATTCGACTGCTGTTTTAATTTCTTGCAATGTTGGCTTATATTTTTTCAAATACTTGCCATTTATCTTCAGTATTCTTTTATCTTTATCTATCTCTTCGACCTCATATGCGCCATTTGAAAAAACTTTTAATATTTGGAAAGCCCTTCCCACTTAGGAGACCATTTTCCCATTAATCTATCTTTTCGATCCATAGGAAGAATTACTTTCCAAACAAGATCCCCTACTAAAAGGGTCTTAAACTTCACTTTCTTATTGTAAAACTTTTCGACTCTTTCTTTTTGTCTCTTTATCAGATCTAACGCACGCAATCTCTCTTCATCCAAATCAACTAGTTCATCCATCATCATGCTCCAATACGTTTCTGATGGAATCTCATGATGCCGTTGAACTCGTATTGACTGTAAATAAATCTCGACTGGTAAAACTGCATCATGTCCATAAGTCAATTTGAATGGAGTGGAATCTGTCGCTTCCTTAGGAGACGTTCGACAAGCCCATAAAATTTGATCCAAAGTCTTATGCCAGTTTCTGGGTTTTCTACCCACGTGCTTTTTGATCAAACTTATCACTACCTTATTTGCTGCTTCGACTTGTCCATTTGCCTGGGCATAAAAAGGTGTCGAAGTTAAGAGTTTAAAACCTGTGTCTTTTGCAAACATTTGCATGTTTTTTCCAGTAAACACGGATCCCTGATCAGTAGTTATTGTTTCTGGTATCCCAAATATGTAAATTATATGTTTCTGGATAAACTCTATAACTGTCTCTTGATCCACATTTACCAGTGGTATAGCTTCAATCCACTTAGTGAAATAATCTATTCCAACTAAAATGTACTTCTGCCCTTTTGAAGAAACTGGTCGAATTTCACCAATTAAATCCAAAGCCCAACCCCTGAATGGCCAAGGTTTTATAATTGAATGCAACTCACTTGCAGGGACATGTGGTATACCTGCATGCACTTGGCATTCCTGACAACCTTTTGCAAATTCGACACAATCTTTCAACATTGTTGGCCAGTACATTCCTTGTCGAAATAATAACCATTTCATTTTGTGGCCTGCTTGGTTGCTTTTCTTTCTACAATTATTCGACTGCTGTTTTAATTTCTTGCAATGTTGGCTTATAGTTTTTCAAATACTTGCCATTTATCTTCAGTATTCTTTTTTCTTTATCTATCTCTTCGACCTCATATGCGCCATTCGAAAAAACTTTTAATATTTGGAAAGCCCTTCCCACTTAGGAGACCATTTTCCCATTAATCTATCTTTTCGATCCAAAGGAAGAATTACTTTCCAAACAAGATCCCCTACTGAAAGGGTCTTAAACTTCACTTTCTTATTGTAAAACTTTTCGACTCTTTCTTTTTGTCTCTTTATCAGATCTAACGCACACAATCTCTCTTCATCCAAATCAACTAGTTCATCCATCATCATGCTCCAATACGTTTCTGATGGAATCTCATGATGCCGTTGAACTCGTATTAACTGTAAATAAATCTCGACTGGTAAAACTGCATCATGTCCATAAGTCAATTTGAATGGAGTGGAATCTGTCGCTTCCTTAGGAGACGTTCGACAAGCCCATAAAATTTGATCCAAAGTCTTATGCCAATTTCTGGGTTTTCTACCCACGTGCTTTTTGATCAAATTTATCACAACCTTATTTGCTGCTTCGACTTGTCCATTTGCCTGGGCATAATAAGGTGTCTAAGTTAAGAGTTTAAAACATGTGTCTTTTGCAAACATTTGCATGTTTTTTCCTGTAAACACGGATCCCTAATCAGTAGTAATTGTTTCTGGTATCCCAAATCTGTAAATTATATGTTTCTGGATAAACTCTATAACTGTCTCTTGATCCACATTTACCAGTGGTATAGCTTCAATCCACTTAGTGAAATAATCTATTCCAACTAAAATGTACTTCTACCCTTTTGAAGAAACTGGTCGAATTTCACCAATTAAATCCAAAGCCCAACCCCTGAATGGCCAAGGTTTTATAATTGAATGCAACTCACTTGCAGGGACATGTGGTATACCTGCATGCATTTGGCATTCCTGACTACCTTTTGGAAATTCGACACAATCTTTCAACATTGTTGGCCAGTACATTCCTTGTCGAAATAATAACCATTTCATTTTGTGGCCTGCTTGGTTGCTTTTCTTTCTACAATTATTCGACTGCTGTTTTAATTTCTTGCAATGTTGGCTTATATTTTTTCAAATACTTGCCATTTATCTTCAGTATTCTTTTATCTTTATCTATCTCTTCGACCTCATATGCGCCATTTGAAAAAACTTTTAATATTTGGAAAGCCCTTACCACTTAGGAGACCATTTTCCCATTAATCTATCTTTTCGATCCATAGGAAGAATTACTTTCCAAACAAGATCCCCTACTGAAAGGGTCTTAAACTTCACTTTCTTATTGTAAAACTTTTCGACTCTTTCTTTTTGTCTCTTTATCAGATCTAACGCACGCAATCTCTCTTCATCCAAATCAACTAGTTCATCCATCATCATGCTCCAATACGTTTCTGATGGAATCTCATGATGCCGTTGAACTCGTATTGACTGTAAATAAATCTCGACTGGTAAAACTGCATCATGTCCATAAGTCAATTTGAATGGAGTGGAATCTGTCGCTTCCTTAGGAGACGTTCGACAAGCCCATAAAATTTGATCCAAAGTCTTATGCTAGTTTCTGGGTTTTCTACCCACGTGCTTTTTGATCAAACTTATCACTACCTTATTTGCTACTTCGACTTGTCCATTTGCCTGGGCATAAAAAGGTGTCGAAGTTAAGAGTTTAAAACCTGTGTCTTTTGCAAACATTTGCATGTTTTTTCCAGTAAACACGGATCCCTGATCAGTAGTTATTGTTTCTGGTATCCCAAATATGTAAATTATATGTTTCTGGATAAACTCTATAACTGTCTCTAGATCCACATTTACCAGTGGTATAGCTTCAATCCACTTAGTGAAATAATCTATTCCAACTAAAATGTACTTCTGCTCTTTTGAAGAAACTTGTCGAATTTCACCAATTAAATCCAAAGCCCAACCCCTGAATGGCCAAGGTTTTATAATTGAATGCAACTCACTTGCAGGGACATGTGGTATACCTGCATGCACTTGGCATTCCTGACAACCTTTTGCAAATTCGACACAATCTTTCAACATTGTTGGCCAGTACATTCCTTGTCGAAATAATAACCATTTCATTTTGTGGCCTGCTTGGTTGCTTTTCTTTCTACAATTATTCGACTGCTGTTTTAATTTCTTGCAATGTTGGCTTATATTTTTTCAAATACTTGCCATTTATCTTCAGTATTCTTTTATCTTTATCTATCTCTTCGACCTCATATGCGCCATTTGAAAAAACTTTTAATATTTGGAAAGCCCTTCCCACTTAGGAGACCATTTTCCCATTAATCTATCTTTTCGATCCAAAGGAAGAATTACTTTCCAAACAAGATCCCCTACTGAAAGGGTCTTAAACTTCACTTTCTTATTGTAAAACTTTTCGACTCTTTCTTTTTGCCTCTTTATCAGATCTAACGCACGCAATCTCTCTTCATCCAAATCAACTAGTTCATCCATCATCATGCTCCAATACGTTTCTGATGGAATCTCATGATGTCGTTGAACTCGTATTGACTGTAAATAAATCTCGACTGGTAAAACTGCATCATGTCCATAAGTCAATTTGAATGGAGTGGAATCTGTCGCTTCCTTAGGAGACGTTCGACAAGCCCATAAAATTTGATCCAAAGTCTTATGCCAATTTCTGGGTTTTCTACCCACGTACTTTTTCATCAAATTTATCACAACCTTATTTGCTGCTTCGACTTGTCCATTTGCCTGGGCATAATAAGGTGTCGAAGTTAAGAGTTTAAAACATGTGTCTTTTGCAAACATTTGCATGTTTTTTCTAGTAAACACGGATCCCTAATCAGTAGTTATTGTTTCTGGTATCCCAAATCTGTAAATTATATGTTTCTGGATAAACTCTATAACTGTCTCTTGATCCACATTTACCAGTGGTATAGCTTCAATCCACTTAGTGAAATAATCTACTCCAACTAAAATGTACTTCTGCCCTTTTGAAGAAACTGGTCGAATTTCACCAATTAAATCCAAAGCCCAACCCCTGAATGGCCAAGGTTTTATAATTGAATGCAACTCACTTGCAGGGACATGTGGTATACCTGCATGCACTTGGCATTCCTGACAACCTTTTGCAAATTCGACACAATCTTTCAACATTGTTGGCCAGTACATTCCTTGTCGAAATAATAACCATTTCATTTTGTGGCCTGCTTGGTTGCTTTTCTTTCTACAATTATTCGACTGCTGTTTTAATTTCTTGCAATGTTGGCTTATATTTTTTCAAATACTTGCCATTTATCTTCAGTATTCTTTTATCTTTATCTATCTCTTCGACCTCATATGCGCCATTTGAAAAAACTTTTAATATTTGGAAAGCCCTTCCCACTTAGGAGACCATTTTCCCATTAATATATCTTTTCGATCCATAGGAAGAATTACTTTCCAAACAAGATCCCCTACTGAAAGGGTCTTAAACTTCACTTTCTTATTGTCAAACTTTTCGACTCTTTCTTTTTGTCTCTTTATCAGATCTAACGCACGCAATCTCTCTTCATCCAAATCAACTAGTTCATCCATCATCATGCTCCAATACGTTTCTGATGGAATCTCATGATGCCGTTGAACTCGTATTGACTGTAAATAAATCTCGACTGGTAAAACTGCATCATATCCATAAGTCAATTTGAATGGAGTGGAATCTGTCGCTTCCTTAGGAGACGTTCGACAAGCCCATAAAATTTGATCCAAAGTCTTATGCCAGTTTCTGGGTTTTCTACCCACGTGCTTTTTGATCAAACTTATCACTACCTTATTTGCTGCTTCGATTTGTCCATTTGCCTGGGCATAAAAAGGTTTCGAAGTTAAGAGTTTAAAACCTGTGTCTTTTGCAAACATTTGCATGTTTTTTCCAGTAAACACGGATCCCTGATCAGTAGTTATTGATTCTGGTATCCCAAATATGTAAATTATATGTTTCTGGATAAACTCTATAACTGTCTCTTGATCCACATTTACCAGTGGGATAGCTTCAATCCACTTAGTGAAATAATCTATTCCAACTAAAATGTACTTCTGCCCTTTTGAAGAAACTGGTCGAATTTCACCAATTAAATCCAAAGCCCAACCCCTGAATGGCCAAGGTTTTATAATTGAATGCAACTCACTTGTAGGGACATGTGGTATACCTGCATGCACTTGGCATTCCTGAAAACCTTTTGCAAATTCGACACAATCTTTCAACATTGTTGGCCAGTACATTCCTTGTCGAAATAATAACCATTTCATTTTGTGGCCTGCTTGGTTGCTTTTCTTTCTACAATTATTCGACTGCTGTTTTAATTTCTTGCAATGTTGGCTTATATTTTTTCAAATACTTGCCATTTATCTTCAGTATTCTTTTATCTTTATCTATCTCTTCGACCTCATATGCGCCATTTGAAAGAACTTTTAATATTTGGAAAGCCCTTCCCACTTAGGAGACCATTTTCCCATTAATCTATCTTTTCGATCCAAAGGAAGAATTACTTTCCAAACAAGATCCCCTACTGAAAGGGTCTTAAACTTCACTTTCTTATTGTAAAACTTTTCGACTCTTTCTTTTTGTCTCTTTATCAGATCTAACGCACGCAATCTCTCTTCATCCAAATCAACTAGTTCATCCATCATCATGCTCCAATACGTTTCTGATGGAATCTCATAATGCCGTTGAACTCGTATTGACTGTAAATAAATCTCGACTGGTAAAACTGCATCATGTCCATAAGTCAATTTGAATGGAGTGGAATCTGTCGCTTCCTTAGGAGACGTTCGACAAGCCCATAAAATTTGATCCAAAGTCTTATGCCAATTTCTGGGTTTTCTACCCACGTGCTTTTTGATCAAATTTATCACACCCTTATTTGCTGCTTCGACTTGTCCATTTGCCTGGGCATAATAAGGTGTCGAAGTTAAGAGTTTAAAACATGTGTCTTTTGCAAACATTTGCATGTTTTTTCCAGTAAACACGGATCCCTAATCAGTAGTTATTGTTTCTGGTATCCCAAATCTGTAAATTATATGTTTCTGGATAAACTCTATAACTGTCTCTTGATCCACATTTACCAGTGGTATAGCTTCAATCCACTTAGTGAAATAATCTATTCCAACTAAAATGTACTTCTGCCCTTTTGAAGAAACTGGTCGAATTTCACCAATTAAATCCAAAGCCCAACCCCTGAATGGCCAGGGTTTTATAATTGAATGCAACTCACTTGCAGGGACATGTGGTATACCTGCATGCATTTGGCATTCCTGACTACATTTTGCAAATTCGACACAATCTTTCAACATTGTTGGCCAGTACATTCCTTGTCGAAATAATAACCATTTCATTTTGTGGCCTGCTTGGTTGCTTTTCTTTCTACAATTATTCGACTGCTGTTTTAATTTCTTGCAATGTTGGCTTATATTTTTTCAAATACTTGCGATTTATCTTCATTATTCTTTTATCTTTATCTATCTCTTTGACCTCATATGCGCCATTTAAAAAAACTTTTAATATTTGGAAAGCCCTTCCCACTTAGGAGACCATTTTCCCATTAGTCTATCTTTTCGATCCATAGGAAGAATTACTTTCCAAACAAGATCCCCTACTGAAAGGGTCTTAAACTTCACTTTCTTATTATAAAACTTTTCGACTCTTTCTTTTTGTCTCTTTATCAGATCTAACGCACGCAATCTCTCTTCATCCAAATCAACTAGTTCATCCATCATCATGCTCCAATACGTTTCTGATGGAATCTCATGATTCCGTTGAACTCGTATTGACTGTAAATAAATCTCGACTGGTAAAACTGCATCATGTCCATAAGTCAATTTGAATGGAGTGGAATCTGTCACTTCCTTAGGAGACGTTCGACAAGCCCATAAAATTTGATCCAAAGTCTTATGCCAGTTTCTGGGTTTTCTACCCACGTGCTTTTTGATCAAACTTATCACTACCTTATTTGCTGCTTCGACTTGTCCATTTTCCTGGGCATAAAAAGGTGTCGAAGTTAAGAGTTTAAAACCTGTGTCTTTTGCAAACATTTGCATGTTTTTTCCAGTAAACACGGATCCCTGATCAGTAGTTATTGTTTCTGGTATCCCAAATCTGTAAATTATATGTTTCTGGATAAACTCTATAACTGTCTCTTGATCCACATTTACCAGTGGTATAGCTTCAATCCACTTAGTGAAATAATCTATTCCAACTAAAATGTACTTCTGCCCTTTTGAAGAAACTGGTCGAATTTCACCAATTAAATCCAAAGCCCAACCCCTGAATGGCCAAGGTTTTATAATTGAATGCAACTCACTTGCAGGGACATGTGGTATACCTGCATGCACTTGGCATTCCTGACAACCTTTTGCAAATTCGACACAATCTTTCAACATTGTTGGCCAGTACATTCCTTGTCGAAATAATAACCATTTCATTTTGTGGCCTGCTTGGTTGCTTTTCTTTCTACAATTATTCGACTGCTGTTTTAATTTCTTGCAATGTTGGCTTATATTTTTTCAAATACTTGCCATTTATCTTCAGTATTCTTTTATCTTTATCTATCTCTTCGACCTCATATGCGCCATTTGAAAAAACTTTTAATATTTGGAAAGCCCTTCCCACTTAGGAGACCATTTTCCCATTAATCTATCTTTTCGATCCAAAGGAAGAATTACTTTCCAAACAAGATCCCCTACTGAAAGGGTCTTAAACTTCACTTTCTTATTGTAAAACTTTTCGACTCTTTCTTTTTGTCTCTTTATCAGATCTAACGCACGCAATCTCTCTTCATCCAAATCAACTAGTTCATCCATCATCATGCTCCAATACGTTTCTGATGGAATCTCATGATGCCGTTGAACTCGTATTGACTGTAAATAAATCTCGACTGGTAAAACTGCATCATGTCCATAAGTCAATTTGAATGGAGTGGAATCTGTCGCTTCCTTAGGAGACGTTCGACAAGCCCATAAAATTTGATCCAAAGTCTTATGCCAATTTCTGGGTTTTCTACCCACGTGCTTTTTGATCAAATTTATCACACCCTTATTTGCTTCTTCGACTTGTCCATTTGCCTGGGCATAATAAGGTGTCGAAGTTAAGAGTTTAAAACATGTGTCTTTTGCAAACATTTGCATGTTTTTTCCAGTAAACACGGATCCCTAATCAGTAGTTATTGTTTCTGGTATCCCAAATCTATAAATTATATGTTTCTGGATAAACTCTATAACTGTCTCTTGATCCACATTTACCAGTGGTATAGCTTCAATCCACTTAGTGAAATAATCTATTCCAACTAAAATGTACTTCTGCCCTTTTGAAGAAACTGGTCGAATTTCACCAATTAAATCCAAAGCCCAACCCCTGAATGGCCAAGGTTTTATAATTGAATGCAACTCACTTGCAGGGACATGTGGTATACCTGCATGCATTTGGCATTCCTGACTACATTTTGCAAATTCGACACAATCTTTCAACATTGTTGGCCAGTACATTCCTTGTCGAAATAATAACCATTTCATTTTGTGGCCTGCTTGGTTGCTTTTCTTTCTACAATTATTCGACTGCTGTTTTAATTTCTTGCAATGTTGGCTTATATTTTTTCAAATACTTGCGATTTATCTTCATTATTCTTTTATCTTTATATATCTCTTTGACCTCATATGCGCCATTTGAAAAAACTTTTAATATTTGGAAAGCCCTTCCCACTTAGGAGACCATTTTCCCATTAGTCTATCTTTTCGATCCATAGGAAGAATTACTTTCCAAACAAGATCCCCTACTGAAAGGGTCTTAAACTTCACTTTCTTATTATAAAACTTTTCGACTCTTTCTTTTTGTCTCTTTATCAGATCTAACGCACGCAATCTCTCTTCATCCAAATCAACTAGTTCATCCATCATCATGCTCCAATACGTTTCTGATGGAATCTCATGATGCCGTTGAACTCGTATTGACTGTAAATAAATCTCGACTGGTAAAACTGCATCATGTCCATAAGTCAATTTGAATGGAGTGGAATCTGTCGCTTCCTTAGGAGACGTTCGACAAGCCCATAAAATTTGATCCAAAGTCTTATGCCAGTTTCTGGGTTTTCTACCCACGTGCTTTTTGATCAAACTTATCACTACCTTATTTGCTGCTTCGACTTGTCCATTTTCCTGGGCATAAAAAGGTGTCGAAGTTAAGAGTTTAAAACCTGTGTCTTTTGCAAACATTTGCATGTTTTTTCCAGTAAACACGGATCCCTGATCAGTAGTTATTGTTTCTGGTATCCTAAATATGTAAATTATATGTTTCTGGATAAACTCTATAACTGTCTCTTGATCCACATTTACCAGTGGTATAGCTTCAATCCACTTAGTGAAATAATCTATTCCAACTAAAATGTACTTCTGCCCTTTTGAAGAAACTGGTCGAATTTCACCAATTAAATCCAAAGCCCAACCCCTGAATGGCCAAGGTTTTATAATTGAATGCAACTCACTTGCAGGGACATGTGGTATACCTGCATGCACTTGGCATTCCTGACAACCTTTTGCAAATTCGACACAATCTTTCAACATTGTTGGCCAGTACATTCCTTGTCGAAATAATAACCATTTCATTTTGTGGCCTGCTTGGTTGCTTTTCTTTCTACAATTATTCGATTGCTGTTTTAATTTCTTGCAATGTTGGCTTATATTTTTTCAAATACTTGCCATTTATCTTCAGTATTCTTTTATCTTTATCTATCTCTTTGACCTCATATGCGCCATTTGAAAAAACTTTTAATATTTGGAAAGCCCTTCCCACTTAGGAGACCATTTTCCCATTAATCTATCTTTTTGATCCATAGGAAGAATTACTTTCCAAACAAGATCCCCTACTGAAAGGGTCTTAAACTTCACTTTCTTATTGTAAAACTTTTTGACTCTTTCTTTTTGTCTCTTTATCAGATCTAACGCACGCAATCTCTCTTCATCCAAATCAACTAGTTCATCCATCATCATGCTCCAATACGTTTCTGATGGAATCTCATGATGCCGTTGAACTCGTATTGACTGTAAATAAATCTCGACTGGTAAAACTGCATCATGTCCATAAGTCAATTTGAATGGAGTGGAATCTGTCGCTTCCTTAGGAGACGTTCGACAAGCCCATAAAATTTGATCCAAAGTCTTATGCCAGTTTCTGGGTTTTCTACCCACGTGCTTTTTGATCAAATTTATCACAACCTTATTTGCTGCTTCGACTTGTCCATTTGCCTGGGCATAATAAGGTGTCGAAGTTAAGAGTTTAAAACATGTGTCTTTTGCAAACATTTGCATGTTTTTTCCGGTAAACACGGATCCCTGATCAGTAGTTATTATTTCTGGTATCCCAAATCTGTAAATTATATGTTTCTGGATAAACTCTATAACTGTCTCTTGATCCACATTTACCAGTGGTATAGCTTCAATCCACTTAGTGAAATAATCTATTCCAACTAAAATGTACTTCTGCCCTTTTGAAGAAACTGGTCGAATTTCACCAATTAAATCCAAAGCCCAACCCCTGAATGGCCAAGGTTTTATAATCGAATGCAACTCACTTGCAGGGATATGTGGTATACCTGCATGCACTTGGCATTCCTGACAACCTTTTTCAAATTCGACACAATCTTTCAACATTGTTGGCCAGTACATTCCTTGTCGAAATAATAACCATTTCATTTTGTGGCCTGCTTGGTTGCTTTTCTTTCTACAATTATTCGACTGCTGTTTTAATTTCTTGCAATGTTGGCTTATATTTTTTCAAATACTTGCCATTTATCTTCAGTATTCTTTTATCTTTATCTATCTCTTCGACCTCATATGCGCCATTTGAAAAAACTTTTAAAATTTAGAAAGCCCTTCCCACTTAGGAGACCATTTTCCCATTAATCTATCTTTTCGAATCATTGGAAGAATTACTTTCCCAACAAGATCCCCTACTGAAAGGGTCTTAAACTTCACTTTCTTATTGTAAAACTTTTTGACTCTTTCTTTTTGTCTCTTTATCAGATCTAACGCACGCAATCTCTCTTCATCCAAATCAACTAGTTCATCCATCATCATGCTCCAATACGTTTCTGATGGAATCTCATGATGCCGTTGAACTCGTATTGACTGTAAATAAATCTCGACTGGTAAAACTGCATCATGTCCATAAGTCAATTTGAATGGAGTGGAATCTGTCGCTTCCTTAGGAGACGTTCGACAAGCCCATAAAATTTGATCCAAAGTCTTATGCCAGTTTCTGGGTTTTCTACCCACGTGCTTTTTGATCAAATTTATCACAACCTTATTTGCTGCTTCGACTTGTCCATTTGCCTGGGCATAATAAGGTGTCGAAGTTAAGAGTTTAAAACATGTGTCTTTTGCAAACATTTGCATGTTTTTTCCAGTAAACACGGATCCCTAATCAGTAGTTATTGTTTCTGGTATCCCAAATCTGTAAATTATATGTTTCTGGATAAACTCTATAACTGTCTCTTGATCCACATTTACCAGTGTTATAGCTTCAATCCACTTAGTGAAATAATCTATTCCAACTAAAATGTACTTCTGCCCTTTTGAAGAAACTGGTCGAATTTCACCAATTAAATCCAAAGCCCAACCCCTGAATGGCCAAGGTTTTATAATTGAATGCAACTCACTTGCAGGGACATGTGGTATACCTGCATGCACTTGGCATTCCTGACAACCTTTTTCAAATTCGACACAATCTTTCAACATTGTTGGCCAGTACATTCCTTGTCGAAATAATAACCATTTCATTTTGTGGCCTGCTTGGTTGCTTTTCTTTCTACAATTATTCGACTGCTGTTTTAATTTCTTGCAATGTTGGCTTATATTTTTTCAAATACTTGCCATTTATCTTCAGTATTCTTTTATCTTTATCTATCTCTTCGACCTCATATGCGCCATTTGAAAAAACTTTTAAAATTTGGAAAGCCCTTCCCACTTAGGAGACCATTTTCCCATTAATCTATCTTTTCGAATCATTGGAAGAATTACTTTCCAAACAAGATCCCCTACTGAAAGGGTCTTAAACTTCACTTTCTTATTGTAAAACTTTTCGACTCTTTCTTTTTGTCTCTTTATCAGATCTAACGCACGCAATCTCTCTTCATCCAAATCAACTAGTTCATCCATCATCATGCTCCAATACGTTTCTGATAGAATCTCATGATGCCGTTGAACTCGTATTGACTGTAAATAAATCTCGACTGGTAAAACTGCATCATGTCCATAAGTCAATTTGAATGGAGTGGAATCTGTCGCTTCCTTAGGAGACGTTCGACAAGCCCATAAAATTTGATCCAAAGTCTTATGCCAGTTTCTGGGTTTTCTACCCACGTGCTTTTTGATCAAATTTATCACAACCTTATTTGCTGCTTCGACTTGTCCATTTGCCTGGGCATAATAAGGTGTCGAAGTTAAGAGTTTAAAACATGTGTCTTTTGCAAACATTTGCATGTTTTTTCCAGTAAACACGGATCCCTAATCAGTAGTTATTGTTTCTGGTATCCCAAATCTGTAAATTATATGTTTCTGGATAAACTCTATAACTGTCTCTTGATCCACATTTACCAGTGGTATAGCTTCAATCCACTTAGTGAAATAATCTATTCCAACTAAAATGTACTTCTGCCCTTTTGAAGAAACTGGTCGAATTTCACCAATTAAATCCAAAGCCCAACCCCTGAATGGCCAAGGTTTTATAATTGAATGCAACTCACTTGCAGGGACATGTGGTATACCTGCATGCACTTGGCATTCCTGACAACCTTTTGCAAATTCGACACAATCTTTCAACATTGTTGGCCAGTACATTCCTTGTCGAAATAATAACCATTTCATTTTGTGGCATGCTTGGTTGCTATTCTTTCTACAATTATTCGACTGCTGTTTTAATTTCTTGCAATGTTGGCTTATATTTTTTCAAATACTTGCCATTTATCTTCATTATTCTTTTATCTTTATCTATCTCTTCGACCTCATATGCGCCATTTGAAAAAACTTTTAATATTTGGAAAGCCCTTCCCACTTAGGAGACCATTTTCCCATTAATCTATCTTTTCGATCCATAGGAAGAATTACTTTCCAAACAAGATCCCCTACTGAAAGGGTCTTAAACTTCACTTTCTTATTGTAAAACTTTTCGACTCTTTCTTTTTGTCTCTTTATCAGATCTAACGCACACAATCTCTCTTCATCCAAATCAACTAGTTCATCCATCATCATGCTCCAATATGTTTCTGATGGAATCTCATGATGCCGTTGAACTCGTATTGACTGTAAATAAATCTCGACTGGTAAAACTGCATCATGTCCATAAGTCAATTTGAATGGAGTGGAATCTGTCGCTTCCTTAGGAGACGTTCGACAAGCCCATAAAATTTGATCCAAAGTCTTATGCCAGTTTCTGGGTTTTCTACCCACGTGCTTTTTGATCAAACTTATCACTACCTTATTTGCTGCTTCGACTTGTCCATTTGCCTGGGCATAAAAAGGTGTCGAAGTTAAGAGTTTAAAACCTGTTTCTTTTGCAAACATTTGCATGTTTTTTCCAGTAAACACGGATCCCTGATCAGTAGTTATTGTTTCTGGTATCCCAAATATGTAAATTATATGTTTCTGGATAAACTCTATAACTGTCTCTTGATCCACATTTACCAGTGGTATAGCTTCAATCCACTTAGTGAAATAATCTATTCCAACTAAAATGTACTTCTGCCCTTTTGAAGAAACTGGTCGAATTTCACCAATTAAATCCAAAGCCCAACCCCTGAATGGCCAAGGTTTTAAAATTGAATGCAACTCACTTGCAGGGACATGTGGTATATCTGCATGCACTTGGCAATCCTGAGAACCTTTTGCAAATTCGACACAATCTTTCAACATTGTTGGCCAGTACATTCCTTGTCGAAATAATAACCATTTCATTTTGTGGCCTGCTTGGTTGCTTTTCTTTCTACAATTATTCGACTGCTATTTTAATTTCTTACAATGTTGGCTTATATTTTTTCAAATACTTGCCATTTATCTTCAGTATTCTTTTATCTTTATCTATCTCTTCGACCTCATATGCGCCATTTGAAAAAACTTTTAAAATTTGGAAAGCCCTTCCCACTTAGGAGACCATTTTCCCATTAATCTATCTTTTCGAATCATTGGAAGAATTACTTTCCAAACAAGATCCCCTACTGAAAGGGTCTTAAACTTCACTTTCTTATTGTAAAACTTTTCGACTCTTTCTTTTTGTCTCTTTATCAGATCTAACGCACGCAATCTCTCTTCATCCAAATCAACTAGTTCATCCATCATCATGCTCCAATACGTTTCTGATAGAATCTCATGATGCCGTTGAACTCGTATTGACTGTAAATAAATCTCGACTGGTAAAACTGCATCATGTCCATAAGTCAATTTGAATGGAGTGGAATCTGTCGCTTCCTTAGGAGACGTTCGACAAGCCCATAAAATTTGATCCAAAGTCTTATGCCAGTTTCTGGGTTTTCTACCCACGTGCTTTTTGATCAAACTTATCACTACCTTATTTGCTGCTTCGACTTGTCCATTTTCCTGGGCATAAAAAGGTGTCGAAGTTAAGAGTTTAAAACCTGTGTCTTTTGCAAACATTTGCATGTTTTTTCCAGTAAACACGGATCCCTGATCAGTAGTTATTGTTTCTGGTATCCTAAATATGTAAATTATATGTTTCTGGATAAACTCTATAACTGTCTCTTGATCCACATTTACCAGTGGTATAGCTTCAATCCACTTAGTGAAATAATCTATTCCAACTAAAATGTACTTCTGCCCTTTTGAAGAAACTGGTCGAATTTCACCAATTAAATCCAAAGCCCAACCCCTGAATGGCCAAGGTTTTATAATTGAATGCAACTCACTTGCAGGGACATGTGGTATACCTGCATGCATTTGGCATTCCTGACTACATTTTGCAAATTCGACACAATCTTTCAACATTGTTGGCCAGTACATTCCTTGTCGAAATAATAACCATTTCATTTTGTGGCCTGCTTGGTTGCTTTTCTTTCTACAATTATTCGACTGCTGTTTTAATTTCTTGCAATGTTGGCTTATATTTTTTCAAATACTTGCGATTTATCTTCATTATTCTTTTATCTTTATATATCTCTTTGACCTCATATGCGCCATTTGAAAAAACTTTTAATATTTGGAAAGCCCTTCCCACTTAGGAGACCATTTTCCCATTAGTCTATCTTTTCGATCCATAGGAAGAATTACTTTCCAAACAAGATCCCCTACTGAAAGGGTCTTAAACTTCACTTTCTTATTATAAAACTTTTCGACTCTTTCTTTTTGTCTCTTTATCAGATCTAACGCACGCAATCTCTCTTCATCCAAATCAACTAGTTCATCCATCATCATGCTCCAATACGTTTCTGATGGAATCTCATGATGCCGTTGAACTCGTATTGACTGTAAATAAATCTCGACTGGTAAAACTGCATCATGTCCATAAGTCAATTTGAATGGAGTGGAATCTGTCGCTTCCTTAGGAGACGTTCGACAAGCCCATAAAATTTGATCCAAAGTCTTATGCCAGTTTCTGGGTTTTCTACCCACGTGCTTTTTGATCAAACTTATCACTACCTTATTTGCTGCTTCGACTTGTCCATTTTCCTGGGCATAAAAAGGTGTCGAAGTTAAGAGTTTAAAACCTGTGTCTTTTGCAAACATTTGCATGTTTTTTCCAGTAAACACGGATCCCTGATCAGTAGTTATTGTTTCTGGTATCCTAAATATGTAAATTATATGTTTCTGGATAAACTCTATAACTGTCTCTTGATCCACATTTACCAGTGGTATAGCTTCAATCCACTTAGTGAAATAATCTATTCCAACTAAAATGTACTTCTGCCCTTTTGAAGAAACTGGTCGAATTTCACCAATTAAATCCAAAGCCCAACCCCTGAATGGCCAAGGTTTTATAATTGAATGCAACTCACTTGCAGGGACATGTGGTATACCTGCATGCACTTGGCATTCCTGACAACCTTTTGCAAATTCGACACAATCTTTCAACATTGTTGGCCAGTACATTCCTTGTCGAAATAATAACCATTTCATTTTGTGGCCTGCTTGGTTGCTTTTCTTTCTACAATTATTCGATTGCTGTTTTAATTTCTTGCAATGTTGGCTTATATTTTTTCAAATACTTGCCATTTATCTTCAGTATTCTTTTATCTTTATCTATCTCTTTGACCTCATATGCGCCATTTGAAAAAACTTTTAATATTTGGAAAGCCCTTCCCACTTAGGAGACCATTTTCCCATTAATCTATCTTTTTGATCCATAGGAAGAATTACTTTCCAAACAAGATCCCCTACTGAAAGGGTCTTAAACTTCACTTTCTTATTGTAAAACTTTTTGACTCTTTCTTTTTGTCTCTTTATCAGATCTAACGCACGCAATCTCTCTTCATCCAAATCAACTAGTTCATCCATCATCATGCTCCAATACGTTTCTGATGGAATCTCATGATGCCGTTGAACTCGTATTGACTGTAAATAAATCTCGACTGGTAAAACTGCATCATGTCCATAAGTCAATTTGAATGGAGTGGAATCTGTCGCTTCCTTAGGAGACGTTCGACAAGCCCATAAAATTTGATCCAAAGTCTTATGCCAGTTTCTGGGTTTTCTACCCACGTGCTTTTTGATCAAATTTATCACAACCTTATTTGCTGCTTCGACTTGTCCATTTGCCTGGGCATAATAAGGTGTCGAAGTTAAGAGTTTAAAACATGTGTCTTTTGCAAACATTTGCATGTTTTTTCCGGTAAACACGGATCCCTGATCAGTAGTTATTATTTCTGGTATCCCAAATCTGTAAATTATATGTTTCTGGATAAACTCTATAACTGTCTCTTGATCCACATTTACCAGTGGTATAGCTTCAATCCACTTAGTGAAATAATCTATTCCAACTAAAATGTACTTCTGCCCTTTTGAAGAAACTGGTCGAATTTCACCAATTAAATCCAAAGCCCAACCCCTGAATGGCCAAGGTTTTATAATCGAATGCAACTCACTTGCAGGGATATGTGGTATACCTGCATGCACTTGGCATTCCTGACAACCTTTTTCAAATTCGACACAATCTTTCAACATTGTTGGCCAGTACATTCCTTGTCGAAATAATAACCATTTCATTTTGTGGCCTGCTTGGTTGCTTTTCTTTCTACAATTATTCGACTGCTGTTTTAATTTCTTGCAATGTTGGCTTATATTTTTTCAAATACTTGCCATTTATCTTCAGTATTCTTTTATCTTTATCTATCTCTTCGACCTCATATGCGCCATTTGAAAAAACTTTTAAAATTTAGAAAGCCCTTCCCACTTAGGAGACCATTTTCCCATTAATCTATCTTTTCGAATCATTGGAAGAATTACTTTCCCAACAAGATCCCCTACTGAAAGGGTCTTAAACTTCACTTTCTTATTGTAAAACTTTTTGACTCTTTCTTTTTGTCTCTTTATCAGATCTAACGCACGCAATCTCTCTTCATCCAAATCAACTAGTTCATCCATCATCATGCTCCAATACGTTTCTGATGGAATCTCATGATGCCGTTGAACTCGTATTGACTGTAAATAAATCTCGACTGGTAAAACTGCATCATGTCCATAAGTCAATTTGAATGGAGTGGAATCTGTCGCTTCCTTAGGAGACGTTCGACAAGCCCATAAAATTTGATCCAAAGTCTTATGCCAGTTTCTGGGTTTTCTACCCACGTGCTTTTTGATCAAATTTATCACAACCTTATTTGCTGCTTCGACTTGTCCATTTGCCTGGGCATAATAAGGTGTCGAAGTTAAGAGTTTAAAACATGTGTCTTTTGCAAACATTTGCATGTTTTTTCCAGTAAACACGGATCCCTAATCAGTAGTTATTGTTTCTGGTATCCCAAATCTGTAAATTATATGTTTCTGGATAAACTCTATAACTGTCTCTTGATCCACATTTACCAGTGTTATAGCTTCAATCCACTTAGTGAAATAATCTATTCCAACTAAAATGTACTTCTGCCCTTTTGAAGAAACTGGTCGAATTTCACCAATTAAATCCAAAGCCCAACCCCTGAATGGCCAAGGTTTTATAATTGAATGCAACTCACTTGCAGGGACATGTGGTATACCTGCATGCACTTGGCATTCCTGACAACCTTTTTCAAATTCGACACAATCTTTCAACATTGTTGGCCAGTACATTCCTTGTCGAAATAATAACCATTTCATTTTGTGGCCTGCTTGGTTGCTTTTCTTTCTACAATTATTCGACTGCTGTTTTAATTTCTTGCAATGTTGGCTTATATTTTTTCAAATACTTGCCATTTATCTTCAGTATTCTTTTATCTTTATCTATCTCTTCGACCTCATATGCGCCATTTGAAAAAACTTTTAAAATTTGGAAAGCCCTTCCCACTTAGGAGACCATTTTCCCATTAATCTATCTTTTCGAATCATTGGAAGAATTACTTTCCAAACAAGATCCCCTACTGAAAGGGTCTTAAACTTCACTTTCTTATTGTAAAACTTTTCGACTCTTTCTTTTTGTCTCTTTATCAGATCTAACGCACGCAATCTCTCTTCATCCAAATCAACTAGTTCATCCATCATCATGCTCCAATACGTTTCTGATAGAATCTCATGATGCCGTTGAACTCGTATTGACTGTAAATAAATCTCGACTGGTAAAACTGCATCATGTCCATAAGTCAATTTGAATGGAGTGGAATCTGTCGCTTCCTTAGGAGACGTTCGACAAGCCCATAAAATTTGATCCAAAGTCTTATGCCAGTTTCTGGGTTTTCTACCCACGTGCTTTTTGATCAAATTTATCACAACCTTATTTGCTGCTTCGACTTGTCCATTTGCCTGGGCATAATAAGGTGTCGAAGTTAAGAGTTTAAAACATGTGTCTTTTGCAAACATTTGCATGTTTTTTCCAGTAAACACGGATCCCTAATCAGTAGTTATTGTTTCTGGTATCCCAAATCTGTAAATTATATGTTTCTGGATAAACTCTATAACTGTCTCTTGATCCACATTTACCAGTGGTATAGCTTCAATCCACTTAGTGAAATAATCTATTCCAACTAAAATGTACTTCTGCCCTTTTGAAGAAACTGGTCGAATTTCACCAATTAAATCCAAAGCCCAACCCCTGAATGGCCAAGGTTTTATAATTGAATGCAACTCACTTGCAGGGACATGTGGTATACCTGCATGCACTTGGCATTCCTGACAACCTTTTGCAAATTCGACACAATCTTTCAACATTGTTGGCCAGTACATTCCTTGTCGAAATAATAACCATTTCATTTTGTGGCATGCTTGGTTGCTATTCTTTCTACAATTATTCGACTGCTGTTTTAATTTCTTGCAATGTTGGCTTATATTTTTTCAAATACTTGCCATTTATCTTCATTATTCTTTTATCTTTATCTATCTCTTCGACCTCATATGCGCCATTTGAAAAAACTTTTAATATTTGGAAAGCCCTTCCCACTTAGGAGACCATTTTCCCATTAATCTATCTTTTCGATCCATAGGAAGAATTACTTTCCAAACAAGATCCCCTACTGAAAGGGTCTTAAACTTCACTTTCTTATTGTAAAACTTTTCGACTCTTTCTTTTTGTCTCTTTATCAGATCTAACGCACACAATCTCTCTTCATCCAAATCAACTAGTTCATCCATCATCATGCTCCAATATGTTTCTGATGGAATCTCATGATGCCGTTGAACTCGTATTGACTGTAAATAAATCTCGACTGGTAAAACTGCATCATGTCCATAAGTCAATTTGAATGGAGTGGAATCTGTCGCTTCCTTAGGAGACGTTCGACAAGCCCATAAAATTTGATCCAAAGTCTTATGCCAGTTTCTGGGTTTTCTACCCACGTGCTTTTTGATCAAACTTATCACTACCTTATTTGCTGCTTCGACTTGTCCATTTGCCTGGGCATAAAAAGGTGTCGAAGTTAAGAGTTTAAAACCTGTTTCTTTTGCAAACATTTGCATGTTTTTTCCAGTAAACACGGATCCCTGATCAGTAGTTATTGTTTCTGGTATCCCAAATATGTAAATTATATGTTTCTGGATAAACTCTATAACTGTCTCTTGATCCACATTTACCAGTGGTATAGCTTCAATCCACTTAGTGAAATAATCTATTCCAACTAAAATGTACTTCTGCCCTTTTGAAGAAACTGGTCGAATTTCACCAATTAAATCCAAAGCCCAACCCCTGAATGGCCAAGGTTTTAAAATTGAATGCAACTCACTTGCAGGGACATGTGGTATATCTGCATGCACTTGGCAATCCTGAGAACCTTTTGCAAATTCGACACAATCTTTCAACATTGTTGGCCAGTACATTCCTTGTCGAAATAATAACCATTTCATTTTGTGGCCTGCTTGGTTGCTTTTCTTTCTACAATTATTCGACTGCTATTTTAATTTCTTACAATGTTGGCTTATATTTTTTCAAATACTTGCCATTTATCTTCAGTATTCTTTTATCTTTATCTATCTCTTCGACCTCATATGCGCCATTTGAAAAAACTTTTAAAATTTGGAAAGCCCTTCCCACTTAGGAGACCATTTTCCCATTAATCTATCTTTTCGAATCATTGGAAGAATTACTTTCCAAACAAGATCCCCTACTGAAAGGGTCTTAAACTTCACTTTCTTATTGTAAAACTTTTCGACTCTTTCTTTTTGTCTCTTTATCAGATCTAACGCACGCAATCTCTCTTCATCCAAATCAACTAGTTCATCCATCATCATGCTCCAATACGTTTCTGATAGAATCTCATGATGCCGTTGAACTCGTATTGACTGTAAATAAATCTCGACTGGTAAAACTGCATCATGTCCATAAGTCAATTTGAATGGAGTGGAATCTGTCGCTTCCTTAGGAGACGTTCGACAAGCCCATAAAATTTGATCCAAAGTCTTATGCCAGTTTCTGGGTTTTCTACCCACGTGCTTTTTGATCAAATTTATCACAACCTTATTTGCTGCTTCGACTTGTCCATTTGCCTGGGCATAATAAGGTGTCGAAGTTAAGAGTTTAAAACATGTGTCTTTTGCAAACATTTGCATGTTTTTTCCAGTAAACACGGATCCCTAATCAGTAGTTATTGTTTCTGGTATCCCAAATCTGTAAATTATATGTTTCTGGATAAACTCTATAACTGTCTCTTGATCCACATTTACCAGTGGTATAGCTTCAATCCACTTAGTGAAATAATCTATTCCAACTAAAATGTACTTCTGCCCTTTTGAAGAAACTGGTCGAATTTCACCAATTAAATCCAAAGCCCAACCCCTGAATGGCCAAGGTTTTATAATTGAATGCAACTCACTTGCAGGGACATGTGGTATACCTGCATGCACTTGGCATTCCTGACAACCTTTTGCAAATTCGACACAATCTTTCAACATTGTTGGCCAGTACATTCCTTGTCGAAATAATAACCATTTCATTTTGTGGCATGCTTGGTTGCTATTCTTTCTACAATTATTCGACTGCTGTTTTAATTTCTTGCAATGTTGGCTTATATTTTTTCAAATACTTGCCATTTATCTTCATTATTCTTTTATCTTTATCTATCTCTTCGACCTCATATGCGCCATTTGAAAAAACTTTTAATATTTGGAAAGCCCTTCCCACTTAGGAGACCATTTTCCCATTAATCTATCTTTTCGATCCATAGGAAGAATTACTTTCCAAACAAGATCCCCTACTGAAAGGGTCTTAAACTTCACTTTCTTATTGTAAAACTTTTCGACTCTTTCTTTTTGTCTCTTTATCAGATCTAACGCACACAATCTCTCTTCATCCAAATCAACTAGTTCATCCATCATCATGCTCCAATATGTTTCTGATGGAATCTCATGATGCCGTTGAACTCGTATTGACTGTAAATAAATCTCGACTGGTAAAACTGCATCATGTCCATAAGTCAATTTGAATGGAGTGGAATCTGTCGCTTCCTTAGGAGACGTTCGACAAGCCCATAAAATTTGATCCAAAGTCTTATGCCAGTTTCTGGGTTTTCTACCCACGTGCTTTTTGATCAAACTTATCACTACCTTATTTGCTGCTTCGACTTGTCCATTTGCCTGGGCATAAAAAGGTGTCGAAGTTAAGAGTTTAAAACCTGTTTCTTTTGCAAACATTTGCATGTTTTTTCCAGTAAACACGGATCCCTGATCAGTAGTTATTGTTTCTGGTATCCCAAATATGTAAATTATATGTTTCTGGATAAACTCTATAACTGTCTCTTGATCCACATTTACCAGTGGTATAGCTTCAATCCACTTAGTGAAATAATCTATTCCAACTAAAATGTACTTCTGCCCTTTTGAAGAAACTGGTCGAATTTCACCAATTAAATCCAAAGCCCAACCCCTGAATGGCCAAGGTTTTAAAATTGAATGCAACTCACTTGCAGGGACATGTGGTATATCTGCATGCACTTGGCATTCCTGAGAACCTTTTGCAAATTCGACACAATCTTTCAACATTGTTGGCCAGTACATTCCTTGTCGAAATAATAACCATTTCATTTTGTGGCCTGCTTGGTTGCTTTTCTTTCTACAATTATTCGACTGCTATTTTAATTTCTTACAATGTTGGCTTATATTTTTTCAAATACTTGCCATTTATCTTCAGTATTCTTTTATCTTTATCTATCTCTTCGACCTCATATGCGCCATTTGAAAAAACTTTTAAAATTTGGAAAGCCCTTCCCACTTAGGAGACCATTTTCCCATTAATCTATCTTTTCGAATCATTGGAAGAATTACTTTCCAAACAAGATCCCCTACTGAAAGGGTCTTAAACTTCACTTTCTTATTGTAAAACTTTTCGACTCTTTCTTTTTGTCTCTTTATCAGATCTAACGCACGCAATCTCTCTTCATCCAAATCAACTAGTTCATCCATCATCATGCTCCAATACGTTTCTGATGGAATCTCATGATGCCGTTGAACTCGTATTGACTGTAAATAAATCTCGACTGGTAAAACTGCATCATGTCCATAAGTCAATTTGAATGGAGTGGAATCTGTCGCTTCCTTAGGAGACGTTCGACAAGCCCATAAAATTTGATCCAAAGTCTTATGCCAGTTTCTGGGTTTTCTACCCACGTGCTTTTTGATCAAATTTATCACAACCTTATTTGCTGCTTCGACTTGTCCATTTGCCTGGGCATAATAAGGTGTCGAAGTTAAGAGTTTAAAACATGTGTCTTTTGCAAACATTTGCATGTTTTTTCCGGTAAACACGGATCCCTGATCAGTAGTTATTATTTCTGGTATCCCAAATCTGTAAATTATATGTTTCTGGATAAACTCTATAACTGTCTCTTGATCCACATTTACCAGTGGTATAGCTTCAATCCACTTAGTGAAATAATCTATTCCAACTAAAATGTACTTCTGCCCTTTTGAAGAAACTGGTCGAATTTCACCAATTAAATCCAAAGCCCAACCCCTGAATGGCCAAGGTTTTATAATCGAATGCAACTCACTTGCAGGGATATGTGGTATACCTGCATGCACTTGGCATTCCTGACAACCTTTTTCAAATTCGACACAATCTTTCAACATTGTTGGCCAGTACATTCCTTGTCGAAATAATAACCATTTCATTTTGTGGCCTGCTTGGTTGCTTTTCTTTCTACAATTATTCGACTGCTGTTTTAATTTCTTGCAATGTTGGCTTATATTTTTTCAAATACTTGCCATTTATCTTCAGTATTCTTTTATCTTTATCTATCTCTTCGACCTCATATGCGCCATTTGAAAAAACTTTTAAAATTTAGAAAGCCCTTCCCACTTAGGAGACCATTTTCCCATTAATCTATCTTTTCGAATCATTGGAAGAATTACTTTCCCAACAAGATCCCCTACTGAAAGGGTCTTAAACTTCACTTTCTTATTGTAAAACTTTTTGACTCTTTCTTTTTGTCTCTTTATCAGATCTAACGCACGCAATCTCTCTTCATCCAAATCAACTAGTTCATCCATCATCATGCTCCAATACGTTTCTGATGGAATCTCATGATGCCGTTGAACTCGTATTGACTGTAAATAAATCTCGACTGGTAAAACTGCATCATGTCCATAAGTCAATTTGAATGGAGTGGAATCTGTCGCTTCCTTAGGAGACGTTCGACAAGCCCATAAAATTTGATCCAAAGTCTTATGCCAGTTTCTGGGTTTTCTACCCACGTGCTTTTTGATCAAACTTATCACTACCTTATTTGCTGCTTCGACTTGTCCATTTGCCTGGGCATAAAAAGGTGTCGAAGTTAAGAGTTTAAAACCTGTTTCTTTTGCAAACATTTGCATGTTTTTTCCAGTAAACACGGATCCCTGATCAGTAGTTATTGTTTCTGGTATCCCAAATATGTAAATTATATGTTTCTGGATAAACTCTATAACTGTCTCTTGATCCACATTTACCAGTGGTATAGCTTCAATCCACTTAGTGAAATAATCTATTCCAACTAAAATGTACTTCTGCCCTTTTGAAGAAACTGGTCGAATTTCACCAATTAAATCCAAAGCCCAACCCCTGAATGGCCAAGGTTTTAAAATTGAATGCAACTCACTTGCAGGGACATGTGGTATATCTGCATGCACTTGGCATTCCTGAGAACCTTTTGCAAATTCGACACAATCTTTCAACATTGTTGGCCAGTACATTCCTTGTCGAAATAATAACCATTTCATTTTGTGGCCTGCTTGGTTGCTTTTCTTTCTACAATTATTCGACTGCTATTTTAATTTCTTACAATGTTGGCTTATATTTTTTCAAATACTTGCCATTTATCTTCAGTATTCTTTTATCTTTATCTATCTCTTCGACCTCATATGCGCCATTTGAAAAAACTTTTAAAATTTGGAAAGCCCTTCCCACTTAGGAGACCATTTTCCCATTAATCTATCTTTTCGAATCATTGGAAGAATTACTTTCCAAACAAGATCCCCTACTGAAAGGGTCTTAAACTTCACTTTCTTATTGTAAAACTTTTCGACTCTTTCTTTTTGTCTCTTTATCAGATCTAACGCACGCAATCTCTCTTCATCCAAATCAACTAGTTCATCCATCATCATGCTCCAATACGTTTCTGATGGAATCTCATGATGCCGTTGAACTCGTATTGACTGTAAATAAATCTCGACTGGTAAAACTGCATCATGTCCATAAGTCAATTTGAATGGAGTGGAATCTGTCGCTTCCTTAGGAGACGTTCGACAAGCCCATAAAATTTGATCCAAAGTCTTATGCCAGTTTCTGGGTTTTCTACCCACGTGCTTTTTGATCAAATTTATCACAACCTTATTTGCTGCTTCGACTTGTCCATTTGCCTGGGCATAATAAGGTGTCGAAGTTAAGAGTTTAAAACATGTGTCTTTTGCAAACATTTGCATGTTTTTTCCGGTAAACACGGATCCCTGATCAGTAGTTATTATTTCTGGTATCCCAAATCTGTAAATTATATGTTTCTGGATAAACTCTATAACTGTCTCTTGATCCACATTTACCAGTGGTATAGCTTCAATCCACTTAGTGAAATAATCTATTCCAACTAAAATGTACTTCTGCCCTTTTGAAGAAACTGGTCGAATTTCACCAATTAAATCCAAAGCCCAACCCCTGAATGGCCAAGGTTTTATAATCGAATGCAACTCACTTGCAGGGATATGTGGTATACCTGCATGCACTTGGCATTCCTGACAACCTTTTTCAAATTCGACACAATCTTTCAACATTGTTGGCCAGTACATTCCTTGTCGAAATAATAACCATTTCATTTTGTGGCCTGCTTGGTTGCTTTTCTTTCTACAATTATTCGACTGCTGTTTTAATTTCTTGCAATGTTGGCTTATATTTTTTCAAATACTTGCCATTTATCTTCAGTATTCTTTTATCTTTATCTATCTCTTCGACCTCATATGCGCCATTTGAAAAAACTTTTAAAATTTAGAAAGCCCTTCCCACTTAGGAGACCATTTTCCCATTAATCTATCTTTTCGAATCATTGGAAGAATTACTTTCCCAACAAGATCCCCTACTGAAAGGGTCTTAAACTTCACTTTCTTATTGTAAAACTTTTTGACTCTTTCTTTTTGTCTCTTTATCAGATCTAACGCACGCAATCTCTCTTCATCCAAATCAACTAGTTCATCCATCATCATGCTCCAATACGTTTCTGATGGAATCTCATGATGCCGTTGAACTCGTATTGACTGTAAATAAATCTCGACTGGTAAAACTGCATCATGTCCATAAGTCAATTTGAATGGAGTGGAATCTGTCGCTTCCTTAGGAGTCGTTCGACAAGCCCATAAAATTTGATCCAAAGTCTTATGCCAGTTTCTGGGTTTTCTACCCACGTGCTTTTTGATCAAATTTATCACAACCTTATTTGCTGCTTCGACTTGTCCATTTGCCTGGGCATAATAAGGTGTCGAAGTTAAGAGTTTAAAACATGTGTCTTTTGCAAACATTTGCATGTTTTTTCCAGTAAACACGGATCCCTAATCAGTAGTTATTGTTTCTGGTATCCCAAATCTGTAAATTATATGTTTCTGGATAAACTCTATAACTGTCTCTTGATCCACATTTACCAGTGTTATAGCTTCAATCCACTTAGTGAAATAATCTATTCCAACTAAAATGTACTTCTGCCCTTTTGAAGAAACTGGTCGAATTTCACCAATTAAATCCAAAGCCCAACCCCTGAATGGCCAAGGTTTTATAATTGAATGCAACTCACTTGCAGGGACATGTGGTATACCTGCATGCACTTGGCATTCCTGACAACCTTTTTCAAATTCGACACAATCTTTCAACATTGTTGGCCAGTACATTCCTTGTCGAAATAATAACCATTTCATTTTGTGGCCTGCTTGGTTGCTTTTCTTTCTACAATTATTCGACTGCTGTTTTAATTTCTTGCAATGTTGGCTTATATTTTTTCAAATACTTGCCATTTATCTTCAGTATTCTTTTATCTTTATCTATCTCTTCGACCTCATATGCGCCATTTGAAAAAACTTTTAAAATTTGGAAAGCCCTTCCCACTTAGGAGACCATTTTCCCATTAATCTATCTTTTCGAATCATTGGAAGAATTACTTTCCAAACAAGATCCCCTACTGAAAGGGTCTTAAACTTCACTTTCTTATTGTAAAACTTTTCGACTCTTTCTTTTTGTCTCTTTATCAGATCTAACGCACGCAATCTCTCTTCATCCAAATCAACTAGTTCATCCATCATCATGCTCCAATACGTTTCTGATAGAATCTCATGATGCCGTTGAACTCGTATTGACTGTAAATAAATCTCGACTGGTAAAACTGCATCATGTCCATAAGTCAATTTGAATGGAGTGGAATCTGTCGCTTCCTTAGGAGACGTTCGACAAGCCCATAAAATTTGATCCAAAGTCTTATGCCAGTTTCTGGGTTTTCTACCCACGTGCTTTTTGATCAAATTTATCACAACCTTATTTGCTGCTTCGACTTGTCCATTTGCCTGGGCATAATAAGGTGTCGAAGTTAAGAGTTTAAAACATGTGTCTTTTGCAAACATTTGCATGTTTTTTCCAGTAAACACGGATCCCTAATCAGTAGTTATTGTTTCTGGTATCCCAAATCTGTAAATTATATGTTTCTGGATAAACTCTATAACTGTCTCTTGATCCACATTTACCAGTGGTATAGCTTCAATCCACTTAGTGAAATAATCTATTCCAACTAAAATGTACTTCTGCCCTTTTGAAGAAACTGGTCGAATTTCACCAATTAAATCCAAAGCCCAACCCCTGAATGGCCAAGGTTTTATAATTGAATGCAACTCACTTGCAGGGACATGTGGTATACCTGCATGCACTTGGCATTCCTGACAACCTTTTGCAAATTCGACACAATCTTTCAACATTGTTGGCCAGTACATTCCTTGTCGAAATAATAACCATTTCATTTTGTGGCATGCTTGGTTGCTATTCTTTCTACAATTATTCGACTGCTGTTTTAATTTCTTGCAATGTTGGCTTATATTTTTTCAAATACTTGCCATTTATCTTCATTATTCTTTTATCTTTATCTATCTCTTCGACCTCATATGCGCCATTTGAAAAAACTTTTAATATTTGGAAAGCCCTTCCCACTTAGGAGACCATTTTCCCATTAATCTATCTTTTCGATCCATAGGAAGAATTACTTTCCAAACAAGATCCCCTACTGAAAGGGTCTTAAACTTCACTTTCTTATTGTAAAACTTTTCGACTCTTTCTTTTTGTCTCTTTATCAGATCTAACGCACACAATCTCTCTTCATCCAAATCAACTAGTTCATCCATCATCATGCTCCAATATGTTTCTGATGGAATCTCATGATGCCGTTGAACTCGTATTGACTGTAAATAAATCTCGACTGGTAAAACTGCATCATGTCCATAAGTCAATTTGAATGGAGTGGAATCTGTCGCTTCCTTAGGAGACGTTCGACAAGCCCATAAAATTTGATCCAAAGTCTTATGCCAGTTTCTGGGTTTTCTACCCACGTGCTTTTTGATCAAACTTATCACTACCTTATTTGCTGCTTCGACTTGTCCATTTGCCTGGGCATAAAAAGGTGTCGAAGTTAAGAGTTTAAAACCTGTTTCTTTTGCAAACATTTGCATGTTTTTTCCAGTAAACACGGATCCCTGATCAGTAGTTATTGTTTCTGGTATCCCAAATATGTAAATTATATGTTTCTGGATAAACTCTATAACTGTCTCTTGATCCACATTTACCAGTGGTATAGCTTCAATCCACTTAGTGAAATAATCTATTCCAACTAAAATGTACTTCTGCCCTTTTGAAGAAACTGGTCGAATTTCACCAATTAAATCCAAAGCCCAACCCCTGAATGGCCAAGGTTTTAAAATTGAATGCAACTCACTTGCAGGGACATGTGGTATATCTGCATGCACTTGGCATTCCTGAGAACCTTTTGCAAATTCGACACAATCTTTCAACATTGTTGGCCAGTACATTCCTTGTCGAAATAATAACCATTTCATTTTGTGGCCTGCTTGGTTGCTTTTCTTTCTACAATTATTCGACTGCTATTTTAATTTCTTACAATGTTGGCTTATATTTTTTCAAATACTTGCCATTTATCTTCAGTATTCTTTTATCTTTATCTATCTCTTCGACCTCATATGCGCCATTTGAAAAAACTTTTAAAATTTGGAAAGCCCTTCCCACTTAGGAGACCATTTTCCCATTAATCTATCTTTTCGAATCATTGGAAGAATTACTTTCCAAACAAGATCCCCTACTGAAAGGGTCTTAAACTTCACTTTCTTATTGTAAAACTTTTCGACTCTTTCTTTTTGTCTCTTTATCAGATCTAACGCACGCAATCTCTCTTCATCCAAATCAACTAGTTCATCCATCATCATGCTCCAATACGTTTCTGATGGAATCTCATGATGTCGTTGAACTCGTATTGACTGTAAATAAATCTCGACTGGTAAAACTGCATCATGTCCATAAGTCAATTTGAATGGAGTGGAATCTGTCGCTTCCTTAGGAGACGTTCGACAAGCCCATAAAATTTGATCCAAAGTCTTATGCCAGTTTCTGGGTTTTCTACCCACGTGCTTTTTGATCAAATTTATCACAACCTTATTTGCTGCTTCAACTTGTCCATTTGCCTGGGCATAATAAGGTGTCGAAGTTAAGAGTTTAAAACATGTGTCTTTTGCAAACATTTGCATGTTTTTTCCAGTAAACATGGATCCCTAATCAGTAGTTATTGTTTCTGGTATCCCAAATCTGTAAATTATATGTTTCTGGATAAACTCTATAACAGTCTCTTGATCCACATTTACCAGTGGTATAGCTTCAATCCACTTAGTGAAATAATCTATTCCAACTAAAATGTACTTCTGCCCTTTTGAAGAAACTGGTCGAATTTCACCAATTAAATCCAAAGCCCAACCCCTGAATGGCCAAGGTTTTATAATTGAATGCAGCTCACTTGTAGGGACATGTGGTATACCTGCATGCACTTGGCATTCCTGACAACCTTTTTCAAATTCGACACAATCTTTCAACATTGTTGGCCAGTACATTCCTTGTCGAAATAATAACCATTTCATTTTGTGGCCTGCATGGTTGCTATTCTTTCTACAATTATTCGACTGCTGTTTTAATTTCTTGCAATGTTGGCTTATATTTTTTCAAATACTTGCCATTTATCTTCATTATTCTTTTATCTTTATCTATCTCTTCGACCTCATATGCGCCATTTGAAAAAACTTTTAATATTTGGAAAGCCCTTCCCACTTAGGAGACCATTTTCCCATTAATCTATCTTTTCGATCCATAGGAAGAATTACTTTCCAAACAAGATCCCCTACTGAAAGGGTCTTAAACTTCACTTTCTTATTGTAAAACTTTTCGACTCTTTCTTTTTGTCTCTTTATCAGATCTAACGTACGCAATATCTCTTCATCCAAATCAACTAGTTCATCCATCATCATGCTTCAATATGTTTCTGATGGATTCTCATGATGCCGTTGAACTCGTATTGACTGTAAATAAATCTCGACTGGTAAAACTACATCATGTCCATAAGTCAATTTGAATGGAGTGGAATCTGTCGCTTCCTTAGGAGACGTTCGACAAGCCCATAAAATTTGATCCAAAGTCTTATGCCAGTTTCTGGGTTTTCTACCCACGTGCTTTTTGATCAAACTTATCACTACCTTATTTGCTGCTTCGACTTGTCCATTTGCCTGGGCATAAAAAGGTGTCGAAGTTAAGAGTTTAAAACCTGTGTCTTTTGCAAACATTTGCATGTTTTTTCCAGTAAACACGGATCCCTGATCAGTAGTTATTGTTTTTGGTATCCCAAATATGTAAATTATATGTTTCTGGATAAACTCTATAACTGTCTCTTGATCCACATTTACCAGTGGTATAGCTTCAATCCACTTAGTGAAATAATCTATTCCAACTAAAATGTACTTCTGCCCTTTTGAAGAAACTGGTCGAATTTCACCAATTAAATCCAAAGCCCAACCCCTGAATGGCCAAGGTTTTATAATTGAATGCAACTTACTTGCAGGGACATGTGGTATATCTGCATGCACTTGGCATTCCTGAGAACCTTTTGAAAATTCGACACAATCTTTCAACATTGTTGGCCAGTACATTCCTTGTCGAAATAATAACCATTTCATTTTGTGGCCTGCTTGGTTGCTTTTCTTTCTACAATTATTCGATTGCTGTTTTAATTTCTTGCAATGTTGGCTTATATTTTTTCAAATACTTGCCATTTATCTTCAGTATTCTTTTATCTTTATCTATCTCTTCGACCTCATATGCGCCATTTGAAAAAACTTTTAATATTTGGAAAGCCCTTCCCACTTAGGAGACCATTTTCCCATTAATCTATCTTTTTAATCCATAGGAAGAATTACTTTCCAAACAAGATCCCCTACTGAAAGGGTCTTAAACTTCACTTTCTTATTGTAAAACTTTTCGACTCTTTCTTTTTGTCTCTTTATCAGATCTAACGCACGCAATCTCTCTTCATCCAAATCAACTAGTTCATCCATCATCATGCTCCAATACGTTTCTGATGGAATCTCATGATGCCGTTGAACTCGTATTGACTGTAAATAAATCTCGACTGGTAAAACTGCATCATGTCCATAAGTCAATTTGAATGGAGTGGAATCTGTCGCTTCCTTAGGAGACGTTCGACAAGCCCATAAAATTTGATCCAAAATCTTATGCCAGTTTCTGGTTTTTCTACCCACGTGCTTTTTGATCAAATTTATCACAACCTTATTTGCTTCTTCGACTTGTCCATTTGCCTGGGCATAATAAGGTGTCGAAGTTAAGAGTTTAAAACATGTGTCTTTTGCAAACATTTGCATGTTTTTTCCAGTAAACACGGATCCCTGATCAGTAGTTATTGTTTCTGGTATCCCAAATCTGTAAATTATATGTTTCTGGATAAACTCTATAACTGTCTCTTGATCCACATTTACCAGTGGTATAGCTTCAATCCACTTAGTGAAATAATCTATTCCAACTAAAATGTACTTCTGCCCTTTTGAAGAAACTGGTCGAATTTCACCAATTAAATCCAAAGCCCAACCCCTGAATGGCCAAGGTTTTATAATTGAATGCAACTCACTTGCAGGGACATGTGGTATACCTGCATGCACTTGGCATTCCTGAGAACCTTTTGCAAATTCGACACAATCTTTCAACATTGTTGGCCAGTACATTCCTTGTCGAAATAATAACCATTTCATTTTGTGGCCTGCTTGGTTGCTTTTCTTTCTACAATTATTCGACTGCTGTTTTAATTTCTTGCAATGTTGGCTTATATTTTTTCAAATACTTGCCATTTATCTTCAGTATTCTTTTATCTTTATCTATCTCTTCGACCTCATATGCGCCATTTGAAAAAACTTTTAAAATTTGGAAAGCCCTTCCCACTTAGGAGACCATTTTCCCATTAATCTATCTTTTCGAATCATTGGAAGAATTACTTTCCAAACAAGATCCCCTACTGAAAGGGTCTTAAACTTCACTTTCTTATTGTAAAACTTTTCGACTCTTTCTTTTTGTCTCTTTATCAGATCTAACGCACACAATCTCTCTTCATCCAAATCAACTAGTTCATCCATCATCATGCTCCAATACGTTTCTGATGGAATCTCATGATGCCGTTGAACTCGTATTGACTTTAAATAAATCTCGACTGGTAAAACTGCATCATGTCCATAAGTCAATTTGAATGGAGTGGAATCTGTCGCTTCCTTAGGAGACGTTCGACAAGCCCGTAAAATTTGATCCAAAGTCTTATGCCAGTTTCTGGGTTTTCTACCCACGTGCTTTTTGATCAAATTTATCACAACCTTATTTGCTGCTTCGACTTGTCCATTTGCTTGGGCATAATAAGGTGTCGAAGTTAAGAGTTTAAAACATGTGTCTTTTGCAAACATTTGCATGTTTTTTCCAGGAAACACAGATCCCTAATCAGTAGTTATTGTTTCTGGTATCCCAAATCTGTAAATTATATGTTTCTGGATAAACTCTATAACTGTCTCTTGATCCACATTTACCAGTGGTATAGCTTCAATCCACTTAGTGAAATAATCTATTCCAACTACAATGTACTTCTGCCCTTTTGAAGAAACTGGTCGAATTTCACCAATTAAATCCAAAGCCCAACCCCTGAATGGCCAAGGTTTTATAATTGAATGCAACTCACTTGCAGGGACATGTGGTATACCTGCATGCACTTGGCATTCCTGAGAACCTTTTGCAAATTCGACACAATCTTTCAACATTGTTGGCCAGTACATTCCTTGTCGAAATAATAACCATTTCATTTTGTGGCCTGCTTGGTTGCTTTTCTTTCTACAATTATTCGACTGCTATTTTAATTTCTTGCAATGTTAGCTTATATTTTTTCAAATACTTGCCATTTATCTTCAGTATTCTTTTATCTTTATCTATCTCTTCAACCTCATATTCGCCATTCGAAAAAACTTTTAAAATTTGGAAAGGCCCTTCCCACTTAGGAGACCATTTTCCCATTAATCTATCTTTTCGATCCATAGGAAGAATTACTTTCCAAACAAGATCCCCTACTGAAAGGGTCTTAAACTTCACTTTCTTATTGTAAAACTTTTCGACTCTTTCTTTTTGTCTCTTTATCAGATCTAACGCACGCAATCTCTCTTCATCCAAATCAACTAGTTCATCCATCATCATGCTCCAATACGTTTCTGATGGAATCTCATGATGCCGTTGAACTCGTATTGACTGTAAATAAATCTCGACTGATAAAACTGCATCATGTCCATAAGTTAATTTGAATGGAGTGGAATATGTCGCTTCCTTAGGAGACGTTCGACAAGCCCATAAAATTTGATCTGAAGTCTTATGCCAGTTTCTGGGTTTTCTACCCACGTGCTTTTTGATCAAATTTATCACAACCTTATTTGCTGCTTCGACTTGTCCATTTGCCTGGGCATAATAAGGTGTCGAAGTTAAGAGTTTAAAACCTGTGTCTTTTGCAAAAATTTGCATGTTTTTTCCAGTAAACACGGATCCCTGATCAGTAGTTATTGTTTCTGGTATCCCAAATCTGTAAATTATATGTTTCTGGATAAACTCTATAACTGTCTCTTGATCCACATTTACCAGTGGTATAGCTTCAATCCACTTAGTGAAATAATCTATTCCAACTAAAATGTACTTCTGCCCTTTTGAAGAAACTGGTCGAATTTCACCAATTAAATCCAAAGCCCAACCCCTGAATGGCCAAGGTTTTATAATTGAATGCAACTCACTTGCAGGGACATGTGGTATACCTGCATGCACTTGGCATTCCTGACAACCTTTTGCAAATTCGACACAATCTTTCAACATTGTTAGCCAGTACATTCCTTGTCGAAATAATAACCATTTCATTTTGTGGCCTGCTTGGTGTGCGCCACATGCACCACTGTGCACGTTTGACAAAGCTATGTAAGCTTCATCTTCGCCCAAACATTTCAGCAAGACTCCTTCTGCAGTATTTTTAAATAATTCATTTCCAAAAAGTACATAACTTAAATCTCTGTACTTTACTTTTGTTTCGACTTTTTGATTTGGGTCTTGTAGATAATCCTTGATAGGTTTTCTCCAATCTTCAATTTCTGAATCATCTACATTGAAAATTTCAAAATTTTCCTCATCCCCATAACCTAATTTTATTGTCTCCAAATCTGAGGGAGCCAATTTTGTGGATATGACTCTTCCCCTTACTTCAATAGTTTTCTCCAAGTTTTCTTTCGACACTTTGTAGCCTGACGCAAGTTGAGCCAGATCATTTGCTTCTTGATTCTTCAATCTAGGAATGTGTCTAATGGCCACATTGTCGAATTTTTTGAGAAGTCTGTTAGCTATTACGAAGTACATAATCAGATTCTCTTTGACACATTTATATTCTTTTGTCAATTGTTTTATCACCAGCTCAGAGTCACCCATTATTTCGACTCTTGTTGCCCCCAATTCCAACAATATTTCAAGTCCGGCAATCAAAGCTTCATATTCTGCTTCATTATTTGAACATAAGCCTTCGACTTTGTACTTGAATTTTGTTGGAATTCTGTCAGGAGAAATAATTAGTATTCCAACACCAGTTCCATTCTTATGACTGGAACCGTCGAAATATAACTTCCATGGCTCTAATTCGACATATTCTACTTCATTTTCATTTATTGAGTGGTCAGCTATAAAATCAGCAACCACTTGTCCCTTAACAGCCTTCAAAGGCAAATATTTTAAGGAATATTCTGTCAATGCCAAAGCCCATTTGCCAATTCGACTATGTAAAATGGATTTAGATAACATATACTTTATTACGTCGAAATGAGAAGAAACATATACATCAACAGGTTTTATATAGTGCTTTAACTTTGTACAAGAGAAATATACACACAAACATAATTTTTCTATCACACTATATCTAGTTTCAGCATCATTTAGGACTCTGCTGAGATAATAGATGGCCCTTTCGACGCCATTTTCATCTTCTTGACACAGCATGCTTCCCAAAGTCTTGTCTGATGCCGAAATGTATAACCTCATACTTCTTTTCCTACAAGGAGACATCAAAACTGGAGGACTAGCCAGATATTCTTTGATCTTGTCGAAGGCATCTTGTTGTTCTTGCCCCCATGTGAAATCCTCCTTCTTTAGTCGAAGTAGGGGTGAAAAGGCTTGTGTCTTCCCACTAAGGTTAGAAATGAACCTTCTGAGAAAGTTGATTTTCCCTAGTAGAGACTGCAATCCCTTCTTTTTCGATGGCGCTTTCGCTTCCATTATGGCTTTGGCTTTGTTTTCATTTATTTTGATCCCTTTCTTGTGGACCACAAAACCTAAAAAATCACCCGCCTGCACACCAAAAGCACATTTAAGGGGATTCATTTTTAAACCAAACTTTCTCATCCTTTCAAAGGACTGTCGAAGATGGTCTATATGACTTGTTCCTGAAACGGACTTAACCACAATATCATCAATGTATATTTGCATAAAAGTGTCAATAAAGTCATGAAAAATTGAATTCATGGCTCTTAGATAAGTTGCCCCAGCATTTTTTAAACCAAAGGGCATTACTACCCATTCATAGGTTCCTATTGCTCCAGGGTAACGGAAAGCTGTTTTAGGAACATCTTCTTCAGCTATAAAAATCTAATTATAGCCAGAGTATCCATCAAGCATACTCAAATACTCATGGCCTGCTGCAGAATCTATGAGCATTTCTGCCACTGGCATAGGATATTCATCCTTAGGGGTAGCTGAATTTAAATCTCTAAAATCAATGCATACCCTCAGCTTGCCATTTTTCTTAATTACAAGGACTATGTTTGCAATCCATTCGACATACCTGGTGGTGCGGATGAATCTGCATTTTAGAAGTCTTTCGACCTCTTCTTTTATTTTCGACAAGATTTCTGGTGCGAAGCGTCTGGGAGTCTGCTTTACTGGCTTCTTTCCCTCCATTATTGGCAGCTTCAATTCGACCAAACTCCTGTCTAACCCTGGCATAATTGGATTATTTCGACTTTGAACTGAGGATCTATCTTGGCGCTGATGTAAGTTGGCCTTCTTTCTGCCCCCAGTCCTAAATTGATTTCTTCTAATGGATCCTGTGCCACCATCTTCATGTTAGTCGATGCTGGATCCTTTTCGAACCCCAAGGGTTCGTCATCATAGATGGCGTCAAGCTTCTGATTCTGCCATTCGCCAGTTTGATTGTTGTCATAACCTTTTTCAATATCCCTTTGGGGACATTGCTCTTCAAAATCTTCTTTGTTGGCTTCGACAGCCATGTATTTTACTTCGGCCTCTAGGGCCGCTTTGAGTTTATTTTCGGCTATATAAGTCGTAATTCTTTCCATCGCTGAGGCTTCACTCATCATAATCATCAAATTCATTTCCCCAACCGGTTGGCTCAATATTAGAAGTCCCCCATACGTGACTTGGTTCGCCAATTACTTCTTTGTCCCATTGAAAACCATGTGTTGGGTGAAGGTACATGGAACAATAGGCGTTGTCAGTCGCCTTCAAGTCGAATTCTGCTGGGTTGCAGGGGGGTATGTGAGCCAAATTCTTGTCGAAACTTCGACTATTCACATTGTTTACTTCAGTCATAAAATAGCTTTGATCTGCTTCAATATTCTCGACAATCCCATCTGGCCTCCAGATGGCTATTCGTTGGTGCATGGATGATGGTACAACTCCTATCCCATGAATCCACTCTCTTCCAAGCAGCAAGTTATAATTCGCCCTTGAAGCTATCACTATAAACATTGTTGGGCTTGTTATGGTTCCAACAGTTAAGTTCACCTGGATCACTCCCATGGTATTTCCTACTTTTCCCTCATAATTTGACAACACCATGTTGTGGGGCTTTGTGTCTGAGTCATCTTTTCCAATCTTTTTTATCATGAAATGGGGCATTAAATTCACAGCAGCTCCACCATCTACTAATATCTTGTTGACACCAACGTTCTCCACTTTTCCTTTTATGAACAAAGGCTTCAAGTGTGCCTTCATTGTATCATCTGGTCTCTCAAAGAAAGCGTTCTGCTCTTTGACACAGCCATTGTTCATTATATAATAACACACAGGCCTGAGCCCCATGCTGTCGTCTTCAACATCATATTCTTCGTCTTCGATCTCCATTACTCTATCATAGTCTCTAGGCAGCACTGAAACCACATTGCATGTGACATCGAAAGATGCTTCTGAGTCTGACCTAAAATCATCAGTCACTTCATCGTCTTCTGGCACCTTATTGTTAGGCTTCGACATCTCCACCATGTTGCTTGGTTTGCCCTTTTGAGAGGGCTCGTTTTTAGGAACAGACTCTTCTTTGTTCATTATCTACATGTTCTTGCTTGACTCAGATTTATTTTCATCAACAGTATTTTCTTTGATTTTGTTCTTTTCTGCAGCCTCCTTTTCTGTTCTTTTCTGTCTTTGGAACCTTCTCCACTGAGACCTCGACATGGGATTCTTTCCTTTATAGTTCTTTGATGGGTATGGTCTTGGTTTCTGTTTTTCGACCTCCCTTTTTCCTTCCATGGAGGAACCTCTCTGTATTTCAAAATTCTTCCATTTTTTCTGCCCTTGAGCATTTCTGATTGGTTGGACCCACTTATCATCCTCAGCTTTGACAGATGGCTTGTAAGTTCTATGACGTCCTTTGCCAAACCTTTGTTTGTGATGCTCACTCCTCCTTGGGTCGAACCTTCCATTTCTGGCTGCTGGGATTTCCCCCCAGTTTCCTCTTCTTTTGGCTTTCTCTACCCCCTCCAGATTGCTTGCTGCTTTCTTGTCGAACACCGCACTACAACGTGGGCACAACATGACTTCAGCCTTCTTACTCTGGCATCTTTGGATAAATTCAACTAAGTTCTCCTCCTCCTTAGGGTAAGCCAACTTCTGATACTCTTCTCGACGGCGTTCTTCGTCAGTTTCTGTTTGTCTCTTCTGAGAAATTTCCACCATGTTGATATCCACATTCTGGTCATCAATGATACTTAATTTATTCATTCTTTCAATACGTCTTGCCTCCTCTTCAACATTCCCTTTCGCCTGGTCGAAGCTTCCTCCTGAGGGTAAGTCCCTGGAGACGAGTTTGCAGCATTGCTCGACTGAGTTTTCTTTAGGGTTTTCCATTGTTTTGCGCAAAATCCCATAAGGAGCAGGCTTCACAAGGCCTTCAGTAGCCTCTGCCTTGATTCTGGTGACGTTCTTATTGACTGGTTCCATAGTTTTGATCTTGTCAGCAACTCTCATTGTCTCTATTTTGTCATGATTAAGGCCTTCAGTAGCCTCCTTTTTGATGATAGGGGCATTATCATTTGCTCCTTCATTAGTATTTTCAAAGAAATCTCCCCAGCCAGTTGGCTGGATCTTGTTGATGTCAATACGAGAACTCGGGGGTGCAGAGTATTTCACGAGATAGTCGAATTTTCCACTGGGCTCCCCTAAAGTATCCCAAATTACTCCATCTTCAGCAATTTTGTTGTTATTCTCTTCATCGAACCCTTCAGTAATTCCAACTGCGTTCTGGTTGTTGAAACCTTCAGTAGTTTCCTCCTTCTTCTGATTGTCGAAGACTTCAGTATCTCCAGCTTTGTTCTTACTGTCGAAACCTTCAGTAGTCTCAACTTTGCTGATGCCGTTATTCAAATTTCCTACATCAAGATTTTCAGTAATCTTGATCAACACTGGCTGGTCTACAAAGTCCTTGGATATTTTTTCCACCTCAGGTTCGTCTAGGAGATCATCAGCAACCTCCACCATGTTGATATTATTGTCGAAGCCCTCAGCAGCTTCCACCATTTCAAAACTACAGTCAGAGGCTACTTCGACTTCCACCATATTCACAGTGGAAGGTTCAGCATAATTGGCTTTGACCACCTGCATGGGGCTTGAGTTGATCCTCATCTGTTGTTTTGATTTGTCTCCAAACTTCAGTCTTCCATCACGGATTGCATTCTGAACGAGATCCCTGAAAAGGAAACATTGAGAAGTTTTATGACCCAAAAAGTTATGGTATTTGCAAAAACCTCTCTTTTTCTGTTGGTCCACAGGAGGCTCTTTAGTGCCTGCTGGTTTTATTAATTGACCATCTTTGACTAATAAGTCGAAAATTTCGTCACACTTGGTGATGTCGAACGTATAAGTTCTTTTAGGAAACCTATCATTCTTTTCAGGTTCGACTGGGTTTTTCCCATTCGACGGAGCTAGTACTTTACAGGCGTATGGTGGGCCTGACTTTAGTTCTGCCAGATCAATTTCTTATTCGTCGAACAAAATTAGTTCATTTTCGTCACTATCATTATCCTGGCATACTCCTACATTGGCCACTCTTTCCTTTTTATTTTTATTTGATCTAAATTTCTCAGCTTTTAGCCTTTCAATTTGTCTTACCCTATCTGCTAATTGTGCCATATCTCTCAAATATTGAGTGTCTAGTTTCTTTCGTATAGAATAATCTAGACCCCCTGCAGCCATTTCGACTAACTCTTGTTCTGGCACTTGAGTGAAACATCTTGCCTTAAGCAACCTGAACCTATTTAGGTAATCATCTATAGGTTTTGAAAATTTCCTCTTAACGCTGGCTAATTCCTTCAAACTTATTTTAGTCTGACCCTGTAATACCCCAAAATTTGCTCTCCCCTTTTTGCATCATAGCATAGCATTCTCACTTACAATATCATATCCATCTCATTAGCATTGCATTGCATTTAACATAGAAGAATGAAGCATAGCATTCCTCTTACCATCAAGGCATGTGATCAGGGGGAAGATGGACAATCAAGGGATCATTCAAAGCACAAGAAGGTCAATCAAGTTGCCTCCAGGCAAGCCAAGAGTCTCTCATGTCTCATACCATCTCAATTGATCATCCACAATCTCAAGGAAGTGAGATCCAATGGGAGATTGAAGCAATACATACTTCAACATGCAAGAGGTTCAAAAACTGAAGGAAAACCCTCAAAATAGATAGCTCATTTATCCAAAGTCATCCTCAAATGGTATATCTCATCATCATTTAAGAGGATACACAACATACTCTGAGGAATTTGAAATTGAAGACTGCACATTTTTCTCCTAGGAGGTGGGCACCAAAACTAGGGTTTCCCATTAAATCAGAGAATCTTTGATTTTTTGGACAAAACTTGATGTCATGGTATTCTACATGTTCTTAAGTGTATGAGTATGGAAAATTGCCTCTCAATTGGTTTTAGAAGTGGTTCAATTGGAAGAAAGATCAAAATCAGGAAAATTGGGGGCCAAGTCAAATAATCAGAGGAAAAAGTCAATTCTTGACTTTTTGAGGCCAAATCCATAAAATTCATGTTATATGTGTCCAATGTACAAAATTTGGTCAAGAAACTCCAAAGGAATCATGAAAAAATCAAGAAGTGGAAAGTTGCCATTTTTGGAAGAAGAAGGGTTACTAAAAATAGCAAGTTTTGGCCATTTTGCATCAGAGTTTGAACCAAGGCCATTTAAAATTGAAGCACCAAATGAAAATTCCACTCGGCCACAACAAAAGATCTTGTTTTAAGCTTCACATCCATATGTGGAACATCTCTATTGGATAAAAATTGAGTGAGATATGATTGATCAAAGTTTGAGCAAAGTAGGTTCAAAACTAGGTCATGACCAAGATTTTCAGGGCACGCGCGCAGTCATTTTCTCAAACAGTTGGTGAGCCAAATGTCCACTCATTTTTCTCATAGTTAAAGGCCTCAAATGGAAAAGTTTTCAACATGAAAGTTGTTCATTGCAATGTCACCTTCAATTTTCATGTTGGACAAAATTCCATTTGATCAATTTATAAAGGGGAAATTTTGGTCTCAAGATAGGTTGATTAGGCTGAACTTCCATGCATGTCACTTGCCATGCCATGACCTGCTTCCCACGCCCACCACACAATTCCAAACCTTGATGTTCAAGGCTATTTTCCAACCTCTTACACACTTCATATCAACTCCAATCTCAAACCAAACTTGTTGCATTATATTCCCTCTTTCAATTGAATCCAAAAACACACTAAACCACCCATGGAGTAGAGAGTAATTCATCCTCAAAAAACCCTATCTCCATTATGCTCAACTGTCATATAAAACAAAAAAAAACAAAGGAATGTTATTGTTGTTGTCTTAGCTTGCCCGTGCATTGCTCACCATCCCAACATTGCTTCATTTAGCCAAACATATTTCCCATTTACTATACCACGTGCTACCCATGCTCATAAAAAAGGAAAAGGAATGGAAACTTGTAGAACAAGTTTGTTTGCTGCAGCACATATGAATTAGCTCATTCCATTAATCTCCACCACAACTGTCATACACCTTCTCCACCATATCACAGCCATGGATAACTCGCCCTAACTAACTTGGCTCAGTTAGTTAGGGTGGACTCAGCATAACCACTTTAACTCAGTTAACCTCACTCAGTTTAACCGTGGTTAAAGCCTACTATAAAATAAAATCTCACTTCACATTTTCATTAAGCTTCATTTTTTCACATTCAATCTCAAACGCTTCAATCTCTCTCTCCCTTCATCTCTATTCTTTCTCTCCAAGTTGCACGAGTTCCTTCTCATTCTCCTCTGATTCATTCTTCAAGCTTCATATTCAATCATCACTAAGCTTGAAGAAGCTCTGGATTGTTGAAGCAAACACACTGCAACTCCATTGAATCATCCTCTATTTTTGCATCCAAGCCTTTATTTGGCCAAGTGAAGCTCAAGGAAGAAGCACTTTCTTCTGGTATTCTTTTGTATTCAAAGCTTCATCACTTTCAGGTTTGAACTCTTGAACTTGGATTGCACGATTTCTAGTCATTTTCACTTGTTTTTTGGTGCTTTAAGCTTGCTAGAAGCTCTGCTCAAACCGGCTAGTTGATAGGCCTTCTAAAGGCTTAGTTGCAAAACCTAGGCATGTTTTAATCTTCTCTGTTCTCCATGTGTATGTGTATTATGTGAAAAATAGTGGTAGATTCATGATGTGCATGAGCTCAGCTTCAATTTGGTATGCGTAGTGTACATTTTGGTGAGATGTGAAAGTTGCAGGTGGTGGTTCTCGCCGGAGAAGGTGACCGGAGGTCCCTCTCCGGCCGGCAGCTTTGAATGTTAGGGTTTATGTGTGTTCTAATCCTGTCCGTTCATTTTTCGTGATCGTGTGGTCCATAGCGCGCCAACACATAAAAATGCACGTGCTTCTCATGTGCTCATTCTGATTTTATTTTTAAAATTCGTGTGGCGTGGTACACGGTATGGAGTGTGGTCGTGCATGTACAGGCGTTAGATTAGCATACTTTGACTGCTTGTTTGACTTGACTTGATCCAATGGCCATGAGGGAGTCAATTTTGTTGACTGAGATTCCATGTTTGTTAATATGCACTGCGCGTGTGTTGGACTTAAGCCAGATTGATATCCACACCCCATGTTTTCAAGGCCCAATTAATTTGAACTGCATAATTGCTATGCTTGCACCCCCATTCTTTTTCCATTTCATTTTATTTCTTCATTTTTTTATGCGCGTTTGCTTTTTAATTTTTAAAATTACCAAAGTATATTATAAAATTCCATAAAAATTCATGAACATCATTAAAACATTTAGAAAATTTTTCATGATTTTATTTCTTGGTTTTATGACTTTTTTTCCCCTGTTCTACAATTTTATTTGATTTTCTTTTGTGTGCATTCTTAATGTGGTACATGATTTTGTTTAATTTTGTTCTTGATCATTAAAGATTGTTTTGAGTTGCTTCTTTTTGTAGTGAGTCATTAACATCTTGAATTAGGTTAAGTGATTTTTATTTGATTTTTTAGGTCATGTTATGGCATGTTTTGATGTTCATCTTTGCATTACTTTGCATGTACATCCATTATGATTTAAGTGTATTGTTTGACATCATTTTGCTTTGGTTTCTTGCATGCTACTTTGATGTGTGATTCATCTCTGATTTGTGAGCTTCAATACCATGTTTCCATAATTTTCATGAACCCATTTGATTGTTGTTTAAGACATTTCATTTGAAGCATTATGACATGTCATATCATTGTAATCTTTGGTGTATGTGTACATGATTTCTTTTGTGTATACTTGCATGATTATTTGCATACTTTGGTGAACTATTCATTTGACATTATAGGTCATTGGTACATATTATATGTCATCCTTACATGTTGACTTTCATTTGAACCTTGTGCACCTTTAACATGTGATGTTTGTACTTGTGTTTTCTTTTGAACTTCCATTTCAATTCTACTTCTTCTATCACTTCTTAAATGTTTTGATGTGTTTCATGAATGCTTGTGATGTGTTTATATATCATTGCTTATTTCATTTCAATTCTGATCCTTAGACCACATGTTCCATTCATGCATGTTTCTTTCATTTCTTTTCATCTTTCATTCTCCCTTTTCTTTTGGTAGCATGTTCTAATGCCATGGATGATGATTGTGGGTTGTTCACTTGAACTTGCTTGATGATAATCATTTGTTTTCCATATGATGCACATTCTGGTTGTGATTAATAGAATTTGATTTCTCATTTAATTCTTTTGAGCTTTATAGTGCATTAAATGTTCTTTTATTTCTTACACTTCTTGTACATGTTTACTAACCATGCAGGGGCTTTGGTAAGTTGCAATTGGGTGTGGATAAGGAATCCACATTCAAACCTCTTTCCTTTCATCTCTTTTACAATCCCATTTTGTGTTTTGTTAAGCACTTATGTGCTTTCTTTTAATAACTCATCACTCTCCCTTTTTGAATTACAATTCATCTTCTACTTTAGAAGTGAATTGTTTAATTCATTCTTTCTTTAGACTTTAGGTTGAAACCTCACAAACCATTAGGATCACTCCCTTTAATCTTCAATTAGGATTGAGTCTTAGTCCACATAGATTTTACCTTTCTTCTCTCTTGAGTCTCTCTTCTCATCTCAAAGAAAATTCAAAATATCTAATAAAGGTAGGCATTTATTGCATTTAGGCCTTTCATATAAAGAAAAGATTACAAGGGGTCTTCTCTTATAATCTTAGAATGTGTAGCATATAGCCCATCTTGGGTCAATGTGTTAAACATTTGATCTTGTATGAGGGACTTAAATGCAATACTTGTTGAAGGTACAAATAAATAAAAAACACTTCTTCACTTCATAATCAACAAAAATACTTAATAAACACAAATATGCTAGTGTGTTTGAACCTTGATAATTGGAACTAAGTGTGAGGGTCTTCTTCACTCTTAGTGTGCTTTCTTACCCATTCCATCTTGGAATGTGAGAATGTACACATTCCAATGACTAAGATTCAGATACACTATCATATGCAAACAAATGAAAAAAACTCTTAAAAGACAAAAAACAAACAATAACGTCTTTCCTTCGGGAATTCTTTCCTCATCTCATTCAATCATTCCTTAAGGATGTGTCATTTCTGTTCTACCGCAAACAGGTAACGCCTAAGTCTCCCTACAGCGAGCTGCAACACCTAAACTGCTAGGACGCGAACGTTGATGTATTCCACTTAAAAACACAAACAACTTTCCCTAGGTGAGGGGAACTACGTCGCTCTGATTCTCATGCTCCCGATGAGATACGTAGGCAGTGGGGTAGGGCCCATGCGAGCACTTCTTTTATTTTCCCTACATTTGTTATTCTTTCTCCTTTCTTTCTTTCAGTTCCTTTTTTTCCAGCATTCTTTTCCTACACCCTTTGATCGAGAGAAGCAAGCGTGGATCCCATCGGGTACGATGGACGCGAGGGGGTGTTAATACCTTCCTCTCGCGTAACCGACTCCCTTACCCATTTCTCTTGGTCGTGAGACCATGCTCTTTCCTTCCTCTCAGGTTTATGCGGTGTTTCCTTTCCCTCTCTTGGGATAAATACACATTGCTGGCGACTCTGTTTGGTGCCACTTTCGCGTTTGTACTAGGATGAAAATCCCGGGAGCGACAGACCCATATAAAATTGTTCATGGAATAATCTTTCTAATTGGGTCCAAGTGAATATAGAGTTTGCAGGCAAGGATGTAAACCAGGTAAACGCATTTTTTGTCAAAGAACTTGGGAAGTATTTCATTTTCAAATTTTCATTATGGGCTATTTCTCCTGCTTCGATCAAATAACGCGCTATATGTTCTATGGTGGATTCGCTAGTGTCCCCTGAAAATTTGGTAAATTTGGGTACTTTCCACCTTGGGGGTAATTCCTGTCGTAGAACATATTCAGACAATGGGGAAGCATAACTAGGCCTTTGTAATCCTACATTTACCCCATTTTGCGCCATTATCCTTTCGACCATGGCTGCTAAATTGTTTTCGGCAGGCAGGTTATTATATCGTATTTGCTGTTGCAACACATCATCAGCATGTTGGCCTCTCGGGACTATTATTCTCCTAGGTTCTTGTTGAACAGGGATTTCGACACGTGGCTGTTCGACCACTGCCTCTTGGTTTCTAGGGTTTGCCTGAGGATTCTCTAAAGGCCTTTGATTTATTGTGGGCTCCTCTTCGACATTCACTACTGGGTTTTGAATTACTTGTTCTCTTTGTCGCGTTTGAGGAACACCAAAAAAGTCAGCAATACGTGTCATTTGCGCAGCCAACAATTGGTTGGTTTGGGTAGTGTTTTGTATTAAAGGGTTAAACACTGCTCCCATTTGCTGTGTCAACATTTGGACCATATCATGATTACTTTCGTCCATTTGTTGTCGAATTACTTGCGCAGAATTATTTGTGATTGCTGGCATTTGGAAATTTGGTAGGGGTTGGTTCAATCTACTCGTATTTCCACCATATCCCGACCCTTGTAGTGGCGAAGACACGTGAACCATGGCATCAGAATACAAGGATGGTGCATTTTGCAAGTTCGCCATCACTGAAGTTGGCATTCCATATGGTTGTTCTCTACCAAACATAGGCATGGAAAAATTTGTCTGAAATGGCCTATAATTATGTCCTCTAGGAGGAGGCGTCCCCATGGGCATTGAATGTCCCATTGTGGAAGAAATAGGCATATTTTGAGAGAGCGAAACCGCTGGTATAGACCCTGTTGATGAAGGCATAACCTCCTCCAGAACAGGGTTTGAATCCACATTTCCCCCTGTTGAAGGGATAAGGTTGGAAATTGGAATGTTTTCATTTGGATTTAGATTATTTGGCTGATTTGCCATTCTTCTTACTCTTGTTCTTTTAGGTCTTTCTACGCCGGTTACGACTAATTTACCGCTTCTTAAAATCATACGACGAAGTAGGAACTATTTGGCTAAGAGTTATTCTGTAAAAAACTCTAAAATTTCGCACTGGTCCCACCGGGTGTGCCAATTTGTTCGGTGTAGATTTTGGCGAACAACCTCTGGTTTACCAATCTCTTATAAAACTGGGTTACTTGCAGGACCAACCACACAAATCCTGGGATATATGTGCAAAATTATCTAACTCTTAGGATAATGGTGTTTTGATGGTTTGTTTTATTATATCTTTTATGGATGAATGGTTTGGTTAAAGAACTAAATAACAACTTCTGGTGAAAAGGTAAATTGAATGAAATTAAAACTTGCATAAAGTAAATGACAAAGGATAAATGACTGGGAAAAGTAAAGGCAATTATAAAAGACTTTGAATTTCTATAAACTTAAAAAGATGGTGTTTCACACGTACATTTCCAGATAATAAACTCTTTTCTCTCACACGAGTACTTTGAGTATTTACAGGAATGTAGTACAAGTTTTCACACACTAAAATTCTACAACAACTATCCTATTTATATACAAATACAATAACTGCCTAATAACGGAAAAAATTCTAAATCTTTGACACTTGGCCTTCTGCATGTCTTCTTTTCTTCTAAAGCTTCCACGCGTCTTCTGCCAAACGTTATAACTCTTGAATTTGACTTTTCCCTTTGTGTCGAAACGTTGCGCCTCTTCACCTTGTCGAATTGTCGAAAAGTAATAAATGTCCCTCTTAAACTTTAAATTTCAAAACCTCCGTCGAAAGAAAACATTCTTTCCTTTTGAACATACTTTCGTACTTAGAAGAATCTGGCCAACTTTCCTTGAGTGCCATTGATCTTCGACCAGCCTCCTACATCATGAAATCTTCCCGTCGAATCATCCTATTGAAAAATCCAATTTCCTCTGAACCATTTCCTTGGCGTCGAAATTAGCCATCTACACTTATATGACTCATTAGACAGTTAAGTACATAGATGTAGAGGTAAACTTCGAATCCTAGTTTGTCAGTTCATAATTACTCCTAATTAGTAGATGAAAATAATTAATGTATAACCAGGGTTACACGCATTTGATATCCTATTACATACAAATCCTCAGAATCTGAAAAACCAGAGAATTTCCATCTGATCCGGGATACATTTTTCCTAAGCCATCTTCAGATGATTGTGACAGGACACACATGATTCTTAGTTTAGATGACGATTCTATTTCTCTACGTCTGATTTCAATGAAATCTTACTTAACCAACTAGTACAAGTATTCCACTGAGATAGAGGTGTACAGTACTGTAGGGTGACCTAGATCAAGTACTTATTAAGTGACAAGACTTTTCAGTGAGAGAGAACATCATGACTCTTTTATAGATTAGACAGTATGTATTTAGTATCTATACTATAGACTTATTAAGACATTTTTAATTAGTAGAAATATATTTATCAGAAAATAAGTCATAGATGAAGTGAATCATACCTTTGTGAAATCTGAATTCTTTACAGAGATTCTTTACCTAAGTGTTTTTCATTCTGACTCTGAGCTTCTGATCATCATCTTTCAGCTTATGCTTCCTTCAGAGTGATCTTACATTTGAAGAATATCGATGTCCTCTGACTCGGATCTCTAGTCTGAGACTAGAATTAAATTTTCTCCTCAGATGACCAATTTGTTCACTTGTTTAGAAATATCCATCTGATTTTTGAAGGCAATCCTCAGAGTGCAAAAATTCTAATCATCAGACATCTGTCTTTCATCAGGCTTCTTTTGAGTAGATACATGTTCTTCAGAAGGTCATTAATTCCTTAGCTTAAACATACATTTCAGAAAAGTTATGTGCTTGAGAGAATTTAGCTGATATCTCAACCATCTTCTGACTTTGTTTCCTTGAACAAATGCAGAGCTTGTTCAGAGACAAGTATCATCAAACATGTGTGTAACACGTGATATAGTTTGCATGACAATCTTGTTCTTGCAATGCTGATCTAACTTCTTTAGGCTTAGTCCATTAAAAGATTTACAGCATATCTGTTTCTGAAAAGAATGTCAGCTGATTTCTTCATTCTGAACAACATCAGTGACTTAGATTCTTTTTGGCTTCGAGTAGATGACTTCTGTCTTTGCATCTAGTTGACCATCTTCTGATTCCAGGATTTATGAAATTTTGAGAGAAATATTAGATAACATTCTGACAAATTATAGTTGGTTCAACTGAGATAGAATCTCAAGTTAGTAGAACTCAATCGTCTATGTTATTTCAACCAAGACTCATAATTTGTTCTTAATCAGATTCCTGATGAATCACTAGATTTCCTCTTTCTGAATGTTCTTCAGTTTTCTGCAAAGCTTTTCAAGAAAACAATATTCAGTACTTCATTTAATCTTTTAACTGCTTGATCAGTTAAGGTTTAGATGTTGAATCGTTTCTAAGAGTTTTGAATACTTCAGTTTTCTAACTTCTTTTGCAGTCTTCATTCTGAATTTCAAAACCATAGAACAACAATCTTTCTTCTTTACGTGAAGAAATTCTTAATGAGCTCTAAATGAGAAAGTCAAGGGTGGACTAATCCGTTTCTTGAAAACATCTCAAAAACTCATAAAGAAACAATCTTCAACAAACAATATTTCTTGTTTTCTGATGATTCAATCTTGAGCAAATACGTTGTTTATCCAAGCGTATCTTCTAAGATAAGCATTCAACAAATACTACTACTTATCTGATGAATCTATCTTATCAGCTAATTCTTAAATCTTCTTCAAAGCTTCAGCGAGGAAGATCTTGTTGTTGACTACTACAAAGCTCCAAGAATCAGTGACTTGCTCCGGTAATCCGTTTGATTACAATTTAGTACACAGTCATCTTCTGAACTGATATTGAAATTGTAAGTGGATTGAAATCTTACCCAGAGTATTTCTACACACCAAATCTGGATCTTTTTCTGACACTGTTAAGTGTTTGATATCCAACAATAACAGAACCGGAGCTCTGATACCAACTGAAGGTGCGAGAATGACACAAGAAAGGGGGGTTTGAATTGTCTTTTCACTCTTAAAAACTTTTCGCCTCTTATTGTTAAAGCGCTAAGAGAATATCAGAGTTCGTTGCACTACGCCAAACAAGACCTTAGACAGCGCTTTTTTTGACCTTAGACAACGCTTTTAAGCGGTGTCTAAACCCGCGCTGCTAAAGGTTTAGACAGCGTTTTGGGTAATACCAAAAGCGCTGTCTAAAGGGGGATATATTTAATGAAAAGCGCTGTCTATGGTACCATTAGACAGCGCTTTTTAACATTTTTTAGGTATACCTTAGACAACGCTTTTTTTAAACGCGCTATCTAAGTCCCACCATTTTGAACATTTTTAGGTATACTTAGACAGCGCTTTTTCTGAAAGCGCTTTCTAAGCCCCACCTTTTTGAACTTTTTTAGACATACCTTAGACAACGCTTTTGGTGAAAGCGCTTTCTAAGACCACCTTAGACAGCGCTTTTAGTGTAAAGCGCTGTATAAGGTATACGAAAATTTTTATATAAATTTTTTTAAACCACAATTTTTACCAGGTTTTTCAACCAGAACTTGACATGTTTTTCAACCAATTTTTTTCCTGAAAAATACCACAATTTGGAGATTCAAATCAATCCAATTTGGCCTATTTAAATGTACCAATTTACACCAAAATTATATATCCACAACAATTGGCAATTCAAACCAATATATATATATATATATATATATATATATATATATATATATATATATAATTACAAATCATTACATTTTTTCTACAAAGCATTGCATTCAACCAAAGCATATTACTTATACTAGTACTTTTGCATCCAACCAAAGCATTGCTTCAAATCTACATAGGTCCTGAAAGAACACAAAGATTGTAATTCAATTAAAAGAATACATCAACAATGTCTATAGTTAGAAAGTTACACATATTTAAATTCTCATCAATTAAAGTAAGAGTACAATATTATACCTGATAAAACTCTGAGCTCCATAATGTATTGACACCAATCCTCTTTAATTTCATCCAATTGAGAAATTGAGTAATGAGCACACTTGCATTCTTCAAAGTACTACATTATAATATAACATAGTGTTAGATGGAAACTTTCTACACGACGTCAAAATACAAAAAAACTATAATAGATGAATTTAGAATGAAATAATATATAACATTTTATTATTTTACCTCTTTCACTAACATCTCTTTCTTTTCTTGGTTGGAATATGAATTACTTGTTTCTTAGCAATGCGGACGGATGAATGGATCCAAATTCCCTCGTTATGGTCATTTCTGATATATGACTCATTCGCTATAAGATCCTCATCTTGATCATTTCTATTCAACTCATTCCGTCTAATGCATGACTCATTCTTAACATCAATATCACATTGGTCTACACCGCTATCATCAACCACTTTGTTAGATAAAAGCACTATAGACCATTTCGTACTCGTCGGGTCAGTGACATAGAACACTTGTTTAGCTTGAGATGCTAGAATAAAAGGCTCATCTTTGTACCCCACCCTATTAAGATCCACTTGCAAAAATCCAGACTTATCCATTCGTATGCCACTACTATTTACCCACTTGCAACCAAAGATTGGAATTTGAAACTTCTCGTAATCAAACACCCAAATGTGCTCAATAACTCCAAAATATGACAGATTTGCATATTTGGGGTTTAAGTCCTTCATACTTGATATGTGCATTGCTTCAGCTAGGACGGTGACACCACTATTTTGCATAGTACTTTTATCATCTTGTTCTTTGGTATAAAATGTGTATCCATTAATTGCGTATGCGCTATGAGAATACACATACAAACTTGGACCATATGCCAAACATCTCAACCTTTCTGTTACTGAAGCAGGATCTGAAGAGCGCTTCGAATAAATTTGATCCTTTAACCATTGTATGAAACTTTGATTGTGCTCTCGTACTATCCAATTTTCATTTCTGTTCTGATTTAATCTTTGGAGTACATCCTTGTGCATCTCAACATATGGCTCAACCTCATTATCATTGTGCAGAACATACAAATGCACTTGATCTTGTTCATCCCTTGATATTGTCACAATTTTATTTCCAATTAATTTTTTACCATCCTTTTTTTAGAAAATATGAGCTTTGGGGAGTCCAATCGATTGAACATTGGACAAATATTCAGTACAAAACTCAACCGCTTCTTCAACAATGTATCGTTCAACAATACACCCCTCTAGTCGACTTTGGCTTTTCACGTACCCTTTTAATATTTTCATATAACGTTCAGCAGGGTACATCCACTCATATAAGCTGGTCCACACAACTGTGTCTCTTTCACAAGATGAACAACTAGATGTACCATTATGTCAAAAAAAGAGGGAGGAAAATACATTTCAAGCTCACACAAGGTAATAACTATCTCTTTTTGTAGTGTTGGTAAGATATCGGGATCAATTACCTTACTACAAATTGACCTAAAGAAAAAACACAAATTAGTTATGGCGCTTCTTACTTTCACTGGCAAAATAGAACGTATACCTATTGGTAGAAAGTGTTCTATTATAACACGGCAGTCGTGTGTCTTTAAACTCTTCAACGTGAGGTCTTTCATAGACACAAGTCTTCTAACATCTGAAGAGTATCCTTTTGGAGCTTTAACTTCACTCAGAAACTTACACAATATTTTCTTCTCCTTTCTAGACAGAGTAAAAGCAGCAGGTGGTAGATATGTTCGTCTTCCTTTCTTCACGGGTGCTAATTCAGTTCTAATCCCCATCGCTACCAAGTATTTTCTTGCTTTAAGGCCATCCTTAGTCTTTCCTTTTATATTGAGTAACGTACCAATAACACTTTCAAATACATTTTTCTCAATATGCATAACATCGAGAAAATGTCTCACATACAAAGACTTCCAATATGGCAATTCAAAAAATATCGACCTCTTTTTCCACCCACCTTTGACAACCTTATGTGCAAAAGGTTTGCCAAACTGAGTACGCATATCTTTCACCTTTTTAAAAACTTGGTCACCTGACAACATAGGTGGAGCTCTACCTTGTTCGGTGTCTCCATTAAATTCTTGTCTCCACCCACGGTAGTGATGTTTGGCATTTAAGAATCTACGATGGCCGAGAAAGACATTCTTATGACCAAACTCCAATCACTTCGAATCTGTTTTATCTTCACAAATAGGACACGCTTTTTCACCTTTTATGCTGTACCCTGATAGATTCCCGTAAGCTGGAAAATCATTAATTGTGCCAAACAACATCGCCCTCAAATTGAAACTTTCTTTCCTATATCCATCATAAACCTCCACACCGTTCTCCCACAATATCTTTAAATCTTCGATCAAAGGTGTCAAGTATACGTCTATGTCATTCCCTGGTTGTTTAGGCCCAGAGATTAACATAGATAACATCATGTACTTACGCTTCATGCATAGCCACAGAGGTAGGTTATAAATCATAAGAATCACAGGCCATGTGGTATGTGAGATACTTTGAAGACCATGCGGGTTCATTCCATCAGTAGATAATTCCAAGCGAAGGTTTCTTGCTTCTTCTCCAAAGTCAGGATAATCATTATCAATTTTCAACCACTGTGGTGAATCAGCCGGATGTCGCAACTTTCCATCAATAATTCTTTCATCTGCATGCCAAGTCAGGTGTCTTGCATCGGTTTCACTACGAAACATGCGCCTAAATCTCGGAATTATAGGAAAATACCATAAGACCTTGGCTGGAGACAATTTTTTCTTATATCGAGACAAACCGCATTTAGGGCACTCAGTTAACGATGCATATTCGTTTCGAAACAAAACGCAATCGTTTGGACAAGCATGTATCTTATCATAGCTCATGCCAATAGAGCACAACATTTTTTTGGCCTCATAGGTTCGATTGGGAAGAACATTATCCTCCGGTAGCATTTCTCTCAAAAGGTCCAACAACTCTGTGAAACTTTTATCCGACCATCCATTGCCCGCCTTTAAGTTGTACAACTTCAATACCGCAGACAGTCTTGTGAATTTAGTGCAACCTTGATAGAGCGGTTTCTCTGCATCGCTTACCAACCTCTCAAACATTTCGGGACAATCATGAAGATCTTCTTCAACTGCTTCTGCAATCTCTTCGACTCGATCACAATCGTATGTTTCCGTGTCTTTGTCATCCGAAGCATAGGTCGTATTACTTTTCCCCTTCGGTTCAACATTCTCGTTAATTTTCTCACCATGATGTATCCAACACTTATAACTTCGATCAATTCCATGCATCAGTAAATGCGATTTCAATCCATCTGCGTCAACCTTACCCACATAACAACAACCCAAGCAAGGACAGTCCATTCGACTGGGGTCTTTAACGTGTTGAACAGCAAACTTAACGAAATCCAATACCCCATTCTCGTACTCTTTGGACAATCGATCGGCATCCATCCATTTTTTATCCATGGTTTTCCTACTTATTAAGGTCAACAAAAACACTATTATATGAGGAATCAAAACATTGAATGAGGAGGAAAGTTATGATAAAACATAGAACATTGAATGAGCTTCTAACAGGGCTTCTAACATAACACAGTATTAAAATAACAAAATAACACTAACAACCTCAAAGATTTACAATATTAAAATAATGAGCAATATTAACACTAACACTAACACTAACCTAAACTAAACTAACACATTATATAGCAATAACATTCAAAATAAATAACCAAAAACTCAATATTATTTCACCCGCTAAAATAATACTATTTCTCCTCATATCAAATATAAGCAAAAGTTGGTAAAAAATTGATATATTTGCATCAAATTCATATAAAGAAAAATATGAATTTCAATCTCAAAACTGTGTACTCATAAGATCTATGCAACCTCTTTCTGAATCTTCTAGGATGAATTTCATATAAAGAAAAATATGAAACTCACTTAAAACCTAACATAAAAAGAAAAACTCATACCGGAACAGTGGAGCACGGTGGAGGATGGTGGAGGACAAAGTAGGAGGACGACGGCCAGACGGACGACGGCGAGAAAGGACGGACGACGGCGGTGAAAGGACGGACGACGGCGGTGGTTTCAGCTGGTTCGTTCTTGTTCGCAGAAAGAGAGGGAAAGAGGGAAAGAATGTAATGAAAAAGTATAGAATACTGATACCGTTTCAATTTTTATTTTAATTAAGAAGACCTTAGACAGCGCTTTTAATAAAAGCGCTGTCTAATGTGGGCCTTAGAAAGCGCTTTTGAAAGCGCTGTCTCATATGGGCCTTAGACAGCGCTTTTGATTTTTTTTTTAATTTATAAGACCTTAGACAGCGCTTTTAAGGAAAGCGCTGTCTAATATTTTCCTTTAATTTTTTTTTTAATTTATAAGACCTTAGAAAGCGCTTTCCTCAAAAGCGCTGTCTAAAGTCTTATATTTAGACGCGCTTTTATTTTTCTACGTGAGCAGTTTCCGTGTTTTCTAAATTTTTTAACTTATAGCAGCGCTTTTGTAATAAAGCGCTGCCTATGTAGTGCTGCCAAAGGACACTTTTGGCGTAGTGTTGAGAGACTCTGACTCGAGATGCATCATTCAGATCTTGTATTGCATAAGGAATAAGTAACAAGAAGAGTCTGAATAAAATATGTTTGATTCAGAACTTGCAGCGCGGAAGCTTATCAGAGTTAAGTTGCAAGGTTCTGACTTGCTTATGTAACGTTCTGATAAATAATACAGAAACGTAAACAATGACTTAAAGCATAACATGAGTAAAGAACACACGATATATCCTGGTTCACCTGAGCAACTCTCAAGCTAATCCATTCCACCCTTCCAAGGTGATTTCGCCTTGAACGCAAGGTCTTAATCCACTATAATCCAATCTGATTACAGATGCACGGGCAACGGCCGGTGACTAATAACCTGCACAACTGCAACTGTGACTAAGCCACAATGAACCGTTCAGGGATTCAACTTAATGAATATAACAAACATTAACCCAATAGGTTCCAATCTCGCAAGATCTATTGTCAGGATTTCACAGCTAAACGTTCAAGGATTCGACTTAATGAATATAACGTTTACTGACCATTCTTCAGTATTTTCAATGAGTTCCATCAGTGATCTCACTAGAGCCTGACCCAACATTGGTCCTCTTTGAGATATGACTATCATTAATCATATTTCAGGATTTCCACAATGACACCAAGCCATTGTCTGCTCAAGTCTCCGATCACACTGATCACTCGAGGAATCCTAATTCACATAGAATTAGTTGTTCTTGGAGATTACAAAGATGCTTCTTAATAAGCAGATAACTCCTAAGTTTAAGTACAAACGAAACACAGTGTTCTAGCAAGATATGAGCAACAACTCCTTGCTATCTTTTTATTCTACAAAGATGTATATTGATTTGATAGTTTGATGACATCTTGTAGATCTTCTTCTTCTTCGTCTTCTTTGTTGAATAAGATTTCAGCAACAACTCCTTGCTTCAGATCTTCAATGTAGCTCAGGCGAAGATGGTTGATGACTTGACTAATTTGCAACGTTGTCTTCTTCATCAACAACTTCTATTCCAATTGATTGTTGTTGTGTTGAATGATGATCTTTGAGCTTCAACAACAATGGTCGTGTGTTAATGGTGATAGCTTTGAATGTTTAGTTTAACAACAATAACTGATCATTGTGACTATCATCATATCGACACCTTCGGAAGCGCATACTCTTTTCCTTTAAATAGCCAGGTAAAATATAGCCGTTGGAGAGCTTTTGGCTGTTTGAAAAGAGTTGTTATGCAATGATTACAGTTGTACTGCCAAGTCTTCTTTTTACTGTAGAAGTGATGGGATAGGTCTTTTAGAACGATGTATAGTTATTGCTAACGGTAATATTTGTCTTCAAATCTTCAGAGGCTTCTGATGGTAATTAATTGAAGCATGAGTAGAGACTTTGTAAGTGGGTCTTCAGATTTTTCAAGTCTTCCGTCTTCAGAGCTTGTCCATTAGGAATCTGTCTTCAGAACTTCAGCACTTGACCTTTTAGAACCATAATCTTCAGAACACTTCAGTCTTCAGAGTCTTTCTGCACTTGGTCTTCAGGCCTTCAGCCTTCAGAACTTCAAGTCATTAGAATCTTCAGCACTTTGGTTCTCTAGAAGATTATCTCTTCAAAAGCTTCGCTATCTTCAGAATCAAAACCACTTTCAAAGAGCATCCACAAGAGCATTGCAACAGCAATATCGGCATCCTTGGATCTGACTGATTATGATAAGATACAGAACCATACTTGCTTCTTGCGACTTGTGTCACACATAGTAACTTCGCATATAATCAATTACGCACGTCTGGCTGATGCTTGTTGGATCTGATATTTTCTTTGATTATGATCTGCACACAGTACACATTAGAACATAAAATGGTTCTTTCACAAATACCATTGTTATCATCAAAACATAGAGATGAGTTGCAGAGACAACTCTTGCTCTAACACATAGCACTATTATGATATTATTAGTATGTTATTTTTCAGTTAAATTTGATCAGTTTTATTATTTTAGTTTTTATTATTATTATTGTTAAGAGTTGATTTCTTCAGTTAACGAATGTTCAACTCTTAAATTGTTGGTATGCTTTTTATCATTTTATGTTGGTATGCTTGTGGAAATTTAATGTTTCCAACTTTTGGATGTGGTTGTGGAAGAAACTTCTAGGTTGGTGATTTTGTTCATCAAAGAAGATTCCTCCAAGTTGGATGGCTATGATAATATTTTAAGCATGTCATTGTTGGCAAGGTACATAGTTACCTATTTCTAGATTCTAGAATGTGTTAGAACTTTTTTTCTTTGTACAAATGAAATTTTGTTTCTTGTTACAACTTTATTGATTGCTTATGTCACTTAGGTCCATAAACCACAAAAGTGAGAAACCTCCATGGTTTACTAAATGCATAGGATTGATGATGAATTGTGTCTTATACTTTTAATTCATGCTCTATCTTGTGATTTGTGTTATTTTGTGGAAGCATTATAAATGATCAAGGCACTTGTTGATATTGAGCACAACCATTTCCAGACAGTGATTTACCTGTGAGTAGTGAGTATTTGTTAGCCCCTTGAGCCTAAACAGTTTAGATCTCATTTAGTGATAAACTGTGTGTTGTACATAATTTGAAAATCAAGTTCATCATTGAATTTTTGAGAGTTTCTAAAAATTTTTCTTCTTGAACCTTGGAACTTTGTTTTTATTGATTTCTTGCCTTAAAAAGCAAGGAGCATTCCCTTAAGGTTTAGTTGAAAATAAGTTGGGGAGAATGAAAAAGAAGATTGGTAAATTGCTCAAACTTTTGAAAAATTTCAAACAAGCATGAAAAGAAAAAGAGTGAATATGAAGGTGAAAAACAAAAGAAAAAGAATGCTTGTTTGAATGAGAAAAATAGAGATGAAATAATTGTGCATAAGGAAGTTTGAGAAGGTTTGCAATAGAGGAAAGAAAGTGGTGAATGAAGTTGAGATGTTTTTGAATACCTTGTATAGTGAATGTTCTTTTGTATCGACAATTTCGATTCAATGACCTTAAGAAATGTCCCTTTATTGTTAACCCCAACCAAGCTACAACCTTAAAAGCCCTTAGTGATCTTTTTGCTTCCATGATTTCGTATGTGATCGATTAGATATTGTATGAATTGCTTTGTATTTGCATCATTTGTCATTTGAGCAAAATTTCCCCGCGGTTGCAAATGCGTTAATTTCCTTCAATTCTTTTTCAAAGAGGAGTGTTAGAGTGATATAAGCATGATAGTTTTGTTGTTACTTGAAACATTATCTGAGATTTGTTTAAGAATCAAGTTCTTTTGCATTGTCGATTCTAGGAATGTGTAATTGTTGCTTTGGAACTATTGTTGTTTATTTGAGCCATTTATATTTTCTTGGTTGACTCAAATGCTTGAGTAAATCCTCTTATTTTCAATGAGAGGCATACTTTGCTTGAGGGCAAACAAAGAGTTAGTTGGGGAGAGTTTGTTAAATGTCAAACATGTTATATATTTCTATTTGATACTTGAGATTTTTCAACTCTTTTATGACAAATAGTGGATTTTTCTCATGAATTGTTGTTATTCTTCAAACATTGTGAATATACCTTTGGTGCTTGTAATATGTGTGCTATTGTGCAGGAAAAGACACTAATTGATCAAAGATGTAAGACACAAAGAAATGATACAAGTTGCCAAAGAAAAGAGGAAAACATCAGCAAGTTCGCTTTGCGAACTTGCCAGCAAATGTTTGCTTTGCGAACAACTGACGAAGTCCCAGTGAATGGTCCCAGAATTATGGCAGTAGAAAAAGGGACTAAAGTTCGCTTTGCGAACTCCTAGCGAATCTTTGTTGATTTCTTCACTTTGCGAGAACCTGACGAAGGACACCTTTGAGATGTCAGAAGCAAAAGGGGCCTAAGTTCGCGTTGCGAACTTGTAGGTGAATAGTTTGCATTGCGAACTTATGCAGAAACTCAAAGGCGGTTTAGCTTATTAGAAGGCACTTCAAGTGCCACTTTCATCATTCGCTAGGCGAACAAATAGTTTGCAGTGCGAACGTGTCTGATTTCATGTGTACTATAAATAGATTTTATGTACTTTCTTGGGATCATAACTTCACTTTATCATACCAAAACTTATTTTTCTGATATTTCTTCATCCAAGAGGGATTTTACACATTGAGAAGCTGAATTCGCATCCGATCTCGAATATTAGACATGGATGCTTTTTCATCTCCTCATGAAGCTTGTGAAACAAGCTACCATGAATATGTGTAGCTAAACACATTTTATGTCAAGATTTGAGGTAGTTAATCTTGCTTTTATGTGTTTTTTTTATCATTTGTATATGAACAAGGTTGATGATCAATATATGATGAAGTTGTTTGCTTTTAATGGTATATTTGTGGTTTGAATCACTCTAGACATAGATTTTCCAAATCTTGACCTAATATCTTCATCTCTTAAAAACCAAACAATAGATATAGATTTGGGGTTTAATATTCGTTTTATATCGATCTTAACGGTTGTTGTTTCGATTGTTAGCGTGAGACATCATCTAACGATTTAAACAACAATACTCACGATTTTGCTTTAGACATAAACTTATTTGCGAGGGTACGCGATTGTATTGATCGAAACTAAGTTCATATGCTTAATTAATCGGATACGTATGAAAAGGATTAGAGAAATCTAGCCTTGACATGCTTTTCTAAAACTTACAACATCTTTGCGCTAATTTACTTCTTTGCTACAAACTTATGTTACAAAACCAAGAGTCATTTGGAAACCCTTTACTTAAAACGGTAAACTATTGAACGACAAGCATTGATAACACACAATCCCTGTGGATACGATAAAACACCCCCCGAATTGCTCTTCAACAATAATTTAGATGGATTTTTCAGTAACTTAATTCAGGATAGACAATGGGCCCGTTTGTTTTGTTTTTTTTAAATGATTTTTAAAGTGTAACATAATTTTGTAGAAAAAAATTTTACAAAAAAACTTTTAATAAAAGCTTCAAATGAAAATTTGATTTGAATAGTTATTCTTAAAATATTATTTTAGGTATTTCATCATTTTATCGAAACTTTTTTTTTGGATATCAAAATTTCAAACAATCACTTAATTTTAAAGATGAAACAAACTAGTCCAATATGACATATATGAAAATGAAACATTTTTATGAATAAGTTGCTACCTATAAAAGGATACAATCAAAATTTCCAATCAATAGATAGTAAATCATCATTACTTCCTCACAAGTGTATATTTCAAAACGGTGAGTGTTTCTCTCTCACCAATCAAAATATTTCACTTCAATAAAATCTATTATAATCTATATCAATAAAAACAAGTATTCAACAATAGATGGAGCTGCTCTCAAGAATCTATATCCTGAGCTATTTGAATCTTCCTTAAATTAGTCGGCTTTGGTTAAAGACTGTGGTGCATGGATTGGGGGGATTTGGAAGTGGGATTTAGTGGGTAATAACATTATTTCTAGTGAGAATAGTAGTGTATCTGCTGGGGATCTAATTCAGTCCATTGAGGAAGTGTCGCTTCAGCATGTGGTGGATTCTATCTTGTGGCCTTGTAAATTTGGAACAATTTTCTGTGTCAAGGACTGCTACTTAAAGTTGATTCAGAATGTGGATTCCGAGATGCTAAATTTTCGTCTACTTGAGGCATTGAATTGTATGTGGGAGGTGAAAATTCCTATCAAGGTAAAAGTGTTTAGCTGGAGATTGTTTCTCAACAAGTTGCCAACCCGCCAGAACCTTGCCCGTAGGAACATAATCTCAGACCCTCACCAATTGCCATGTGTTTTCTGTTTTCAAGAAGAAGAAGATACATCTCATATCTTTACATCCTGCTTTAGGAACCAGATAATTTTCAAGGACATGATTGTGGACGTTAACGACATTCTTCAATCTATCATCACCACTTCATGGAATTGGAAGGTGCTGAATCCCAAAGTTACAACTAAGGGAGACCTATATGCCTGGTATAAGCATCCATTGGATCATTTTAAATAATGTCATTCCTAGTGTATCTCTGTAGTTTTTGTTTGTTTTTCATTAGTCCTGATGTTTGGAGTGGAATCCTTGTGTTTTGGGATTCACTTTGTGCACTAGGGAGATTATTTCTGTTACTTTCATCTGGTGTGGTTTGATCTGATACTCATCTGCATATCATCCTTTTGCTGTATCTGAACCTACTTTGGGTCCATTAATGATTTTGATTACCAAAAAAAAAGTATTCAACAATAGATCACTAAGTTCTTTCATATTTTGTAACATGAATGGGCTCAAAAAGAAATTATTATTTTTTTGGAATTCAAAGAGCCTTAGATTTAAGTGAACAATCATCCTTACATTTTCATTCATCTCTTTTTCTTTTCCAGCTCTATTTCCTCTCTTTGTCACATTATTTTTATTTTTCTTTTTCTTTTCCTTGATGGTTTTAATTTTCTAGGTATTTTCTTTAAATTGCTTTACCAAATTTTCAATTTATTCCTACATCAGTTTCATTTTCCCACTTTTCATTATTTGCCATAATAAAGCATACCTTTCCCAATTTGCTTACAACATCACTATGCAATAGCTACTTTCTTAATCCTAAGGACCAGGCATGATATTTTTTTTCCATTTAGGTTTAGGGTTGTTATTTCTCAACAAAGAAAAATAAAATACATTTTAAACATTAAGCCCAAAACGGGGGTTCCTCTCAATATTTTCACAATTCCTAGATCATTTTCATGGTTTCAAACAAGTTAAGCAAATAAAAACTATTCAATCAATATAAAAATAGATCATGCACGGATGGTTTCTCAAATTTAAGGTAAATAGTGAAAACTCTTACAATCTCACCGGACTGCCTTACAAATCAAATGGATGAATAATCAATTTCATGGAAAAATTGGAAACATAATTTGAAAAAGAAGTAAATTCATAGTCAATCTTGTATTCAAGAACAGCCATAAGATTAATTTTAAAATCAAACAATGGAAATAAATATTCATACTTTATGTAAGCTTTTTTCAATATAAACTTAAGTCATGGATCATGTTTATAAACAATGAAATTAAATCATGTCAATAAATTTATTAGCAATCATCAAATTAACACAAATAAACTAAACTATCCTATATGTTAGAACAAAATTGGTTTGTACTATATCGCTTGAGTTTTGATAATAACAAAGTATTTAAAAAACAATTGAGTATACTAATATTTGTTCAAGTATGCATGACCAAAGACTAAAATTTCATGAATAATTCAAGTATTGATTATGACTATAAACATCTAAAGAGAAGCTTAAAGATCAAAATTTAAAGGATCAGAAGATGAAGACTATACTCTGAAAAAGACTACTTCCGAAGAAGTCAACGTCTGAAGACCAGAGCCTGAAGAAGGTAACCTCTTTGGACCAGACTTTGAAGAAGTCTGCTTCTGAAGATCATAACTTGTGTCACTCAAAGCGCAATGACCAAGGTGACTATGATAGGTCACTACTAACCTTTTATCCTACTTTGTCATGTGAAGACCTAAGCTCTATTTTCTCATAGTCGGCTGCGATGTATCTGATAATTCCTCTTATAGCAAAGGAATTTCAAACAAGCTTTCAACAAAATTAACCATTTGAAGAAACATCTCAACATATCTATTCAAACTTCTTTAAGACTCTCTTGTGCAAGATCTCCAACGACTCTTTTCCTTTATATAAAGATCTGAAGAAATGAAGAATATAAAAATAAACCATTGACATTTAGAGAGAAGTTACTCTGTCAAAACATTAACATAAGCTAAACTTAGGTTTTCTTATCCTTGTATATCTTAGAAATCCCTAAGTCTTAAAGAAACTATTTGTTTTGTATTTTGTCTAACTCTGATTGTATATCAAGTGTATTAGCCCAAACAATCTTTTATGTGTTAGGTAGATTGTTAGAAGTCTCTTACTTAGACTTTGAGCATTTGAATTCTCTTGCTTGTGTGCTTGAGCATATATGTCTCTTGCTTATGTAATTGAGCATTGAAATTCTCTTGCATGTTTGCTGGAGCATAGAAGTCTCTTACTTGGTGTTTGAGTATTATAAGTCTCTTGCTTGTGGGATTGAGAAAATTGTAATCGTGTGTGATTATAGTGAAAATCTCTTGTAAGTACAAGGGGACTTGACTACTCTCGATTTGTGAGAGGAACCAGGATAACTCTCACACCTGCTACAAAAAACATTTATAGAAAACATCATAGTGTTAGAGGCATTTTGGTTGATGCTCAACCTCATTCAGAGTACATCAAGATTATTGATAAATCTACTGCTAAGACCATATTTGAATCCCTATGTTCTACATATGAAAGGAATCAACAAGTAAAGGAATCTAAGGCTAATCTTTTGGTACAACAATATGAGTTGTTCAGAATGAAGGAATATGAAGATATTAAAACCATGTTCTCTAGGTTTCAAATTCTTGTGTCTGGACTTCAGGTTCTAAACAAGAGCTACCCAACCTCTGATCATGTCAAGAAGATTCTTAGGAGTCTTCCTGTCAGATACGACCCAAGGTGACAACTATCCAGGAGGCCAAAGATTTAAACACATTAAGTCTTGAAAGCCTTATAAGCAATCTCTTGAGCCATGAGATAGAGCTCAATGGAGATGAACTTGCCAAGAAGTCAAAGTCCCTTTCTTTGAAATCTTTTGTTAAATCTGCAAAGGCTCCTCAAGTTTGAGATTCTGAAGAAGCTACCCATGTAGAAAGTCATGAAGAAGATTCAGATAATGAGAATATGGCTTTCATTATTTAAATATTTCAACATTTTACAAAGAAGAATAAGATATTCTCTGGTAGAAGCAGTGGCTTCAGAGGGTCAAGTTCAAGAGAAAACAAGGATGATCAGAAAGCCTGCTTCAACTGCAAGAAGCCTAGTCACTTCATTGCTGACTGTCAATAACAATCATAAAATCAACACAAATAAACTAAACAATCCTATGTGTTGGAACAAAATTGGTTTGTACCATATCGCTTGGATTTTGATGATAACATAATATTTAAAGAAAATAGGGTATACTAATATTTGTCCAATTGTCCATGATCATAGACTACAATTTCATGAATAACTCAAGTATTGGTTATGACTATAAACATCTAAACATAAGCTTAAAGATCAGAATATGAAGGATCAAAAGCTGGAGACCAAACTCTGAAGAAGTCAACGTATGAAGACAGAGTCTGAAGAAGCCAACCTCTGAATACCAGACTTTGAAGAAGTCTTCTTCTAAAGACCAGAACCTGAGCCACTCAAAGCGCAAGGACTAAAGTGACTCTGATAAGTCACTTTAAACCTCTTATCTTACTTTGCCACATGAAGACCTAAGCTCTATTTTCTCATAGATTTAGCTGTTTATTTGATAATTCCTCTTGTAGCAAAAGAATTTCAAACAAGCTTTCAGCAACATTAACCATTTGAAGAAATATCTCAACATATCTATTCAAGCTTCTAAAAGACTCTTTTGTGCAAGATCTCCAATGACTTTTTTTCCTTCTCTATATAACGATCTGAAGACTTAAAGAACATAACAACGGATTATTGACATTCAAAGAGAAGTTACGCTGTCAAAACATTGACACATGCTGAACTTATGCTTTCTTATCTTTGTATATCTTAGAAAACCCTAAGTCTTAAAGAGTCTATTTGCATTGTATTTTGTCAACCTCTAATTTTATACCAAGTATAATACCCAAAATAATCTTTTATATGTTAGGTAGATTGTTAGAAGTCGCTTACTTAGTGTTTGAGCATTTGAAGTCTCTTGCTTGTGTGCTTGAGCATAGAAGTCTCTTGCTTGTTTGCTTGAGCACTGGAAGTCTCTTGCTTGTATGCTTGTGTATAAAAGTCTCTTACTTGGTGTTTGAGCATTGGAAGTCTCTTGCTTGTGGACTTAAGAAAATTATAATGTTGTGTAATTATAGTGAAAATATCTTTGTAAGTACAAGGGGACTGAACTAATCTCGGTTTGTGAGAGGAACTAGGATAACTTTTTGTGTCTCCTTCTTCCTTCCCTTATTTATCTGTTGTTTATCACTAACCTCTGATTAGTTCAGATTATATACTTTATATTTAGAATCTGACTAGATCTTTAAAAAGAAAGAAAAAGTCAACAAAATTCAACCCCCATTCTTGTGTTTTTCTTACCTTCAATTGGCATCAGAGCACGGTATGTGCCAAACACTTAACAGTGGTGCAGAAAATTTCCTGAGAAAAACATATTAAAACATGTCTCGTGTTTCTGAGTCTGATAGTGGTACTCCTAATCCACATGCTGCTATTAATCATGATTATCACACTTCATAAAAGAATAATTATACACCTAGACCTCCAATTTTAATGTAGACTCTACTAAGTTTGATGGTGGAAGAGGAAGGTGTATACTCATATCATAGGTCTTGATGATGAGCTGTGGAATATTTTGGAAGATGATATTCCAATCAATGGAGTTGTAATGTTATCTGACAAAAAAACTCTCACACTTGCTCTGAAAAATATTTATAGAAAACATCATAGAGTTAGAGGCATTTTTGTTGATGCTCTACCTCACTCAGAGTACATCAAGATTAATGATAAATCTATTGCTAAGACCATATTTGAATCTCTATGTGCTTCATATAAATGGAATCAACAAGCAAAGGAAGCTAAGGCTAATATTCTAGTACAATAATATGAGCTATTTAAAAAGAAGGAAGATGAAGATATTGAACATGCCCAACTTCACACTGTTAGGAGTCTCTTCACATCAAACTCATGTCTCTGAATTGCTTGATTAATTCCAATTCTTGAACCATTAGCATCGACATATGCAATGACTTCCTACTCAATGTATTATCTACAACATTGGATTTACTCGGATGGTAACTCAAGCCAAAACCATAATCCTTCAGAAATACGATCCATCTCCTCTGTCTTATATTCAACTCTTTCTGTTCGAACAAGTACTTCAAACTCTTGTGGTCATTGAACACTTCAAATATGGAACCCACAAAATAATGCCTCCAAATATTTAACCCAAACACCACAACTGCCAACTCTAGATCATGCATTGGATAATTCCTCTCATGAAATTTCATCTGTATATAAGCATAAGCTACAATCTGACTATTCTGCATTAGCAAACCACCTAGACCCATCTTCGAAGCATTACAATACATAATAAAGGATTCACTCAGACTTGGCAAAATCAGAACTGGAGCAGATATCAACTTCCTCTCGAGTTCTTGAATACTCTCTTCATAATGCACATCCCATACATAAGTTTCATCCTTTTAAGTCAACTAATTTAAAGGCAAGGCTAACTTCGAAAAGCCTTAAATAAACCTCCTGTAATAACCAGTCAAACCAAGAAACTTGTGATCTCAATAACAGACTTCAGAGTCTCCCACTGCAATACTTCATCTATCTTCGATGGATCTACTGGGATACCACCACTAGATATCACATGGACAAAGAAACTCACTTCTTTTAACCATAACTCACACTTTGATAACTTTGCATATAACTTATTCACCAGCATAGGAAATCGAAGAATCTCCTGATACCCAATACCCTGCTTGATATTGGCACATAGTCCACTTTCGAAGTTGATGAACTTCGACCCCTCAACAGCTACATCATTATAGTATGGAAAAAACCTTCACTAGTTCTTCGAACTTACTAACATATTCAGCAATTGTCATATTCCCCTACTTGAGCTCGAAGAACTCGATTTTTTTCTTACTGCGCACGTCCTCTGGAAAATACTTCTCTAAAAATTCAGCTTTGAACATAGTCTAATTAATCTCAATACCAACAGCCTCCAGTCTTTGACGCATGTTATACCACTATTCTTCGACCTCCTCTTCCAACATGTGAGAATAGAACTTCACCTTCTGCGCTTCAGTGCAAGCCATCACTCGAAAAATATTCTCAATCTCTCTGAGCTATGTATGTGCACCCTCTGGATCATATTTGCCCTTGAAGGTCGGAGGATTATTTCTCTAAAATTTCCCAATCCACATAATTCATCGCCAGACTGTTTCTGCTAACCCTGTAGCACTTGAGCCATTACTTCTAAACCATCTGCAATCGCTCGGTCGTTTCATCCTCCTACCATATTCTACACACCAGTAAACATACATTAGAAGAAACATGCATCGATAGTGTTCATACACATGTCGCATACTAGGGAACACACAACATTACAAAAACCTGGTCGGATGGACTGACCTTATATGATACTACTATGTAACACCCTAAACCCCGAAACTTATATATAAAATTTATTCGACTATTTAAGTTGTCACCAATGACCACCACCCAAACCTCTTCAAAAATATGTGACAACATACAGCGAAAAAAATCGTTTCATAACAACTTCATTTTAAAGTTCATAAGTAAAGTATTGAACTTTTAAACACCAAAAACAACATTAGCTAAAAAACATAACAAACACCCTATTCCCAATATTAAATACCAAAACACTAAAACCACAAATGTGCGGTAAAAATGATCAATAAAATGAAGAGTAGCTCCAATAAGCTACCTTCCACACACAACAATAACTTTACTCCTGAGTATTTGCAAGATGTCCATGGTGGACAACAATAATCAAAGGGGTGAGAAACAACTTCAATATGAACGATGTAAAGAATACAAAGGTAAATAAATAAAAAAACGTATCATACATCCAATACAGAATCAACATCACCATAGTCTCGCACCCATTCATAATAATATGCAAATATATATGTAATGTGACTCACGACACAACGTGACACTTATGCATGTGGTACCAACTCTATATTTGGTTCTCTATTGAATTGGGTCTCCCCTTATGAACCCATGTGCCCCTCTTCTGAGCTTCAAGCCCTTCTCTTCTGAGCTTGGGACAAGCCACTAGTCCCCCCTGCTGAACTATAAAACATGTCTCTTTCAACGACACAACACAATGATGCACGTCTATATAAATCAATGCAACAACCATAATAATGTTCACGTCGCCCCTTCTGACCATAAACAACATGCATTAATACAAAATAGTAACCCCCTTCTGAATCAGTATCCGCCAATAACAACAATAATGCACACCATCATTACATAATTAATCACCATATAATCATGCATTTCATAACAAAACGAATCATGTTCACACCAAATAACATCACAAAAAAGAATCACCACATCAAATGCATATTCACACAACATTTAATAATGTTAAATCATCTTAACATCAATTCATTATTAGGCAGGTACAATAATTCACACAATTATCCATACATTTCACAAATATATTCACCCATAGAACATATATTCACACATCAACTATCTCATAGGGAACTACCATGAGGTAGCTCTGCACATTAGCTCTCCAACTCTTCAAACGAAACCTCATTTGGACCTACGAAACTAAAGTTATGGCATAAATCGTCGGGTAACATACTAGGTTTCAATTAATCAATTTTTCAAATTTTGGCTAGCACCAATCAATAGACATGGGATGTCAATCGATTGACATAAAATATTTTTGCATTCTTCCTTTTATATTTTTCGCTTTTAGACTGCATGCAATCGATTAATTCCCAACATTAATCGATTAACATAGTTATTTTTTCTATTTTTTTTTTCAAAAACAACATGCATGCAATTAATTGACATAGGTCAAATTTCCAAAAGTTCCCAATTTTCACACATGATCTTCATCTCTCTTATTCACTATCCCTTATACATCATCCCAATTTTTATTGCCACATTCAATTACCCCATAACATGAATTAAATAGTACACAATAATATCACCACAATCAAACATATTACAATGCATATATCAGTCATGGATCATGGCAATTGGACACCCCAAATCAGTCATCACTTTAATAAATTATTACTCATTTTCAAAGATTCAAATATCCAACAATGTACGAAAATCATATATTCATAAACAAAATAATTCACACATGAATTCAGTCACAACAATTACATAATCAACATAATCAATCAACAATTTTTCATATTGTAACACAACAACAACATATCAAAACAAAATTTACACAATCCATAATAAGAGTAAGGGTCCCTCTTCTCTACCCTTTCATGCTAAACACTCATATAGAAGTCCTTTCCCCCTTACCTTAGGGTCCTAGATGAATTTTTGAATTAATTAAGGTTTATGAATAGAGATCTCCCTCCTTCAAGCCCAAGCCTTGTTCTTGCTTCTTCTCTAAAAAAATTATCTTCAATATATATTTAATTAAAATCACACCACATACTAATTAATTAAATAAAATATAAAATATTTGATTAAATACATTAATTAAATTTCGAGGTGTTACATATACCATGCGTCATATGATGTATTTTGAGTATCTTCGACATGTATATAAATGATGTCGTTAGGCACTTATGTTGTATTAGTACCAATTAACACTTTTATGATATTAGATTTATATTATACGGGGTGTTACACATAAATTAAATTGGTTGCAAAGGGTTTTTCAAGGTCAAAGAGAACCCAGATGGCATAATCAACAAGTACAAGGAAATGCATGTAACAAAAGGGTTTCATCAACAACAAGGGTTTGATTTCCAAGAGACCTTTTCTCTTCTAGTCAAGCCTACCACTATCAGGGTGATCATGATTTGATCTTAAAACTTCATAACGAGTTTTCTCTCAAGAAACTTGGCAAACCAAAGTATTTTTTTGGGATTTAAGTACACGATCAGCCCAATGAGGGCTATAGTTCTCACTCAAACCAAGTATATAAAATACTTGTTAGCCAAGGAAAACCTGATTGGTGGCAATGGATGCAACACACCAATGTTAAGCCATTACAAACTGAGTAAGCATGACACTGATGTCCTACATGATCCTTCTCTTTACAGGTTAAATGTTGGAGCCCTAAATATGTGACCTTGACAAGACTCGATATAGCCTTTTATGTCAATTAAGCTTGTCAATTCATGGCTCAACCCTTGTAACCATATTGGAATGCAATTAAATGAATTCTACAATACCTCAAAGAACAACACATCAGGGTTTGCTTCTCAGCCGAGTTAATCATTTACATAAATTCTATCTTAGAGCATATAATGATTTGGATTGGGCCAATGATTCAGATGATAGAAGGTTCACATCAGGTTCATGTGTGTATTTTGGTATTAATCTAATCTCATGGAGCTCGAAGAAATAGTCATTGGTTGCTCACTCGAGCATTGAAGTAGAATATCGTGCATTGTCTCACACTACATATGAATTATTGTGGCTAGAGTCACTTCTAACTGAGCTACATGTCAAGCATCTTGCTTCAACCCTTCTTTGCAACAACATCAGTGCAGTTATGATGTCACATAATCCAGTTCTTCATGCAAGAGTCAAACACATTGAATTGGACATACAGTCTGTTAGAGAAAGGGTTGCAGTCAACAGACTGAAAGTTCAACATATTCTTAAGGCTGCACAAATTTCTGATGCCCTCACAAAGCCCCTCTCCAACCTCATCTTAAACTTTAGACTCAAGCTTAAGGTTGCTTCTTCTCACCAACCATGAACTTTTGTGTGCGTGTGTGTTTGGAGGGGGGAGTAGGTAAGCTCTTAAAGTAGTTATGGTAGTTAGAAGTAGTTAGGATAGTTAGTTAGAATAACTAAGTAACTCTTAGATTGTGTGACTAACTACCAAAGCTTGCATGGCTTGTATATATGGCAAGAAAACTCTCATACAAAATAATAAACTATTCCTAATAATCACAAAAAGATCTTGTATTAGTTCTCTCTCCATGCATCAAAGTTCATTCATTACTGTTCACCCATGGTTTAAATAGGGATAATAATATTCAAGATGTTATATGTAATATCAGGTGCCTTGAATGAGTTGGGAAAGTTTCATATATTGTTGTGGACCATTTCAGCTAAGGTATAGTTTTGTAGTCAATGTTATTAGGCCAATCATAAATGCGGTTGATCATGTATCTAACCACTTAGAAAATTTTACCCCATACCCCTACAATTATACCCATACCCCTACAATTTTGCAAATATTTCAACTTTAACCATTGAATTTTTATTTATTTTTTTCTTTTTTACTGCGCAGTTAAATGAGTCAAAACGAATATTTGGAAGTACATGAAGAGAATCGGATAACTACAAGTAAAGAAATCCGGTTGGTATTATTATCAAACCGGAAAACTTGATTGTTATACATCCGATGTGTTAATTTTACTTAACCGGATAACTTGTTTACAAGTTATCCGGTTTTATTATGAATGTCCGAAGATCTCCGGATAACTTGTATGTAATTTATCCGGTTTGAATTATTTATTGTTCCGGAAACCTTATGTTGAAGTATTCCGGTTCATTAACTTTCTATACCGGATAAATTTCACATAAGAGTTCCGGAACATGTTTTTTTTTAATTCATTTTATTTTATTTTTTTAATTTTTTTAATTTTATTTTTGTTACTTCTGTTAGGAGACATGGATATTTATTTAATGATATGCGACAAAAACCAGACATTTGTAGATACGGCGGAGATATTTTTTACTACAGAAAAATTTGCTACACGAGAAGAGGCGATTAGGTGGATTAGGGAGGTTGGAATCAGAAATAGAGTCACTGTTATAATAACTCGTTTGGACATCAAAACTAGCAAGAGAGGAAGAAGTGACAAAGTCATATTTGGTTGTGATAGAGGTGGAAAATACAAAGAAGGAGATAGTGAAACACAAAGTGCTACCAAGAAATGTGGTTGTCCATTCAAAGTTAGGTCAACACCTTCTAAATATGGCTCTGGTTGGAATATTAACGTAAAATATGGACTTCACGACCATGGTTTACCTGATAGATTTGAAGGTCATGCGTTTGTAAGTCAACTTAATGCTGATGACCAACAACATATTGCTGATTTGTCAAAACGTCATGTTCCCCCAAGACACATATTGTTGTCATTGCAAGAACGAGATCCAGAGAATGTGACTAGAATAACTCAAATATATAAACATAAGAGTAAGATTCAGAAAGACATCAGGGGTCCTAGAACGGAAATGAAAAAGTTGTTTAAGTTGATATAAGACTCTGATTATGTTTATTGGAGTAGGAAAAAAGATGAGTCTGAAGTTGTGAGAGATATATTCTGGGCGCATCCAGAATCAGTGAAGTTGTTGAATATGTTTCCTATTGTGTTGATTATGGACAGTACTTACAAAACAAATAAGTACAGACAACCTTTGTTTGAAGTAGTTGGTATGACATCAATTGAGTTAACATTTGCTTTTGCATTTGCCTATATGGAATCTGAACAAACAGAGACTTTGGGTTGGGTATTAAATAAGTTGAAACAGTTGTTCACTAAGAAAGGGTTATGGCCACAAGTGATTTTAACGGATAGAGATATTTCTTTAATGAAAGCAATTGAAAAAGTATTTCCAATGACAATTTATATTCTTTGTCGATTTCACATCAACAAGAATGTGAATGCGAAGTGCAAGGATTTTGTTGTGGATGATATAAGAGAGTCGATAATATATGGCATGAACTTGTTAGGGCTAATGATGAGGTGGAGTACCATCAAAAGTTGCAATAACTTGAGCATGCACGTGTGGATTTTAGACCATTTTTTGATTATGTGATAGACTGAAACAGATGCTGGAGAACAGTTTAGGTGATATGTGCAAATGTTGGGAGGCTATGAATGGGAACATCAAAGTGCAATTGAGCAATATTAGAGCTTCATTTCAGAAGACTTTTTATGAAGTTGAGCATATGCACACTAGTCCATATTATGAAAATTTGTGTGGATCAGTATCTAGAGCAGCTTTGAGACACATTACTGAAGAGTGGCACAGGGTTGACATTGATTTTACAAACACCCAAATGTGTAGGTGTAGTCATAGAAAAATATATGGGTTACCTTGCCCTTGTGAGTTAGGAAGATACACATTGAGTGGTGAATCAATACCAATTGATGCTATTCATATACATTGGAGGAAGCTCAGCATGGAAGGTGAACAAGAGGTAGATATAGAGGATAGAGCAGAGGTGGACATGACCAATGAAATTTATGCATTATGGAAAAGATTCAGGTCATTAGGTGTAGTAGGAAAGAGAGCTCTAAAAAGTAGGGTGTGTGAAATTGCTTACCCCACTACAAAAAAGATGGTACCGCCGTCTGAAAAAATAAAGACCAAAGGAGGAGTGAAGAGAAAAGGGAAGAAACCTATGGGATATGATGTTTATCGTGATACTTCATATCATGAGTATGTTGATCAAGCACATATTAGTTCTCAAAAATGATCAAAGAGACCATGTTCACAGTTATCCCAAACGTCAAAGAAGAAACCATCTTATAGGTACATTGAACAATTTCCAGAACATATCAGACCATTTATTGATGACATTGTTGATGTTAAGGATGATGGAAATTGTGGGTTTAGAGTCATTGCATCATTGCATGGATATGGTGAGGATGATTGATCAATGGTTTATCGTGATTTGGATAATGAAATCATAGGTTCCCGAAATAGTCTCTATGAGAAGTTATTTGGAAGTGACTTAACAAAAGTGAGAGAATCCTTGTTGATATCATCTTTAGGTTCCCAGCCAGTAGATAAATGGATGACACTATCAGAAATGGGTTATGTGATAGCAAATCGGTATAACGTCATTCTTGTCTCATTAAGTGCTCTTAGTTTGAGTTACTTCCCTATGACGACTTCATATAATCCTAATGTGTCCATTTACGTCTTACTTATTAATTTTCTCAACAGGTAAAAATGAATGAAGGATTTACCTTGCCACCGGTCACAGTAGATTGGAAGAAGCATCGCACAGCAGATGCAACATATTGGATAATAGGATTTGCTGGACGGTTACAACATTGGCAACAACTTACACCTGTGGTCCCAAAACATGTTATTTTATGATTGTAATTTTATTTTTAATATTATGGATTGACGATTTACTTCATGTTATTTTTTTGGTTTGTGTTAACGATTGGCTTCATGTTATTTTTGGTTTGTATTGACTATGTTTTGTTTACAACATCGACCATAATATAAGACTGAATAATAATTGTCATACCCCAAATTTTGACCACTAAGATTTCCCATCATTGTGCAAATCATCATCACAATATGGATGAACCATCATGCCTCACCAAATGCCTCAAGGGTTGTTGAGCATTCACTACAATCAAAATTAGGGTTTTAAGCCCTCTCAGAGCCTTAGACAAAGGATCAATCAAGGAATGACATGATCTTCAACTTGTCTAACCTCTCAAACATCCACAATGGATCAAAAGGGACTCCCACTTCAAGGATTAAGCACAAGGTTGCTCCCTTCTAGGTGGATCAAGTATCAAGATCGCCAGTATCACCAAATTAGGGTTTTGGTCGACCAGGGCCTCTAGATGGGAAGTTTCATCTGGGCATAAGCCAAAGATCCAAAACACAACCTAATGTACTCCATGGAACCTCATGGACCCAAGCATCAAGTCAATTTGACCTTAGGGGATGCATACTTCAAAAATCAGGAATTAGGGTTTCTTGACCTAATTCACCCCTAAGTTGACTTTTTGGACAAATCAAGAGCCAAGACCTCAAGACATGATTTGAGGGTCTCTAATGAATTATATTGATCCATTTGGAACAATGGATTAATCCAAGAAGCTTGAGCAACAAGTCTCAATTTCATCTGCACCACAATTAGGGTTTCGCGAGGAAAGTCAACTGTAACTTTGACTTTTGACCAGGACATGCTCCCAAACCCTAGGACATGCCCCAATATACCCTATGACACCCATGGAACATGTCCATCAAGTTTTATTTAGGTCAAGGACATGATTTCCTGAAGAATTGCACAGTTTGGAATTCATCTGATAAAAAGTCAACTTTGACTTTTTGAGATTTTTCACCAAAATGGATTTTTAACCCTAAAATGATGTTAATGTATGATTTGAATCATCATTCATCAAGAAAAATCAAAGAATGTTGGATAACTTGTAAAAGGGGTAACCATAAAACTTAGAAATTTTTCTAAGTTATGGAAAAAGTACCACTAATACACTAACTTTGGAGGATCATAACTCCTAAACCACATGGCCATTTTTTCTCATCCAAAGATGGATTTGTAGCCCTCATTACCCTCTACAAAAACTTTAACTAGACCTAAGTCCAATTCATTAAGGATTTTGAGTTATGGAGTGATCAAAATCAAGAAATCACACTTTGTTCCAACACTTAGTGAAAATTTCACTAAGTCAGATTTTGCTTCACTTTTTGCCAAATGTAGAGAGATTTTTCACTTAGAATCAAAAGAGATCAAAACCAAACTTGTTCAAACAGTTGTTGTATCATGTAAGGGCTTTCCAAAATGGCCAAGAACATTGCCAAATTCAACTTACACCATGAGATATGACATTGTCAAGTTGCCTTGCTGAAATCTGTCAAAGGCAAGGCAGAATTTGCAACTTTGCTCGATTTGCCAAAATCAACCAAATTCAAATGCTCTTATCCCCTTGGACACATCTGAGGATTGAATCTAAAGGGGACAATCACTGAGCCAAGCCTCCAAAGTCCATGGAACAAGAAATAACATGTTGAACCTAGAATGGCCAAAATAGGGATAAGACTCCAAATTTGGATTGGAGCATTCAATGGAAGCATCAAGGTGGAATGGACTGAGCCATTCTCATCTGAAATCAGTCAAGACTTATCCAAGACCAAGGGAACCAAAGCTCTGTGCCCTAACCTCTAGTCAATGGCTAAAGGAGACTTGGATTTTCATTTGCCAACATTGGCCAAACCTACTTACCAGCTGCCATTCACTATTTCTTGCAAAACAAACTTGCTCTACTATAACTAGAGCTCAATTGTGATCAGTTTGAGTACACCAAAGCCATCTAACAGATGCTTTCCTCAAAATCTCTTTCTCTTGGCAAAAATGCCTTTCTTAGGAAGGTAGCTATCGGGTTTTGAGTTTGAGAGCAATTTCAATCAAACCAATCACTCACACACCTCACATACATCACATATGAGCTGATCAAACACTTAGATCACTTCTGAAACACCAATTTCACAAAATCACCAGCTGGTTGCTCAAATTTTCAATCAAGTTGGAGCTGAGGTACCACAAATTGATCCAGCCAATTTCAATCAAGTCCAAGCATTCAAACACACTCCATAGGGTGTAGGGAAGCTGTTCAGATCATCACCACTCATCTGTAACACCTCCAAATTAAAAATCACATTGCACTTGCTGTCACGGCTTAGAGGTAAGCATATACTTGGTCATCTCTCAATCTATGCATATTTCCTCGCACAATAATTTGGCCATATGTTCATAATCATGCATGGAATATTTTCCCTCAATTAATTGCATTGTTTGAATCGTGTATCAAAAATCCTAGCCTTCATGCAGAAATTAGGGTTCTTGAGGATTTTTCATGATTTCTTGTTATATGTTTAATTTAAATGAAATTAAGTGTTATAGACATGATCGTGAGGTTGAGACGAGCATAATGATATGTGGATTGCATGATATAATCAAGTATTCAGTGAGATTGAGGAGAAAATGCAAATCAGCCAAACCCAGAACACGCGCGTGTTCTTGGTGTGTTCTTGGCGCCATTTTTGAATAATTCAAATATTTGAATTTTGTGATTTTATTTAATTGATTCAAAAATTAATTTCTCTCTGAGTTTTAATGGTTTTGAGTTGATTCTTTTTTTAATAATTCACAAAAATGTTAAAATATTTTATTTTATCAAAAAATCCCAAAAATATTATTTATTTCATATAATTGATATTTTTGCAAAGAATTAATATTTTAATTGTTTTTGACATATTAAATATTTTTTCTATATTGATTTTGCAACTTTTAATGCGTTATAATTATTTTGTAGGTCAATACTTAATTTTTGAAGCATTAATCCAAAATCACAATTTTGTTTTTCACATGTTAAACAATTTTGATCATTTTAATTGAATTTTTATTTAATTAAATACATTTTTGAAAACAAATTAGGGTTTTTGGATTAATTCAACCCTCATAAATCATTTTCAAAACTTTTTGGGCCTCTAATAGAGTGTAAGACCCAATCCTTTTTTTTTTGACCAAAACATTTTGGGCCTCAGTGTATTGTATAAGTCCCGATACCGTCAAAAACCAACGGCGCGATCGTCGCCTTTTGAAAAATAACCTTGGGTCTCTCCTCGAGCTATAAGATCCATTTAACACTTTTGGGCCTCTCCTTGAGCTATAAGACCCATTCAAAAGTACTTTGGGCCTCTAATAGAGTGTAAGACCCAACCCCCTTTTAACCAAAACCTTTTGGGTCTCACTTATTGTATAAGTCCCTCCGCGTTAAAAGAAAACCTCGGTGTGATCGCCATTTTTTAAACGAAAAATCAATTGGGCCTACCCTCGTGTTATAAGACCCAACTATTTTTTTAAACCCTTTGGGCCTCTTGAGAGAGTGTAAGACCCATCCCTTTGTACAGAAAAACATTTTGGGCCTCAGTCACTTGTATAAGTCCCTCTGTACAAATTCAACAGTGCGCTCACTGATAAAACCCTGGGCCTCTCCTTGAGCTGTAAGCCCCAAAACTTTCTGTTTCAAAGTACTTTCTCCTTTGATTTTAAATATACTGTTGTTTGCAATCTTTCTTTGTTGAACAACTAACCAAACATCATGGAAGCTCTACAACCTAGTAAGTGGTTATCGCTTTCATTTACCGCTTTCATATACATATAAACTGTATTGTGGGGCTATTCTCGGTGAATAGAATTGCCTTGAATTTCTCGGGGTTTGGGGACCCATCGGCTTCTTAAAGGCATCAGCCTCCTCTTGGGCATCGTACAAGGACCCACAGGCTTCCTAAAAGCAACCTCGCCTCCTCTTGGGCTTAGTACAAGGACCCTACGGCTTTTTAGAAGTATTCACAGCCTCCTCTTAGGCTTCGTATAATGATCTCTTCCTCCGGGAATGATAGCCTCCTCTTGGGCTTAGTACAAGGACTCGTCGGCTTCTTAAAAGTTTCCAGCCTCCTCTTGGGCTTCGTACAAATTGTCCCGATGACCTCCTAGAGGTATAGGAACAGTGCTTAGTCATCTGCATAGAACAGTGCTTTTATAGAGTCTACTACTGTTTCTCAAAGCATAGTACGAAATATAAAACTCTAGACTTGGACGGTCTAATCTCCTTGAGTCTCAAAGACATTCTCAAGTGACCCCTTCGTTAAATAGGAAGGAAACCCGTAGACTCAGATAGTCTCAATACCCTTCGGACTTCCCGCTTCCTTAAAGAGAAGGAAATAACCCGGATCCTTGAATCAAATCCTTAAGTACAGTGTTGCTCATATAAGAACTGATTTTCTCTTTCAAAATCAGTATACTGGACCTGTCACTCAACTGAAACAGTCACCATAGCCTCCTCTTGGGATTTGTACAATGATCCTCCCCAGCGGAGTCAAACAACATTCAGCCTCTCTCTCGGGCTTTGTACGAGACACATAAGAGACTCCCTCGTTGAGTCAATCACCCTTTGGCCTCCATCTCGGGCTTTGTACGAGATACAAAAACTCTCTTGTTGACTCAAATAGCCTCCATCTCAGGCTTTATACGAGATACCAAAAGATTCCCTCGTTGAGTCAAAACCTTTTAGCCTCTCTCTCGGGCTTTGTATGAGACACATAACAGCCTCCTCTTAGGCTTTGTATAAGAAAATCACTGGTTAATCCAATTAACCTTTTAGCATCAAAACTGTGCCTCGTTCACAGTATACAAACATCAAACAACTCCCTTCATCTAATCGCTGTAAGCGGCAAGCCTCTGGATCATCTATATCCATGCCACTATCCCTCTTTTAGCATGAGAAACTCCTAAAGAAAGATAGCATTGCTCTACACTGAGTTAAAGTCTTCCCCTTCAGGTTAAAACCCCCTATAAAGGAAATTATGGCATTGCTAGGATCCGCGTATCCCGGTTAAAGTAATTCTCCTTTATAAACAGTTGTGACATACAACTCTCTCTTTAGAGATGACAAATTCTCTCTAAAGTCAAAACCATTTAGCTTCATATCTTGGGCTTTGAACAAGATACAAATAGACCTTTCAGCTTCATATCTTGGGCTTTGAACAAGATACAAACTACCTTTCGCTTCACATCTTGGGCTTTGAACAAGACACCAAAAACAATCACTTCCTCCCATTCGAACTACGAACGCTCTGATTTCCCTGTTTCGGTAAACGGGAATACGTAGGCATAAGATTGAAAGAAAAATCTTAGCGAGCACACTAAACAAAAACCCAAAATCCCATATCAAAAGCAGTAATTCAAAAAGCATCAGTCCTAACATCCTAATCCTTGTTCCCCGCCAGAAACCTTCTGTAAAGTCCAAGAAAGAAACCAGTATTGGCGAAAATACAAATAACCAGTACAAAGGCCCCCCCCCCCACAATGATAGCATCCGTAACCTAACAGACCGCTGTTTAAACTCAGTATGCAAAGCAGGGTTAATTGGAGACATCTATTTCCCTTCCTTTATCAGCATCAATAGGATAAAAAATGAATCGACCTGTAGTTTTAAGCTCAACCGCAGAAGGCGACCAGCGCTTAAGAACCGCGTCCAAAATCGCTCGCTATAAAAAAAATGGCGCCCACCGTGGGGCCTCTTTCTTTTTCCTTCTTCCTTTTCATCTCCTGTGTGAATACCACAGATTGGGGCCTCCACCGGGGAACCCATTTTTTGTCAGGAACTTAGGATTTTTAGCTTCATAGGTCTAGGATGATTAGGACAAATATATATATACTGCTTTTCCTAATTGCTATACATGTTTATTTTTCTGCTAATGGGAATGCGGGTGATACCGTATGTGGAAAGAATGAGTATACACCTAAGATAAGTGATGGCGATGGGGTCGACCATCAACCTCAGTGGAGGCTGACCAACGCAACCCATTCTCTCACCTAGACAATGGGCCTGTTGTTAAGTCTGAGAAGCTGAGGAGCCAAACCCTTTCGTAGTGCGGAAACTATCGGAAATAGTTGTTACGCGATACTACCCTCATTTGAGGCTGGTGATCTATTCTCGGTGAATGACACTTACTCTAAGATTGCATTACAACTCGCTGGCGATCCGTTTGTTGTTTTGCTTTCCTGGGAGGAGCTGATGATAATAAGTACAGGTACAAAAATCACCCTAGTATAAACCTTTGGGGATGGGTAGAGCCTTGACTTCATGACAACGACCCTTTGACCCTATGTTTTTTCTATGTTTTTGTGTGCTGCATTCACGCATTCATTTAATAAAACATTAAAACACTCAAAAAAATCTTCTCTTCTAGTCTCTCTGTTCTTTCAAAATAAACTAAGACTATGATTGCAAATATCAGAGAAAAGGATTACGCTAATGGATTTCGGTAGAAGGAGAACTCACCAATATACCTTCAAGGTTCCAAAACTAGAGGATTTGAGAAGGTTAGCGAGGATGATCACTAACCCAGAGGCTTTCAGAGCCAAGCACGGAGGTTTACTACCACTGTTAAGAATCCATGTGATTGAGGGAATCATGGATGCGCTCATTCAGTTTTATGATCCGGTTTATCACTGTTTCACATTCCCGGATTACCAGCTCGCACCAATGTTGGAGGAGTATTCTCATTTGATTGATCAACACATTACAGATCGAGCTCCATTTTCTGGACTGGAAGAAATTCCAAAGAATCAGACCATTGCGAGAGCAATTCATTTGGACGAGTCTGAGGTCAGGACTCACCTAACCGCTAAGGGTGGCATCCAAGGTTTGCCAGCCCAGTTCTTGACAAAGAAAGCCCTGTATTTTGCCAGTATAGGAAACGTGACTGCTTTTGAAAGCATCTTTGTCTTGCTCACCTACGGGTTATTTTTGTTTCCTAACATCAATAACTTCGTCGATATTAACTCCATTAAGGTTTTTCTCATTGGAAGTCCTGTGCCGACTTTGCTCGCAGATGCGTATCATTCTATACACCTGGGAAATTTGTACAGCGGAGGGGAGATCACATGCTGTGTACCTATGCTTTACAAATGGTTTATCTCTCACTTGCCCAAGTCTGCTGCTTTTTGGGATTTCAAGAGTGCCTTACGTTGGTCGCAGAAGATCATGTCTCTTACCAACTCTGATATAGATTGGTGTAATAGGATTTATGAGGGAATCAGGACCATTGACCGTTGTGGAAACTTCCCCAACGTACCCCTCATAGGAACTAAAGGAGGAATCAACTACCATCCGGTATTGGTTCGCCGTCAATTTGGATACCCGATGAGACACATCCCACTGGGTGTTCATCTGGATGGTCTTTTCTTCAAAGAAGGAGAAAATGACAGAGCACTGAAGATGGAAATAGTGCACGCTTGGAAGCATGTTCATACGAAAGGACGAGAGTCTCTGGGAAAACCAGAATGTGTCTCGGTGGAGCCTTACCTCCATTGGGTACAAACTAGAGCTCTCAAGCTAAAGATGCCTTATCCTCGTTACGGGATTCTTCCGCCGAGGGAATCTGTCATGTACTTCATGACGGAAACTGAAAAGCTTCAGGTTACTCTCAACAAAATTCAAAAGGAGAGAAGGTCTTGGAAGAACAAGTACCGCACCCTCGACATAGAGTGCATCAAAATACAACAATTACTGAAAGAAAAAGATGCTCTGATTGAAATTTTGGAGCAACATGCTGTAGATAATCAAGATGACCAAAGGAATTTGCTCGCTCCTTTCACCTGGCAAAGGAATGACAACCCGACAACGGCCCAAGAGCCCCGGTCAAAGAAAAGGAAGATACCAGAATCAGCACCTGATTTCTCTTCAGAGAGGACTCAGGACCCATTAGATTAGGTTTCTGTTTCTGCACCTTGTAATTTACTGTATTTCCACTTCTGTAATCTTTTGAATTTCAATAAAAAGGGGTTTCCCTACCGTTTGATATTTGCAATCTAATTGTCGAAGTTTATTTTGATTAAACCAAAAGAACAATTAATATAATCATTGCATTCATCATTCTCACATCGCGTATTCTTCTTACCTACAAATCTCACATTTGTGTCTCGATTCTAGAGTCAAACTGTCTCATTCGTATAATACTCGGGCCAATCGTCAGAAAAGGATGGATGATCTTGAGGAAGAAAATAGAGAGTTAAAAGAAGAGATCGACGCTCTGAGAGAGGATATGAGAAAGCTTCGTAACGACATGCAAGCCATGGCAGAAGCTCAGCTACAACGAACTGTGATCTCAGAGATCACCTCAATGCCCATAGTGGAGAGGTATGATCCTAGGTATCAGATACCGAAAGATCGTCCTTGGGGCATGCCTGTTAACTATATCCCGGAAGGATATGTTCCGCCGATCACTAAAGATCAGGGAATCACAACAGAAGCTGCTGGGCCTGAAGGTTACAAGCTTCGGGAAAGCGAAGATGCCAGGGGCATACTAAAGACTCCTGAAGGTTACAAACTTCGGGAGACGCCAAGACTCACTGCCGTAGTCACGGTACCACCCCCTGTGGTGCACACTGTCCCGGAAGGACAGATTCCACCAACACCTTCTGGTAAGAAGGAAACTATGTTTGACATAATGGATGAATTCCAGGAACAGTTCTTGGAAATGCAGAAGGAACTGCAGGCCATTCGAGGTCAGTATTTATTTGGAAAGGACGCCGCAGATCTCTGCTTGGTCCCAAATGTGAAAGTCCCGCACAAGTTCCAAGTGCCCGACTTTGAAAAATATAAGGGTAACTCTTGCCCTCAAAGCCATCTGGTGATGTACGCTCGGCGGATGTCAGCCCAGACGGAGAATCAGGACCTACTGATTCACTACTTTCAGGATAGTTTAACCGGTGCCGCACTCAAATGGTACATGGGTTTAAACCATACTACGATCAACACATTCAGAGATCTTGGTACTGCCTTCGTCCAACAATACAAATACAATTTGGACATGGTACCCGACAGAGATCAACTCAGATCGATGTCGCAAAAGGACAATGAAACCTTTAAGGAGTACGCTCAAAGGTGGCGTGAAATTGCCGCTCAAATTTGTCCACCTCTTGAGGAAAAAGAGATGACAAATATCTTCTTAAAGACCTTAAGCTCATTTTACTATGACCGAATGGTTGCCAGTGCGCCTGGTGATTTCACCGAAATGGTCGGCATGGGCGTACGTCTTGAGGAAGCCATCCGAGAAGGACGTTTGGTAAAAGACCTTGGATCGACGAGCGGTACTAAAAAATACGGTAGTGCTCTCCCTAAGAAAAATGAGCAAGATATTGGGAATATCTCTCTCGGAAAGCAAAGACGACGTTATCAACCGGTAGCAGCTGTGACTCCTGCTATCAACCCTGCGTCTATTCCTACGTATCAACCTCAGATTGCGCAGAGCCAACCTGACCAGCAAAGGACATAACAGCCTCTTCAGCAGGCTCGTCCTCCAAATAACAACAACCGTGCAACACGGCCGCCAGGATTTGATCCTATACCCGTAACGTATGCAGAACTGTTTCCATTACTATTGGCTAAGGGGCACATTCAGACTAAATCTCCTCTTACAGTACCGGAAAATCCGCCTTTTTGGTTTAAGGTGGATCAAACTTGCCCTTATCATCAAGGAAGTCTAGGGCATAACATAGAGACTTGTCACAATTTCAAGTCTGACGTGCAAAAGCTTGTTAGGAGCGGGGTCTTATCTTTCAAAGATACGAATCCGAATGTTCTCACGAACCCGCTGCCTCAACATAAGAAGGCTGCAGTCAATCTGATTGAGAAAGAGACTAACAATGTCTATCAAATTCATGATGTACTCTTATTGAGGACCAATCTGGTCAAGATGCATTGTAGACAGAGTGGATATGGCCATGTGCCACCACACAACTATGACAGTTGTAGTGTCTGTTCGGAAAGTAACCAAGGGTGTTACCTTGTGAGAGCAGCTCTTCAGGGACAGGTCGATCGTGGAGAAATTCGTCCCTATTCGGGTTCTGGACCCATCAACTGGTCGCCGAACTACCGTGCCGAGCAAGTTGAGGATGTTGTCACGATCTCTGGTCATCACAGGACCAGGGATGTTTTCGCCATTATTCCTCTACTTGACGAATCTAAAGTTCCCAACCGGGAACGAATTGAGATTACTTATGATGGTCAAAAAAATCAGAAAGTTCCCATAGTCATCTATCTGTCGGGACCATTACCGTATGAATCAACTAAGGCTATCCCAAACAAATACGGTGCAACAATAATTGAAAATGGAAAGGAAATTCCATTACCCTCTGTTGTGAACATTGCAGACATCAGTCGTGTAACACGGAGTGGTAGAATCTTCAACCGAGGAGTTGGGGAACTTAACAAGGAAAAGGAACTTCAGACAGAAGCTCCCGATACCCCAGTCGGTCAATCCAGTAATCCCGACCTTTCGAAAAATAATGATGAGATGCTGAAGCTCATCCAAAGGAGTGAATATAACATTGTTGATCAGCTATTACAAACTCCTTCAAAGATCTCGGTGTTATCACTGTTACTCAGTTTAGAAGCCCACAGGGAGGCTCTACAGAAAGTCTTGGAGCAAGCTTTTGTGGAACAGGATGTAACAATCAGACAGTTCGATAGCATTGTCTCTAACATCACTTCCTGCAACAATCTGGGATTTAGTGATGAAGAATTACCTGAAGAGGGTCGTCGTCATAACATGGCGCTCAATATCACAGTTAACTGCCAGGACGATGCTTTAGCCAGGGTACTGGTAGACACAGGGTCAGCCCTGAATGTTATGCCGAAGTCCACTTTGATGCAATTATCATTCAAAGGACCTCCGATGAGGGTTAGCGAGGTTGTCGTTAAAGCATTCGACGGATCCAGAAAAACAGTTATCGGTGAAGTTGATCTTCCCATAACTATCGGTCCTCACACTTTCCAAGTCACTTTCCAGGTCATGGACATCCGGGCAACATACAGTTGTTTATTAGGAAGACCTTGGATACACCAGGCTGGAGCGGTCACTTCGACCCTCCACCAAAAGCTAAAATTCATTCAGAACGATCAACTTATCACAGTCTGTGGGGAACAGGCCTTGCTTGTAAGCAACTTGTCATCATCTACTGGAATAGAACCCGAGGAGGTTATTGGAACTCAGTTTCAAGCATTGTCGGTAAGCAAGGACAGTCATTTCAAAGGAGGAACCTCGATTTCCTCATACAAAGATGCTATTAAAGCGGTCGAGAGTACCGATACAAACGGATGGGGACAACTTGTCATTCCTATTGACAATAAAACAAAGAAGGGTCTTGGTTTTTCTACAACCTGTACCCGGACAGTTTCCAACGATGAAAGTCTTCATCCCCTTCAAAACTTATTCCACAGTGGAGGTTTTCTTCACCCAGTGTCTCAGACAGTTCATGCTATCAATGAGGAAGATCCCTCTGACACAGATGAAGAATGGAAGTCCTACCTTAACAAGGACGGTTATATGTCTCAGGAAGAGGTGCCTATTTCTTTTTGCTTTCCTACAGAAAGTACGAGATTTATACCAAGATCAGATTTCGAAATGATCTACGGGGATTGTGATCCGGAAGGATGCCGCGCTCCGCCAAATTCATTAGAGGAAGACACTCCGATGAAAGATAATTTTGACTACACCTACTATGGCCCAATGTATGGTCTGCCAATGTGGCAACCTTACCCAGGAAACTTGGGGAAAGAAAGTCAGCCGAACAATGAAACTCAGCTGAGCGTCATTGAACGGAATACCTGTGTCCCCACCATGCCATGGGATCAACACTCAGGTCATTCAGAAACTACTCAGCATGAAGATGAATTCGCAACGTTTGCAGGACTTGAGTTCATCAACTATGCTTTTCCCGAGGTCAACGTCATTGAGAGAGATGACTCCTCCAGTTCTAAAGAAATTTGGGACACTCTGGGAGAAACAAGTGGAAAATTCGACTATATGGTCAAGTACACCGCTCCTGAAAGCTCTCGTATCAGGCTCGAGGATATTCAGGCAACTGGATGGGGAGATGTACCTGAGAGCACAAATGCTATGCAAAATGCAACAGAGGAATTCTCCTACGACAATTCTTCCTGGGAGACAGATTCCAATGATCCCGCTCCACCAGAAATCAGCGTCATTTCTGAAGACAAATCAAGGAAGGTGCCAGACTTTGTGATTCACCAAGGAGTTCGCCGCCGATGGGTTGCCGTCGAGGTTCCGAAGATTGTTCATCAGTCAAAGTAATTGCCATCTTTAACCTTTCACCCTGCCCAAGTGAAACGGATGTTTTGATAGGGCTCGCTTTCTGTAAATTTCCCTCTTCGCTTTGCCCAAAGCGACAGAGTTTTATTTTATAGGGCTGTAGTTTCAAGATTCGACTTGTTCATTAATAAAATAACGTCGTTCTGTAATTTCCGCATTAATTGCTGTTTTCTCTTTTTGCTTTTTCAAAGAAAATGGTAATCCTAAAAAACAAAACAAACAATAAAAACAAGCAGTAAAACAAATACACTGCACACACTTGCATTTTTTTTTCTACCTCTTCTAAACACGAATCATCACGTCATGCAGATTGCTTGTTTTAAACCCAGTTGAAACATACGATCTGATGCCTTCTCCCAACTTTGAGTTCCCGGTATTCGAGGCTGAAGAAGAAAATGACGACAAAATTCTAGAAGAGATCTCCCGATTACTCATACAAGAGGAAAGGTCCATTGAACCTCACAAAGAACCGTTGGAAACGGTAAACTTGGGTTCAGAGCAAGAGAGAAAAGAAATCAGGATCGGGGAACTGCTCAGTCCAACTGCCAGAGAGGGTTTGATAAAGCTTCTCAAAGAATTCCCTGATGTATTCGCTTGGTCCTATCAGGATATGCCAGGGTTGGATGCCAGCATCGTGGAACATCACTTACCGTTAAGATTGGAATGTCCGCCAGTAAAGCAAAGGTTGAGACGGACTCACCCGGACATGGCCATCAAAATCAAAGAGGAGGTACAGAAACAGATCGACGCAGGTTTCCTCGCTACAGCTGAATATCCTCAATGGTTAGCCAACATCGTACCCGTTCCCAAAAAGGACGGAAAGGTCAGAATGTGTGTTGATTACAGGGATCTGAACAAGGCAAGTCCAAAGGACGGCTTTCCTTTACCACACATTGACATGCTGGTAGATAGTACAGCAAAGTTCAAAGTTTTCTCCTTCATGGATGGATTCTCGGGCTATAACCAGATCAAAATGGCGCCGAAAGACATGGAGAAAACTTCATTCATTACCCCATGGGGTACCTTTTGTTACAAGGTAATGCCGTTCGGTTTGAAGAACGCCGGGGCAACCAATCAAAGGGCCATGACTACTCTGTTTCATGACATGATACATAAGGAAATCGAGGTATATGTCGATGATATGATTGCAAAATCAAAAACAGAGAGTGAGCACGTTGAACATCTGTCAAAATTATTCGAACGTTTGAGAAAATTCAAGCTCTCCTTGAATCCCAACAAGTGCACCTTCGGTGTCCGTTCAGGGAAACTACTAGGGTTCATCGTCAGCCAGAAAGGAATTGAGGTTGATCCTAACAAGGTCAAGGCCATTCAAGAAATGCCTTCTTCGAAAACTGAAAAACAAGTCAGAGGATTCTTGGGACGTTTAAACTACATCTCCAGATTCATATTCCTTATGACCGCCACATGTGCACCGATTTTCAAATTACTGAAAAAGAACCAGGATTGCATTTGGTCAGAAGATTGTCAAACTGCCTTCGACAGTATTAAGAAATATCTGTTGAATCCTCCGATTCTATCACTTCCAGTGGAAGGAAGACCACTGATCATTTACCTCACAGTCCTAGAGGACTCAATGGGATGTGTACTTGGCCAACAAGACGAAACTAAACGGAAAGATTCTGCCATTTACTATCTAAGCAAGAAATTCACCGACTGCGAGACTCGGTACACGATGCTTGAGAAAACTTGTTGCGCTTTGGCCTGGGCAGCCAAACGTCTTCACCAATACATGATTCATCATACTACTTGGTTGGTCTCCGAAATGGATCCAATCAAGTACGTATATGAAAAACCTGCTCTCACGGGAAGAATTGCCCGTTGGCAGATGCTGTTATCAGAATATGACATAGAGTACCACGCTCAGAAAGCCGTTAAGGGAAGTATTTTAGCCGATCATTTGGCTCATCAACCGATTGACGATCGAGAATCAATCGGGTTTGACATCCCAGACGAAGATGTCATGTATTTAAAAATGAAAGACTGCGATGAACCACTACCCAGTGAAGGGCCAGAACTAGGTTCCCAATGGGGACTTATTTTTGACGGAGCAGTTAATCATTACGGAAATGGAATTGGGACAATCATTGTTACCCCTCAGGGTACCCACATTCCTTTCACTGCTAGGCTTACGTTCAAATGTAGGAACAATGAGGCCAAATACGAAGCTTGTATCATGGGTCTCGAGGAAGCGATTGATTTAAGGATCAAAAACTTGGACGTATATGGTGGCTCAGCTTTGGTTATCAACCAGATAAACGGAGATTGGAACACATACCAATCAGGATTGATTCCTTATAAAGACTATGCAAGAAGGTTGTTACCTTTCTTCAACAGAATTGAGCTTCATCACATCCCTCGTGATGAGAATCACATGGCTGGCGCTTTAGCCACTATCTCTTCTATGATTAGTGTAGGTCAATGGAATGACATACCTAAGATCGACATAATGCGCCTTGAACGGCCCGCTTACATCTTCACGATTGAAGCAGTCATAGACGACAAACCTTGGTATCACGATATCAAATGCTTCCTTCAGAAACAAGAATACCCATCTGGGGCACTCAGAAAAGACAGGAAAACCCTTAGAAGATTGGCTGGAAACTTCTTCCTGAGTGGTGACACTCTCTATAAGAGAAATTTTGACATGGTCTTGCTCCGATACGTAGACAGACCAGAAGCAGACATGCTTATGAAAGAAATTCATGAAGGATCCTTTGGCACTCATGCCAACAGACACACAATGGCGAGAAAAATTCTTAGAGCAGGGTACTACTGGTTGACCATGGAATCTGGCTGCTATAAGTACATGAGGAGGTGTCACAAGTGTCAGATATACTCCGACAAAATTCATGTACCGCCATCACATCTCAAAGTTCTTTCTTCCCCGTGGCCTTTTTCCATATGGGGAATCGACATGATTGGCTTGATTGAACCCAAGGCTTCGAACGGACATCGGTTCATCCTGGTAGCCATTAATTACTTCACCAAGTGGGTCGAAGCAGCATCATACTCTAATGTAACCCGACAAGTGGTGGTCCGATTTATCAAAAACAATATCATCTGTCGTTATGGTGTTCCAAGCGAAATCATTACTGATAATGGATCTAACTTGAACAATAAGATGATGAAAGAGTTGTGCGCAGAGTTCAAGATTGAACATCATAACTCATCTCCCTACCGACCAAAGATGAACGGGGCGGTAGAAGCGGCTAACAAGAACATCAAGAAGATTGTTCAAAAGATGGTTGTGACCTACAAAGGCTGGCACGAGATGCTACCCTTTGCTCTTCATGGTTATCGCACATCTGTCCGTACTTCAACAGGGGCTACCCCTTTCTCTCTAGTGTATGGCATGGAGGCAGTTCTCCCCATGGAAGTAGAGATCCCATCAATCCGAGTATTGATGGAAGCTAAGCTCACCGAAGCTGAATGGTGTCAAAGTCGACACGACGAATTGAATCTGATCGAAGAAAAGAGAATAACGGCATTATGCCACGGTCAATTGTATCAACAGAGAATGAAGAGGGCGTTCGACAAAAAGGTCCGACCTCGTGTCTTCAGAAAAGGAGACCTCATGCTCAAGAAGATACAATCATTTCTCACTGATTCCCGGGGCAAGTGGACTCCGAATTATGATGGCCCATATGTGGTCACAAAAGCTTTCTCAGGCGGCGCCTTGAGACTTGCAACCATGGACGGAGAGGAATTTGCCTACCCCACGAATGTTGATGTAGTCAAGAAATACTTTGCCTAAACTAAAAAAAAAAACGTCTCGGTGGATTGAAAACCCGAAAGTGCGGTCCAGGCAAAAGTTAGAGACATATAAAAAAATCATCCCGATGGATTGGAAACATCATAGTACAATCCAGGAAAAAATTAGGGATAATGGCAAGTAACTATGTTCAACAGAGGCAAGTCCCTCAGCAGCATCAGTTACATCATCAGAGGAAGACTCCTGTTAAGGTCATCTTCGACAGAAGCTCAGGATGCCCTGAATTCAAAGTTGGTAGAAGGATAGTGGTCGTTATGTTTCAACGTAGCCCTTTTCCCAGTAAATTACCATTTTCAAACTTTGTATATACTCAATGGAATCACGCGTTTGGCTGATCTCCATCTTATCAATAAAATTTGAGCCTTGTGCTTTTGTTTGTAATTTTCATTTGTTTTAGCTTTACAGAATGACGTTGTTAACATGATTAACGATTCTTGAAATAAAACAAAAATGAATTTACTTGTTCAAACTTTTTCTGCTTTTAAAATAAAGATGGCAATTTCTTTTGACTGTTAAACATCGAAAGAACATCAATCGCGTCTCCAAAGGTGTTCGAACCTCAAAGTGCAGAATCAAAGTACTCCTTCTAAACCAGTACGCCTGAATGAAGGGATCAACTGTGTCAGAGACCTTGTTTCGTCTGACATCCACGGCAGAGTTCTTACCTCCTAAGCCCGATCAACGGTATTCCCCGCAGGGATTATCTCTCCTAAGCAAGGTGGAATTGCTATCTTGAACCAGCGATATCTCTATACGCCCCGCGATGGCCGAGTATCCAGTCATGTTCATCTTTTAGTTTGTGTGTCGCGTCAGTTTTGTCAGCATATACATCCATACATCATGCATTATTGATTTGCATTTACATTTCATATTGCATCGCTATCACTCTAGTCGGTCTTATCCCCTAGTGATAAAAGTCCTCTCAATCGAATTGTCAGTTCTTGCCTCGTCAGGAAACGCTGCGCTTCTAGTTTATTTTTGGAAGGAAGTTGGCCCTTAACCACTTTGATAACTTGAACCTCTGAAAGGCCAGAGAACCTTCAACAGATGTCACTCTTCGCCATTGAAGATGATATCCTTGCTTTCCCAGATTAAAGAAAATCCCCAGAGAAAGCCTCTTAAGCAAGGGTTCGGCAGTGCATCAGTATTTCTCCGAAAATCCGCTGATGAAAAGGTCATCGGCACCTCAAAATTGGACCCCATCATATGGCATTTCTCTGGGAAGATCCCGAGAAAAGTATGATGTAATACCCCCAAGTGGAAACAGTCTCTCAAGATACTCGCTTTCCCCCAGTAGAATCGACAAATGGCGTCTCCAACAAAGAAGTTTGTGCACCTCTACAACTCAGACGACTGGGTTCCCCAGCAAGTCTGACATCAAAACTTTTTCCACTCAAATGGCATCTCCCCAGGAAAATTCCGCGAGAAGTTTTAAGGAAAACCGCTACGAATAGCGTCCCTTGTCAGTAAAGTTTATTGACAAAAGAAACTAAGACCAGTTCCTTGGTAGGAAACCAGGATCGAGGGGAAGTTTACCTTTTCTAAGCATCATTGCTCAGTCAAAGAAGATGAATGCGCAAACTGCCATTCATAGCCATCAAAATTTCGGGTATTCTGATATTTAATCCTCTTGCACCCCGAATGCCCGAATACCTTTGTCATTCACACCTTCGGGTCCAAGAAGATTAAATAGGGGCATCTGTCATACACCAAATTTTTACCACTAAGATTTCCCATCATTGTGCAAATCATCATCACAATATGGATGAACCATCATGCCTCACCAAATGCCTCAAGGGTTGTTGAGCATTCACTACAATCAAAATTAGGGTTTTAAGCCCTCTCAGAGCCTTAGACAAAGGATCAATCAAGGAATGACATGATCTTCAACTTGTCTAACCTCTCAAACATCCACAGTGGATCAAAAGGGACTCCCACTTCAAGGATTAAGCACAAGGTTGCTCCCTTCTAGGTGGATCAAGTCTCAAGATCGCCAGGATCACCAAATTAGGGTTTTGGTCGACCAGGGCCTCTATATGGGAAGTTTCATCTGGGCATAAGCCAAAGATCCAAAATACAACCTAATGTACTCCATGGAACCTCATGGACCCAAGCATCAAGTCAATTTGACCTCAGGGGATGCATACTTCAAAAATCAGGAATTAGGGTTTCTTGACCTAATTCACCCCTCAAGACATGATTTCAGGGTCTCTAATGAACTATATTGATCCATTTGGAACAATGGATTAATCCAAGAAGCTTGAGCAACAAGTCTCAATTTCATCTGCACCACAATTAGGGTTTCGCGAGGAAAGTCAACTATAACTTTGACTTTTGACCAGGACATGCTCCCAAACCCTAGGACATGCCCCAATATACCCTATGACACCCATGGAACATGTCCATCAAGTTTTATTTAGGTCAAGGACATGATTTCCTGAAGAATTGCACAGTTTGGAATTCATCTGATAAAAAGTCAACTGTGCACAAAAGTCAACTTTGACTTTTTGAGATTTTTCACCAAAATGGATTTTTAACCCTAAAATGATGTTAATGTATGATTTGAATCATCATTCATCAAGAAAAATCAAAGAATGTTGGATAACTTGTAAAAGGGGTAACCATAAAACTTAGAAATTTTTCTAAGTTATGGAAAAAGTACCACTAATACACTAACTTTGGAGGATCATAACTCCTAAACCACATGGCCATTTTTTCTCATCCAAAGATGGATTTGTAGCCCTCATTACCCTCTACAAAAACTTCAACTAGACCTAAGTCCAATTCATTAAGGATTTCGAGTTATGGAGTGATCAAAATCAAGAAATCACACTTTGTTCCAACACTTAGTGAAAATTTCACTAAGTCAGATTTTGCTTCACTTTTTGCCAAATGTAGAGGGATTTTTCACTTGGAATCAAAAGAGATCAAAACCAAACTTGTTCAAACAGTTGTTGTATCATGTAAGGGCTTTCCAAAATGGCCAAGAACATTGCCAAATTCAACTTACACCATGAGATATGACATTGTCAAGTTGCCTTGCTGAAATCTGTCAAAGGCAAGGCAGAATTTGCAACTTTGCTCGATTTGCCAAAATCAACCAAATTCAAATGCTCCTATCCACTTGGACACATCTGAGGATTGAATCTAAAGGGGACAATCACTGAGCCAAGCCTCCAAAGTCCATGGAACAAGAAATAGCATGTTGAACCTAGAATGGCTAAAATAGGGACAAGACTCCAAATTTGGATTGGAGCATTCAATGGAAGCATCAAGGTGGCATGGGCTGAGTCATTCTCATCTGAAATCAGTCAAGACTTATCCAAGACCAAGGGAACCAAAGCTTTGTGCCTTAACCTCTAGTCAATGGCTAGAGGAGACTTGGATTTTCATTTGCCAACATTGGCCAAACCTACTTACCAGCTGCCATTCACTATTCCTTGCAAAAAAAACTTGCTCTACTATAAATAGAGCTCAATTGTGATCAGTTTGAGTACACCAAAGCCATCTATCAGATGCTTTCCTCAAAATCTCTTTCTCTTGGCAAAAATGCCTTTCTTAGCAAGGTAGCTATCGGGTTTTGAGTTTGAGAGCAATTCCAATCAAACCAATCACTCACACACCTCACATACATCACATATGAGCTGATCAAACACTTAGATCACTTCTAAAACACCAATTTCACAAAATCACCAGCTGGTTGCTCAAATTTTCAATCAAGTTGCAGCTAAGGTACCACAAATTGATCCAGCCAATTTCAATCAAGTCCAAGCATTCAAACACACTCCATAGGGTGTAGGGAAGCTATTCAGATCATCACCACTCATCTGTAACACCTCCAAATTAAAAATCACATTGCACTTGCTGTCACGGCTTAGAGGTAAGCATATACTTGGTCATCTCTCAATCTATGCATATTTCCTCGCACAATAATTTGGCCATATGTTCATAATCATGCATGGAATGTTTTCCCTCAATTAATTGCATTGTTTGAACCGTGTATCAAAAATCCTAGCCTTCATGCAGAAATTAGGGTTCTTGAGGATTTTTCATGATTTCTTGTTATATGTTTAATTTAAATGAAATTAAGTGTTATAGACATGATCGTGAGGTTGAGACAAGCATAATGATATGTGGATTGCATGATATAATCAAGTATTCAGTGAGATTGAGGAGAAAATGCAAATCAGCCAAACCCAGAACACGCGCGTGTTCTTGGTGTGTTCTTGGCGCCATTTTTGAATAATTCAAATATTTGAATTTTGTGATTTTATTTAATTGATTCAAAAATTAATTTCTCTCTGAGTTTTAATGGTTTTGAGTTGATTCTTTTTTTAATAATTCACAAAAATGTTAAAATATTTTATTTTATAAAAAAATCCCAAAAATATTTTATTTTAATTGTTTTTGACATATTAAATATTTTTTCCACATTGATTTTGCAACTTTTAATGCTTTATAATTATTTTCTAGGTCAATACTTAATTTTTGAAGCATTAATCCAAAATCACAATTTTGTTTTTCACATGTTAAACAATTTTGATCATTTTAATTGAATTTTTATTCAATTAAATACATTTTTGAAAACAAATTAGGGTTTTTGGATTAATTCAACCCTCATAAATCATTTTCAAAACTTTTTGGGCCTCTAATAGAGTGAAAGACCCAATCCTTTTTTTTGACCAAAACATTTTGGGCCTCAGTCTATTGTATAAGTCCCGATACCGTCAAAAACCAACGGCGCGATCGTCGCCTTTTGGAAAATAACCTTGGGTCTCTCCTCGAGCTATAAGACCCATTTAACACTTTTGGGCCTCTCCTTAAGCTATAAGACCCATTCAAAAGCACTTTGGGCCTCTAATAGAGTGTAAGACCCAACCCCCTTTTAACCAAAACCTTTGGGGCCTCACTTATTGTATAAGTCTCTCCGCGTTAAAAGAAAACCTCGGCGCAATCGCCATTTTTTAAACGAAAAATCAACTGGGCCTACCCTCGTGTTATAAGACCCAACTCTTTTTTTAAACCCTTTGGGCCTCTTGAGAGAGTGTAAGACCCATCCCTTTGTACAGAAAAACATTTTGGGCCTCCGTCACTTGTATAAGTCCCTCTGTACAAATTCAACATACGCTCACTGATAAAACCCTGGGCCTCTCCTTGAGCTGTAAGCCCCAAAACTTTCTTTTACAAAGCAATTTCTCCTTTGATTTTGAATATACTGTTGTTTTCAATCTTTCTTTGTTGAACAACTAACCAAACAGCATGGAAGCTCTACAACCGAGTAAGTGGTTATCGCTTTCATTTACCGCTTTCATATACATATAAACTGTATTGTGGGGCTGTTTCACTATAAGTCTTCTTTCATAAACTCATATCAAATGTGTAATAATAGTATAGATATTTAGAGTTTCCCCGGCAACTATGTCTAGAACTAGGTGACGCCGTTTCGTTTATTCATAGAAATAGACAACTAGGTCCCCAATAGGATCACCAGATACAGTCTTCTCTTCGGCTGTCCTCATTAGGAATTGTCAAGAAACTCTACTCTCAGAGATGAATGTATTCTCCATGAATGGAATCTTTGAGTTTCTTCCAAATTCTCGAACTTTCCTGACTTTGATCTATTCTCGGTGAGTAGCATTGCCTTGAATTTCTCGGGGTTTGGGGACCCATCGGCTTCTTAAAGGCATCGGCCTCCTCTTGGGCATCGTACAAGGACCCACAGGCTTCCTAAAAGCAACCTCGCCTCCTCTTGGGCTTAGTACAAGGACCCTACGGCTTCTTAGAAGTATTCACAACCTCCTCTTAGGCTTCGTATAATGATCTCTTCCTCCGGGATTGATAGCCTCCTCTTGGGCTTAGTACAAGGACCCGTCGGCTTCTTAAAAGTTTCCAACCTCCTCTTGGGCTTCGTACAAATTGTCCCGACGACCTCCTAGAGGTATAGGAACAGAACTTAGTCATCTGCATAGAACAGTCCTTTCATAGAGTCTACTACTGTTTCTCAAAGCATACTACAAAAGATAAAACTCTAGACTTGGACGGTCTAATCTCCTTGAGTCTCAAAGACATTCTCAAGTGACCTCTTCGTTAAATAGGAAGGAAACCCATAGACTCAGATAGTCTCAATACCCTTCGGACTTCCCGCTTCCTTAAAGAGAAGGAAATAACCCGGATCCTTGAATCAAATCCTTGAGTACAGTGTTGCTCATATAAGGACTGATTTTCTTTTTCAAAATCAGTATACTGGACCTGTCACTCAACTGAAACAGTCACCATAGCCTCCTCTTGGGCTTTGTACAATGATCCTCCCCAGCGGAGTCAAACAACGTTCAGCCTCTCTCTCGGGCTTTGTACGAGACACATAAGAGACTCCCTCGTTGAGTCAATCACCCTTTGGCCTCCATCTCGGGCTTTGTACGAGATACAAAAACTCTCTTGTTGAGTCAAATAGCCTCCATCTCGGGCTTTATACGAGATACCAAAAGATTCCCTCGTTGAGTCAAAACCTTTTAGCCTCTCTCTCGGGCTTTGTACGAGACACATAACAGCCTCCTCTTAGGCTTTGTATAAGAAAATCACTGGTTAATCCAATTAACCTTTTAGCATCAAAACTGTGCCTCGTTCACAGTACACAAACATCAAACAACTCCCTTCATCTAATCGCTGTAAGCGGCAAGCCTCTGGATCATCTTCATCCATGCCACTGTCCCTCTTTTAGCATGAGAAACTCCTAAAGAAAGATAGCATTACTCTACACTGAGTTAAAGTCTTCCCCTTCAGGTTAAAACCCCCTATAAAGGAAATTATGGCATTGCTAGGATCCGCGTATCCCGGTTAAAGTAATTCTCCTTTATAAACAGTTGTGACATACAACTCCCTCTTTAGAGATGACAAATTCTCTCTAAAGTCAAAACCCTTTAGCTTCATATCTTTGGCTTTGAACAAGATACAAATAGACCTTTCAGCTTCATATCTTGGGCTTTAAACAAGATACAAACTACCTTTCGCTTCACGTCTTGGGCTTTGAACAAGACACCAAAAACAATCACTTCCTCCCATAGAATAGGAGGAACTACGAACGCTCTGATTTCCCTGTTTCGGTAAACGGGAATACGTAGGCATAAGATTGAAAGAAAAATCTTAGCGAGCACACTAAACAAAAACCCAAAATCCCATATCAAAAGCAGTAATTTAAAAAGCATCAGTCCTAACATCCTAATCCTTGTTCCCCGCTAGAAACCTTCTGTAAAGTCCTAGAAAGAAACCAGTATTGGCGAAAATACAAATAACCAATACAAAGGCCCCCCCACAATGATAGCATCCGTAACCTAACAGACCGCTGTTTAAACTCAGTATGCAAAGCAGGGTTAATTGGAGACATCTATTTCCCTTCCTTTATCAGCTTCAATAGGATAAAAACTTAATCGACCTGTAGTTTTAAGCTCAACCGCAGAGAGCGACCAGCGCTTAAGAACCGCGTCCAAAATCGCTCGCTACTATACTACATCAATATAAATCATAATAAAGTTGTACATAAGGCTGACTAATATGATATAAGTCTGAATAATACTACATAAGTCTGAATATAAAATAATACATCAAGCATCATCGTCATCACTAACATAAGTTCCCGGTCCACCCCGAGGTACCAGTCCACCCTCAGCTATACGCAGTGCTCGAAAGACCTTATTAAAATCATCGTCATCTTCTTCCGCCTCGTGACGTTGCAGATAACGACGAAGCTCATGTGAAATATGTAACAACCTCGGATCTGACGGTCCAACATTAAACACAGGAACAAGGACCTCTCTAACCTCTCTGGCCGCCCCCCGAGGTGGTGGTACCAACAGAGGATGTGACACTTTGTAGTACTAATCTAAGTAATCGGCCACCGTATCATATGGAGTATTGGCAAACTCGGCCGAACAAATCACCTCCAAGACCCTCGTATGGTATATAACCTACTCAAAATACATATCAAGTGTGTCAAGATCAGGAGGCGGAGATGGTATGTACTGCCTGTATCCAAACTGACGCAAACATCTGTCAGGTAAATAAAGAACAGTTGTATCATACCATTTCAGGCCACCCCTGTACAAGCAAATATCATCAAATGGTCGATGTTGTCTGTGATCCTGAAATGATATCTGCAGGTGTCAATCCATCCAACACAGCCCTCACCTCATCAACCTTCTGCTTTTCTTGCTTGTACATCCACTTCATCGCCCTAGGAAGTGGACTACCAATACCAGCAATCTTCGAAAATCCACTCTTGCCAACAGTTGGAAAATACTCATGAATCCAACACTGTTACACAACATGAATATTATCAGTTAAAAGTATTATTAATATGCTAATACAACTCTAAATGAAATTAAAATAAAATATTTGTACCTGTAGTAATAAGGCATATCCCCCAAGCTATTTGCAACTGTAAAAGGAGGCATCTCCGAGATATCTGTAAAGTGTGACTAGTGCGTCTGCCCCCCAACAGTATCTACCACATATACAAGTCCTCAAATAGTGGTAAATACTTTGCGTTTACAAGAGTAAAGGTCTTATCGGTAAGAATAGTGAAGCCTAATAACAACAACATATATGCTCTAGCTACACAATCATATCTGCTCTTAGCTCGCTGATGGACAAATATCTTCTTCAACCAGTCCAGCCTATAATAGGGACCTCTGCAAACATGGATCTCTTCAACTGCCTCGGCCAGCGAAACACCCATCAGGCGAATAACCTGAGCAATAGCATCTGAGTCACTGAACCCTTCTTCAGGGTTACAGAATGCCCCCTACATGGTTATGCGGTAGGCAAAAATCATTGCCCAGCGTAATAGTCATCTCGCCAAACGACATATGGAAGAATGATGTTTCGGGGTGCCACCTCTCAACAAATGCAGATGACAAGTTCTGATTTATCCTCGATAAACTGGTTCTCTACAGAGAGGATAGACTGGAAGCAGATACCCACAACTTAATGCTGGTGGGAGACTATGCGAAACCCAGTCAATCAATTTGCTGCCATGTACAACAACCTTCATCTCTTTCTTCGGCGATCTCTCCTGAAAATAATTCATAATATATATCATCATACATAAATCATTAAAATTAGATTTTATTCAACGTTGAAATGGCATAGATTGACTTACTTCGCCGTCCCACAGATGACGAGTGAGTGGTTCTGATACCTCACCAAAAGTACATATCAGATGGTCCTCAGGGAAATGGTGGATGCAGTGAAATAGGAATAGAAACAAGTGCAGGTGCAACAATCTGGTCTTTCTCTCGATTCGACTACTGTAGAACTATCCTTCCATCATGGTATCGTCGATAAATGCGCTCATCGCATTCTCTAATGCGAGCCACTAAAAAAAATAAAAAACAAACTGGAAAACTACTGATGAAGATTTCCGTTGAAGACTTCAAAGAACCGGATAACATTACACCAAGTTATCCAGTGTGGAAATCATGAAAACCGGATAATATGTCACTAAGTTATCCGGTGTGGAAATCTGTGAACCGGATAACATGGCACCAAGTTATTCAGTGTGAAAATCATGTAAACTGGATCTTATGGCACCAAGTTATCCGGTGAAGAAAATATATAAACCAGATAATACGATGAGAAGTTATCCGGTGCTAAATAATTGAAAAAAATAAACCGGAAAACTCACTTGTTAGTTATCCGGTGAAGAAAGCAGCGAACCATAAGTCTTTTGTGTGAGTTTTCCGGAAGTAAAATTTGTTTTCAAACTTTTAACCGTTGCAGAGATGAAATGATTGAAAAAGTAAAAAAAATTGAAATTATTGATATTTATATATGGGTATTTTCGTCCAAAATTTTACTTCGTAGGAGTATGGGGATAAATGTAGGGGTATGAGATAAAATTTTCAACCACTTATCATACCTAAATGGTATGTATCTACTAAGTTAGTCCAATCAATTCGGAGGTTCTATTTTAATTTAAATATGGACCCAAATTTTAAAAAAATGTAATTGTAATAATTAAAAATGACACATCAAAAATATAATTATATATTAATTAAAAATAAATTTAATTATAATTATTTTGATTTTTCATAAATTTCATTTTTTATGTATTGAATTTTTAGCATAGTATTTTTTATTTACTGAATTTTCATCGTAGTATTTTTTTTATATCTATTAATAAAATAAATAAATAAACTTTTCAAAATTTGAGGCCTTGTTACTCATGCACACATGGCCCTAATGCCAAACTTTTTTGATTTTCTTGTTGTCATGTATCAAGTCTAGATAATTCCATCAAGCGATGCAACATAGATGAGGATATGAAGTAGGTGATGGCTTTGTCAACTCGATATCATATAAATTTGATTTTTCTAAGGCCAGATATATTAGGAGTGCAAACATTGTCCCAAGAAAGAATAACCATCTTCTTAGTATCTATCTTTCATATCGACACAAAGTGTATGATGCAAGTGTCCATCATGTTTAGTAGTGCTACAATTCAGACATTATTTTCAGGCTATAGAGCAACATGCCATAAATAACTGACTTTACCAATTGAATATTGTCCATCACTGGGAGAAGGTGACATTTCCAAGTGGTGTGTTTAGCAATTTTTTTTTTAATAAGCAACTGATTCATTCACTAAAAACGCGAGTACAAGGGGTACTCGAATCCCTTACATACGGACTGGAACGACAACATAGAGAATCACAACAGACAAGAAGATATCCAATTGGAAAATCTACTGTGAGTACTAAATTTAGAATCTACCATTAACCAGTCCTACATCTTGATTTGGATGTTCAACCAACCCAACTCAAAAATTGGCTTTGCACCTCTAAACAATATATCATTACGTAATAGCCACAAATTTCAAACAATCGCCAACTAACCGACACAAATTATACTACTAACCTAGTTGTTGTTCATATTCGAAAAAAAGAACGGAAATAAAGAAATTTCTTCTATTGTTAATCCTATATCAAAACCTATCCAATTGGACAAAGCTAACCAACACTTCCTGCTAAAAACACAATTGCTGAAAACGTGATTCCGAGATTTTGTTGCCGAAGAACATAAAAGACAAATCAGCTCCCTTTCGTATGAAATGATCCTCCTTTTGAAAAATTGTTCTCTGGTAGGAAGTCTATCAAAAATCCAACGTCAGCCAAATAATAACGCATTCGATGGGACTTTAATTTTCCAAACATAAATTGCAGCATTACGCTGCTCGCCTGAGATAGAACTAACATCATCATTTAATTTCAACACCGTATGGCCCGACTTGACAGTGTCAACCATCTGTGAACTCCTTCTCAAGAAATCTGTTGTCTACAACATTAATACTCTTGAAGTTCAGACCATCTAGAATCAGTCTGTGTGTACTGTTATCTTTAAAAAAAGCTTTCAAAATGATTCTTTACAGTTGATTTGACTTCCTTCACCCCCTCCCACCTTGTTCCTTCTCCTACCACCAAAGAAATATTGTTTCTTCTGTACCTTTCTTTCAAGGAGTTATGAAAGAAACAGGTAGTCCTATTACCGTCTTTTAACCATAATTGTCTAGATTTCATCCTTAGCATACTTTCCTTGAGATCCAAATTAATCCACATCTTGTCAATGCTTGTGTTCCTATCCTCTATCAACTTCTCAATAGTGCCCCCATGATTATCGACCAATAAAGAATCCAAAACGTTAAGATCATCCACTGCCTCCTCAACTTTTAAATCGATCCACCCGAATACTGATTTGTTCCACCACCTTAATCTACCCTTTAACATCTTCAATTTTTCACTCAACCTGAAATCTCCTCTTCCGTTAACATCCAATTTCATCCATTCTGATTTTAAGAAATCAATAAAATCTGCATGTTTGAACCAACAACTATTGAAACGGAAAGGTTTTGGTCCCCAATCAACGGAACACGCTTTTATCCAGATGGGACAGTGATCTGAAATGTCCCTCTTTCCAATCCACTGGGCCAAAATCTTCCAACTATCATTCAACTTCTCAGTCAACATAAATCTGTCTAATCTACTTATAGAAGAGCCACTACCACTAAACCACGTGAAACGCCTTCCTACACACGGCAAGTTAATAAGATTCATCTCATCTATGAAGTAACTGAAATCCTCCATTTCACTAACCATATTGCTCAGACCAATGCCCATTCTCTATTCTCTATTGGTTATAGCATTAAAGTCACCACCTAAACAACATTCCTCTGAACAACACCTACTCCTAATCTTGATAAGTTGATTCCACAATGATCTTCTACTAAAGGAATTGCAAGAGGCATAAATGTTGACAAGGTTATAACTCACTCCCCTCCAACAAACATTGATCCCTACAAAACCTCCCCCCTGAAACTATAATTGGGAGACCATAAATTTTTATTCCATATAATCACCATGCCACCTGAAGCTCCCAAAGAGTCGCTCGACGTCCACTCCACCTCCTTATTACCCCAAAACTCGAAAGCTAAACTACTATCAAAAGACTAAATCTTAGTTTCTTGAAGAAAGCAAAAATCGAACTTACCCGATTGAATTAAGAAGCTAATTCTCTTGCTCTTGCTCTTGCTACCACCTCCATTAATATTGAGAGATAGAATATTCATCGCAACTTGTTTAATTTCTCCTCCTTCTTAGCCTTTCCTTCTTTGTCTCTTCTTTCCATCTTCTCAATTTCTTCCACTGCCAAGTCTTCCTTGTTGTTGCCAGAAATTCCTAGTTTCATAATTATGTCCTTCACTACTCTGCTCACCTCTTGATCGAAATTCTTGCCCAGACGGTTGTTGCAGCAGTTTACATTTGAATCAGTCAAAGAATCGCAACAGAGAATGGATCCACCAGAGAATCTATCATCTCCATCCATGGTCTCCTCATTAGATTTTGAGTTTAAATTTTGTTTAGTGGCTCTCCTTGAATTGAGGCATACAAAATAAGAGGGATTAATAACACCTGGCCCGCCTAAATCTTTCACTATCTTGAGTTTCTTTCCTTTGGGCCTATACTTTCTAATACCCTCCCTCGCAAGCTCCATCAAAAGACATTGGGCCTAAATTGGAATTCCCCAACACTAAAGGCCCAACTACAAGTGATATAACATCTTCAGTCATTCGGGCCCCCCATGAAATCATTATAATCGATATCATCCAAACCCTTCTCTGATATATCCTGCAGAACCACCATCTCGAGACATGTGTCCTTGACAATCCTTTGTGAATTGTCTCTATCTGAACCGCTTCCCAATTCATCAATATCTTTTCTCAAAAGGTTGTCAGAGCGCTCCTTAAAACTGGGATCATCAGAATTAAACTTTTTGGATGGAGATCCCAATTTAGGCAAAAAAGATGAAACCTTGTTGCCCTTTTCCTTATACGTAGCGTTTAACACCTTACAACATAGGTTCTGAGTCAAAACCTCGTTGACTGTGTCATACCCCAAATTTTGACCACCAAGATTTCCCATCATTGTGTAAATCATCATCATAATACAGATGAACCATCATGCCTTATCAGTCTCCCCAAAGATGGGTGAGCATTCACTACAAACAAGAATTAGGGTTTTGAGCCATATCAGAGCACTTAGACCAAGGATCAATCAAGAATTGACATGATCTTCAACTTGTCTAAATTCTCCAACACCTATAAAGGATCAAGAGGACTCCCACATCAAGAACCAAGCACAAAGTTGCTACATTCCAAGTGGATTAAGCCTCAAGATCACCAGTGTCACCAACTTAGGGTTTTGGTCGACTAAGGCCTCCAGGTGGAATTTTTCCTCTGGACATGAGCCAATGCTTCAAAGCATAATCCAAGATACTCCATGGGACCTCATGGACCCAATCATCAATTCAATTTAACCTCAGGGAATGCATTTATCAAAAAAATCAGAAATTAGGGTTTCTTGACCTAATTCACCCCTAAGTTGACTTTTGGGACAAAACATGAGCCAAAAACTCAAGAAATGGTTTTATGGTCTACAATACACCATATTGATCCATTTGTAACAATGGATTGATCGAAAAAAGCTTGGTCTACAAAGTTCATTTTCATCTGGACCACAATTAGGGTTTTGAAGAAAAAGTCAACTGTACCATTGACTTTTGACCAAGACATGCTCCCAAACCTTGGGACATAATTCAATACACCCTATAACACCTATGAAATCCATCTATTAAGTTTTATTTAGGCCAAGGACTTGATTTTATAGAGGATCACGCAATTTGAATTTCATCTGATAAAAAGTCAAGTGTACAAAAAAGTCAAAGTTTGACTTTTTGATTTTTTGGTCAACCAAGGTTCCTTAACCCTAAAACAATGTTAATATGTGACTTGAATCATCATGCATCACGAAAAACCAAAGAAAATGAGTTAACTTGCAAAAGGGGTAACCATAAAAAAACTTAGAATTTTTCTAAGTTATGAGACAAAGTGGTTAGGGTACCAACTTCCAAGGATCATAACTTGAGATCCAACCAACCATTTTGGATGATCCAAAGATGGATTTGTAGCTCTCATGGCATACTTTAAAAGTGTCAACTACGCCTCATTTCAATTCCTCATGGATTTTAAGTTATGGAATGATCAAAATGGCTGAAAACATGAAATGTCACTTTTTCCAACACTTAGTGAAATTTTCACTAAGTCAGAATCTGTCTTGCTTTTTTTCAAAATGTAAGAGCATTTTTCACTTAGATCCAAAATGTTTCAAGACAAACTATGATCACACATATGTTGTATCATATGAGAGCTTTCCAAAATGACCAAGAACTCCATCAAACTCCACTTGAGCTAGGAGTTATGACAGCTGCAACATGCCTTGCTGCAAACTATCTTGGCAAGGCAGATTTGTGCACAAGGGCTCGATTTATCCAAATTGTGCAATAACAAGCATGGTTATCCATCTGCACACCTCAATGGGGAACAACCAAGGGACAAACACTGATTCATCAACCTCCAAAGTCCCAAAATCTACAAGTAGCCTGCCAAACCTAAAAAGGCTAAAGATACTTCAAGACTCCAATTTTATTTTGGAACATTTAATGGATGCTTAGAGGTGACATGTATCAGAGCAAGAATGAACACTTCAGTCAAGCCTTATCCTTGAATCAAAGAACCATATGCACGTGCTCTAATCTCAAGTCAATGGCTAGAGGAGACTTGAGATTCCATTTGATCACAATTGGCCACAGACATGTACCAATTGCCATTCCCTATTCCTTGCAAAACAAACTTGCTCTACTATAAATAGAGCTCAATTGTGATCAGTTTGAGTACACCAAAGCACACAAACTGATGCTTTCCTCAAAATTTCCTCTTTCACTCCAAATTTGCCTTCTAAAGCAGGTCACTATTAGGTTTTGAGTTTGAGAGCAATTCCAACCAAACCAATCACACACATACACACACACACACACACACCTCACATATAACATATATAAGTGATCCAAACTCTCACATAACATCTGGAACATCAGAATCACAAAATCACTAGCCATTTGTACAAGCTTTTGACAGATTTTCAGTTGAGGTGCCAAATCCAGTTCCAGCTCAATTCAATCCATTCCAAGCATTCAGACACACTCCATAGCACCTAGGGAAGTTGTCCACATCATTGGAACCAAGCTGTAACACCTCCAACTTAAAACACGATCACCAGCTACAAGAGGTAAGCCTCAACTTGGTCATCTCATGATTCATGCATATTTCCTCGCATAATAATTTTTCCATATGTTCATAATCATGTATGGAGTTCTTCCCCTCAATTCATTGCTTTATTTGGATCGTGTATCAAATTTCTAAGCCTTTATCCATAAATTAGGGTTCTTGAGGTTTCTCTTTGATTTCTTATTCCATGCTTAAAATAAATGAAATTAAAGACCATAGACATGATCGTGAGGTGAAAACGAGTTGATTAATATGTGGTTTGTGTGATTTCATCAAGTATTTAGTGAGATTGATGAGAAAATGCAAATCAGCCAAGAACAGGGCACGCGGGCAAAACCAAGGTGTTCTTGGCGCCCTTTTTCAAATATTTGAATATTTGAATTTTGTGATTTTATTTAATTGATTTAAAAATTAATTTCTCTCTGAATTTTAATAATTTGAGTTGATTCTTTTTTTTAATAATTCACAAAAATGTTAAAATATTTTATTTTACAAAAATTTCCCAAAAATATTATTTATTTCATATATTTGATATTTTTGCAAAGAATTAATTTTTATTTGTTTTTTAACATTTAAAAATTTTTTTCCCTTCTTGATTTTCTAAACTTAAATGATTTTGAATCATTTTGTGGGTAGAAACATGATTTTTGAAACATTGATCCAAGATCACCACTCATTTTCACATGCTTTCAATAATATTTATTAATTTTTAAACAAAATTAATTCCATTTTAGACAAAATTAGGGTTTTGATTAATTCCATCCTAAGAAATCTTTTTCAAACACTCATGGGCCTCTAATAGAGTGTAAGACCCAATCCCTCTTTGAAACCAAAATAGTTTCGGCCTCAGTCATCGTATAAGACCCACGGTGTTTTCAAAAATCACGGCGTGATCGCCAGTTTAAAATAAAACCACTTGGGCCTCTCCCTGAGTTGTAAGCCCAATTCTTTTCCTTAAAATTACTCTTGGGCCTCTAATAGAGTGTAAGACCCAATACTTTATACATAAACCATTGTGGACCTCACTTATTGTATAAGTCCCTCTGTACATTTTCGAAACAATGGCGCGATCGTCGCCTTCTTAACAAAATCATCTGGGGCTCTCCTTGATTTGTAAGACCCATACTTTTGTACAGAAACTTTTGGGCCTCAGACGTTGTATAAGTCCTAGTACAATATTTTCAAAACAATTTCCCTTTTGATTTAGATTCCAATATACAGTTGTTATCAAAACTTTCTTTAATTTCTTTGAACAACTAACAATACATCATGGAAGCTTGCTCTCCTGTAAGTTTTTATCTACTTTCATTTACTTGCTTTAATAGATATAACTGTATTGTGGGAAGCTGCGCATGGTTAGTCTTCTTTCATTCTTTTAAGTACACGTCAAATATATATAACTGTATTGTGGGAAGCTATGCATGGTTAGTCTTCTTTCATACTCGTTTACATACTTGTCATATATCAACTGTATATATACTAGTATAGTTATTTAGAGTTTTCCCCGGTAACTATGTATAGAACTAGGTAAAACCCATCTGGTCACTCTTAAATACAGTTAAAACTAGATCCCCATAGGATTTCCAGATACAGTCTTCCCTTCTCTTGGGGTTAACCAATATGGAACAAAGAGAAAGGTAGTATTCCTCGTGAACCTTTTCTCAGACTGTCACCCTAGAAATTGTCAAAGAAGTTCTACTCCCCAGAGTTGATCTATTCACGGTGAATAGCATCTCTTGAGTTTCTTCAAACCTCAAAACTTTCACTAAATGATCTATTCTCGGTGAATAGCATTTCTTGATCTTTTCTTGGTTTGGGACCCACAGGTTTCCTAAAAGCATCCCCTCCTCCTCTTGGGCTTTGTACAAGGACCCGTCGGCTTCTTAAAAGTTCTCATGCCTTCTCTTGGGCTTCGTACAAGGACCCTCACGACCTCTTAAAGGTATAGGATAGAACTTAGTCATCCTTTGCTAGAATTTTCTTTCTAAAAGGAGTCACAAAAGCCCTCAGACCAATTTTAGGGTTGATAATCATCCCTTAAATGAGTCGGCCTCCTCTTGGGCGTTGTACAAAGTTAGACCACACTAATAGACTTAGACAGTCTAAAGCCCTTCTTAAGTCTCAAAGAAATTCTCAAGTTCCCTACAAACATAGGGAGAAACCCCAGATTCTGGATTAATCTCCAGCAAGAGTTAAAACGTGTGGGTTCTAAAACCCCGTCTCTCTCCTAAAATTCCCCAGCCAGGGTCAGTTTATCATCATATAACCCTATCTCAAATCAGAACCTCAAGGTGTCTACTCCATCAACTCTTCTGCATTCCCCTGCAAGAGTTGATTCCCCACTTGGACCTGCCTCGGGATCTCAATAATTCCCAGCAGAAGATTAGCCTCCTCTTAGGCTTTGTATAATGATCATTTCCTCAGGAAAGTTGGCCTCCTCTTGGGCTTTGTGCAATGATTCTCCCCAACGGAGCTAACCTTTTCAGACTCTCTTGTTGAGTCAACCACTTTTCAGACTCTCTTGTTGAGTCAATTACTTTTCAGACTCTCTTGTTGAGTCAATTACTTTTCAGACTCTCTTGTTGAGTCGATCACCTTTTCAGACTCTCTTGTTGAGTCAATCACTCTCATAGACTCTCTTGTTGAGTCTATCACCTTTTTGTACTCTCTTGTTGAGTCAACCCTTTTTAGCCTTAATCTCGGGCTTCGTACGAGACAGATAAAAACACTCTCTTGTTGAGTCAACCCTTTTTAGCCTCAATCTCGGGCTTTGTACGAGACAGATAAAATCATTCTCTAGTTGAGTCAAACCGTTTTAGCCACAATCTTGGGCTTTGTACAAGACAGATAATACACTTTCCCCGGAAAAGTCAAACTTATAGCCTCCTCTTAGGCTTCATATAATGATATCCCCAAAGAGTCAATCTCTTTTAGCCTCCATCTTGGGCTTTGTACAAGACACCGATATATCCACTCTCTTATTGAGTTAGTCTCATACCGCTTCCTCTTAGGATTTGTATAATGACTTCCCCAGTGGAGTCAATCAACCTCTTAGCTTCAACCTTGGGCTTTGATCAAGGCACATAAAAATCAACAATCCCTCTTTAGAGAGGACAAATTCTCTTTCAGTCAACCTTTTAGCTTCAATCTTGGGCTTTGAACAAGACACAAATACTCCATTTAGCCTCTGTCTTGGGCTTTGAACAAGACACCAAAACATCTTTTTCCTCCCTTAGAATAGGAGGAACTACGATTGCTCTGATTTCCCTGTTTCGTTTAAATGGGAATACGTAGGCATAAGATTGCGAAATCTTAGCGAGCATACTAATAAAAAACTCTAGGTCCAGTACCTTCATACTAATCAAAAACTTAGGTCCAACACCTTCCCAAAAACATCAACCAAAAAACTCACTCTCCCTGTCACATTTCCCAAGAAATTTTCCCAAACCCATTAACAGATAAACACCACCAAGTACAAAGCAAAACCTAAAGCTAATATCCTATGGATAACCACATATAGGATGGGTAACTGACAACTGACCATTGTATAACCTGACCCCGGATCCCCTAATCTCTTTAAGTGTTTGTTCAGTTAAACATTCGCGTGCAAGGTTAGTTTTAGATATCTTCCCTTTCCCTTCCAGCTTCATGGGATAAACAAGAAATCAGAAAGTAGCACCCCTTTCTCCTCGAGGAGGAAAACCCAAACTCCAGCGATAAGGTGGTCGCGTCACCGACAAAAATCGCTCGCCACAGTAAAATGGCGACTCTGCTGGGGACGCATTTTATTGTTTAGGACTAGGATTATTATAGCTCCTAAGAGGTCTAGGATGTTAGCTTTAGGAATAAATATATATATATATATATATATATATATATATATATATATATATATATATATATATATATATATATATATATATCGATTTTCCTAATTGATATCCGTGTTTATTTTTCTGCTAATGGGACTGCGGGTGATGCCGCATCTGGAAATATTGAGTATACACCTAAGATAAGTGATGGCACGAGACAGGTAATATTACAGGGAGTGACTCCCAAATAAGAGGTCCCGGTAGCCCATCGAATCAGTGGAGATACCCTTTGCGGATTCAATGCCTATACGACTTCGGTTATTGAAAACAGATTGTTCAATTGGGCTGTCCATGAAACTGAGGATTTTAGTATACTAAGACCATGTTACTATTTTGTAGTGCGGAAGCTATCGGAAATAGTTATCACGCGATACTACCCTCATTTGAGATTACTCTAAGATACATCAGCTCGCTCGGGTGAACCAGCCTGTTGTTGTTATCCCAAGAGGGGTCAATGATTTTGCGGACAGGTACAAAAAATCACCAGTATAACCTTTGGGGATGGGTAGAGCCTTGACTTCATGACACTGAACCTTTGACCCCATGTTTTTCTATGTTTTTGTGTGCTGCATTCATGCATTCATTTCATTAAAAAACTCTTAAACAAAGAAAATTTTCTCTTCTAGTCTCTCTTTTTAAAATTAAACTGAGACAATGATTGCAAATGTCAGAGAAAAAGATTGCGTTATGGATTTGGGTAGAAGAAGGACTCACAAGTACACCTTCAAGGTTCCAAAATTAGAGGATTTAAGAGGATTGGCGAAGAAGATCACCAACCCTGATGCTTTCAGAGCTAAGTATGGAGGACTGCTGTCTCTGTTAAAGGTCCATGTAATTGAAGGAATCCTGTCTACACTCATCCAGTTCTACGGTTCGGTCTATCACTGTTTCACATTCCCGAATTATTAGCTAGCACCAACACTGGAGGAGTACTCTCACCAGACTGATTTACCTATCACTGACCAAGCTCCCTTTTTTGGACTGGAAGAAATTCCAAAAGATTAAACCATTGCAAGAGCAATCTATTTGGACGAGTCAGAGGTTAGGACTCACATGACCACTAAGGGTGGAATCCAAGGTTTGCCAGCCCAGTTTTTCGTAAAGAAAGCCCTGTACTTTGCTAGTTGTTACGGTGAGAATCGGATAACAAGCTATTAAGTTAACTTGCATCACAAAACTTTGAAGTTCACCACCGATTTTGATTTATCCAAAGGAAAGGTTCAAGATCGAGAAAAACCTAAAGGGGGGAGATCTAAGGTTCGGGGATTGGTTACGCCTAGGGAAGGTATTAGCATCCTAAACGTCCGTAGTACTCTACGGGGACCTCCTGTTTTAGTTTGTTATGTCTCACTCGCTTGCTAAGGGTGCTATGCTAAAGGTTGAAAACCTTAGGGGTTAGTATCTAAGTATACTCGACAAGGTATCGCACCTTGCGCCTACGTATCCTGACGGGAGTGGAATCAGAGTATCCGTAGTTCACCGACCTAAGGGTGAAAAAGGAACCATTGACTATGGCCAAAGTTCCAAGGGGAAATGAGTATGAGCTCATTTTAGAGTTCACGATAACTCTCTAAGTCTAAGTTATAGGGGGGAAGTGAGTTCTCATGATGGTGAGAATCACATAGAGTTTAAAAACTCTAACCTATTTCTAAGTTATGATTTCATGGCTCTCATGAGGCCAAGAAATGAGGTAAACTTAAGAGGATAAGGTAGGGTGGTTTGTTTAGTGACTCATGAGTTAATTTAGGATGATCTCCCTTTGGAATGGGGGGAAAGGATAATAGTTTTAAAATAAAGAGTTATATGAATTCAATATGATGACATAAAAAGACATAAACAAGATATTAGGATGAAACAAAGTTTATAATATCATGCAAAGTTAGAATTACACATATTAGACATTACTTAGACAATGTGAACAAAGATAACATGGCAAGATGAATAAAGAAGTGCAATAAAACCCTAAAAGGTACTTCCAATCTTAACATGAATAAATTCCTCAAGATTAAATATTTTCATCAATTTCTTTTGATGCTCAACAAGTAAATTCAATTAGAAGCGTTTAGCAAAAAGAATGGAAGAAAAAGGATAAAAAACAAACAAGTTATGAAAGTTTGAAATTAAAGCACAAACTTGAAAATAAATAAAACAACCAAGTAGTAAAAAAAGAAGGAAAGAGCATTCCTAGGGATTGAACCCAGGACCAAACGTGAGTAGACAAAAACCAATGCCATCTGAACCAACACGCGCATCTTAACAAACAAGGGTAGCACATGTATATATGGGAAGCGAAGCAAAAATCAGAAAATAAAACGAAAGGACTGGGGCGAGGGGGATTCGAACCCCAGTCCTAAGGGTTAAAGGGCGCGTGATAATGTGTGCTTGCCACTGCGGTGGCTGCTACATCTGGTAATAAGCTCAACTTGATAAATACACAAACCTTTCATGCGTGAATATTTCAAATTAACAACACAAACCAAACCAATACACAATCTTCTCACAAAAGAAAACATCCATACTATACCATTCACCACTCAAATCATTGCCAATTAAACAGAAACACATGGTCTAGACTTCAACATCATGAATTGCCACATATATTAAATGCCAAGCAAAGCTCTTATCATACACATTGGACATCCATAAAGTAAAAGAACATTTGAATACATAGAGCAACAAATTCCAGCACAGTCATAGTAGCAATAATTAGCAAGCATATAATACACTCAATTGGAAATCATAAAAGGACATGTCCTGGATGCTATTGAACAATCATTCCTATGGAAAAAGGATTCAAAACAGCATGGCAAGGTTGAGTTTCAAGAATAGCAAAGGTTTCCAAGACTTAACATGCTTTAAAGGAATGTAGCATAGCTGTTTTAGGACTAAATCATATGATTGACAAGGTTAATGCTCAAAATGCAAGAAAACAAAAAGATAGGTTAAGGCATGGTGCAGTAAGTTCTAATGATACCTTCTTAAAATTCAAAAGTAGCTCAAATATGTTATAATGAGTGGTGAAAAATAGGGATAGGTCAGATCAAGTTAAAGGCATATTCTAAGACTACCCTAACTGTTAGTGACAGTTCTAGGATATATTAAAAGAGTGCTAAGTAGAATGATGGAAACAACATCAACAACACAAGCAGTCAGCAGCAGATAAGCAACATGTCATTGAAGCAATTATACATTCCACAAGGCAATGAGTTCATAGGATTAAATGTACAACCATCAATGCTAACACACCAGTCAAATAACAAGATTCAAAAAAGTCATGATTCATAGTGGCTGATAAACAAGGCAGCAGGCAATATTTCAGAATAAATGGCATATGAGGCATGGTAACAGATTGCACATCAAGGCTAGATTATGAGCATACCAATTAAACATAATGTCACATAATGTCAAGGAAAATTGCATTCAATCATAATGGTAGAAGGCATAATGATGATTCATGTATCAAAGCTAGATTAAGGGTACACAAACTTCATAGGTTCATGGTATTTTGAAACACAACACTGTCATGAAATAAGGGTTCAAACAGAGTTGTTCACATATAGTGGCATCTAAATCAAGTAGCAGTTAGGCATGAATATCAGATACACAGAAGCTACGCTCATCATGTTGATATAAGGAAAGCCAGTCATGTTTACAATGATAAGTACACAAACAAAATATCATGATGGTCAAGGGCCCTTAAGAATTAAAACATGTGTTCAAGGCAAAATAGGACATATTACAAGGCAACATAGCAATCAAATTCATTCAAGTGATACCATTTAAAACAGACAGTAGCATATGACATGGTAAAATCCAACTTGGGCACCACTCATGAAGACACATACATAACACATACATGGACTAGGTTCAAGGCAGGCTGGAACATATTATAAGCACAAAGTGGTATCAAACATTCATAACTTAGGAGCATGTCAAAAGACAAATCAAAGCTAGCACACATATCCTGAACACAAAGTTTAACATGGAGAACAAAAGCATGATGTCACAAAACATAACTTTCTGAAATTAACAGTTTAACCAGAATAACTTTAGCATGCACAAAGTGAAATATCATGATATGACAGGTCATGGAGCATTGAGAGGCACATGATTAAATAGGAACAACTCAAAGTAAATTGACAGCAACACAATTCTTATCCTAAGTTCAACATACATGAACATGAACCTTACACATACATTACCAATATTATACCAATGAGCTGCAACTAGGGCTGGCAATGAACCAAACTAACTCGAAAATAGTTCGAAATTCGATTCGAAAATTAAATCGTTGAACTAAGTTCATGAACTAAATGATCTGAATATGAGCTAAAAACTAAGTTCGTTAACTAAATGATCTGAACTTGAACTATACATAGTTCGACTCGTTAGGTTCATGAGTCAATTCGATTATATATGAGATAGATTATATTATTTTTAATAGTAGGTTTAAAGATTTGTTCAAAATCTTAGTCTCATATTTTCTTTTAATCTAACGGTTTTAATTGATAATTTATATTCTCAAGTGAGTAAAATATTTCTACGAATAATTATACAAATAAAATTAACATCGTATAAATTCCAATCTTATAACTTTTATTTTATTTCTAAATTTTTTATTTAACAAATATTAATTTAAAATGTCAAATATATATATATATATATATATATATATATATATATATATATAATAGACTTTAAAAAAAAGTCGAGTTTGATATGAAATATTCGTGAACTTCTAACAAGTCGAGTTTGATCTGAAAAAAAAGTTCGTGAAGAACTCGAACTCGAACTCGAACTCGGCCAATTCTTAACGAGTCGAGTTTGAGCTAAAAAAAAGTTCGTGATGAACTCGAACTCGAACTCGAACTCGGCTAATTCTTAACGAGTCGAACTGAGCTAAGGCGAGTTCGACTCGTCTAGACTCATTTCCAGCCCTAGCTGCAACACAAGAAGTCAAAGACCTAAAGTGGCTATCTGCATATCTTAACACACTAAGCTCAGGCACATGATTCAAAAACAGTTCCATGTTTAAGGACATGATTCAACAAAATATCACACCTAGGAAAGACTTTAGATACAAGGCATGACAATAAGTTTAAGCACACAAAATGATTATTCATTAGTGATGACTGAAAGAGAATACAAATGACATTTAATGCAAGCACCTCTCAAACAAGCTTGGATAGATAGGTTTACTGAGCATATCAGGAATAAGTATGGAGCTAAGATTCAAGAGTCTCTCATTTCAAAATAACATCCAAGCACCAAGATAAACATAAGCAGGTTAAAAAATTCAACCATCTAGACTTGACAGTATAATATCAAAGTGAAACTTGTAAACCTAAAGCTAGTTGATGAATGAAATCAAGTCATCATGGTGATATCTCAAGCTCAAATAATTTAACACAAAAGGCAGCATACAATGTCTACTTCAACACATCAGTACAACAATCAAAATCATTCTACTTCATGAAATCAAAACATGAGCAAACAATCAACATACTCAAGCACATATTAGCAAGCTACATATGTAAAGAACAACAAAATGCACATGACAAAATGATATCAATTGAGCATGAATATCAAAAGGCTGAATGCTTTCCTTCTGAACTAACAAAAGCACTCCAAAGCAAACATTCTCCTTTCTTTACCCGAAACTTAAGAATTCAGAGACAATTTGAGTATTTTGTGAAAATTCTTGGTGAGTTTAAGTGTTGAGGTGAGCTCCTTTTATAGGCTGAGCAAATGGGCCTTGGCTCCCTGAGTCCAATGATCAAACACATGGTATCCTGAATAGAAAACTAGGGTTTGCAACGTCTCTTTTCAAATTCAAACTTGGTCCACTTCTTCGAGACAAACGCGCTGCTCTGCTTGCTCAAAAACCTCAGAAGTTGCAGGGCCAATTTCACGACTCGGTGCATTGCTTGAAACTCCTTCTCTGTTGTCGTATGAGAGGGTATCAAATGAGGTAAAGATTGGGATTGCGTAAGGGTATCTGTAGGTGAAAACAGTCCATATGCTGAAACAAGTAACTCCTCAGAACCACTTTTAATGAATCAAACAACGAAAGCTCAAACGGGAAGTGTTTTGGAGATTTCAAAAGTCAGAAAACGCGCCAAGAAATTGGGTTGTAGCAACGATTTTTCAATGAATTGATACACTTGTATTTGAATTTCTTTCTTCTTCTAAAACTCACAAACACGACAAAGGAGAAGAACAAGCTTTGGTTGTTTTGCTTCCTTGCTAGTCCACATGGCGTCGCTTCATTGGTCAGAGAGGTAAAGTTTGAAAAGTCAAAGCACATTGCGTGATTCCTATTGGTCCTCAGCCAATGAGTTCATTCCAATATAGTTTGTAACATGAATTTGCAACGTTGGGCCTATGATGATGGGCTTATGAGCAAATATTTTTTAGAATTGGTTTTCTCTTCCTTTTTTTGGTTATAAAAAGGAAATGGTTTAGAAAGGTAAATAATAGGTGAATTTGGTAATTGAATAGTTATGGTTTAGGAGAAAGGATATTGACAAATAGAGAAATTGGATAAAATTTTGTTAATAAATGACTATTGAAATTGGTTTGGAATAAAAATGATAATTGAGGGTGAATGAAAATGGATAGAAATTTGTTATGGAGAGGATCATGGAGAGGGTTATGGAGATATCTCTTTGAAATGAGAGACTTGCTTGATCCAAGGCTCCATCCAAAATCTTGATTAATCACCTCTTGAATCTTCTTGAAATAAAACCTGATTCACAAATAAAACAAGAACAAACAAAACCTGACAAAAGGGTTAGCTATGCAATATGATTGACCTAAGATGACATGCAAGAGATCAATGGATCTAAGGGTAAAATTTGGGGTACAACAGTTGCCCCTATTTAAATATCTTCACCGGATGACATGACAGATGAAAATCCTCATGAAATCATGGTGAAAGATATTTAAATACAGATAACCAAAAATTTTACCCATAGATGCAAAGATATGCAATGCTACTATATGATGATATGATGCCGTGATAGTGCAAAGATGCAGACAGACCAGACACCAAGAGACAAAAAAGAAAGCAAACAAACACAAGCGATCCCAACGGGGATGGATGAAGGTTAGTATTTACGAGGAAAACTCCTTGGGGATGCAGGCTAACCAACAAAAGAGACTCACTGGGGAGACTCCGGGGCAAAACTGGGGATAGAAGCCAAAAAGGTATTCTCCACTGGGGAAAGATCCAGGGAGATGGACGACAGGTTCAAATGTGACCGGACGACACTGGAAAAAAAGAAACATTCTTACTGGGCATGAAACCAGAAAGATGACGTGTTCACCACTGGAGATCAGTTTGAAATGAAAGGATAGACACCAGAAAAAGATTTTCTGGAAATTTATTGTAGTGAAGAGTTCAAACGGGATCTACAAGAAAAACCAGAAAAGACAGAGACGAACTCTACGCGCCAGATGATGAAAAGACAATTGGACTTTAAAGGGGAACAAGGTTAATGAGCCAAAAATAGACTCTGGTACTCATATGAGTTGGTTGAGATAGCAAGTGATTTGCTTTATGAGGGAAACCAGTATGAGCTGAATTTGTAATTTTGGTTTAGGTTCATATTTGACCTGAGTGTAAGCAACTGGTTCATGATAACCTGAAGTTTTGGTTCACGATAACCTGATATAAACAACTGGTTCACAATAACCTGATGTTTAGGTTCACGATAACCTGATATCAAACAACAGGTTCAGGATAACCAGATATCAAACAAAGGGTTCACGATTACCAGATATCAAACAACTGGTTCACGATAACCAGAAGTTTAGGTTCACGATAACCTGATATCAAACAATAGGTTCACGATAACCAGAAGTTTAGGTTCACGATAACCTGATATCAAACAACTGATCCACGATAACCTGATGTTTAGGTTCACGATAACCTGATATCAAACAACTGGTTCACGATAACCAGATACAAATAGCGCCAGCAGTTACTGGAATTTTAGGCTTCCAAATAGGGTGATTGAGTATCAAATAGATTGGTACCGGGGTTGCAGGTTAGACTTCCTGGGGAATACTGCACAAAGAGTCAAAATCTGGCGCACAAAAGTGAAAAGCCGGACACAAGCAAAACAAAGACAAAGATCCAAAAATCAGCAAAAAAGGAAAAATAGAAAAGGGGAAAAAGACCACACACACAAAATGCCCAAATGCAAAGATGCTCAATGCTATGGCATGATGCGAATGCTTAATGATATGCAAGAAACGACTCCGATAAGAGACGGCAGACCGGGGACAACGAAAGGAAAAACACCGTGTCCACTACAGGAAATCACACTGAAATCTGAGCAGGTAGTCAATCTTAAAACCAATGTGAAAACATCCTTAGTTTGCCGGGGAATCAATTTTTTTCAACAATCATCTTGCAAAGATACTGGTGAGACGTCCTTTGTATTAGCGGTCAGCCATTGTTGAAACGTTTAATTCAGGGAGATATTGCCAATCCTCTTTAAAGAAAAGAGAGTTCAAAATTTTCAAACATTTTCCGCTTTTAAAACTGTTATTAATAAATAAGTGAAGTTTTGCATAACAAGGAAAATATCAGAGTAGTGATAAATATCAAACAAAGAATGGCTCAAAAATCTGATTTCATTTAGAATGGTAACTTGCCAATAGCGAAGTTCCATGGATCATTACAATTGAAAAATGGCAACGGGAAAGATTACATCATATTCAATGACCATTACTACCCCCTAATGACTAAAAATCCTAGAATTCCTTGCTACTGATGTGGACAAGAGGGCCTAGATTCTCAAGCGTAATATTTTCGTACTGAGTCAGCATTTACAGGGTGTATGAGCTGTTCACCATCCATTGTTGTGAGGAATAAAGAACCTCCTGAAAATAGAGTTTTTACCATGTGTATCCCTTTGAGATGGCAGAATCTTCTTGAGTACAAGCTCTCCTTCTCGAAATTCCCGAACACGGACCTTCTTGTCAAATGCCCTCTTTATTCTTTTCTGATACAGATGACCATGACACATAGCAGTCAGTCGCTTCTCGTCAATGAGGTTCAGTTGGTCATATCTCTCTCTAACCCATTCAGCTTCGTCAAGCTTAGTTTCCATCAGGATTCTCAGAGATGGTATTTCCACTTCAATGGGGAGGACCGCATCCATTCCATATACTAGAGAAAAAGGGGTTGCCCCCGTTGAGGTTCGAACCGAAGTTTTGTATCCGTCCAAAGCAAATGGTAACATTTCATGCCAATCCTTATAAGTCTTGACCATCTTTTGCAGGATCTTCTTGATGTTTTTATTAGCAGTCTCGACAACTCCATTCATCTTGGGATGGTAAGGTGAGGAATTGTGATGTTCAATCTTAAATTGTCACATAACTCTTTCATTATTTTGTTGTTCAGATTTGTTCCATTGTCAGTGATGATCTTGTTGGGGATTCCATAACTACAAATGATATTATTCTTGATGAAACGGGTAACCACTTGCTTAGTCACATTGGCATAAGAAGCAGCTTCAACCCACTTGGTAAAATAGTCAATGTACACTAAAATGAAACAATGGCCATTGGAAGCTTTCAGCTCAATAGTTCCAATCATGTCGATGCCCCACATGGAGAAAGGCCAAGGGGATGACAGAACATTCAGCAAGGTCGGAGGAACGTGCATCTTATCAGCGTAGATCTAGCACTTATGGCATTTCCTGGCGTATTGGATGCAATCAACTTCCATAGTCAACCAATAATATCTAGCCCTCAAGATTTTCTTAACCATGGCATGTTCGTTGTCGTGAGTGCCAAAGGCTCCTTCGTGAATGTCGTGAATCAATAGGTCTGCTTCTCACTTATCAACACATCTTAGCAGGACCATGTCATGATTCCTCTTGTAAAGCATGTTGTTACTGAGAAAGAACTTGGATGACAATCTTCGCAAAGTTTTCTTATCAAGACTGGAAGCACTGACGGGATACTCTTGAGTTTTCAGATAATTCATGATGTCGTGAAACCATGGTTTTCCATCTGTCTCTTCTTCAACTGACTGGCAATAAGTGGGTTCGGTCTTGCGCTCGATACTGATGAGAGGTGCTTCATTGTGAAACCTGACTTGTCAGATTGAAGCTAACATAGCTAGGGAGTCAGCTATATGATTTTCGGTACGAGGCACATGACAAAAAGTGATTTTATCAAAACACTTAATCAACTCCATAATGTAAGCATGATATGGAATGAGTTTTTCATCCTTGGTTTACCATTCACCCCTGACTTGGTAAATGACCAAAGCAGAATCACCCATAACTTCAAGAATGTTGATTCCAAGGTCAATTGCAGCTTCTAGGCCCAAAATACACGCTTCGTACTCAACAATATTGTTCGTGCATCCAAAGTCCAACCTTGCTATGAAAGGAGTATAACCTTCATCGGGGTTTAACAATACAACACCTACACCATGTCCTTTGAAATTGGAAGAACCATCAAACATCATCTTCCATCTAAAACCAGTCTCAGGACCTTTATCAGGACCAGGCTCTTCACAATCCTTTACTACCATAATGTCTTCATCAGGGAAATCAAACTTGAGAGGTTCATAATTTTCAACAGGCTGATCTACAAGGTATTATGATAATACGCTTCCCTTGATAGCCTTCTGAGGTACATATTGGATATCATATTCTGACAATAACATATGCCAACGAGCAAGTCTTCCTGTTTGAGCAGGCTTCTCAAAGATATACTTTATTGGATCCATTTTCGAGATCAACAAAGTGGTGTGACATATCAAATACTGCCTCAAACGTTTGGCGGACCATGCTAAAGCACAACAGGTTTTCTCAAGCAGTGAATAACGGTTTTCGTTATCAGTGAACTTCTTACTCAGGTAATAGATGGCGTGCTCTTTGCGACCGGTTTCATCATGTTGGCCTAAAATGCAACCCATAGATCCTTCTAAAACAGTCATATACATGAAGAGAGGCCTTCCAGGAACGAGAGGAATCAGAATAAGTGGTTCTTGTAAATAGTTCTTGAGTTTTTCAAAAGCTTGTTGGCAATCAGAGTTCCACTCTACAGTTTGGTCTTTGCGGAGCAGTTTGAAGATCGGTTCACAAATTGGAGTCATGTTGGAAATGAATCTAGATATATAGTTTAAGCGACTAATAAAACCCCTCACTTGTGATTCGGTTTATGGAGCTGGCATCTCTTGAATGGGTCGTACCTTGTCGGGATCTACTTCAATTCCTTTTTGACTAACGATGAAACCAAGCAACATCCCTGACCTGACACCAAAAGTACATTTGGCCGGATTCAACTTTAACTGATACTTCTGGATTCTTTTGAACAACTTCAAGATATGGTCCAAATGTTCCTCCTCGCTTTGGGATTTAGCAATCATATCATCCACGTATACTTCAAATTCCTTGTGGATCATGTCATGGAATAAGGTCACCATAGCTCTTTGGTAGGTTGCCCCTGCATTTTTAAAACCAAAGGCCATGACTTTGTAACAGTAGGTTCCCCACGGGGTGATAAATGGAGTTTTATCCATGTCAGCTGGGTCCATTCTGATCTGATTGTAACCGGAGAAACCATCCGTGAAGGAGAACACTGCAAACTTGGTTGTATTATCCACAAGAGTGTCGATATACGGTAGGGGGAAATCGTCCTTGGGACTAGCTTTGTTGAGATCCCTATAATCTACGCACATTCGCACTTTACCATTTTTCTTCATAACTGGCACGATGTTGGCCACCCATTCCGAATATTTTGAAACTGCCAAGAATCCTGCATCCAATTACTTCTTAACCTCATCTCTGATTTGGAGAGCCATATCAGATCTACTTCTACGGAGCGTCTGTTTCACAGGTGGACATTCAGGCTTGAGCGGTAGCTTATGAACTACTATGTCTGTATCCAATCCAGGCATGTCTTGATAAGACCAAGCGAACACATCTACATATTCTTCCAAAAGCAGGACTAGCCATTGTCTGATTCATGCCCCAAGTGTTGCCCCAATCTTGACCTCTTTCCTCTTTTCTTCAATGCCAAGGTTGATGACGTCAACTTTTTCTTCGTGTGGCTGGAGATCCCTGTACTGATACTCACACATCTCAGCCAAATCATCGGGGACCTCATAATCCTCTTCTTCCTCAGCTTGATAAACAGGCGAGTCAAAGTCGATAGTGAGAGTAGGGTCATTGAATACAACAGGTTTGGGATCTACTCTGCATGATGGAGGGATTTATTTTATTAAAAAATGCACAAACATGAACGCAAGAAGGAGAAATTTTGTAGTTTTGCAAAGATTGCCATTTTTCTTAAAACGAAAACAAGAATAAAGACAAATAATTTAACAAAACAAACACTTTCATTGATTAATAAGATTTAAAAGCGGTGGCCCATACAAAATAATCTGATAGCCTTGGGCAAGGCTGCGGAATTGAAAATATCAACAAAAACAAGTAAATTACTCTGGTATAGGGTATAAAGTCGGTATCTCAATGGCTTCCCAATTACTTAAAGCGTGTCACACTGAAACACCAAGTGATTGATATCTTCGTCTTCAGCGTCTTCAATAATGGCTTGGACTTATTGTCCTCCACTGACGAGCACCTCTTGAATGGTCCTTGGTCTTTCCTTTGTTGGAGCAGCTCTTCCCTCAAAAGTTGGTTTGTAACCCAATCCTTGGTATTTCTCTCTTTCTAGGACGTCGACGATCTTGCCCCAACCTTCAGTTACTCCTCCTCGTAGAGCAGATTGAATGCTTTTGAAAGAGCCAAAAGATGGACAACTGGAGGCCACTGGTTCCTTATCATCAAGCATAACGACATTCTCTATTTCAAGAGCCTGGAAAGAAGTTTCCAAAGCATCTTCATCCGCTTCAATGTAATGAAACGAGGATAGATTGCTAACCATCAGCTCTTCCTCACCATGTATAATAACTAATTTCTCCTCGGCCACAAACTTCATTTTCTGATGCAAGGTGGAGGTTACAGCACCAGCCTCATGAATCCATGGTCTACCCAACAAACAACTGTAGGCAGGGTTATTATCCAAGATCTGAAAGAGGATGTTGAATACTTGAGGGCTAATCAGGACAGGTAGCTCAATCTCGCCCATCACCGATCTTCTTGAGCCATCAAAGGCTTTGACAATGAGTGAAGTGGGTCTCATTATAGCTCATTGGTAAGATAACTTTTCAAGAGTTCTTTTTGGCAAAACATTCAAGGATGAACCGATATCTACAAGAACTCTGGCCATCGTATCCTCCTGACATTTCACTGATACATGTAAGGCAAGATTATGATTCCTTCCCGTTCAAGGTAACTCTTCATCACTGAAGCTGAGAGTGTTACAAGTTGTAATGTTGGCGACGACATGGTCAAACTGTCCAGCCGTTATATCTTGGGCTACGTGTGCCTGGGCTAACACCTTCTGCAAAGCTGATATGTGAACAGGCGAATTGACTAACAGAGATAAGATCGAAATCTTTGATGGTGTCTGATGGAGCTGATCTATCACTTTGTAATCACTCCTCTTGTTAATCCTTAGGAACTCTTCATCTTCTTCTTGAGAAATTACCTCCTTTCCTTTGTCTCTAGACGATGTGGGGACAACGGCTTCCTTGGGTGTGGTTTCCTTGACAGGGGGAGTGTACACTCTACCGCTTCGGGTCATCTTACCAGTCCCAACTATGTTGGTTACTTCTTCAACAGTAGTTCCCACCTCTTTCCTTGGAACTACGTCTTCAACAGCGATTCCCACCTCTTTCCTTGGAATCACGTCTTCCCGCCTTCTGCTACTCATAATATTCTCATAGTCCCACGACACTGCCTTGGTTCCTCTAAACCTAAATGGAACAGGTTGTCGGGTGTTACATTGCTTGGAATGATTAATAGTGGAAGCATCAGTCGTTCCAGGATTGTTGAAAACTGGTACTGGTTTATTAAATACAGGAACTACAGACCCCGACTTAGGTGTGTTGGACTCAGATACCTGCCCTCTTGGCTTTGGTAGGTTAAACATAGGTTCGATTGCTGGAACTTTGTTTTCCCTTTCTTTGCTGAACACCTGTAGGAACCCTTCATTGATCAGGTACTAAACGTCATCTTGGATTAAATGGCAGCCTTTGATACTGACATTACATTCTTCACAGTCATCGTGGCAAACTTTAACTAACCCAGTCTTAAATAACTTGGCATGAAAAGTCTTGATAGGGGTTTTGATCTTTGTTGCATCCAAAACTAATACCTCATCCTTTTCATCTTCGATGGCATTAGTAGCCCCATGGGTAGGTAAAGGATTGTTTTTTACATTCGGTTGATTATCAGCAAATGAAAGGATATTCTTCTCCATCAACCCCTTCACTACATTTTTCAACGCTAAATAGCCCTCCAAGTCGTGACCAGCCCCTCCTTGATGGAAAGCACAAGCCGCATTTGGGTTGAAGAAAGGCATAGATTCTCGGTTGGTGGTCCCAAAGGTCTAGTAACGATCAACCCTTGCTCCACTAAAGAAGGGTAGAGCTCTGTATAAGACAATGGTATAGGTGAAAATGCTGGCTTTCCCCCTTGCCTTTTGTGGGGAGAATTCTGCTGTGGAACCCGTGGCCTTGGCTGTTGATAATTCTGGTTTTTAGGCCATTGCTGATAAGCTGTTTGTTGATAGGCTGGCGCCTGCTGTGCTGCTTAGTGGTTGAAAGTAGGTGTAATAGTAGCTATGTAGGGTTGCTGAGCATACTGCATCTGGTAGATTAGATCCTGAGAGAAGTTGGGTCTTTACTGTTGCTGGTACATTGGTTGCTTCCATCGAGGGCTCTGGGTCTTTCCTGCCATGACGACATTAGTCTCTCCTTCCCTCTTCTTGTGAGAATGACTAGGGGACTTCTTAGTACTGACGCCAGTTGAACTGCTCGGAGAACTAAGTACCTTTCCACTCTTTAATCCTGCCTCTACCTTCACGCCAATTGCAACAATATCAGCGAAATTAGCACTGACACTACTGACAATTCTCTCATAAAATTCAGGCTTCACTGTGTCTACAAACCAATCAGCCAACTCCTTCTCGGTCAGGGGCGGTTCAACCTGAGAAGCAGTCTCTCTCCATCATTGTGCGTATTCTTTAAAGGACTCAGTACTGCTTTGGGCCATACTCAATAACTGCCTACGGTCAGGGGCTAAATCCATATTGTACTTGTAGTGTTTTACAAAGGCATCAGTCACATCCTGGAAACAATGGACCTGGGACTAGTCTAGACTCAAATACCACTTAGCAGCAGCCCTCTTCAAACTGTCTTGAAAACAATGAATCATTAGTTTGTCATTACGTACGTGCGCGGCCATTATTTGGTAGTACATGATCAGATGGGATTTGGGACACGTGGCCCCTGAATACAACTCAAAATTTGGCAACTTGAATTTTAGTGGAATTACCAAGTCTGAAACCAAGAACATGTCCTTAATATCAGTACTGAATGCATTACTTAACTCCATCGCCTTCATCATCCTCTGCATTGGTTCAACACTCTCCCTCAATTTCTCGTGTCGATCATCCCCTTCTTCTGACACATCAATGTAATCGTAGGGATGATGGTTTTGGAAAACTGGATGCACTTGCGTTTGTACTGCTGGTGGAGCATAGGTAGGAATAGCTTGCAGAGTCTCATTGACCAAAGGAACTGTTTGCTGTGTTGTCAAAGGAACTATAGCACGGATAAAATCACCTGGCATGCCCAACGTATGGTTTATGATAGGGATGATAGGAGGTTCTACCGTTGTAGTGATGATTTCGGAAACCATAGTGGCCTGGGTGTCCATCTTTGCTCTCATAACATTAATAGCCACGAGGATTTGTCCCATCCCTCCTCGTATTTCATTCAATTCATTGTTGACTCTGTCCATTTCTCCGTATATCTCTGACATTCTGAATCGAGCTTGGGCCCGAGTGTTGTAGTTGTGTCTGGGATTCAGTGTGACGATTCTGAAGAGAACACGGTGACATGAGATAAAGACAAGGAAAAATGCACATGATGATGCAAATGAGGATGCAAATGCAAATGCAAGCTAAACTATCAAGAAACCAAAGAAATTTTGCAAATAATATAGACAATAGATTCTTTGACAAAATAAACTTCTTCATTCCAGAGTCTGGTAAGCATTACATCAGGAGCAGTGTATCCTCATACTCCAAGTACATAAGCAGAAATACATCAATATGAAGGGAACATTAGCAACAAAGGAAATAACAAATAGTAACATCAAAGGAACTAAAAATTGGATCCGCTGGTTGATGATCCCTCTCCTCCATTAATCAATCTCATCAATTTGCTGATACGCTCTTTTGTCTCCTTTCTTGCAAGAACCAATTCTCCCAAAGCTTCCACCATTCTCTGCTTTGTCTTTGAAGATGATTCATGGTGAGGGAGTGGTTTCATCATCACACGGGCTATGTCACGAGACCATTGTAAGTGGGCCTCTGTGACTGGGCATTCAGCTTTCCATAGCTATCTGTTAATTTGGCGCCAAGCGCGCTCCAATCGCATCTTCATTTCAAAACCTCTCATCTCATCATAAAACATCATCTGCATATCCTCATCATCTGGAATTCCCTCCTTCAGATGACCCAGTTGACGGCGTGCAAGGACAGGGTTGTAATTGATACAACCATTTCTCCCCATGAGAGGCACATTGGGGCAATCCCCACAGCTATGGATTATAATAATTCCTACTTCAGTTGAATCATACCATTCGATGTCGGTATGCTTCAATTCCATCAGCTTTTTGGACCAAATCTTACAGTCTTCGACCTCCCAGAAAGTCGGAGTCTTTGGCAGATAAGAGATGAACCACTTGTAAAAGAGGGCTACGCAGCAGACAATTGTCCCACAGCCTCTGGTGTATCTAGTCTGGATTGTGTGGTAAACATCAGCTAGCAGTGCTGGGACCGGATTATTGACTGTAAAAATCTGAATGGCTTGTGTATCCACAAAGTCCTTGGCGATTGGGAACAGAAATAAATCGTATATCATCAGAGCTAGGGTTGATTCAAACAAAGCCTCACTTTCTCTGTTTTTGAAGAAAAGAGCCTTTTCCAGCAAAAATTGAGCGGGTAGCCCGCGCTTTCCTCCTTTGTTAGTCATGTTAGCCTGTATGTCAGATAATCTGATTCTGGTTGCTCTGTAGATGTCTCTGGCGGAAGGCATTTCTTCAATCCCAGAAAAGATGGGAGCTTTTCTGACTGGAATCCCTATCATGGCTGAGAACTCCTCTAGGGTTGGCACCAACTGGAATTCAGGGAATACGAAACAACGGTACGCGGGATGATACAACTGGACCAAAACTTCAAGGGGTCCTACAGTCACTGGTGTCTTCATCAGTGGAATGATACACCCATATCTGTCAGCGAAGGATGATTAGTCTTCAACCATCTCTCCCAACCACAACAAACGCTCCACCTCTGGTAGTTCAAAGAAATAAGGCCAAACTCTTTTCCCTGCAGTATCCATTTCTACAAAATCTGCAAAACAAAATTAGTATCTTGATAGTTTAGCAGAGAATGCAAGATGCAATGCAAAGTTTCATGGAATTCAGACACTCGCAGAATATCAAGAGATATCAAAAGACCTCATTTTCATTAAATAAAAGTTGAATTACAAGAGTTAATACACTTTCAAAAAGCCCTAAACATAAAGCTAAATAAAAGCTGGAAAGTCCTAAGGAAACTCTCCTAAGAGTCTCGTGTTGAGTCTTCTGATTTCTTTCTCCATCTCGTCCCTTTCTGCAACAAGGTTGTTGATGATGGATTTCCAAGCGGGAGGCTGAGTGTTAGAGGAGCTTGGATCTTCCAGGGCTTTTCTCTTCTTGCATGAGAGTAACTCTTCATTCTTGGTCTGTAGTTGTTTCTGGAGTTCTAGGTTTTCTTCAACAACCACTTGATATTTGAGCTTCCAGGCTTCTTCTAACCGTTGGGCTTGTCTCAAAGAAATCTCCAGCTCTTCTTCTTTTGACATGAAGTATAAAACAGGCTCTTTCTTCAAAACAATTGGTTCCTGCCTTTTGTAGGGCATCTTTAACTCTATGGCTGTTCTTCGGACCCATTGGAGATAGGGCTCCAATGACACATAGTTAGGTCTTCCCAAAGAACTTCTTTCTCTTTTACGCTTGCTACCCAAGCGTTTAAGATCAGCTTCTTCTGTTCTTCGTTCTTGTCATATGCTTCAAAGTAAATGTTTTCCACATGAATACTGAGAGGTTTATCTTCCAAAGGATACCCTAATTGGCGTCGTGCTAATACAGGGTTGTAGCTGATTCCACATTTAATGCCAAGAAGAGGCACGTTGCCATAGTTTCCACAGCTATCTATAATCAGGATTCCATCATACACCCGATTATACCAGTCAATGTCTGCATGGGAGAGTGCCATAATTCTCTGAGACCACCATCCTCTCTTGGAATCCCAGAATGCACTTACCTTTGGTAGATGCGAAATAAACCATCTATACAATATGAGGACACAACAAGTAATCTGTCCATTTCCATGAGCGTTTCTTGTATGGACTGAATGATAAGCTTCAGCAGGCAGGGTAGGTACCGGATTCTGTTTCAAGAATATTTTGATTGTATTCAGATCCACGAAGTTGTCAATGTTTGGAAACAAGAACAGTCCATAGATGAGCAATGCAAAAATAGCCTCAAAAGCATCCCGGTTGGAGTGTTTAGCAAAATAACGAGCCTTTTCAAACAAAAACTTAGCAGTTAACCCAAAAATTCCTCCCTTAGAAGTTAAATTACTTTTGATGTCAACTAACTCCAGATGAGTTTTCTTAGCTATTTCTTCCTCTTTAGGATCCTTCTCGAAGATAGGAAACGAGGACTCATCCTTAATAGGAAAACCAATTATCTAAGAGTATTCCTCAAGGGTGGGTAAGAGTTGATAGTCAGGAAACGTGAAACAGTGATACTTTGGATCATAAAATTGAAGCAGAGTTGAAAGGAGTTCTTCTTCAACAAAACCCACAATTTCCCATATCTGTCTATGAATCCTTCAGGGTCTGTTAGCAAATCGCCCAATCTCCTAGGTCATCCAATTTTGGACTCTTGAAAGTGTATTTGACGGTGTTTCTTCTTGAACTATCCATGATATCCCTCTGATATTCACAAAAAGAGAAGTCTGAGTCCCATGAAACAGATGCAACATGAATGCTTATGATGTATGAATGCAAAGCACACACAAAGACACACAAAACATAAACAAAGGGGAAGGTTTGAGCATGGGGCCAAGGTTTACCCCTCCCATTGGTATGTACTATTGGTTTTCATCTGCTGAATAGGGTTCTAAGAAGTTCCCAGAGTCGACAACCCATCTTTCAGATTTTATCGACTTCCCAGATGACTTGGTAATCAATAAAATTCTTAAGAGAATCTCGTCTGAATGTAGTATCGCGTGACAACCAATTCAGAAATAGACTCCCTCGTGGTCACCGCACTACATCCTAAAAGGCTTAAGTGGGGTTTGGTAACTATGGTCCTCAATATCAAGGGCTCCTAGGTCGAGAGTAGCACGTTTTCACGAATAGACTCGTTCAACATGACTAGATTCTCAAGAGGGCCTCAACTGAGTGATGGTGTCTCAAGTTAAGTTTTTCAGGAATCGACTCCCTCAAAGCCTCATTGAATATACCATCGTCCTATCATAAGTGCACTCAAATCCGGGTTAGGGTTTATCTCACCACTCAAGAACCAAGTCAACAAAAGATCTCAAGCAAAGCATACATACAAGTAAACATACAAATATGTACAAATATAGCAAACAAGCATAAATAAAACAAGCAAAAACAAGGTGGGCTTAACCCTAAAAAATAATGCACCTCCCCAGTGAAGTCGCCATTTCTGTTGCGGTGAGAATCAGATAACAAGCTATTAAGTTAACTTGCATCACAAAACTTTGAAGTTCATCACCGACTTTGATTTATCCAAAGGAAAGGTTCAAGATCGAGAAAAACCTAAAGGGGGGAGATCTAAGGTTCGGGGATTGGTTACGCCTAGGGAAGGTATTAGCATCCTAAACGTCCATAGTAATCTATGGGAACCTCTTGTTTTAGTTTGTTATGTCTCACTCGCTTGCTAAGGGTGCTATGCTAAAGGTTGAAAACCCTAGGGGTTAGTATCTAAGTATACTCGACAAGGTATCGCACCTTGCGCCTACGTATCCTGACAGGCGTGGAATCAGATTATCCGTAGTTCACCGACCTAAGGGTGAAAAAGGAAACATTGACTATGGACAAACTTCCAAGGGGAAATGAGTATGAGCTAATTTTAGAGTTCATGATAACTCTCTAAGTCTAAGTTATAGGGGGAAAGTGAGTTCTCATGATGGTGAGAATCACATAGAGTTCAAAAACTCTAACCTATTTCTAAGTTATGATTTCATGGCTCTCATGAGGCCAAGAAATGAGGTAAACTTAAGAGGATAAGGTAAGGTGGTTTGTTTAGTGACTCATGCGTCAATTTAGGATGATCTCCCTTTGAAATGGGGGGAAAGGGTAATAGTTTTAAAATAAAGAGTTATATGAATTCAATATGATGACATAAAAAGACATAAACAAGATATTAGGATGAAACAAAGTTTATAATATCATGAAAAGTTAGAATTACACATATTAGACATTACTTAGACAAGGTGAACAAAGATAACACGGCAAGATGAATAAAGAAGTGCAATAAAACCCTAAAAGGTACTTCCAATCTTAACATGAATAAATGCCTCAAGATTAAATATTTTCATCAATTTCTTTTTAAGCTCAAAAAGTAAATTCAATTAGAAGCGTTTAGCAAAAAGAATGGAAGAAAAAGGATAAAAAAACAAACAAGTTATGAAAGTTTGAAATTAAAGCACAAACTTGAAAATAAATAAAACAACCAAGTAGTAAAAAAAGAAGGAAAAAGCATTCCTAGGGATTGAACCCAGGACCAAACGCGTGCAGACTAAAACCAATGCCATCTGAACCAATGCGTGCATCTTAACAAACAAGGGTAGCACATGTATATATGGGAAGCGAAGCAAAAATCAAAAAATAAAACAAAAGGACTGGGGCGAGGGGGATTCGAACCCCAGTCCTAAGGGTTAAAGGGCGCGTGATAGTGTGTGCTTGCCACTGGGGTGGCTGTTATATCCGGTAATAAGCTCAACTTGATAAATACACAAACCTTTCATGCGTGAATATTTCTAATTAACAACACAAACCAAACCAATACATAATCTGCTCACAAAAGAAAACATCCATACCATACCATTCACCACTCAAATCATTGCCAATTAAACAGAAACACATGGTCTAGACTTCAACATCATGAATTGCAACATATATTAAATGCCAAGCAAAGCTCTTATCATACACATTGGACATCCATAAAGTAAAAGAACATTTGAATACATAGAGCAACAAATTCCAGCACAGTCATAGCAGCAATAATTAGCAAGCATATAATACACTCAATTGGAAATCATAAAAGGACATGTCCTGGATGCTATTGAACAATCATTCCTATGGAAAAAGGATTCAAAACAGCATGGCAAGGTTGAGTTTCAATAATAGCAAAGGTTTCCAAGACTTAACATGCTTTAAAGGAATGTAGCAGAGCTGTTTTAGGACTAAATCATTTAATTGACAAGGTTAATGCTCAAAATGCAAGAAAACAAAAAGATAGGTTAAGGCATGATGCAGTCAGTTCTAATGATACCTTCTTAAAATTCAAAAGCAGCTCAAATATGTTACAATGAGTGGTGAAAAATAGGGATAGGTCAGATCAAGGTAAAGGCATATTCTAAGACTACCCTAACTGTTAGTGACAGTTCTAGGATATATTAAAAGAGTACTAAGTAGAATGATGGCAACAACATCAACAACACAAGCAGTCAGCAGCAGATAAGAAACATGTCATTGGAGCAATTATACATTCCACAAGGCAATGAGTTCATAGGATTAAATGTACAACCATCAATGCTAACACACCAGTCAAATAACAAGATTCAAAAAAGTCATGATTCATAGTGGCTGATAAACAAGGCAGCAGGCAATATTTCAGAATAAATGGTATATGAGGCATGGTAACAGATTGCACATCAAGGCCAGATTATGAGCATACCAATCAAGCATAATGTCAAGGAAAATTGCATTCAATCATAATGGTAGAAGGTAAAATGATGATTCATGTATCAAAGCTAGATTAAGGGTACACAAACTTTATAGGTTCATGGTATTTTGAAACACAACACTGTCATTAAATAAGGGTTCAAATAGAGTTGTTCACATATAGTGGCATCTAAATCAAGTAGCAGTTAGGCATGAATATCAGATACACAGAAGCTACGCTCATCATGTTGATATAAGGAAAGCCAGTCATGTTTACAATGATAAGTACACAAACAAAATATCATGATGGTCAAGGGCCCTTATGAATTAAACACATGTGTTCAAGGCAAAATAAGACATATTACAAGGCAACATAGCAATCAAATTCATTCAAGTGATACCATTTAAAACAGACAGTAGCATATGACATGGTAAAATCCAACTTGGGCAACAATCATGAAGACACATACATAACACATACATGGACTAGGTTCAAGGCAAGCTGGAACATATTATAAGCACAAAGTGGTATCAAACATTCATAACTTAGGAGCATGTCAAAATACAAATCAAAGCTAGCACACATATCCTGAACACAAAGTTTAACATGGAGAACAAAAGCATGATGTCACAAAACATAACTTTCTGAAATTAACAGTTTAACCAGAATAGCTTTAGCATGCACAAAGTGAAATATCATGATATGACAGGTCATGGAGCATTGAGAGGCACATGATTAAATAGGAACAACTCAAAGCAAATTGACAGCAACACAATTTGAAATTCTGGTACAGATGTGTGATGTCTTGTGCAATGTCACAACATCGCAATCTGCTAAACAAGGCAATAATAGAAATAGTAAATGAACACAATCAATTATTCACCCAGTTCGGTTCAACCAACCTACATCTGGGGGCATACCAAGCCAGGAAGGAAGTCCACTATTAGTAGTATCAAATTACAGACTCAACAGACCAGTTGACAATCTACCTAATTTAATCCCTACCCAATAACCCTTCTACCTAAGTCCTCCCTAGGTAAGAGACTCCATCTCACTTCCAATCATCTCGATGATGTCTAGCAGTCAACTACACCGTCACTGCATCAACATCTTGACTCCTTAAACTTTTCTATTACATATACCTTGGAAGACACACTTCCATGAAAGCCCTTTGGAGTTTCTTCAAAGCTTCCTCCAAGAACAATACAAAACTCATTACCTACAGGTTTCTGAGTTAACCATAGTGACCATCTCACACCCCGAGTGGTTCACTAGACAAAGCCCTAATGATCTACATCTTGGACCCTCGCTCATTCTAGGTTACAAGCACTCTATTTATAATATCATCCCAGCTGAATTTGGGCCTTCAATCATATCATATCAGCTGTAACAAATCTCCAAAAGATTCTGCTACTAAATAGATCTTCAATTAAATCCTCAATCAAATCTTCAATTAAATCTTCAATCATTAACTCTAAATATTCTCCATATCTTTATGCATTAAATTCATAACAATCTGATCTTCATAACAGATTGTAACAGAATATATATCTCCCTTGAATTCGCCTGCATTCTCTGAATCTCTTTAGAAGAAAATCTCAAACACACCAGAACCACGTGCAGTCCTAAACACATTAAAGTCTGATGATCTGGTATAGTGATGTTACGACATCGCATGTGACATCACTCTTCAGTACTTTAATTCTTCAACAACCAACCAGAATGTTAGTTAAAACATACCTACATTGTTAGAAGCTCATGTTGTAACATCAACCATGACAACACATTGTTTTAACAAAATTACAGCCAATTACAAGAACTTACAATCTCCCCCTTTGGCTAATTTTGGCTAAAACATATACATAGATATTACAACTCAGTTTACAGCAGTAATTACAATCCTACACTACTGTTAGGTGTTATCTGATCCTAACAGTGTACTGCATTCATGGGGAATCCTCTTCTGACTGATGTTAGGACATCACCATACGACATCAGCTCCAGGAAGCACATCAGGAGGTGCACATGAGGAAGAAGATATCCAATACTCCCCCTTAATACAACACATTTCTTTTTCCTTTCAACTCAGACCCGGAGACGATGTAGAAGACTCCTCCAGAAAAGAAATGCTTGTCTAGACATCAAAGACCAATGGTGGCATGAGAGACTTATGCAAGTCACAAATGTGTTCATAACTCAGGACACAAGTCACAAAGACTCAACACCAACTGTGGCTGAGACCTCGTTTCTGCAATAGCTGGGACTGCAGACTTCAGGCAAAACATCTGCGCAAACCATTTAGCCGATCTCTCACTTTTCTCCCCCTTTTTAGCCACAAATTGGCAAAGGAAGCCCTCACAAAACCAGATCCAAGAAGTACTCACCCAAAGGCACACAAAAGCCATAAGACTTATGAACCAAGAACACTCACGAGTTGAAGGAGAGAAGAATTGCCCCTATATATATCAGATCAGTTACTTAGGAATTAACGAGCTTTGAATATTTCAAAGTTCTTGGTCAAGGAAACGCTATTTTAGGAACCAAAAACTCCATCCAAATTCAATGTCTTCCGTCCAAAACAGTCTTGACCAGATTTATTGTTTCCTAACTGATATATACCATAAATTGTGCCAAAACAGTTCCATGCAGAGTCGGATCCACGTGTTGCACCTCACCGTCCAAAATAATTCCTTGTTTGGCCCAAGAGAAACATGTCCTATCCCATGTTCTGACATCTCATCAGACATTGTCTGCTGGTTCACAGCACAACCAATCCAAGACTTCACAGTAGATTCCAAGACACAACCAATATCAATCACATCCAAAACTTCACAAGGCTAAACTCCTCCTAAAGGCAGGAAACGGCTGTACACACATGCGCACTCCCCCTCAATCCTAGAGCCTTCTTAGTCAACACACATTGACTATCTCTCCCTCCTTGTAGCCACAATAGGACAACCAAGTACACACAATTCCAAAGACAACCTCTTAAACATCCAACCACCATACTCACACAATGAGGTAGATGTACACTACTGGTTCAATCAGGTCAAAATTGTCATGTCCACACCAATATGTCATAACATGTTGTCTGACATTATATCCAGTCTTCTTGATCAGCATGCAGTCTTCATCAGCAATAACTTCCTCTCAACATCTGAACCATATCAGACAAGGTCACACACCTAAACACCTAGGCTAACTCTCCACAAGCTTGAACACCCTGCAAGCTTCACACTATGTGCACCTTTGCAGCAGAAACCATAGCCAAGTACCCCAATGCATTTGCCCACTACTTCACATATCTGCTGAACCTCTTGGTTAGTTCACTTCACATGCTAGGCTGATCAACTTCTCTCCAGCAGGACTTGACCAAAGGGCTAAATCTCCTTCACACGCGTTTCTTCACTGAAACAATAGGTGAATAACCCTTTTCAGACTCTCAAGCAATCAATCCTGATCTACTTCAGTCTTCTCTACATACTCCATCTAAGGCAGACCTTCTACTTCATCATTCTCCCGTATGACTATGTAGACGCTCCTTAGGCATAATGTAGGCACCAAGCTCGTGACCCAGAGCATAATCATCCTTCACCAAGGATATCCAAAATAATGTCCCAACATAAGTTAGAACGCCTGCCACACACCAAAACATCATCACCATGATTCTTGATAGGTTCCACCAACTGGACTTACTATAGCATAGTAATACAAAGAACTAGAGAAATAAACTCTCAACCACCTTCAAGAAGAGTAATCTCCTTGAGTCTTCAACTCATCACTCTTCTGCCCAAGAGTAACTTGTTCCAAGACAATCTTCAATAATAACCAGCTGCCACACTCTGATTATCTTGAATCTTCGAATCCACTTCTGAGATCAACCAAATGCCACAGTTTGATCACCTCATCCACAAGTCCTCATATGAAAATAACCAAATGCCACATTTTGACCTTTTTCACGTTTTCCAGAACTCTCACAAAGATAGCTTGATCCACCAAGGAACCTTGATCTTCAAGTCACATGTTCCACTTGCTCAATAGCAAACCCACTTAGACTCCCTAAGCCATGGTCATGTAACATCTTCTCCTTCCTGCAGCTCCCGCAAACTGCCATGAGAACGATATTTTTGAAGCATCCTATTGTTCATTCCTGTAGATCACCCTACCAATAACTGATGTGCCACATCACCAGCTGAGACTCCTGATGTTTTGCTAGATATCATAACATTATGTCATCCAACTGTTGAATTCAGCTCAACCTTCTGCCACTCAGAAGAAACTCCTCCCTTTGCAGAAATAGATTTCCATGCTCTCATAGACTTGATTCAACAATCAAGTTTGAGTAGACAACCTCCATCCTGCTTAGAAACTCCAAAGACTTCAAACCTACCACATCTGAATCTTCAGAAAATAAGTAGTCCAAGACTACCCCATAGCAATACTAAAGAAAGTCACTTCCCTTAGTAGAGTCGTCAGTAGAAACCCAGAAATAACTGCCACTTATCCTCGACCTTCACAACTAGAGCAAACCCCATGCTCCAAACTACTTAGATCAGAAATAAACTGATCCAAGCTCTAACCATCAAGAATATGTTGTCTTCATAGACTGCATCTTCAACAGCATAATTCATGTCGTCACTCACATCAGACAACTGCCAAGCTTCCAACAAGGTCTTTACAAATAGCCAGCAGATGATGCTCACTCCTTCATTCACACACTTCTGAAATAGTCAGCTGATAAGGCTACCTCAGGTTGTCATCTTCAACCATAAAGCTACTCCATCATGGCCCAAAAAAAAATATCTGGACACAGCTTTGCTTAATTCTCTAGACAAATACTCAGTCTCCCGTCAAAGTATTTACCCTTAGACAGAATAAGATTACCTTCTCACACAAGGTACGACATTCTTTTCCTGCACACTTGTGGCACTAGCTGATCCCTCTTTTAATAATCCACACCACTGATCACTAATTGGCTTGACCTGATACTTCACCAAGAGCACAACTATCTTTCTTTGGCTGAGAGAACAAAGAACTGGAATGATGTTTCAACATCAGTTCTGACAACAGTCTTCATCACATTAAACACTTCTACAATGGATTTGGAGACTACGACCATATTAATCCACACATATCTCATGTAGGGGACACATGAGAACATATCAACATCTGATCAACTTCCAAGATTAGACCAACAAAACTGCAGTAACTTGCATAACACACTCTTCCAGAAGCTTCTTCTTATAAGCACAAGGTTCAGACCTTTGTCTAACTTAAGAGTGATAACTGCCATCCTTCTGCATCTAAAGCCATACCATAGACAATCTGCTACTTCCAATCCTTCAAGCCTCAAAACTGGAAGAGTTCACTCCATACAACTAATGCAGACACCAATTGACCCCAGGCTGATTTACACTACAAACTCTAGGATGCACTTTCCCTATAATATTGTCCTCAGACAGTTTAGCTCAAGCTTACTAGCATCTCACAAATTGTTCAACTTCACAGCTTCAGTGATCCTTCAAAACAGCTACAGTCTAACAGGTCTTTGACTCAGCTTTTACCTTTAAAATGCTGATGTGTAGCGCGATGTCGAGACATTAGGATTGACATATCAAGCTTAGCTTCTTTCTTGATGAAACTGACAACATAACCAGAAAGACCCTCCTGAATAGGTCACCACAACTCAGCTTAAGAGATACCTTATCAAGATCTTCACTCCCGCATGAAAGATTTGACAGTGATACTCTTTTCCTTGGGCTCCACCCTCTTCTTTCTTCATCAAGCCTTAAAAACAATCCATTCACCTTCTGATCACTTCTTTCCCCAAAACAAAGGTATGAGATAATCCTCAAGAATCTTCGATCTCTCAAACCAACCAGTTGAAGTTGCCTTGCACCAACTACCACCTCAGAGACCAACCTGCTAAGGAGACAAACCCTTAATGTCTTTCCAAGAGAATACCTTCCTAGAATCTCACCACCAGAGATACGAACCCAACCAGGGTTATAAAAACACATGCAGCGGAACATACAACAACTCCTCAACAACCTTCAGGTGCTGCTCAAAAATCCTTGCTTGTCACCAAGGGTCAACACACTCACAATGGTAGCTCTGATAGATAGTCCATCCTTTACTTCAAGGGATCATACACCCAACCGTATGAACTGGCCAAGTCCACAACTCAGCAACTATCTTCCTTGCTCACGAACCAGAAAGTATCTTCCCTAGATCTCATCCAGACACAGACAGGATGCCTGCTCTGATACCAATTGAAATTCTGGTACAGATGTGTGATGTCTTGTGCAATGTCACAACATCGCAATCTGCTGAACAAGGCAATAATAGAAACAGTAAATGAACACAATCAATTGTTCACCCAGTTCGGTTCAACCAACCTACATCTGGGGGCATACCAAGCCAGGAAGGAAGTCCATTATTAGTAGTATCAAATTACAGACTCAACAGACCAGTTGACAATCTACCTAATTTAATCCCTACCCAATGACCCTTCTACCTAAGTCCTCCCTAGGTAAGAGACTCCATCTCACTTCCAATCATCTCGATGATGTCTAGCAGTCAACTACACCGTCACTGCATCAACAGCTTGACTCCTTAAACTTTTCTATTACATATACCTTGGAAGACACACTTCCATGAAAGCCCTTTGGAGTTGCTTCAAAGCTTCCTCCAAGAACAATACAAAACTCATTACCTACAGGTTTCTGAGTTAACCATAGTGACCATCTCACACCCCGAGTGGTTCACTAGACAAAGCCCTAATGATCTACATCTTGGACCCTCGCTCATTCTAGGTTACAAGCACTCTATTTATAATATCATCCCAGCTGAATTTGGGCCTTCAATCATATCATATCAGCTGTAACAAATCTCCAAAAGATTCTGCTACTAAATAGATCTTCAATTAAATCCTCAATCAAATCTTCAATTAAATCTTCAATCATTAACTCTAAATATTCTCCATATCTTTATGCATTAAATTCATAACAATCTGATCTTCATAACAGATTGTAACAGAATATATATCTCCCTTGAATTCGCCTGCATTCTCTGAATCTCTTTAGCAGAAAATCTCAAACACACCAGAACCACGTGCAGTCCTAAACACATTAAAGTCTGATGATCTGGTATAGTGATGTTACGACATCGCATGTGACATCACTCTTCAGTACTTTAATTCTTCAACAACCAACCAGAATGTTAGTTAAAACATACCTACACTGTTAGAAGCTCATGTTGTAACATCAACCATGACAACACATTGTTTTAACAAAATTACAGCCAATTACAAGAACTTACACAATTCTTATCCTAAGTTCAACATACATGAACATGAACCTTACACATACATTACCAATATCATACCAATAAGCTGCAACACAAGAAGTCAAAGACCTAAAGTGGCTATCTGAATATCTTAACACACCAAGCTCAGGCACATGATTCAAAAACAGTTCCATGTTTAAGGACACGATTCAACAAAATATCACACCTAGGCAAGACTTTAGATACAAGGCATGGCAATAAGTTTAAGCACTCAAAATGATTATTCATTAGTGATGACAGAAAGAGAATACAAATGACATTTAATGCAAGCACCTCTCAAACATGCATGGATAGATAGGTTTACTGAGCATATCAGGAATAAGTATGGAGCTAAGATTCAAGAGTCTCTCATTTCAAAATAACATCCAAGCACCAAGATAAACATAAGCATGTTAACAAATTCAACCATCTAGACTTGACAGTATAATATGAAAGTGAAACTTGTAAACTTTAAGCCAGTTGATGAATGAAATCAAGTCATCATGGTGATATCTCAAGCTCAAATAATTTAACACAAAAGGCAGCATACAATGTCTACTTCAACACATCAGTACAACAATCAAAATCATTCTACTTCATGAAATCAAAACATGAGCAAACAATCAACATACTCAAGCACATATTAGCAAGCTACATATGTAAAGAACAACAAAATGCACATGACAAAATGATATCAATTGAGCATGATTATCAAAAGGGAAAGAGTATGATACCAAGTGAAGTAATGTCCATTGCACCTTCAGGTAGGCTGAATGCTTTCCATCTGAACTAACAAGAGCACTCCAAAGGAAACATTCTCCTTTCTTTACCCGAAACTTAAGAATTCAGAGACTATTTGAGTATTTTGTGAAAATTCTTGGTGAGTTTAAGTGTTGAGGTGAGCTCCTTTTATAGGCTGAGCAAATGGGCCTTTGTTCCTTGAGTCCAATGATCAAACACATGGTATGCTGAATAGAAAACTAGGGTTTGCAACGTCTCTTTTCAAATTCAAACTTGGTCCACTTCTTGGAGACAAACGCGCTGCTCTGCTTGCTCAAAAACCTCAGAAGTTGCAGGGCCAATTTCACGACTCAGTGCATTGCTTGAAATTCCTTCTCTGTTGTCATATGAGAGGGTATCAAATGAGGTAAAGATTGGGATTACGCAAGGGTATCTGCAGGTGAAAATAGTTCGTATGCTGAAACAAGTAACTCCTTAGAACCACTTTTAATGAATCAAACAACGAAAGCTCAAACGGGAAGTGTTTTGGAGATTTCAAAAGTGAGAAAACGCGCCAAGGAATTGGGTTGTAGCAATGATTTTTTAATGAATTGATACACTTGTATTTGAATTTCTTTCTTCTTCTGAAACTCACCAACACGACAAAGGAGAAGAACAAGCGTTGGTTGTTTTGCTTCCTTGCTAGTCCACGCGGCGTCCCTTCATTGGTCAGAGAGCCAAAGTTTGAAAAGTCAAAGCACATTGCTTGATTCCTATTGGTCCTTGTAGCGAGCGATTTTGGACGCGGTTCTTAAGCGCTGGTCGCTCTCTGCGGTTTGGCTGACTACAGGTCGATTCTTTTTTTATCCTATTGTAAGCTGAATAAGGAAGGGAAATAGATGTCTCCAATTAACCCTGCTTTGCATACTGAGTTTAAACAGCGGTCTGTTAGGTTACAGATGCTATCAATGTGGGGGGCCCTTTGTACTGGTTATTTGTATTTTCACCAATACTGGTTTGTTTATCTAGGCAGAAGTTTTCGGGCGGGGAACAAGGATTAAGATGTTAGGACCGATGTGGGATTTGGTTTTTTTGTTGATTGTGCTCGCTAATATTTTTCTTTCAATCTTATGACTACGTATTCCCGTTTACCGAAACAGGGAAATCAGAGCGTTCGTAGTTCCTCCTATTCTATGGGAGGAGATTGGTTTTTGGTGTCTTGTTTAAAGCCCAAGACGTGAAGCGAAAGGTGGTTTGTATCTTGTTCAAAGCCCAAGATGTGAAGCTGAAATGTCTGACTTTAGAGAGAATTTGTCATCTCTAAAGAGGTCTGTTTGTCACAACTGTTGGGGTGACTGGTTTATAAAGGGGGATTACTTTAACCGGGATACGCGGATCCTAGCAATGCCATAATTTCCTTTATAGGGGATTTTAACCTGAAGGAGAAGACTTTAACTCAGTGTAGAGCAATGCTATCTTTCCTTAGGAATTTCTCATGCTAAACGAGGGACAGTGGCGTGGATATAGACGATCCAGAGGCTTGCCGCTTACAGCGATTAGATGAAGGGAAAGGAGTTGTTGATGTTTGTATACTGTGAACGAGGCACAACTTTGATGCTAAAAGGTTGATTGGATCAACCAGTGGTTTTCTTATATAAAGCCTAAGAGGAGGCTAATATGTGTCTCGTACAAAGCCCGAGAGAGAGGCTAAAAGGTTTTTGACCCGACGATGGAGTCTTTTGGTATCTCGTATAAAGCCCAAGATGAAGGCTATTTGACTCAACAAGAGGGTTTTTTGTATCTCGTACGAGGCCCGAGATGGAGGCTGTTGTTTGTTTGGCTTAATAAGAACCTTTTTGTATCTCGTATAAAGCCCGAGATGGAGGCGAAAGAGGTGATTGACTCAACGAGGGAGTCTCTTATGTGCCTCGTACAAAGCCCGAGAGAGAGGCTAAACGTTACTGGAGAAGGATCATTATACAAAGCCTAAGAGGAGGCTGTGGCGACTGTTCCAGTTAAGTGACAGGTTCAATATACTGATTAAAGGAGAAAATCAGTTTTTATATGAGCAACACTGTGCTCATGGATTTGATTTGAGGATCCGGGTTATTCCTGTTCTTTAAGGAAGCGGGAAATCCGAAGGGTATTGAGACTGTCCGAGTCTACGGGTTTTCTTCCTATTCTTGAAGGGTGCTTGAGAATGTCTTTGAGACTCAAGGAGATTTAGACTGTCCAAGTCTAGAGTTTTGTCTTTTGTACTATGCTTTGAGAAACAGTAGTAGACTCTATGAAAGGACTGCTCTACGCATATGACTAAGTTCTGTTCCTATACCTCTAGGAGGTCGTCGGGACAATTTGTACGAAGCCCAAGAGGAGGCTAGAAACTTTTAAGAAGCCGATCGGTCCTTGTACTAAGCCCAAGAGGAGGCTATCATTCCCGGAGGAAGAGATCATTATACGAAGCCTAAGAGGAGGCTGTGAATACTTCAAAGAAGCCGTAGGGTCCTTGTACTAAGCCCAAGAGGAGGCTGGGTTGCTTTTAGGAAGCCTGTGGGTCCTTGTACAATGCCCAAGAGGAGGCCGATGCTTTTAAGAAGCCCGTGGGTCCCCAAACCCCAAGAAATTCAAGGCAATGCTATTCACCGAGAATAGATCAAAATCAGGAAAGTTTGAGAATTTGGAAGAGACTCAAAGATGCCATTCACGGAGAAGAGATTCATCTCTGGGAGTAGAGTTTCTTGACAATCCCTAATGAGGACAGCCGAAGAGAAGACTGTATCTAGTGATCCTATTGGGGATCTAGTTGTTTATTTCTACGAATAAACGAAACGGCGTCACCTAGTTCTAGACGTTGTTGCCGGGGAAACTCGAAATATCTATACTATTATTACACAGTTGATATGAGTTTATGAAAGAAGACTTACAGTGAAACAGCCCCACAATACAGTTATACGTATATGAAAGCGGTAAATGAAAGCAATAACCACTTACTCGGTTGTAGAGCTTCCATGCTGTTTGGTTAGTTGTTCAACAAAGAAAGATTGAAAACAATAATATATTCAAAATCAAAGGAGAAAGTGCTTTGAAAAAGAAAGATTTGGGGCTTACAGCTCAAGGAGAGGCCTAGGGTTTTATCAGTGAACGCACTGTTATTTTTGTACAGAGGGACTTATACAAGTGACTGAGGCCAAAAATGTTTTATGTACAAAGGGATGGGTCTTACACTCTCTCAAGAGGCCCAAAAAATGATTGAAAGAAAAAGAATGAGGCTTATAACACGAGGGTAGGCCCATGTGATTTTTTCGTTTTAAAATGGCGATCGCGCCGAGGTTTCCTTTTAACGCAGAGGGACTTATACAATAAGTGAGGCCCAAAATGTTTTGGTTAAAAGGGGGTTTGGGTCTTACACTCTATTAGAGGCCCAAGTGTTTTGAATGGGTCTTATAGCTCGATGAGAGGCCCAAGGTTATTTTGAAAAGGCGACGGTCGCGCCGTTTATTTTTGACGATGTCGGGACTTATACAATACACTGAGGCCCAAAAATGAGTTGGTCAAAAAAGGATTGGGTCTTACACTCTATTAGAGGCCCATTTGTGTTTGAAAAAAGTTTGATGAGGGTTGAATTGATTCAAAACCCTAATTTGTTTTCAAAGTGTATTTTTAATTGAATAAAAATTCAATTAAAAGGATCAATGTTTGTTAAATATGTGAAAACAAATTATGATCTTGGATCAATGTTCCAAAAAATCATGTTTCTTCCTACAAAATGATTGAAATCAAATTAGGGTTAAAAAACAAAGGGAGAAAAAAATATTTTAAATGCTAAAAACACATAAAACATTAATTCTTTGTAAAAATATCAAATATATGAAATAAATAATATTTTTGGGATTTTTGGGTAAAATCAAATATTTAAACATTTTTGTGAATTATTGCAAAAAGAACCAATCAAAAATGATAAAAAGTGAAGGAGTTATTAATTTTTCAAATCATTAAAAATAATAATATGAAAAATAACAAAATAAAAAAGTGATAAAAAGAAGTCTGGGACGAGGGGGATTCGAACCCCAGACCTCTCGCTTGCCAATACTCATAAAACCAGCTGATGAACCGCTGGGGCGCAATGCCAATTCATTAATAACATGGCAAGTGAAAAATATATATCAAACTTAGTTGGAAAACCTGAAGAATGACGCCATGGCCATCTTCTTCCTCGAGCTCGTGCGTGAAGCACCATATCTCACTCATCTCTCAACCATTGGACATGATTCAAACACCAAACCCGTGTGTTTTTTCACAAGGAATAAGATGGCAATACCCAATTTTATTCATTTTCAGTGTGGAGTAAAATAATCACGATGAACACAGATGAACCCTAATTTGCAAAAGCAATCGTGCAGGCATGGTTATAAGGTCTATGATCCAATTTCTTGAGGCAAAACAATCAACACATGATGGCAATCAAATGGCAAAAATATCATGCGAGGAAATATGTATGGATCATGGAGTTTGAGTTTGAAGCTCACCTTGATGCAAGCTGAAATGGAACTTTGCCCAGATGGTGTTCCAGTCGTGAATTGGTGATCCCTACAGCTTCAATGGATGTTATGGAGTGTGTTGCAAGCTTTGGAACACTTTAAAATTCTTTGGATCAAGCTGGAGACCTCCACCTGCAAAATTGAAGCATAATGGCTTGGTTGAAGAGTGATTTTGAGCCTGGGGTGTTACAGTTGGTGTTTAAGTGTTTGGACACCTCAAATACATCGTATGTGATGTGTTTGAGCAATTGGAATAGATTGATTGTGGCTGCAACTCAAAACCCGATAGTGGTTACTCAAAAACAAGAAAACTTGAGGTTTAAGAAAGAATGAGAGAAAGTAGTGCTGTAACTGGCTTTGGTGTGAGTTGAATGATCCATTGGGACCTCTATTTATAGGTGATCAACTTTTGTTTTGGAGGAATAGTGAATGGCTGCTGGATCAGATCACATTTGCATGGATTTGCTTGGAGGATTTCTTCTCAAGCAAGGCAAGCTAGCCATTCCCAAGAGCAGGGCTATGCCTTGACCAAAACCATATTCCTCAGATGTTTTTAATGTTGTTTAATCAGAGAAATTGACTGAGTAGGGTAGCTACCTTGACAATGCACTATTCCACATTAATGCACTTTGAATTCAAGGCAAAATGTGCCAAAGTGGATGAACTTCAAGTTGGAAGATTCCTTGGCTTTTTGACTCAGATTTATCAGTTGGATCAGATGCAATGTGATTGGTTTGAACACAGGTGGCATAGTGATCCTTAGTCTTTGGCTCAAAATCGTGTGTGGCAAGCAAACATGTAAACTAATTTTTCCAAAACAGCTTGCAGCAGCATGACTTTGGGCATGGATTTCTCATGGCTTAAGTTGAATCAATTCATGCTGTTGAGCTCTTTGAATTATTAGTAACATATGCAACAACATTGATGTTTAACTTTGGACTTGATTCAGCTTGCATCTATGTGAAAAGATCTCACAAGTTTTGGTGTTTCAACAAAATCTGTCTTGGACAAAATTTTTCTAAGTGTTGGAAAATGGTACACTTTCATGTTTTCAGCCACTTTGGCTCACTCATAGCTCAAAATCCCTAATGAATTGGAGTTAGGCCTAGTTGAAGTTTTTGTAGAGGGCAATGAGATCTACAAATCAAGCTTTGGATGAAAAAAAATGGCCTTGTGGTTTATGAGTTATGGTCCTTCAAAGTTGGTACCTTTCTCACTTTATCTTTTAACTTAGAAAATTTTCTAAGTTTTTATGGTTACCCCTTTTACAAGTTATCCAACTTTTCTTGATTTTTCTTGATGAATGATGATTTAAATCATACATAAACATCATTTTAGGATTAAAAATCCATTTTGGTAAAAAAATCTCAAAAAGTCAAAGTTGACTTTTGTGCACAGTTGACTTTTTATCAGATGAATTCCAAATTGTGCAATTCTTCAAGAAATCATGTCCTTGACCTAAATCAAACTTGATGGACATGTTCCATAGGTGTCATAGGGTATATTGATGTATGTCCTAGGGTTTGGGAGCATGTCCTGGTCAAAAGTCAAAGTTGCAGTTGACTTTCCTCGCGAAACTCTAATTGTGGTGCAGATGAAAATGAGACTTGTTGCTCAAGCTTCTTGGATTAATCCATTGTTCCAAATGGATCAATATAGTTCATTAGAGACCCTCAAACTCTCTCTTGAGGTCTTGGTTCATGATTTGTCCCAAAAGTCAACTTAGGGGTGAATTAGGTCAAGAAACCCTAATTCCTAATTTTTGATGTATGCATCCCCTGAGGCCAAATTGTCTTGATGATTGGGTCCATGAGGTTACATGGAGTATATTAGGTTGTGTTTTGGATCATTGGCTTGTGCCCAGATGAAAAATTTCCATCTGGAGGCCCTGGTCAACCAAAACCCTAATTTGGTGACACTGTCGATCTTGAGACTTAATCCACCTGAAAGGGAGCATCCTTGTGCTTAATCCTTAAAGTGGGAGTCCTTTTTTATCCTTAGTGAATGTTTGAGAGGTTAGACAAGTTGAAGATCATGTCATTTCTTGATTGATCCTTTGTCTAAGCACTCAGAGAGGGCTTGAAACCCTAATTTTGATTGTAGTGGATGCTCACCCATCTTTGGGGAGACTGACAAGGTATGATGGTTCATCCATATTGTGATGATGATTCGCACAATGATGGGAAATCTTAGTGGTCAAAATTTGGGGTATGACAGATGCCCCTATTTAATCTTCTTGGACACGAAGGTGTGAATGACGAAGGTATTCGGGTATTCGGGGTGCAAGAGGATTAAATATCGGAATACCCAAAATTTTGATGGCTATGAATGGTAGCTTACACATTCATCTTCTTTAGCTAAGCAATGATGCTTAGAAAAGGTAAAAACTTCCCCTCGATCCTGGTTTCCTACCAAGAACTGGTCTCAGTTTCTGATTTAAACTTCCCCTCGATCCTGGTTTCCTACCGAGGAACTGGTCTAAGTTTCTTTTGTATAAACTTCCCCTCGATCCTGGTTTCCTACCAAGGAACTGGTCTTAGTCTCTCTTGTTAACTTCCCCTCGATCCTGGTTTCCTACCAAGGAACTGGTCTTAGTTTCTGATTTAAACTTCCCCTCGATCCTGGTTTCCTACCGAGGAACTGGTCTAAGTTTCTTTTGTATAAACTTCCCCTCGATCCTGGTTTCCTACAAAGGAACTGGTCTTAGTCTCTTTTGTCAATAAGCTTTATTGACAAGGGACGCTATGCGTAGTGGTTTTCCTCAAACTTCTCGCCGAATTTTCCTGGGGAGAAGCCATTTGAGTGGAAAAAGTTTCGATGTCAGACTTGCTGGGGGAACCCAGTCGTCTGAGTTGTAGAGTTGCACAAACTTTTCTGTTGGAGACGCCATTTGTTGATTCTACTGGGGAAAGCGAGTCTCTTGAGAGATTGTTTCCTCTTGGGATCTTACATCATACTTTTCTCGGGATCTTCCCGGAGAAATGCCATATGATGGGGTCCAAATTTGAGGTGCCGATGACCTTTTCATCAGCGATCTTTTCGGAGCGAAACTGGCATGCTGCCGAATCTTTGCTTAAGAGGTTTTCTCTGTGGATTTTCCTCAATCCGGGAAAGCAAGGACATCATCTTCAATGGCGAAGAGTGATGCTGACTGAAAGTTCCTCTGGTTTTTCAGAGGTTCAAGTTATCAAAGTGGTCAAGGACCAATTTCTTTCCAGAAATAAACTGGAGGCGAGGTTGTCCAAACGCACCGCTTCCTGAAGAGGCAAGAACTGACAACTCGATTGAGATGACTTCTTCCACTAGGGGACAAGACCGACTAGAGTGATGGTGATGCAATATGAAATGTGAATGCAAATCAATAATGCATGATGTATGTATGTTTATGCTGACAAAACTGACGCGACATACAAACTGACAGGTGAACACGACTGGATACTCGGCCATCGCGGGGCGTATAGAGATATTGTTGGTTCAAGATAGCAATTCCACCTCACCTAGGAGAGATAATCCCTGCGGGGAATACCGTTGATCGAGCTTAGGAGGTAAAAACTCTGTCGTGGGTATCAGATGGGAAAGCCACATCTGATACAGTTGATCCTTCATTCAGGCGTACTGGGTTAGAAGGAGCACTTTGATTCTGTACTTTGAAGTTCGCTTACTTCTGGAGAAGCGGTTGATGTTCCTTTGAAGTTCAACAGTCAAAAGAAATGACCATCTCTTATTTTAAAAGCAGAAAAAGTTTTAACAAGTAAATTCATTTTTGTTTTATTTCAAGAATCGCTAATCATGTTAACAACGTCGTTCTGTAAAGCTAAAACAAATAAGAAGTACAAACAAAAGCACAAGGGCTTAAACTTTATTGATAAGATGGAGATCAGCCAAACACGTGATTCCAAAGAGTATATACAAAGTTTGAAAATGGTAATTTACAGGGAAAAGGGCTACGTTGAAACATAACGACCATTATCCTTCTACCAACTTTGAATTCGGGACATCTTGAGCTTCTGTTGAAGATGACCTTGACTGGAGTTTTCCTCCGATGGATGATGTAACTGCTGCTGCTGAGGGACTTGCCTCTGTTGAACATAGTTACTTGCCATTATCCCTAATTTTTGCCTGGATTGTACTTTGAGATTTCCAATCCGCCGGGATGATTTTTTTTCATGTCTCTAATTTTTGCCTGGACCGCCCTTTCGGGTTTTCAATCCACCGAGACGTTTTTTTTTAAGGCGAAGTATTTCTTGACTACATCAACATTCGTGGGGTAGGAAAATTCCTCTCCATCCATGGTTTCAAGTCTCAAGGCGCCGCCCGAGAAAGCTTTTGTGACCACATAGGGGCCATCATAATTTGGGGTCCATTTGCCCCGAGCATCAGTGAGAAATGATTGTATCTTTTTTAGCACGAGGTCTCATTTCCTGAAGATGCGGGGTCGAACCTTTTTGTCGAACGCCCTCTTCATTCTCTATTGATACAACTGACCGTCGCATAGTGCCGTTATTCTCTTTTCTTCGATCAGATTCAGTTCATCGTGTCGGTATGACACCATTCAGCTTCGGTGAGCTTAGCTTCCATCAATACCCTGATTGACAGGATCTCTACTTCTATGGGGAGAACTGCCTCCATGCCATATACTAGAGAGAAAAGGGTTACCCCTGTTGAAGTACGGACAGATGTGCGATAACCATGAAGAGCAAAGGGTAGCATCTCGTGCCAATCTTTGTAGGTTACAACCATCTTTTGAACAATCCTCTTGATGTTCTTGTTAGCCGCTTCTACCGCCCCGTTCATCTTGGGTCGGTACGGAGATGAGTTATGATGTTCGATCTTGAACTCTGCACACAACTCTTTCATCATCTTATTGTTCAAGTTAGATCCATTATCAGTAATGATCTCGCTTTGAACACCATAACGGCAGATGATATTGTTTTTGATAAATCGGACCACCACTTGTCGGGTTACATTGGCGTATGACGCTGCTTCGACCCACTTGGTGAAATAATCAATGGCTACAAGGATGAACCGATGTCCGTTCGAAGCTTTGGGCTCAATCATGCCAATCATGTCGATTCCCCATATGGAAAATGGCCATGGGGAAGAGAGAACTTTGAGATGTGATGGCGGTACATGAATTTTGTCGGAGTATATCTGACACTTGTGACATTTCCTCATGTACTTGTAGTAGTCAGATTCCATGGTCAACCAGTAGTACCCTGCTCTCAGAATTTTTCTCGCCATTGTGTGTCCGTTGGCATGAGTGCCAAAGGATCCTTCATGAATTTCTTTCATAAGCATGTCTGCTTCTGGTCTGTCTACGCATCAGAGCAAGACCATGTCAAAATTTCTCTTATAGAGAGTGTCACCGCTCACGAAGAAGTTTCCAGCCAATCCTCTGAGGGTTTTCCTGTCTTTTCTGAGTGCCCCAGATGGGTACTCTTGTTTCTGAAGGAAGCATTTGATATCGTGATACCAAGGTTTGTCATCTATGACTGCTTCGATCGTGAAGATGTAAGCGGGCCCTTCAAGGCGCATTATGTCGATCTTAGGTATGTCATTCCATTGACCTACACTAATCATGGAAGAGATAGTGGCTAAAGCGTCAGCCATGTGATTCTCATCACGAGGGATGTGATGAAACTCAACTCTGTTGAAGAAAGGTAGCAACCTTCTTGCGTAGTCTTTGTAAGGAATCAATCCTGATTGGTATGTGTTCAAATTTCCTTTTATCTGATTCATAACCAAGGTTGAGTCGCCATATACGTCCAAATTTTTTATTCTTAAATCAATCGCTTCCTCGAGACCCATGATACAAGCTTCGTATTCGGCCTCGTTGTTCGTACACTTGAACGTAAGTCGAGCGGTGAAAGGAATGTGGGTACACTGAGGGGTAACAATGATTGCCCCAATTCCATTTCCGTAGTGATTAACTGCTCCGTCAAAGATAAGTCCCCATTGGGAACCTGGTTCTGGCCCTTCACTGGGTAGCGGTTCATTGCAATCTTTCATTTTTAGATACATGACATCTTCGTCTGGGAAGTCAAACCCGATTGATTCCTGATCGTCAATCGGTTGATGAGCAAATGATCGGCTAAAATACTTCCCTTAAAGGCTTTCTGAGCGTGGTACTCTATGTCATATTCTGATAACAACATCTGCCAACGGGCAATCCTTCCCGTGAGAGCAGGTTTTTCGAAGACATACTTGACTGGATCCATCTCGGAAACCAACCAAATAGTATGACGAATCATGTATTGGCGAAGACGTCTGGCTGCCCAAGCCAAAGCACAACAAGTTTTCTCAAGCATCGTGTACCGAGTTTCGCAGTCGGTGAATTTCTTGCTCAAATAGTAGATGGAAGACTCTTTCCTTTTGGTTTCGTCTTGTTGGCCAAGTACACATCCCATTGAGTCCTCTAGGCCCGTGAGGTAAATGATCAGTGGTCTTCCTTCCACTGGAGGTGATAGAATCGGAGGATTCAACAGATATTCCTTAATACTGTCGAAGGCGGTTTGGCAATCTTCTGACCAAACGCAATCCTGGTTCTTTTTCAATAATTTGAAAATCGGCGCACATGTGGCGGTCATGAGGAATATGAATCTGGAGATGTAGTTCAAACGTCCCAAGAATCCTCTGACTTGTTTTTCAGTTTTCGAAGAAGGCATTTCTTGAATGGCCTTGACCTTGTCAGGATCAACCTCAATTCCTTTCTGGCTGACGATGAACCCTAGTAATTTCCCCGAACGGACACCGAAGGTGCACTTGTTGGGATTCAAGCGGAGCTTGAATTTTCTTAGACGTTCGAACAATTTTGACAGATGTTCAACGTGCTCATCCTCTGTTCTTGATTTTGCAATCAAATCATCGACATATACCTCGATTTCTTTGTGTATCATGTCATGAAACAGAGTAGTCATGGCCCTTTGATAGGTTTCCCCGGCATTCTTCAAACCGAACGGCATTACCTTGTAACAAAAGGTACCCCATGGGGTAATGAACGAAGTTTTCTCCATGTCTTTCGGCGCCATTTTGATCTGGTTATAGCCCGAGAATCCATCCATGAAGGAGAATACTTTGAACTTTGTTGTGCTGTCAACCAACATGTCAATGTGTGGTAAAGGAAAGTCGTCCTTTGGACTTGCCCTGTTCAGATCTCTGTAATCAACACACATTCTAACCCTTCCGTCCTTTTTGGGAACGGGTGCGATGTTGGCTAACCATTGAGGATATTCAGATGTAGCGAGGAAACCCGCGTCGATCTGTTTCTGTACCTCCTCCTTGATTTTGATGGCCATGTCCGGATGAGTGCGTCTCAACCTTTGCTTTACTGGCGGACATTCTGATCTCAACGGTAAGTGATGTTCCACGATGCTGGTATCCAACCCTGACATATCCTGATAGGACCAAGCGAATACATCGGGAAATTCTTTGAGAAGCTTTATCAAACCCTCTCTGGCAGTTGGACTGAGCAGTGCTCCGATCCTGATTTCTTTTTTCTCTTTTTCTGAACCCAAGTTTACCGTTTCCAACGGCTCTTTGTGAGGTTCGATGGACCTTTCCTCTTGTCTGAGTAGTCGGGAGATCTCTTCTGGAATTTCGTTGTCATTTTCTTCTTCAGCCTCGAATACCGGGAACTCAAAGTTGGAAGAAGGCATCGGATCGTATGTTTCAACGGGGTATAAAACAAGCAATCTGCATGACGTGATGATTCGTGTTTAGAAGAGATAGAGAAAATGCAAGTGTGTGCAGTGTTTTGATTTTACTGCTTGTTTTTATGATTGAATGTTTTTTTAGGATTACCATTTTCTGAAAAAGCAAAAAGAGAAAACAGCAATTAATGCGGAAATTACAGAACGACGTTATTTTATTTATGAACAAGTCGACTCTTGAAACTACAGCCCTATAAAACAAAACTCTGTCGCTTCGGACAAAGCGAAGAGGGAAGTTTACAGAAAACGAGCCCTATCAAAATATCCGTTTCACCTGGGCAGGGTGAAAGGTTAAAGATGGCAATTACTTTGACTGATGAACGACCTTCGGAACCTCGACGGCAACCCATTGGCGGCGAACTCCTCGGTGAATCACAAAGTCTGGCACCTTCCTTGATTTGTCTTCAGAAATGACGCTGATTTCTGGTGGAGCAGGATCATTGGAATCTGTCTCCCAAGCTGAATTGTCGTAGGAGGATTCCTCTGTTGCATTTTGCATAGCATTGGAGCTCTCAGCTGTATCTCCCCATCCAGTTGACTGGATATCTTCGAGCTTGATACGAGAGCTTTCGGGAGCAGTGTACTTGACCATAAAGTCGTATTTTCCACTTGGTTGTCCCAAAGTGTCCCAAACTTCTTTGGAACTGGAGAAGTCATCCCTCTCGATGACGTTGACCTCAGGAAAAGCATAGTTGATGAATTCTAGTCCTGCAAACATTGCGAATTCATCTTCATGTTGAGTAGTTTCCGAATGACCTGAGTGTTGATCCCATGACATGGCGGGGACACAGGTATTTTGTTCAATGATGGTCAGCTGATTTTCATTGTTCGGCTGACTCTCTTGCCCCAAGTTTCCTGGGTAAGGCTGCCACATTGGCAAACAATCCATTGGGCCATAGTAATTGTGATCAAAGTTGTCTTTCATCAGAGTGTCTTCCTCTAATGAATTTGGTGGAGCACGACATCCTTCCGGATCACAATCTCTGTAGATCATTTCGACATCTGATCTTGGTATAAATCTCGGACTTTCTGTAGGAAAGCAAAAAGGCACAGGCACCTCTTCCTGAGACATATAGTCGTCCTTGTTAAGGTAGGACTTCCATTCTTCATCTGTGTCAGAGGGATCTTCCTCATTGATAGCATGAACTGTCTGAGACACTGGGTGAAGAAAACCTCCACTGTGGAAGAAGTTTTGAAGGGGATGAAGACTTTCATCGTTGGCGGTTGTCTGGGTACAGGTTGCAAAAAAACCAAGACCCTTCTTTGTTTTATTGTCAATAGGAATGACAAGCCGTCCCCATCCTGTCGTATCGGTACTCTCGACCGCTTTGATAGTATCTTTGTATGAAGAAATTGAAGTTCCTTCTTCGGATTGATCATTCTTGCTCACCGATAGTGCTTGGAACTGAGTTCCAATAACCTCCTCGGGTTCTACACAAGTAGATGATGATAAGTTGCTTACAAGCAAGGCTTGTTCCCCACAAACCGTGACAAGTTGATCATTCTTGACGAACTTTAGCTTTTGGTGGAGGGTTGAAGTAACCGCTCCAGCCTGATGTATCCAAGGTCTCCCTAATAAACAACTGTATGTTGCCCGGATGTCCATGACCTGGAAAGTGATTTGGACACTGTGAGGACCAATAGTTATGGGAAGATCAACTTCGCCGATAACTGTTTTTCTGGATCCGTCGAATGCTTTGACGACGACCTCGCTGACTCTCATCGGAGGGCCCTTGAATGATAATTGCATCAAAGTGGACTTCGGCATAACATTCAGGGCTGACCCTGTGTCTACCAGTACGTTGGCTAAAGCATCGCCCTGGCAGTTAACTGTGATATTGAGCGCCATGTTATGACGGCGACCCTCTTCAGGTAATTCCTCATCACTAAATCCCAAATTATTGCAGGAAGTGATGTTAGAGACAATGCTATCAAACTGTCTGATTGTTACATCCTGTTCCACAAAGGCTTGCTCCAAGACTTTCTGTAGAGCCTCTCTGTGTGCTTCTGAACTGAGTAACAGTGATAATACTGAGATCTTTGAAGGAGTCTGTAACAGTTGATCAACAATGTTATATTCACTCCTTTGGATGAGCTTTAGCATCTCATCTTTGTCTTTTGAAAAGTCGGGATTACTAGATTGACCGACTGGTGGATCAGGAATTTCTGCCTGAAGTTCCTTTTCTTTGTTAGCTTCCCCAACCCCTCGGTTGAAGATTCGACCGCTCCGTGTTACACGACTGATGTCTGCAATATTCACGACGGAGGGTAATGGAATTTCCTTTCCATTCTCGATTATTGTTGCACCGTATTTGTAAGGGATTGCCTTAGCTGATTCATACGGTAGTGGCCCCGGTAGATAGATGACTATGGGAACCTTCTGATTTTTCTGACCATCATAAGTAATCTCGATCCGTTCCCGGTTGGGAACTCTAGATTCGTCAAGTAGAGGGACGATGGCAAAAACATCCCTGATCTGGTGATGACCAGAGATTGTGACAACATCCTCAACCTGATCGGCAAGGTAGTTTGGCGACCAAATGATGGGTCCTGAACCTGGATATGGATGAATTTCTCCATGATCGATCTGACCCTGAAGAGCTGCTCTCACAAGGTAACACCCTTGGTTACTTTCCGAACAGACGCTACAACTGTCATAGTTGTGTGGTGGCACCTGGCCACGCCCATTTTGAATGCAATGTAACCTCACTAGGTTACCTTCCATTGATCGGACATCCTGACTTTGACAACGAGTAGGATTCCTGTTATTGATACTAATCTGCTGAGTATCTTCGTCCATATAGATTGGCATCCACCAGTGATTTAACAAGTGCTGAAGTGCCTCCTGGACAAGGGTACAACCTCAATCGTTTTCGCAACCCGCTTTACAGCTTTGATAGTCATGTGATATTAAGAATCCGAGTCGGACCTGCTCAGCATGTAACTCTACCAGGTTGGTATTCATCACGCGAATGTCAAAGATCTGAACCATGTTGATTTGATAGGAGTTCCTATCATGGTAGTCTTGGATCCATCCAAGATCCATCTGACGCTGGAGGGCCTCTTGTATGAAAGAGCATCCCTGTTTATTTACCGAGCAAATCAGACAGGAACTGTAATCGTGCCGCGGCAGATTATGATACTGGCTTTGCCTTGAGTGCATCGCCACCAAGTTGACATTCATCACACGGATGTCGTGGTTTTGAATGACGTTAGAATTCGTAGGGACCATGTTAACTCCACGAACTCGGTGCTCCTGGATCCATCCAAGATCTATTTGTTCCTGTAGAGCTGATTGCACTACCGAACATCCTTGGTTATCTTTAGAGCAGATATCACACTGGTGATAGTTATGAGGTGGCACATGGCCATATCCACTCTGTCTACAATGCATCTTGACCAGATTGGTCCCCAATAAGAGTACATCGTGAATTTGATAAAAATTGTTAGTCTCTTTCTCAATCAGATTGACTGCAGCTTTCTCGTGTTGAGGCAGCGGGTTCGTAAAAACATTAGGGTTCGTATCTTTGAAAGATAAGAGCCCGCTCCTAACAAGCTTTTGCACGTCGGATTTGAAATTGAGACAAGTCTCAATGTTATGCCCTGAACCTCCTTGATGATAAGGGCATGTTTAATCCGCTTTAAACCAAAAAGGCAGATTTTCCGGAACTGAAAGGGGAGACTTAGTCTGGATGTGCCCCTTGGCTAGCAGTAACGGAAACAGTTCTGCGTACGTTACAGGTATAGGATCAAATCCAGGTGGCCGTGTTGTACGGTTGTTTTTATATGGAGAACGAGCCTGCTGAAGAGGTTGTTGTGTCCTTTGATGATCAGGTTGACTCTGCGCAACCTGAGGTTGATACATAGGAACAGGCGCGGGGCCGATAGCAGGAGTAACAGCTGCTACTGGCTGATAACGTTGCCTTTGCTTTTCGAGAGAGATATTCCCAATATCTTGCTCTTTTTTCTTAGGGAGAGCACTACTGTATTTTTTAGTACCGCTCGTTGATCCAGTGTCTTTTACCAAACGTCCTTCTCGGACGGCTTCCTCAAGACGTACACCCATGCCGACCATTTCGGTGAAATCACTGGGCGCACTGGCAACCATTCGGTCATAGTAAAATGAGCTTAAGGTCTTTAAGAAGATCTTTGTCATCTCTTTTTCGTCAAGAGGTGGACAAATTTGAGCGGCAATTTAACGCCACCTTTGAGCATACTCCTTAAAGGTTTCCTTGTCCTTTTGCGACATTGATCTGAGTTGATCTCTATCGGGTGCCATGTCCAAATTGTATTTGTACTGTTGGACGAAGGCAGTACCAAGATCTCTGAATGTACTTATCGTAGTACGGTTTAAACTCATGTACCATTTGAGTGCGGCACCGATTAAACTATCCTGGAAGTAGTGAATCAGCAGGTCCTGATTCTCCGCCTGAGCTGACATCGGCCGAGCGTACATCACCAGATGACTCTGTGGGCAAGAGTTACCCTTGTATTTTTCAAAGTCGGGCACTTGGAACTTGTGCGGGACTTTTACATTTGGGACCAAGCAGAGGTCTGCGGCGTCCTTTCCAAATAGATCCTGACCGCGAATGGCTTGCAGCTCTTTCTGCATTTCCAAGAACTGCTCCTGGAATTCATCCATTCTGTCAAACATAGTTTCCTTCTTACCAGAAGGTGTCTGTGGAATCTGTCATTCCGAGACAGTGTGCACCACAGGGGGTGGTACCGTGACTGCGGCAGTAAGTCTTGGCGCCTCCCGAAGTTTGTAACCTTCAGGAGTCTTCAGTATGCCCCTAGCATCTTCGCTTTCCCGAAGTTTGTAACCTTCAGGCCCAGCGGCTTCTGTTGCGATTCCCTGATCTTCAGTGATCGGCGGAACATATCCTTCCGGGATATAGTTAACAGGCATGCCCCAAGGACGATCTTTCGGCATCTGATACCTAGGATCATACTTTTCTATGATGGGCATTGAGGTGATCTCTGAGATCACAGTTCTTTGTAGCTGAGCTTCTGCCATGGCTTGCATGTCGTTACGAAGCTTTCTCATATCCTCTCTCAGAGCATCGATCTCTTCTTTCAACTCTCTGTTTTCTTCCTCAAGATCATCCATCTTTTTCTGACGATTGGCCCGAGTATTATACGAATGAGACAATTTGACTCTAGAACCGAGACACAAACGTGAGATTCGTAGGTAAGGAGAATACGCGATATGAGAATGATGAATGCAATGATTATATTAATTATTTAATTAAAATAAACTTTGACAATTAGATTGCAAATATCAAACAGTGGGGAAACCCCTTTTTATTGAATTCCAAAGGATTACAGAAATGGAAATACAGTAGATTACAAAGTGCAGAAACAGAAACCTAAACTAATGGGTCCCGAGTCCTCTCTGAAGAGAAACCGGGTGCTGATTCTGGTATCTTCCTTTTCTTTGACCGGGACGCTTGGGCCATTGTCGGGTTGTCATTCCTTTGCCAAGTGAAAGGAGTGAGCAAATTCCTTTGGTCATCTTGATTCTCTACAGCATGCTGCTCCAAAATTTCAATCAGAGCATCTTTCTCTTTCAGTAATTGCTGTATTTGGATACACTCTACGTCGAGGGTGCGATACTTGTTCTTCCAAGATCTTCTTTCCTTTTGAACTTTGTTGAGAGTAACCTAAAGCCTTTCAGTTTCCGTCATGAAGTACATGACAATTTCCCTCGGCGGAAGAATTCCGTAACGAGGATAAGGCATCTTTAGCTTAAGAGCTCTGGTTTGTACCCAATGGAGATAAGGCTCCACCAAGACACAGTCCGGTTTTCCCAGAGACTCTCGTCTTTTCTTATGAACCTGTTTCCAAGCATGCACTATTTCCATCTTTAGTGCTCTGTCACTTTCTCCTTCTTTGAAGAAAAGACCTTCCAGATGAACACCCAGTGGGATGTATCTCATCGGGTATCCAAATTGACGAAGAACTAATATCGGATGATAGTTGATTCCTCCTTTAGTTCCTATGAGGGGTACGCTGGGGAAGTTTCCACAACGGTCAATGATTCTGATTCCCTCATAAATCCTATTACACCAATCTATATCGGAATTGGTGAGAGACATGATCTTCTGCGACCAACGTAAGACACTCTTGCAATCCCAAAAAGCAGCAGACTTGGGCAAGTGCGAGATAAACCATTTATAGAGCAAAGGTACATAGCATGTGATCTCCCCTCCGCTGTACAAATTTCCCAAGTGTACAGAATGATACGCATCTGCGAGCAAAGTCGGCACAGGGTTTCCAATGAGAAAAACCTTAATAGCGTTGATATCGACGAAGTTATTGATGTTGGGAAACAAAAATAATCCGTAGGTGAGCAAGACAAAGATGCTTTCAAAAGCAGTCCCGTTCCCTATACTAGCGAAGTATAGAGCCTTTTTTGTCAAGAACTGGGCTGGCAAACCTTGGATGCCACCCTTAGTGGTCATGTGAGTCCTGACCTCAGACTCGTCCAAATGAATTGCTATTGCAATAGTCTGATTCTTTGGAATTTCTTCCAGTCCAGAAAATAGAGCTCGATCAGTGATATGTAAATCAGTCAGATAAGAATACTTCTCCAGCGTTGCTGATAGCTGGTAATCCGGGAATGTGAAACAATGATAAACCGGATCGTAGAATTGAATGAGCGCGTCCATGATCCCCTTAATCACATGGACTCTTAACAGTGGTAGCAAACCACCGTGCTTGGCTCTGAAAGCCTCTGGGTTAACGATCATCCTCGCTAACTTTCTCAAATCTCCTAGTTTTGGAACCTTGAAGGTATACTGGTGAGTTCTCCTTCTACCGAAATCCATTAATGCAATCTTTTTCTCTGATATTTGCAATCACAGTCTTAGTTTAATTTGAAAAACAGAGAGACTAGAAGAGAAATTTTTTTGAATGTTTTAATGTTTTATTAAATGGATGCATGAATGCAGCACACAAAAACATAGAAAAAACATGGGGTCAAAGGGTCGTTGTCATGAAGTCAAGGCTCTACCCATCCCCAAAGGTTTATACTAGGGTGATTTTTGTACCTGTACTCATTATCATCAGCTCCTCCCAGGAAAGCAAAACAACAAGCGGATCGCCAGCGAGTTGTGTGCAATCTTAGAGTAAGTGCCATTCACCGAGAATAGATCACCAGCCTCAAATGAGGGTAGTATCGCGTAACAACTATTTCCGATAGTTTCCGCACTACGAAAAAGGTTGGCTTTTCTTAAGTGTATACTCAATCTCACCACATGTGGCATCACACGCATTCCCAGTAGCAGAAAAATAAACATGTATAGCAATTCGGAAAAGCAGTATATATATATTTGTCCTAATCATCCTAGACTTATAAAGCTACGATTCTTAAGTTCCTGACAGAAATGGGTTCCCCGGCGGAAGCCCCAATCTGTGGTTCCCTGCCTAAGAGATGGACCAGCATAGGTCAATCTTTCTCTTCGGTAGAGTTCCCATTTTCTGTAGAAAACGGGGATGATGCCCTAAGGCAGAAAAGGAGACTCCCCAGCAGAGTCGCCATTTGTGTAATTTTTCACACAAGAGAAGTAGAAAGAAAGGAACGGGCCCCACGGTGGGCGCCACTTTTCTGTAGCGAGCGATTTTGGACGCGGTTCTTAAGCGTTGGTCGCTCTCTGCGGTTTGAGCTTAAAACTACAGGTCGATTCATTTTTTATCCTATTGTGAGCTGAATAAGGAAGGGAAATATATGTCTCCAATTAACCCTGCTTGCATACTGAGTTTAAACAGCGGTCTGTTAGGTTACGGATGCTATCAATGTGGGGGGGCTTTTGTACTGGTTATTCGTATTTTGCCAATACAGGTTTCTTTCTTTCTAGGACTTTCTAACGGGGAACAAGGATTAGGATGTTAGGACTGGTGCTTTTGAATTACTGCTTTTGATTGACGAAGATATGGGATTTGGGTTTTTTGTTGATTGCGCTCGCTAAGATCTTTTCTTTCGATATTATGCCTACGTATTCCCGTTTACCGAAACAGGGAAATCAGAGCATTCTTAGTTCCTCCTATTCTATGGGAGGAAATTGGTGTTTTGGTGTCTTGTTCAAAGCCCAAGACGTGAAGCGAAAGGTGATTTGTATCTTGTTCAAAGCCCAAGATGTGAAGCTGAAAGGTCTATTTGTGTCTTGTTCAAAGCCCAAGACGTGAAGCTGAAAGACCTCGACTTTAGAGAGAATTTGTCGTCTCTAAAGAGGGGAGAAGGAGAATTACTTTAACTGGGATACGCGGATCCGAGCAATGCCATAATTTCCGAAGAAAGGGTTTTAACCTGAAGGAGAAGACTTTAACTCAGTGTAAAGCAATGACATCTTTCCTTAGGAATTTCTAATGCTAAAAGAGGGACAGTGGCATGGATGGAGATGATCCAGAGGCTTGCCGCTTACAGCGATTAGATGAAGGGAAAGGAGTTGTTGATGTTTATGTACTGCGAACGAGGCACAGCTTTGATGCTAAAAGGTCAATTGGATCAACCAGTGGTTTTCTTATACAAAGCCTAAGAGGAGGCTAATTTCCGCTAGGAAAATCATTATACAAAGCCTAAGAGGAGGCTATTTTGTGTCTCGTACAAAGCCCGAGAGAGAGGCTAAAATTTTTTGACCCAGTGGGGCATATCGTTATACAAAGCCTAAGAGGAGGCTAGCAAAGAGTTGACTCAGTTGGAGAATCTTTTATACTCAGTAATAGAGTGTTTTTGTATCTCGTACAAAGCCCGAGAGAGAGGCGAAAAGGTTGTTTTGACTCCACTGGGGAGAATTTTGGTATCTCGTACGAAGCCCGAGATGGAGGCTATTGTAACTGTTTCAGTTGAGTGACAGATCCAATATACTGATTTAAAAGAGAAAATCAGTTCTTATATGAGCAACACTGTCCTCAGGGATTTAATTTGAGGATCCAGGATATTTCCTTCTCTTTGAGGAAACGGGAAATCCAAAGGGTATTGAGACTATCCGAGTCTGCGGGTTTCCTTCCTATTTAACGAAGGGTGCTTGAGAATGTCTTTGAGACTCAAGGAAGTTAGACTGTCCGTGTCTAGAGTTTTATGCTTTGAGAAACAGTAGTAGACTCTATGAAAGGACTGTTCTATGAGGATGACTAGGTTATGTTCCTATACCTCTAGGAGGTCATCGGGACAATTTGTACGAAGCCCAAGAGGAGGCTGGAAACTTTTATGAAGCCGACGGGTCCTTGTACGAAGCCCAAGAGGAGGCTATCATTCCCGGAGGAAGAGATCATTATACGAAGCCTAAGAGGAGGTTGTGAATACTTCTAAGAAGCCGACGGGTCCTTGAATAATGCCCAAGAGGAGGCCGATGCTTTTAAGAAGCCCGTGGGTCTATCATCTCCTTTCCATTAGGAGAGATAACTCTTTTAAAGATGAAAACCACTGGTAAACGTGCGAGGTTTACTATCCAGCGACTTTTAACTTTTAAAGAGGGTTCTTTAGTTAAGGTCCAAGATTATGACCGTAGTGGGTACCCAAACCCCGAGACATTCAAGGCAAGCTATCCACAAGGAATATATCAAGTCAGGAAAGTTCGAGAATTTGGAAGAAACTCAAAGATGCCATTCACGGAGAATACATTCATCTTGGGGAGTAGAGCTTCTTGACGATTCCTAAGGAGGATAGCCGAAGAGAAGACTGTATCTGGTGCTCCTATTGGGGATCTAGGCGTCTATTTCTATGAATAAGTGAAACGGCGTCACCTAGTTCTAAACGTAATTGTCGGGGAAACTCGAAATATCTATACTATTATTACACAGTAGATATGAGTTTATGAAAGGAGACTTACAGTGAGCAGCCCCACAATACAGTTTATAATATGAAAGCAGTAAATGAAAGCGATAACCACTTACACGGTTGTAGTGCTTCCATGCTGTTTGGTTAGTTGTTCAACAAAGAAAGATTAAAAACAACAGTATATTCAAAATCAAAGGAGAAAGTGCTTTGAAAAAGAAAGATCTGGGGCTTACAGCTCAAGGAGAGGCCTAGGGTTTTATCAGTGAGCGCACTATTTGAATTTGTACAGAGGGACTTATACAAGTGACTGGGGCCCAAAATGGTTTTCTGTACAAAGGGATGGGTCTTACACTCTCTCAAGAGGCCCAAAAAGGTTTAAAGAAAAGAGAAATGGGTCTTACTACTCGAGGGTAGGCCTAGATGGTTTTTATTTTTAAACGGGCGACGATCGCGCCGTTTACTTGTACAGAGGGACTTATACAATGAGTGAGGCCCAAAAAGTTTTTGTACAAGGGGGGATGGGTGTTACACTCTCTCAAGAGGCCCAAAGAGTTTTGAGATGAATAAATGGGTCTTACTACTCGAGGGTAGGCCCAGATGATTTTTGAAAAGGCGACGATCGCGCCGTTTGTTTTTTGACGGTATCGGGACTTATACAATAAGTGAGGCCCAAAGATGATTTGGTCAAAAAAAGGATTGGGTCTTACACTCTAATAGAGGCCCAAAGTGTTTTGAAAATGATTTATGAGGGTTGAATTAATCCAAAACCCTAATTTGTTTTCAAAATGTATTTAATTGAATAAAAATTCAATTAAAATGATCAAAAATTGTTTAACACATGGAAAACAAATTGTGATCTTGGATTAATGCTTCAAAAATTAAGTATTGACCTACAAAATAATTAGAAAGCATTAAAAGTTGCAAAATCAATGTAGAAAAAATATTTAAAATGCCAAAAACAATCAAAATATTAATTCTTTACAAAAATATCAATTATATGAAATAAATAATATTTTTGGGATTTTTTGATAAAATAAAATATTTTAACATTTTTGTGAATTATTAAAAAAAGAATCAACTCAAAATCATTAAAACTCAGAGAGAAATTAATTTTTGAATCAATTAAACAAAATCACAAAATTCAAATATTTGAATATATGAAAAATGGCGCCAAGAACAGGCTAAAGAACACGCGCGTGTTCTTGGTTTCTCAGATTTGCGTTTTCTATCCAATCTCCATGAATACGTAATCATATCATGAAATCCACATATCATTATGCTCGTCTCAACCTCACGATCATGTCTATGTTCTTTAATTTCATTTAAATTAAACATACAACAAAAAATCACGAAGAAACCTCAAGAACCCTAATTTCTGCATGAAGGCTAGGATTTTTGATACACGATTCAAACAATGCAATTAATTGAGGGAAAACATTCCATGCATGATTATGAACATATGGCCAAATTATTGTGCGAGGAAATATGCATAGATTGAGAGATGACCAAGTATGTGCTTACCTCCAAGCCGTGACAGCAAGTTCAGAGTGATTTTTGATTTGGAGGTGTTACAGATGAGTGGTGATGATCTGAACAGCTTCCCTACACCCTATGGATTGTGTTTGGATGGTTGGACTTGATTGAAATTGGCTGGATCATTTTGTGGTACCTCAGCTGCACCTTCACTTCAAACTTGTGTGGATGGCAAGTGATTTTGAGATTTTGATGTTTCAGAAGTTATGTGAGTGTTTGATCAGCTCATGTGTGATGTATGTGAGGTGTGTGAGTGATTGGTTTGTGCAGAATTGCTCTCAAACTCAAAACCCGATAGCTACCTTGCTAAGAAAGGCATTTTTACCAAGAGAAAGAGATTTTGAGGAAAGCATCTGTTAGATGGCTTTGGTGTACTCAAACTGACCACAATTGAGCTCTATTTATAGTAGATCAAGTTTGTTTTGCAAGGAATAGTGCATGGCAGCTGGTAAGTAGGTTTGGCCAATGTTGTCCAATGAGAATCCAAGTCTCCTCTAGCCATTGACTAGAGGTTAGGGCACATAGATTTGGTCCCCTTGGTCTTGGATAAGTCTTGACTGATTTCAGATGAGAATGGCTCAGTCCATGCCACCTTGATGGTTCCATTGAATGCCTCATTCCAAATTTGAAGTCTTGTCCCTATTTTGGCCATTCTAGGTTCAACATGCTATTCTTTGTTCCTTGGACCTTGGAGGCTTGGCTCAGTGATTGTCCCCTTTGGATTCAATCCTCTGAGGTGTCCAAGTGGATAGGAACTATTGAAATTGGCTGATTTTGGCAAATCGAGCCAAAGTGCAAATTCTGCCTTGCCTTGACAGATTTCAGCAAGGCAACTTGCCAATGTTGTATCTCATGATGTAGGTTGAATTTGGCAATGTTCTTGGCCATTTTGGAAAGCTCTTACATGATACAACAACTGTTTGAACAAGTTTGGTTTTGATCTCTTTTGATTCCAAGTGAAAAATCCCCCTACATTTGGCAAAAAGTGAAGGCAAATTCTGACTTAGTGAAAATTTCACTAAGTGTTGGAAAAAGTGACATTTTCACTTTTCAGCCACTTTGATCACTCCATAACTCAAAATCCTTAATGAATTGGAATGACTTGTAGTTGAAGTTTTTGTAGGTGATAATGAGGGCTACAAATCCATCTTTGGATGAGAAAAAATGGCCTTGTGGTTTAGGAGTTATGGTCCTCCAAAGTTGGTACCTTTGCCACTTTATTTTTAACTTAGAAAAATTTCTAAGTTTTATGGTTACCCCTTTTACAAGTTATCTCACTTTTCTTGATTTTTCTTGATGACTGATGATTCAAATCATACATTAACATCATTTTAGGGTTAAAAATCCATTTTGGTGAAAAATCTCAAAAAGTCAAAGTTGACTTTTGTGCACAGTTGACTTTTTATCAGATGAATTCCAAACTGTGCAATTCTTCAGGAAATCATGTCCTTGACCTAAATCAAACTTGATGGACATGTTCCATGGGTGTCATAGGGTATATTCAATCATGTATTAGGGTTTGGGAGCATGTCTTGGTCAAAAGTCAAAGTTACAGTTGACTTTTCCCTTAAAACCCTAATTGTGGTGCAGATGAAAATGAGACTTGTTGCTCAAGCTTCCTAGATCAATCCATTGTTCCAAATGGATCAATATGGTGTATTAGAGACCCTCAAATCATCTCTTGAGGTCTTGGCTCATGGTTTGTCCCAAAAGTCAACTTAGGGGTGAATTAGGTCAAGAAACCCTAATTCCTGATTTTTGATGAATGCATCCCCTGAGGCAAAATTGACTTGATGCATGGGTTCATGAGGTTCCATGAAGCATATTAGGTTATGTTTTGGATCATTGCCTTGTGCCCAGATGAAAATTTCCATCTGGAGACCCTGGTCGACCAAAACCCTAATTTGGTGACACTGTCGATCTTGAGACTTGATCCACCTAGAAGGGAGCAGCCTTGTGCTTAATCCTTGAAGTGGGAGTCCTTTTTTATCCATTGTGGATGTTTAAGAGATTAGACAAGTTGAAGATCATGTTATTTCTTGATTGATCCTTTGTCTAAGCACTCAGAGAGGGCTTGAAACCCTAATTTTGATTGTAGTGGATGCTCACCCATCTTTGAGGAGACTGATGAAGTATGATGGTTTCTCCATATTGTGATGATGATTTGCACAATGATGGGAAATCTTAGTGGTCAAAATTTGGGGTATTACATGTATGAATCCCAATAGGAGGCTAGGGATTGAGACTTACCAAGTCTAGGAAGAGTTCAAGAAAGGTTTCACCGGGAAATAATCCTTTTTTTTGTTGAACTATCCCAGGGTTAAAGGGGTTAAAGAAGAGGTTTCACCAGAAAATAATCCTCTCTTTATTGAATTGTTCCATAGTTGAATAAATTGAACAAAGCCCAAGAGGAGGTTGACTATATTGAGAAGAAGAATCCCTTTGTACAGGGGGGCCTAGGTGTTTGAACTGAGTTATAATGATTGAAAGGATCCTATTGTTTGAACTAGTCTAAACTAAGGATGATGTAAACTCTAGGAGAAAACTTCAACAAGATATGTACAAATATATATACAGATATATGAACAAGTATATAAACAAGTATGAATTGAATTGATAAAGGTGGTGGGTCTTATTCTCTAGATAGAGGCCCAAGTGTATTGTGATTGATTAGATGTTTTCTTCAAGATTGGGTTAGTGTTTGAAGAAATTGAAGAAAGTTTTGAATTTTGAAGATGACTTGATCTTAAGTAAGAGAGAAACAAAGATGTTTGATGCTAGGTTTGAATTGAATTTGACAGTTTTGAAAGATTAAAGTTTTTGAAAATAGAAAGAGGGATGGGACTTACACTCCTAGCAGAGGCCCAAGGATTTTGATGATTTGAAAATTAAAAGGGTTGGGTCTTACACACTAACAGAGACCCAAGAATTTTTTCTTTTTATAACACTTGATTTTTTTAAAAATGTGAAAAAGTGATGGGTCTTACACTCTATCAGAAGCCCATGGATGATTGGATGATTCAAGATTGATTGAAATAGGGTTTTGAATTTGAGTTTGAAAGGAGTTAAGACCATAATGTTTATACAAATGAAAATGCATGTAAAAACATTTTCAAAGTAAAGTTCAAATGTTTTAGGAGCATATAGACATGATATGATCCACACAAGAGCACATAAACATATTAAAATCATTTGATCAAGAAAATCAACATGTTAAGGCAAAGGTTTAAGCAAAAGTTCAATGACATTTTCTTTTAAAATTCTCCATGTAAACATACTTGAAATATGGATTAAAAATCAAGTGAGGTGAAGGATGTATGAATTCACAACATTATTTAAGGTTTGTACAAGATGTATATGGTTCGCATAAATCACTTTGAGCAAGGAAAGGCAAGGAATTGTTTTAAAAGAATCAAGAAGTTCTTTAAAAAAAACTAAAAAGTCACTTACTTTGAACACCCATAAATTCATTAAAAATAATTATTTTTAGAAATTTATTTTTCCAAATAGAAAATAGACATCATCAAGAGCAATTTGCAAAAAGAATGGGTTCAAAATGATTAAAAATGAGGAAGTTGTGATGGTTTAAAAATGTGAAGAAAAGTTAGAAAATAAGTGATAAAAAATAATGGAAAGGGTCCCCATGGGTGTTGAACCCATGCCATCACGCTTGCAAACCAAAATACTAACCAATCCAACTATAGCGCGCATTGTGGAAGTTGATGGAAACACATTATAATATATGTTGAATACTTGAGAAATTGGAAAAAATAAAAAGAACTGGGGCGAGGGGGATTCGAACCCCACTTCTATCACTCAAACACACAAACACGCGCAGGCCAAGAACAACTAGGGTGGTGATACATTTGTGTATCAAACCACACCCAATAATTGATAAGGGTGGAAAAGGCCTAGGCCTGCCCAGACTAAGGACGCCATGGATGGCTTGCCCAAGTTTTCCAAGTTTGATCCATTTACAAGAAGGATCATATCTCCCTCATTTCTCCATGAAATTGGATGAAATAAAAATGGATCTTGCCTAAAATTTATGAGGAATCCAATGGTAGTTTTATATTTTTCTAAAAATGCCTACATTTTAAAACCCGATAGTGGTTTCAAATAGGCCATGTTTTTGCAACTTCTATACTACATGCTTATACAACCAATAATAACACTCAATTATAACTCAAGCACAACAAGTATGATATGTATGGCATGTTTAAAATCAATGTACATCAAAGCAAATCATATTTAACAAAGTACCAAGTTCAAGTGAAACTTACCTCTTGAAGTACAAAGCCAAATTCTAAGATACTTGTTACAGAAGTGAATGAATGCCTTAGACACCTCCAATAGACCTTATAGAAGCGACTTGGATGCTTGGAATCAAACAAAAACCTCTAGATCAAAGTTTGGCCCCTTCTTGCAAAATGAGCCAAAATTGGTCAAAATGGCAACTCCCTCAAATGATGTTACAGTTGAGGAACACTTGTTAGAACAGTTTAGGGGTGTTATTTGGAGAGTGTTTGAAGTGTTGTTTGGCTTTGAAAGGGACTGAATCAAGATATGGCTTGAAAAAGGCAGAAAAGTCAAAATATGAGGTTTTGATGGTTGACTTTCTGATTTTGGTGATTTGAGATGAAGATGAGGGTTTGGACACCTCCAATGGATGATTTGTGATGTGTTTGGATGGTTATTTGAATGGTTTAGGCTCTGGTTTTGAGAATTCCAAGTTTGCTCTTTGGAACTTTGGAACTTGAAGCAAAAGAGGGAGAATGAGAAAACAAGCCTTTTGAATTGTTTTGGTGTGATTCAAATGATCAGAAATGATTCCTATTTATAGGAGAGAAATTTTGTTTTGGGAGGAATAGTGTTGGATGAGGGATCACTCTATTATCCAATGGATTTTGTCATGTAGCCTTTCCTTAAATGCCAGGGTACCAAAGTCTTCTCTTATCTTGACTCCAACCAAATTTACAAGTTTGAACACTCAAGTTTCTTGACTCATCTTGACTAGTTTGTGCCTGATTCATGCCACCTTTATACATCACATTTATGCAACTTAAGAAAATTGAATTTCAAGGCTTTTGTAATGATGAATTTGCACATGCTAAGTTAGATTCTTTACTCAATGGTCCAAAGTTGAAGATATCAAGTGATTCATCAAGAATCCTTCTGATCTTGGAAGAGGAAAAAGCTTGTAAGATGATAAAATTGAAGATGAAAATCGTGTGGCACAGGTAATGCACAAAATCTATCTTGAAAAATCAGCTTGATCATGTCATGTTGTAAGGCTCATAACTTCTTGCTCAAGTTGAATCAATGGATGTTCTTGTACTCTTTGGAAAGCTTGCATATCATACTTCAACTTTGATGTTTACACTTGGTCTTGATTAATCTTGGATCATAATGGAAAATGCCTCCAAAGTTGGACAAAACATGAGGCAGATTCTGCCTAAAAAAATTCTAAGTGTCAAATTTCTAAATTTCATGAAACCCTAACTTCAATGCTTCATATCTCAAAATCTATGAATTTTTTGGGGGTACTTCTGCTTTGCAATCTTGTTGTATGTAAGAAGATCTATCATTTGAGCTTTGGATGGGAAAAAATGGTTGCTTGGATCACAAGTTATGGCCTTGCAAAGTTGGGTAAATACCATGTTCCTTCCATAACTTAGTGAAATTTTAAGTTTCTCAAGGTTGCCCTTTTTGCAAGTAACCTAACTTTTCTTGATTTTACTTGATTGATCATGATCCAAATAACAATTTAACATTATTCTTGACTTAAAGAGGCCATGTTTGCCAAAAAATTCCAAAAGTCAAACTTGGTTTTGATCACAGTTGACTTTTTATATTAGATGAAACTTGAACTTTGTGATCCTTTATGAAATCAAGTCCTTGGGCTAAATCGAACCTAACGGATGGATTCCAAAGGTGTTTATGAGTGTCTTGAATCATGTCCCAAGGTTTGAGATCATACTTCGTTCATAAGTCAAAGGTATGGTTGACTTTTTCTCAAAAACCCTAATTTGTGGTCCAGGTGAATTTGAATCCTTGTATTGCTTATAAATCAAGTTCTTTGAATCAATCCAATCTTGTGAATGGATCAATATGATGTATTTGAGATCCTTAAAGTATATCTTGAAGTTTTAGATCATGCCTTGCTCCAGAAGTCAACCCATGGACTGAATTAGGTCAAAAACCAAATTCTTGATTTTTCATAGATGCATCCCTTGAGGCTATTTTGAACTTATGAATGGACTCATGAGGTTTTTTTGAGCTTCTTGAATCATATATTGAGGTATTGGTTCATGCCCAGATGAAAATTTCTCTTTGGAGGCCTTGGTCGACCAAAACCCTAATTTGGTGACACTGATGATCTTGAGGCTTGTTCAACTTGGAATGATGCGATCTTGTGTTAGATTATTAATGAAGGAGACCTCTTGATACTTCATGGATGTTTGAGAGGATTGACAAGTTGAATATCATGTCAATTCTTGATTGATCCTTTGCATGAACCCTCTGAGAGGCTCAAAAACCCTAATTCTTGGTTAAGGTGAATACTCAACAATCTTTGAGAGGATTAGGTAAATCCAAATTGTGGTGATGGTTTTCAAAATGATGTGAAGTCTTACGGTAAAAGTTTAGGGTATAACAGGGAAGCAAAAAAAATAGGCATTTATGGTTATGGGTCGACACTCTAATGGAGAGAGGACACTCATGCTCTGCGGGGATAACAACACCAGAGAGCAAAGAAGCACCAACACAGATGTAAGATGCACAATGCAACAACAATATGCTATGCACAACAAATGAATGTGCATGAAATGAATATGAGCATGACTATGCTGACAAAACAGACATAATGATGAACTGAGGGTGAATAAACACCACAACACCGCTAAATACTCGGCTGAACTCAACAAGATGGAGATATCATTAGAAACTCTACTAGGGATTTAGTTGAAGAAACCCTGCAAGAGATAAACAAAAGCCATCAAAGGAAAATAAATCCTAATACAAGGCTCAAAACTTGCTGGAGAAAGGAAAATACTCTTTGGGGAGAAACCAAAATATCAATCATCTAACATCAATGATCCACAAAGAGGATAATAACATAAACTCTGCTTTGAGGATGACAGGAAGGCTGTTGGGGAATCATACAACCCAAATCTTTCTGAATCTTCTTGGGGATTATAAAAATTCACATGCACTTTTACTTCAATAAGATGAGGAGATCTGCTGCAGAAAAATAAAGAATCCGCTAGGGATTGTAAACATATAAACATTCACACAAAATCCACTAGGAAAACAAGGCAGGTCTACTAGAGATACAAGAGAAAATCTCTTTGAGGATTAACCAATTCTGAGCAAAACATCCTGGATTTGCTTGGGAAAACAACAACAGGTCAAACTATGGGGGATTTTAGATCAATACTCCTTAAATAGAGATTTCATCAGCAACTTTGCTGGGGAATAGCCGTAAAATTGATGCACAATCTTCACTGGGAGGATAAATCTCTAAATAAAACAATCTGGAGATAAATACATCCTGGACTTGTCGGGGAAAATGAGAAGTTAAAATCACTGCTCTACGATTGGGAAACAATCAGAACAATAATGCACTGCCTCAGTTGGGGAATCAGCAAGGATAAATCTCTAGGTAGAACAACCTGGGGATAAAGACATCCACAAGACAAAATAAAACCCGACAAACAGCCACTATATCAATATTTCTTGGAGGGAAACAACATTGCTCTTCACTTGGGGGCATCCAAAGCAACAACAACATATCTAGAGGGTAAAACTTTGAGTGGGGATTCTTCATATAACTTCTGTTGGGGAAACCAAAAGATGAATCTCTGCATGGGGACTACACCAAGGAAATGTGGTCCTCGAAACCGCTCAACTGCCTGACCATAACATAATCAGTTGGAGAAATTATAGATCGAGACTTAGCTAGGAAAAAGCCGAACAACACTCATCTCTGAAGGAAACCGTCATCTTGCCAACAACTGGTTATATTCATAGGAACAAACTCTGCCGAGGAAATATCAACAAACTCTACGGGAGAAGTATCAACAAACTCTATTGGGGAGCTGCCAATAAATCATACCAAAGGTGTAAGAATGAACCCTGATGAGGAAAACATTGATCTTACCATTCTTGGAATAACCGTTGACATTCCTTTTTCTATTCATAAATCAAAGGAAAATGTTTTTATAATTTTCAAAATTTAAATCAATTATTCACATTTTGTTTCAAAAATCATAATCAACAATAAATAAAATTTTGCAAACAGAAACAAAGTAAGAATTGCAAATGAAGGGTCAAAGACCCAAATTTTATTAATAGAATGGTAGTCCGCAAAAGGCGTAACTCCATGGATCATTACAAAGTTTGAAAAATGGTAAATACATGGAAAGGGTTACTTTGAAATACAATGACCATTATTCTCCCTAACAACTTTGAACGCCATTATTCTCAAAACTTCAGATGGGGATGATTGAAGCATAATCTCTGACAGGAAATGTTGCTTCCAATGATCAAGACTGGCCAGATGTAGTTACTTGCCATAATCCCTAACTTTTTCCTAGATTTCCCTTTCGGGTTTTCAATCTACCAGGATGATTATTTCTGTTTTTGTCTCTAATTTTTTCCTGGACCGCCCTTTCGGGTTTTTAGCCCACCAAGACGCTAATTTTTTCCTAAGCCTCCCTTTCGGGTTTTCAACTTAGCGAGTTGTTCTTTTATTTTTTAGGCGAAGTATTTCTTGACTGCATCAGCATTCACAAGATGAGTGAACTCTTCACCATCCATAGTTGTAAGAAGTAATGCACCGCCAGAGAAGTCTCTCTTAACAACATATGGGACTTCTTAATTAGGATTCCAATTGCCCCTAGAATCATTGGTAAAATTCAAGATCTTTTTGAGCACGAGGTCACCTTCTCTGAACACACGAGGTCGAACCTTCTTGTCAAAAGCTTTCTACATTCTCTGTTGACATAACTGGCCATGACACAAGGCCATCATTCTTTTCTCTTCAATCAAATTCAACTCATCATATCTCCTTTGACACCATTCATCCTCAGACAATTCAGCTTCCATCAAAACTCTCATAGAAGGGATTTCAACTTCTACCGGGAGCACTGCTTCCATACCATAAACAAGAGAGAAAGGGTTTGCCCATGTTGAAGTGCGGACGGATGTATGATACCCATGCAAAGCAAAAGGGAGCCTCTCATGTCAGTCCTTGTATGTAACAACCATCTTCTGAATGATCTTCTTGATATTCTTATTAACAGCTTCAACAACCCCATTCATCTTAGGTTTGTAAGGAGAAGAATTATGATGCTCAATCTTAAACTCATCGCATAATTCCGTCATCAACTTGTTATTCATATTCGACCCATTATCAGTGATAATCTTGCTCGGAACACCATATCAACAAATGATTTGGTTCTTGAAAAAATCGGACCACTACTTGCTTAGTCACATTGGCATACGATGCCACTTCAACCCAATGGGATCTAGGCTCAGGCCCTTCTTCTAGTAATGGTTCCTCACAATCTTTAACCTTTAGGTACATCACATCCTCATCAGGAAAATCAAACTTGATTGGTTGATAATCATCAATTGGCTGGTGTGCCAAATGGTCAGCTAAAACACTTACTTTTATCGCTTTTTGAGTTCGGTACTCGATATAATATTATAACAACAACATTTGTCAACGAGCAATCCTCCCAGTTAAAGCAGGCTTTTCAAAAATATACTTGATCAGATCCATTTTGGATATCAACCAAGTTGTATGATTCAACATATACTGGCGGAGGCACTTGGCAGCCCAAGCTAAAGCACAACATGTCTTTTCAAGCATTGAGTACCGAGACTCATAATCAGTAAACTTCTTGCTCGAATCATAAATGGCAAATTCCTTTAGACCAGATTCATCTTGTTGACCCAGAACACAGGCCATAGACTCTTCCAGCATAATCAAATACATAATCAGAGGTCTTCCTTCCACTAGAGAAGACAAAATCGGAGGTTCAAGTAGATACTCTTTAATACCTTCAAAGGCCTTTTGACAATCCTTTGTCCATACACAACCCTGATCTTTGCGGAGAATCTTGAAGATCAGCGCATATGTGGCAGTCATATGGGATATAAACCGGGAAATATAGTTCAAACGTCTCAAGAATCCTCTCACTTGTTTTTTTGTTTTGGGCGCAGGAATTTCCTAAATAACTTAACTTTACCAGGATCAACTTCAATGCCTTTCTGGATGACAATAAAGCCCAACAACTTTCCAGAACGGACACCAAAAGTGCATTTATTAGGATTCAAACGGAGCTTAAACTTTCTCAAATGTTGAAACAACTTCAATAAATACTCAATATGATCTTCTTCAGTCTTCGACTTACAAATCATATCATCCACATAGACCTTAATTTCTTTATGCATCATATGATGGAACAGAGTGGTCATAGCTCTCTGGTACGTTGCACCAACATTTTTCAAACCGAAGGGCATCACTCTGTAACAGAACGTTCCCTAGGGTACATTCGGACATTCCATCTTTCTTTGGACTTTTCCATCTTTCTTTGGAATAGGCACAATATTTGCCACCCATTGAGGATACTCAGGAGTCACAAGAAACCAGCATCAATTTGCTTCTGAGCCTCCTCTTTAATCTTCACAATCATGTCGGGATGAGTTCTTCTCAATTTTTGTTTCACAGGCGGACATTCAGGCTTCAACGGCAATCTATGCTCCACAATATCAGTATCAAGACCAGGCATGTCTTAATAAGACCAAGCAAACACATCAACATATTCTCTAAGAAGCTCTACCATCCTCTTCTTAACATCTGACTAAAGCAGTGCCCCAATCTTGACTTCTTTTCTATTTCCTCTGAACCCAAATTAACCAATTCCACTAGCTCTTCATGAGGCTAAATGGTTTTTTCATCGTGCACAAGCATACGAGAAATTTCATCTGGAATCTCCAAAATATCCTATTATTCAGCTCCAAACACAGGGAACTCAAAGTTGGGAGAGGGCATAAGGTCATTATTTTCAATGGGTTTAACTATAACACCCCCAATCTATACCCCCAATTAATTAAAGCAGTAATAGGAAATTCAAAATTTCATCAGAGTATATTTAAATTATCATGGCATAGACGGGTAGAATCACATTATATTGAAACAAATCATACAACACCTGCTCATGAAGATATGCAACAGTGGGGTAGCAATCAACAGAGGAACTCAGTTCCTTACACCCACATTCAGATTTTAGAATAAAAGCGGAAAATCTAAAATTGAATATCATATATATATATATATATATATATATATATATATATATATATATATCACATGAAAAGTTTGTCATACATCAAGTTATACATGCACAAGCCAAAAGATATATATACTTAATACACAATAATCACAAACGGCCTCCCTAACTACCCAGTGTTACATATCAGAGCCGACCAATAAAAGAATGAAGTCCTAAGCTTCACAAAAAGACCTCCAGCAACTCTAATCTACAATGCCTCATAGAGCATTATAAAACAGCAGAAGGGTGAGAAAAACAATCATAATATAATTGCATACAATTATATATAACACAAAAATACACATATATATACGGTTCTCACCACAACTCGTACCAGTATTCAAACACAAGGCAACACAATGTATAATTCATATTTCCATCACCAACACATATCCATATATCAATTTATAAATTTTATCCACAATTCCACACATAAACAAACCATTAATGATTTATGAAAATGCAAGAGACCGACACAACGACTCTATGCATATGCACATGCGGGTACCGACTTCCAACAATTCTCAACACCAGTTCACTCAGGAACTATTGGAATCATCGCTCGTTACTTAGTGTAACTCCCCGTCAGGCATACGATGTTCCCCGTCGCTTTTGGTCCTCTTTGTATAAGGCTCACGAAGTTTAAGGATCGCTTTCGGTCCTCTTTGTATAAGGCTCACGATCCGATCGCTCACACCCCACATGGGCACCCGATCGTCTATAACCATCGCTTTCGGTCCTCTTATTTTTAAGGCGCACGATCCAATCAGATCGCTTTCAGTCCTCTTATTTTTAAGGCTCACGATGTTATAGCAGATTCCATCTGGAATCAAACCGTCACTCAGGACGTCACAACAGTGCATATAATGATGCTCAACATACAATGACTCATGACATTCAAATGCACACCTATACACATTCCACAATCATGCATATATCGACAATTACCACACATTTCATTTTCTTGCTCTAAGGCCACCAATCATTATCACCATATGTATTTCATGTAATTACATCACACAACAGAACGCAAGTCATAAAATATCCACACCAACAGCATATTGCACATACACATCAAGTTCACCCAATTAAACGGCAAAAGTCGACAACAAAACAACACGTTTCCTAATCCCCGACATAATTTAATCGTCCAACAATCTCAAAACTATCACAATAATAAAGAAAATTTCACAAGCTTTCTAACGCATCGAACCACGCCTCAAACCGACTCACGGATCAAAAGTTACAAAGAAAACAAATTGGAATAAACTGTCATGTTCGCAGTGCGAAGCTCCTAGCGAGTCCTTCGCTACTACATTCGCAGTGCGAATGTACCAGCGAACAATGGCAGAAGTAAAATAGCCTAGATAATTCCCAACGTTCGCAGTGTGAACCATCCAGCGAATGCTCGCTACCCCATTCACAATGCGAATCCTCCAGCGAACTGTGGCAGAATGAAAAATAATACAACGTTCGCAGTGCGAACCTCACGCGAACGCTCGCCACTCATTCGCTGGCCACTCGCAGTGCGAACCTGCAATTTCAGCAAAACCCAGTAGCGCACCAGATCATCCAAAATTCCTATTTTCTCCATCCAAAACATTTCCAAACCAACATATAGCAATCAAAACATAACTATATCATGATAACAGGTATTCTACTACGTTTACACCGATTTTCAACCGTGAAACCATCGATTTCTCATTATCGACCTAGAATAGAAACTATGAAAACACAACAAACAATCCAATACACACATACATAATCATACACAAGCATATAATAATCGAGTTTCGCACCCTTACCCGATTAAATAGCGTGTAGAAAAGTTGGTTGATCGTTTTCTTCTTTTCTCTCTTTTTCTTCTCTTCTTCCCTTTTCTTTCTCTTCTCTTTCTTTCTCTCTATTTTTCTCTCCCCTTCCTATTTTCTATTCTTCTACTTAATGAAAAATATCATGAAATGACCAAAATACCCTCACACTCAAATATCTCGCAAACGTTCCCAAAACCCGATAAAATATCACAACATTGAAAAATAACATATTTCCAAATAAAAGTCGAAAATAAAATAATATAATAATAAAATAATCAAAACGACTCAATTAAATAAAAACTGACAAAACTGGGGCGTTACAACTCTCCCCCACTTAGAAATTTTCGTCCTAGAAAATCTTACCTGAGACGAATAACTCTGGATACGACTCCCGCATCCGACTCTCCAACTCCCAAGTCAAATTGCCCTCAGCAGCGCCTCCCCACGCCACTTTCACAAGTGCAATATCCTTGCCTCAACCGCTTCACCTCGCTATCCAAAATCCTAACTGGTAATGCCTCAACTGTAAGGTTCTCCCTTACCTCAACCTCATCCATCGGAATCACATGCGACGGATCCGGGACATACTTCCGAAGCTGTGAAACATGGAACACATCGTGTAAATTCGACAGATTCGGCGGCAACGCCACCCTATAAGCCACTGCACCCACTCTCGCGGATATCTGGTAAGGACCAATAAACCGAGAAGTAAGTTTCTTCGATTTTAATGCGCGACCCACACCCGTTAACGGCGTAACCCTCAAAAATACATGTTCACCTTCTTGGAACTCAAGATCTTTCCGCCTCCGATCATGATAACTCTTTTGCCTACTCTGAGAAGCCTTCATTTTCTCACGAATAAGCTTCACTTTCTCCGTAGTCTGTTGCACCAACTCTGGTCCAACCACCGAACTCTCACCAGATTCGTGCCAACACAAAGGTGTTCGACATCTTCGTCCATATAGTGCTTCAAACGGTGCCATTCCAATACTAGAATGGAAACTATTATTATACGTAAATTCAATCAATGCATGATATCTATCCCACGCACCACCTTGTTCAAGAACACAAGCTCTCAACAAATCTTCCAACGACTGAATCGTTCTCTTGGTCTGTCCATCCGTCTGCGGATGATAAGCCGAACTCAATCTCAATTTAGAACCCAAGGCCTTCTGTAAACTTTCCCAAAATCTCGAAGAAAACCTAGGATCTCGATCCGAAATAATACTCAATGGAACCCCATGTAACTTCACAATCACACTGATGTAAATCTCCGCTAACCTCTCCAAAGTAAAACTGATATCAATCGGAATGAAATGAGCCGATTTAGTCAGCCTATCAACAATCACCCAAATAGCATTATGCCCTCGCTGTGTATTCGGTAACCCTGTCACAAAATCCATGGAAATGCTATCCCACTTCCATTCCGGAATATCCAACGGCTGCAACAAACCACTAGGCCTCAGATGTTCCACCTTCGATTTCTAACAAGTTAAACATGCATAAACTAACTGAGCCACATCTCTTTTCAATCCAGACCACCAGAAAATCTTCTTCAAATCTTGGTACATCTTATTCGCTCCCGGATGTATACTCAAATTACTCCAGTGTCCTTCCTCCAAAATCATCTTTTTCAACTCCGCATCATCAGGAATACAAATCCGGCCTCGGAATCTCAAAACACCATTAATATCTACTTTAAAATCACGATTCACATCTTTACCTCCAACCAACATCAAATCCACAAATTTCACATCCAGCTTTTATTTCTCACTAACAGTCATCAGAAAATCATTAGTAATCGTTAGCATTCCAAGCCTCACGCTATCCGACGTCACTTCACAAACCAAACTCAAATCTCTAAAAGCTTCCAAAAGTTCCCACTCTTTAACCATTAAAGCAGACATATGCAACGATTTCCGGCTCAACGCATCGGCTACCACATTAGCTTTACCAGGATGGTAATTCAAGCCAAAGTCGTAGTCCTTTAAAAATTCCAACCATCTACGTTGCCTCATATTTAGCTCTTTCTGATCATACTAATATTTCAAACTTTTATGATCACTAAAGACTTCAAACCTTGCACCGTAGAGACAATGCCTCCAAATCTTCAACACAAAAACCACAGCCGCTAACTCAAGATCATGCGTAGGGTAATTTTTCTCATGCACTCTCAACTGCCTCGAAGCATACGCCACGACCTTACCTTCTTGCATCAGAACACCACATAGACCAATCAGAGAAGCATCACAATACACCACAAAGGGTTCATTAGGATTCGGCAAAATCAAAATCGGAGCTGTCGTCAATCTTCTCTTCAGTTCATTAAAACTTTCCTCGAACCGAATATACCAAATGAACGCTTGCCCTTTACAAGTCAACTGGGTCAAAGGAAGTGCTAGCTTAGAAAAACCTTCGATAAACCTTCGATAATATCTGGCCAAACCCAAAAAGCTTCGAATTTCTGTAACAGATCTCGGAGCCTCCCATTGTAGAACTGCTTCTACTTCAGATGGATTCACAGAAATACCATTACCTGAAATCACGTGTCCAAGAAAACTCACTTCCGACAACCAGAACTCACACTTAGACCATTTGGCAAAGAGCTTCCTTTCTTTCAAAACCTGCAAAACAATACGCAAATGCTCCGCGTGCTCCTCCTGAGACTTAGAATAAAACAAAATGTCATCAATAAACACAACAACAAATCGATCCAAATGCTCGTGGAAAATACGTTTCATGTACTCCATAAACACACCTGGCGCATTAGAAACCCCGAACGGCATCACAGAATATTCATAATGACCGTAACGTGTCCTAAAAGCCGTCTTCTCAATATCTTCCTCCTTCACCCTAATCTGATGATACCCTGACCTCAAGTCAATCTTACTAAACACACAAGCACCAACCAACGTATCCATCAGATCATCCATCCTTAGAAGAGGATACTTATTCTTAATCGTCACCTTATTCAACTGGCGATAATCAATACACAACCGCATACCTCCATCTTTCTTTTTCACCAATAAAACTGGAGCACCCCAAGGAGAAACGCTTGGTCTTACAAACCTCTTCTCCGATAACTCACTCAACTGTTTCTTTAACTCAACCAACTCAGATGCCGACATACGATAAGGTGCCATAGCAACAGGTCTAGTACCAGGAATTAGATCTATAGAAAACTCCACTTCTCTCTCTGGCGGCAGGTCTGAAATATCCTCAGGAAACACTTCCAGAAATTCACACACAACAGGAAACACATCAAGTGAAACTTGACTATCCACAGTCAACGATGCAAACAACCCAAACAACTGAGCTTCATCCGCCAAAAGTCTCTTCAACTCTTTGGTAGATAAGAAACTCGAGTATTCGTCTTCCTCAAGAGAAGGAAACCTTACCAGTTTATGATAACAATCAATATGAACCCTATTAAACTGCAACCAATTCATTCCCAGAACCACATCCAAACCCTCCAACAGTAAACACACCAAATCCATCTCAAAGTCTTTACCATAAATGGTCAAAGGACAACTTAAACAAACCAAAGAAGTAGTTACTGACCCCATTGTTGGAGTATCAATAACCATCTCACCACCCATCAAAGACAACACAAGATTCAAACGCTTCGCGCACTCAGACCAAATAAACGAATGAGTCGCTCCAGTATCAATAATAGCAACTAAAGGAGTACTATTAATAAAACAAGTACCTCTGATCAGACGATCTGCACTTGAAGTCTGAGTTCCTGCCAAGGCAAAAACTTTCCCACCAGATTGAGCCTGCTTCGGTTTCGGACACTTCGTACTAATATGACCAGGTTCACCACAGTTGAAACACTTCACCACATTCTTCCTGGCACAATCAGCTGCAACGTGTCCTAAACCTCCACAATTAAAACACTTCCTCAAATCCATCCTAAATTCAGACTGACGATGCCCCACATCACCACATCTATAACATCTCAGAGGACCAGACTTTCCTCCTCCACCTGACCTTCTCTCAAAATTTCCCCTTTGTTTACCCTTATCAGCTGGTGTTACATACGGACCACCACGGAACTGTTGCTTCCCCTTCCTCTCACTCACACTCTTATAGTGAGTAGAACGAGCCTTACTATCCTCCTCATAAATCCTACAACAATCCACCAAATCAGAAAACCTCTGAATCCTTTGATAACCAATTGCCTGTTTTATCTCAGGACGGAAACCATTCTCAAACTTTACACACTTAGAAAATTCTGCGGTCGTTTCAGCATAATGAGGATAAAATTGTACAAGCTCCACAAACTTAGCAGTGTAATCAACAACAGACATATTACCTTGTTTCAGTTCCAAGAACTTAATTTCCTTCTTTCCTCTTACATCTTCAGGAAAATACCTCCTCAGAAACTCCATACTAAACACAACCCAAGTGATCTCTTCCTCTGCAGCTTCCAACACATGACGTGTACTAACCCACCAATCATCAGCATCTTCCAGTAACATGTGAGTACCCAGTCTCACCTTCTGATCCTCAGGATAATCCATCACTCAAAAAATCCTTTCAATCTCTTTCAGCCAAATCTGAGCACCATCAAGATCATATCTTCCTTTGAAGACAGGCGGTTTGTTCTTCCTGAACTCATCATTACCTGCAGCATTAGGTGCACCCTGCACAACTCGAGCCATAGCTTGCATAGCAGCAGCCAAAGCAGCGTCATTCCTACCAGCCATATTCTGTTCATTTTCAATAACAAAAACTATGGTTAAACAAACAGCTCCTCCAAACACCAAGACTAACAAGGAGTGACACAACTGACACGGACTGGCTCTGATACCACTTAATGTAACACCCCCAATCTATACCCCCAATTAAATAAAGCAGTAATAGGAAATTCAAAATTTCATCAGAGTATATTTAAATTATCATGGCATAGACGGGGAGAATCACATTATATTGAAACAAATCATACAACACCTGCTCATGAAGATATGCAACAGTGGGGTAGCAATCAACAGAGGAACTCAGTTCCTTACACCCACATTCAGATTTTAGAATAAAAGCGGAAAATCTAAAACTGAATATCATATATATATATATATATATATATATATATATATATATATATATATATATATCACATGAAAAGTTTGTCATACATCAAGTTATACACGCACAAGCCAAAATATATATTTACGTAATACACAATAATCACAAACGGCCTCCCTAACTACCCGGTGTCACATATCAGAGCCGACCGACAAAAGAATGAAGTCCTAAGCTTCACAAAAAGACCTCCAGCAACTCTAATCTGCAATGCCTCAGAGAGCATTATAAAATAGCAGAAGGGTGAGAAAAATAATCATAATATAATTGCATACAATTATATATAACACAAAAATACACATATATATACGGTTCTCACCACAACTCGTACCAGTATTCAAACACAAGCCAACACAATGTATAATTCATATTTCCATCACCAACACATATCCATATATCAATTTATCAATTTTATCCATAATTCCACACATAAACAAACCATTAATGATTTATACAAATGCAAGAGACCGACACAACGACTCTATGCATATGCACATGCGGTACCAACTTCCAACAATTCTCAACAACAGTTCAATCAGGAACTATTGGAATCATCGCTCGTTACTTAGTGTAACTTCCGGTTGGGCATACGATGTTCCCCGTCGCTTTCGGTCCTCTTTGTATAAGGCTCAAGACGTTTATGGATCGCTTTCGGTCCTCATTGTATAAGGCTCAGGATCCGATCGCTCACACCCCACATGGGCGCACGATCGTCTATAACCATCGCTTTCGGTCCTCTTATTTTTATGGCGCACGATCCAATCAGATCCCTTTCAGTCCTCTTATTTTTAAGGCTCACGATGTTATAGCAGATTCCATCTGGAATCAAACCGTCACTCAGGACGTCACAACAGTGCATATCATGATGCTCAACATACAATGACTCATGACATTCATATGCACACCTATACACATTCCACAATCATGCATATATCGACAATTACCACACATTTGATTTTATTGCTCTAAGGACACCAATCATTATCACCATATGTATTTCATGTAATTACATCACACAACAGTACGCAAGTCATAAAATATCCACACCAACAGCATATTGCACATACACATCAAGTTCACCCAATTAAATGGCAAAAGTCGACCACAAAACAACACGTTTCCTAATCCCTGACATAATTTAATCGGCCAACAATCTCAAAACCATCACAATAATAAAGAACATTTCACAAGCTTTCTAACGCATCGAACCACGCCTCAAACTGACTCACGGATCAAAAGTTACAAAGAAAACAAATTGGAATAAACTGTCATGTTCGTAGTGCGAAGCTCCTAGCGAGTCCTTCGCTACTACATTCGCAGTGCGAATGTACCAGCGAACAATGGCAGAAGTAAAATAGCCTAGAAAATTCCCAACGTTCGTAGTGTGAACCATCCAGCGAATGCTCGCTACCCCATTCACAATGCGAATCCTCCAGCGAACTGTGGCAGAATGAAAAATAATATAGCGTTCGCAGTGCGAACCTCACGCGAACGCTCGCCACTCATTCGCTGGCCACTCGTAGTGCGAACCTGCGATTTCAGCAAAACCCAGCAGTGCACCAGATCATCCAAAAATCCTATTTTCTCCATCCAAAACATTTCCAAACCAACATATAGCAATCAAAACATAACTCTATCATGATAACAGGTATTCTACTACGTTTACACCGATTTTCAACCGTGAAACCATCTATTTTTCATTATCGACCTAGAATAGAAACTATGAAAACACAACAAACAATCCAATACACACATACATAATCATACACAAGCATATAATAATCGAGTTTCGCACCCTTACCCGATTAAATAGCGTGTAGAAAAGTTGGTTGATTGTTTTCTTCTTTTCTCTCTCTTTTCTTCTCTTCTTCCCTTTTCTTTCTCTTCTCTTTCTTTCTCTCTATTTTTCTCTCCCCTTCCTAGTTTCTATTCTTCTACTTAATGAAAAATATCATGAAATGACCAAAATACCCTCACACTCAAATATCTCGCAAACGTTCCCAAAACCCGATAAAATATCACAACATTGAAAAATAACATATTTCCAAATAAAAGTCAAAAATAAAATAATATAATAATAAAATAATCAAAACGACTTAATTAAATAAAAACTGACAAAACTGGGGCGTTACAACTCTCCCCCACTTAGAAATTTTCGTCCTAAAAAATCTTACCTGAGACGAACAACTCTGGATATGACTCCCGCATCCGAATCTCCAACTCCCAAGTCAAATTGCCTTCAACAGCGCCTCCCCACGCCACTTTCACAAGTTCAATATCCTTGCCTCTCAACCGCTTCACCTCGCGATACAAAATCCTAACTGGTAATGCCTCAACTGTAAGGTTCTCCCTTACCTCAACCTCATCCATCGGAATCACATGCGACGGATCCGGAACATACTTCCGAAGCTGTGAAACATGGAACACATCGTGTAAATTCGACAAATTCGGCGGCAACGCCACCCTATAAGCCACTGCACCCACTCTCGCGGATATCTGGTAAGGACCAATAAACCGAGAAGTAAGTTTCTTCGATTTCAATGTGCGACCCACACCCGTTAACGGCGTAACCCTCAAAAATACATGTTCACCTTCTTGGAACTCAAGATCTTTCCGCCTCCGATCATGATAACTCTTTTGCCTACTCTGAGAAGCCTTCATTTTCTCACGAATAAACTTCACTTTCTCCGTAGTCTGTTGCACCAACTCTGGTCCAACCACCGAACTCTCACCAGATTCGTGCCAACACAAAGGTGTTCGACATCTTCGTCCATATAGTGCTTCAAACGGTGCCATTCCAATACTAGAATGGAAACTATTATTATATGTAAATTCAATCAATGCAAGATATCTATCCCACGCACCACCTTGTTCAAGAACACAAGCTCTCAACAAATCTTCCAACGACTGAATCGTTCTCTTGGTCTGTCTATCCGTCTGCGGATGATAAGCCAAACTCAATCTCAATTTAGAACCCAACGCCTTCTGTAAACTTTCCCAAAATCTCGAAGTAAACCTAGGATCTCGATCCGAAACAATACTCAATGGAACCCCATGTAACTTTACAATCACACTGATGTAAATCTCCGCTAACCTCTCCAAAGTAAAACTGATATCAATCGGAATGAAATGAGCCGATTTAGTCAGCCTATCAACAATCACCCAAATAGCATTATGCCCTCGCTGTGTATTCGGTAACCCTGTCACAAAATCCATGGAAATGCTATCCCACTTCCATTCCGGAATATCCAACGGCTGCAACAAACCACTAGGCCTCAGATGTTCCACCTTCGATTTCTAACAAGTTAAACATGCATAAACAAACTGAGCCACATCTCTTTTCAATCCAGACCACCAGAAAATCTTCTTCAAATCTTGGTACATCTTATTCGCTCCCGGATGTATACTCAAATTACTCCGGTGTCCTTCCTCCAAAATCATCTTTTTCAACTCCGCATCATCAGGAATACAATTCCGCGGTCGCTTCAGCATAATGAGGATAAAATTGCATAAGCTCCACAAACTTAGCAGTGTAATCAACAACAGACATATTACCTTGTTTCAGTTCCAAGAACTTAATTTCCTTATTTCCTATTACATCTTCAGGAAAATACCTCCTCAGAAACTCCATACTAAACACAACCCATGTGATCTCTTCCTCTGCAGCTTCCAACACATGACGTGTACTAACCCACCAATCATCAGCTTCTTCCAGTAACATGTGAGTACCCAGTCTCACCTTCTGATCCTCAGCACAATCCATCACTCAGAAAATCCATTCAATCTCTTTCAGCCAAATCTGAGCACCATCAAGATCATATCTTCCTTTGAAGACAGGCGGTTTGTTCTTCCTGAACTCATCATTACCTGCAGCATTAGGTGCACCCTGCACAACTCGAGCCATAGCTTGCATAGCAGCAGCCAAAGCAGCGTCATTCCTACCAGCCATATTCTGTTCATTTCCAATAACAAAAACTATGGTTAAACAAACAGCTCCTCCAAACACCAAGACTAACAAGGACTGACACAACTGACACGGACTGGCTCTGATACCACTTAATGTAACACCCCCAATCTATACCCCCAATTAAATAAAGCAATAATAGGAAATTCAAAATTTCATCAGAGTATATTTAAATTATCATGGCATAGACGGGGAGAATCACATTATATTGAAACAAATCATACAACACCTGCTCATGAAGATATGCAACAGTGGGGTAGCAATCAATAGAGGAACTCAGTTCCTTACACCCACATTCAGATTTTAGAGTAAAAGCGGAAAATCTAAAACTGAATATCATATATATATATATATCACATGAAAAGTTTGTCATACATCAAGTTATACACGCACAAGCCAAAAGATATATATACATAATACACAATAATCACAAACGACCTCCCTAACTACCCGGTGTCACATATCAGAGCTGACCGACAAAAGAATGAAGTCCTAAGCTTCACAAAAAGACCTCCAGCAACTCTAATCTGCAATGCCTCATAGAGCATTATAAAATAGCAGAAGGGTGAGAAAAACAATCATAATATAATTGCATACAATTATATATAACACAAAAATACACACATATATATATATATATATACGGTTCTCACCACAACTCGTACCAGTATTCAAACACAAGGCAACACAATGTATAATTCATATTTCCATCACCAACACATATCCATATATCAATTATCAATTTTATCCACAATTCCACACATAAACAAACCATTAATGATTTATGCAAATGCAAGAGACCGACACAACGACTCTATGCATATGCACATGCGGTACCGACTTCCAACAATTCTCAACACCAGTTCACTCAGGAACTATTGGAATCATCGCTCGTTACTTAGTGTAACCCCCCGTTGGGCATACGATGTTCCCGTCGCTTTCGGTCCTCTTTGTATAAGGCTCGCGACGTTTATGGATCGCTTTCGGTCCTCTTTGTATAAGGCTCACGATCCGATCACTCACACCCTACATGGGCACACGATCGTCTATAACCATCGCTTTCGGTCCTCTTATGTTTAAGGCGCACGATCCAATCAGATCGCTTTCAGTCCTCTTATTTTTAAGGCTCATGATGTTATAACAGATTCCATCTGGAATCAAACCGTCACTCAGGACGTCACAACAGTGCATATCATGATGCTCAACATACAATGACTCATGACATTCAAATGCACACCTATACACATTCCACAATCATGCATATATCGACAATTACCACACATTTCATTTTCTTGCTCTAAGGCCACCAATCATTATCACCATATGTATTTCATGTAATTACATCACACAACAGTACGCAAGTCATAAAATATCCACACCAACAGCATATTGCACATACACATCAAGTTCACCCAATTAAACGGCAAAAGTCGACAACAAAACAACACGTTTCCTAATCCCCGACATAATTTAATCGGCCAACAATCTCAAAACCATCACAATAATAAAGAACATTTCACAAGCTTTCTAACGCATCGAACCACGCCTCAAACCGACTCACGGATCAAAAGTTACAAAGAAAACAAATTGGAATAATCTATCATGTTCGCAGTGTGAAGCTCCTAGCGAGTCCTTCGCTACTACATTCGCAGTGCGAATGTACCAGCGAACAATGGCAGAAGCAAAATAGCCTAGAAAATTCCCAACGTTCGCAGTGCGAACCATCCAGCGAATGCTCGCTACCCCATTCGCAATGCGAATCCTCCAGCGAACTGTGGCAGAATGAAAAATAATACAACAATCGCAGTACGAACCTCACGCGAACGCTCGCAACTCATTCGCTGGCCACTCACAGTGCGAACCTGTGATTTCAGCAAAACCCAGCAGCGCACCAGATCATCCAAAAATCCTATTTTCTCCATCCAAAACATTTCCAAACCAACATATAGCAATCAAAACATAACTCTATCATGATAACAGGTATTCTACTACGTTTACACCGATTTTCAACCGTGAAACCATCCATTTCTCATTATCGACCTAGAATAGAAACTATGAAAACACAACAAACAATCCAATACACACATACATAATCATACACAAGCATATAATAATCGAGTTTCGCACCCTTACCCGATTAAATAGCGTGTAGAAAAGTCGGTTGATCATTTTCTTCTTTTCTCTCTTTTTCTTCTCTTCTTCCCTTTTCTTTCTCTTCTCTTTCTTTCTCTCTATTTTTCTCTCCCCTTCCTATTTTCTATTCTTCTACTTAATGAAACATATAATGAAATGACCAAAATACCCTCACACTCAAATATCTCGCAAACGTTCCCAAAACCCGATAAAATATCACAACAATGAAAAATAACACATTTCCAAATAAAAGTCGAAAATAAAATAATATAATATTAAAATAATCAAAACGACTCAATTAAATAAAAACTGATAAAACTGGGGCGTTACATTAACAATCAATCTGCACAATGATTTTATGTTTGATTTTAGAATATGAACAAGAAGTGCAAGTATCATGCAGATAAAAATGATTATCACATTATTATTTTTTTGGTTTTTTATGTTACCATTTTTCGGAAATAAAGCAAAAAGGGAAAACATAATATGGATAAACAAAATAACATTTTATTGATGATGAAAAAATTTGAAATAAAGCCCTCACAAATTCACTTTAACATTGGGCAGAGTGAAAGGATTTTTGAAAGAAACAAAAACAAATTACTTTGAAATTTGAATAATAGTGGGAACATTAACAGCTATCCAATTCTGGAAAATCTGTCCATGTGTCACGAAATTGGGAAGTTCTTTCTCCTAATCATCTTCAATGATGGCACTGACTTCATATTCAAGTTCTTTAAGCTTCGGTCGAGGGGAATAAAAGGGCGCATATGCATCTTCCGTCTCAGAACCGTATCCAACATCTTCCAAATAAGGCTCTCAATCTTGAGCAGGAATGGAATCATCTTCAGAGCCATATGAGATGTAATCTTCAAGAATTGCAGCTGTAGAATGATCTTTGTTGATGAATCTGGCATAGTGAAAGACCTCATTAATACGCTTCAAATCTCTTCTAACTGTACCATGCATAAAGCCTAAAACAAACCTGTCTTTATTATCAACCACATCAATAACTCGGCCCCGACCGTCAGACCGACCAGTCTCTAATACATGCAGAGCATCTTTCAAAGAAGACATGGGCAACCCATTCTTCTTAACAACTTTATCATCGACGGAAAGAGCTTATAACGGAGTTCCAACAGCTTCATCGGCATCAACATATGAGAAGGATGAAAGATGGCTTACTAACATCACTTGTTCACCTCCAACAATGACCAGCTTGTAATTTCAAACAAATTTCAATTTATGATGAGGAGTTGAGGTCACTGCCCCAGCTTCATGAATCCATGATCGTCCAAGCAGACAACTATAAGCAGTACGAATATCCATTACTTGAAAAGTAATTTGGAAGAAGCATGGTCCTATTTTGATTGGAAGATCAACCTCTCAAATCACAGTTTTTCTAGATCCATAAAAATATTTAACCACAACCCCACTATACCTCATGGGAGCACCTTGGTACGAAAGCTTCGACAAAGTATACTTTGACAACACATTCAGGGAAGAGCCTATATCAACTAGCACATTGGAAAGTCCATCTTCTTGACAGTTTATAGAAATATGTAAAGCCAAATTATGATTTCTCCCTTCCTCGAGTAACCCTTCATCACACAAACTCAAATTATTGCATGTTGTGAGGTTGGCAACAATGCCATTAAACTGATTAACAGTCACATCATGCTCAACTTACGCTTATTCCAATACCTTCTGCAAAGATTCCCTATGAGCTTCAGAATTCATCAACAGCTTCAGAATTCATCAATTTCAATACCTCATCCTCATAAGCCTTCTTATTCGAACCACTGGACTGACCGAAAGTATCGATATTACTTTCATCTTGAGGTCGCTTGCCAACAACAACATTCTCCACAATCTTTGGAGGCTCAGAAGCATGGATATGACCACTTCGGGTCACCCTACTAACATTAGCGATGCTTACCACAGAAGACAAAGAAGGAATGGGCACTTCCTTACTATCTTCTACAATGGTAGCATTGTACTTATACGGAACAACCTTGTCAGATTAGTAGGGTATTACACCGGGTAATCGAATAACCAAAGGCGTAGCAGCAGACTTACGACTATCATAAGAGATAACAACTCGTTCAGGAATATTAAAGTGTGGCACAATAATATTCACCTCATTCTCATATTCATCTCTCTTTGCAGTGACCTCAATCAAATTCTGATCCATCATCTCTTGAATGTCCCTTTTCACTATCACACAACCACGCGGGTTCACAGAACAGATGCAACAAGCTGCATAATCATGATCAATATCATGGTATTCACTCAAAAGTGCATGAATTTCCATAAGTGATCTTCGAATCCAATGGATATTATAAATCTTGAATGTACCAGGACAACCTTGAACCATATTGACAGACTCCTTACCATGATTGAGCAACAGGTTCAATTGTACATTAGGATTGATATCCTCAAAAGACAAAATACCACTTCTAACCAATCTTGCACTACTACGGAAAACCCATTTAACAATAGTTGGGAAAGGTATTTAATCACGCATGCACATGCCTTGTTATGTAGAGTGTCGTTGTATATATGATACTTACAATCACGGACCAGTAACCGTTGTATTAAACTGAAAAGAGCGCTACCTATCACAATGGTTTATACAAACAACCATTGTGATAAAGTAATTGTCCTAGGTTCAATTCCCAGCTGCGCTGTTTTGATATTTATTTTTTCTGGACAGCGCGCGAGATATTATAACCATTGTATAATATAACTGTTGTTAAAGCACAAGATATTATTACAGTTATGATATATAACCGTTGTTACATATTCTGTGGAATTAAGAAAATGATTACTGATTTTATAATTAATACCTTTTTTAACCTGTATTATTATTCACCATATTACAACAAAAAATACAACTAACATTTGTGATAAAGTAATCATAATAATGTTAATTGTATCATATTCATAATATCACACAATTGTATCATATTCAATTTTAACAAATATCTTACAATTTATCAGAACAAACAACCTATAGTTTACACATTATATAACATCACATAATTGTATCATATTCAATTGTAACAAATATCTTACAATTTATCAGAACAAACAACCTACAGTTTACACATTACATAACATCACATAGTTATATCATATTCAATTGTAACAAATATCTTACAATTTATCATAACAAACAAGCTACATTTTACACATTACATAATATCACATAATTGCAACTTGGTGTTTTGGTTTCTTGTCTCTTGGTGTCTTGACTCTAAAGACCTATGATTTCAAATAATTATACTTGTTAGTAAAAATATTTAGAAACTATAACATACAATTAATATATTATGAATAAAGACTAAATTACGTACTTGTTAATTATCTCATATGCCTTCTTCATGATCGATTCGAATAGCGTGCACGACATCTTCATCAACTTCATCATATGAGGTAGGGACTTGTGTTGTGTAAGAAGGTGTAGACGGAATATCAAGACTTCCATCACTAAGAGGAATGTGTTTTCCTTGGAGAACGATTGACCATTTCCCCGATATGTCCGATGGGTCGGTACGATAGAAAAATTATTTTGCTTGAGAAGCCATGATGAATGGTTCGGTCATAAAATATGCCTTGCCAAGGTAGACCCGTGTGAATCCTAAGTCATCAATGTGTACACCATTACTATTATTAGGAACCCATTTGCATTTAAATAAAGCCACTTTGAAAATAACATAATTAATCTCCCAAATCTCATCAATGACAACATAAAACACAGTAGTTGCCAATACAGGATTCTTATCTTTCGAACTAGAGAAATACATCGATTCGGCTTCAACCATAACCTCACTATTTTGCATTGTACTATGATCATCTTTTGATTTTGTATAAAAGGTATAATGACTAATGTCGTATGCATTCCAAGTAATGACACAAAATTTTGGCTCGTACGACAACCATTTAAGTATCTCAGATGCAATACAATCATTAGATACACTTTTATTAAACCAATCTATGAATCTCTTGTTATGCTCTATCAACAACAACTTGTCACTCATTCGGGGATATTTTTTCCTCAAAAGTCCTTTGTGAGTATCTATAAAAGGTTGAACTTCATCTATATTATTCAATATATAGAAATGTGCTCGAATAACTACATCCCGAGCCATTGACTTAACATTTAGACCTTGAATACCTCTTCCGTCTGTGTCAGCATGACGAGACTTTGAAATTCCTATAGAATCTACGTCCGACAAATAGTTTGTGCAAAACTCAATAGCTTCTTCTGTGATGTATCTTTCAACAATCGAAGCTTTCGGTCAGTGATGATTCTTTGTATATCCTTTAAAGATCTTCATATATCGCTCTATTGGATACATCCACCTTAAATAAATTGGACCATAAATTCTGATTTCTCTGACTAGATGAACAAGTAAGCGAACCATAATGTCAAAAAATGATGGAGGAAAATACATCTCCAATTGACACAAGATTATGGTAGCCTTTTCTTCTAATTCATCTAATTTTTTGAAATCAAGAACTTTATTACATATGGCATTGAAGAATAAGCACAATCTGGTTATAGTTACTCTCACATTTTTTGGTAGGATCCTACGGATAGGCACTGGTAAAAGTTGTTGCATCAATACATGACAATCATGAGATTTTAAACTAATTAACTTGAGATTTTTCATTAATACAAGTTTCTTGATGTTTGATGAGTAACCTTACGAAACTTTAATACCTTGCAATACTCACAAAAAATTTTCTTTCCTTTTTAGAAAGAGTGTGACATGCTGGAGGAAAATAAGTTCTTTTTCCTTTCTCTGTTATAGACAATTGTTTTCTTATACCCATCTTCTCCATATCAAGATGAGAATTCTTACTATCTTTAGTCTTTTCTGGAATGTTTAGAAGTGTGCCAATCAAACTATCACACACATTTTTCTCCACGTGCATCACATCAAGACAATGTCTAACATCAAGACTTGACCAATACGGAAGATCAAAGAAGATGGACCTCTTTTTCCAAATATTTTTCACAACTGTCCCTTTTTCTTTTTTCTCTTCCCAAAGACAACATTAATGTGTTCCTGCCATTGATAAAATTCTTCCCCAGTTAAAGGTTCAGGTGCCTAATTAAACTCTTGCTCTCCATTAAAAGCCTTCTGCAATCTACGATAAGGATGATCGGGTTTTAGAAATTTTCGATGCCCAAGGTAAACAGTATTTTTTCCAAACTCAAGTTGGTAATAACAAGTATCATCTTCACATATAGGACACACTCTATGTCCTTTGACATTATATCCAGCCAAGTTACCGTAAGCAGGAAAGTCGTTGATTGCGCAAAATAACATTGCACGTATCTTAAACTTTTCCCCATAATATGCATCATCAACTTCAACGCCTTCATCCCACAAGAGTCGTAAATCATCAATTAATGGACTTAGATAAACATCTATGTCATTACCAGGTTGTCGTGGTCCAGAAATCATCATACTTAACAGTATATACTTGCGCTTCATACTCAACCAAGGAGATAGGTTGTAAATAGTGAGAAGAACAGACCACGAAGTATAATTAGTGCTTATATTACCAAAAGGGTTTATTCCATCGGTGGCAAGTCCAAGCCTAAGGTTTCTTGGCTCAACTCTAAAATCCGGAAATAACTAATCAATTTTCTTCCATTGCAACGAATCAGCAACATGGCGAATGTTTCCATCACGATTCCTTTCATTTGCATGCAATCTAAGATTCTTTGCGTCATTCGAATTAGCAAAAAGTCTCTTAAATCGTGAAATTATTGGCAGGTACCATAACACTTTAGTAGGAGGATGCTTCCTACTAACATTGTCATAGTCATTGTCATCACCACTATTGGCCTTCAGCTTGTAACGCGACACACCACATTTCGGACATTGATACAAGTCTTCATTCTTTTTTCGGTATAATATGCAACCATTAGGGCAAGCATGTATTTTGATATACTTCTGACCCATTGGACACAATATCTTCTTGGCCTCATAACAACGATCCGACAATTTGTTATCTTTTGGTGACATTTCCTTTAGCAGTTCAAGTAATTCCGTGAAACTTTTATCCGACCATCCATTTTTTGCTTCAGATTAAACAACTTTAACACCGCCGACAATCGTGTAAAATCCGTGCATCTCTTATATAAAGGGGTGTCTTTATCACTACATAAAGTATCATAAATATGAGCATTCTTAAAAGAAGATTCCCCAATATCACGGAACATATCCTCTAGTTGATCTTCCATATATTCATCTTCATCGACTCTTTGACTTTGTGACGCACGACTTTCCACTACTTCACCAGGCCACGTCCATATTATATAATTTTGACATATACCATCACAACAAAGGTGATGGAATATTTCATCCTTTCTACACTTTTTGATATTCGTGCAAAGAACACAAGGACAATAAAAGATACCGTTATTTTTGGGAATATGTTTATCAGCATATTCAAGAAATTCAAGAACTCCTTTCTCATAAACTGGACCTAATCTATCAGTTTTCATCCAACTACGATCCATAAGAACTTCTGAAATTTATACTCATATAATAACCTGAATGATACACAAAAATGTAATCCAAAAACTTAATGCATATGCAAATCTAAACCTAAAGCATATAAAATATTTACTCTAATACTGACTTGAGCATAAACAACATAAACATATTGACTTGAGCATATACAACATAAACAAAGAAAAAAGGAATGAAGATGTTGAAGAATACCGTACTTCGAAGCTGAAGAATCAAATGAACAAAGAGGGTGTGAAGATTTGAGCTACGAAGAGGGTAAAGATTACGCGGCCGCTGTCTTCTCTGGCTCGCTTGTTCAACTAGGGCGACTTTTGAAATAAATAATACAGAATGAGTTTTGTTTTAATTTATCGGTGAAGCCTTTAATTACGGTTGGAAAACACAACCGTAGTGGAATTGAAGTCCTCTTACAACGACTGTTTTACTTCACCGTTGTAAACTATTTTACAATTTATTTTTAAAATAATGGAATTAAGTCATATATTAACGGTTGTTTTAATAAACCATTGTAAAATCATTTACAATTTATTTTATAAATAATGGACTTAAGTGTCAAACGCTTAATGTACTCTAAAAAATGGAAAAAGTGTAACTGTTGGGAATCGAAGCTTGCTACACAATATTTATTACTACGGTCTTTTAAAACAACCGTCATTATATTTATGTTTATACATACGACTACTAACTAGGTGCGAAAATTTTAACCTATTATAATGGTTTAGATGAATCTGTTGTAAACTTGGCGTTGTTGTTTGTGTGTTTTATAGTAGTGTTGGCACTTCCATCTTCAATGGATAACAATTCTCAGTATCATGCCCAGCTCCTCCCTGATGGAAAGCACAATGAGCTTTAGGCTTATCCCACCACGACGAATCTTTCAGAACAGCAGGTGATGCACAAGTTTGCACAAGGTTCTTCTGAATTAAACCAGGAAGCAATTATGTGTAGGTCATCGGAATTAGATCAAAATCCTTCTGATAACGGCCTCATTGACTATTATGTTGGTGAGAGTGTTGTTGATGAGCAGCTTGAATAATAGGAGTTGAATTAATAACAGGAGTAACAGATGCAACATGTTGTTGATGGATGGTTCTAGGTCTTCTATATTTCTCTCGAGAAACGACATTGGTATCTCCTTCTTTATTCTTGGCAAGTCCTCCACCATATTTCTTAGAACTTCCAGCAGAATTATCATCTTTTGACAAATGCCCTTCACGGATACCTTCTTCTAATATCATCCCCATATTAACCATCTCGGTGAAGTCACTCGGGGCACTAGCAATCATCCGCTCATAATAGAAAGGACTCAGAGTTTTCAAGAAGATTTTGGTAATCTCTTTTTCTTCCAAAGGAGGATTAATTTGAGCAGCAATCTCACGCCACCTCTGTGCATATTCTTTGAATGTCTCCTTATCTTTCTGAGCCATTTCTCGAAGCTGGTCACGATCAGGAGCCATATCCACATTATACTTATACTGCTTTACAAAAGCCTCACCCAAATCTTCGAAAGTGCGAATTCGAGTGTTGTCGAGTCCCATGTACCATTTCAAGGCTACACCAGACAAACTGTCTTGAAAGTAGTGAATAAGAAGCTGATGATTATCAGTCTGAGTTGACATCTTGCAAGCGTACATAGTAAAATGGCTCAACGGACAAGAGTTACCCTTATATTTTTCAAAGTCAGGGACCTTGAATTTATTTGGGATCTTCACATTAGGAACTAGGCATAACTCATGAGCATTCTTCCCAAACAGTTCTTTACCCCTCAAAGCTTTGATTTCTTTCTGCATTTCAGCAAAGTGACCTTGAATCTCTTCCATTTTCTCATAAGCACTGACATTTTCACTCGGAGTAGTGTGGAAAATTGGTTCTTTAAAAGGAACGGTATGAACCACAAGTTGCTGTACAAATATCACAGGATGGACAGTAGGAATGGTTGGAACTTCATGAGGCGGTGGTGGTTGATAACCTTCAGGAACAAAGTTAAGAGGCATGCCCCAGGGGAAGCCAGGATGCATGGAATGTTGAGGAACAGTAGCAGGCTCCACAGAGATGGGTGTAGAGACAATCTCAGAAATGACTGGTCCTTTGCATAGGAGTTGAAGATGGAGTAGAAAGGGGAGGCTGATTCTGTGCAGCCACCAATGCTTCCATCATAGCATTGAGTCTTTCCAAACTATCCTTCAGAGTTGTCACTTCCTCACGAAGCTCACAGTCTCTTATTGCAATTGATCCATCTTTTTCTTCAGATTAGCTCGAGTATTGCAGTGGTGCGACAACTTGGCAGAATGAAGACCAAGAGAAACATAAGACACCTGGAAAAGGAAATAAAAAATGCAAGATATGATGCTTGATGTGCAATATGCAAATGCAAATCCTGCAAAGAACTTCAAAGATACAAAGTAAGTTGCAAACATGATATTGAAGTAACACATTTGAAGTATTAAAATTTTCATTTTATTTATAATGGAAAAGGATTACAACTTTTGGAGTACAACTTCAAGAATTCTAATTGAAACCAAAGACAATAGAAATCCTAAGAAATCCCATGAGAAGAAGATCCTCTTTGCAGCTTTTTGTTGAGCTATTTGAATTGGTTCTCCATCTGAGTCTTCTCAACTATGAGCTTGTCGACAACCAACTTCCAAGCAACTGAGGTAGAGGGAGCGTCTGAACTCTGAATGCTAGAGGAAAATAAATCCTCTTGCACTTTTCTCATCTTGTTTTCCATTTCTTCTTCATGTCAACAATCTGGTACTTGTTCCTCCAAGCATCCCTCTCTTGTCGTATCTCATTCAAAGCATTCTGAAGTTTCTCTGCATTATTCATGAAAATAATAACGGGTGTTCTAGCAGCTAGAGGTAAAGGCTCTGGACGTGGATAAGGCATCTTCAACGTGATAGCTCTAGCTTGTACCCATTGGAGATAAGGCTCCAAAGAAACACAATTCGGCTTTCCCAAATCTTCCCTTCCTTTTCTATGGATGTGACACCAAGCATGCACAATCTTTTCCTTGAATGTTTTATTGTCTTCACCTTTCTTGAAGAAGAAACCCTCCAAATGGATATTACTTGGTTTAATTTTTATAGATACCCCAACTGACGATGGGCCAAAACTGGGTTATAATTAATACCCCCTTTTGTACCAAGAAGAGGTACATTAAGAAATCTGCCACAACTATCAATGATCTTCACTTCATCATAATCACGGTTGTACCAAACAATGTCTGAATGAGTAAGCGACATGATTTTCTGCGACCATAATAGACCATCCTTGAGGTCCCAAAAAGCAATAGAATGAAGCAAGTGAGAAATAAACCACTTGTATAACAACGGTACACAACAAGTAATCATCCCTCCACTATAAGAATTCCTGAGATGAATGAAAAGATAGGCATCAGTGAGTAGAGTGGGAACTAGATTTACAATCAAGAAGATCTTAATAGCATTAATGTCGACAAAGTTGTCAATGTTAGGAAAGAGGAACAATCCATAAACAAGCAAGGCAGAGATAGCCTCGAAGGTATTCACATTCATCATGCTAGCGAAGTAACGAGCCTTATCCATCAGAAACTTAGCAGGTAACCCAAGAATACATCCCTTGGTGGCCATGTGAGCTTTAATCACAAATACCTTCAAATGAGCAGCTTTAGCAATATCTTGATACTTAGGAGTCTCTTCCAAACCAGAAAACAAGACTCGATCAAAAATAGGCAAACCAACTAGACCAGAATACTCCTCAAGTGTGGGCATAAGTTGGTAATCGGGGAACATAAAACAGTCGTACACCGGATCATAGAACTGGATCAAAGTATCCAAAACTCCATTTACCATATCGATCTTCATAAGAGACAGAAGACTTCCATATCTATCTTTGAAAGCCTCAGGATCAGTAACCAAAGACCCTAGCTCTCGCAGACCTTCTAACTTAGGATTCTTGAAAGTGTACTTTTGAGTTTTCCTTCCTCCAAAATCTATGGTGAAAAATCCCTACAATGTTTGCAACAAACATCTTTAAGTTCCTTGAAGACTTAGTCAAAATTATGCTTATGAATGCATGAATGCATGGATGCAACACCCACAAGCAAGATCACACAAAACACACAGGTTCAAAGGTTCGAGTCACGAGCATGGAGTCAAGCGACAAGAACCAACCCCCCAATGGTGTGTACTAGGGTTTATATCCATCTGTAGAACAAGGTTCTAAAAAAGTTCCCAAAGTCCTCAATCCTCTTTCAGATATTACTAGCACGCCGATTACTCAGGAATCAGTAATATTCTCAAGAGAACCTCGTCTGAGTGTAGTATTGCGTATCAACTATTTCAGGTTTACACCTTCATAGCCACCGTACTACATCCTAATTGGCCAAGATGGGTTAAAGGGTTCTAAAGTCCTTAGTGTCATGGGCTTGTGGCCGAAAAACGTAATGTTTTTCGCGATTACTCGCTAGACACCAGTAATTGCGAGGAAGCCTCGACTAAGCAGATGGATTCTCAATTCAACTTGTTCGGGATTACTCATTAGAAGCCTCCTTGACTATACCATCCTCCTATCAAAAGAGCTCTTAGATCCGGGTATAAGATCTATCTCACCACACAGAGATCACCAAGCACCCAAACAGAACAAGCAATAACAAACAAATCAAACAAATAAGCGTAAATAAATTAAAGTAGGCCGAACCCACTACGAACCAGAGACTATGGGTTCGGTCCCCAGCAGAGTCGCCACTTTTTTGTAGCGGGGAAATTTGTGAGTGTAAGCTATTGATTAACTTAACTCAAAATTGCAAGAGTCGCCACCGCGCTTTTATTTTATCCAAAAAGGAAAGGAAAAAGAGCGAACAAAACTTAAACAAGTTCTAAAACAAGAACAAACAGAGAATGGGTAAAGGGGTTGGTTACGCTAAGGGAAGGTGTTAGCACCCAAAACGTCTATAGTACTCTATAGGAGCCCTTTGAAATAACTATGCTTTTTGGCTTGAAAAGGTTTGTTTGAAAAGAGATAGAGGAGATGAGAAGAGAAATATTTTTTAATATTTTTGTGTTTGGAGAGACTTATAGCCTCAGCCCTACGTACCCACTAAGTGCAATATAGGATCAAAACCCCGTAGTTCGTGGTACAAATAACAAAAATTATTGGTTATGATTCATTTTATCTTGAAAATATAACTTGTCATTCTCCAGAGAGAATACTCAACTAATTACCCAACGGTACGGGAAAGAGGCATTTGCATCACATTAAAATGGAGAATTTGCTTGGATGAAAATCAACAAGACTAATCACTTAGACATCTAGGTGGAAAATGACCATACTTTACATAAAATACCATGGTTAGGAGCTTTTCATCTCATCAAAGAAAATGACTCATGTCTAATTTTTTTTGAAAATTTTAAAAGAAAAAGTGCACAAAAGCACAAAAAGTTTGAATGAGTTTTTGTATTTTTTATGTCTTTTTGAAATTGTCAAAGTATGATTAACATTGATTGAGACTTATTAAAGAAAACAAAGTTTGAAAATCGCTTGACCAAAGTCAAGGTTTTTTACGAAAGCGGTTTAAGTTTCGAAAACAAGAAGGTTTTGAAAAAGGAAGAAGATTTTGAAAATTAAAGAAGGGGTGAATAAGAAGGGACTATCCTATTGCATAAAGATAAAAGCTAAGGATAAGAACGGTCTAACCACACAAGCAAGCTCCATAGCATAAGCATTCTTTCCTTTATATTAGGCCTTGATCAAAATAAGTTTTCAAAAAATAACTCCAAATACCCAAAATCCAAGGTTTTTCATCACAAACTCCAAGCATAGTTTAAGATCCTAGTTCAAAGTCCAAAATTCCATGTCCAATGCAACGAATAGTAATCATAGTCCAAAATTAAAAGAACAAGTTTTTTAGGGGTTTAAGCCTTTATTAATGTTTTTGGTCCAAATGGACAAAAGAAAAATAGCATAAACATAAACAAATGGTCCAAGTGGTCAAAGAAAAAATGGCGGAAGCATAAAGAATAATATGATATGATATTATAACATAAAGCATAAAAAATAAAGAGAGATAGGGAGCAAGAAAGAAGCAAAACATCACACAATTAATATAACAATATAGAGTAAAAGTTATCCAAAATGAGAGAACAAGTTTTGTTGTGTTTTCGGAAATGCTCGACTAGACGTCCATGAGAATGAAAACATGGTCTCATACATTACCATGGGGAGGGCTCCAACTCGGATAAAATCAACGAGTATGCCAAATAACCCCCACAGGTAGCAAGAGAAAGCTAATCGATTTCAAACTATGCCATGGAAGAATAAGAGACTGATAATTTGCTTACAAATCACAACAGTTTTCTGATTTCGGAAAAATTTAGCGCTATGTTAATCAATTATAATCGGACTTATATAGAAGCCATGACTATCTGAGGCCGGTCAATAACAATGTTAGTGCTAATGCATGCTAGAGAAGTGATATGTAGACCACTCTCTGAAAGCAATACCGCACAAAAAGAAAAGTGGTAACGATCTCATCTTCATCAAGAACTTAAAATAAGTTCCAATGATATCGATGATTTTCATCGATCAAAAGAAAAAGAAGAAGAAGGGAGGGGAAAGCCAAATTGAATTAGAATTTCAAGATCATTCCATATTTAAGTTCATCCACTCATCTTGGTGGATTAAAGAACTAAACATATCATTAACTCAAAGCACCTAAAATGAGTTGAACAATTCACTTTAAAGATAGATTTGAATTAGTGAATGTTTATCCAACTTCATCTACACCCTAAGTCCAATGAATTTAAAGAGGAATAGGGCCTTTAAAAGTGTAAACCAAGGCAAAGATCAAAAGAAAATAGAAGAAGGAGGAGAAGAAACCAAAATAGTCCCAAAACAGAACCAAAAACACAATTCTGCTACTGGTTAACTGATTAACCAAATTGCACTGCATTTGGTTAATCAATTAACCCTGACAGAACAACAAAAAATTTGAAAAAAAATCAGCATTCATGAGCCTATCATTTCTTCAAACACCTCATGGTCATGGATGAAAATTAGCATGTACATTCAAGTAAAACGACAACAAATAACACCAATGGAACACAATTTGCAAGATCCAAAGATCAAGCAACAAGAATCAACAATAGATCACATTGTGGAAGATGGATCAAGCACAACAATGGTGGAACAAGAGTTTACCACTTCAAATCTGAAAATTCTTCAAATAAACTCCAAGAACCACACTCGGAAGCCTTGATCTACAGAAATTGATGATGAAAAAGTGTTTGGATGGAGGTTTATCTCAAAGATTAGTAAGCTCCAATGTAGAACTTATTAACTTTCAATGGAAGAAAGAGCTTTAGTGAATTTGGATAGATGAAGAAAATTGATAATGAGGAAGAATGGCTATCAAAAGCTTGTGAAATGAATGAAATGAGGCATCTATTTAAAGGATTTTGGCTTGGAAATTTTGGTAGATTGGAGTTTGGTTTGGAACCAAAATTAGACTTGGAATTTAAATTTGGAGGAAAAAATCAAGATCAAGTGGTGATTAGTGAGGGTGTATGGTTGGAATTAATTGTGATGAGGTAGGGGAATTAAAATGAGGTGATTTAGAATATTCTCATGATGAAACAAAGAGAATTTGGTGCCAAAATGCTGCAGAAATTGAAATTGGATCATTTTTCACAAAAACACACTGGTTAATCTATTAACCATATAGTGTTAACCGAATAACATAGCAAAAATTGTGAAAATTTGTTTTTTGAAGTGTTGTTTTGGCTCTGGCTCGATTCTTTTTGCTTGTCAAAGAAGGCATGGAAATAAACACATGAACCTTGGAGTCTCTTGAATAATAGTCAATTAAATATTGGAAACTCTTGATCAGATGATTTTGAATTGTTTGCAGATCAACTTTGAATTTGTTCAGATGAATTTCATTCGAGCTGAGGAACGGAGCTTGATATCCTTGATCCAAATTCTTCTTGAAAAAGTTAGTAAAGGAAAAACAAACATATTTTTGGATTTTAATTAGAGGTCAGTAAACATAAACATAAACAAATATCAAGCAAACAAGAAAACAAGGGTGCTTGGTGATCTCTTTTAACAACAAAACCCACAAAGAAATGTAAGAAAACCAAAGCTTGTGATCTTGCTTGTGGTATGAGATGCAAATGATATGTGGGATCTAAGGGGTAAAAATTAGGGTATTACAAAGAGGGCTAGGTCATTGTTGAGTGGCTTGGAGGTTGATTCCTTGAGAGGCGAGTGAAAGCCAGGATTCTTAAGAAGGCAAAGGAAGGTATCCATTGTAGTTGTAATCATTTTGATGATAAGTGGATTAAGTTCTTGTGTTAAAGTGAAATCACCTTGAGGGGTGGACTGGAGTAACTTCGTTAACAGTGAACCAGGATAAAAATAATTATGTTCATTTATTTTTATTTATATGTTAACGTCATTAGTTTAATTCCGCAAAAGGGGATGAAATGTGAAACCCAATTCAAACCCCCGTTTCTTGTGTTTCTCAACCTTCAAATTCTGTCCCAGAATGACTTGAATGTGGGACTCCACCGACCAAATTTTATCTCCCCATTGCCTGAATACATTCGACAGTCGGAAGTACCCAAGGGACTGAAGATCCCAAAATTCGTTAAGTTCGCTGGAGACACTGATGAGTCGACAATAGAACATGTTGCTAGGTATCAAACTGAGGCTAGCGACTTAGCTAAAAATGAGAACTTAAAACTAAAATACTTTCCAAGTTCTTTAACAAAAAACACCTTTACTTGGTTTACGACTCTCCCTCTCCAGTCTGTCCAAACGTAGAGCCAGATAGAAAGGCTATTCCATGAACAATTCTACATGGGATAATCGAAGATTAGTTTGAAAGAATTGGTAAATGTTAGGCGAAAGGTCTCTGAGTCAATAGAGGACTATCTGAATAGGTTTAGACTTTTCAAAGTTAGGTGCTTTACACAAGTACCAGAGCATGAGTTAGTCGAGATGGTTGCGGGAGGCCTAGATTATTCAATTAGAAAGAAATTGGATACCCAATATCTAAGGGATATGGCGCAGCATGCAGATAGGGTTCGCCAAGTCGAACGTTTAAAAGCTAAGAAAGCCTGAACTAGTAAGTATCATAAAAAAGAGAAAGTCGCTTACATAGACAGAGACGAGTACGTCTTTGACATAGGTGAGGACAGTTTAGATGAAAATGAAGTCAGTGTGGCTGAATTGAAGCTAGGACCCCCATACACCAGTAAACTTTTAAAACCATTCAATGGGAAAATACCGTTGAAACTAACAAGAACGAGAAGTTCACCACTAGAACTTATACCTTCGATATTATGAAATGTGAAAAAATATTTGATTTGTTAGTTAAAGATGGTCAAATATTAATGCCTCCTGGTTTGAAAACTCCTCTTTTAGAACAAAGGAAGAAAAGAGGTTTTTACAAATATCATAACTTCTTGGGTCATAAGACTTCTCAATGTATTCTTTTCAGAGACTTGGTTCAGAAGACTTTGAACAATGAAAGTGGATGTCGACCCCATGAAGATGGAGGAAGCACACTATGTTGAACCTCTTAAAATCTTGATGGTGGACACTACTGATGGCTCCAATACATACATCGACAACGGAGAGCAGATCCCTGTTGTTGAGGACTCTGACTTCCAAGAAGTTTACCCCCAGGCTGAAGAGGGGTTAATCGACTTCCTGGAGCATTGCAAGCTGAACGAATCCAAAGCTATGCTACGTCCACGTTGCAGTGTTGTCTTCGGCGAAGAGGCTGCGAAGAAAGTGGAAGGATCCCGAAGGACCAACCTCCATCATGGACACAATGGAGGTCGAACATAAAGGTTTGCCCCTAACAGTGGGGGCAGGTCCTGTAGAAAGGAGAACTACAAGAGGCATTTCCAGCAACCTCGACAAAAGACCTTTAAGCCACCTGCGGGTGCGCCAATAGACAAATGGGTGAAACCTACTAACCAAAAGGGGGCAAGTAACCCAAAGCGGAGAGAGGTTGATCCAAAATATGGGATGCCAAATGACAACACCCAGAAGGAGGCAAACAAAGGAAAAATATGCCTCCAACCTACAAAGGAAAAATCCTATGACACACACTTAATGGATGCGTTATGAGAGAAGGAAAAAAGCTGAAAGGGAGGCTCAAGTTAATAGGCATGGTGCGCCAATAGAGAAGCACGAGGTGACTATGGAGAAGCCAAATCAGAAGCCCTACTTTAAGAAGACTAACAAAGGTGCAAAACCACAGTCTGTCCCAAAAATGGCGTATAATTCCCTTATCAAAGCAGGACTTAGGGTGAGGGAGAAAACCCCAGAATACTCTCCTCAGTCACAGGACGAGGCGGTAGATTAAACCCCTTAACCAGATGAGGAAGATCCTCATCACTATGATCCTGAATACTCTCTTGAGACTGAGGATGCTTATGTACCTTTTCATGCACCTCGGCCAAGGCACAAAGAACCTAAGTATACCCTTGGGTCGGACGATGAGATGGTTGAGGATAATTTCACCGAAGAGTCGGAGGGAGATCTCTAGATAAATTGTAGTATTGTATTAATGCTGCCAGTCAAGTATGACCGGGTGTCGGAAGTCTCTAAAGTCGTGGAGGACTTTGCCCCAGACGAGGCTATCAACCAGAAGCCTTTATGCTACTATATCATGAACAATGGAGTAGTCGAGGTGCAACCGGCAGTTTTTGAGAGGCCAGACCCTAGAATGATGTATCATTTAAAACCACTATTCATTAGGGCAAATGTGGATGCTAAAGTTGTCAACAAGGTGTTTGTAGATGGTGGCGCAATAGTCAATCTGATGCCATACTCCGTGTTCAAGAATTTACGGAAGGTTGATGAAGATCTGAGACCCCATAACATGGTATTATCTAACTATGAAGGTAAAACTAGCAATATCTTAGGGGTGATCTAAATCGATTTGTCTGTAGGATCGACATCTAGGCCAACTTTGTTCATGGTTATTAGATCCAACACAAATTACAACTTATTGTTGGGATGTGAATGGATACATGGCATTGGGGCTGTACCGTCGACCCTACACCAAAGAGTGGCCATCTGGAGAGAGGATGTCATTGTGGAAAATATTGAAGCTGACCAAAGTTACTACAAGGCTGATATAGGCAAGGTTGGAAAGACAGACTTCGACATGAACTTGGAAAAAATCCCGCCATGCTATGTTGCAGAAGAGGTGTACACCTGTGAATGAAATTCAATTTACTCTTTAGAATTGCAACTTAACTATGGGTTCTCCTGGGATAAAAAGAAGATGGGTATTGCCCCTATCGAAGAGGGAAGTCCACCCCCCACTGGAGGGACGTTGGTAGATGAAGATGTATGTTGAGTCACAAGAATTGACTCAGATCTCGGCCTAAATGGCTGAGAATAGAATAAAGTCGGCCCTAGAGGCTGAGATTCTTAAAACATGGCTTGCGAAGCCACTGTCAAAACTTCTGAAAAATATGGAGAATTCCCTATGGGTCAGATAACAGCTTCAAAAAGCCGGAGGCTCGACTGTATTTATGACAGAGAGCCTTTGGGGTTTGAAAAAGACCCGCTTGGAACCAGTGTTAGAATGCAGGCCCAAGATCCTTTGGAAGAAATAGATCAGGGTGAAGCAGCGGAAAAATGACCAACATACATCAATGTGAAGATTGATCCAAGGATGAAACATAAATTTGTTGAGCTGTTGGAAGAGTACAAAGATTGATTCACATGGGATCACAACGAGATGCTAGGCCTAAGTCGAAGTATGGTGGAGTTAAAGCTGCTTATAAATCCTGGGAAGAAGCCTGTGAAGCAACTGTTGAGGAGGTTTGCGCCAGAAGTGATGTCGAAGATCAAAGAAGAGATCGAGAGGCTGCTCAAAAGCAAATTCATAAGAATAGCCAGGTATGTCGAATGGTTAGCAAACATAGTCCCAATAATAAAGAAAAACGGTACCCTTAGGGTTTGCATATATTTTAGAGATTTGAATAGTGCGACACCTAAGGATGAGTACCCCATGTCTGTGGCAGAAATGTTGGTCGATTCAACCGCATGTCAGGAGTATTTAAGTATGTTAGATGGGTACTTTGGATACAATCATATATTTATAGCTGAAGAGGACGTACCCAAAATGGCATTCCGATGCCCAGGTGCGTTTGACACATACAAGTGGATAGTAATGCCATTCAGTTTAAAAAATGCTGGGGCGACTTACCAGCATGCCATGAACTCAATGTTCGATGATTTTATTGAGACCTTTATGCAAGTCTATATAGATGGCATTGTTATAAAATCTTCCTTAGATGATGGTCACAGAGACCATCTTTGACCATCCTTCCAAAGGATGAGGAAACATGGTTTGAAAATGAATCTTTTGAAATGTGCTTTCTGTGTTGGTGTAGGGGACTTCTTGGGGATCGTAGTACATAAAAAAAGGAATAGAGGTCAACTAAAACAAGGCAAAAGCAATTGTAGATCTCAAGCCTCCTTCGATAAATAAGCAGCTCTAGTCTTTGTTAGGAAAAGTCGACTTCTTAAGGAGATTTATTTCAAACTTAAGTGGAAAAGTACTATAGTTTTTGCCACTTCTTCGACTAAAAAAAGATAGTGATTTTATTTGGGGGGTTGAATAGCAGGAGGCCTTCGACGCCATAAAATAGTACCTGATGAAGCCTCTAATATTGTTACCTTCAAGTAAGAATATGAGCATGAAACTGTACACAGCTGCATCGGATTCGACCATAGGCAACATGTTATCAAAAGAGGATGATAATGGAGTCGAAAGAGACATATATTACCTCAATTGAATCCTTATAGATGCAGTGACTAGGTATAACCCGATTAAAAAGTTATGTTTATGCTTGTACTTCTCTTGTACAAATTAAAACATTATATAAAGCCAGTTGAAGTCTATGTTTATTCGCATTTTCTTGTTATTAAGCATATGCTTTAAAAACCTATTTTGCACAGTCGAATAGGAAAGTGGGTGCTAGCGCTCACACAATATTCTTTGACTTATCGATCTTTGAAAGAAGTAAAAGGGTAGATTATTGCAGACTTCATTGTCGATCACTCAGTGATCAATAAAGAGGAAGCAAATGTCAGAACGGGCGTTGGAATTTGTATTTCGACGAATCCAAACATAAAGATGGCTCCGGAGTAGGTGTTTTCATACTGTCACCGGAGAACATACTCACCATGTTTAGATACAAGATCAGGGGGGCATGCTCCAATAATGAGGTCGAATACGAGGCTTTAATAACAGGCCTCTAAATTTTACTAGACTTGGATGCAAGGGAAGTAGAAATAAAAGGAGATTCTGAGTTGGTAGTTCGACAGTTAAGAAAGGAGTACAAGTGCATAAAGGAAAATTTGATGTTATATTTCGTACGAGCCAACCGATTGTCAAAAGAGTTCGACTGCATGTTGATTGACTATATCCCTTGTTTGGAGAATCAAGAGGCTAATTGTCATGCCCTAAATTTTGACCATAAAACTTCACATCATTGTGCAAATGATCACCATAATATGACTGTACTTTCATACCTCACCAATCCTCTCAAAGATTGTTCAGTGTTCACTCTAGCCAAGAATTAGGGTTTCAAGCCCTCTCAGAGGATTCGAGCAAGGGATCAATCAAGAATTGACATGATCTTCAACTTTTCAATCCTCTAAATATCCATGAAGGATCAAGAGGTTTCCTTCATCAAGAATCTAACACAAGATTGCATCATTCCAAGTTGATCAAGCCTCAAGATCATCAGTGTCGCCAAATTAGGGTTTTAGTTGACCATGGTCTCCAAAGAGAAATTTTTATTTGGGCATGAGCCAATACTTCAATAAATGATTCAAGAAGCTCAAAAGAACCTCATGAGCCATTCATAAGTTCAAAATAGCCTCGGAGAATGCATCTATCAAAAATCAGGAATTAGGGTTTTGACCTAATTCAGTCCCTAGGTTGACTTTTGGAGCAAGGCATGATCTAAAACTTTAAGATATGATTTAAGGACCTCAAATACATCATATTGATCCATTCACAAGATTGGATGGATTGAAAGAACTTGATTCATAAGAAATACAAGGATTCAAATTCACCTGGACCACAAACTAGGGTTTCTGAGAAAAAAGTCAACCATACCTTTGACTTTTGAACAAAGCATGATCTCAAACCTTGGGACACGATTCAAGACACTCAAAAACATCTTTGGAATCCATCCAGTTGGTTCAATTTATCCCAAGGACTTGATTTCATAAAGGATCACAAAGTTCAAGTTTCATCTAATATAAAAAGTCACCTGTGATCAAAACCAAGTTTGACTTTTGGGAATTTTTGGAAAACATGGCCCCTTTAAGTCACGAACAAAGTTAACTTGTGATTTGGATCATGATCAATCAAGAAAAATCAAGAAAAGTGAGGTTACTTGCAAAAAGGGCAACCTTGAGAAGGAACATGGTATTTACCCAACTTTGCAAGGCCATAACTTGTGATCCAAGCAACCATTTTTTTCCCATCCAAAGCTCAAATGATATATCTTCTTACATACAACAAGATTGCAAAGCAGAATTACCCCCCAAAAATGTATAAATGTTAAGATATGAATCATTGAAGTTAGGGTTTCATGAGATTTTGAACTTTGACACTTAGAATTTTTTTAGGAAAATCTACCTTATGTTTTGTCTAACTTTTGAGGCATTTTCCATTATGATCCAAGATGAATCATGACCAAATGTAAACATCAATGTTGAAGTATGATATACAAGATTTCCAAATAGTACAAGAATGTCCACTGATTCAACTTGAGCAAGAAGTTATGAGCCTCATAACTTGACATGATCAAGCTGATTTTTCAAGATAGATTTTGTGCATTACTTGTGCCACATGATTTTCATCTTCAATTTTGTCATCTTACAAGCTTTGACCTCTTCCAAAATCAGAAGGAATCTTGATGAATCACTTGATGTTTTCAACTTTGGACCATTGAATCAAAAATCCAACTTAGCATGTGCAAATTCATCATTACCAAAAGCCTTAAAATTCAATTTTGTTAAGTTGCATTAATGTGATGAATAGAGGTGGCATGAATCAGACATAAACCAGTCAAGATGTGTCAAGAAACATGAGTGTTGAAACCTGCAAATTTGGTTGAAGTCAAGATAAGAGAAAACTTTGGTACCTTGGCATTTAAGAAAAGGCTACATAACAAAATCCATTGGATAATAGAGTGATCCCTCATCTAACATTATTCCTCCCAAAACAATCCTCTCCTATAAATAGGATCCATTTCTGATCATTTGAATCACACCAAAACAATACCAAAAGCTTGTTTTCTCATTCTCCCTCTTTTGCTTCAAGTTTCAAAGTTCCAAAGAGAAAACTTGGAATTCTCAAAACCAGAGCCTAAACTACTCAAATACCCATCCAAGCACATCACAAATCATCCATTGGAGGTGTCCAAACCCTCATCTTTATCTCAAATCATCAAAATCAGAAAGTCAACCATCAAAACCTCATATTTTAACTTTTTTGCATTTTTCAAGCCATGTCTTGATTCAGTCCCCTTCAAAGCCAAATAACACCTTAAACACTCACTAAATAATATCCCTAAGTTGTTCCAACAAGTGTTCCTCAATTGTAACACCATTTGGGGGAGTTGCCATTTTGACCACTTTTGGTTCATTTTGCAAGAAGAGGCCAAATTCTGATCCAGAGATTTCTCCTTGATTCCAAGCATCCAAATAGCTTCTATAAGGTGTATTGAAGGTGTGCAAAGCATCAAGACACATCTGTAACAACTATCTTGAAAGATCCCAACTTGCTTCAAGAGGTAAGTTTCCTCAAAACTTGAACTTTCCAAAATATGCTTTGCTTTGATATACATTGATCATGAACATATCACATTTGTTGTGTTTGAACTATAATTGAGCATTATTATTGGCTGTATAAACATGTAGCACAGAACTTGCAAAATCATGGCCTTTTTGAAACCACTACCGGGTTTTTAAATGTAGGCATTTTTAGAAAAATCTAAGACCATCATTGGATTCCTCGTGAAATTCTAGGTAGGATCCATCTTTGTTTCATCCATTTTCATGGAGAAATGAAGAAGTTATGACCTTCTTGCATATACCCCAAAACCTGGCCTCCCTTGGGCAAGAACCAGGTCATGGCGCCTTTGTCTGGCCAGACCTAGGTCATTTTGACCCTTATGTATTTATGAGGGTGGTTTGATACATGGATGTATCACCACCCCAGTGGTTTGTGCCTGCGTGTTAAATGTGTTTGTGTGTGCTAGGGCGTGGGTTCAACACCCACCTATGCTTTTTTTTGAACTTTCTCCCATTTTTTTCATATTTTCACCTTTTTTAATTAGTTTTCTATTTTATTTTCAAATAATTATTTTATAAATCAATTTTAATTATTTAAAAATAAATTTTTGCACAAATATCACTCACATATTTAAAAATTTTATTCACTAAAAAATCACAAAAAAAAATTTTTATTTGATATATTTAAAAATATTATTTTAAATTGTTTTAAATGTTTTAAAATGATTTCTTTTACTTGATTTTTTTAAAAACCAAAATGGTTTTAAGTATTCATGTGAATAAAAAACCTTTTTCATAAACCTTAATCATTGTTTATAACATGATTAATGGATTCATTTGATAAATAATACATTTTTTATTGATTTTTCTTTGAAAAATATTTTAAAAAATGAAATTAGGGTTTTGTTTTGATTCTATCTTTCAAATTTCATTTCACAAAATATGGGCCTCTATTAGAGTGTAAGACCCAACCCTCTTAGTAAATAAACCACTTCATGGGCCTCTGCTATAGTATAAGTCCCATCGCGCTTTTCAAAATCACGGTGCGGTCACTGTTTTCACAACATCATCTGGGCCTATAATAGAGTGTAAGTCTCATCTTTTGTACATAAATAAACCTTTTACTAGGACCTCTACTATAGTATAAGTCCTTCCTCTCAGTGTTCAAAATCTTATGTTGTTTTAAAAACATCTTGGGCCTCTTCTAGGAGTGTAAGTCCCAATTTTTTTCTTTTAAAACTATCCTCTGCCTTTCAAGACAAGATAAACATCTTGGGTCTCTGATAGAGTGTATGACCCAACATACCCCTTTGTAAATAGAAAATCTTTTAGCCTCATTCATCTTGGGCTTTGTACAGGATACAAACAATCATCTGGGCCTCTATCTAGAGTGTAAGATCCAACAACTTTTCTCCTCTCTTACATAAGATCAAGTCATCTTCACATTCAAAACTTTCTTCAATTTCTTCAAAACACCAATTCAATCTTGAAGAAGGCATCTAATCAATCACAATACACTGGGCCTCTATCTAGAGAATAAGACCCACCACTTTTCTCAATTCATTTCATACTTATTTATGTACTTGTTCATGTATCTGTATATATACTTGTACATATCTTGTTAAGTATCTCTTAGCATTTAAATCATCCCTACTTTAGACTAGTTCGAACAATAGGATCCTTTCAATCAGTATAACTTAGTTCAAACAACTAGTTCCCTCTTGTACAAATAAATTCTTCTTCCCAGTACAATCATCCTCCTCTTGGGATTTGTTCAATTTATTCAACCTTGAAACAGTTCAATAAAAAGATGATTATTTCCCGGTGAAACCTCTTCTTTAACCCCTTTAACCCTGGAACAGTTCAAAAACGAAAGGACTATTTCCCAGTGAAACCTTTCTTGAACTCTTTCTAGACTTGGGAAGTCTCAATCCTCAGCCTCCTCTTGGGCTTCGTACAAGGACCCTTAGGCTTCCTAGAAGTATTCCTCAGCCCCCTCTAAGGATTCATACAAGGACCCTCGGGCTTCCTAGAAGTATTCCTCAGCCTCCTCTTGGGCTTCATACAAGGACCCCCAGGCTTCCTAAAAGCATAGGATAGATCCTAGTCATCTCTATCAATACATTAATCCCCAGGAGAGTCAAAACCTATAAGGCATTCAAGCTTATCCTTTACAGTCTCTTCTGATCCTCAACAAGGTTTGGCTTTCATATTAAAAATCCCCAGCCAGGGTCAGGTTACCATCAACAAATCCCCAAAAGAATCAAAGCCTTATGGCATCTAATAACTCAACTCTTTTATAATCTTCAACAAGAGTTAGTTTCCTTTTTTAATTCTTCAAAACAGTTTAGACCCCCTCTTAGAATTAAAAACCCCTCAGCAAAGAGTCAGTCTTCACTTAAATTCCCTCAGCCTCCTCTTAGTCTTCATGTAATGATTTCCCCAATCAGCCTCAATCTTGGGCTTTGTACAAGATAGATATAACACCCCCCCAGTTGAGTCAGTTTTCAACTTTTTTAGCTTCAACCTTGGGCTTTGATCAAGGAACAAAATTCGACATCCCCGCAGATGAAACCCTAAGTCCTCTATGTAGGAGGATATTTCCTTTATACATCACATTTCAAAACAAACAATTAAAACCTTTTTCCAGATAAATGATGTAAGTGGTACACTTGTTGATTCAAAATCCAAGCTAGAGTCCCTCCCTTATCATGGCTAAAGTTCTCATTCATCTAAGTGATATAAGTGGCAAACCTATGGATTCTACACATCCAAGTCAATATCCCTCTCTTAGAATGAAAGATTCATAAAGGAAAAAGTGGTATTGCTCTACACTGAGTTAAAGCTTCTTCCTTCATGACATTTCACCTCTCCTATAAAGAAAGATGTGGCATTGCTGGATTCCACACATCCCAGTTAAAGCAACTTCCCTTATAAATCAATTCTTCAATGTTTGTGATGAATAGGTGAGATATCTCCCTTTAGAGATGACAAGTTCTCTCTCAGTCAATCCTTTAGCTTCAATCTTGGGCTTTGAACAAGACACAAATACTCTTTTAGCTTCAATCTTGGGCTTTGAACAAGACACCAAAAAATTTCCTCCCAAAGAATAGGAGGAACTACGAACACTCTGATTTCCCCAAATCTCTTTATGGGAATACATAGGCATAAGATTACAAAATCTTAGCGAGCGCACTAATAAAAAATCTTAGGTCCGGTACCTTCCCAAAAACAATAGAAAACCCTAAAATAACAAAAAAAACATCTCCTCAACCTTCACAAAGGAAAAACTTTCCCAATCAACAGCAAATGGATTTAAGCAACCAAGCAATACAACAATAGAAACATATGCAAATAAAGGTTCCTATAGATTACTATAGATACTCTGGGTGTTAACAGCTTCCCTTTGTATAACCAACCCCCGATCCCCGATCTCTTTGCATTTGTAAAGGAAAATATTTGCACGCAGGGTTTATTTGAAATATCTTCCCTTTCCTTTTAAGCTTCATAGGATAAATTTAGAAATCAGAAAGTAGCACTAAAAGTGGTAGTGGTAGCGTCACAAAAACCGAGCTATACTAATGACTTGGCTCAGATAGCTTTAGGATATAGAATCTCGAGGGAAAGGTTGGAAAACTTGGTAAAGGTCAAGGAAAAACTAATCCCAGAGAATGACGCCCATGCTACCTCAGTAATGTTAAAACTTTAGAGGGCAGAGGAGTACGAAGATTTACAAAGTTTGGATGGTTTAGAAGTCGATAGAGCAATGAATTTTGAAGTTTTAGCAATTGACTCGATGTCAGAAAGGGACCGGCGAAGAGCCATAGTAGATTATCTGCAGAATCCAACAGGGACGACAGATAGAAAGATCAAGTACAAAGCTCTGCGTTATGTGGTAATCAGAAATGAATTATTGAAAAAGACTCCTGAAGGACTCCTTCTAAAATTCCTGGCCAAAAGCGAAGCCTATTTGGCAATTTGCGAGGTTCATAAGGGGTCATGTGGTTCACATCAAGCTAGCCACAAAATGAAATGGTTGCTTTGTCGACTAGGAGTATATTGGTCGTCTATGTTGAAAGATTATATAAACTTTGCCAAAGGCTATCAGGAATGTCAAAAGCATTTAGGTATCCAACATGTGCCTGCCAATGAGCTGCACTCAATAGTAAAGTTGTGGCCATTCAGAGGTTGGGCTTTAGATATCATTAGCGAGATTAAGCCTTCTTCATCAAGAGGACATATGTATATCTTGATGGGAATAGATTATTTCACTAAGTGGATAGAGGTCATTCCTTTACCTATGTCGAACAAGAAGAGGTGATGAGTTTAATCCAAAACCATATTACATATAGGTTTGGGATCCCTGAAACCATCACAACAGACCAAGGCTCAGTTTTTAATGGGCGTAAATTGGTGGAATTTGCTTCGACAGTGGGGTTTAAGCTCTTAACTTCGACACCATATTATGCTCAAGCCAATGGTCAAGTCGATGTGGCCAACAAGATACTGATTGTACTAGTTAAGAAACATGTAGGGCAAAAGCCAAAAAATTGGCATAAGACTAAACCAAATCTTGCGGGTATGTCAAAACTCCCCAAAAGAATATACTAATTCTACGCCATTTTGATTGGTGTATGGACACGATGTAGTGTTGCCTTTGGAAATTTACCTACAGTCAGTCAGGATTCAGAGGCAATCTGAGATCCCAATTGAGTTTTATTGGGGAATGATGTTTGATGAATTAGCTCAATTTGACAAAGATAGATTAACTGCTCTTGATGTTCTGATGCGACAAAAAGAAAGGGTCGCTAAGGCTTATAATAAAAAAGTGAAGCCTAAAGCATTTGGTGAAGGCAACTTAGTTTGGAAGGTCATATTGCCTACGGATCGAAAGGACGGAATGCTAGGCAAATGGTCCCCAAATTAGGAAGGAGCTTTCAAAATATTACAAACATTTTCAAATAACGCATATGAAATTGAAGAATTGACCTTGGAAGGTCGAACCCTGCGAATAAATGCCAAGTATTTGAAGCTATATCGGCCTACTTTGCAAGAAAATCATATAGACGCAGAAAAATAAGTAAAGTTTAAAAAATGGGTTAATAGTCATTTACCCCCTTGCAATATAGGCGAGTTTTGATTTACCCCCCTTTAAAAAAAAAAATTTGGATTACCCCCCTGAAATTTTAAACTTCTAAGTCTTTTGCCCCCCAGGTAGAAAAATTACCCCCTTGTAAAATATTTTTTTTTATTTATCCCCCTGGTTTTTACACGTTTAGGGGGGTACCCCAAAATTTTAGGGGGGTAATCCAAAATTATTTTTTTAAAGGAGGGTAAATCAAAACTTGCCTATATTGCAGGGGGGTAAATGACTATTAACCCTTAAAAAATTAACAAGGCCCCAAAAATGATGGCCTTTAGCATAGTTAAAAGCGCCTTAAAAGGCAATGTCAAAGGATTACATTAAAGTTGGAACATCGCCACAGGCAGCGGAAGATAAATAACAAAAGTAAAATTGTTATCCTAAAAATGGAAATGCGGTTTGAGTCGCTCATATTAAGCTTTGGTTGAGCAAATCCGACTTTCAATTTGAGAGATGGTTGAGTTGTAATTTGAAAGCACGATATCAAGGGCAATGAATGTCTCTAGATACTGGATGCTTTTCTTAGTCTCTTCATCTAGTTGTGGTTGACTAGTTCTTCGCAGATTAGTTTTCTTAGCTTCAGCATCCTGGATTTTCTTTTGCAGCTCCTCAATCTCCTTCTTCCACTCAGAAATCTTTTCGTCCAAAGTTGTGACAACGTTATTCTTCAAATGAAGACTTGCTTCAAGTTCTTCAGCACGTTGATCAGACTCTTTGGCTAAGGTCTATGCTTGGTTTCTCTTAGTTGCTTTAGGTGCCCTTTTGTTTTAATATCATGAAGGTGTTGTTAGTCAACTTGCGTCTGGTCGAAGAGAGGGCCAAAAGTGACTAGGAAGTCAACTACTTCAGTAGGGGCATTTGGTACATCCGATTTCTTTAAGAGATTTTTGATGTTATAGCCATAGACAAAGTCTTTCTCTAAAGTTGTAAAGAGATCGACGTCCCCAACAAGAGTCCTCAACTGCTTGAGGACGGAATCAAGAGATTCAGGGCCAAAGGTGCCACCAGACATAGTCGAATAGCTAGAACCCATTTCAGTGGAGCTGCCTTGGCTTTTCAAGATTAGTTTCACATAAGCTCTGGGATTGCTTGCCTTCAATGCATCTAATTCTTCATGCGAGAGAGAAGTGACTATTGGAGAAGTCTTCTTGGTATAAGATTCGTTTGTTTTTTCCTTTTCAGCATCAAGGGCGGTCTTGGGATCAAGGTCCTTAATACCTTGAGACGTATCAGCAACCTTTTGAATGGGTTGAACTTGGTCAGCAATTGACAGTGGTTGTTCGTCAGCGGATTTGGTTTCTGGAGATTCTTGAACTAAGTCCATGTGGTCACGTTCTTCTTCTTCACTTGAAGACGAGGAAGATACGTCACTAAGGGACGTTTTGCTGGTGGATCTGTGAGAGTTGGTGTCTTCAATGGTGATGGGTTTATTAATTTTACCATGAGCGGCTTTAGTAGTAATAGGTTTATTTTTTGGGAGAGATGTCGGTTGGCATAGGTTTGGCAGTCGAGGCTGTTTCAAGCTGCACCATTGGTTGTTCCTGAAAAATAAGGTACTTGATTGGCATATAAGAAAAAAGAAAAGATAATGAGGGATATGGGAAATGGGAAAAGGCATTGTCTTGAGGTGACTGTTGAAAAGAAATGTCATGATAGGATGATGTCATTATACTAGGTGATCAGTTAGGACAAAAATACCCATATCTCCTAGAAAATGTCGAATGAGGCCTTTTTGGGGGTCAATTTGTTAGCTGGGATTTTCAATCCATGAGGAAAACCCAAAAAACAAGGGAAAAGTCTTGAAAGAGCAGCGGTTCGACCACACTCTAGGACTTAGATTTTTTTTGTTGTTGAAGTGTGTAGTTCGACATCAATTGCTTCGACCAGGCAGGCAGCTTTGCGGTAAAGCTAGTCAAAGAAGCGATTGTTTGGGCGCGATTATGTCATGTTCAAATCTTAGTAACTTTTTGGGTTCTTATCTCAAAGGGACACGTGGAGGAAGTTGGAAGGCAAACTACATCTAGAACTGTACGTGGCGAACTAAAGGGAAAGGAACGTTAAAGGGTTGTTATTTTAGACTTGTATATATAGTAGTTCATTTTGTTGGATTAGGTGTGTTCATTTGTATTAAAAAAATCTCATAAAGAAACTCAAAATATCAGGGTTAAGAGAAACGAGCGAATGGCTGAGAGAATGTAAGCGCAGATGAAACATCATGTTAATTGTTCAATACAAAGTTTCCTAAGTTATTCAATTTACATTGCTTTCTTCATTTTCACCTTTTTCCTAGCCTTTATTTTCATTTGAGTGCTTTCAACATTGTTATTTTTACTTTATATTTTTTGCAAGAAGTTCAGATACTCATTATCACACTATTTTCACACATCCCCTTCGACATAGTCGAAACCAATAATCTTAAGACACAAAGAAGTTAATAATGAACAAGTCCTTAAGCACTATGTCCTAGGATTCATTAGTTGATCATGCTTGTAAACCATATATGTGGAGACCAGTGGTTGTTTACCATTTTTTAGAGTAAACACACACAAAAGCTTTACCTTTACAAGTCAATTGAGTTAACAAAAGTGTTGACTTAGAAAAGCCTTCAACAAACCTGCGGTAATAACCAACCAAGCCCAAAAAGCTTCAAATTTTTGTAACCAACTTCAGAGCCTCCCATTGTAGAAATACATCTAATTTGGACAGATCTACAACAATACCATCACCAGAAACCACATGACCATGAAAATTAACTTCTTGCAACAAGAATTCACACTTTGACAATTTTGCATAAAGCTTCTTCTCTTTCAACACTTGCAACACAATCCGCAAATGCTCAGCATGTTAGTCTTCTGACTTAGAATATATCAAAATATCATCAATAAAAACCATTACAAACTGATCCAGATAAGTATGGAATATACGATTCATATACTCCATAAATACTCCAGGTGCATTAGAAACGTCGAACGGCATCACCAAATATTCATAGTGCCCACACCGAGTCCTGAAAGTCATCCTCTGAATATCCTCATCCTTCACTCGAATCTGATGGTAACTCGACCTCAAGTAAATTTTGCTAAACACACGTGCACCCAACAGCTGGTCCATCAAATCATCTATTCTCAAAAGTGGATACTTGTTCTTAATCGTCACTTTATTCAACTGTCAGTAATCCACACACAATCTCATACTACCATCTTTCTTCTTTACTAATAACACCAAAGCTCCCCAAGGCGAGACACTTGGTCTTACAAACTTCTTTTCTAATAAATCCTCTCATTCCTTTTTCAATTCTGCTAATTATGATGCCAACATCCTGTACGGTGCCATTGAAACAGGTCAGGTACTCGGTACTAGAGAAATAGAGAACTCTACTTCTCTCTCTGGCGGCACATATGAAATATCATCATGAAACACATCTGGGAAATCACACACCACTGGCAACTCATCAATTACAACTTATTTACAACATATAAGAATGAGAACAACGCAAACACTTGAGCATCCTCTTGCAAAATCTCCTTCAACTATCTAGTAGATAAGAACCCAACTTCTTCCTCATCTTCAGGAGCAAGAAACCGTAGCGACTTATTATAACAATTGATATGAACATGATTAAACTCCAACCAGTTCATTCCCAAGATTACATCTAGATCCCTCAATGAAAAACAAATCAGATCAACATCAAAATCTTTATCAAAAGATTGACAGAGGACAATTCAAACAAACTAAAGAAGTAGTCACCGATCCCTTAGCAAGAGTATCAATAGCCATCACTCTGTTCATAGAAGACATCACAAGACCCAACCTTTTCACACGATCAACAACAATAACCAAGCACGTAGCACCAGTATCAATAATAGTAATTAAAGGAGTACTATTAATGTAGCATATACCTCTAATCAACCTGTCGGCATTGGAAGTCTAAGTCCCTTCCAGAGCAAACACTTTTCCTCCAGAATGGGCTCTCTTTGGTTTCTGACAGTTGGTACTAATGTGACCAGGTTCACCAAAATTAAAACAAGTTGGCACATTAGTTTTGCAATCAACAACAAGGTGTCCCAGCTTCCCACACTTAAAACACTTCTTCACATCACTGTTACACTCATTTGCACGATGACTTGTACCACCACATCTATAGCACTTGATAGGAGCGAGAGCTCCTCCCCCAATTGGCCTCTTACCATCAGAAATTCTATGCTTACCTTTGTCAGCAAGGGTACTCAATGGCTTTCCACAACACATTTGTTTCCTTTTCTTCTCGCTCAGACTCTTGTAATGAGCAGACCGAATTTGCTATCCTAATCAAAAATTCTACTTTTGTTCACTAGTTTAGGGAACCGATGAATCTGTTGATATCCAATGCCCTGATTTATTTTAGGACATAACCCATTCACAAACTTAATGCACTTGGAAGCTTCCGCGGCTACATAATTGTAATGTCGGACAAAATTTCACAAATTCCGCGGCTAGATATTCAGCAACAGAAGAACTCCCCAGCTTCAATTCTAGAAATTCAATCTCTTTCTTTCCGCGAACATATTCTGGAAAATAGTTCTCAAGAAAATCTCCTCTGAACACAACCCAAGTAATTTCATTACCTACAGCTTCCAACCTCTGGCGGGTGTTACCCCACCAATCTTCAGCTTCTTCAGCTAGCATATGTGTACCAAATTGCACCTTCTGTGCTTCAGTACACATCATAAATCTGAATATATTTTCAATATCTTTCAGCCAAGTTTGAGCTCCGTCAAGATCATACCTTCCCTTGAACATAGGTGGATTGTTCCTCTGAAATCTTCCTAAGTGACGAAATTCATCATTCACCACATTCTGGTTGTTGTTCTAAACAGCCTGTGCCACTACTTATAAAGCGGCAGTAATAATAGCATCATTCCTTCCAGCCATATTATGAACAACACCAACAAACCAAAATTAGAAAGATTTAACATCGAATATGTTCACACCATAGTCGTACACTACTAATACTCTACAACACTTGGCCGGATGGACCGACCTGCTCTGATACCACTTTGTAACACCCTATTTCCCATTATAATAATTATAAATTAAATAAATATAAATAAAGCAATTAGGATATCACATCCCTCAAATTATGAAGTCCAAAAAATCACCTCATACATATATAAAAACATAATTCCTAATGTAACGAAAAACAATTTTAATGGTACCAAGGCCTCAACAAGGTTATCCACACCACTTGTGGTCCAAACAAAAATTTAAAACAACCAAGGGTACGTAACACAAAAATAATTAAAAATAGCACCAACTCCCAGTGTTACGTATCTGAGCGACTCTTCTAATAGACCCGTCAGATAGCGACATAGTGGTGCTTCTCCAATTACTCAGAAACTTGCTTATTTGTACTCCGAAGAGCACAGACACACAAACACAAAATGTGTGAGATTCATATTCAAATAATAATTGGTGATAAAACATGCTAAGGAGTGAGATTCACACTTTGATAATTCACAATTCACATTTTGATAATTCACAATTCACACCGCAATATGCTAACACCAAATTATGATGCAATGAGCACTATTACTTGACTCAATGCATGTGGTACCATTTTATCATCAATAATTCTTTACAAGAATCTGATTCCCCATTTGGAATCCCGAAATCCCCCTTCGAAGTTCCAGATAAACCTTATGTCCCCCTTCGAACATAAAATCTATCTCCACCAAAACAACAACATGAATGCATGACATGTTTTATGCAACCGACACAAGTCGTCAGACTAATAATATGTGATCCACAATCGATCACCCGAGTATAATCGTGCACTTCGTAATCCACCCTTCTGGACTACCATCAACATCAACAAATACATTGGTTTGATCAATCATACGCATCAATCCAATTATCATAAAAAATCTTACTTATAAAGCATTTTAGGAATTACTACTTTCCCATCTGCAACCACTGTCAGATAAAATTGTCAAAACAGAAAACTTCCAGAAACAAAGTTTTAGTTTACTAGGTAGGCTAAATCACCCTTCAAACCCCACTAAAAAATTTTTTACGAGTGAAAAGTTATGATAAAAATCATACAGACCTGCAATTTTGAAAAACTGTTATTTTATAAAAATTCCACTTCTGTTTCAGTACGAATTAACCAATACCAAATACCCAAAAAATTCCCCTTAACAACAGAAACACTGCAATGTAGTGTTCTCTAAACACTCATGATCATCATATACCACTCCTTCCATAATCACAATCATTCAACAACACATTGCAAACTTTCATACCATGTTCATCATGAACAATGTTCACCTTGAAAAAAATTCAGCATACCCAAGCATTGCAATTTACACAATAACAATCATTATAACATCACTAATCATCAACAAACATCAGCAAATTCAATTTTACACAAACAAGCATTAATTCAATCCAAAATCATGCAATTCAAAAAACCTAAGAGGGAATGACCCTCACTACCCTCTCATGTTAAAATCATCGTTGTTAGAATAGAAATTCTCCCCCTTACCTTTGATTTTTCTTAGCTTTTGCAACAATGATGATTCTCTTGCAAGATTCCTTTGCCCTAGCTCTCTCTTCCCTTGGTTCTTCTCTTTCTCCTTTCATTTTCACGTAACTGAAAAACCTCTTCTCTCTTCTCTCTATTCTCTTTTTATAACTTCCCAACTAAATCTAATATTTTAATTAGTATTATTATTCTAATAACAACAAAAATCTAATATTTAATAATAATTAAAATATCTATTTTTATAGCTACAAATATAATCTAATATTTTTAAATACAAATAATTTCAAATTTTATTATTATTATTATTATTATTATTATTATTATTATTATATCTTATAAAATTATATTATTGTTATTACTATTAATTTATCCCCTTCTCTTACACCCATATGTCTCTCAACATTTGCTTTCACACACACACTTCTTACAACCTAACACTTTAATTATATCACTCCACACTTAATTAAATCTAAACCCTGTGGAACTCAATTAATCTAAGGAAACTACGTTACACCCAAAGGTCTTCCCTCCCACACAACCATTAAATATACAATAATAATAACATAATACTCTATGAATTAAATAATTTAAATGGGGTGTTACAGTAATCGGTAACACTCATACTGTAATCGATTACACCAACTTGAATTATAACTTTTTCATAACACACCATCTTAATTCAAATCCTCCAAGTCTTCCATACTCACGTGCTTCTTCAACCTCTTGAACACTTCAATTTTTACTCCTTTGGTTGGAAAATCGGTCACTTGATCTTCACTTTTGCAATACACCAACTTCAAATTTCCTTCACTCACAATCTCTCTTGAGAAATATAATCTTCTATATTTTGCTTCTCCCATATGCAATGTGATTCATAGCAAGGTATATAGTGGAAACGTTGTATGTTATTAAAGTCAAAATTTCATTCTATTTGTTGCATAACTCCTTGAATAAATTTATCAACCATACATCTTGACACGCACACATAAACACTACAGTGTACTCGACCTCACAAGAAGAGTGCCACAACTGGTTCCTTCTTAAAAAAAACGAGATTGTTGTTTCTCCATGCATAAATATGTATCGAACAATGGATTTTCCTGTCATTTTTATCTCCACGCTACTTTGAGTTTGTATAATCGGGCAATTTGGAGCTTCTACCTTTATTTTTTGCAAAAAAGAGAATTATGAAGCCAATCAAACCTTTTACGTATCTCAATATTCTCTTAAGTTCTCTCAAGTGTTATATCTTTGGATTCCCCATAAATTTTCCTACCATGCCCACACTAAATGCCAAGTCTGGTCTTGTATTGAACAAGTACTATAATTATCCCATATGCCTCCTGTATTGTGTTTGCTTAATATTTTGCTCATCTTCATTATTTTCTAGCTGCAATCTTGGCTCTGGAAAGGTCATTTCCACATTACAATGCTCTATTTCGAACTTCTTCAATATCTCAAAAGCATGCCTCCTTTGGTGCATGAGCAATCCCTTTTTAAACTTGTGAAACTCAATGCCAAGGGAATATGTCATGAGACCAATGTCGATCATCTTAAGCTCCTTCATCAAATTGTAATTGAACTTGGTAATGTAACCTTCATTGTTGTCTGTAATTTGTAAAACATCAACGTAGAGACATAGAATGATCACTCCTTTTTTTGTATCATTCTTCACATACACATCATGATCAGATAAACATTTATCAAATCCTATATAAAGCCATCAATTCTTTTATTCCAAGCTCTTGGTGCTTGCTTCAGCCCATACAACACCTTACTCGATCTATAGAACTTGGATTCTTGATTTTTTATAACAAAATCAGTTTGTTGTGCCACACACACCTCTTCTTCTAAAGAATAATTCAAAAACACATATTTGACATCCATTTTGTAAATGGACCAATTGTTGTTATCTGCAATACTAATAACTAGACTAATAGTTTCAATTCTAGCCGTCGATGCAAATATTTCTTCAAAGTCTAAGTCTTCTCTTGCAAAAATCCTTTTACAACTAATCAAGCCTTATGTTTGATTGTTTCACCTTTTGGATTTGCCTTCACTTTGTACACCCATCTTACACCAATTGGCTTTTTCCATGAGTTAGATCAACTAGTTTTCAAGTATTATTTTTTCAATTGACTTCAGCTCATCCTCATTGCACATATCCACTTTGGATCACTCAAGGCCTCCTCTATTTTCACCAGTTCGGATTCATCCATGAGCGCAAAATGGATGCAATCACCATTGTCTTTTACTTCATTATCCAAGAACAACTCATAATCTTGTAATCTTGTAGGCATGCCTCTTTTCCTCGTTGATATTCTCACATTTTCTTCAACTCGGACTTCATCGATTATAGTTTTTACATTCTCAAAAATTGCATGAACAATTCCAGAACTGTTGTAATCAATTACAACATGCATCTAGTCCCTCAATTCATCAAAAATCTTGTCCCCACTAATTATAGTTCTTTTTAAACTATGTTTTAGAGTTTGTAGCTACCCATAGAGTGATAAGCAACAAGTATCATTTGCTCTCTCTTGTCATCTAGCTTCTTTCTAAGCTGATTTGGAACATATCTATACATAGCCAAACCAAATACCATAAATTGACTCATATTTGGCATGAATTCGAACCATGAATCTTTGGGTGTAATATTTTTCAGATTCTTTGTTAGACACCTATTCAACAAATATGCAGTTGTGGACACCGTTTCTCCCCATAACTCTTTTGGCTAGTTCTTCTCTTTCGATATGTTTTTCACCATGTTCATAATCGATCAATTTTTCCTCTCAACGAATCCATTTTCTTCAGGTGTATAGGGTAGCACTACCTCATGTACAATGCCCTTTTGATCACAAAATTCCCCAAAATCATTTTAGACATATTCACCTTCACCATCTATTTCTAAAGTTTTAATTTTATAGCCACTTTGTCTTTCTACCATGGATTTGAACTTCTTGAATACTTCCAGCACCTCATCTTTTATTTTGATCAAATAAATTAACAACTTTCTACTAAAATCAGCAATGAAAGTAACAAAGTAGCTATAGTCTTCAATTAAGTAAACTTGTATCAGTCCATAAATGTCCAAATACACCACCTCAAGATGACACTTGGTTCTTCATCTTGCATCTTTGCTAAAGTTGCCTCGATGTTCCTTGGCTTGTAGACACTCTTCACATACTTCAGTTGACATATTGATCGATGGCATCCTTGTAACCATGTTATTTTTATGCATACCATTGAGATCCTTTTGTTGTTCCTTTTGGATTGGATATTTTGCAAAACAACAACAATGGATAAGTGCTCAAAGTTTTCAAGATTAATCTAGCTTGCTTAAGCTGTATGGGGAAGAGAGAGAGAGAGAGAGAGAGAGAGAGAGAGAGAGAGAGAGAGAGAGAGAGAGAGCGAGTATGTGTTTTTTGTAGGAAATGGGGAATTTGAATTTTTTTAATTAAAAATTTGTAAAGGAAAATGAAAGGTTGAGATTGTTATGGTTTGTCTTTATCATACGATTTCCAATGGTGGTGGTTCAAAAGTCATGATGATGATGATGATGATGATGATGATGATGATGACGTGTGTAATTACTATGATATGGATAAGTACGACACATGCAGATGCATTGCACCACTTGTCATTTTTCTTTGATATTTTCTTCATGTGATCACCTATGTCGTTCCTTCTCATTTCCCTTTTTATTTTATATATTTTTAATATATTAAATTCCAAATAAGGTAATGAAATATTCAACCTTTTTGTACCATCTTTGACCAACACACTAAACTTCATTCTCTCAAAACAAAGAAATGCATAGGTGGTGACAAGTGTCTTGTCACTAAGCAAGATGATGTGTTCCCTCTCGTCTTTACTTATTTTGTACTCCCTCCGTCCCACAATAAGTGACCCATTTGGAATAAAAGAATGTCCCAAAATGAATGACCCCCATTTCAATTTCCAATACATTTTTTTCCAATTTTACCGTCTAATTAATATTACTTTCATCATTCCCAATACATGATAAGGGTACTTTAGTAAAAATATCATTTTCTCTCCTTCATTTATTCTTTTTTCTTAATCTGCGTGAAAAGTCAACTGAATCACTCATTGTGGAACGGAGGGAGTACCTTTATTCATAACCTACCTAACACTAAATAAAACTAGAATAGCCATTAGAACCTTTGGTTTCCTTCCAATATCACTTGGTTTTATGTCTTCAATTTGATTTGACACAACATTATTATGGTTAATCAATATTCGTGGTGATATTTATTCTAGAAAAATGACCGCCAAGGTAATGCTTGGCTCTTTAGACAGTTTCCTTAATCTCATGCCCTATCTTTTCATCAAATAGGTCTACTACTCCCTAAAAAAATACTTTAAAGAGGAGAACATCATGATCCTCCTATAACTATTTTTTATAAAGTTTCTTTTCATTTTATCTATTTGTATTTACTTTGTAAATTTAAGAAGATTCATAAAAGAAAAGTAAATGTTTCTCCAATTTATTGGCCAAGTGATTTCAAACACAATAGGGAGTGGTGAACTATGATTTTTTCTTTTTAAACCTTTTTCACAAATTTTTTATTTTAAGTTTGGAAAATTTTATGAAAGAGATAAAGTAGAGAATTAGACAACGGAAGATAAAGTAAACTAAAATAAAAGAGACTGGTTAAATAGATCATACAAGGATTTATACATGTTTAACCTAAACCACACAACCTAATCCAGTCCCCAAGAGTTTCCCCATCATATTTCCACTAAGAGCTTTGAGTTTTACATCAATTTCAACTGACAACCTCTTTACACCAAGCTTTTACATAAGTTCAGGAGTCAAATTTTATATCACTTTCAATTCTACAAGGTCTTGAATTACGATTACACCACAATCTGATCAGAACACCAAATAATACAACTCTTACTTTAAGCATTTCTCTCTCTCTCTCTCTCTCTCAACGATAAGATAATGGGAAATGTATAAAAACAATGCATATGAAGATAGAATGTGAAAAACAAGAGTAGAAAATCATAATTTTGCGTTTTAGATGAGGCACAAGACTCCTTTATATAGAATAAAAAAATGGATAAAAAGGAAATAATCCATAGGGTCTAGCCGCTCTCTAATCGATTAGCTTGTGGAACTAATCGATTATACCTAGCAAACATGGAAACACTTGAGCCATGTTTGCATCCTAATTGATAAAAAGTGTTCTTAATCAATTAAGCGGTAAGCTTGTTCCTTAATAGACCAAATACAAATTCTAATCGATTAGAAATATGTGATGCGTCAGTAGTCCCCCATAGTTTGTGTTATTGGTTCTGCCATGGTAAGCTTTTCTACACATGAGCTACGCATACACAAACGGAAATACCTCAGTAGCACTATGATAAACAAGAAAATAAAACAAAAGCAATAAAAACTAAAAATAAAATGTTGCACAAGCGTTGCCTTGTTGAAAAATCAACAGTCCCCAGCAACAACGCCAAAAGCTTGATGAATTCTTGGCTAGTGTACAGATAATGTCGTTGTAATAATTAAGATTGAATCCACAAGGACTGCTTTTTAACAAGACAAAAATCGTGCAATGTGTATAAAATAGTAAATGGGGGGTTTTCGAGTTTGCAATGTGAAAAGTAAATAAGTGATTAGACAGAATTACGAATGCGGATAGGTTGTGTATTAAATCTCATATTTCTCTATTGTTGATCTTTGATGCCTTGCATGAATATTTTTATCACTATAATCCCACGACGAATTAACAAAACCGATATAACCAATCCCTTACGAAATAGCTCATTAATCACTACTCAGAGTTTCCTATCCCTAGTCCACTAGCGTAAGCAGGATTAGGTGATGTACAGAGCGTTAATTCACTATGCCAGTACTCGGGATCTCCAATTCCTATTCAACCAGCGTAAGTACAATGATTTCCCTAGATCCAACACATAGACTAATGGTCAGTATTCCCTTTGTGTCAGAAATCAAATTAAAAGAGTATCTCACATAAAAAGCACTACGAACAAGAAGCCATTGAATAGAATTATAGATCAAAGTATTTATCCAAAGTCAAATAAACATATTACCCAATAATATTGAAACAGGTTCATCACACACAACCTAACCTAGAGGAGTTTAGCTAGTCATAATTCAGATTACAATATAAAAAATAATTAGAATGAATTGCATATGAGATACCTTGAAGGAATGGCCTCTAATGGCTTTAAAAGCTCTCCAAATCACCTCTGGTGCTATTAAAAACGTACTTGCAGTGCTAAATTTTGTAACCTTTGCAAAAGTGCAGAAAATCCCCGTAAAAAGAGCTAAGAATGGATCAGAACGCATCACAAAAAGCCCATAAAAGGGGTCATCCCGTGCGTAATGACCTGCATCGCGCGCACGATGCAGCTAGTGCAGTCCTATGACACACGATGCTGCGTGTAATTATTCCAGTAGTTCCACGCTTTTGCTCCCTTTTTCACTTGATTTTTCACTAAGTCCAATTTCTTCACAATTAGCTTTTTTTTTACTCATTCTTTGGTCTTTCTTCTTCATTTTAGCTCCTCTTTAACTTGTTTTGATCCGATTCTTTAACTAAATTCTTGCAATGACTAACTGTCATCTGATATTATTATGACTCTTTTCCAATAATCACTATAACAAAAAACACATCTTACATCGGGCACGAAGTAGATTATACCTCGGTTACACAGACGAGGTAACGAAGGGCGATATGAAAATTTGCCACTTTACCCCTCGGTTTCTAAGTAACCTAGGGGATAGTTGAAGTGGTCCTGGGATCGATCCCCCTGGAACCCTTTTTGTAATTTTTAAATGGTGAAAACACATATTCCATTGATTTTGAAATATAACTGATGAGTAAACAAGTTTGAATTTATTATATCTAATGTTGATGGCTTGTATCATTTAACTGTAGCTTAACATATAACTTTTCAAATGGTTTACAAAATAATTATATGAACAATTATATTCGAGCATTTTGCAACTCATCGTTCATCTCACGTTCTTTAATGATTAAAATCTCTCCAACACTTCTTATTTTCATTCAACTTTCTTCCATACTTTTTCATTGAACAAGTTGAATCACAAAGAAAGAAAAATATAAACTTTTGTGACAATAACTTCTCTATTAAGTTGGCAAAACATTAAATTATGTATGGTATATGCAAACACATTAATGTGAGACACCACTTTCTAAGAGATCTAATAAAAAACGTGATTGAGTTAATCCATTACAACTCTCCAGATGAACTTTCATACATAATAACTTAACGTTTAAAGTTTGAGTCTTTTTTTTTTTTTGAGAAATTTAACATATATCTGATTTGTCTGTTTTAAATTTATTTATTTGTCTTGTGATAAGTTGAACTAGTAAGTGTTCTTTGTATAATAATGTTTAATTTAAAAGAGAATTTATTAAAATTAAGTACTTCCTCTATTCTTTTTTAAGTGAGAAAAGTTATTTTTTAAGTGACATTTCAAAATTTAAAATAATATTGATGGTTATTTTTTTTCTTCAAAATTACTTCTAATTATATATTTTAGAGAAGAAAATTAATTAAATAAAATAATAAAATGTTAAAATAATATAGACAAAAAAATAATCATTGTTTAAAAAGTAATTACTCCATCTCATAAAAATTATCTCATTTATACATTTTCTTTGTCTTAAATAATTGTCTCTTTACAATACCAATGTACCATTTATTATTATTTTTTATTACTATCTCTGGGGATGTGCATGGTTGGTTAGTTTTAGAAACCAACTCATAACCATTTTTAGACTATTTAAATGGTTTAGATTCATAAACATAACCATATTTCAATCAAAATTGGTTCGGCTATAAATTTGGTTAAGGTTATATAATCAATTTTCTTTTAAAAATTTGATTTTAATTGATTTTTCAATAAAAAAACATTTTTAAACTAATTATGTATAAATTTCAAGAAAATAGATTATTTTTTGATTTAAAATTCTATTATTTTGTTAAATTTTATTACTATTTATTTAAAAATATTGGTTGTCAAATATATATGTATATGTGTGTGTGAGTGTGTGTGTGTGTCTATATATATATATATATATATATATATATATATATATATATATCGCTCTCTATATATGTTCAATAATTTTTTCATTGTCCACATTATCAAATATGTCACTCTATATATGTAACTAAACAATCATTCAACCACTTCTCTCCCATACCATTGCGCAAACCATACTTCACAAAATTCATGGGAAAGAAAGATCTTTCAACAGTTGCAGTTGCCACAGGTAAAATCAAAGTTAACCTTACAAGTAAATATATCATTGAATACACAATATGCCTTCTAGTTTTCACCAACATTTCAGAAAGATCAGTGATTCTATTTAACATTAAAAACTGATTAGCACACTAAAGATCTATGATAAAAGTCTCAAGTTAACTATCAAGCACCATAATCTCCACATGAGAAAATTATGATGGATAAAACTTAGCCAAACGAATCAACTTCTCCTTATCAAATGCAAAAAATGAATCTCGTGGGTTTAAACTTGCTACACAAAGAAGTAACTCAGTGTTCACCTTGATAAATCTATTGTTAAGTTCTTGAAGTTATCTATCAATCACTTCATAAAATAACTCAACTTGAAGACGATGTAGATTTGAAATTTTTTGAGCTTTACGCTTCGATCTTCTTTGTGTAATGAATGTATAATCCATATTTGGAATGCTAATATTTTTCTTCTCACAAAATAATGATACTTCATTTAGTAAAGAATGTCAACCATTATATCTCATACTTTGTAATCTGTCCTTGCAAACTCTAACTAATAATATGGAATTTACAATATCTTGATCACTTCTTTGTGTAAGTTCTGAGGATTTTGGATTAGATGCATTTTGGTAAAACAACATAGTGTTAGCAAGATGTTAAACTAGATGTTTTGCCATGACAGTCAGACATCATGTTCTGCATAATGTTGTGACATGTTCCAGGACATGTTATACCAGATAGCTAGGGCATGTCTATTTTGGTATTTTTAGTGTGATTTTTTAGTATGTTATAATTCACACATGTGCGTTTTTCATAGGAATATATTGTGGGATTTTCTGTTATGACAGATTATGTTATTTTTCATAAAAAGGATCCTTGAGCCTTTTTAGGAAAGTTTTTATTTTGATTCTATGATTATGCAGGATAATTTGTAGCCAGGTTATACTGATTGCTGCTATTTGTGCGCCTCATGAAGCCAAAATCTAGTAGGTCTGAAGGCTATTTAAAGTGAAGAAAAACTCTATTGAAATAAGAGATCATAACGTGAGAATTTAGGGAATAAGGATTAGCCGTTGTTTTGGTTGGTCTTTAGGTTTTTCTGTTTGTTAATTATATGCCACCGATGTATCTTCTGATGCATTCAGGTTGACTGATTATTCATTGTCCACTCTAAAGCTTTTAAGAAAGAGTGTATTGTTTTTGGTTGAAGCTTTTAAGCAAAACCGAGTATTGTCTTGGAAGTGTGTTACTTCTAGTGTTTGTTGTTGTTTATACAGTCACTGGGATTGAGACTGTTTGTTTTCACTGAGGTGATTAGGAAGTGAGAGGGGATTCTCATATCTAGATGGTGATTTCTAGGTAGAAGTTTGCGCGGGTACTGAATAGGTGATAAGTTGTAAACGGGGGAGTTTAATTTTGAACTAATATTATTAGTGGATTTCCTTACTGGCTTGGTAGCCCCCAGATGTAGGTGAGCTGCACCGAACTGGGTTAACAATTATGGTGTTGATTTTAATTTTCAGTAATTTAAATTTCTGCATCTTTGTGTGTGTGATTAATCTGTTTTGATCCCAGTGTTGTGACATCTATCTCGACATCTAGTATTTGCGTTCCAGAATTTCAATTGGCATTAGAGCAGGTCACTCTGTTCTGTTTTTGGGTGAGCTCCAGGGAGTTTGTATTTTGGTACTATGGACAAGGAAGGAGGAGGAAATATTAATAGGCCTCCAATCTTGGATGGCACTAATTATGACTATTGGAAGGCACATATGGTGGCTTTCTTAAAATCTATGGAGAACAGAACTTGGAAGGCTATCATTAAGGGCTGGGAGCACCCTGTGATTAAGACTAAAGATGGAAAAGAAACCTTGAAGCCAGAAGAAGATTGGACCAAGGAGGAAGATGAGATAACTCTTGGAAACTCCAAAGACTTGAATGTTTTGTTCAATGGAGTTGACAAGAATATGTTTAGGCTGGTCAACACTTGTACTGTGGCTAAGGATGCTTGGGAAATTCTCAAGACTACTCATGAAGGGACATCCAAGGTGAAGATTTCTAGGCTTCAGCTTCTCACTACCAAATTTGAGAATCTGAAGATGAGAGAAGATGAAAGTATTCATGAATTCCACATGAATGTGATTGAAATAGCTAATGGCTTTAGTGCCTTGGGAGAAAAGATATCAGAGGAGAAGTTGGTGAGGAGATCCTTAGGTATCTTCCTAAGAAATTTGACATGAAGGTCACAGCCATTGAAAAGCCTCAAAACATCAGCAGTATGAGAGTTGATGAGTTAGTGGGATCTCTCCAAACATTTGAATTGACCTTGAATGATAGGATTGTAAAGAAGAACAAAAGCATTGTTTTTATTTCCAATGCTGAAGATAAAGAGGAACCGGCTAACCTAGATACTAATGAGGGACTGTCAAATACAATTGTTTTACTTGGGAAGCAGTTCAATAGAATTCTAAAGAGAATGGATAGAAGAGGAAGACCAGGTGTAAAGGACATCACCTCTAACATCAGAAACAATATTAATTCTCAAAAGAATGCCAGAACTGAAGAGAAGTCAGATCAAAGTAATGAGAATCAATGCTATGAGTGTGAAGGCTTCGGTCACATAAGGCCAGAGTGCCCCAACTATCTCAAGAAACAAACAAAATGGGATTGGTTGTTTCTTGGTCTGATGATGATGAGTCAGAAGATGAATCCAACTCAGAAGTTGTTATTGCTCTCTCTGGCAGATGGGCTGATGAAGTGGAAGCATGTGATGAAAATGATCTTTATGAAGATCTGGATATAGACTACAAGGAGGCCTGCAACATGTGTGAGGAATATTAAAAGACAAAGGAAAATCAGAGAAAGGTCATAGCTTATTTGGAAAATGAGAAGAAGGAACTCTTAGGGGTTATTTCGCATCTTCAGAGTGAGATAACTCTCCTGAATTCCAAGCTCAGTGATGTTACAGAGTCCTTGAGAAGGATGAAGAATAGGCCTGATCAAATAGAAGATACAGAACCCCATTATTATTCTGGTAATAGACAGAGAAAAATGCCTGAAGAAAAATATTTTCCTTCTGAAAGAGAGAGGAGGACGACAATGTCTAACCACATGTTACAATATTCTGGCAAACATAATGAATCTCCATATAACTCCCAATCGTGTTGGAGATGTCATTACTGTAGAGAGTATGGTCGCATAAAGCCATTTTGTTATAAATTGTATGGAAATCAAATATCTTCAGTGAAATCCAAGGAAAATCCAGTTAGCAAGAAGAGAAGTGTTAAAGATAGGGGTGTGAATATGATAGCTCACACATCCTTGAGAGCCTCAACTAGGGAAGACTGGTAGTTTGACAGTGGATTCTCTAGACATATGACTGGGGTTCAGAAGTTGTTGATGGACATTAGGTCTCTTCCTATAGGTGCTGTCAAATTTGGTGGTGGTGTTAAAGGAGAGCTAAAGGGAGTTGGTAATTTGGTGGATGATGGATCACCTAGGTTGGAATATGTTCTTCTTGTGAAGTGACTAACTGTTAACCTCATCAGCATTAGTCAGTTGTGTGATCAAGGTTTGTTAGTCATTTTCTCCAAGTCAGAATGCCTAGTCAAAGATGAGAAAAGTTATGTTCTGATGAAAGGAATAAGGTCTAAACATAACTGCTATCTTTGGGAACCTCAGATAACTACTTACTCTTCCACATGTTTAAAAACTCAGGAAGATGAAGCGAAGCTGTGGCACTAGAAACTTGGACACCTTCATCTCAAAAGAATGAAAGAAATCATATCTATAGGAGCTATTAAAGGAATGCCAGATCTAAAGAGTGAAGAAGGGAAAGTCTATGGTGAGTGTGAAATAAGGAAGCATATCCTGATGTCACAACCAATGTTGCTTCATCAGACTACTTCAAGAACACTAGAACTTCTCCACATGGGGGTTGTGGGACCTATGGAGACTGAAAGTCTGAGTGGAAATAAGTATTTGTATATAGTGATGGATGATTTTTCTAGGTTTACATGGGTAAAATTTCTTAAAGAGAAGTCAGACATCTTTGAAGCTCTTAAAGTTTTTTGTCAAAGTGTTCAGAAGGAGCAGAAGAGTAGGATTGTCAAGATCAGAAGCTATCAGGACCGGGAATTTGAGAATTCAAAATTTACTGAATTCTGTGAGTCTCAAGACATCTGTTATGATGTTTTGTCTCAGCTAGATGGAACATTCGAGCAGAAGACTTTGGATATACAAGAATCAGCTAAAGTCATGCTTCATGCTAAGGGCTTGCCATATCCATTTTGGGTTGAAGCTATGAATACAACTTGCTATGTTCATAATAGGGTCACTCTGAGAGGGGGAACTTCAATCACTCTTTATGAGCTATGGAAAAGAAGAAAGCCTACGGTGAAATACTTCCAAGTTTTTGGAAGCAAATGCCATGTTCTAACCAACAAAGATAAAAGGAGTAAGATGGATTCCAGAAGAGTTGAAGGGATATTTCTGGATTACTCGTCAAGCAACAGAGCTTTTAGAATATTTGACTCCATATATAAAATGACAATGGAAACTGTCAATGTGATATTTGATGATTCAGAACAAAGGATGGATGTTGAGGACAATGTTGGAGCATCCTCTGTGCAGACTGATGAGGCAGGAAGGGAAAAAATTGTAATTTCTCTAGCTTTGTGTCAGCTAACTCTCAAGATACTTCAAGTATCTCGGGTAAATGTCATTCAGATCGAGCCAAAAATCTTACTACAAGACACTCTATGGAAGAAAACATTACAGAGTTTACGAAGAAAGTGTCACTCTCATCTAAGATAAGTCCTATTGTCCAAGAGAAGAAAATCTTGAATTAATTTATTGGAACAAGGAATTGTGATATGGATTACGTCTACATCACAAAGATGAAAGAGTTGTGCAAGGTAGAAGGTGTAGGTGATATGACAATTAGTCTGACTACCTTGGTTAACAAGAAGAAGACATATGTGTCTCGGTGTACTACTAAAGCTGGAAGGGGTTGCTTTCAATCAATTTGGAGGAAGCAGATACTGAAGAAATATAGTGACAAGATTGATGTTCTAACATTTTGGAATAAGAACCCTGACATGAATAATCATAAAATCAGGAATCATTCTATAGGGAAGGTAAAGGGTGTTATTTTGAAGAATGTGGACATTGAGGATCAGCTGAATGTTTTGAACATAAGCTATAAAGTAAGAACTGGTGTTGTTGAGGAGTTGTAACAATTACAGAAATGGAGGAGTGCAACACACAGTGCATCTTCCTCTACTCTCTGATACTTGGTAGGCTTGAGCTAGTGAAGACTATTAAGGAGTGGAATAAAAGATCTCTGCAATATAGAAGGACCGGTTTAAAGAAGATGTACTTGAAGGGTGTGGTAAGGGAGTTTAGGATCAACACTCCTAAGACAGGTGACAACTTCAAGGAGTGCAGAAGGATCTTTGATAAAGGCAAGAGTTGGAGGATCGTCTAAAAGTTATCTGAATTTTTGTTTCCATCTGTTTTTTTTTGTGTTTCCAACTGGTTGTTTTTTTGTGTGTTTCCATCTGAACTTTGGCGTTATGCATTGTGCTTGTTTTTGTGCTTCCATTATGTGTGTTTTCATTTATGTTTGTTTATATTTAATATATTTTCTTTTTGTCAATTTTTGGCTAAAAAGGGGGAGTAAAGTGTTGTTTTGTTTATTGGTTCTGATGTTAGATCAAATGTCATGACTTTATGTCATGTGTGTACTACTGCATAGGAAGAGTAGTTGTTTTTTTTTTGTTGTTGGACTTGTTGCTCTGTATGCTGGACTTGGGTGGACTGTATGCAACTATTAAGGGAGAGCATGATAATTTGTCATGCATGCTGCTGCTGCTGATGTGGAACCATTTGCTGTGTCTGGGAAAATACTTTATTCTCTGCCGTAGGTTGTGGTGTTTAGGGGGAGTGTGCTTGTGCTAGTGCTTGTGTAATGTGGTTCTATGGGAATTCAGGGGGAGAAATGATTATGTGTGACAGAGGGAGTGGTGTACCTGTCTGTTGTTGTTGTTGCAAGATTGCAGTCTATACAAAGCTTACATGATCTCATGTAGCTTGTGTTGGTTTGTGATATCAGACCTAATGTCTTGACATTGTGTTATCTCTATTGGTTTGACAGCATTGTGGTTCGTGAGGTTTAGTGTTTTTGTTTTGTTTCCGCTATGTACCTCTGGTGTGTGCTAAGAATGTTTTAGCCAAAATTTTCCAAAGGGGGAGATTGTAAGTTCTGAGGTTTTTGGATTGGCTGCATTTTGGTAAAACAACAGGTTGTTAGCAAGATGTTAAACCAGAGGTTCTGCCATGACAATCAGACATCATGTTCTGCATGATTTTGTGACATGTTTTAGGACATGTTATACCATCACTACTACGAAAAACCCATTTAATAACGGTTAGGAATGACATATAATGACGCGGGCGAAGGCGTTGTTATGTAGATTGTTGTTGTATCTTTGTTGTTTCTACAACGGTCTGGAAACCGTTGTTGTATTCTGGAAAATGCGCAATATATTGCAACGGTTAGTTGTATTAACCGTTGTGAAATATATTATTAATCACAACGGATATTAGTTTCAACCGTTGTGACATATATTATCAATCACAACGGATATTAGTTTCAACCGTTGTTACATGTACCCTTAGTTTATTATATACAAATGTATATTGCTTGTTTTACCATACACCTAGTTAAAGAATTACAACCATTAAATTGGTAAGGAAATATATAATCTGAAAATTAAACTGTTCTTGAAAACCAACTTAAACACACCACTGTTTTTCAAATTGCATCCATTTCATTTCGCACATTTTATGATCCTTAACACATAATATACGACTCAATGGTCTGATTCACTCTACTCATCGATATCTTTTATTATAGTTTACCTCTCCATCTCAAAAAATCATCGCGATTTTATCATCATAACAATCATGATCATAAAAACCACAATGATTTTTGGCGATGAATAGGTAAACTATATAATATAAAAGATATCGATGTGTAGAAGGAATCAGACCATTGAATCGTATATTATGTGTTAAGGAACATTCAATGTGCTGAATGAAATGGATGCGATTCGAAAAACATTGACATGATAATGGTTGGTTTTCAAATACATCTTAATTTTCAGATTATAAGTTTCTATTCCAATTTAACAGATTGCATTTTCAGTAAAAGGATAGTAAAACAAACAATATACATAGTATATAATAAACTAAATTTCATATGTAAAATATCAGAATAATAAACTAAACTTCATATGTACAATATCAGAATAATAAACTAAATTTCATATGTACAATATCAGAATAATAAACTAAATTTCATATGTACAATATCAGAATAATAAACTAAATTTCATATGTACAATATCAGAATGAATTCATATATATGTACCTTATTAGAATGAATTCATATATATATGTACCACCATCATCATCACCATGTGAAACAAACCTAAGAAGTGGGAAAGCAATGAAGAAAATTAGTTATTATTCAAAACAAAACAAGCAAAATTAGAAACAAACCCTAAGAAGTGGGAAGCAATGAAGAAAATTAGTTAGTATTCAAAACAAAACAAGTAAAAGTTGAAAGAAAATGCTAAGAAGTGGGACTGTACCATAACAATGAAGTTCACCTTGCTTGTGAAGCATTGAAGTCGAATCTGCGCAAAAAGAGAACAATCAGCAAAAACATCATGAAGCAAACGAGATAATGAGTACTATCTAACAAAAAGATTGAAGTGGAATAATACCTTATTTTCCATAAACAATATGTACATTACGCTTGCTACGCCAGCATCATCATCATGTTCATCTAGTTTTAGACTCTGCAAGAAGGAATTCAAGGAGGAAAAAGCTTAAATCAAAAGCTTCATACTTCTTGAATTTCTTTTCGCAGATTCTAAAAAAAGATGAAGTTTGGGTGCTAGGGTTTCGCTGTGAAGGAAATGGCGCGACTGTCAAAAAGGGAAAGTTAATTCCCTTATATAGGTAAATGTTTCACAACGGTTTTCTTAAATAACTGTTATGATAGATTATATATTAATTTAATAATATCACAACGGTTAGTTATAATAACCGTAGCGATACCCCTTATACGTGGTACAAGGTTCGACACCAGGCAACAACATTTTCCTAAAATTACGCCTGGATTATAAGTGATATCGCTACGGTCATTACTTATAACTGTCGTGATATTATTAACCGTTGCACTTCCTAACATATGAACGGTTTACAAGAAAATATAGTTCCAGAATATGAACGGTTTACAAGTTATCATCATTACAAGCATTAAACTATTAGTTTTTTCATCTTCAACCTCATCTATAAATAGACAATTTTACATATCTAAATAATATATTCTTCGTAACAATGAGTTCAACAAATGAGAATCCTAGAAACCTCAATGAGGAACGTCAGGCGCCAATCTAGGTGGTCGTCCAACCAGCAACTGCCAACTTCAGGGATGCCTCAAGGGTAAGGAAGGATAAGAAGAAGTAGAAGAAGAAGCTGAAGAAGAAGAAGATAAAGAAGAAAATGAGACATGTATATTATGATTCCGATGAGGGGAGTGAGGAGAGATGTCTAGATTATGAAGATGCATTTTATGTTATGGGCTCTGACAATGATCTTGATATGTAATATGTTTATCAATGTACTCTCAATGGAATATTAAAATAAAATTATGTCTATATATGTTCATCTCTTACAGTTTTGTTTTTAAAGTTATATATATACTCTATTGCACTTAAAAATACTAAAGAATACATTGCTGTGAATCGAAACGTGATACATGTAGTACAACGGTCTTCTAATACAAGCGTGTTAAAATGTAAAAATATGGAAAAAAAATATAGAGCTGGGAATCGAAGCTTGTTACACAGCTTGTATTACAACGGTTATGTAATACAACCGTCGTTAAATATGGCGTTATAAATTTTTAATCCTGTTGCAACTGTGGGATACGAAACCGTGGTAAAGCTGGCGTCGTTAAATGGGGTTTTCGTAGTAGTGCATATAGCTGGGGCATGTCTATTTTCTTATTTTTAGTGTTATTTTTTAGTGTGTTCTAATTCACACACGTGTGTTTTTTATAGGAATATATTGTGAGATTTTCTGTTATGACAGATTCTGTTATTTTTCACAAAAGGTTCCTTGAGCCTTTTTAGAAAAGTTTGTATTTTGTTCCTATGATTATGCAGGATAATTTGCAACCAGGTTATACTAATTGCTGCTATTTGTGCATCTCATGAAGTCCAAATCCAGTAGGTTTGAAGTCTATTTAAAGTGAAGAAAAACCCTATTGAAATAAGAGAGCATAACGTGAGAATTTAAGGAATAAGGATTAGTCGTTGTTTTGGTTAGTCTTTAGGTTTTTCTGTTTGTTAATTGTATGTCACTCATGTATCTTCTGATGCAATGAGGTTGACTGATTGTTCATTGTCCACTCTAAAGCTTTTAAGCAATGGTGTATTGTTCTTGATTGAAGCTTTTAAGCAAAACTGAGTATTGTCTTAGAAGTGTGTTACTTCTAGTGTTTGTTGTTGTTTATACAGTCACTGGGATTGGGACCGTTTGTTTTCACTTAAGTGATTAGGAATTGAGAGGGGATTCTCATATCTAGATGGTGATTTCTAGGTAGAAGTTTGCACTGGTAGTGATTAAGTGATAAGTTGTAAACGGAGGAGTTTAACTTTGAACTAATACTATTAGTGGATTTCCTTCCTAGCTTGGTAGCCCCCAGATGTAGGTGAGTTGCACCGAATTATGTTAACAATTCTGGTGTTGATTTTAGTTTTCAGTCATTTAAATTCCTACATCTTTGTGTGTGTGATCAATCTGTTTTGATCTCAGTGTTGTGACATCTGTCTTGACATATGGTATCTGCGTGCCAGAATTTCACTTTGCAATGCTTGAGATAAATCATTAGTAATTCCACATATAGTTTTCATCATGTGCAAGTTAAAAATAAATTCAAAACATTGTATAGATTTCAATAAATGACATCCTTCAATTTTTTGATCTGATGATGAGCCATTTTACTTAATAAATTCAAGGACATCAATCACTGAAGTAATCAAAGAGATCAAGCTAAGTAGTGTACCATAATGTGAGCCCCGTCTTGTATCTCTGGTTCGTTTCAACGTACTTTCTTGATTCAAGCCAGAGCCGCTAGAAATTTCACCAATCAGTAAAGCTTCTTGAACTTTAAGCATTTTGACTTTCTCTAAGATCTTCTCGGCGTTTACATGAACCTCCAACAAGGTTAGATACATTTTTAACTAAACTAAAAAAACAACCAACATCAACTTGCTTTTTGGCAACAACAAGTGCTAATTGAATTTGGTGAGCAAAACAATGAACATATAACGCATAATTGTTTTCTTTCAAGATCAAACTTTTTAGTCCATTAAATTCACCTTGCATATTACTAGCTTCATCATAACCTTATCCACGCACTCTTGACAAACTTAAATTATGTCTTGCAAACAATGACTTCAATGCTAATTTTAAAGACATGACACTTGTATTTGCAACATGAACAAGACCAAGAAATTGCTCAATGACACTTCCTTTTTTATCAACATAACGTAAAACAGCAGACATTTGTTCCTTACTTGATGTATCTTGAGATTCATCAACAAATAAATCATCTCTAACATCATCAACAATAATTTGTGTGGTTTCATAAGCTGCAGCTGTCACAATATCTTTTTTAATAGAAGGTTACACTAATTTAAGATTTCCACGAGCAATTTTTAGAATCATATCAAACTCTTTATCATGTTTGGAAACTAAATGTATAAGCTCAAGAAAATTACCTTGATTTTTTGAATTAACCGACTCATCATGTCTGCGGAATGTCAATCCATGCTTTAATAGGTATCAAATAAAATCAATTGTTGAAGTAAAATGAATCCTATATTCTCTTTTCATTAAGTCTGACTGTTTATTGATAGCAACTTCAATGTGTTGTTTTTGATTCATTAAGGTCTCACAACTTCTCCAAGCTTGATTATGAGCATTGTTAACGTTTCCAACATGTATATTCAACCTTTCCTTTTTCTTCCAATTTGAAAAATCATCAATTGAAAAAGCATCACCACTTTTTTATTCTCCAATATCGCATCTCATGAGATAACAACATAAACAAAATACAACATCTTTTGACACACTATATTCTAACCAATTACTAAATTCTAAAAACCAATCAGGATTAAACTTTCAAAAAAGAGGTCCAATTTTTCTTTTTGAAAAATCATGCTCTCTTGGTTGACATGGTCCTTTTTGCAAGTAAGTTATTCGACTGCTATCTCGATCATTTGGACGATAACATGAATTGTTTCTTCTCTCTTTGATCAGCCGGGAGATTTTTCAAATCAACTTCTAAAAATCTCTTTTCCCCACCCATAATTTATCTTAAAGGTGTTGATAACTTTCTACTTTCAACTTCTTGAAACTCTGATGTAATTTTCCTTTTAAAATATTTCTCCATTTCTAACAAACTAAAAAAATATAGAAATTTATATCAAAAAAATGAAAGAAAAAAAATATTAATCTTAATTTAGATATTTATAGTTGACAAGGTTCTTCTTAACAAACACCAAATAAAAAATATATATTTTTATAATTGGCTTAAATAGTGTTTTCGTCCCTGTAAGTTGGCGAGTTTTTGGTTTTGGTCCCTGAATCTTTTTTTTTTCGGTCCAAGTCCTTAACATTTGATTTCTTTTTGCGATTAGTCTCTGACGTTAAACTTCCGTTACAAAAATGATGATGTGGCTAACGTCGCTGACGTGGCAAGTGTTTTTTTATCATTTTTCATTTATTTTAATCCCAAATAATTCCACATAAGCTGTTTTGGTTTTGGTCCCTATTGTTTAAGAAGGTAAAAATGGAAATTTTGGTCCCAAGAGGACTTGAACCCATGACATTTACTTCCACAACATACTTCTTATCCACTAGACCATTAACTCATTTGTGTTTTTAATTGCAACAAATTTATATATTACATAAATCCAATATTTACTATTTAATACTTATATTTAAAATACTGTACTTATTTAATACAATTAGTATAAATTATTTTATACTGATAATATAAATTATTTTATAAATTTTAATATTTAATACTTATTAATATAAATAAAAATTATTTAATATAAATATTTATATATACAGTTAGTATAAATTATTTAATATAATTAGTATAAATTATTTAATATAGTTAATATAAATTATTTAATACAGTTAGTATAAATTATTTTATATAATTTAATATTTAATACTTATTAATATAAATATAAATTATTTTATAAATTAGTATAAATAATTAGTTTATTAAATATTTCATTAATTTAATATTCCAAATATTTAATATTTCAATTATTAATTATCATAATTATTTATTATTTAGTATCATAATTATTTACTATTAACTAATAATACAATATTATTTACTAATAATTATTTATTATTTATTATCGTAATTATTTATTATTTATTATCGTAATTATTTATTATTTATTATTTAAATAACTAAATAATTTTAATATTAATAATCATAATTATTTAATATCTCATTTATTTAATTTACTGTAATTAATATTATAATTATTTAATAAATTAAACTATTATTAATAATTTACTGTAATTAATTAATACTCTAATTATTTAATAAATTAAACTAAATAAATTTACTGTAAATAATGAATTAATACTCTAATTACAGTAAATTTATTACAGTAAATTTATACTAAATAATTAAACTAAATAATTAATTAATACTCTAATTACAGTAAATTTATTTTATATAATTACGATAAATAATTACGTAATTAGAGTATTAATTAATTATTTAGTTTAATTACAGTAAATTTATTTAGTTTAATACTCTAATTAATACTCTAATTACAGTAAATTTATTTAGTTTAATTTATTAAATAATTAGAGTATTAATTAATTACAGTAAATTATTAATAATAGTTTAATTTATTAAATAATTATAATATTAATTACAGTAAATTAAATAAATGAGATATTAAATAATTATGATTATTAATATTAAAATTATTTAGTTATTTAAATAATAAATAATAAATAATTACGATAATAAATAATAAATAATTACGATAATAAATAATAAATAATTATTAGTAAATAATATTGTATTATTAGTTAATAGTAAATAATTATGATACTAAATAATAAATAATTATGATAATTAATAATTGAAATATTAAATATTTGGAATATTAAATTAATGAAATATTTAATAAACTAATTATTTATACTAATTTATAAAATAATTTATATTTATATTAATAAGTATTAAATATTAAATTATATAAAATAATTTATACTAACTGTATTAAATAATTTATATTAACTATATTAAATAATTTATACTAATTATATTAAATAATTTATACTAACTGTATATATAAATATTTATATTAAATAATTTTTATTTATATTAATAAGTATTAAATATTAAAATTTATAAAATAATTTATATTATCAGTATAAAATAATTTATACTAATTGTATTAAATAAGTACAGTATTTTAAATATAAGTATTAAATAGTAAATATTGGATTTATGTAATATATAAATTTGTTGCAATTAAAAACACAAATGAGTTAATGGTCTAGTGGATAAGAAGTATGTTGTGGAAGTAAATGTCATGGGTTCAAGTCCTCTTGGGACCAAAATTTCCATTTTTACCTTCTTAAACAATAGGGACCAAAACCAAAACAGCTTATGTGGAATTATTTGGGATTAAAATAAATGAAAAATGATAAAAAAACACTTGCCACGTCAGCGACGTTAGCCACATCATCATTTTTGTAACGGAAGTTTAACGTCAGAGACTAATCGCAAAAAGAAATCAAATGTTAAGGACTTGGACCGAAAAAAAAAAGATTCAGGGACCAAAACCAAAAACTCGCCAACTTACAGGGACGAAAACACTATTTAAGCCTTTATAATTTTACAATGTTAAAGAGATACAAAAGATAAAAATAAAATTGATTAAGAAAATACATATCTTTAAATGTTATTTGTAAATTATTCAAATGGTAGTGGTAGTAGACAAAGTTCCAAAATCAAATTGATGTTGAACTTGAACTCTTAAAAAAGATAATGGTAGAAGAAGAAAAAAAATATTAAAAGAGAAGAATGATTTAACGGAAAAAGTTGTGAGAGATGCAAATAAAGTTAAGAGAGAGAATGAATGAAGATTGTATTTTATTTTTCAAATTAAATATGTTTTTTATTTTTTGGAAAAATTAATTTCTAGAATCTTTTTTCCAAAATATATATTTTTAAAATTTTGAAAAAAATACTTTTTAAAATTTTCTGAAAAAATTTACAAATTTTTCCAAAAGAATATTTTTCTGAATTAAATGATTTTTTTATATTTTGATAAAACAAAATAAATATTTTTCGGAATTATATATATGGGGATCCACTTAATAGTTACATGTAAAATTAGAAGGTTTATCAATCCATTTCTAATTTAGCAACATAATCTTAAATACTATGATATTCTCGTTTCAGATTTCATCATTAAATATATATTGTTCCTGACACTCCAAAGACTCCAATTTATGACAAGCCATAAACCTACTCCGTTTTTAATGGCGATACCAGCTGAGTGTAATGACTACGTCCAGCACCTTACGTTATATTAATTTAACTATAAATATAAAAAGTATTCTTGTCATTGATATAGTTATATCGTTAAAATCAATCTATCTAATTTTTTTTTTTTTAAATTGTGCATTACTTAAATATGATATGTTTTATAAAACGGATGTAGTAATAATATTTATTAACTTTTTTATTTTCTTAATTTGCGTAAAAAAAAGTTAAATAAAAGATCGGAATTGTTTTATTTACACAAAGGGTGGAATAGTTAATTAGTTGTTTGGAGTAATAACTTTCTATATAAAAGGAAGTCATAAACCGTCAATATTTTAAACATTACCATAACAGCTTATATATACTATTTGCATGTTTGATCTTAGTTATATTTACATTTCTTGACTCTTAAATATTTATATTTTCATTTCTTGCCTCATGAGATTTTCCTTCACTCCAAGATCAAAATCTCATCTCATTTATAAAACACTCAACTCAAGAGTTTATTTTGTGTCTCTTCATTTTGATTTTCGAGGCCGCATGACGATGGAATTTACAATGTCGAGCACATGCAAGGGTATAACGTGTCACTGAAAAGACACAACATGTGTGAGCTCAAAACACATACTATGAATGTATGAAAACATACGTGTAGGGCGCTGAAACAATGGGAACACCTGTCTCAGTTACAGTGGACTGAGTATACTGCAAGTTTGCACTAACAATCTTAGTTTATGGAAAAAATATCCCGGAAGATCAGAAAAGCATATATGGAACAAAGCACCAACCCTACCATTGCATCATCAGCATAGGCATTGGGCAGTGGATTTTGGAGGCAAGCGCTGATGTCCCTTTATGGAATCAGTGTCATGGGAGTGGGGGTATGTCTCAATTGCGTCGAAATGGATCGGGGAAGGTAAGAAAACTACGAGTTCATTCCAAACTCGTCCCATGCGCGTAAAGTTAATAGTGAGGTGTTGATATTTCAAACTAATTTAAATTTAAAGTATACAAAAAATTTTAAATCTTAGTATTTGGTGTTTGCCATCCGATTAATTTAAAGAATAACATCTTATTTGTTACGTATCATTAATGAGGGAGTAACGCTTAGTTTTCAAATCAGTTTACAAAATTTAAAACCACCAAAAATCAATTTAAATGGGATATTCTTAGAATTTTTGCGTGCAAATAGATATATTGGGATTAGAAAAAGCAATAGAGGTAAAAAGAAACAAAAAAGTGCTTGGTGATTTCCACAAAGGCAAACCCAAAGAGGTGAAAGTTAGGAGGATGTCATGCTTGTGATCTTGGTTGAAATGCATATGATATGATATGTGACATCTTAGGAGTAAAAATTAGGGTATGACAGTTGCCCCTATTTAAGTTTCTTCTATCCGGAGATATGAAGATTGGAAATCTTTGTATCGACGGGCTTGAAGAGACTTAAATATAGAAGACCCAATTTTTAGCCCTAAGACATCGCATGATGCTTATGATATGAATGCAAATGATCGGACTCCGCGAGGAAGACGTTGCGGAAGACAAACTCTGCGTAAGTGAACTACAACTCTGATACTGCTGGAGAAAATCTTGTAGGGCGTCCGACAGGGAAACATAACTCACTGGGGAGCGACACAACATCACAAGGGCCCATACTAGGGAAGAACCCAGAGTACAGCCAAAAGTGAAAGAAATAGCAAGGAACAATGGAAGGATCCACTAGGGAATATGCAACAGGGAAAAATCACTAAGCTTACTGGGAATCATCCCTGAGTAGTTAGTTGGAAAAATGAATTACCCAACTCATAGTTGAAGGCACTAAACAGGATCTGGAGATATTACCAACTCATAGACGAAGGCACTGAACAGGATAATACCGACTCATAGATGACGGTAAAGAAACAGGTAATATCGACTCATAGATAATGGTATACTACCATCTCATAGACGAAGGCAGTGACATGATCTGGTTATACTACTAACTCATAGACGAAGGCAGTGACAAGATTTGAAATGATAATAAGCTTCCCATAACTTCCGGTCTTCCACCTGGAACGGGGCTCAGCTTCTTCTTTGACCAAATATTCCCCTTGGAAAGGGTAACAAACTTCCTATGACTTCCGGTCTTCAACCTGGAATGGGGCTCAGCTTCTTCTTTGACCAAGTATTCCACTTGGAAATGGTAACAAACTTCCCATGACTTCCGATCTTTAACCTGGAACGAGTCTCAATTGCTTCTTTAACACAGTATTCCACTTGGAAAGGGTAACAAACTTCCCATGACTTTCGGTCTTCAACCTGGAATGGGTCTCGGTTTCTTCTTCGACCAAGTATTCCACCTGGAAAGGGTAACAAACTCCCCATGACTTCCGGTCTTCAACCTAAAACGGATCTCGGTTTCTTATTTAACCAAGTATTCCACCTGGAAAGGGTAACAAACTTCTCATGACTTTCGGTCTTCAACTTGTAACGAGCTTCACTTGCTCGAGATTCATGTCTTAACTTTGATCGGGGATTGCAACAGGCTTCTCAAATAAAGAGACAGCCACCTGTTAGAAAACGAACCTGTGTTAACTTTGATTTGTTGAGTCACAACAAGCTTCTATGCCGGGGATTGACTGAAGAGATTGTTACTTGCTGCAGAGATAAGGATTGATATTGCCAGTAACAGACAAATTTCTCAAATAAAGAGACTGCCACTTGTTGTTGAACAAAATCTCAGAGAGATTATTGAAGCGATAATTGTTGGGAAATTAGATTCTTCATTCTTTGAACAAGTCTTATCTACTGAGAATAACAGGATCCAAAAAATGTAAAACCTATCTTCTTCGTCATCTATGTTTCCAGCCTGGAGAGGTCAAAAAAAATGCTGTAAGGGACCAAAGTTCAATCCAGGAACGAACTAGACTGAAACGGTCAAACATGACTCTACCCGGTGAGAAATGAACTCGACTAGGAATTTGTTCCATCCAGGCAATGAGCTAGGGAGGAAAACTGAAACAAAATTTTTCCATGAGGCACAATCTCATTGGGGAAATAGAAGATAAACTCTCTTTTAGTGGAAAGTACCACTAGGAAAGTGGATTTAGAGACACCAAGGACATGCGAATAAGCACGAATCTGCATTCAGCTATCCATGAATTCTTTACGAATGCTAAATGCATGTAAATGTTATGCTTATGCTGATAAAACAACACACTGAATAAACTGGGAAACCAAAACAATCAACAAATTGGATACTCGGTCAAATCTCAACTAGATGGAGACTCTGCCATAAAGCTTGTCTTCTGCAACATCTTCCAGGACAAAAAAATCCTCCACTGGGGATGTAGAAACTTTTCTTGGAGTTGTTATGGGAGAACCTCAAATCAACATTGCAACAATAAACCGGTTGGAGGAAATCCACTATGACAACAAATCCGTTGAACAAACCAGGATTATCAAATCCAAGACATTCACAAGAGAATTCTCATGAACTGTTGTACTGGGGAATCTGAGTTCTGCACTTTGAGACTCGATCAATCCCGAGCAACTACCGACATTCCTTTTAGTTTATTCAAAAGTCAAAGAAAAAAGTTTTGTAATTTTCAAAAAGCATGTTTATTATTAAACGTTTGTTTAAAAAATTATCATAAAAAATAAATGACATTTTGCAAAAGAAACAAATATATAAGAATTGAAATTAATTTGCAAAATATCAGGATTTTATTGATAGAATGCTAGTCTGCAAAAGGTGTAACCCCATGGATCATTACAAAGTATGAAAAATGGTAAATGGAAAGGCTATATTGAAATAAAATGACCACTATTCTCCCTAACAACTTTGAATTCCAGTAATCTAGCTTCCGTTAAGAGTTACTGAATTGAGACTTCATGATCGATGATGTTGCTGCTTCAAGTGATCACGCCTTGCCTGATGCAGTTACTTTCCATAAAATCCCTAAGTTTTACCTATATTTCCCTTTCGGGTTTTCAATCTACTGGGATGAATTATTTCTGTTTATGTCTTTAATTTTTTCCTGGACCGCCCTTTCAGGTTTTCAGTCCACAGAGACGCTTATTTTTTCCTAAGTCGCCCTTTCGAGTTTTCAACTTAGCAAGTTATTCTTTTGATTATATCGGCGCTCACCGGACGGGGAAGATCCTTACCATCCATAGTTGTAAGAACCAATACACCTCCAGAGAAGGCTTTCTTGACAACATATGGGCCTTTGTAATTGGGAGTCCACTTGCCTCGAGAATCATTGTGGATGGGCAAGATCTTTTTGAGCACAAGGTCACATTCTTTGAATTCATGAGGACGAATCTTCTTATCAAATGTTTTCTTCATCCTCTTTTGGTACAACTGACCATGACATAAGCTTGTCATTATCTTCTCTTCAATTAGATTCAACTGGTCATATCTGTTTTGACACCATTCAGCTTCTGTCAAATTGGCTTCCATCAAGACTCGCATTGATGGGATCTCGACTTCTATAGGGAGCACTGCTTTCATGCCATAAACTAAAGAGAAATGGGTTGCCACTGTTGAATTATGGACGGACGTCTGGTATCTATGCAAAGCAAAAGGAAGCATTTCATGCCAGTCCTTGTAGGTCACAACCATCTTCTGCAGAATTTTCTTGATATTCTTATTTGCCGCTTCAACAACCTCGTTCATATTGGGGATGTAAGGTGAAGAATTATGATGTTCAAAATTGAAGTTTTCACAGAGTTCTCTCATTATCTTGTTGTTCAAGTTTAAACCATTGTTAGTAATGATCTTGCTTGGAATACCGTATCGGCGGATGATTTTATTCTTGATAATCGGACCACCACTTGTTTGGTCACATTGGTGTATGACGCTGCTTCGATCCATTTGGTGAAGTAATCAATAGCTACCAGAATAAAACGATGTCCGTTTGAGGATTTGGGCTCAATCATGCAAATCATGTCAATTCCTCACATAGATAATGTCCATGGAGACAAAATAACATTGAGTAGAGTCGGAGGCACATACACCTTGTCCGCATAAATCTGACATTTATGACGCTTCTTGACAAATTGATAACAATCGGATTCCATTGTCAACCAATAGTAACAAGCTCTAAGCATCTTCTTAGCCATAGAATGTCCATTGGTAAGAGTACCGAAGGATCCTTCATGAACTTCTTGCATTAACATGTTTGTTTCATGTATGTCCCCGCATCTGAGTAAAACCATGTCATAATTTCTTTTGTATACCACATCTCCATTGAGAAAGAAGTTGTACATCAATATTATCAAGGTCTTCTTATCTTTACTAAATGCCCAGCTGGGTATTCTCGACTCTGGAGGAAACACTTGATATCATAATACCACGGTTTATCATCTACTTCTTCTTCTGCTGCAAACACATAAGCAGGTCTATCCAGACGTATGATCGTAATTTGGGGTGCCTCATTGCAGAAATTTACCCGGTACATGGAGGATAAGGTTGTTAAAGCATCTGCCATTTGATTCTCTTCTCGAGGTATATGATGGAAATTGACTTTATCAAAGAAAGACAATAGCCTCCTAGCGTAATCTTTGTATGGGATTAAACACGGATGACGGGTTTCCCATTCACCTTTGATCTGGTTGATAACTAATGTTGAATCCCCAAAGACATCGAGGTTCTTAATCTTGAGATCGATAGCTTCTTCAAGGCCAAGGATACACGCTTCATATTCTGCCATATTATTCGTACAATTAAAACATATCCTTGCAGTAAAAGGAACATGAGAACCTTGAAGGGTGATTATAATTGTTCCAACTCCATGATTATATGTATTAGAAGCTCCATCAAATACCATACCCCATCGGGATCCAGGCTCTAGTCATTCTTTAGGACCTGGTTCATTATAATCTTTAGCTCTAATGGCCATAACATTTCCAGAAAGTCAAACTGGATAGGTTAATAATCTTCAATCGATTGATGAGCCCAATGATCTGCCAATACACTTCCTTTAATATCTTTCTGAGTATGATATTCAATGTCATATTCTAATAGCAACATCTGCCAATGGGCAATTCTTCCTGTTAGCACAAGCTTCTCAAAAATATACTTGATAGGATTCATTTTGGATATTGTCGCTACGCGAAAAATGACACAGAGTCGCCATCGAACTTTATTTATCCAAAAGAGGAAAGGAAAACATCGTGAAAAACTCAGAAGGGAATGAACATGGTCTCGCAACCAAATTCGGGTTCGAGAGTCGATTACGTAAGAGGAAGGTGTTAACACCCCTCACGTCTGTTGTACTCAATGAGATCCACTCTTTTTGTTCTATTAAAAGGGTGTGTAATATCTAAAGACTTACTTGCTAAGGGAATGCATGAATTAATTATCGAGAAAAAGAAAAGGGTTTTTATTATTGAGTTCGTCTGAGTTTTGCAACCCAGTGCCTACGTATCCTAGAGGGAATCAGAACTCTGTATTTCTTATTGAAAAAGTTGATTTGTTGTGAGTTTTTTTATGGACGATGCTAAATTCGCATTCTAGCAGTTAGGGACGTTGCCAGTTTGCAGTAGAATGGAAGTAGCTTACCCTTTCTGAAAAGGTTTTTTTTTTAAAAAGGGGAAAGCCCGTAGGAAAACTGGTTTGAATTTGTGAAGTGTTTTGTTAAGAGATATGAAAAACAGTTTGAGATACGTATCACACTAAAGTCTATGACAATAGGAACGAATACGTTGTACAAATAAGTCAAATGTCTCACGTACAACATACCCTAAGAAGAGGTAAGGAAAACTCCCGCTCATCTTTTCCCATGTACTTAAGCCTCGTGATGCGTCATACATATCATGTTGATTAAGTATTTTTGTATTTTTTTTATTAAGATTGATTTTTGTTTTATTAAAGAGAAGGGATAAAAGGGTATTTTTATCCTAATATTGTCATGCGAAGATAGAGATACAATTATTGTCCTCTTGGAACCTTCAAAAGCTTTGACTATAAACCCATTGTGTCTCATAGGAGCATCTTGATATGCTAACTTAGACAAAGTTGATTTTGGCATAACATTGATAGAAGAACTTGTATCAACTAAGACATTGGACAGGGAGTCCTCTCGGCACCTTATAGATATATGCAAAGCATAATTGTGCTTTTTACCCTCCGGCGGCAACTATTCATCACTAGAAATTAAGACATTAGAGGCCGTAATGTTTCCCACTACGCCATCAAATTGATCCACTATCACATCATGATCCACATAGGCTTGTTCTAACACCCTCATCAAAGTTTTTCGATGAGCCTCGAAGTTCAATAACAAAGATAACACTGATATTTTTGACGTAGTCTGAAGAAGTTGATCAACCACCTTGTAATCACTTCTTTTGATAAACCTTAGCAATTCATCTGCATCATCATTCTTCTTAGGTTCATTAGACGGGCCAATAACCACAGGTTCTTGATTAACCACAAAAGGATCCTTAACATTCACTTTCTTACTTGCTGACAGAGAATCAACCTTTCGGAGAGATGTTAGGGTAAACATACGACCACTTCTAGTCATTCCTCTGACATCTGCTATATTCTCGACAAATCATGCTGATTCAATCATTACCTCTTTACCATCTTCCAACACGGTAGCATTATACCTCCAGAGAACAACTTTGTTAGATTCATATGGAAATGGCCTTGGCAAACAAACTATCAAGGGATCTGCAACACTTACCTTATTCTGGTAAGTGACTTCCAAAGGCTCTGGAATATCAAAATTAGGAGCGATAACAGCTACCTCATCTTTCCTACGCTTAGCACTGACTTGTAAAATACCCTGGTCCATCAGGCCTTGTATATCTTTCCTCACTAATACGCATCCTTCAGGATTCTTCTCACACAACTGGCAATCTGTATGGTCACTTTCGAACAAACCAACCTTGCATAACTTGGCATGTACATCAAGGATTCTTCACCTAGTTAACATTATAAATCAAATACTCTCTTGGACAGGCTTCTACCAGGCTTACAGAGGGTCCACCATGTTTCGGTAGAGGATTAACTTGCACATTAGGCCTGACATCTCGGAACTTCAACATACCATTCTTGTCGAGCTTTTGAACTTCTGCTTTTAACGAGAAACATGTCTCAAGATTATGCATTGTGCTCCCTAATGATAAGCACAATGGGGTTTAGGTTTATACCACCATGGAAGTGTACTTGGAACATTTGGCAGAGATCTAGTCTAGATCAGCCCCTTCTATAACAAAGATGGATATAATTCCATATAATTCATAGGGATAGGGTCAAACTAAACCTTCCTAGAAACATGGGCTTACTGAATCTGATTAGACTGTGTATTGTGTTATTTCTGTGAGAACTGTGATTGATAAGTCTGAACAACAGGAGTTGGACTCACCACCAGAGTTACTGCGGCAATATGAGGTTGTTGATAATACTATTGTTGAGATTGGTTCAACTGATTACCTTTATTTATGGGTTTTCGTTGCCTTCTCCCTTGAGAAATAGCATTGGTATCCCCTTCCTTCTTCTTTTGGAAAATGTTACCAGACTTCTTCGCTCTGCTTGATGAACTCGCTTCTTTTGCCAAAAAACCCTCTTTGACACATTCTTCCAATCTGATTCCCATACCAACCATTTCAGTGAAATCATTTGGAGCGCTAGCAACCATCCTCTCATATTAGAAAGAACTCAAAGTTTTGAGAAACATCTTTGTCATTTCCTTTTCCTCCATTGAAGGGTTAATCTGAGCAGCAACTTCATGCCATCTCTGAGCGTACTCTTTAAATGATTCCTTATCCTTTTGTGACATGGCACGAAGTTGGTCACGAGTAGGAGCCATGTTCAAATTATACTGGTACTGACCTACAAACACCTCTACAAGGTAATTAAAAGAACTGATATGTGCGTTGTCCAACCCCATATACCAGTTCAAAGATGTATCAGTCAAACTGTCTTGGAAATAATGGATCAACAACTTGTCATCGTCACTGTGAGTAGCCATCTTCCGACAATGTTAGAACAAGATTTGTTCATGACATATATCTCTTGGGTTTTGATGATAACAAATTATTGAAAGAACAATGGTGTTATCTAATGTATGTTCCTAGTATGCAGGTTCTAAAGCTTGAAGAGAAGGCATTCAGAATCTGATATATGGGCACATTTGAGAGGAGCTGAGTTACTAACCTCTAGTGGATCAAAACCTGAAGAACACTCTCTAAGTGATGTTTGGCGTAGACTCTGAACCTGAAGACATCAACATTAAAAGAGCAACATATTGTCTCTACACTAAGTTAATGTATCAGCTTCTAGTGAATATTCAGAGTTAGTAATAAAGCTTGAGTTATTTGTACTACAGAAAGCAAGCTGCATTGTCAAATCAGTTTGTCAGCCAGAGTCTATGTTCACAAGGTTCAAGAAGAGTTGACATGCTTTATGGATATCTACTCTCAATGGATCTATAGTACAAGATTACATAGAAGACACAATGGTTAAACATGTTACATAATGGATTAAGATATTTTGGTGTATCTATCTTAAACGTCTCTTGTACTATGGAAAACAAAGACACTTGTTCGAGTTATCTCTTCCAACGGCTAGTCTTCTACAACTACTATATAATCTGCTAAAGATTCAAACTGAAGTATTCAACAAAGAATAAAGGGCAAATAGATAAGGAAAGCCAAGAAGGATAGAAGTGTTCTACACTTCTGTCTAGATGGAGGAATAACAAGATCAACAATAAGAAACACAATCGAGTATGCATAATTCCTGTAATATGTTGTAAATTATACTAAGCCTTAAGATTTCTTAAACATTGAATATCTTAGAAATCTTAAGTGCTTGAGGTCTTTATTATGGTGATTACCCTGTACCTTTGATTTTGTATCAAGTACACCTTGTTCTCTATTATGCTAAACATGTTGTTTAGTAGTTTAGATAAAGTCTCTTGTTATGTGCTTGAGCACCAAAGTCTCTTGTTGTGAAGCGTGAGCCAAGTAAGTCTCGTGCGTTGTGCTAGACCATTTAAAGTCTTGATCAGTTGTTGATTAAGCAGAAAGTCTTAGACTGCGAGTCTAAGAATAAAAGCCTTAGACCAAGGGTCTGAGCAGAAGTCTTGAGTCTGAGGGGCTTAAGCAAGGAAGTCTTAAGTGCGTGGAACTTAAGCAAGGAAGTCTTGGTCATGAGGGGCTTGAGCAGAATTCTTAGATTCGTGGAATCTAAGCAAGGAAGTCATGGACGGAGGGTCTGAGCAGAAGTCTTGAGTCTGAGGGCCTAAGCAAGGAAGTCTTGGGTTCGTGGAACCTAAGCAGAAGTCTTGGACCTGGGGGGTTTAAGCAGGAAGTCTTGGGCTGAGGGTCTGAGCAGAGAAAATTCTTATACTTAAGTGTATAAGCAGTTGTAATGTTTGATTATAGTGGAAATCTTTTGCGTTGCAAGGGGATTGGATTACTCTTAGTTTGGGAGAAACCAGGATATTTCTGTTGTATTCTTTATTTGTTTATTTACTTCTGTTGATATCCGTTGCATCTATTATCAGGTTCAGAATCTTCGTTTAGAATCTGAACTCTGTTTAGAACTACTAAAATTAGAGAACACAATTCAACCCCCCTTCTTGTGTATTTTCCTCACCTTTAGTTGGCATCAGAGCTTGGTCTGTGCATAACACTTAACAGTGGTACAGACAAAGATCTTGTGAGGAAAATATTTTTTTCATCTTCATAATGAAGATAAGGGAGTCAAAGATAAAGACATCTATCAAAACAACTAGTCTCTCTATAAAAAATGTTATAAGTATGAGAAGATAGTTCAAAATGGTGGCTTCAGAACAAATTAGAAAAACTTCATCAAAACAAGTTGGAGATTTAGAAAATCAATCCAGGTAAGTTCTATTGTCTATTATTTTCAAGCTTATATTCTGAACAAAGTATTTTGATGTGAATAATTTTTTTTACACTCAATTACTTTGGAGGATATTAGGCAAAGAACTTCCAGACTTGTGAAATTGATATTTTCACCGTTTATGATAGTATTTGTGTCATATTGAAACAAAGAACCCATTTTAAACAATTTTTAAGAAAGATTTCTTACTACTGTTCAGAAGAAATTAATATATGTTATGTTCTTCATTGAACTAACTGTTGAGATTTAACTTATAATTCTACTAAGAGTTAAATAGTCAATAAATAATTCTTAACGTAGTAATTTATTCTTAATTATGAATGAAGAATCTGAATCAGATATTAGTCAGATGATGTCTCAATCAAAGTTTGGGCAACGAATTCTTCATCAAAGATAATCTCTGAAAAATCTCTAATTCTTAAACTTGCATAAAAGAATCTTTGCTTCTCACATACACAAAAGTGGAAAATATTCTTGACACATGTACCACTTTTTACACCTGTCCGAAATGTCTTCAGCAGGCTTGAAATTATTTGTGTTTTGAATTTTAAGGGGAATGAATTCGTTTTAAATACTTTTGTGTTTTAGTCTCTTTAATGTCATTTAATTTTCTCAACACCTTCTCAACATACACATCCTTTATCACTGTATATTTTCTGTTTTACTTGTAAACCCTAGAAAAACCCTAAAACCACAACAATGACAACCTCAACAACCTTTCCCATAGATATGAATTCCATGCAAAGGCTTTTGATCAAACCAAAAACTATGTCGCTCAATCAAGATGGATTAAAACTCCTCATTAAGCAAGTGGTGAATTTTGAGAGTTTCGCTGCAAATGGTTGTCCACTGGAAAGTTATTTTGAGTTCCAAGGTTTGATGAAATTCTTTGGTACTTACAGTTAGCTGGCGAATTTCGATCAAGGAAGGAAAAATAGGTTCGACGAGGGATCCTGCAGAATCAGGCAGAAGAAGTCTCGACAGATCACCCATCAAAAAAACATTGAAGCAGGCTCGACAAATGATTATCCCAGTCGGAGCCGAAGGTAAGCCAGAAATTCCAGGCGAACAAGCGAATGTGCAACGAACGAGAATGTGGGAAGTTACACAGATAGTGGACATACATGGGGAGACACGTGGTAGGCTAGGGATGATTGACAGCAAAGTAATCGTTACCTTTTAGGCTTATTTAAGGAGATTCCAAATTCAGTTTTAGAGGTCACATTTTGTAAACATTTAGTGGAATGCTCTCAAAGTACCATCGCGTGAGAGAAATTGGTCAATTATGCAAAAAATGTATGTGTTCCTCCGTTTTTACACTTAAGTAATTTATTATACAAGCCTTGTTTATTTCTCTTAGCAGTTTTCATTTTACTTTTCTCTCATTGAGTTAATTTAGTCGTTGCAAACGTAACGTTTCACCTGCCATTCTAAACCCAAGTATTCAAGCACTCAGCCTATACTTAACACATAGTCTAGGATTCTTGTAGCCGATCCTGCAAGTAAACTATAATAAGAGGCTAGAGGTTGTTCGCCGGAGACGCTGGCGAACACTTACCCAACTCTAGTGAAAGATTTATGGGTTAGAGCAGAAGTATATAATGAGTTCTCTGCACAGGATGAAGAAAGAATGACTATTGAAAATGACAAAATGTTAAAAGGAAAATCAAGAGCAAAATGGGTCTGAAAGAATTCAAGTGTGTGGAAATTAGATCTGCTGTAATGGGACTGAATATCACCATAACTCAAGAAAACATTACTCAAATAATTGGTGCTGAAAACAAAGGAATGGTGATGCTCAACAAAAAGGATGGAGGAACTTATGCAAAGGATATTAAGAAAGCTCTGTTCAAAAAGAAAGTTGATTATGGAAAAGTGAAGAACATGCGTCTCAAGCAGAACTTACTGTTCAAAATCCTCATAAGTTGCCTAATTCCTAGGGAAGGAAGTTTTGATCAAATTTCAAGGGATCATAAGATGTTTCTCTAGTATTTTCAACTGATCAGCGATTGAATCTACTAGGTTACATCTTTCATCATCTTTGTGAATCTATCAAGGACTCTATCAAAAAGTTCAAAAGAGCAGTTCCTTATGTTAGGTTACTATCTGAACTATTCTATCAATGTAAATTAGTCAATGAAGGTGTGAGAAAATACAAGAAAGGGAAGTTTTAATTGGGTTTTCAAAATGAAATATTTTTGTGAAACTCAAACAAAGATCACAAATAAACTGGCAATAGAGAAAGATACACGATATATCCTAGTTCACTTGAAAACTATCAAGTTAATCCAGTCCACCTGCCAAGGTGATTTCGCATTATACACAAGGACTTAATCCAATATAATCAACTGATTACAATGCACTAGCAACTGCTGGTCACTAACAATTAAAGACTAACCGTCTCTTCTTAAGGATTCTGACCCGACCAGTCCCTTAAGGAATACAAACAACTGTTTGAACAAAATTAATGTTTACAATGAGATGCTTCTACACAAGCTGAGATAAACACTATGAATAGCTCAAATAAAATCTATACAGTATAAACAATGTATTTTGCTTTGTATTGTGGTGCTTTACTGTTCACGCATGTGTCTCTCTCTTGTATATCAGTATCACGCTTTTCTTTAAGTGATCAAGTCCTTATATAGCCAGAAAAAGATCCATTGGAGGGCAGATCAGGAATATCATTTAGATTACTGGTGACTTGAAATAATGTCGTTATGCTGGGATGAAAAATCGTACACAAAAGTTGTTTTTTGTACCACCAAATCAGGGTAGTGGAATGGTAGTGGAAAAGAACGTGTTTGACATGTACTATGTACTATTTTCCCTTGCAAATGTTTTATTTTCTTCTTTTCATCAGAGGCTTCTGAATATATATGAATGAAGCATGAATAGAAGAGTTAATCCCTAGGACTTCAGAGTCTTGAGTCATCAGAGTCTTCAGAACTTGTTCACCAGAACCTTGTCTTCAGAGTCTTCAGCACTCCGTCTTCAGAACCCTTGGTTATCAGAAACTTAAGTCTTCAGAGTCTTCATAATGTTGTTCAGCAGAACCTTGTCTTCAGAGTCTTCAGCACTTAGTCTTCAGAACCTTAAGTCTTTAGAGTCTTCAGAACGTTGTTCAGCAGAACCTTGTCTTCAGAGTCTTCAGCACTTAGTCTTTAGAAACTTAAGTCTTGAGAGTCTTCAGAACGTTGTTCAGCAGAACCTTGTCTTCAGAGTCTTTAGCACTTAGTTTTTAGAAGATAAATATCATATTCATAATCAGAGCTAGAATCCAAGAGAACATTATAGCAGCAACATATAGTCTTCTTAGAAGCTTTCTGAAATTGTGAAGATCAAAAGCAAACTTGCTTCTTTTATACAAAAGAGACTTTTGGTCAAATGAGAGTGATGTTCCACATGATCTCTATCAGAGTCGGAGCTTTCTTTATCAGAGTCAGATCCTGTTTGTCAATTCTTCAGAAAACAAACGTTAGAGTACCAAAATTGTTCTCACACAAATACTACTTTGTTATTATCAAAACTTAGAGATATCTTGCAGAACCAAATCTTGTTCTAACAATCTCTCCCTTTTTGATAATGACAAAACAATGTATTTTAATAACACAATTTTATACGAAGATAATTAATATGAAATGACGCATATAAGTTTAGAGTAAACTTCGCTTTATCAAGCTCCCCCTGAATCTAAGACTTTAAAAAATCTTATCAGATTAGGGATACCAGAGCCTGATTACAAGGATCTAGTCAGATCCAGAATATCAAAGCTTGATTATAGTGGTTATGGAGTCTGATAACAGAGTCTGATTGGTTATATCAGAGCCTGATTAAATTCAAAGCCAGATTTCCAATATATAAATGTTGTTCCTGAAAAGCATTCTAAGAAAATTGTGCAATTAAAGTGTTAGAATGTTAGAGCTATGATTCAGAGACAAGATATTTATCAAAATAACTTTCCATTAAAATACTCCCCCTTTTTGTCATAATAAACAAGGGTAATCAATGGTTAACGCAAGCATTTGGATTTAAGAGAAATTAGATATGTTAATTTAGGTACTTCTCCCCTTTGATGGAAATCATAAAGAAATGCACTAGGATAAGATAGATGCAATAAAGATACTTTTTATTGATTGAACAAAAACGCTAGAAGCGCAGTACAGAAGCGAGACACAAACCAAAACAACCAAAAAACAACAGACAGAAGCAAAAACGATTAATCAAAGTCATGAAAAGAGAGACCAAATTCTGAGAGACCAACAGAAGCACCCGCCAACCAACTCTCAGAAATCCTCCACCTCATCAACCCTTTCACACCTTTCTTCATCCGTAGCACTCTCTGGTCCAAGTAATCTGGCTAGACTGATGATTTCAACCTTGAAGAACAACTCAGACAGAATTCTTCCATAGGGTATGAAGGACTTGTACTGATTTCTAGAGATTTCAACACAGTTCTTCAGATGATTGAAGATGGTTTATGGAAGGTTCACCCGGACATTGTACATCATGAAGTAGATAAATAGTTTATCATCATGAGTCAAAGCATTTTTAGCCACTCCTCTGGGTTGAAATTTGGTAAGTAGGAGTTGAAACCACATTTTACCGGTGGGAAGGAGTCCTTCAGGATTATAGGGTTCATATCTGTTACAAGACACATCATGAATTCCAATGAGATCCTCAACAAAGGAGTAGGACAGATGGAAATCTTCAACAGTGACTTCAGATTGAACACAATTGATGGCTTGGGCGATGGAGGTAGGCGTTATTATGTCCGGAGCACCAAAAACAGAAGACCAAACATAATTGTTGTCTTCTCCAATCCGTGCATATTTCCAGAATTCCTTCAACAGGACATGATAAATGGGTCCATGAAGGATTGCATAGTATCCCAACCACCCTAGAATTTGCATGTTGGTAGATATGTATAAGCCTGAGTCTCTTAGTCTTGGAAGGTTTGACCTTTTCTCATTGATGACTTCCATAACTTTGTCATTGCCAAGAAAAGTTTTGATAGACATAGTGATTTAAAAAGAATAGGAATGAAAAGCAAGTTGAGGAACTGATGAAGAGTTATGAAGAGGAGTAGGGTATTTAAGGAGAAGAAAAATGTATTATCAATAAATGGTAATAAAGATTAGATAAACTGAACTGAAAATTCATCATTTCCAATACAAGAGATACAAACAAAGAACAAAGAATGGGAAAAGAATGTATCAGTCTCCAAAAGATCACAGATCAGGTATACGTTATTCAAATCTTGACATCAGTCAATAAATACGAATAAATGTATATTTGAAAGTGGGAGGGAAGAATCTGACAAGGAATAAAGGTTGGGAAGAGAAGTGTTGGGTTTCAAGAAATTTTTATCTTACACACAACTTAATGTATTCATAATAAAAAGGGGGGAAGACGTAAGGATTTAATCTATTCTCAAGTAAAATATCAAACCTAATGCGTCAAAACATGATTACAGCAATAATCAGGAATATTAAGGAGTAATTACTTGAAATCTAGTCTCACGAAATCACAACGCTCGAGGTGTCTCTTCAACATAAAGGTATGATTTGATTTTGGACAAGTGTCACAAATAATCATAACCGTTTGTTTCCAAGAGAGCATGTTTGATATTCCCAAGGTCAAGAATACCAAGAGGTATCTGACTGGATGAGTTTTTGATCAGGACAACTTCTAACATGTAGAGGCATCGTTAATCAGAAAGACACAAAAATAAATAATAAAACACTTTGCTTAACATCAGAATCTTATTTCAGAAGTTCTGGTGGCTTGACACATCAAAATATCATCTTCTCATTCTGGACATGGTTTTATAAATAGATTTTCCAGAATGAATACGAATCTATCCTCAGCAAGGGGTTTTGTGAAAGCATCATCCCACTGGTGATCTGTATCCACAAATTTGAACTGAAAAGTACCCTTCTGAACATAGTCACGTAAAAAGTGATGTTTTATTTCAATATGTTTTGCCCTAGAGTGCAGAATAGGATTCTTAGATAAATAAATGGCAGACGTATTATCACAGAATATATGAATGTTACTCTCGTGTATCTGATAATCTTCTAGTTGATTCTTCATCCAGAGTATCTGAGTACTGCACAATGATGCTGAGATATATTCTGCTTTTGCAGTTGAAAGAGCAATTGTTGATTGCCTTTTGCTTGCCCAAGAGACGAGGTTGTTTCCCAGAAACTGACAGTTTCCATAAGTACTTTACCTTTCTAATATGTCTCCAGCATAATCTGCATCAAAATAACTAGAAAGCTTGTACTCTGATGTTTTCTTATACATCAAGCCAAGGTTAGTTATTCCTTTTAGATACCTTAGGATTCTCTTAATAGCAGTTAAGTGAGTTTCCCTTAGATCTGATTGGAAACGAGCACAGAGACATACGCTGAACAGAATATCTGAGCGAGAAGCAGTAAAATACATAAGAGAGCCTATCATACCACGATAAAGCTTTTGACAAACCTTTTTACTTACTTCTTCTTTCTCCCGAATGCATGTCGGATGCATAGGAGTCTTAGCAGCTTTACTTTCTGACATATTGAACTTCTTCAGAAGTTCTCTTTTATATTTGCTCTGATGAATGTACGTTCCTTCTGGACGTTGATCAATTTGAATTCCCAGAAAGGATCTGAGTTCTCCCATCATACTCATTTCAAATTCAGCCTGCATTAACTTAGAAAATTCCTTGCACAATAAAGTATTAGCATATCCAAATATAATATCATCAACGTAGATTTGAACAAACAGAATGTCATTTTTAAAGGTTTTACAAAAGAGTGTTGTATCCATTTTTCCTCTGGTAAAGTCATTTTCCAAAAGAAAGTTACTTAGCCTTTCATACCAAGCTCTGGGAGCATGTTTCAAACCATATAACGATTTTTTAAGTTTGAAAAGGAAATCTGGGTTTTCAGAACTTTCAAAACTAGGAGGTTGGTGCACATACACTTCTTCAGAAATATATCTGTTTAAAAATGCACTCTTTACATCCATCTGATATAAAGTAATGTCATGATTCACAGCAAAGGAAATTAAAAGACGAATAGATTCTAACCTGATAACTGGTGCAAAGGTTTTTGTATAGTCTATCCCTTCTTGTTGACTATAACCTTGTGCTACTAGTCATGTTTTGTTTCTTACGACCTCACCTTTCTCATATAACTTGTTTCTGAATATCCACTTTGTTCCAATGACGTGGACACCTTTTGGGTTTCTGAACAAGATCCCAGACATCATATCTAGTGAATTGATTCAGCTCTTCTTGCATGGCCAGAATCCACTCATTCTCCCTAAGAGCTTCATCAACTGATGTTGGCTCTATCAGAGACACCAAACCTAGAAGAGTTTCTTCATTAGGTTTAAATAATGAACGAGTTCTTACTGGATCAACTTTGTCTCCCAGAATTAATTCTTCAGAATGAGAAGTCTTTATTCTATTCTTCTTCTGATGAGATGGACTATTTGTTGTTTCTGGTAAGGTTGTATCTGATTCTGGAGAAACTGCATCTTTGTCTCCTTCTTTTGAATCTTCTTCCTTAGATCCTGATAAGGTGATCTTCAAATCTGCAAACTTTTCAACTAGCTTTGACTTTTCAGGGTCAAGCTTATCATCGAATCTGACATGAATTGATTCCTCAACAAATCGTGTTTCTGTGTTATAGATTCTGTAGACTTTAGAGCATTCAGAGTATCCTAACAATAAACACTTTTGAGCTTTGGAGTCAAACTTATCAAGATTCTCTTTAGTGTTCAACATAAAACAAATACAGCCAAAAATATGAAAATACGAGATGTTAGGTTTTCTATTCTTCCACAATTCATAAGGAGTCTTACCCATAATAGGTCTGATAGAAATCATGTTCTGAATATAACATGTTGTATTTACTGCCTCTGCCTAGAAGTGCTTAGCCATGTCAGTTTCTTGGATCATGGTACGAGCCATTTCTTGCAAAGTCCTATTCTTCTTTTCCACTACTCCATTTTGTTGTGGAGTTCTGGGACAAGAGAAATCATGGGAAATGTCATGGGAATCAAAAAGATTCTCAAAGTATCTGTTCTCAAATTCTCCGCCATGATCACTTCTGACTCTGACTATTTTGCATTCCTTCTCTGTTTGCACTTGTGAGAAACAGGTAGAAAACACATAATGTGACCCATCCTTGTGTTTCAAGAACTTTACCCATGTCCAACTACTATATTCATCAACAATAACTAATCCATACTTATTTCCACTTATTGAAGCAGTTTTCACTGGTCCAAATAAATCAATGTGTAGAAGTTCTAACGATCTAGAGGTGAACACAACATTTTTTGCTTTGAAGGAAGTTTTTGAGAACTTTCCTTTCTAACATACTTCACATTGGGTAAGCCTCTGACAAGTTCAAGCTTATTTAGCTGAGAAATCCTCCTCGTGCTAGTATGGCCTAAACGTCTATGTCATACCCATTGCTCCTCATTAACAGACATTAAGCATTTGACATTCTGTTCACAGAGATCAAAAAGTCTAATCTTATAAATGTTGTTTGTCCTCTTTCTGATAAAAAGGATTGAGTTGTCTTTCTGATTGACAGCCTTACAGGACTTTTGATTAAAGATAATATCATAACCATTGTCACTAAGTTGACTAATTGACAACAAGTTATGCATCAAACCATCGACCAGAAGAACATCAGTAATAGAAGGAAGGTTACCATTACCAACAGTTCCAGAGCCAATGATTTTTCCTTTATAGTTTCCTTCGAAACCAACGAAGCCTCCAGGCTTAAGTTCCAGACTTTGGAATATATGCCTTCTTCCCGTCATGTGTCGCGAGCAACCACTATCCAGGTACCATGATTTGTGTTTCAACTGAGCTGCTAATGATATCTGCAACATAGATTATCTTGTCCTTAGGTACCCACTTTCTGGGTCCTCTTTTGTTAGTTTTCCCAAAGTGTTTGACAACTTTGGGCTTATGTACAACAGGATAATCAAGTGGGATTTGTGCATGATATATAGTTTTAGAAATAGATTTCAGTGTCGGTGGGGGTATTTGTGTAAGCTCAGAACAAACAAGCTCAGTGCCAGAAGGCTTAAAATGGTCATAGAGAGGTTTTGGTTTAATAGATTGACTTTCGTCAATTTCAAATGTTTCTGTACATCCCAAACCTTTCTTGCCATTTCTGCTAACTCCATAGATCATGGAAGTAGTTTTGCTTCTATCTATGCTTTTAGCCAGAAAGTACTGGAATTCTCTATCATACTTGTTGACACAGCTTGTGTCAGAGACATTGGAGATTAATTCTTCTTCTAATTTAGAAATTTTTCTTTTCAAAGCACAATTACTATTTTTTAAAGAAAAAATGTTTTCATTTAGAGAAGAATTATTCTGCTCAAGCTTATCTCTTGCTTCAGAAGCAATTACATGGGATTTTTTAAGATCCTTATATTTACTTTAAAGAGTTTGATATTTTTCCAGCATTTCTGAAAGACATGACTCTAATTCACAACGAGAGAGTTTAGATAATACCTCTGAGTCAGAGTCAGAGTCTGATTCTGGTTCTGATGACATTTTGTCTTCTAGTTCTCTAGAGACTTCGGCATTAATTGTTGTTGCCACTAATGCAACATTTGCTTGTTCTTCATCAGAGTCTTCTTCTTCAGAATCAGAGTCATCCCAAGTTGCCATGAGTCCCTTCTTCGCTTTGGATAGGTTCTTCTTAGGCTTCTTGTCTTTCTTAAGCTTTGGACACTCGTTCTTGTAATGACCTGGCTTATTACACTCATAGCAGATGACTTCTTTTCCAGAGCTCTGCTTCTTTTGTCCAAATGATGACTCAGAACGGCCTTTGTTTCTTCTTGATCCCCTGAAGTTTCCTTTCTTATGTTTCCAGAGTTTGTTGATCCTTCTGGAGATAAGTGACAACTCATCTTCTGATTCTTCATCAGAAACTTCTGATTCTTCCTCAGCTTGATAAGCCTTTGCCTTTTCAGGTTTAGACTTATGAGCAATAGATTTACTTTTCTTCTGAGGCTCATCTTCTTCCAGCTCTATTTCATTACTTCTTAAAGAACTAACAAGTTCTTCAAGACTTATACTATTCAGATCCTTGGATAGCTTAACAGTTGTTACCATAGGTCTCCATTTCTTGGGAAGACTTCTGATGATCTTTTTAACGTGATCAGCAGTTGAGTATCCTTTGTCCAGAACTTTAAGTCCCGCAACAAGCATTTGAAACCTTGAAAACATAGTCTCAACTATTTCATCATCCTCCATTCTGAAAGCCTCATATTTCTGGACTAGGGCAAGCGCCTTTGTCTCCTTCACTTGAGAATTTCCTTCATGAGTCATTCTCAAAGAAACAAAAATGGATTTGGCAGTATCTCTATTTGTTATCTTCTTATACTCAGTTTAAGAGATAACATTTAGCAATATAGTTCTTGCTTTGTCATGATTTTTGTAATCTTTCTTTTGTTGGTTGGTCATAGCACTTCTAGACACTTTAACTCCTGTAGCATCAACTGGGTGAGTGGAGCCATCGACTACAAGATCCCAAAGATCTACATCATAACCAAGAAAGAAACTTTCAATTCTATCTTTCCAGTTGTCAAACTTTTCACCATCAAAGACTGGTGGTTTGGCACTGTAATGATCTTTCTCTTCTAGAATAGGATTAGTATTGGATGCAACCATGATATCTCACACAAATACTGGATTAGTACTGAACAGGGTGAAGTGTCGATAAGTCTTTTTATCAACATTAGAACCGGAGCTCTAATGCCAATTGAAGGTGTGAGAAAACATAAGGTGGGTTTGAATTGAGTTTTCAAAATGAAAGCTTTTTGTGAAACTCAAACAAAGATCACAAATAAACTAGCAATAAAGAAAGACACACGATATATCCTGGTTCACTTGAAAACTATCAAGTTAATCCAATCCACCCGCCAAGGTGATTTCGCCTTATACACAAGGACTTAATCCACTATAATCAACTGATTACATTGTACTAGCAACTGCTGGTCACTAACAATCAAAGACTAACCATCTCTTCTTAAGGATTCTGACCCAACTGGTCCCTTAAGGAATACAAACAACTGTTTGAACAAAATTAATGTTTACAATGAAATGCTTCTACACAAGGTGATATAAACACTATGAATAGCTTAAATAAAATCTATACAGTATGAACAATGTATTTTTCTTTGTATTGTGGTGCTTTTCTTCAAGTGATCAAGTCCTTATATAGCCAGAAAAAGATCCGTTGGAGGGAAGATCAGGAATATCATTAAGATTGTCGCCGACTTGAAATAATTTCGTTATGCTGGGATGAAAATCGTACAGAAAAGTTGTCCTTTGTACCACCAAATTAGGGTAGTGGAATGGTAGTGGAAAAGAACGTGTTTGACATGTACTATGTACTATTTTCCCTCGCAAACGTTTCATCTTCTTCTTTTCTTCAGAGGCTTCTGAATAGATATTGTTGAAGCATGAATAGAATAGTTAATTCCTGGGTCTTCAGAGTCTTGAGTCATCATAGCCTTCAGAACTTGTTCACCAGAACCTTGTCTTCAGAGTCTTCAGCACTCGGTCTTCAGAAACCTTGGTTATCAGAAACTTAAGTCTTCAAGTCTTCAGAACATTGTTTAGTAGAACCTTATCTTCAGAGTCTTCAGCACTTAGTCTTAAAAACCTTAATTCTTTAGAGTCTTCAGAACATTTTTCAGCAGAACCTTGTCTTTAGAGTCTTCAGCACTTAGTCTTTAGAAACTTAAGTCTTCAAAAACTTAAGTCTTCAGAGTCTTCAGAACGTTGTTTAGCAGAACGTTATATGGGTAATGTTGTACTCATGGATTTGATCTGAGGACCGGGATTATTTCCTGTTCTTTAAGGAAACGGGGAATCCAAAGGGTCTTGAGACTGCCCAAGTCTACGGGTGTTTTTTTCTATTTTTAAAAGGAACTTGAGAATGTCTTCGAGACTCAAGGAGATTAGACTGTCCAAGTCTAGATTTTTATCTTTTGTACTATACTTAAGAGAGATCAAGAAACAGTACGTTCGCGGTAAACAGATCTAGACTCTTTGAAAGATTGTTCTATCAAGATGACTAATTTCTGTTCCTATACCTTTAAGAAGTCGTCGGGACAATTTGTACGAAGCCCAAGAGGAGGCGAGAAAAACTTTTAAGAAGCCGATGGGACAATTTGTACGAAGCCTAAGAGGAGTGAAATTCTGGTATCATATGTGTGATGTTAAGTGTGATGTCACAACAACACACTCTGCACAATGGACAAAATAAACAGCAGAAGAACACACCAAATTGTTCACCCAGTTCGGTCTAACTACCTACGTCTGGGGGCTACCAAGCCAGGGATGAAATTCACTACTTGTAGAATTAAATTACAGACTCAACAACCCAGTTGACAATCTCCTAATCTTAGTTTCTACTAGTGACTTTCTACCTAAGAAACCACTTAGATATGAGAACACTTCTCAATCCCTAAAACCTCTCAAATAACAATCTCTTTGAGAAACCTTGATCCTGCTTCACAGCTTTGATCAAGTTACACAACTCTCTATCGCTTCACAGCTTCTAAGAGAGGACAGAAAGCAACTCACCTATTCAACCTAGAATAGTGTATACAAAACTCGTACAAAATACTTAAGACACTCAACCTATGCTCTGGATCTTCTCTCTGTATTTCTGTACCTTTTCCTTTGGTTTTGTGCGCTTTATATAGCAACCTGAATTGGGTTTGGACTCCTGCAATATCTAAATTGATTTGTTATTTAAAACTGAATCTTCAAAACAGATTTTCTCCTAAAATCTTTTTAAATCTTCAACCTTTTAAAGCTCCTACAAATCTGCACCAGATCTCCTATGCAGCGAAGAATATCTAACCCAAGATATCCGCATCCAATGAGACTACCTGCTCTCCACAATTCCAGCTAACACGCAAACCTTAACAACATCACAAAACCTGATGTTATTAACTCTGCAGATCTAATGTCACAACATCGCTTGTGATATCAGACATTCAAACTTCAGTAACTTAAACACTTAACACAGCCCAGTGTTAAGACTCAATGTTGTGACATCACCACCTTGACATCAAACATTGAACATACTTTGTTTTGCCAAAATTCTAGCCAATCCAAGAAACTAACAATCTCCCCCTTTGGCTAATTTTGGCTAAAACAATCTCTGCACCTTCATAGACTTCAGCAGCGGAAAAAACTTCAAAAATTTTTAACCTTCAAGCAGCAACATCAGTAATACAAAAAGACTTCACAAAACTCTTGCTGCAACACCGTCTTCAACAACTACAGTCTTCTCAACATTAGCAGCAATGAGCACTCCTCCTCAATCAAAAACCAGCATAGCAGTTGTTCAACAATTACTCCCCCTCAAACAAAAACCAGCATAGCAGCAAATTACTCCCCCTCAATTTCTGCAGAAGCCTCATATCTTCACTTCTGCTCTATAACATCAGCAATCAGCTCATACACTTCGACTTCATTCCTTAGCAACCGCCATTTGTACTCTTTGATATTCTCGGCTCTCTTGGCTAGTTCTCCCCCTTTTTAGCCACAATTTGACAACCCCTACAGTTAGTACTACCCTAGCTCTCATTGTTAGCCTCACAATTAGCATAACAAATCATAGAACAAAAACATAAAGGGTGCATATAACAGCACAATATTCAGATTACAAACCAAGCACATTAAGTGCTGAACCAAAAAAACATTGCAGAAACATAAAACTAAAACTACTAGTAGCAAATGCACATAAGCTAGTCTTCATTTGAACTAGATTCAACTCCATAATCAACCTCCTCATCATCTTCTTCTAAGCAATTAGCATTGTCCTTATCAGATTCATGATTTTCTTCTTTGCCACTTTCAACAGGAACATCATCACCATTGTCTTGTTCTAACTTCTGGATCAGCTTCTCAAGTTTTTCTTTTCTGGCCAGACTGGTATTGATGACTGCATCAAGGTCTTTGCACATGGTCTTCAATTCTTCAAGCAGTTCAGCCTTTGTACTCTTCCTGTTACCACCAGCCTCTGATGTCACAACAATATCTGGAACATGATATCCAGTAAACAGCTTAGGGTGTAGAGATAAGGCAGTCTTCCTCTGGCAGGCTATATCTGAGCTTGTTAAAGTCTCAGGTTACTGATCTAAAATAATTCCACAAACCAAGGAGGGGAATGCTATAGGTAACTTGACAACATTGGTTTCAGCATGTTTTACCACCTGGTTGCAAATGTAGCTTCCAAAGTCAAATTTCATCTTCTTACCGACAGCATAGATAAACTTTCCAAGACCAACAGCAATTATTGTTTTATGGTTGGTTGGCACCCAGTTAGCTGCACCAATCCTGTGAAGCACGACATACTTTATGCTGAGTTTGGTAGTCTTCAGCTTTCCTTTCAATGGCTAAACCTTCACTTGGCCAACAGTAATCTCCTTGCAGATATCATTATTAGTAGACTCAAGATCACTGCACTCTCCATCATGTCTACCTAGATATTTGTTGATGATGCTAGGAGAAAAATTTATACACTTCCCTCTAACAAAGACTTTCATGAAGTCTGTGCTTCTCTTATCAGTAATGTTGATAGGGATGTTTACTATAAACTCTTTGACACGCCCTTCGTAACATCTAGGAAGTTTTGTCACAGTCTTCTCCAGTCCAGCAGTCTTAATTAATTCCATAATTTCCTCCATTTCCAAAGCTTCTTTACCTAGTTCCCTTTCCAGGGCTAGCCTTCTCTGACAGACAAACTTCCACATAGATGCACTACTGGCATAATGGAAAGAAATGTTATCAATTGGAACTTCAGGGACCTTATCAGATATTCTCTTTAGAATAGTTTTCCTGATAGGCGTGATGTCCTGAACATCTTCTTCGACATCATAGTCAGACTCTGAATGCTCCACAGCCTTCCTCTTTCTAGGATTTACTTCCACTTTACTCCAGGCTTTTGTTGGTCCATCAGCAATGGTCTTCTTCTTATTATCAGATGACTTCTTAGGAGAGGGTTCAACCTTCTTTCCCTTCCTTGTTTTCAACCTCTTTGCAATACTAGGAACTGCTCTAGCTATCACCTCATCATCTGATAAATCAACTACATTGATTACATCAGCATTATCTTTACTACCAGAAAGATGTTCAGGTGATGTTCTGACATTCTCCTCAACACTTGTTTCTTCATGTATGTCTTCACTCTGATCAGCATCTTCAATAGCTATTATTGCAAGTTGTTGAAGACTTGACTTACCTCCTTGCATGTTATCTTTCTCAGCTGGCATATGATTCAGAGGAATTAAAATTCCTTTAACAGGGATGCCTTTGTCTAGAACTTTTGAGGCAAGATTACCCATCCTTTTGTCTACATCAAACTTCTCTTCAACAGACTGAGAAGTAGATGATTTTGGCACAGTTTTATCGCCAAATAGCACACTAGTAACAACTTTCTTTGTTTCAGGATTTTTAAAGACAGTAGCAGATCTCTTAGGAGTTAGTTTGGTGGGTCTCGAAGTACCTGATTCAGGAAGAATTGTTGAGATGGGCTCAATGTTCATAGGATCGTATGCTGAACCTTCGTCAGTGGAAACCCTAGCTATTCCTTTCGCAGATTTCTTGGATGGAGAAGCCATGAATCCTTCGAGATAGGCGAGATTTAGTGAGGGTTGATTCTTGAAGGCGAAGAAGATGAACAGTTGTGAGAACAGGGCTTTGAAGAAGCGTGATGTTGCAACACTAGGAAATGAGGGTCTGAGGCAAGGAGCTTGATTTTGAGTATCAATGACTTTCTCCCTCCATACACACTTTTCTTTTAAATTTTTAAAAGGATTTATGTCAGAATTCATTAATTCTGATTGCCCTTTCAGTATTCTTTCATGCTTGATGTTACCATTTGATGTTACAACATCAATCATAACATTATCATATAAGCTGACCTCTTTCGGTATCCATTGATAGCAATTATCTTTGGATCTTATACCCTTCATCACAACCTGATTATGCTCATCAGAAACCACACACTCATCTTTGGTGTAGTAACTTTTTACCCTTCATCACACAATTGACTTATGCTGATCAAATTTGCATTTAAACCATTGACAAACAGAACATTGTCAAGTTTAGGTCTACCATCACCTTTCACTTTTCCAACTCCTGCAACTTCACCTTTTTCACCATTGCCAAACATAACCTCGTGAGAGGGACAATGATTGACTTCAACTATCAGAGTTCTGAATCCAGTCATATGCTTTGAACATCCACTGTCAAAGTACCATGTATCCTTATCAACCTGGCTATCTAAGGTGTGGGCTAAAAGACATTTCACCTTCTCCTTAGGAACCCATTATTTAGCAACTTTGGGATTGACCTCCTTTAGTTTGCTTTGAGGAGCAGATTGTGGATACCCGTGCAATTTAAAACAAGAGTACTGCATATGTCCAAACCTTCCACAGTAGAAGCATTTAACTCTATCATCTCGGAATTGACTCTGTCATCTCGGAATTGGTTATATCTTCTACCATTATGATGAAGATATTATTGTGGCTTCCACCCATAATGTTGTCTCCTTCTCCCAGAGTTGGCCTATCTTCTATGGTACTGTGGTCTTTTACCATATGTAGATTGTCTCCTGAACTGTGGATGCTCTCTTCTAGGCTGTCTCCTATGGTGATGAGGTTTCCTTCTTCCATAGTAATGAGGCCCAGCATTGTTGTGTCCATATCCATACCAGTCTCCCTGATGTTGATACAACTGATGAGACATGTTCTGTTTGAACCTGGAAGCTTTCATGCTCTGGTGATATTGGGGAGGCATATACTGACTAGCTCCTTGGGGCTGCATCTTCCTCTGATGAGGGCCATTCTTCTTCTCAACATTCTGAGGCTGTGAATGAGCACCCTTCCAAGGTGTAGGATCCTATCTCTTTGTTTGATGTTGAGACATTGGTTGGGACACCTCCTTCTTTGTTCCTGAAGTGCTTGCTTTTGTAGAACCCTTTTCCTCAACCACATATCCTATACCTGATTTATCTCCAGCAACTTTCTCTAACTGAAGAATCTTATCAAGAGTGGTTGTACCACTGTTCATCATCCTGACAGATTTTGTCATCTGATCAAGTTGAGATTTAACTAGTACAACTTCATTTTCCAGATCAGCTTTTTCATTCTCAAGCTGAGCAATCTGTTGCTTGTGACACTTGTTTTCTTGACAAATCTCAGCAATTTTTAAACACAGCTTTTGATAAGTAGATGCTAACTCCTCATAGGTTATTTCTCCATCACTATCATCATCAGAAACAACAATTCCTGTTAAGGCTCTAACATGCTTTACTGACTCACCTTCACTTTCACTATCAGATTCAGACCAGGAAACTGACATGCCCTTCTTTTGCTTCTTCAAGAATGTGGGACATTCTTTCTTGACATGTCCATACCCTTCACATTCAAAGCACTGAACACCTTTATCCTGGGCAGTCTTCTCTTCATCTTTCTCTTTTGACTTGCTGATATCAGAAGGGATGTTCTTGATATTAGGCTTGTAGTTATTGTTCATCCTCTTGATTACTTTGTTGAACTGCCTTCCCAACATAACAATGGCCTGAGATAGATCTTCCTGGGATTCAGAGCTATTCCCTTTCTCTTCTTGATCATTTGACACCAAGGCAATACTCTTTGGCTTCTTTTCTGGTTCTTCCTCATTCAAACCAAGCTCAAAAGTTTGAAGAGATCCAATGAGCTCATCTACCCTCATTTGGCATATGTCATGTGATTCTTCAATGGCAGTAACCTTCATCTTGTACTTCTTAGGGAGGGACCTAAGGATCTTCCTTACAAGCTTTTCATCTGACATCTTTTCACCAAGAGCACTTGATGCATTAGCCAGTTCAAGAACATTCATATAGAAGTCATGGATAGTCTCATCTTCCTTCATCTTCAGGCTTTCAAACCTAGATGTTAGAAGCTGAAGTCTTGACATCTTAACTCTAGATGTTCCTTCATGTGTAGCCTTCAAAATATCCCACGCCTCCTTAGCAACTTCACAGGTATTGATCAACCTGAATATATTCTTATCCACTCCATTGAAAATTGCATTTAGGGCTTTCGAGTTACCAAGGGCAAGTTCATCTTCTTCCTTGGTCCATTCTTCTTCAGGTTTCAGTTTTGAGGTACCTTCTTTATCTTTGCCAGCATCATCTTTTTCACACACAACAGGTGTTTTCCACTCTTTTATGATCGCCTTCCAAGCCCTGTTGTCCAAGGATTTCAAAAAGGTGATCATCCTTGGCATCCAATAATCATAATTCGATCCATCCAAAATAGGGGGTCTGTTGACAAATCCTCCAACTTCTTTGTCCATCTTTACACCAGAAAGTAACTTCCCTAGATCTCACCCAGAGACAGACAGGATGCCTGCTCTAATACCAATTGAAATTCTGGTATCAGACGTGTGATGTTAAGTGTGATGTCACAACAACACACTCTGCACAATGGACAAAATAAACAGCAGAAGAACACCCCAAATTGTTCACCCAGTTCGGTCTAACTACCTACGTCTGGGGGCTACCAAGCCAGGAATGAAATTCACTACTTGTAGAATTAAATTACAGACTCAACAACCCAGTTGACGATCTCCTAATCTTAATTCCTACTAGTGACTTTCTACCTAAGAAACCACTTAGATATGAGAACACTACTCAATCCCTAAAACCTCTCAAAGAACAATCTCTTTGAAAAACCTTGATCCTGCTTCACAGCTTTGATCAAGTTACACAACTCTCTATCGCTTCACAGCTTCTAAGAGAGGACAGAAAACAACTCACCTATTCAACCTAGAATAGTGTACACAAAACTCGTACAAAATACTTAAGATACTCAGCCTATGCTCTGGATCTTCTCTCTGTATTTCTGTACCTTTTCCTTTGGTTTTGTGCACTTTATATAGCAACCTGAATTGGGCTTGGACTCCTGCAATATCTGACTTGATTTATTATTTAAAACTGAATCTTCAAAACAGATTTTCTCCTAAAATCTTTTCAAATCTTCAACCTTTTAAATCTCCTACAAATCTGCACCAGATCTCCTATGCAGCGAAGAATATCTAACCCAATATATCTACATCCAATGAGACTACCTGCTCTCCATAATTCCAGCTAACACGCAAACCCTAACAACATCACAAAACCTGATGTTATTAACTCTGCAGATCTAATGTCACAACATCGTTTGTGACATCATACATTCAAACTTCAGTAACTTAAACACTTAACACAGCCCAGTGTTAAGACTCAATGTTGTGACATCACCACCTTGACATCAAACATTGAACATACTTTGTTTTACCAAAATTCTAGCCAATCCAAGAAACTAACAAGGAGGCTGTGAAAACTTCTAAGAATCCGACGAGTCCTTGTACAATGCCCAAGAGGAGGCGGGGATGCTTTTAGGAAGCCTGTGGGTCCTTGCACTAAGCCCAAGAGGAGGCTGATGAACAGTTCCAGAAGGGTTTCACTTGGAACATTGGCCTTCTGTATATGAATTGTTCAAGGGGGAGATTTCTTAGATCTAGTTATCTAAAATTGTTGTAAAAGAAAATTCTCATGGTTTAGGTTATGTTTGAAATATCCGGGAGAACGTCGGGTGTAAGGAGACGAGGTTTTGCCTAGTTCTAGACGTAGTTGCCGGGGAAACTCTAAATATCTATACTAGTATTACACAGTCGATATGAGTTTATGAAAGAAGACTTACAGTGAAACAGCCCCACAGTACAGTTATATACATATGAAAGCGGTAAATGAAAGCGGGTAAACACTTACTCGGTTGTAGAGCTTCCATGCTGTTTGGTTAGTTTGTTCAACAAAGAAAGCTTTGATAACAATATTATATTCAAAATCAAAGGATAAAGTGATTTGAAAAGATTATTGGGGCTTACAGCTCAAGGAGAGGCCCAAGGTTTTATCAGTGATCGCACTATCGTTTTGTACAGGGACTTATACAAGTGACTGAGGCCCAAAAGGTTTTTTGTACAAAGGGATGGATCTTACACTCTCTCAAGAGGCCAAAAAATGATTGAAAGAAAAAGAATGGGGCTTATAACACGAGGGTAGGCCCAGAGTTTATTTTGAAAAGGACGATGATCGCGCCGAGGTTTTGAAAACACCGTGGGTCTTATACAACGACAGAGGCCCAAAAAGTTTTGGTTTCAAAAGGGGATTGGGTCTTACACTCTATTAGAGGCCCAAAATGGTTTTGAATGGGTCTTATAGCTCGAGGAGAGGCCCAGATGATTTGTTTTTTTTGAACTGGCGATCGCGCCGAGATTTTCTTTTAACGCAGAGGGACTTATACAATATCTGAGGCCCAAATTACTTTGGTTTTCAAAAAGGGATGGGTCTTACACTTTACTAGAGGCCCAAAGGGTTTGAAAAAGTTTGATGAGGGTTGATTTAATCAAAAACCCTAATTTGTTTCCAAAATGTATTTTAATTGAATAAAAATTCAATTAAAATGATCAAAATTGTTAAACATGTGGAAAACAAATTGTGATCTTGGATTAATGTTTCAAAAATCAAGTTTTGACCTACAAAATGATTAAAGTCATTAAAATTTGCAAAACTAAGAAGGAAACAATATTTTAAATGTCAAAAATAATTAAAATATTAATTCTTTGCAAAAATATCAATTATATGAAATAAATAATATTTTTGGGATTTTTTAGTAAAATAAAATATTTTAACATTTTTGTGAATTATTAAAAAAAGAATCAACTCAAAATCATTAAAACTCGGAGAGAAATTAATTTTTGAATCAATTAAATAAAATCACAAAATTCAAATATTCAAATATTTGAAAAAGAGCGCCAAGAACATGGTAAGAACACGCGCCCTTCCTCTGTTTCTGCAGATTTGCGTTTTCTATTCAATCTCACTGAATACTTGATTATATCATGCAATCTACATATCAATCTACTCGTTTCAACCTCACGATCATGTCTATGGTCTTTAATTTCATTTATTTTAAGCATGGAATAAGAAATCAAAGAGAAACCTCAAGAGCCCTAAATTCTGCATGAAGGTTCAAAAATTCCATACACGATTCATACAAAGCAATTGATTGAGGGTAAACACTCTATGCATGATTATGAACATATGGCCAAATTATTGTGCAGCAAAAATTGCATGGATCATAGAGTTAGAAGAGCTCATGCTCACCTCTTGCAGCTGGTGATCGTGTTTTGTGTTAGAGGTGTTATAGTTTGGTTCCAAGGTTATGGACAGCTTCCCTAGGTGCTATGGAGTGTGTCTGGATGCTTGGAGTGGATTGATTTGAGCTGGAACTTTATTTGGCACCTCAACTGCAAATCTGTCAAAGGCATGAGCAGTTGGCTGGTGATTTTGTGATTTTGATGTTCCAGATGTTATGTGAGTGTTTGGATCACTTCTATATGATGTTTATGAGGTGTGTGGGTGATTGGTTTGATTGGAATTGCTCTCAAACTCAAAACCCGATGGTGACTTGCCTTAGAAGGCAAAATTGGAGTGAAGAAGGAGATTTTGAGAAAAGCATCTGTTTGATGGCTTTGGTGTACTCAAACTGAGCACAAATGAGCTCTATTTATAGTAGAGCAAGTTTGTTTTGCAAGCAATAGTGAATGGCAACTGCTGCAGAGGTTTGGCCAATGGTTGCACTTTGGAATCTCAAGTCTCCTCTAGCCATTGACTAGAGGTTAGGGCACAGAGCTGTGATTCCCTAGTTGTTGGATCATTCTTGACTGAATTCAGTTGCAAATGTGTCAGTCCATGCCACCTTGGTGCATCCATTAAATGCTCCAATCCAAAATTGGAGTCTTGTCCCTCTTTTAGGGATTTCTAGGTTTGGCATGCTACTTTTGGTTCCAATGACTTGGGAGGCTTGGGATCAGAGTTGGTTCCTCCTTGGTCCTCCCTTGAGGTGTTCAGATGGATAGAGTTGCTTGCCCTTTGCAAAATTTGGGCAAATCGAGCAAAACTCCAAAATCTGCCTTGCTTTGGCAGTTTTCAGCAAGGCATATTGTCATTGTCATATCTCATGGCTTAAGTGGAATTTGATGGAGTTCTTGCCCATTTTGGAAAGCCCTCATATGATACAACAATTGTTTGATCATAATTAGTTTTGATACTTTTTGGATCCAAGTGAAAAATGCCCCTACATTTGGAGAAAAGTGAAGGCAGATTTTGACTTAGTGAAAATTTCACTAAGTGTTGGAAAAAGTGGCATTTCATGTTTTCAGCCACTTTGATCATTCCATAACTCAAAATCCATAATGAATTGGAATGAGGTGTAGTTGAAGCTTTTGTAGAGGGTAATGAGAGCTACAAATCCAGCTTTGGATGGGAAAAAATGGCCTTGTGGTTTAGGAGTTATGGTCCTCCAAAGTTGGTACCCTTGCCACTTTGTTCCATAACTTAGAAAATTTTCTAAGTTTTTATGGTTACCCCTTTTACAAGTTATCCTACTTTTCTTGATTTTTCTTGATGAATGATGACTCAAATCACACATTAACATCATTTTAGGGTTAAAAAAACCATAATTGTGAAAAATCTCAAAAAGTCAAAGTTGACTTTTGTGCACAGTTGACTTTTTGTCAGATGAATTCCAAACTATGCGATCCTCTATGAAATCAAGTCCTTGACCTAAATCAAACTTGATGGATTGATTTCATAGGTGTTATAGGGTGTATTGAATCATGTCTTAGGGTTTGGGAGCATGTCCTGGTCAAAAGTCAAAGGCACAGTTGACTTTTCTCGCGAAACCCTAATTTTGGTTCTGATGAATTTGAAACTTGTGGATCAAGCTTCTTGGATCAATCCATTGTTGCAAATGGATCAATGTGGTGTATTAGAGACCCTCAAATCCTCCTTTGAGGTCTTGGCTCATGTTTTGTCCCAAAAGTCAACTTAGGGGTGAATTAGGTCAAGAAACCCTAATTCCTGATTTCTGGTGAATGCATCCCCGGAGGCTAAATTAACTTGATGATTGGGTTTATGATGTCCCTTATAGCATCATATGTTATGGTTTGAAGCATTGGCTCATGCTCAGAGGAAAATTTCCATCTGGAGGCCCTGGTCGACCAAACCCTAATTTGGTGACATCGGCGATCTGAAGGCTTGATCCACCTAGAAGGGAGAAGCCTTGTGCTTAATCCTTGAAGTGGGAGCCCTCTTGATCCTTTGTGGATGTTTGAGAGGCTAGACAAGTTGAAGATCATGTCATTTCTTGATTGATCCTTTGTCTAAGAACTCTGAGATGGCTTGAAACCCTAATTTTGATAGTAGTGAATGCTCACCCATCTTTGGGGAGACTAATGAGGCATGATGATTCATCCATATGGTGATGATGATTTTCCCAATGATAGGAAATATTAGTAGTCAAAATTTGGGGTATGACTGAAGGTACTGTCTTTTTCAAGACGCTCTCGATGCTTGGCCTCGAAGTCATTCAGCTTCTTCTCACAAGCCTCACTGTAGTCTTATTCCACTCGCATTTGATACAACTTCGTCTTAATATGGAGATCAGTATTCAGTCGAAGAGTAAGGCCCTTGATAAGTTGGCTAAAAAGGCCTCAAACTCGATCAAGTATTGGGCCAACGAGTTAGGAATTGTTTTTTGGGAGATTTCGTTGATAATTTTGAGCACATCGGCCCCCAAAGCAGCTTCCTCTTCAACCACAGACAAAAGCTCTTCCTCAAATAAATATGTTCTAAGTTGTTGGAGTTTGAGGATGATAGAGGCATTCATTTCTGGTGTAGGAGTAGGGACTGAGGCAGAAGGTTTAGCATCAGCGGATACTTGTCAAAGTTTTTGAAGCCTTCTCAAGGTCTCAGCTGGGTTCTTCTCCTTCATAGCCAAGATTTTATCTGGATTCAGAGAGCTGTTGGAGCCTTCGACTTGCAAGGATGGGTCGGAGAAACCCCCAACAGAGGCTTGTAGGTTTGGATCATCTTCCCTAGGCATATTACTAGCGACAACCGTCAAAGGCACCCGAGTTGCATAAGCCTGGGTATCAGTATCACCAACGACAGCTGTCGAAGGCCCCTGAGTTGTATCGGCCTAGGTATCAGGATTGCCAACAGCAGTCGTCGAAGGCTCAGGGTTTGCATCATGCTAAATGTCTTTGTTCGAGAAACCTTGAAATTCATCCTGTTTTTGGGGGCTTGGACGGGTGGGAGTTTCCATTACATCCTCAGCAGGAGGTCTCTCTCTCTCTCTCTCTCTATATATATATATATATAAAGTCAGTATCAAGAAAAACTCACGCAGTCAGACGACTTAAACATCCAATACCTTAGGTGTTGTTAGTTGGGGAGGAGGAGTCGAAGTCTGATCATCCTGACCAGCAGTTTGGGAGGCCGAGGTGAGAACATTAAGACCAGAGGCTTTGTCACTTGAAGAAACTTTCATTGAAGCTATTGTCTTGGCGAGGGGAGGTTGTTTTCTCTTGACGGGAGTGACTGCAATAGACGTCAAGGCCTTGATAGAAGGGAATATCTGAGAGTGAGTACTACTCTCAAAAGCTTCGTCTTCAGACGGCGCTTCTTCTAAGACCTAGGCAATAAGAAGTGTCAGAGATCTGGCGAAATAGAAACCCATAAGGTATCAAAATGTTTGGCATACCTGTGGTCTTACTTTTGTCTTTTTTAGGGGTTTGTTGGGAGCTGGTGCAGAAGTCGAAGCACGCTTTCGGCCCTGTAGGACGAATATGAAAAACGATTAATTTGTTTAACCCTAAAACAAAAGGAATTCTAAGAACAAATTTTAACTTCTTCTGCGGAGTGCCATTGCCATCAAAAATTTGGATTGTGTCGACAGGAGCGTCCTTGACTGGCTTTGCAGCTGGGAGTTTGCCTCCCAAAACGGCGAAGGCATCATGCAACTTCTGGAGAAAGATGGATTTGTCGAAGTACTGGCACTGGTAATGACACCACTATGTGTCGAACTCCTTGGTGGTGAAAAAGGTATTATGAAACTTGAATGTAGGGAGCTCAAGGAGTTGGGCCTTCTGGAATTTGAGATAGGCTACATGGCCGTCGGCGTTCAGTTATCGACTAGCCCACACGGTGTCTATTGAGTGGGACATTAAAGACTTTGGCGGCATTTGGCTTAAGCCAAAATTGTCAAGCCACCAAATTAGTTTGGTAGTTCATAAAACCATATCCCTTGGACCCAACCTCAATCCTGGAGGACAACATTGTGGGAGTCATAAAGGTCATCCACACAGCGTTCGATTGCGCTGCAGATGATGCGTGCTTTCTGCAAGTGTACGGAAACTTCAAAGTAATATAATAGATTGTCGAACCTAGAGAGACCAATGTCAACCTACTATGGTCTATTGTCGCTTTGTAAATCTAAGGTAATTTCATAAAGGTTTTGAAATATGAACAGAGTAAAATAATAAAGTTTTAAGTAAATTCAAAGATGTAATACTGAAATGTGGCTCACATCGATCAAACAACACTCCTATTGTTTCTAAATAGAATCACTTACGGGGCAATATCTTCTTCCTTGAAAAAGAGTTAATTAAAAAGGAATCGTCGTGTTAGCGTAATCGGAACCGGACTTAATCTCTAATTTATACCAGCCGCTCACGCTGCACTAGTAGCGTCTTGCGTTAAAGTAGTAAATCCTTTTTTAATTTGATCACCTCTTTATCTCAGTTGAAAAGTAATCTTGATTGGAAAATTTAACTTCTAGAAATATTAAACTCTCCTAATTAATTAACAAAGTGCTTTCGCTATTTTTATTAACCAAGAAATAATCAATTTTAATCTTAAGTGTCGGACGACTTTCGATCTTACCCGACATGGTCACGGTTCTACTTTCATAGTAATCGATCAAGTTAAACACAGAAAAATTGTATTAAATCAAAACAGCCCCAATAGCAATCCTAAAGAAACAACATATGAAGTATCGTCGAATTGACGGTCCTCACATTCTAGCACTAATGATTTAGCTGGACATGGTTACGGTAAACATTTTGATTTTTGTAAAAAGGAATTAAACATAATAAGTGGTTTTAAAATAAAATGGTTGCAATGAAAGTAAATAATGTAAGGCAAGGAAATAAAGTAAGCGGTGTAATGAAAGTAAACAAAATATAGCAGTGTGATGGAAATAAATCAAAGTAAGGCAAGGCAATGAAATAAATAAAGTAAAGCAGTGCAGAATATATTAAGAACCTGCTCTAATCGGAGGCTTAAATCTGATACAGAAAATAAACTTCGACGAAAAGTAAATGGCGGCAGGATTAAAAGCTTATAAAATAAACTGATCCAAACTCAATACAAGAACAATGCGATAACTCCCCGATGTGAAGAGTTAACGGTTTTAGAATGTTAATTTATGGCCTAAGTTGTACTAAGCTTGGATGCCTAAAACTAAAGATCTAAGTCCTACTTATAGTGTAGCAATGCCTTGGAAATTACATAGCACCTTCAGAGTTCGTGTGGAGGAAATATCTCTGGTCATGGGCAACTTCTCCAGCTGTCCTTGACTGGTCCATATTTTATGAAGATGGTGCCCTCCATCTAGACATGGCATCCGCCATCTGTACAAGAGGTGGTGGACGTGGTCTTGTGACCGTTGGAACATGGGAGAAACCTTACACGTCATGGCTACCCCCATGGCCAGTGCCATGTGGAACGCCATGTGTGTAATTGGCACCAAAAGCTCTGTTTTCTGCTCTTTTCGCTCCATTTCTTCGTGAAAGGTTCTTATTAGGCAATGCACATGAAAACAAACATAATATGGCATAATACTACAAAAAACATAATAAAAAGACTAAATAGCATGTGAATCGGGTCGGAATATACGATACATTTTTACGTTATCCACAGACTTTGGAGAGACATTAGGAAAAGGATCTCGAAACCAAGTCGGACCAAAGCACCGATCCACAAAGGGGGCCATGTTAGAAACAAAACTGGTGTTGTAAATAAACATGTTAATATACTTCCGAAAGATGAATTTGTTGGGAGTTTCTTGACGAGTGGTTAAGGCGAGCCTCATGCCTTCGACAGGTCGATCCTGTGTCAGATGCATGATGCGCTCCGTCACAGGAGCACCTAGTTGATGCTCAAAAGTGTCATTTAGCCAATGTTGCAGTAACCAAATAGGGCCCAACAGATTCAACGCCTTGGGGGTGGCGTGAAGAAGCTTGAGCTTCAGAGAAGCAATTCCCAAAGAATGATAAAGTGAGACCAACAGGAGTTTCGCCAAAGAAACCTTTCGACCCTCGTGTATTTGGATCGCCAAGCTGATATAACTCTTAGCTATTTGCAGAGAGCCGGGGCATAATACATAGTAAGAAAGCCAGGGGGTTGGGAAGGAAATGTGTTCCTCGTCGGAGACTTCCTCCGAGTTCTTAGCATGGTGGTCTTCAATGTAGTATTTAAGGGCGGCCCGACTGAAAGAGAATGTATTCTCAGTGGAGAGGGTAGGGTCTAAAGTTTTGCCCATAGGAGAAAGGCCGATAATGGCCGCCACGTCAAAAAGAGTGGGTGTCATCATGCCAGATGGGAGGTGGAAGGTATTAAGCGAACCTTCCCAGAAATAAATCGACACAAGGAGCATGTAGGGATTGACCTTGTGAGCTTGTCTCGAGATCTGAATAGTGTCGAAGATGCCAACCGTTTTCCATTATTCTTGCCATTTGTTTTAGACCTTGTCGAACCAAGCTAAATACTTGTTGTTGCCAGGAGTAGGCATCAACTGGAAAACCCTAGCATTGAGATCCGAATTTCAGGTCGATGGAGCTATTATTCTCAAAGGCAGGAGGAACGGCGGGAGTAAAACAAGGAAAATACTCTTGTACCTTCTTAGGGTGTGTTTTGGCACCTAGGTATGACCCATGGAAGGCCAAGAGTTTGTTAGCTACCATGAAGGGAATCAACATCTGGTGCTTCCAATTTTCTACCACAACTTTATCATTTGACGACGGTTTAGGGATAGTTGGTAGGCTCTTCTCATAAGTGAGAGTGTAAGCTAAAGGGTTGTTGCCGGTGGCGTGAGCGACGGAGGCCATAGCAGCATTGAGAAATGAGAAAAGGAAAAGATGATGAAGAGGTTCTGAGAGCAAAGAAAATGCTGAAGTTTCAGAAGAATGAAAGTAATGGAGAAGAAAAGAAATACAAATAGTGGAAGGAGTATTTATAGACACCAAGTATTGAACGATCACGATGGACAAGTGGCAGTCGACGGGGCTTTCACGACTGTTCTGTTTCCACTGTAGTGGTAGATTTAATGGGGGTAGTTGAAAACCCACACCCTAGGGAGTAGCTTGAATCATGACAAATGATGGAGTGTCCCTTGGAAATCGTGGTGTAGAAAGTTACCATCATGACACGTGATGTCAGCAAATGCGACATAAAGGAGAAATTTGACAGAAGTTAAACCGCCAGTTCTCAGTAGAAGAAAATCTCAGTCGAAGCTGGCTTTTTATGGGGGGCAATTTGTTAGCTGGTAAATTTCGACCAAGGAAGGAAAAATAGGTTCAACAGGGGATCCTGTAGAATCAGGCCGAAGAAGTCTCGACAGACCACCCATCTTAAAATCATTGAAGCAGGCTCGACAGATGATTATCCTAGTCGAAGTCAAAGGTAAGCCATAAATTTCAGGAGAACAAGCGAATGTGCAACGAAGGAGAATGTGGGAAGTTACACAGATAATTGACATACGTGGGGAGACACGTGGCAGACTAGGGATGATTGATAGCAAAGTAACTGTTACCTTTTAGGCCTATTTAAGGAGATTTTAAATTCAGTTTTAGAGGTCGCATTTTGTAAACATTTAAAGGAATATTCTCAAAGTACCATCGCGTGAGAAAAACGAGTCAATTCTGCAAAAAATGTATGCGCGCGTTCATTTTTACACTTAAGTAATTTATTATACAAGCCTTGTTTGTTTCTTTTATTTGTTTCTCTTTGCAGTTTTCATTTTACTTTTCTCTCATTGAGTTAATTTAGTCGTTACAAATGTAATGTTTCATCTTCCAATATAAACCCAAGTATTCAAGCACCTAGCCTATATTTAACACATAGTCTAGGATTCTTGTAGTTGATCCTGCAAGTAAACTTTAATAAGAGGCTAGAGGTTGTTTGCCGGAGACGCAAGTGAACACTTACCCAACTCTAGTGAAAGATTTTTTGGTTAAAGCAGAAGTATATAATGAGTTCTCTGCACATGATGAAGAAAGAATGACTATTGAAAAGGACAAAATGTTAAAAGGAAAATTAAGAGCAAAAATGGGTCTGAAAGAATTCAAGTGTGTGGAAATTAGATCTGCTGTAATGGGACTGAATATCACCATAACTCAAGAAAACATTACTCAAATAATTGGTGCTGAAAATAAAGGAATGGTGATACTCAACAAAAAGGATGGGGAAACTTATGAAAAGGACATTAAGCTTTTTTCGAAAAGAAAGTTGATTATGGAAAAGTGAAGAACATGCGTCTCAAGCAGAACTTACTGTTCAAAATCCTCATAAGTTGTCTAATTCCTAGGGAAGGAAGTTCTGATCAAATTTCATGGGATCATAAGATGTTTCTCTAGTATTTGTCCAATGATCAGCGATTGAATATACTAGGTTGCATCTTTCATCATCTTTGTGAATCTATCAAGGACTCTACAAAAAAGTTCAAAAGAAGAGCTCCTTATACTAGGTTACTTTTTGAACTATTTCGGGGCTACTCAAGAGTTGGATGATGTTTATGGAAGTGCGCTTTCTGAAAAATATATCCGCTCACATGAAGGAGAGAAAGAAGAAGGCTATTGTATTATTCCTATTCCTATCAAAATCAAGAAAGATAAGAGAGGAGTTTTTCTTTAGGATTATCCAATACTGACCAAGGAAAATAATCTTGAGGTCATCAAGCTCTTTCTTGAAGAAGCTAAGAGGGAATATGGTATAACCATAACATATGATCAGCTTCCTGATAAGTATCCTAATGCGTATGGTAGTAGAGGAAAAAGAAAAAGGGAGGAGTCTACTTTTGATGAAGATGAAGAATCTGATACTCCTGCTCCGATCAAGACGAAGCTACTTGGAGATACTCAAAAGGTAGTTCAGAAAGAAGAATAAAGAACTATTCAGAAAGCTGGAAAGGAAAAGGCCTTACAACTTGAAGTTGAAGAACTCATTGAGATTACCAAGATTTGTCCCACCAAGACTAGATGAGGATGATCTGGCATTAATAAAATTATGGATGAAGAAGTATCTGCATCAAAGAAAAGGAAGATTCAATAGCGGTCATAAAAACTAGTATGAAAGTTTTATCCAAAGAATTGATTAAGAAAAACCGTGTTGAAGATTCAATAGCTGTAACAAAGAAGAGCATGGAGATTTTAAGAAAACAGCTTGGAGATAAGCTTAAGGCTGTTTTAGTTTTCAAAATGTCTAAATTACCCTTGTTTTCATATTTATTTTTCACAATACATTTTTACCCGCCTTTTTTATTCTGATAAAGGAGGAGGAGTATACTCTCAAGGGGAGTATGGCATATTATGTATCTAACTCAGGGGGAGTTTAATCAGACCAAATATATCTATACTATTTATTTTACCACCTCCTCTAAGAGATGTGTTTTCATCATAAAAAAGGGGGAGAATATGGAACCTGGTTTTGCAGGAAATATGCTTTTAACAAGGACATTAACTTTTGATGATGACAACTAAAGTATTACAATAAGTCAAGCAGAAATAATTTAAACAGATACAGATGCAAACCCATCTTTAGGGTTTGATAGACTTACGTTGTGATTATGGCAAAAAAAGAATGCAACTAAAGCCTCATCTCAAGCCACTCAAGCATGTGTCAACATAAAGAAAAGTATCCGAGAAAGGCTTGAAGCAATATTTGGTGATCCCCTGACTTAACAATAGTGTTCTCCTTTTTTAGCAATGAATGAACAATTGTAAGGAAAAGGAACTTCATCATAAAAGTATAAGGCTAAAAGCACACATACATTGAAACATTTTTCAAATTGTTTTATCAAAGAAAATATCTTTAAAATGTCTTGAAGTTGTGTTAGATGAGTTGGGAGCTGTTATAAAATAGCTAGAGTGGAAATTGTGGCTTATTTAATCGATTAGGTCCTTTGTCTAATTGATTATATTAGTTCAAGCTTGTACCCCAAGCAATTTAGACAACGCCTTAATGATGTACAACAACTGTATATGTTCTCCTTCCTTTTATGGAACTTCAAAATGATTATTTTTATCGTCTAATAGATTAGATATAGGTGTTAATCGATTAGATTGTTACAAAATGCGTTAAATGAAATTTTATTTTTGAGGCAACCTCAGTCCTATAAATAGAGGTTACATTTCTCGTTTCAAAGCATCCAAAATCAGTTTTTAACACTTTTATCTCTCAATATCTCTCTCTCTCTCTCTCTCTCTCTCTCTATGTCTCTCTCTCACACACACACACACACACACTCTCTCTCTCTCTCTCTAAACATTTCTTTAACTTTCTCTCACTATGTTTTTAGCCTAATTGCTTTTGTGAGAAAATTCCTTTTGTGAGTGAGATCACTTTGTAATTCTGGAATGGGTAGAATTGTAAAATTCACTAAGGGAACCTTTTGTGTATACCTTGGTTGAATACTGTCCAATTAGGGATTTGTTTGGGATTGGGTATGTTAGTCCCAATTTAGGTTGGAGATTAGCCTGTGTTAAAATCTCTTAGGTTCTTGGTCATCCCGGTATTAAAACCAAGATAGGTTGAAGCTCAACCAGGTACATAAAAGCTCCACAAGTTCGAGATCAGCCAGGTGTTAAAATCTCACAGGTTTTTTGTTAGCTTGGTTAAATCCATCCAGGGTAGTGCGCTCAAAGGTTATGGAACTTGAATACTAAGCACTACAGGGTTCGCATTTGTGGAAGGAAGACTAGCCACTTCAATTCACCATTAGAAAAAGAAGATTCCCCCTTCACTCTCAAGCTTATTATGAAGAAAAGGCGCAAACGTACACATCCATCGTCTTGTATCTTGTGATTGAAGATAAATCATAATTTCCTTATATATGGGGGTTCGTGAGTCTTTCCTGCTAAAAGCTCTTAATGTTTAATGGAAACTCTTAAGATTAATTCTCGGGGAGAGGAGTATGTCCTTTTGTTTTGGACGAACCTCTATAACTCTTGGTGTTTCTCTTTTCCCTTAACTCCATTTATTTATGCAATTTATTTTCCGTATTTAATTTCCCACTGCTTAGTTTTTCAAATAGTTTTAAACTCTGATTTTATTTCCCAAAAGATTTCAAGACCAAAATTTTCCAAACCACACAATTCACCCCCTCTTGTGTGTGAAATCTTAAGTCCAACATTATAATCAACCAAGGAGGAAGAGAGAGAAGAGAACTAAAGCTAAAAAGGTGTGTGAGGCCAAGGAAATTATCACATGTCTTTTAGATCATACATCTCTTAGAGCTTCTTCAAGAGAAGATTGATATTTTAATAGTGGAAGTTCCATGCACATGGCTGGTGAAAGAAGTTATCTTGAAAACTTGGAGCCCTACTTTATTAGTTTTGTCACCTTTGGTGTTGGAGCTAGAGGAAAAATCAAGGGCATAGGCAAACTGGTTAGTCCAGGTTTCCATTGTCTTGATAATATACTATTGGTAGAAGGATTAAATGCTAACTTTATCAACATAAGTCAACTATGTGATCAAGGTCTGAATGTGAGAATCAACAAGTCTGAATGTATTGTCTCTAGGAAAGATCAAAAGGTGTTAATTAAGGGTAGAAGATCCAATGAAAATTTTAATAAGTCGACCTCTCAATCCTTATCCAAGGATAAGAACACTAAGGAGATAAGATTTTAAGGTACCTTAAAGGAATTACCTACACACATGAGTGAAGATGGTAAAACCTGTAATGTGTTCCAAATAGGGAAGATGTCCCACAAGATGCTCCAGAGTCCTACCTCCATTAGAAGTCTCATGGAATCCACACAAGAGAAAGATCTAGATTGAAGAAATGACATCCTATGTGTGAAGAATGATAATAAAGGAAAATTCCTTTATAACTTTGAGGATAAATTACTAAGGTTTATAATTGGTATTTGCTTATGTGAGATCTTATGGAAATTAATTCAAGGGAAGCATGCAAGACTAAAGGGAATATTTCTCTCTCCAGTGATGATTGCAGCGCATAAAATAAAAGAAATCCCTTCAAATTCAAACATCTCTCATAGTGACTTCTTCCCCACGTGCAAGAGTAACCAAATTTCCTCTATATATTGTGCTAGCACATTTGTTCCCCTTCGTGTCACTCAAACCAGTTTCAAAATGACCAAAGAGACAACTAATGTTAAATCTGCTGAACCCAAGCCTGTTACAAAGTCTTATGGGGTCAAGATGCTTGGTGCTAAAATGAGAGAGAAAGGAACTTCAAAAGAATCTAGGGTTTCTGATTTCAGCAAAAGTGATGATGAACTTATCATGTTTCTAGACCTAAAGCCTTTGAACATGATTGTCCCAATGGATACTTCAACAGATAAATCAAATAGTACTACCATCAAGAAAAGGAAAGCATCTGAAAAGGTTAGTGTCCCGGAAAAGGAACCTTTTATGCATGTTAATAATATTGTTGCATCTATGTCTGTTAATGAGGAAAACGTGTCTAATCCAATTGGGAAGGATATAAATCATGCTGAAACCATGTCTGAGGGACAAAATATGGAACCATATGTTGAATCATGCGCTGATCAACATGTTGAACCAAATGTTAGAGCATATGCCCCAACATCCGATAAACCCCAGGCTAAACCCCTTTATGTACTAGTTGGTGACCGACTTGTCATGGTTGGTGGTTATTCTGTTCATACCTCTGTCATTGATAAGATTCTTAATGATATTATCAATGATACCTATGTATCCTCTAAAGATTCTTCTGATAATACTTTCAATAAAAACCATCAAAGTGGAGAGGCTGAAGTTCAGAGAAAGAAGGGTAAAGACAAACAAACCATCAACACTCCAGTTTTTTACTCAAATCAGATTGATAAACATGAGTCTAATGAAGAAGTGAGGACTGAGAATCCTCAAAATAAGGAAGATAAGACTCAAAAGGAAAATACTGAAGAGGTTGATTATGATGACATTCCCATTGCTCATATTATGAAGAAGATTATTGAAAGTGTATCCAAACCTAAAGACAAAGATTCTCAAGTGAAATATAGAGATCGGGTGAGTGTGGATGAAGAAACTTAATCTGATGAGAAACATGTAGTTAAAGTTATGAAGAGTATTGTTGAAGGAGTGAAAGAGAAGAAGATATTTTTTCTCCCAAAACCTCTTGGAAGAACACTGCAATTATGAAAAAGAAAACTCCTCAAAAGTCACATGTGAGTAAGAAGAGAAAGGTGGAAGTGAAAATTGTTGAGAAAAAATCTCTTAAGAGAAGGCTTGTTCAATCAAGTGACTATGGGATAGATGCTGAAGCAAATGTCCAAAACATTATGTCCACCACTAGAAGGAAGGTTGGTGGAAAAAGAATTCCACTAAATGTTGTTGTTGCTCCAAATGATAATGTATCATTTCATTCTAAATTAAGTGTTCAGAAGTAGAAATTTGTTTATCAAAGAAGGTTTTCATGTGAAAGAGATTAAGGCACATAAGCTCTTAAATGTAAAGAGATTGCGGACTTGTTCAAAGTTGTTGGTTTGATGAAGACTGCCACTAATCTTGGACCTTGCTACGAAAAGCTAGTCAAAGAGTTTATAGTCAACTTGTCACCTGACTATAATATGGAAGGAAGCCAAGAGTATAGGAAGGTGTATGCCAGAGGGAAGTGTATACATTTTCACCCTCAAGTATCAATAATTATATGGGCAGAAGAAGGTCTCTATAAATTGATATGGTTCCTTCCTTTGATAAGATAGCTCATGAAATAACTGGTAGGCAAGTGCAGAAATGGCCCAAAAAATGGTTGCTTTCAACTAGTATATTGAGTGTGAAATGTGTCATTTTGAATAAGATTAGTGCATAAAATTGGCATCCACTAATCACAGTTCAAGTGTAACCTATGTATTGGCCAAGCTTATCTTTCTCATGTGCACAAAAGCCAAACTAAACTTGGGTGATTATGTGTACGAACAAACAATGAAGCATGTTGTCTCTTTTGTTGTTAAGCTTCCTATAGCATTTCCTAGTTTAATAACTAGAATAATCCTGAAACAATACCCTGAAGTGTTGCATTCTCAAGAAACCCCAATAAAAAGGGCTAGATCTTTTACCTTTAACAAGAAGTTGTTTGTGCGGACACATTTCCCAAAAATTATGGTCAACCATCATAGTCAGACTGCTGGTGGGAGCTCTTCACCTGTATCCCTAACCACTAGAAAAGATGTGTTGTTTGAGCTGATGGAGGTGTCAAAGGATCTACAAGAGACTATTACCTCAAGTACCATCAGGAAGAAGAGCGTGGATGGCTTGATCAACATGCTGACCAAGGAGATGGATGTTAAGGATGCAGACAAATTTGATTTTGAAGAAAAAAAGGAAGATAAATCTTCTAGTGGTGAAGAAGCTGACAACTCAGGATCCTTAAGTGCAGAAAGTGCTTGCTCAGAATTCAGACTGATGTTAACAAGCTGAATATTTTTTTGGCCTTTTATAATCTTAGGTTTATTTTTGTGGCTATGTAATAACCTTATTTACTGATACTTTTCTATGAGTTTGTTGCCAATAACAATATATTGATGCTCTAGCATCTTATTAAACATATGTCCTCATGTTGGTTGATGGTTGTCCACTCCTGATCTGATCTGTGTATGTGCTAACATACTAACCTTTGTGCTGCCTAATTAACTTATTTTTCTGGATCATACATTTTCCAAATTATGGCAAAAGGGGAGATTAATTATGTGTAGTGGAATGATGTACAACTGACTACTAATTTTGTGAGTTAGTGTATGAGTGTTGATATTTGCTGACTGACTCTATTGTGCTTAGTACTGACTGGTACTAAATGAGGCTCTGAACCTGTGTGCACACATGATTAAGCATATGGCCTGGCATCTGGCCCTCAACATTCTGTGTCTGTGTGTGCTGATTTCTTTATGTAATTCAACATTGATCACTTTGATCATTTTTGTTGATTACTAGGGTTAGTGACTGAGAGAAAGTGAAAGGGGGTTCTCATATTTTGGGGGAGTCCTAAATAGAAAGACATTAAGGGTAGAATTAAAAAGAGGGGCATTGAACAAGAGGCTTGTTCATCTAAGACACTTTGTACTAAATTTATTAAAGAGTGAATTTCCTTTCGTGAGTAGAGTACCTTCCAAACGTAGGTGTTGTTTGCACCAAACTGGGTTACCAATGCTCTTGTGTTCTTTATTATTTTTAATATTGAATTATCATTGTTGTCATAGTTTGTTTATTCTGGTATAACAAGTTGGACAAGTTGTCTCAGACATCTAGTCCAACATTTTCCCCCCAAGGAACATAATTTCAAAACATATTTGGGAACAATTTACAGATTATGCAATTACCGAACAAGTTATTTCCCCAAAAGATAATACAGTGTCCATCTCCCAATTTGCATTGATACTATTTGTGAACCAGTTACCTCATTCAACCAAAAATTTTCCCATTGTTAAAACGTCCTGCCACCAAAGAGAATCCCACTGAATCCACCTTGCAACCTCACCATTAACAATTTTCAGCTTGATGACATGTCTAATTAACGCCGCTAATCCTTCTGCAACGATTATGAACAAAAATGGCGAGAGTAGATCCCTTTGTCGTAGGTCGGTCGCGACTCACTTGAAAATCATTGATAGGACTCCAATTGATAAATACAGACATTCTACTGTTGAAAATACATGCTTCCATCCATGTCATCCATTTCTGCCCAAATTTCATCATTCCCATGACATATCTCAAGTAATTCCAACTTACACAATCATATGCTTTTTTGAAATCGACCTTGAACATCATACACTTCCCCCTACTTCTTTTTGCTACATCTATCAATTCATTTACAACCAAAATGAGTTTTATACTTTTGGAACCAATGTTAAGAATGTCATCGTGATTGCCTTTGGCACACTAGCATTAATGCGGAATTCGTTTACAAAATTTATCAAATCATCCTTAATAACATTCCATCAAGATTTAAGAAATCGAAAATTAAATACGTCTAGTCCCCGACTCTTGTTTCCATCACTTGACCATACTACTTCTTTAATTTCATCATAAAGGAATGGTTCTTCCAACATTTACTTGTTTGTTTCTAACAACATATTGAAATCAAACCCCTTCATGATTCGGTCTACTGAGATTCTCTTCTTGAAACCTCTTCCAAAAGTTTTGCCTCTTGTAAATTAAATCATTTGACCAAAGCTACTATACTCCCTCCAGTCTTATTTATAAGCAAAAATCTTTTAAATTTTGTTGCCTTAAATATAAGCAAATGTCAATAAATATAGACTCATTTAATATCTTTATTCCAAAACTATCTCTCCATTAATTACTTAATGTTGTTAGTGGATGACAATTTAATTAAAAGTATATTAGTAATTGGATTATCTTTTATATGGAAAAAAATTAAATACACTTAACTATCATTCTTAATAAAAATGAAAGTGTTTTTTTTTTATTTATAAATCAGACCGGAATAATATTATATTGTAACGAACTATTGAAATGATGTATTAGTTTGTTTTAAAAAAATTATATACAAAATAAAAATGTTAAAAATATTATCTATTTTTTAATGAGTGAAAAGGAATATATATATATATATATATATATATATATATATATGAACAAATTATGTAATTTACATTAAGAACACTATCATATAACAATAAAATATATGGAGTTATTCATAATTGATTGATGTTGTCATCTAATGTACATCAAAGGTCACTTTCAAATTATAATTAATAATAATTCAGTTATGCATAATTGATTAAAATTATCAAGTCATTTACATTAATGTCATTTTCAAAGAATAAAAATAATAATTAATAAATACTAGTGAATGTTTGATCCCTTTCTTTTTGGTTTTGCCTTTTTCTACTTCTTATAAACTGATTATTGAAAGTTAGTATTTGTTTAAATGCATTGGGTTGGTTGTTTTTTAGATAATTTTTTTCACGTGGATGTGTGAGTATTAGTTTTGTTACTTATTCTTAATAAAAGTTAATTATTTTATTACTTTTTAAGTTTGCTTTTATAATTCAAAATGTTAAGTGTTTCAAAATCATTTAAATCTCTTTCTTATTTAAAAAAAATTTAGTATGCTATAATTTTTACGAAATTATAGAAAATAATGATTAAATGGAGAATTAAAAAAAAAACATTGAAAATCAATTTGGCATTATGTGTGGATGTGTGATGGAGTTGGATACACCTACAAAATTTACATTTAGTTTGTGTTGACTTAAGGTATAATTCTTTTTTTTTTTTTTTAGTTTTATTTTCAAGACCATGTGATGTAAGTTTATTTTTAATTCTTTTTTAGGACTTTTGTATCTTTCAACTATTTTCTGGTTTTGCTTATTTAAAAAAAAAAACTATTTTCTGGTTTTGAGGATATTTTTTAATTATGAGACATTTATTTTTGTACTATAAGAATTTAGGCTCAAAAGATGATTTTTTTTTTATGTTGGAAATTTTGAGGTTGTTTTTCATGTTTTATGAAATTTTAAACTTACTGATTAAGAGGTTCATATCTTCATTGTTTTTTTTTATTCTTTGACTTCTTCTACTTGATATCACAATCCATTCTTTAAATAAAAAATTTCATTTCTCTTTTCAATAAACATACTCCTCACCATTGAAAGAATGAGATTTGTGTAAGGAATTTTATGAAGTCACCATACCACCCGACACAAATAGTCTTTACATAAGAGTTAGAATCTAATGCCATTTGTAGTTCAAGTGACTTCAAATACAAGAGAAAACGAAAAAGGAGATCAATTGTTGAAAAACTATATTGATTTTTAGATTAACTTTAAGAAGAGGTGTATAAGAAGATAATGATAAGTAAATAATAACACAAAAATAAAGATATGAGATATCTGAGAAAAACACACCAGTTTTTATCATGGTTTTATCTAAAACCATGATGTGTTGACTCCTAATTTTGACGCCTGGCATTGGGATAAGAGTCTCCCTCCCAAGGAAGAGAATATGTGAAGATTATGAAGTCTCGACAGAAGCGTGGTCATAAGAAATTTCAGTCGAAGGCTAGCCTCCTGTTACGAGGAGGAAACTCAAAAAGACTTAGAAATATTTCTAGGAGTTTGGAAGAAGTTTCGACTGAAGATTAGGAAGTTACGTTCGACGCGGAGGTTTGAAATTCGAATAAAGGAGAAAATTTTGATTTTGAAAGGAAGACGCGTGTAACGCATCTAAAAGGTGAAGGCATGCAGAGTGCCATTTGTCTTCGTTAGAAACAGTGACCACTAGTGGCGGTTATTTCGACTGTATATAAATAGGGAGTCGTAGTGTTAGATTTTCGTGTGTGTATTCAAAATTTGTACAAGTTACTCAGAAATACTCAAAGTACCCGTGTGAGAGAAAAGAGTTATCATTGAGAAATGTACGTTTGGAAAAACACCAGTTTCTTCTTTACATTTCAATGAAGTTCTAATTTATTTACATGCAATTTATTCTACTTTTCTGCAAATTTCATTCTTGCACCTTTGTTACGGTTTCGTTATACCTTTTAAGAACAAAACGTTATCATTTTCATTCGAATTACATCAGTTTTTGAAAACAATGATGAACTTAATAAACGAAAGGTTTGATTTTCACATAAATTGTCAAAACTTTTAAAGCACATTGTCCTAGGATTTGTATGATCGATCCACAAATGATGGAGTACCACCCCCTATTCCTTTGACCGGGGGCAATACGGCCTCAATATCAGTATCAGAGGCTATACCATCAACAGGGGGTTCGACACCAGCGCATTCAATTCCCCAGAGTGCGCCTAGTTTTTCAACTATGGGACCCCAAATTCCTCAAATGACCCCTAAATCGAGAACAGCCGTATGGAATGCCAACATCAGTGATGGCAAGTTTACATAATGTGTCATCAGAATTTACGGAACCAACGGTTAATGTAACTTCGCCTTTACAAGGATCCGGTTCTGGTGTAATCCATATGGGTAGGATTAGTCAGCCTTTGGGTACGGGATATCAAACATATATGCCAAACATTACTAATAATTCTGCACAAGTAATTAGGCAACAAATTGACGAGAGCAACCATGATATGGTTCAGATGCTAGCCCAACAGATGAGGGTTATATTTAACCCTTTGATCCAAAACACTACACAAACAAATCAACAATTGGCAGCGCAGATGACGCGTATTGCCGATTTCTTTAGTGTCCCTCAACCTCCCCAAAGGGAACATGTAATTCAGAATCCAGGAGTAGCCGTCGAAGAGGAACCTACTATAAATCAACCAAATATCCCTCAGGCGAACGTGTTAAACCAAGGAGGGGCAGTCGAACAACCAGGAGTCGAAATTCCTATCCCACAAGAACCAAGGGTAGTATTAGTTAATAGAAATCAAAATGCTGATAACATTATACAATAAATACGACATAACGAAATGCCTGCAGAAAATAATTTGGCAGCCATGGTCGAAAGGATTATGGTACGAAATGGCATGAATGTGGGCCTCCAGAGGCCCAGTTATACTTCCCCTCTATCTGAATATATCTTGCAGCAAGATTTAGCCCCAAGGTGGAAGGTTCCCAAGTTTACAAAATTTTCAGGAGATACTAGTGAATCGACGGTCGAACACGTGGCAAAATATTTGATAGAAGCAGGCGAAATAGCAAATAATGAAAATTTGAAGATAAAATATTTCCCAAGTTCACTAACAAAAAATGCTTTTACTTGGTTTACTACTCTGCCTGCAAATTCGATACATACTTGGACCCAATTGGAGAGATTATTCCATGAACAATTCTACTTGGGACAAACAAAGATAAGTTTGAAGGAATTGGCTAGCGTCAAGAGAAAGTTCTCAGAGCCAATTGATGACTACCTAAATAGGTTTAGGTTGCTCAAGGCAAGGTGTTTTACATAGGTGTCTGAACACGAGTTAGTCGAAATGGCTGCAGGAGGCCTCAATTACTCAATTAGAAAGAAATTAGATACCCAGTACTTAAGAGACATGGTCCAATTGGCTGATAGGGTTAGGCAGGTCGAAAGACTAAAAGTCGAAAAAGCTAGGGCTAACAAGAATAAAAAAGAAAGAGTATCCTATGTCGAAGTTTGCGAAGACAACGACGAAGATGAATCATTGAATTTCGACGAACAGGAGGTCGATCTGGCGGAATTAAAATAGGGTCCGCCATATGCTTGCAAAGTCTTGGCTCCGTTGAATGGGAAAAACCCAATCGAATCGGAAAAGAATGACAAGTTCCCCAAAAGAACTTATACGTTCGACGTCACAAAGTATAATGAAATATTTGATTTGTTAGTCAAGGATGGCCAAATGATAGTGCCACCTGGTACTAAAGCGTCTCCTTTAGAACAGCAGAAAAAGAGAGGTTTTTGCAAATACCATAATTTTTTGGGTCATAAAACTTCTCAATGTTTCCTTTTCAGGGATCTAGTGCAAAATGCAATCAGAGATAGAAGGCTCAAATTCGACGACAAGCCAAAGCCCCCGGTGAAGGTGGATTCAAATCCTTTACAAGTGGTAGAAGCCCACTACGCTGAGCCATCCGTGGTGAACATGGTCTAGGTTGCTGAAGGCTTCAACGACAACGTGGATATGATTGAGGCTGTTGATGGCTTCGACAACAACGTGAATATGGTGGAGGTTGCTGAGGATCCCGCCGACAAATGTGACATGGTCGAAGTTATTAATGACTTCATGAACTAGGCTGTGATGGTTAAGGTCACTGAAGACCTTTACAGAAAGATCATAGAGAACTACATTGTTGAGGCCACAGATGGCGTTAACAACGAAGCTTCTGAAGGTTTCGCCAGAGTCAACAACGAAACTACTGGTGGTTTCGTCCAAGTCAACAACGAAACTACTGATTGGTTCGTCCAAATCAATAATGAGACCACTGAGGGTTTCACCCAGGTTAACAAAGGGACTACTGAGGGTTCCTACAAACAGGCTGTTGTTGGTCTCCTCTGGAGAACCATGGAGGATCCAAAGGAGAAGGTTGTCGGATTCGTCAGCCAACAGGTTACTAAGGGTTTTCCTCTAAAGGTACAAACAAAGGAAGCCACTGAGGGTTTCAACTGTATCAAGAAGGAACACGAAGTTAATGAGGGCCTCAGTTTAAAGTTGACCAAAATGAGCATTGCCATAGAGACAACTGCCAATGTGAACATGGTGGAGGTATCTCAGAATGTTTCGATGCTAGTCGATGAAGAGCGTCGACGTGAGGAATACCACAAACTAGCATACCCCAAAGAGGAGGGAAACTTGGCAGATTTCATCCACAAATGCCAAAGAAAGAGGTCTAAAGTAATGCTCTGTCCCTGTTGTAGTGTCGTCTTCGACAAAAAGGCAGCACAAAACTTAGAGGAAGTGGAGAGAGAAAAAAAAGGGAAATTGGAAGCCTTCCCAACCAGCAGGAGAAAGATTTGACCCCAGAAGAGGAGACCAAAATAGGCAGAGGTTATGAGGAAGGTACCCTAACACATTCAAGCCTACGAATAAGGCTCCAGATGACAAATGGGTTAATCCAATCCGACAAGCCCAAGAACAAGGGAAGTGGAAGGATTTTGAAGTACAATGGGGATCTTCCATATCATATAGGAAAGAATTCCAAAAGTCTAAGAAGATGACATACCCCTTTGAAAACTACAAGGGCAATAACCTTATGACAAAGTCATAATGGAGGAGGTATCAACGTCGAAAGAAAGCAGAGAAGAAGGTTGCGGGAAAAGCCAAGCCAGAAACCAGCAGTAATATTCAAACTTTGAATCAGAAAGAGCAATCGAAGTCGAAAAGCCACTCACTGCTCCAGAAAAAGTGTCGTCGAAGGAGGACGTAACTAGGGATGATGAAATGACGGATGATTTTAACTCAGAATCAGAGGCATATTTCGACATGATGTGTAACGTTGTCTCAGTGCTCCCCAGGGAGTATGACCAAATAATGGAAGTCAAAGATGAGGAAGAGGCTATGGAAGTTGAAACGGCCAGACACATGCCTGTTTGTTATTATATTATGAACAATGGATGCGTGGAAGAACAAAACGCATTTTTTGAAAGGCCAGATGATTCAATGAGGAGTCACTTAAAACCCCTGTTCATTAAAGTAAAGGTGGGTAACATAGGGGTAAACAAGATTTTGGTTGATGGAGGCGCGACAACCAATTTGATGCCGCGTTATATGCTCAAGAAGATTGGAAAGGATAATTCCAACACCAAGCCTCATAACATGGTGTTTTCGAATTACGAGGGTAAAGTGGGAACCACCATGGGTGTAATACAAGTAGATCTAATTGTCGGAACCATCACAAGGCCGACAATGTTTATGGTAATCGCATCAAAGGCAAATTACAACCTGCTCTTAGGCAGGGAATGGATACACGGCATAGGTGTCGTCCCTTCGTCAATGCATCAAAGAATAACAATTTGGCGTGTAGACAGGATTGTCGAAAATATAGAAGCTGACCAGAGTTACTTTCTGGCTGAAGTAAACCAGGTTGACAGGCGAAGCTTCGACAAAAATCTGACTTATATTGCTCCTTGTAGTTCTGCAACCTTCGACATTACGCTAATTGACAACGCCTTTTACTCACTATACCTTCATCCCACCCACGGGTTTAAGTGGGATAGAGAGGTAGTTGGCGAAGAAAATTATACTTTTGGAACCTCACACATCCAGCCAACTGGCTGGGGCAGCGGATTTAGTGACAATGAGTGAGTCACTAGTTCTTGAAAAGATCGCGGCTTATATAGCTGAGAATAAACTCAAAGCGGCCTTAGAGACCGAAGTAAAATACATGGTTATCGAAGCCAATGAGATCAAAGCAGATCAACAAGGTCTTGGAAAGGATTTTGATAGGGATCCACCTGACAATGATCTAGGAGATTTGTAAAACTATAGGCTCGACGCGATCTATGACGATGAGCCTTTGGGCTTTGAGAAGGATCCATTAGCAGCGAATTAAGATGATGGCAATGGATCCACTCGAAGAAATCGACTAGGGGTCGGGGGCAGAAAAAAGACCAACTTACATCAGTGCAAAAGTTAATCCCCAACTCAAGGTCGAAATAGTCCAGTTGCTGAAGGAATTCAAGGATTGTTTCGCATGGGACTATGACAAAATGCCCGGTCTGGATAGGAATTTGGTCGAACTAAAGCTACCAATAAAGCCTGGGAGAAAACTGTTAAGCAAACTCCAAGGCGATTCGCACCAGATATCCTTTCAAAGATTAAAGAAGAAGTCGAAAGTCTCCTCAGATGCAAGTTCATCCGCCCGACCAGGTATGTCGAATGGATTGCCAATATAGTTCCTGTAATAAAGAAAAATGGAAAACTAAGGGTATGCATTGATTTTCGAGATTTGAATTCTGCTACCCCAAAGGATGAATATCCTATGCCAGTGGCGGAAATGCTTGTCGATTCTGCCGCAGGCCATGAGTACCTTAGTATGCTTGATGGGTACTCTGGTTATAATCAAATTTTTATTGCTGAGGAAGATGTTCCTAAAACGGCATTTTAATGCCCTGGAGCCTTAGGCACCTACGAATGGGTGGTGATGCCTTTTGGCTTAAAGAATGCTGGGGCAATATACCAGCGAGCAATGAATTTGATTTTTCACGATTTCATTGAGGCTTTTATGCAGATTTATATTGACAATATTGTTGTCAAGTCTGTTTCAGGAAAAGGTCATATAGACCATCTTTGACAGTCCTTTGAAAGGATGAGGAAGTTTGGTTTGAAGATGAATCCTCTCAAATGTGCGTTTTGTGTGTAAGCGGGAGACTTCCTAGGCTTTGTGGTCCACAAGAAAGGGATCGAAATCAATCAAAACAAGGCAAAGGCAATAATGGAGGCGAAAGCGCCATATACAAAGAAGGAATTGCAGTCTCTACTTGAAATTTCTCTGGTATAGGAGTTCTTATTATTTCTCCTAACAAAATTCAAGTATAAAGTCGAAGGCCTATGTTCAAATAATGAGGCAGAATATGAGGCTTTGATAGCCAGACTTGAAATTTTATTGGAATTGGGGGCAACTCGGGTCGAAATAATGGGCGACTCTGAGTTAGTCATAAAGCAAATAACAAAGGAGTATAAATGTGTCAAAGAAAATTTGATCATGTACTTTGTGATAGCCAATCGACTCTTAAAAAGATTCGATATGGTAACGATTCGACATATCCCTCGAATAGAAAACCAGGAGGCAAATGATTTAGCACAAATTACTTCTGGCTACAAAATATCAAAGGAAAAGTTGCAAAAAGCCATTGAAATTAGAGGAAGAGTCATGTTGACCAGATTATCACCATCAGACTTGGAAGCTACAAAGTTAGGATACGCTGATAAGGAAATTTTTGAAATTTTGGCTGTGGATAGTTTGACAGACGAAGATTGGAGGAAGCCAATAGTGGAGTATTTGCAAAATCCAACAGTATCCGCAGAGCGTAAAACCAGGTATCGTGCTTTGAGCTATGTTCTTTTGGGTAATGAATTGTTTAAAAAGACTCCTGAAGGGGTCTTGCTTAAGTGCCTTAGTGAATCTGAAGTGTACTTAGCCCTTTCGTCTGTCTATAGTGGGGCATATGGGGCACATCAGGTAGGCCACAAAATGAAATGGCTCTTGTTTCGGCAAGGTATGTATTGGCCTACCATGTTAAAAGACTGTATCGAATTCGGTAAAGGCTATCAAGAATGCCAAGTGCATGCAGGTATACAACGTGTTCCTGCAAGCGAATTACACTCTATAGTCAAACCACGACCCTTTAGAGGTTGGGCTTTGGATTTGGTTAGTGAGATTCGACTAGCATCTTCTAAGAATCAAAGGTACATTTTGGTTGGTATTGATTACTTTACAAAGTGGATCGAGGCCATACCTTTACCAAATGTTTACCAAGAGGATGTTATCGAATTCATTAAAAGACACATCATCTACAGATTTGGAATCCCAGAAACTATCACAACGGATCAGAGATCTGTTTTTACTGTGTCGCTCCCGGGATTTTCATCCAGGTACAAACGCGAAAGTGGCGCGGAAGAAAGAAAGAGAGTCGCCAGCCAGGCATTTTTATCCCAAAGAAAGGAAAAGGTAATGCTGCACAAACCCGGGAGGAAGGAAAGAACGAGGTCTCGCGAACCAAAGAGAACTGGGTTCGGGAGTCGATTACGCGAGAGGAAGGTATTAGCACCCCCACGCGTCCATCATACCCGATGGGATCCACGCTTGCTGTTCGATCAAAGGGTGTCGTCGAGTGGAGCTTCGCTGCTGACTAGAGAATAGGAAATGAAAGATAGAAAGGAAAAGGGAGAGGAGAAAGAAGTGACTCGATAGGACATTATTGTTGTCCTAGGCCTACGTATTCCCTCAGTGCAATGGGAAAGTCAGAGTCAACGTAGTTCGACGGACTACGGGGAAAGGTTGCTCGTCGAGATATCGCATCTCGTGCCTACGTATCTTCAATCAGACGAGAAAGAAGAATCAGAGAAAATGTAGTTTGGCTCAACAAGGGTTGTTTTGTTTGTGTTTTTTAGTGGAAACATCTGAGTGCGCGTCCCAGCAGTTAGGTGTTGCAGCTTGCTGTATGGAGACTTAGGCGTTACCTGTTTGCGGTAGAACAGACATGACGAATCCTTTTAGAAAGGAGTGAAGAGATGAGAAGAGAATTGTTTGTTTGTCTTCGTATTTTAGAAAGAAGTGTTTTGATCATTTTTGTGTTAGTAACACGTATTGCACTAAAGTCTATGACATAGGATCGAATGCGTCGCATGGTCGTCCTAACAGGACGTATGCTAAACACTCTAGAAAGACGAAGGGAAACCCCCCCTTCTTCCATTCCCTACATGCAAGGCTCATGTGCAATACATGTTAATCCTTTATTAGATGTTTTTTTTTTGCTTTTGTCTTGAGATGAGAAGATAAGAGACTCAAAGGTTAAGAAAGGTAAAATCTAATGAGGGAAACAAAGACTTAAACCCTAATATTATTATACATGGATGTTCCTAATGGTCAAGTGTGGTTTAGAAACCTAACTCTAAAATAAAAGAGAAGAAGAGTGAGTTCTAACTTACTTCAAAGATGGAAGCTAAGTTAAGAACTCAAAGGGGATTAAAAAGATTGAACAAAGAAAGCATTGAAATGCTTTGCACAATACACACAATAGAAAACATTAAAAAGATGAGGGAAGAAAGTTGTATGTGGGAGCATACCCACACACATGACTTACCATTAGCTCCTACAAGCAAAGGTTAGTTCAATAATGCCATAAGAGAGCATAAGTAAAAGAAAGAAGCAATTAAGCATCAAACTACTTATGAAAAGAAATTAAGCATCAAACAAAGCTCAACCCTAAAAGGAAAGAATTCTAAGTACTAAATAACTTCTAAAGTCAGTAGCTATGTCAAAAGGTGTTCAATTAGGGCTATGGTACCTAATGGGATCAAACTATGCACAAACAATGTCTTAAACATCAAAGAAATGCACCATGGAAGTAGATGATGAAAGATGAATAAAAGTGCAAGATGAACATGTATTTATGCTTAATGAAATGTCAAGGTCAGAAGCATACATCATTTATGAATGTCTTATAATGCATATGAACAATCATACAAGTCATGGATGAAATGATTCAAGTAGAAGAAACAAGATGAAAAGAAATGACAAGGAGGGAAACAAGTTTCAATTAGATGCACAAACTTACATGTTAAAGATGCATAACATATGAAATGAGTATGAGTACATGTGGACCAGTAGCATACAATTGATGATATGCAAATGACATGAGTGAAATGGCATACACAATGCAACCACAAATCATGTAGAGCACAACAAGAAATTAGATGTGGAATTAGGACAAAAATGCAAGTAAAAGTGCATACACACACATCAAAGGTAAACACAAATCAACATGACCTATAAGTGAACCAAGTAGGACCTATAATTCTCTAGTAAACATGTGTCAAAAGATAACATCAATCATCTCAAGAGACCATAGTCAATATGACACAAACCATAGCATATGCATACAATGAAGCACATAAATGCACATGTAATCAATCAACAAGGAAAAAATAGGAAGAGACTTGGAAAAATTATGGAATTAGGTCACAAAGTACCTAAGTCAGAAGCTAAAGACATGTCAAAAACTCACACAAAAATTCAAGAAGGAACATGCTCAAACAAAGCAACAAAGTCACATTAGGTAAACAATGAATTATGCACAAAGACATGGTTCAAAAGCTATGTAAAAATTATTTTTAAAACATGAGAAAAATTTTTTAGATGCTTCAAGATATTATTTAATCATAGAAAAAATATTGGATGCAAAATGGTTTTAGAACTATGCAAAATAAATGGATGAATTTCATGTGTCAAAGAAGAAGCCACATAAAAAGAAATTAAAAGAAAATTACGAAAATAAATTCAAAAATTAATAACATCAGAAAAAAAATATGGAAAATTAGTTTAATGAATTATGATGCTTGGTAAATTTTTATAGAATTTTTATCATGCATTTACTATTTTTAATAAAAGAAAATCAAAGCAATATAACAAAAGAAATTAAAAAAAAAAAAACATGTAGGGCGTGCAGATATAGCAATAGTCACGTTCAAAAAGGGATAGGGCTTAAATGAGGGGGTGCAGATATCAATTGGTGGTCCAGGTCCAAAGGCGCGTGGAACATGGAGATATGATGCACATGCAGTCAAATAATTGACTCAATCTGAGCTTTTGGATGCAGTCAACAACAATCAATCATCAAAGTAATCTAATCCAATGGTCCACAAGGCAAGCACATGATAATTAACACGCACGCACACACATGCAAACAGTCAAAGTCAACAATCTGAGAGAGAGAAGATCACGTGAGGGAGAGTGTGTTCATTAATGTGTTGGCACATTATGGTGCGTTGGATCAAACGAATCAGACGATTGTGATATAATCTGACCTTAAACCCTAATCAAACCCTCACCGGCCGAAGAAGAACCTCCGGTCATCTTCTCCAGCCACCTCCGGCCACTGCAACTTTTACATACTTCCAGAAATTCACAAAAAATATACCAATCGAAAGAGGAAGTTAAGGAGAACAAGGATCCAACATCAGTTTTCACAAATCACACACATATGCAGAGAATCGAACACATCAAATTTGCCCTAGGTTTGGATCTACATCTCTAAAAGGTCTATCAACTAGCTAGATTGCTCACTCTGCTTCTATTAAGCCATAATCAACAAGAAACAAGCTATAATCAGTGATTTAATGCAAGAAAAAGTTGAGAAATAGGAACCTGAAACTTGAAGAACTCTTGAATCTACAAGAATACCAGAGAGGAGAACTTGATCTTGATCTTTCTAAGAGCAAAATAAATGCTCTAAAGCTTCGAATCTTGATGAAAGCAGAGAGAAAATAAAATCTAAAGTGAGATTGCACTTGATGAATTCATCTTGTTTCAGCTTATTCTTGACCAATAATGAACACTTGATGATGATGATGATGAAATGAAGAAGAAATCGTGCAAGGAGATAGAGCTCAGAGAGAATGTTCAGAGAGAAAAATGAGAATGATTGGTGAAATTTGTGAAATGAATGAAGCTCCTCAATTCTAAGAGCAGTGGAGCTTATATATGTTGAGTTAACTTGTTAACTGGTGTGGTTGACAATTGGAAAGAGAGTTAAGTGAGTGAGTTAAGTGAGTCTGAGTTAACTAACTGAGTCATGTTTGTTATGCACGAGTTGGTGAGGTTTGGTTATGGTGAGAGTGAGCTCATGGCAGCTATGGTATTGATTAGAATGGATGGTGGTGATATTATGTGTTGCTGCAGCATGACTTGCACAACAAGTTTTATTCGTCTTTGGTGTATAGAGCAACATATGTACATGTGTGTGTAAGAGGGTGTTTGTCCAAATGAAGAAAAGATGACTAGTATAAAGTGTGTATGCATGTGAACTGATGTGCATCAACAACAACAATGCAAAACACTCTATTCTTGGCAATATGGTTTCTATGAAGACAAGGATGTTTGATGATGGAATTCTCTAAGTATAGCACATGAAATGGGATGCTCTTGGTGGCTATGGAAAGATGGTACATCATAGAACAATGTTGATGTTTGAATCCAAGTGAAACAATGCCTCTAAAGTAGCCAAAAATGACACTAAAGTCACTTGCTTGTGGTTGAAGTTTTGGCAAGGCAAGCCTGCATGCGTGCCTAGCTCATGGGCCTATGACATTCAGTGTGAAACCTCCATGTTTGGACCATTATAACTCTTTATCCTTTGATCAAATGAAAAATCTCCAAACATGAAAGTTGTAGAGGGGATGGAGATGAACAACTTTCATGTTGGAAAGTTTTTCATTTGAAGCTTCCTTGATAGAGAAATTTAGCTTGACATTTGGCCCACCACCTGTTGTAGCACCCCAAAATTTGCTCTCCTACCTTTAGTACCAACTGGCTTATGTTTCATTTCATTTTGCATTATCATGTGTGCATATCATTGGTTCTTAGCATGGGGTCAAGGTGCCTGAGGCAAGTTCAAGAGGAGAAGATGGTCTTCAAAGGGTCAAGCAAGAGAGTTCATGTGGATCACTCTCTCCTAACCAGTGCAGACACTAGGTTTTTGAGATTCTTGGGTTTATTGCTCCAATGGGTAAGTTTATTGGGTTTTTATCATCACCAAATGGCATATCTTATCTTTGTTGGAGAGGATACACATCATATTCAGAGGAATTTGGATTTGGAGACTGTGTTATTTCCTCCTAGACTGAGGGTACCAAAATTAGGGTTTGCTATAAAGTCAGTTTATTTCTGATTTTTTGGGCAAAACTTGATTCCATGGTATTCCTTGGGTCCCTAAGTATCTAGGAATGGAAGATTGTCCATCAGTTTGGTTCAGGAGAAGTTCAATTGGCCAATGGATTGGGAATCAGGAGAATCAGGAGAAAAGTCAACAGTGAGAGGGGAGTCAACTGTGAAAACTTGAGGTTCTCTTCAAGGTTTTCAAGGTCTCACATCCTCATATGGTCTTCAAGAGTCAAGTTTCACACCATTTATCAAGAATCAAGGGTTGGTACAAAAGTTACTAAATATGGAAATGACCTATAATTTGAAAGTTTCCTTTTTAGGCAAGTTCTTACACTACATTCAACTTGACTTTTCATCATCAAGAAACCTTCAAATGAATTTTCCTCAAACATGAAAGTTTAAGATCTTTTTCTCCCCTTTCCAACAAGTACTAGATGGTCTCCATATCATTTGTGAAACTCAAGTTATGATCAAAAGAAGGCAAAGTGGTTTTTTAGGGTTTTCTCATGGTTCCATTTACATTTTGGGACATAGTGACCTATAATTGATTCCATTGCTTCATGTCACATTCTAACATCAAAGAAAACTCCTTAAGGATCATTTTGGGCCTTTGAACAAAGAAATTTCATGACTTATTCATTACTTATTTCACATGGTGCAAAATTGCCAAATTATTGAAAACTTATGAACCAATACATCTCAAGGCCCAAATCAAATTCAGGTGTGATTAGCAATTGTTAAATAAGTGATCCATCATCAAGGGTTTGGATATGCATGCATGGAGGAGGGTGTATTTCACATTATGTAATTTTCCAAAATCACCCAAAACTCATCAAGTGGGGAATTACCAAGGCCCAAATGCTGATCAGTGGATTAACCTAGTCTATTTAAGCTAACTCATGCTAGGGTTAGAGGGGAATACACGTGATTTTGGAGAGTTTTCAAGTGAACCCTAAAAAAGATCATTCCTTCGTATCTCTCAAGCAAGAAGAGCTTTTCCAAAACTTGTTTCACAACTTTCATCCTGAGGATCCATAGAGCACAAAGCAATCATCACTTGAAGCTAATAGCAAGGGAATAGGTGGCGTGATCTCAGGTTGGTGGTATTTTTCATGATCTTAAAACTCCTCTTTTTGATGCGCATAATGGTGTGTGATGTTCACTGATAACCCTGATATAATTTGTTTTGATTTTAGACGTGTATTGTGTGCATATGGTGAGTTTTAAAGTTTTGGACCATACTTTATTTCGTTCGATTTGTTCTTTGTGTTGATCGTTTCTGAAAAATAATAGGATATTCGTGATCCTGGTGAAAATCTGGACAAAATGGTATATTCGTTTGCGTTTTCTGGGTTTTTTTAAGTTGTAGGTGGCCGTGGGTGACGGCCGGAGCTAGGGCTCCGGCGGCTGGTGTGAGTTCCGGCGAGCTAAGGTTTCAGAGGTAAGGGATGAAATCCTGACCGTCCGTTGCGTTGATCGTGTGGTCCAAAGCTTGCCACGTTTATTTTTTTTTCTGATTTTTATTTAGTGTTTGTGTGTTTGCCCACCCATGATTGTTACCGTGTGCACCCAATCATATTCTCTCATTTTAATTACTTTTTTCTTTGGTTGACTTGTTTACATGCGTTGATTTAATCATGTGGTGGAGATCTTGCCAACGAATAAAAATAACATGTGCCTATCTCGTGGCTTGCGTATGGTGTGCTGAGTGGTTGCGTGTTTGCGTGTGTATCCCTCTTACCGTGTGTTGATTTATCATGGCCATTGATCTTATTTACTTGGACTTTTTGTTGACTTGATAATAAGCGCAGGATCAATCTGATGGTGAGAAGTGAGTCAATTGGGTTGACTGAGACCACGCGTGAACTCTTTTTTTGTTTTATTTATTTTTCTGATGGATTTAATGTTTGGGCCTGCTATTTGCACACCCTCCTTCCAGCCCAGGTTCATTCTCAACGTGTTTGTATTACTGAACGCACCCCCCACTTGTTTTTCTTCAATTTTATTTTTATTAATTGTATTATGTTCATTTTAATCATTTTAAAAATAGTTAATTACATTAAAAAAATTACCAAAAAATTCATGAATCACATTTGGCATTTTATAAAATTTTACCAAATTTTATTTTATTATTTTATTTTATTTTTGGCATCTGAAATAATCATTTGTTTATTTTCTTTTTGAATTTATTCCACACATGCATACTCTAACTTGTTTATTTTATTTCTCATCATCCCTAAAACCTTTTGAACTCATTCCTTTTGCATTGTTTCACCAACACATTGAATTGCATTAAAATATTTTTCTCTCATTTTTAAAATTATTTCATATTGCATTTTAGTCCTTTTCTTTAGCACATTGAACCATATTTCTCATCTGAATTTACATAATTGTTTGAGTGACCTATCTTGGGAATTTTGGCATGAATTTTGGACATGTTGTTTGCTTCTGGTTGAGATATGTTGATAATTAATTTGGTGATTTTATAAGATGTTTTTCCAATTGTTTGATTGCTTTTATTTGAGGTCTTCTCGTATGCATATCTCTGATCATGTCTGGTTACCTGTTTGAAAAGGCACTTGTGCCATTGTTTTGGGATTGTGTCTTTGACTTCATAAACCATGTTTAGATTGTTATAGGTCACTTGATTGCCATTATATGTCATTACCTGGATTTCATTTATCTCATTTCTTTTACGTATGTCTGTTTTGTACTAACCTTTTATGAAGAGGCTGAGGTAAGTTATTTGAGGGTGTGGATAGTTATCCATGTCCACTCTCACTCTTTCTGTCTCTCATATTTTCTTTTCTTTAGGCTTAGGTTGTCGTCAAACCTCACTAATCGTAGGTCACCCATGCATGATAACATTAGGACTCTTAGTTCCCCTTTAGAGTTTCCTTTGTGTCTTCTCTCTTCTCATCTCAAAACTTCTTGAAAACACTTAATAAGGATAAAGTGTATTGCGCACGAGCCTTAAGCGTGGGGAATGAGAAATGAGGGGTTTCCTCTCATCTTTCTAGAGTGCTTAGCGAGCGTCCTGTCTTGGGACGATTCGTTAAGTATTCGTCCCTGTGCCCTAGACTTTGGTGCAATGCAAGTTATGAACTAACTCAAGTCACTTCTGTCTTAAAAAATACAAACAAACTTCAAACCTTTTTGTCCTTCGGGATTGTCAAACTAAAGGCTATTTTCAAAAAGGGCATGTTACTTTCCGTCTGAGTCGCAAACAGGCATCGACCCTAACTGCCGGACGCGAACTTAACGTCGCTCATAAAAAACACAAAAAGAACTTGGTCTGAACTACGTTGACTCTGAATTTCCCATTGCAGAAAGGGAGTACGTAGGCCTAGGACGTCGACGTCCTACCGAGTCTGTCTTTGTTTTCCCCTTCCTCGTGTCAGTACAGCCATAGATTTTAGGATAACTCACCATTAGATTAGACAACAAGCGTGGATCCCATCGAGTACGATGGACGCGTGGGGTGCTAGCACCTTCCCCTCGCGTAACCGACTCCCGAACCCAGGCTATGGTTGCGATGACCATTCCTTTCCCTCTTCCTCAGGTTTATGCGGTGTTCCCTTTCCCTCTCTTGGGATAAATTTACACGGCTGGCAACTCTGTTTTCCGTGCCACTCTCGCGTTTGTACCTGGATGAAAATCCTGGGAGCGACAGCTGACGACTCTGCTGGGGAGAACGGTTGACCTATGCTGGTCCATCCCCTCTAGCGAGTCGATCCTAGCGCTTGTTTGTTTTTTTGTTGGGTGTTTATTTGTTGTGCTATATTATGTTGTATATTACCGTTTTACAGCTTTTACTGCATTGCATTTCATTTTTATTACTGTCATACTGGATATTGCTGTGTTGTGCTGGCTGTTTCTGTTTTGCAGGTTGGGTTGTTCTGAGAGATAAGCCCAATACCCAGGCTTGAGTACACCCTAGGACTAGAGTGGAGAGTAGTGGGACCTATGTGCCCGCTTGGTACGTTTGTGTGTTCACGAAATTCACAACCAGACGAGGCTATCTTGGGACGCATTCTAACGTGTGTGTCTTGCGCATGTTTGGATGTCGATCTAGAGAGCTGTCTACTTTGGTGACCGATCATCGAGGACCTTAGTGGAAACATCCCTTTTTAGTGGTGACAGTGGCAGACCACATTCTGTGGCAAACCCATTCGCACCCGAGGGCCCACTTTGGAACTCGCATAGGATGGCCCCTATCTTTTGAAGAGAATCAGTGGAGGCACTCCTCGATTGACGATAGTACTGTACCCCGAGGGATGAATGTACTATTGTTTCTCGACCTCAGTGCCAGAAGCTGAGGACCTTCCGTTTTGGAGAATCAGTTGAGGCCTCCTCGATTGATGATGATGCCAAACCAGAAATGGTGAACGTATCATCATCTCTCGACCTGAGAGTCCGGGATACTGAATATCCTAGTACCCACACGTGAGAGGGGATGGGTGTTTGCAGGTTTGCAGGTAACCGAAACCTTTAACCTACCCGGTTTTTCTGGATTTCTCATCAATGTTTGATTATCTGGGTTCCTGGTTATCTCAGTGGTTCGGTATTTTGGAATTCTGGTTTTCTGGGTTGTGGTTCTCGTTCAGTTAACAGCATAGCACATCCAGTAGTGTTGCCTTGATCCCATGTTTGCATGAGCATGTCATTTTTCTTGCATTCTGACATGTTTGACATTTTTCAGGGCTTGCATCTTACTCTTCATTCTGGTTTTCTGAGGTTACCTTGGCATGGATGTCCAGAGAAAGAAGACTGTTACCTATTCGTTCCCAGATCCGACCTTGATGTTGATTCACAAGCTGATTAGTATGGCTGGTCTCGGAGTTCGTACAGAGTTCAGTGGAGGGTATGGGGGACTTCTGAAGTTTGTCTACAATATCTCCAAGTATGAGAAGGATGTCATTCATACACTTCTTCAGTTTTACGATCCGTCTTTACGTTGCTTCACTTTCCCAGACTACATCTTGGCCCCAACGTTGGAGGAGTTCTCATTTATTTTGGGAATCCCCATCAGGCATGACATAGTATTCTTTTCTGAAGAACACCCCGGGATAAAAGAAATGGCTATTGCTCTTCATATTGGTGAATCCGTTCTGAGCAGTAATATTGAGGAAAAACAAGGAGCTAAGGGTTTCTTATTGAAGTTCTTGTTTGATCAAGCTTGAATACATGTTAAAGAGAAGAATTGGACTGCTTTCCAAGCTATTCTGGCTATGTGCATCTATGGGATTGTCCTGTTTCCCAATGTTCCTGATCTGGTGGATATGCATGCTGTCAGAATCTTTATTTCAAAGAATCCTATACCTACCTTGCTAGGTTATGTGTATTACTCAGTCCACTACAAGAATGAAAATAGGCGGGGAAAAACCGTGAGTTGTTGTCCACCGCTCTTATCTACTTGGTTTCTGAGCCATCTCCCCGAAGCTGGCGCCTTCGTTGATACGAAAGATTCTCTGAAGTGGTTAAAGAGGTTAATGGGCTTGACTGCTGACAACATTGTCTGGTTCAACCGTGACTTGCTAGGAATAGAGATTATTTGCAAGTGCGAAGAATTCCCTAATGTACCCTTGATAGGGAGAAGAGGTGGAATTAACTATAATCCTTCCCTTATTATTCGGCAGTTTGGTTATCCTTTGAAAGGTCCACCTGAAGAGTGAGATGTCAGTGAGTCCTTATTCTTCAATGGTACTGGGGATCAAGAGATGATAAGGAAGATTGTGAATGCTTGGAAGCAGGTGACCAAGAGGGGAAAAACTTCATTCGGGAAATGTAAAAACCGGGCTTTCCCTTCCTATAAAGAGTGGATTAAGAAGAGAGCAAAAGATGAGCTTCTTCCCTTCCCGATAGAACCACCATCTTACCCCTTGCTGATTGAGCCTCCTACCACAGTTGAGATAGAGAAGTTTAACAAGTTGTGGGCTGAAAAGGAAAAGCTGCGAGAAGAAAACAGTGAGCTACAAAGAGAGATTTATCAGTTGAAGCATGAGCGGGGTGAAGCTGTTCATATCGCCGAGTTAAAGACAGAGCTGCTCGCTGAGGCAGAAAAGGAGCTAGCTGACAAGGTCGCATCCAGACAAAGGATGAAACAAGCTCTAGACAGTATCAGTAAGGTTCTCGAGTCTAAGAAGGAAGAGTTGGACAAGGCTTTGTTAAAAATTCACAGGTTCAATGCTCACCAAGAAACTGCAATGGCTGAGAATAAGCAAAAAAAAGACAGTTATCTAGCTCAGATTGATCAATTGAAGTCGCAGCTCAAGAAGAAAGACGCTGAGATCCTATCAGGGGTATTCTAGAGACAAGAAGTCGAGGGTCGACTCAATGAAGCCATAGCCTCCATAGAGGAACTGAAGATCCAAGCTGAAGTGAAGAGATCTAGAAATGAGGGACCTATTATGGATGGTGTTTCTGGAGAAGACGCTTGGGAGTTACATTGCTGATACTTGGAAGGGATCATGCATAGGAGAGACGTTCTCATTCAAGAGCTAATTCAGAGACCGAAGCATCCCGACACCAAAAAGTTGTTCAAAGAAATTCAAGACTAGAGCAAGAAGCATAATGGAAGGGGGGATTGACACTTGTAGACTTCGATGACATGCCGTAGTTTTCTATTTTCTTTCATTAGTCGGACCACCGCCAGACTTGTTGGTTGGGATCTATGATTATTGTGTTCAGACTTGTTATCTTGGATTTGTGATTATTGACATTTGGTTTTCCTCTGGCTTTCTTAATATATGAGCAGAAGTTCCGTTCTATCTTGTTGTTAAACTGGAATCAAGGGGGTGGATCGCCCTGCGAATATTCAAACATGTTCATTTGCATTTGCATATTCATAATCATTTTGCATAATCATTGTGCATAACAGGTGTTTATCTTCGGTATTCTTATCTTGTTCCAATCTCAGGATTGCAGATCAGCACATTCATCGGTATTCTACCAGACAAAATCAGAAGAGACTCATGGATCAGCTACAAAATGAGATGACTGAGATGCGGACTCGCATGAACCAATTCATGGATTTGATGCAAGGGGTTGCGCAAGGCCAAGAGCAGTTAAGGACTCTCGTTCAGCCACTGATTGCGAGAATTGATGAAGAGGGTGTCCTTCATGGAGGACTTCATACTGGTGTTACTGGTAATAATGTTCAGAATGGCCCTCCGGGCGTAGGTATTCCTGTTGCTGGTGTTGTGTTTCCTCCAGGCGGAGGAGATGTTGTGGTTCCCACTGTAGTGGGAGGAGGTAACGGTGCTGGTGCAATTCATGGCCGTCAGTATGATGATCTTCAGGAAGATACATTTTCTGTGCCAGGTGGGGATGCTGGTCCCCAGATTGACAATGATCAGAGGTTCTGGTTGATTGAGGAACAGCTAAGGGGTGTTGTGAATCAGGATGCTTTGGGTATGGATCTAGAGGATTTGGGGTTGGTTCCAGGCGTTGTTATTCTGTACAAGTTTCAGACTCCCACTTTCGAGAAGTATAATGGTATGTCTTGCCCAAGGACCCACATGAGGGCATATGCAAGTAAAATGGTTGCGCATGCGAAGAATGAGAAGCTGATGATGCATTGCTTCCAGGATAGCCTATCTGGGGCATCCCTGGAGTGGTACATGCAACTAGAGAGGAAGGATGTGCGTAGTTGGAGAGATCTGGCAGGGGCATTTATTAGACACTATCAATATAACACTAACATGGCTCCAAACAGAACACAGCTGTAGAATTTGTCACAGAAAAACAATGAGAGTTTCAAGGAGTACGCCCAGAGGTGGCGTGAACTGGCAGCAAGGGTTCAGCCTCCCATGTTGGAACGTGAAATGATAACTATGTTTATGGCCACCTTGTAGGGTCATTACTATGAAAAGCTGGGACCGTGTATGACTGGAAAGTTTGCTGACTTGATCTTAGTAGGAGAGATGGTGGAAAGCGGAATTAAGGCGGGATAAATATCAGGCGGTGATGGGTCCTTATCTGGAGGAAGTAAGAAGCCTTATGCCAGTGATTACAAGAAGAGGGAGGAAGATACAAACTCTGTGTCATCATATCGTGGTAGAGAAGGACCTCGTCAGAACTTCAATCAACAGGTGGCTTCTGTAACCATCCCAGCAGCACCCCAGCAGCCAGCAGTGTCTCAACAACAAAATCAGGCTCCTCGCCGATCGCAGCCTCTGACTAGGCGTGATAGGCATTTTGACACTCCACCTCTTTCCTATTATCATTTATTTCAGCACTTGGTAAAACTCCAGTTAATTCAGAAGAGAACCTTGGCTCCACCCACTGGTAATCCACCTCCCGGCTATGACGCCAACGCCCACTGTGAGTTTCATTCTGGGGAACCCGGACATCATATTGAGAACTGTAAAGCTTTTAAGCATCAGGTTCAAGATTTGGTGGATTCCAAAGCCATCAATTTCTCCAATGATGTTCCAAATGTGAATCAGAACCCGATGCCGAATCACGGTGAGCCAAGGGTCAATGCTATTATTAAAGACTGTGAAGAATTGAGTTTGATTTTAGATGTGAACGAGGTTCAAACTCCTTTGCGTGTGGTGAAGGACAGACTGTTGAAGGGAAGGGTATTTCCCGGCTGTGATGAAGGTTGTGTAGGATGTGTGTCGCAGCCAGGCGGTTGTGATTTATTGAAAGCAGGTATTCAGAAAATGATCAGTGAAGGGATATTACAGTTTGACAGGGGTTGTAAGCAGAGTAAAGTTACTGATAGAGAAATTAATGTTGCCACGATAACAATTCCATTCAAGACAATAACTATATCAGCGCCGGCGAGACCAACGCCGGTCACTATCACTGTTCTTGGACCAGTCCCGTATGAGAGTACCAAGGCCATCCCATGGAACTATGGGGCCGAGGTGTTTGTTAATGGTAAGAAACAGGAATTGGAAGAGACATCAGCTGTGAATACAGGGGTTGAAAATCTTGTTGAAGCAGGGACTATCACTAGGAGTGGTAGAGTCTTTATTCCGTCCGAGGATCAAGTTGGCAGTTCAAGACAAGACAAAGGTAAATAGATGATGGATGAGTCCGTACAGAGGCAGAAAGCTAATAATTCTATGACAAAGCAGGCTGGGGATACTTTCTCAGAAGACGTAGAAGAGTTTATGAGGTTGATTAGGAAAAGTGATTACAAGATTGTTGATCAACTTCACCAAACTCCATCGAAGATTTCCATTCTATCCTTACTGTTGTGCTCTGAGGCGCACCGAAATGCATTGCTGAAGGTTTTGAACATGGCTTATGTACCGCAGGAAATATCTGTTAACCAGATAGAAGGGGTTGTGGCTCATGTGAATGCTGGTAATAGCTTGGGTTTCACCGATTTAGATTTGACTCCAGCTGGGAGGAATCACAACAACGCTCTGCATATTTCAGTGGAATGTCGTGGTTCCTTGATGTCACATGTGTTAGTTGATACTGGGTCGTCTTTGAATGTGCTTCCGAAAAAGGCTTTGATGAAGTTGGATACTCGTGGGTTAATTTGTACACCAAGTGACTTGGTGGTACGTGCTTTTGATGGCTCCAAGAGGTCGGTTTTTGGAGAGTTAGTTCTGCCAATCAAGGTGGGTCCTGATATTTTCAACACCACCTTTTACATAATGGACATTCAGCCTGCCTATAGTTGTTTGTTGGGTCGCCCTTGGATCCATGGTGCCGGGGCAGTAACATCTACACTGCACCAGAAGTTGAAGTATATGGTGGATGGCCACGTTGTGACTGTTTGTGGTGAAGAAGATATCATGGTGAGTCACCTATCGACCTTCAAGTATGTAGAGGTAGATGGTGAAGTACAGGAAACTTTGTGCCAAGCCTTTGAAGCTGTGAAAATTCCTGAGGAACCCCCAAAGGCAGTCAGTCAGCCTGAGGTGGTTGTCCAACCTGAACTTGTCAGACAACCAGAGGTTCCAATGTCCTCTTTCAAAGAGGCACGCGCTATAGTTGAAGCTGGTGGTTCTCAGAAGTGGGACAGTGTCATTGATGTTCAAAGAAAGCAAGATACTCATGGACTGGGTTACAAGCCACCTAGGCATCCTGAAGAGCCTCCCAAGTTCTATGGTCCAGTCCGTTTCACCAGTGCCGGTGTCTTCTTCGACAGAGTCAATGCTATTGAGGATGAGGGGGATAATGACTGTGACATGGATGAATGGATCCATCCATGCACCCCTGGTCAGAGTTTAGGCAACTGGTCTTCCGAGAAAGTCATCCAAGTGACGCGCCCGGAGTAATTTACTTTTGTTTTCTGTTATGTTGAATCCTACGTTCTGCCCAAGACGTAGTGATATTTATTTGTAGGGCTTGGATGTTTTATTCACTATTTTTTATCATCAATAAAGGAATTTTTTTTCATTCAAATATTTTGATCCCTGTTTTTCTGTTTTTACTTTTTGCATTAACCCACATCAAAATGGCAATGTGTTTTCTTGTTTGTTGCACTCATAATAAACATAAAACATCCATCATGCAGGTTTCTTTGTTCAGATCCCACCCATCATGACTTAGCTATGGCCCGGTATGACTTCGACAATCCTATCTATCAAGCCGAAGAAGAGATTGATGAAGACTGTGACCTGCCAGAAGAATTAGCTAGGCTACTGAAACAGGAGGAAAGGGTTATTCTACCTTATCAGGAGGAAGTTGAGACTGTTAATCTGGGAACCGAGGATGTTAAACGAGAAGTAAGGATTGGGGCTGCTTTGGAAGACACTGTTAGGAGAAGATTGTTTGAGTTACTTCGAGAGTATGTGGATATCTTCGCCTGGTCTTACCAAGACATGCCCGGGCTTGACACTGACATTGTTTCACACAGACTGCCGCTTAAAGAGGGTTGTACTCCAGTTAAGTAGAAACTAAGAAGGACGAAACCAGATATGGCTGTCAAGATCAAGGAAGAGGTTCAGAAACAGTTAGACGCCGAATTTCTCGCTGTGACAAATTATCCTCCGTGGGTTGCTAATATTGTACCTGTACCTAAGAAGGATGGGAAGGTCAAGATGTGTGTTGATTACCGAGATCTGAATAGGGCGAGCCCAATGGATGATTTCCCACTCCCCCACATTGACGTGTTAGTAGACATTACTGCTCAATATTCTGTGTTTTCCTTCATGGATGGCTTCTCTGGGTATAACCAAATCAAAATGGCCCTAGAGGACATGGAGAAGACTACGTTCATAACACCGTGGGGAACATTTTGCTACAAGGTAATGCCCTTTGGATTGAAGAATGCTGGGGCAACCTATCAGCGGGCAATGGTGACTCTCTTTCATGATATGATTCACAAGGAAATCGAAGTCTATGTTGATGACATGATTGCAAAGTCACAGACAGAGGAAGAACACTTGGTAAACCTCCAGAAGTTGTTTGAAAGGTTGAGGAAGTTCAAACTGAGATTGAATCCGAACAAGTGCACTTTCGGCGTGAGGTCTGGTAAATTGATGGGATTCATTGTTAGTGAAAGAGGTATCGAGGTTGATCCTGCAAAAATAAGAGCCATACAGGAGATGCCTGAGCCAAGAACAGAGAAAGAGGTTTGTGGTTTCTTGGGGAGGTTGAATTACATTGCTAGGTTCATCTCTCATCTGACAGCCATGTGTGAACCAATTTTCAAGTTGTTAAGAAAGGATCAAGAGGTCAGGTGGAATGAAAATTGTCGAGAGGCGTTTGAAAGGATAAAGACGTATTTGTAGGAACCTCCAGTCCTTATGACACCGGTGTCTGGGATACCGTTGATTATATACCTTACGGTTCTTGAGAATTCGATGGGTTGTGTGCTCGGTCAACACGACGAGACAGGTAGGAAAGAGCACACCATTTACTAGCTGAGTAAGAAGTTCACTGATTGCGAATCAAGATACTCTATGTTGGAAAAGACATGTTGTGCGCTCGCTTGGGCAGCCAAGCGCCTGAGGCAGTATATGTTAAACCACACAACCTTGTTGATTTCGAAGATGGATCCGATTAAGTACGTATTTGAGAAGCAGGCACTTTCTAGAAGGATAGCCCGTTGGCAGATGGTTTTGACAAAATACAATATTCAGTATGTTTCCCAGAAAGCCATTAAGGGAAGTGTTTTGTCAGAATACCTTGCTGAACAACCGGTCGGGGATTATCAGCCAATGAAGTTTGAGTTTCCAGACGAGCATGTTATGTTTCTGAAAATGAAAGATTGTGAAGAGCCTCTGCCTGATGAAGGACCTGAGATTGGGTCTCAATGGAAGATGATTTTTGATGGGGCTGTCAACTCATATGGTAATGGAATTGGGGCAATCATTACAACCCCAAAGGGTTCTCATATACCTTTCACTGTCCGGTTAGCATTCGTGTGTACTAACAACGAGGCGGAGTATGAAGCATGCATCATGGGGTTAGAAGAAGCAATTGATTTGAGAATTAAGAACCTCGATGTCTATGGTGATTCTGCGTTGGTAGTTAATCAGATTACAGGAGAATGGGAGACTCGTCAGGCGAATTTGGTGCCTTACAACAACTATGCCAGAAGGTTGTTACCTTTCTTTGACAGGGTGGATTTTCATCATGTGCCCCGAGCTGAGAATCAGATGGCCAATGCGTTAGCGACATTAGCATCCATGTATAAGGTGAACCGTTGGAATGAAACACCTTCGATTAGAATCATGCGTCTGGACAGACCAGCTTTTGTGTTTGCAATTGAAGATGTGTCTGATGGCTAACCGTGGTATTATGATATTAAGGTTTTCCTGAAGAGACAGGAGTATCCAGAGGGTGCCTCCACCAAGGATAAGAAGACTCTGAGGAGGTTGGCAGGAAACTTCTTTCTGAACAAGGATGATGTGTTATATAAGAGGAACTTTGATATGGTCTTGCTACGTTGTGTTGATGAACACGAGGCAGGTTTGTTGATGGAGGAAGTTCACGAGGGCTCTTTTGGTACTCATTCCAGTGGACACGCCATGGCTAGAAAGTTGTTGAGTGCAGGATATTACTGGATGATTATGGAATCTGATTATTTCAAGTATGCCCGAAAGTGCTATAAATGACAGATTTATGCAGATAAGATGCATGTACCGCCTACGCCTCTAAATGTGTTATCATCTCCTTGGCCTTTTGCAATGTGGGGCATATATATGATTGGAAAGATTGAGCCCACTGCTTCCAATGGGCATCGTTTCATTTTGGTTACCATTGACTATTTCACAAAGTGGGTGGAAGCAGCCTCGTACACCAACGTCACCAAGCAAGTGGTAGCCCGGTTTATAAAGAAGGATATCATCTGTCGTTATGGGGTCCCGGAGAGAATCATTACTGATAATGGCTCGAATTTGAACAACAAGATGATGAAGGAACTATGTCAGAGTTTTAAGATCGAGCATCATAATTCCTCTCCATATCGTCCGAAGATGAATGGGGCTGTTGAGGCAGCAAATAAGAATATCAAGAAGATTGTGCAGAAAATGGTGGTAACATATAAAGACTGGCATGAGATGCTACCTTATGCCCTTCATGGTTACCGTACTTCGGTGCGTACGTCAACTGGGGAAACCTCTTTCTTATTGGTGTATGGTATGGAAGCAGTTTTACCCTTAGAGGTCGAGATTCCGTCTTTGAGAGTTCTGGCAGATGTGAAGCTTGATGAAGCTGAGTGGGTGCGTTCTGGATTGGATCAGTTAAACCTTATTGAAGAAAAGAGATTGGCAGCCATCGCACATGGTCGGTTGTATCAGAGCAGGATGAAGCACGCCTTTGACCAGAAAGTGCGTCCTCAGAGTTTTTAGACAGGTGAATTGGTTTTGAAAAGGATCCTTCCTCCTCAGACAGATCACCGGGGCAAATGGACTCCAAACTACGAGGGGCCATATGTAGTGAGAAAGGTTTTTTCTGGTGGAGCCTTACTACTTTCAACTATGGATGGCGAAGATTTTACATCCCCTGTGAACGCAGACGTAGTCAAAAAATACTTCGCATAAAAGAGACCCGCTGGACATAAAAAGAAAGTCCAGGCAAAAAAGGGGCATCCCGGCGAACCATAAAAAGGAAAAGGTTAGGGCAAAAGTTAGGGATAAAATGTAAAAAGAAACGTGTAAACCCGCAAAGTTGAAAACTTGAAAAGGCGACTTTGGTAAAAATGGGTATCCCGATGGATTGAAAACCCGAAAAGGGCGATCCAGGAAAAAGTTAGGGATCTATAAGCGAAAGGCTATGGTCTGCGTTCGATCTGTGATTACTTTCAATACCTGGAAATTCTGAAAGAAAGGAATCAATACAGTTAGTCTCTTCAAAGGTCAAGACATTTGTGGATAAGCAAGACATATAGGTCATAGCTGAGTCGAATCATGGTGGATATCTGTTCCCACATTGCCGACATGTGTATTTTCTTTTTGCTTTTGCACAATTACCTCTTTTTAGGAATTGCTTCCTATTGTAAATGCCTATTTACAGGCCACTTTTTTCAATAAAATATTCATTTCACTCAAAGAGCTTTCCGTTGTTTGTTTTACTTTTACTGTTTTGCTTGCAAAAACGTCTGATATTTTTGATAAACATTGCATATAAAACTTCGAGCTTTGCGGAGCATAACGAAAATCAGTAGAAATTACTTAGGCATTAATGGTGATAGTCATGTGGTGGCATATTCTTTTGTTGTTATTTGACTTGCAGGGCAACAGGATTGTATTTCCCCAGCAGTTTGCTCTCCCCAGCATTGAGATTGCACTTTCCTCAGCAGAGCAGACCTTCCCCAGCAGGAGACCTGGAAAGTATTTTCTCCGAATCAAGACGTTATCTCCCTACAGAATCAGGGTTTTCACTTCCCCCATCCAGTCAGGAAGCGTGCTTTCACCGACAATGTCATATTCTAGTCCCCAGCAAGGTGGGAGTAAAGTCATTCTCCCCACCAGCAAGCTAAGTTTAGCAGTATCCCCAAGCAGGATGGTATTATGGACTGTTTTCCCCAAGCAGGATGGTATTATGGGCTGGCATCCCCCAACAGGTTCTGAGCCCAATTGGATATTAGCAATCTTCAGTAACAGACTTCCGGTTCCGTTATTGGCGTTCATTCTCAACTCCCCCAGCAGAGGAGAAATCTCAGGTTTTGGATGTTACCTTCAGTGAAAGACAGGTGTGGCCCCCAGTAGTTCTTTCGGGATTTCATCCCCAGCAGAAGTTGTTGATCCGAAGAGTCGATCAGTATGACCCTTCTCAGCAGAGTTCCTGGATTCAGAGGACAAATTATTTTTGTCATCCCCAGCTGAATTGGTCTTTTCTCTCCAGCATTTATTTTACTGGAGGGACCCCTATTGCATATCATAAGCATTGGCATTGCATCCTGAAAACGCGTAGCATTTCCACTTTGTGTGGAGCATTACGGAAAAATTCAAACATTTGCATTCGAAGAATAAGCCAGGTTTGATGCTTTCCTTGCCAGTTCTCTTTCCCAGTAGAGATGGCATAACTCAGGAGATTTTGGAGGGATGCGTTCCTCATACTTGTGCTCCCTGGCAGAATCTTTTATTTAGACTTCTCCTTCCCCCGGCGGAGTCATCTTATCTGTGGATCGTGAGTCCGTTAGAAGTTTGCCTTTGTTTGGCCTTTCTCTTTTGTGAAATCCAGTTCTCGCCTGGTAGTCAGTTCTCGCCTGACATATTTTGTTTGCCAATTTCCCTTTCTCAGTAGGGTGGTCTAAATCGGAAGTTTTGTTTCACGGCGAAGTCCACTTTATGTTGGTTATCCTTTGCGGATATAATTGAGGTTGTATTCATTTTTTATGGGTGCGATTGAGGTCGTATTCATATTTTCTTTGTGGGTAGAGTGATTGAGGTCAGTCTTCCTTGGCGGATACAATTGAGGTTGTATTCGTTTTTTATGGGTACGATTGAGGTCGTATTCATATTTTCTTTGTGGGTAGAGTGATTGAGGTCAGTCTTCCTTTGCGGGTGCAATTGAGGTTGTATTCGTTTTTGTGGGTGCGATTGAGGTCGTATTCATATTTTCTTTGTGGGTAGAGTGATTGAGGTCAGTCTTCCTTTGCGGGTGCAATTGAGGTTGTATTCGTTTTTGTGGGTGCGATTGAGGTCGTATTCATATTTTCTTTGTGGGTAGAGTGATTGAGGTCAGTCTTCCTTTGCGGGTGCAATTGAGGTTGTATTCGTTTTTATGGGTGCGATTGAGGTCATATTCATATTTTCTTTGTGGGTAGAGTGATTGAGGTCAGTCTTCCTTTGCGGGTGCAATTGAGGTTGTATTTGTTTTTTGTGGGTGCGATTGAGGTCGTATTCATATTTTCTTTGTGGGTAGAGTGATCGAGGTCAGTCTTCCTTTGAGGGTACAATTGAGGTTGTATTCGTTCTGTGGGTACGATTTAGGTCGTATTCGTATTTTCTTTGTGGGTGGAGTGATTGAGGTCAGTCTCCCTTTGAGGGTACAATTGAGGTTGTATTCGTTTTTTGTGGATGCGGTTGAGGTCGTATTCGTATTTCCTTTGTGGGTACGATTGAGGTCCTATTCGTCTTATTTTTGAGGGTATGGTTGAGGTCATATTCCTTATTTTTTCAGCACGCTCCATTTCGTTATTCTCACCTTTAGCAAATTTCCGGGCTCTTTCGGTATTCAATACCCATGTATCCTGGAATGTCTGAGATTCGTCGCTATCATACCTTCAGGACCAAGTTGATTGAATAGGGGCAGCTGTAGCACCCCAAAATTTGCTCTCCTACCTTTAGTACCAATTGGCTTATGTTTCATTTCATTTTGCATTATCATGTGTGCATATCATTGGTTCTTAGCATGGGGTCAAGGTGCCTGAGGCAAGTTCAAGAGGAGAAGATGTTCTTCAAAGGGTCAAGCAAGAGAGTTCAAGTGGATCACTCTCTCCTAACCAGTGCAGAAACTAGGGTTTTGATATTCTTGGGTTTATTGCTCTAATGGGCAAGTTTCTTGGGTTTTTATCATCACCAAATGGCATATCTTATCTTTGTTGGAGAGGATACACATCATATTCAGAGGAATTTGGATTTGGAGACTGTGATATTTCCTCCTAGACTAAGGGTACCAAAATTAGGGTTTGCTATAAAGTCAGTTTATTTCTGATTTTTTGGGCAAGACTTGATTCCATGGTATTCCTTGGGTCCCTAAGTATCTAGGAATGGAAGATTGTCCATCATTTTGGTTCAGGAGAAGTTCAATTGGCCAATGGATTGGGAATCAGGAGAAAAGTCAACAGTGAGAGGGGAGTCAACTGTGAAAGCTTGAGGTTCTCTTCAAGGTTTTCAAGGTCTCACATCCTCATATGGTCTTCAAGAGTCAAGTTTCACACCATTTATCAAGAATCAAGGGTTGGTACAAAAGTTACTAAATATGGAAATGACCTATAATTTGAAAGTTTCCTTTTTGGGCAAGTTCTTACACTACATTCAACTTGACTTTTCATCATCAAGAAAGCTTCAAATAAATTTTCCTCAAACATGAAAGTTGAAGATATTTTTCTCCCCTTTCCAACAAGTACTAGATGGTCTCCATATCATTTGCGAAACTCAAGTTATGATCAAAAGAAGGCAAAGTGGTTTTCTAGGGTTTTCTCATGGTTTCATTTGCATTTTGGGACATAGTGACCTATAATTGATTCCATTGCTTCATGTCACATTCTAACATCAAATAACACTCCTTAAGGATCATTTTGGGCCTTTGAACCAAGAAATTTCATGACTTATTCATTACTTATTTCACATGGTGCAAAATTGCCAAATTATTGAAAACTCATGAACCAATACATCTCAAGGCCCAAATCAAATTCAGGTGTGATTAGCAATTGTTAAATAAGTGATCCATCATCAAGGGTTTGGATATGCATGCATGGAGGAGGGTGTATTTCACATTATGTAATTTTCCAAAATCACCCAAAACTCATCAAGTGGGGAATTACCAAGGCCCAAATGCTGATCAGTGGATTAACCTAGTCTATTTAAGCTAACTCATGCTAGGGTTAGAGGGGAATACACGTGATTTTGGAGAGTTTTCAAGTGAACCCTAAAAAAGATCATTCCTTTGTATCTCTTAAGCAAGAAGAGCTTTTCCAAAACTTCTTTCACAACTTTCATCCTAAGGATCCATAGAGCACAAAGCAATCATCACTTGAAGCTAATAGCAAGGGAATAGGTGGCGTGATCTCAGGTTGGTGGTATTTTTCATGATCTTAAAACTCCTCTTTTTGATGCGCATAATGGTGTGTGATGTTCACTGATAACCCTGATATAATTTGTTTTGATTTTAGACGTGTATTGTGTGCATATGGTGAGTTTTAAAGTTTTGGACCATACTTTATTTCGTTCGATTTTCTCTTTGTGTTGATCATTTGTGAAAAAATAATAGGATATTCGTGATCCTGGTGAAAATCTGGACAAAATGGTATATTCGTTTGCATTTTCTGGGTTTTTTTGAGTTGCAGGTGGCCATGGGTGACGGCCAGAGCTAGGGCTCCGGCGGCTGGTGTGAGTTCCGGCGAGCTAGGGTTTCAGAGGTAAGGGACGAAATCCTGACCGTCCGTTGCGTTGATCGTGTGGTCCAAAGCTTGCCACGTTTATTTTTTTTCTTCTGATTTTTATTTAATGTTTGTGTGTTTGCCCACCCATGATTGTTACCGTGTGCACCCAATCATATTTTCTCATTTTAATTACTTTTTTCTTTGGTTGACTTGTTTACATGCGTTGATTTAATCATGTGGTGGAGATCTTGCCAACGAATAAAAATAACATGTGCCTATCACATGGCTTGCGTATGGTGTGCTGAGTGGTTGTGTGTTTGCGTGTGTATCCCTCTTACCGTGTGTTGATTGATCATGGCCATTGATCTTATTTACTTGGACTTTTTGTTGACTTGATAATAAGCGCAGGATCAATCTGATGGTGAGAAGTGAGTCAATTGGGTTGACTGAGACCACGCATGAACTCTTTTTTTGTTTTATTTATTTTTCTGATGGATTTAATGTTTGGGCCTGCTATTTGCACACCCTTCTTCCAGCCCAGGTTCATTCTCAACGTGTTTGTATTACTGAACGCACCCCCGACTTGTTTTTCTTCAATTTTATTTTTATTAATTGTATTATGTTCATTTTAATCATTTTAAAAATAGTTAATTGCATTAAAAAATTACCAAAAAATTCATGAATCACATTTGGAATTTTATAAAATTTTACCAAATCTTATTTATTATTTTATTTTATTTTTGGCATCTGAAATAATCATTTGTTTATTTTCTTTTTGAATTTATTCCACACATGCATACTCTAACTTGTTTATTTGATTTCGCATCATCCATAAAACCTTTTGAACTCATTCCTTTTGTATTGTTTCACCAACACATTGAATTGCATTAAAATATTTTTCTCTCATTTTTAAAATCATTTCATATTGCATTTTAGTCCTTTTCTTTAGCACATTGAATCATATTTCTCATCTGAATTTGCATAATTGTTTGAGTGACCTATCTTGGGAATTTTGGCATGAATTTTGGACATGTTGTTTGCTTCTGGTTGAGATGTGTTTATAATTAATTTGGTGATTTTAGAAGATGTTTTACCAATTGTTTGATTGCTTTTATTTGAGGTCTTCTCGTATGCATATCTCTGATCATGTCTGGTTACCTGTTTGAAAAGGCACTTGTGCCATTGTTTTGGGATTGTGTCTTTGACTTCATAAACCATGTTTAGATTGTTATAGGTCACTTGATTGCCATTATATGTCATTACCTGGATTTCATTTATCTCATTTCTTTTACGTATGTCTGTTTTGTACTAACCTTTTATACAGAGGCTGAGGTAAGTTATTTGAGGGTGTGGATAGTTATCCATGTCCACTCTCATTCTTTCTGTCTCTCATCTTTTCTTTTCTTTAGGCTTAGGTTGTCGTCAAACCTCACTAACCGTAGGTCACCCATGCATGATAACATTAGGACTCTTAGTTCCCCTTTAGAGTTTCCTTTGTGTCTTCTCTCTTCTCATCTCAAAACTTCTTGAAAACACTTAATAAGGATAAAGTGTATTGCACATGAGCCTTAAGCGTGGGGAATGAGAAATGAGGGGCTTTCTCTCATCTTTCTAGAGTGCTTAGTGAGCGTCCTGTCTTGGGACGATTCGTTAAGTATTCGTCCCTGTGCCCTAGACTTTGGTGCAATGCAAGTTATGAACTAACTCAAGTCACTTCTGTCTTAAAAAATACAAACAAACTTCAAACCTTTTTGTCCTTCGGGATTGTCAAACTAAAGGATATTTTCAAAAAGGGCACGTTACTTTCCGTCTGAGTCGCAAACAGGCATCGACCCTAACTGCCGGACGCGAACTTAGCGTCGCTCATAAAAAACACAAAAAGAACTTGGTCCGAACTACGTTGACTCTGAATTTCCCATTGCACAAAGGGAGTACGTAGGCCTAGGACGTCGACGTCCTACCGAGTCTGTCTTTGTTTTCCCCTTCCTCGTGTCAGTACAGCCATAGATTTTAGGATAACTCACCCTTAGATTAGATAACAAGCGTGGATCCCATCGAGTACGATGGACGCGTGGGGTGCTAGCACCTTCCCCTCGCGTAACCGACTCCCGAACCAAGGCTATGGTTGCGATGACCATTCCTTTCCCTCTTCCGCAGGTTTATGCGGTGTTCCCTTTCCCCCTCTTGGGATAAATTTACAAGGCTGGCGATTCTATTTTCCGCGCCACTCTCGCGTTTGTACCTGGATGAAAATCCTGGGAGCGACACCTGTTTGATGAAATTATGGCCTAGAGGCCTGAACTTGCCTTGCCATGACTTGGAATTTGCCTTGATTTTACCAAACTTAGATTGATCATAACTCCCTCAATATTGATCCAATGGAAGAGTTCTTGGTATGGATTTGAAGCTTGGAATGTGATATTTGATTGGCTCAACTTGGGCCTGAGGTTTGGTGCTTTTATCTTGAAGAAAGAATACCTTGAAGTGTAGTGCAAAATGGTCCAAACTTGCCATTTTTGGAAACCCTAAGTTTCTAAAAATGGCAACTTTGTACAATTCTTGATTTTTATTGATTCTTCCATCATTTCTTGATCAAATCTTGTCCATTGAACATATGTAACTTGAATTTCATGAATTTGACCCAAAAAGTCAGGAGTTGACTTTTTTCACTGTACAATTGACTTTTTCCCCAATTTCTTGATTCTCAAGCAACTGACCAATTGCACCTCTTCTGAAATGAACCAATGGGCAATCCTCCATCCTTAGATACTTGATATCATGTAGAAAACATTGAGATCAAGTTTGAACCAAAATTTCATCAGGAGACTGCTTGAACTTACAACCCTAATTTGGACTGTTTTTGACAGGAGATGATGAGCTGTCCAATCTTCTTGATGAATTCCCATCTTCCAATGACTTGTGGGATCAAAGTGAGATGATATATGATATAAGAGACCCTTGAGGCTTGTTGGGAGACCCTTGGCTATTGCTCTCTTGCTTTGGAAATCAATGCTCTGAAAGTCACTGATCACATGCCCTTATGCAATAGGAGATGAAATATGAGATGAAATGAGATCTAACTGCAATGCAATGAAACATAAGCTAGGCAACAACAAGAGGGCAAATTTTGGGGTGTTACAGCTGCCCCTATTCAATCATCAGTTAACCTGAGAAGGATGAAAGCAATGGCTATTCATACAATCAAGGTGAATTGTGATTGAATACCAAAACAACCAAAAAATTTACACGCTGAATGAAGAAGAAAAGGGATATAAACCCCTCTGGAAGTATCAGCAAATAACTGCATAGATTGATACGACGTGTATCGAAATAGGGATACGGACGATTATCAATAACCATACGGGCGACTACAGAAAGAAAACACGGACGGGTGTTGAGGTCAACGATGCGAACGAGCAACGAACAATCATCAGAGGAACACGACGAGTGACCAGGTCGACGATACGAACGAGTATCGGACGATGATTAAGAAAAGGAACACACACAAGTGTTCAGGTCAGCGATACGAACGAGTATCGAACAATCATCAAAGGAACACGACGAGCGACCAAGTCGACGATACGAACGAGTATCAGACGATGATTAATAAAATACGGACGAGTATCTCAAAGGTCAATACGGATGAGTATTGGCTTAAAAGTTCAAACAAAAACGGGTGTTGAAAAGGTTCAATACGATTGGGTATTGAAAATAATGGACTCAAACACGAACGGGTGCTGAAAGAACACGGACGGGTGTCTCAAAGGCAATACGGACGAGTATTGAAAAATGAAAGTTTGTAAAGTGATCTCACTGGGGATTAAAACGCTAAAAGGGACACGGACGAGTGTCTAAGAGGTCAATACAGACGGATATTGAGAATAAGGGGTTCAAGCACGGACGAGCGCTGAAAGGCCACGGACGGATGTCCGGGGTCAATACGGACGGGTATTGGATGAAAAGTTCAAACACTGGCGGGTGCTGAAAGAGACAGTTAACACAAAAGACAACTCTACCGGTGACTGAAATGTTAACCGAACACAGACGAGTGTTAAGGGAACACGAACGAGTGTTTAAAATCAATTCGGACGAAGTATTGAGGAAATGCAAGAGGGCATGGACGAAAGTCAAAAGAACACGGACGAGTGTCGAAAGGACACAGACGGATGTCCAAGGTCAATACGGACGGGTATTGAATTAACACCGTACGATCAAGTGTTGTAGTAAGATTTGCTGGGGTTGCACGACAATGTTTTGTCTGTGAACTATTCTGGCTTGCGGGTAAATGGTTGAACATGGCTTATGTTTTGTATGCATATGTTTGAGTTTTGTCGTAATGCTCCATATCAATGGAATGCTACGCTTTAGAAAATGCAAATGCAAACTATACGCCAATGCAAAAGAGACTCTGAACGAGGAATCCAACTCCGCGGGGAAAAGATCATTGTTCGATCCTTCAATTGCTCTGTTGGGATTAACCCTTCTGCCTGGGATAACGCTCGCCACCAATAGCCAAAATAAATTGGCTTGCAGATGCACTGAGGTATGATGATCCTGTTGAAGAAGTTTCCACTGGACTGACTCTGCCCTAGAGAGAGATTATTCTGCTCATGGATCTTCGCTGGGGATGAGAACTTTCTTAATGACGTTCTGCTGAGGAAAAAGAGTCATTAAAACTCTTCTTGGGAACAATGATCACTGATTTGATCTCAGAAGCTCCTGAAAGGATAATATCTCAGCTGGAGAAAAAGCGAACAATCCGTCTGCTTCGAATTGCCATGCCTGCCAAAAAATAAATTGGACTTTGAGATATAGGGGAGTGATAACTCTGCCAGGAATTATTTCATCTATTTGGAGATGAATTCTGATCATAGCAACTCCGAAGGAAGAATGACAACTTTCCGACTTGGCTAGGGAAAGAATGTACTAACACTCTACTGAGAAAGAGATTCTGTTGATCTGCTAAACTTCTGCGGGGAGAAAAAACAACTCAGCTAGGGAGTATTGCTGATAAGATTCAATGCTGAACTCTATGGGGATACAATTACCCGAGATACGATCTTGCTGGGGATCGGAGCTACTCCATCGGGGATACGCAGATCCTGGTTGGAAGACATTCCGTCGCAACATGCTGGGAAATAGTCCCTAGAGATCTGCTGGGGAGACATAAAGCAAATCCACGGTAGTCTGTTGAGGAACAAAACTGTCGAGCTTAGGACAAGTGCCACCATGCCCCATGTTAGGCGAACCTTCCGCTTGACGACTCCACTGGGGATAATGAGTTTACAACAAACTCTACTGGGGAGAACCACTTCCAAGCGTCTCGTGCTGGGGATTGTATCTTAAGAGGATTTTACAGAAGACTGAGCATCTTCAAACTCTTAAGAAAATGCCGAGACTTGAGCTAAGAATACAACAGTCAAGAGGTCATCCTACTGGAGATAATAGATCTGGAACATATCTTGTCTGATGGATTTCACGCTGCCCCATGTTTGGGAAAGGTCACAAACTCGCTTTTGCCCCAGATTACAAGGCTGATATGACGAAACCGTTCTAAGAGTATTTTACAGAAGATTTGGCATCCTCCAACTCCTGGACACTAACTGAGTCTTGAACATTAGCTGCAAGGTCTGCGAAGCAACTCTACTGGGGAATTTCCAACCGTTATCGACACAGAAAAGCTTGTAGCTGTTGGAAGTACTGAATGAGAGAATCGACTTAATAAGATACCGCGATACCCAGTGGCAATTAACTTGTTGATATCGAATCGTCGTGAGCGACCGTCAGCTGAAGAATGGACTCAATCAGTAAACATTGTGACAAAAGGGTGACATGTGAACCCTTTTCAGAACGTGATTGCCCCGGCATTTTGCATAGGGATAAGTGATTACTCGTTTGGAAGAAATGATCCACAATCTCAAAAAGGCTTCAATCTTGTTTTTGAGCCTAGTATGAGGTTGCTGCCTGTAAACAAAGGATGTGCACGTATGCCTCGAGCTGGATATAACTTCTGCAACTAAGAAAATCCAACCCTGAACCATCACTTGTGGGGGGATAGCACCTAACCATGCTTGGTGCTGAAGATGACTTCATGCTAGGCTTCTGAATGTCAACCTGCAACAAGAGAAATGCACACATATGTCTCGGAGACTGCATGGTTTGAATCCACCGTCCAGGGTTAATCAACATTCAAAGCAATTTTAAATGTTTTCCCTGCGCATGTTATTATAAAGCCTCAATGTTTTCAAAGATGCAATATTCTTTATCAAAAATTCGGACGTATTTGCAAACAAACAGTAAAATGAAAACAAATAAGAAGCTTTTTGACTGAATAACCAACTTTATTGATTGAAATGCCCAGAATAGGCAATTACATCAGGAAGTAATCCCTGAAAAGAGGTGATCGCTGAAAATTGAGAAAAGAAACTATCCTAATGGCAACGTGAAAACAGCCTTTCACTTAGTTTCAATTCTGCTATGACCAGTATGTCTTCAAGACTTTCCGATTATCTTCACTTTCTGAAGAGAATGATTGGAACGATTCCTACCCTTTGGAGATTGCCAGTTTGAGTGAAATGATGAGGCAGTACAGATAACTCAGATCGCAGTCTTCGCTTAATCCCTCTTTTGCGTGGACCGCCCTTTTCGGGTTTTCAATCCACCGGGATACCCTTTCTTGCCTGAGTTGTCCTTGCGGATTTTCAACTCACCGGGTGTACAAATTTTTATTTTTATATCCCTAAGTTTTGCCCGAACCTTTTTATTCTGTTTTTATGGTTCGCCGGGATGCCTTTTTTTTCCTGGACTTTTATTTTTTCTGTCCAGCGGGTCTCTTTATGCGAAGTATTTTTTTACTGCGTCTGAGTTGACAGGGGATGGAAAATCTTCACCATCCATGGTTGTAAGCATTAAGGCTCCGCCAGAGAAAACCTTGTTAACCACAAATGGACCTTCATAGTTTGGTGTCCATTTTCCCCTGTGATCTGTGTTCGGAGGATGGATCATTTTAAGTACCAATTCACCAACTTGATACTCCCGAGGTCGCACTTTCTGATCAAATGCTCGCTTCATCCTTCGCTGATACAATTGACCATGGAAAATAGCTGTTAGTCTCTTTTCCTCAACTAGGCTCAACTCATTGAATCGGGTGCGAACCCATTCTGCCTCATCCAGTTTGACATCCATCATAACTCTCAGCGATGGAATCTCAACTTCAACTGGTAGGACCGCCTCCATACCATACACAAGTGAAAATGGTGTTGCCCCAGTAGATGTCCTTACTGATGTTCGGTACCCATGCAAGGCAAACGGTAACATTTCATTCCAATCTTTGTAGGTCACCACCATCTTTTGCACGATCTTCTTGATATTCTTGTTGGCCGCTTCAACAGCGCCATTCATCTTTGGACGGTACGACAAAGAATTGTGATGCTCAATTTTGAAGTCCCGACATAATTCTGCCATTATTTTGTTGTTGAGATTATAACCATTATCAGTAATGATTCTTTCGGGCACTCCATAGCGACAGATGATATCTCTTTTCAGAAATTTGGCTACCACCTGCTTGGTGACATTAGCATAAGACGTTGCTTCCACCCACTAAGGTAAAGTAATCAATAGCGACCAAGATGAAGCGATGGCCGTTGGAAGCAGTTAGCTCGATCTTTCCAATCATGTCAATGCCCCACATTGCAAAGGGCCAAGGAGAAGACATAACATTCAATGGACTCGGAGGTACATGCACTTTATCCGCATAAATCTGACATTTATGGCATTTGCGGACGTATGAACAACAATCTGCATCCATAGTTAACCAATAGTACCCCGATCTCAACAACTTCTTTGCCATGGCATGTCCTCCAGCGTGGGTACCAAAAGAGCCTTCGTGCACTTCTTGCATCAACATGTTTGCTTCGTGTCTATCCACACATCTGAGCAAAACCATGTCAAAGTTCCATTTGTACAACACGTCATCTTGGTTCAAGAAGAAGCTACCAGACAATCTCCTCAAAGTCTTCTTATCATTAGTAGATGCCCCAGGCGGGTACTCTTGACTCTTCAAGAAGCATTTGATATCATGAAACCACGACTTGTCATCAGACACTGCGTCAACAACAAACACGAATGCAGGTTTGTCAAGACGAGACACATTAATCTTGGGTACATGGTTCCACCTTTACACTTTGATCATAGAAGACAATGTGGCCAAGGCATCAGCAAACTTATTCTCATCTCGAGGAATATGGTACAATTTTACCGTCGTGAAAAACGTCAGCAATCTTCTCGTATAATCTCTATACGGAATCAGATGTGTTTGGTGTGTGTACCAGTTCCCATTCACTTGATTGATTACCAAGGCTGAATCACCGAAGACATCGAGGGTCTTAATTCGCAAATTAATCGCCTCCTCGATCCCCAATATACAAGCTTCATATTCTGCTTCATTGTTGGTGTATCCGAAAGTTACTCGGGAAGTGAAGGGTATATGAACACCTTCTGGCGTGATAAGAACTGCTCCAACTCCGTATTTATTCATGTTGACGGCCCCATCAAACATCAAACTCCATTTGGATTCAGGGTCTGGCCCCTCCTCCGGGAGTGGTTCCTCGCAGTCTTTGACTTTGAGAAACATGATGTCCTCATCAGGGAAATCAAATTTCATGGGTTGGTAATCATCAATAGGCTGCTGCACAAGATAGTCTGACAGGATACTTCCTTTGATAGCTTTCTGAGAAGTATATTGGATATCATATTCAGTCAGCACCATCTGCCAACGTGCAACCCGTCCGGTTAATGCTGGTTTCTCAAATATGTACTTGACGTACTTGACAGGGTCCATTTTTGAAATTAACAAGGTTGTATGAGTGAGCATATATTGCCTCAATCCCTTAGCAGCCCATGCAAGTGCACAGCATGTCCTCTCAAGCATTGAGTACCGTGATTCGCAATCATTGAATTTCTTGCTCAAGTAGTAAATGGCGTGCTCCTTCTTACCCGTCTCGTCATGTTGACCGAGAACACAACCCATGGATCCTTCAAGCACAGTCAAATACATGATCAATGGTCTCCCTGGAACTGGAGGCATGAGAATTGGAGGTTCCCGCAAATATTCTTTTATTTTCTCGAAAGCCCTTTGGCAATCGTCATTCCACCTGACCGTTTATTCTTTTCTTAACAGCTTAAATATTGGTTCACAAGTGGCTGTGAGGTGAGATATGAACCATGCAATGCAGTTCAATCTACCCAGGAAACCACGTACTTCTTTTTCTGTTCTTGGTACATGCATTTCTTGTATCGCTTTTATTTTGGCGGGATCAACCTCAATTCCTTTTTCGCTTACGATGAAACCCAGCAATTTACCGGACCGCACTCCGAAAGTGCACTTGTTCGGATTCAGCTTGAGTCGAAACTTCCTCAATCTCTCAAACAGTTTCTGCAGATTGACCAGATGCTCTTCTTCTGTTCGAGACTTGGCAATCATATCATCTACATAACACTCAATCTCCTTATGAATCAAGTCATGGAAGAGTGTTACCATAGCTCGTTGATACGTTGCCCCGGCGTTCTTCAACCCAAAAGGCATCGCCTTGTAACAGAAGGTACCCCACGGGGTAATTAACGTTGTCTTTTCCATGTCTTCCGGTTCCATCTTGATTTGGTTGTACCCGGAGAAGCCATCCATGAAAGAGAATACCGAGAACTGAGCGGTGTTGTCAACCAGTACATCAATATGAGGTAAAGAAAAGTCATCTTTCGGACTTGCTCTGTTTAGATCCCGGTAATCAATGCACATTCTGACCTTGCCGTCCTTCTTCGGCACAGGAACAATATTTGCAACCCATGGTGGGTAATTGGTGACGGCCAGAAATCCCGCATCTAACTGTTTTTGTACCTCCTCTTTGATTTTGAGAGCCATTTCTGGTTTAGTTCTCTAGAGCTTTTGTTTGACAGGAAGACAACCTTCTTTCAACGGCAACCTGTGCACGACAATGTCTATATCTAACCCTGGCATATCTTGATACGACCAGGCGAAGATGTCAACATATTCCCGCAGCATACTGATCAGCTCTTTCTTCACCTCGGCCTGCAGACCGGCTCCAATCTTAATCTCTTTCTTGGCGTCCTCGAAACCAATGTCAATAACCTCAATTGTCTCTTGGTGAGGTTGAATGACCCTCTCCTCCTGCTTCACCAATCTGGCCAATTCCTCGGGAACTTCACAGTCTTCTTCATTCCCCTCTTCGGCTTTATATATTGGATTATCAAAGTCATACTTGGCCATAGCAAAATCGTTATCAATGAAATCCGGGTGATTAAGTCTGCATGATTAAGGGTCATGCTTTATTTTAGAATGAGACTTTTTGAAAAAAGAAACAATAAAAACAAAACATTGCCATTTTATTGTTTTTTCTGCAAAAATAAAAAAAATGAAAGACAAGGAACACAAAATTTGAATGCAAAACGTCCTTTATTAATGATAAAAACCTTGCAAATGCAATTATGAGGCCCTACAAATGGATCTACACGCCTTGGGCAGAGCGTGAGATTTTAACATGCAACAGAGGAAAATAAAGAAAATTACTCTGCTTGAAGAGTAACTTGAACAATTTCTTCAACAGACCAATTGCAAAGCTCTTGACCCGGTACACACGGGCGCACCCACTTGTCGAGGTCACAATCACTGTCGACACCATCTTCACTTGCAGCGCACATTTGATTTGGATTAATGATTCCCCCGCTGTAGAAAGTAATCGGCCCCTTGCGCTCTGTTGCAACAGCTTGATACGGATTATAGCCTATACCGAACTTATCTTCCTTTGCAGAGACTTCAATCAATTTGCCTCAGCCTTGGGCATTACCTGCTCTGACTACTTCCACTGCCTGTCTGTAAGAAGCAATAGAAGTACCCACCTGTTCTTCGCCCTGAGAAGATACTTCCCGTGAAGACGAATCACCTATATTTACTGCCTCAAAGGCTTGACACAACATCTCATGGATTTCTCCATCCATTTCCACGTATTTAAAGGTAGACAGCTGACTGACGAAGATGTCTTCTTCTCCACATACAGTCACCACTTGACCATCAACCACATATTTCAATTTTTGATGCAACGTAGATGTCACTGCCCCAGCGGCATGAATCCACGGTCTGCCTAACAAGCAACTATATGTGGGCTGAATGTCCATCACGTAGAACACGCACTTAAACACCTGAGGACCAATTTTTACCGGGAGCTCTACCTCTCCAAATATAGAACGTTTCGAACCATCGAAAGCCCTCACTACCAAATCACTTGGTCTTAGAATAATTCCGTCAGCGTCTAACTTCATTAAGGCCTTCTTTGGTAACACGTTCAGGGAAGACCCCGTATCCACCAACGCATGAGATAATACTGCCCCTTTACACTCCAGGGTGATGTGTAATGCCCTGTTATGATTGCGACCCTCCGTAGTCAAATCAAAATCTGTAAAACCTAACCCATGGCTAGCATTGACATTAGAAACAACAGACTCCAATTGATTCACAGTAATCTCTTGAGGTACGTAGGCCATATTCAAAACCTTCAAAAGGGCCTCTCGATGAGCTGCAGAACACATAAGCAACGACAAGATAGAAATTTTTGATGGCATTTGGTTTAACTGATCGACCACTTTATAATCACTCTTTTTAATAAGTCTCATGAATTCCTCGACTTCTTTCTCAAAAGTACCTTTCTGCATAGATTCAGGAATAACAACCTCCTCTGTAGCCACCTGTTTACCCTTGGCTTTGGCTGCTGCTTCAGTTTCAGCATTAGTTCTCAGAGTCTGTGGAACAAACAAGCGTCCACTTCTAGTGAAGCCACCAAGACCTCCAACATTATCAATACTAGAACTACCTCCAGCTGGAGTTCCCACCTCTTGCTTTTCTCCTTGGTAGTAAACGTCTGCACCGTAGTGCCATGGGATAGCCCGCTCACTATATATGGGACTGGTCCTGGCACCGTGATAGTAACAGGACTCACTAAATCCGGCACAATGATAGCAGTAGGCGTTGGCACTCGAATTTCAGCTGGCATAAAATAAATGGTAACAGTTGACACATCATCATCCTTTTGTCTCCCTGATCAAACTGTAGATAGCCCTCATCAATCAAATTTTGAATGTCGGCCTTCAGTTTATCACAACCATTACTCTGATTCTTGCAATCAACACAACCTTCTTCACAGCCTGGGAACACTTGCCCCTTCAACAACCGAGCCTTCACAAAACTCAAAGGAGTCTTCACCCTGTTCACATCAGTTAGCAAATTCAAAACTTTCCCATCTTCAATGGCGTTGACCTTTGGCACATCATGATTAGGCATGGGATTCTGGAGCACATTCGGTGGAGTTGAGAAATTAATTGCCTTGGCATCAATCAAATCATGTACCTTATGCTGAAATGCCTGACACTTTTCAATAGTATGACCTGGAGCCCCAGAATGAAACTCACAGCGAGCATTAGCATCATAACCCTTTGGTAATACAGCAGGAGCCGGAGCCATCGTACGAAGCTCCACCAGATTAAGCTTCAACAATTGTGGTGACAAAGCTGCGTAAGTCAAGGGCAGAGTGTCCATATGCCTGTCAGTTTGTCTCTGCTGATATGATCTCCGTGGCTATTGATTATTCTGTGGCTGAACATTCTGTTGTTGTGGCTGTGATTGAACTTGTGAACTAGGAATGGTTACAGCAGCAACCTGATTATAGGAACCTTGATAGCCTCTACCTCTTCCTCTATTCTTATAAACAACACTGCTCTCCCCCTCTCTCTTTCTGGTAGCTCCAGCAAATGGCTTCCTCACTCCTGAAGAACTAGCACCACTGACATCTTGTATTTTTTCGAGCTTCAACAAACTTTCAATCCTTTCCCCAGCGATTACAATGTCCGCAAACCCAGTTGAAGGACAGGCAGCCAACCTATCAAGATAAGTTCCCTGAAGAGTACCCATAAACATGTCGGCCATCTCTCGGTCCTGCAGAGGAGGCTGAACCATGGCAGCCAATTGGCACCATCTTTGAGCATATTCCTTAAAACTCTCCTTCGCATTCTGAGCCATACTCTGCAGCTGAGTACGGTTTGGAGCCATATCCATATTGTATTGATACTGCTTGACGAAGGCTTGGGCTAACTCCTTCCAGTTTCTTACAGAAGTCCTGCTCAACTTCATATACCACTCTTGAGATGCCCCAGTAAGGCTGTACTGAAAATAGTACATCCACAATTTCTCATCATCAGTATGAGTGGCTATCCTCCCCACATAAGATTGGAGATGGGTTTTAGGACAAGTAGTGCCATTGTACTTGTCAAATGTTGGTGGCTTGAACTTATGTGGAATTCTTACTCCAAATACCAACCCCAAGTCGGAAACATCAAAACCCAGAGTGTTTTGGGATTCAATAGACCTGATTTTTTCAGCGAGCTCATCGAATCTGTGAGTATTCTCATCTTCCGCATCTAACAGAGTAAACTGCTCATCTTGGTTGTCTTCCGCAACATGACGAACTCCAGTATTTCTAGGAGGGTCACCTCCTGCATTGACGCCAGTCTGATTACCATTCTCTCTATTATTACTGTTGCCATTCTGCACGTCTACTTGTGGCCGCTCAACCATTGCCCTGAGTCTTTCCTGATTTTGGGCCATACCAGTCATTAACGCCATGAACTGGTCCATCCTGTTCCTCAGCTCAGTCAATTCAGTTTGCATTTGATCCATGATCTTAGCTTGGTTTCTGCGAGTTGCGTACCGGTGAATGTGGATATCAGCTATAGTGCCTAAAACCAAATAAAGGCTAGAGGACTTGCAACGAGTACCTGTCATGCAAAAAATGATATGCGAAATGATATGCAATGCAATGCAAATGCCATGTTTATCATGTCCGAGGTGCCTTATACCCTGATTCCAGTCTTAACCACAGAAAGCTGAAGATCGCGATATGAAGATACGTGCCGTGATTATGTGCTTGTGTACAGATAATTGCCAACAGAATATTTCTGAATAAACAGCTCGTTTCAATTAAAAAGAAACCAGACATACGCATAGTGTTTAACAATGAGTTCAAACATCATACATCAAAATAGTGGATTCATCAACAAGCCTGATGATATCCATCAACAAAATTACATTAAGAGAAAGAGAAAAAAATGGTCAATCTGACAACTCCAAGTCCTTCAACTTTTCACTTGAATACTTGACCTCCTCGAAGAGTATGCGAGTACGCTGGTGATTTGGTCTTTCGATTAACTCCTTAATCAGAACATCTCTTTTTGCTAGAGCTTCAGTCAGCGAATCCATATGCACCAGGAGAGCTTCATCATCACAGATTCCTTTGTGCCTTTTCACGCCGGCTTGCATTTTGAGTTTCCCCATATCTGCCATAGCCTCTTCAAGCTCCTTCTTGGAAATCTTTAGCTCCTCTCTGGCACTTTCCAATTACTCTTGACTTTTGCCAAGGTTCTCCCGATACTTCCTCCGTTGCTCGTGTGCCTTTTTAAGCTCGTCATCCTTGATCTTTAGTTGTTCCTGCAACTCTGAGTTTTCCAATCTAACCTCATGCCAGGCTTGCTGAAACCTGGCTAACGTGTCTTTAGTCTGGGCTAAGGCTTGTTTGGTCTTTTTATGAGCTTGGGTGGCAGCATCGGCACCCTTACTAATTTTTTGGAAATGTTGAGCTCTTTCGGCGAAATCCATTTCTATTGCTGCTAAAATTTGTTCGGCGTCTTGGGCTTTCTGTTCCAATCTTTTGTTGGTATGTAACGCTTCTTGAAGACGGCTGCTCAGCTCAGAATTCTCTCCTTGAAGCTTTTTCACTGAGGCTTGCAATTTGTCGATGTCTTCCATAGCGGCAGTATTTCTTTCTTTCTCATCTTCAAGATACAACAGGGGTGCCCTATCAAAAGGCAAGTGAAAATCTTCAACTCTTTTCTTCACCCACTCTTCATATGCAGGATAAGCCCGATTGTTGGGTTTGCCTAGAGCAACTTTCCCTTTCTTTAGCACACTGGCCCAACAGGGGTGCACATCAGCGAACTACCTCTCCTCTTTTCTTTTCGTTTCTATTATATAAGGCGTAGTGAAGATCTCCCAACAGTGTTGGTATCGGATTCTTCATCATGAATATCCTAATGGCGTCAGTATCAACAAAGTCAGGCTCGTTGGGGAATAACATAATACCATATACACACAGAGCTAGCAATGCATTGAAAGTAACCCATTTCTCGCCTTTAGCTGCCTCCTGAGCCTTCTTTATCAAATACCCCAGCTTGTAACCACGAAGTTTTCCTTTATTAGAGATATTGGCTTCTAATTCTGACTTGCTCAAATAAAGAGCACCGGCCACTTTTCCGCAATCCAGATCACCTGTAAACCCAAAGAAAGGAGGCTCCTCCTTGATAACAATCCCTAGCATGTTGGAATACTCCTCTAAAGTAGGTACCAACAAATAATCTGGAAATACAAAACACCTCAGAGGAGGATCGTAGAACTGCATCAAAGTATGGAGACCCCTGTATTCGTAATCACTGACATTGCAAACAAAAGATAAAATCCACCCATATTTTTCTTTGAAAGCTTCCAGCACTTCAGGGCTCGCCATTCCTTTCAGGACGGTAATAGGGCCTAGAGTAGGCGTGAGGAACTTGTAACTGATGATATTCTTCTTCTCTTTAGCATTCATCCTTGTGAGAACATGGTGACTGGAATTGAGGGTAAAATATGCACCTGGAAATGAGTAAACATGTATGTTAGGATATGTAAATGCAATGCAAAGGGCATGGTATCAAGGTGCCAAGTGTTTGTGCTGGACTGTGAACGGTGTCAGTGTAGCTCTGAGAACAATATAGAACCATAGATAGGAACCATCTGAATACAATAGGATGAATTCTCCTTTTGTGTAACGCCAACAGAAAACCAGGTATGTAGGAGGTCATGGTTACCTGCAAACCTGTAAACAACCCGCCCTTGTCACGTGTGGGTACTAAGATCCTCAGTATCCCGGGCTCTCAAGTCGAGAAATGATGATACGTTCACCATTTCTGGTCTGGCATCATCATCAATCGAGGAGGCCTCAACTGATTCTCCAAAATGAAAGGTCCTCAGCTTCTGGCACTGAGGTCGAGAAGCAATAGTACATTCATCTCTCGGGGTACAGTACTACCGCCAATCGAGGAGTGCCTCCACTGATTCACTTTCAAAAAGGACATCCTATAGCAAGTTCCCAGCATTGGGTCCTCGAATCAAGAATATGTAATGGGTTTTCCATTTCTGGTTTACCATTATCACATCTCGGGAGGAGTGCTACAACTGAGTCCTCGGGAATGGTCACCAGAGTCGACGGTTCCTTAAGAGAATAACTACTGGCTTGTATAACATACAGTAGCAGATAGCTCCTGATAGAACCTCGCTTGGTTGTGGGTCTCATGAATAACAATACGTGGTCACCACCATGCAAGCATCATGACTATCCACTCTAATACCTATGTGTATACTCAAGCCTGGGTAGTGGGCTTATCTCTCAGAACACCTTGCCCACCAAACAGAAAATAATAGCACAGTCCAGCATAATAATGATATGTAATGCAGTGAATGCAATAAATACAGTAAAGTACAGTAAAGCGGTAATACGATAAATAGCAATACAGTAAAACAGTAAATACAGCAGAATAAAGCACCACAGTAAACACCCAATGAAAGAAAAAATAGACAAGCGCTAGGATTGTCGCTCCCAAGATTTTCATCCAGGTACAAACGCGAAAGTGGCGCAGAAGAAAGAAAGAGAGTCGGCAGCCAGGCATTTTTATCCCAAAGAAAGGGAAAGGTAATGCTGCACAAACCCGGGAGGAAGGAAATAACGAGGTCTCGCGAACCAAAGAGAACTGGGTTCGGGAGTCGATTACGCGAGAGGAAGGTATTAGCACCCCCATGCGTCCATCGTACTCGATGGGATCCACGCTTGCTGTTCGATCAAAGGGTGTCGTGACTGGAGCTTCGCTGCTGACTGGAGAACAGGAAATGAAAGATAGAAAGGAAAAGGGAGAGGAGAAAGAAGTGACTCGATAGGACATTATTATTGTCCTAGGCCTACGTATTCCCTCAGTGCAATGGGAAAGTCAGAGTCAACGTAGTTCGACGGACTACGGGGAAAGGTTGCTCGTCGAGATATCGCATCTCGTGCCTACGTATCTTCAATCAAACAAGAAAGAAGAATCAGAGCAAACATAGTTCGGCTCAACAAGGGTTGCTTTGTTTGTGTTTTTTAGTGGAAACATCAGAGTGCGCGTCCCAACAGTTAGGTGTTGCAGCTCGCTGTATGGAGACTTAGGTGTTACCTGTTTGCTGTAGAACGGACATGACGAATCCTTTTAGAAAGGAGTGAAGAGATGAGAAGAGAATTGTTTGTTTGTCTTCGTATTTTATAAGGAAGTGTTTTGATCATTTTTGTGTTAGTAACACGTATTGCACTAAAGTCTATGAGATAGGATCGAATGCGTCGCATGGTCATCCTAACAGGACGTATGCTAAACACTCTAGAAAGACGAAGGGAAACCCCCCTTCTTCCATTCCCCACATGCAAGGCTTATGTGCAATACATTTTAATCCTTTATTAGATGTTTTTTTGCTTTTGTCTTGAGATGAGAAGATAAGAGACTCAAAGGTTAAGAAAGGTAAAATCTAATGAGGGAGACTAAGACTTAAACCCTAATGTTATTATACATAGATGTTCCTAATGGTCAAGTGTGGTTTAGAAACCTAACTCTAAAAGAAAAGAGAAGAATAATGAGTTCTAACTTACTTCAAAGATGGAAGCTAAGTTAAGAACTCAAAGGGGATGAAAAAGATTGAACAAAGAAAGCATTGAAATGCTTTGCACAATACACACAATAGAAAACATTAAAAAGATGAGGGAAGAAAGTTGTCTGTGGGAGCATACCCATACACATGACTTACCATTAGCTCCTACAAGCAAAGGTTAGTTCAATAATGCCATAAGAGAGCATAAGTAAAAGAAAGAAGCAATTAAGCATCAAACTACTTATGAAATGAAATTAAGCATCAAACAAAGATCAAACCTAAAAGGAAAGAATTCTAAGTACTAAATGACTTCTAAAGTCAATAGCTATGTCTAAAGGTGTTCAATTAGGGCTATGATACCTAATGGGATCAAACTATGCACAAACAATGTCTTAAACATCAAAGAAATGCACCATGGAAGTAGATGATGAAAGGTGAATAAAAGTGCAAGATAAACATGTATTTATGCTTAATGAAATGTAAAGGTCAGAAGCATACATCATTTATGAATGTCTTATAATGCATATGAACAATCATATAAGTCATGGATGAAATGATTCAAGTAGAAGAAACAAGATGAAAAGAAATGACAAGGAGGGAAACAAGTTTCAATTAGATGCACAAACTTACATGTTAAAGATGCATAACATATGAAATGAGTATGATTACATGTGGACCAGTAGCATAAAATTGATGATATGCAAATGACATGAGTGAAATGGCATACACAATGCAACCACAAATCATGTAGAGCACAACAAGAAATTAGATGTGGAATTCGGACAAAAATGCAAGTAAAAGTGCATAAACACACATCAAAGGTAAACACAAATCAACATGACCTATAAGTGAACCAAGTAGGACCTATAATTCTCTAGTAAACATGTGTCAAAAGATAACATCAATCATCTCAAGAGACCATAGGCAATATGACACAAACCATAGCATATGCATACAATGAAGCACATAAATGCACATGTAATCAATCAACAAGGAAAAAATAGGAAGAGACTTGGAAAAATTACGGAATTAGGTCAAAAAGTACCTAAGTTAGAAGCTAAATACATGTCAAAAAATCACACAAAAGTTCAAGAAGGAGCATGCTCAAACAAAGCAACAAACTCACATTAGGTCAACAATGAATTATGCACAAAGACATGGTTCAAAAGCTATGCAAAAATGATTTTTAAAACATGAGAAAAATTTTTTAGATGCTTGAATATATTATTTAATCATATCAAAAATATTGGATGCAAAATGGTTTTAGAACTATGCAAAATAAATGGATGAATTTCATGTGTCAAAGAAGAAGCCGCATAAAAAGAAATTAAAGGAAAATTACGAAAATAAATGTAAAACTTAATAAAATCAGAAACAAAAAATATGGAAAATTAGTTTAATGAATTATGATGCTTGGTGAATTTTTATAGAATTTTTATTATGCATTTACTATTTTTAATAAAAGAAAATCAAAGCAATATAACAAAAGAAAAAAAATAAAAATAAAAACATGTAGGGGGTGCAGATATAGCAATAGTCACGTTCAAAAAGGGATAGGGCTTAAATGAGGGGATTCAGATATCAATTGGTGGTCTAGGTCCAAAGGCGCGTGGAACATGGAGATATGATGCACATGGAGTCAAACAATTGACTCAATCTGAGACTTTGGATGCAGTCAACAACAATCAATCATCAAAGTAATTTAATCCAATGGTCCACAAGGCAAGCACATGATAATTAACACGCACGCACACACATGCAAACAGTCAAAGTCAACAATCTGAGAGAGAGAAGATCACGTGAGGGAGAGTGCGTTCATTAATGTGTTGGCACATTATGGTGCGTTGGATCAAACGAATCAGACGGTTGTGATATAATCTGACCTTAAACCCTAATCAAACCCTCACCGGCCGGAGAAGGACCTCCGGTCATCTTCTCCGGCCACCTCCGACCACTGCAACTTTTACATACTTCCAGAAATTCACAAAAAATATACCAATCGAAAGAGGAAGTTAAGGAGAACAAGGATCCAACATCAGTTTTCACAAATCACATACATATGCAGAGAATCGAACACATCAAATTTGCCCTAGGTTTGGATCTACACCTCTAAAAGGTCTATCAACTAGCCAGATTGCTCACTCTGCTTCTATTAAGCCATAATCAACAAGAAACAAGCTATAATCAGTGATTTAATACAAGAAAAAGTTGAGAAATAGGAACCTGAAACTTGAAGAACTCTTGAATCTACAAGAATACCAGAGAGGAGAACTTGATCTTGATCTTTCTAAGAGTAAAATAAATGCTCTAAAGCTTCGAATCTTGATGAAAGCAGAGAGAAAATCAAATCTGAAGTGAGATTTCACTTGATGAATTCATCTTGTTTCAGCTTATTCTTGACCAATAATGAACACTTGATGATGATGATGATGATGAAATGAAGAAGAAATCGTGAAAGGAGATAGAGCTCATAGAGAACGTTCAGAGAGAAAAATGAGAATGATTGCTGAAATTTGTGAAATGAATGAAGCTCCTCAATTCTAAGAGCAGTGGAGCTTATATATGTTGAGTTAACTTGTTAACTGGTGTGGTTGACAGTTGGAAAGAGAGTTAAGTGAGTTTAAGTTAACTAACTGAGTCATGTTTATTATGCACGAGTTGGTGAGGTTTGGTTATGGAGAGGGTGAGCTCATGGCAGCTATGGTATTGATTAGAATGGGTGGTGGTGATGTTATGTGTTGCTGTAGCATGACTTGCACAACAAGTTTTATTCCTCTTTGGTGTATGGAGCAACATATGTACATGTGTGTGTAAGAGGGTGTTTGTCCAAATGAAGAAAAGATGACTGGTATGAAGTGTGTATGCATGTGAACTGATCCGCATCAACAACAACAATGTAAAACACTCTATTCTTGGCAATATGGTTTCAATGAAGACAAGGATGTTTGATGATGGAATTCTCTAAGCATAGCACATGAAATGGGATGCTCTTGGTGGCTATGGAAAGATGGTACATCATAGAACAATGTTGATGTTTGAATCCAAGTGAAACAATGCCTCTAAAGTAGTCAAAAATGACACTAAAGTCACTTGCTTGTGGCTGAAGTTTTGGCAAGGCAAGCCTACATGCGTGCCTAGCTCATGGGCCTATGACATTCAGTGTGAAACCTCCATGTTTGGACCATCATAACTCTTTATCCTTTGATCAAATGAAAAATCTCCAAACATGAAAGTTGTAGAGGGGATGGAGATGAACAACTTTCATGTTGGAAAGTTTTTCATTTGAAGCTTCCTTGATAGAGAAAATTAGCTTGACATTTGGCTCACCACCTGTTTGATGAAATTATGGCCTAGAGGCCTGAACTTGCCTTGCCATGACTTGGAATTTGCCTTGATTTTACCAAACTTTGATTGATCATAACTCCCTCAATTTTGATCCAATGGAAGAGTTCTTGGTATGGATTTGAAGCCTGGAATGTGATCTTTGATTGGCTCAACTTGGGCCTGAGGTTTGGAGCTTTTATCTTAAAGAAAGAATACCTTGAAGTGTAGTGCAAAATGGTCCAAACTTGCCAATTTTGGAAACCCTAAGTTTCTAAAAATGGCAACTTTGTACAATTCTTGATTTTTGTTGATTCTTCCATCATTTCTTGATAAAATCTTTTCCATTGAACATATGTAACTTGAATTTCATGAATTTGACCCAAAAAGTCAGGAGTTGCCTTTTTTCACTGTACAGTTGACTTTTTCCCCAATTTCTTGATTCTCAAGCAACTGACCAATTGAACCTCTTCTGAAATGAACCAATGGGCAATCCTCCATCCTTAGATACTTGATATCATGTAGAAAACATTGAGATCAAGTTTGAACCAAAATTTCATCAGGAGACTGCTTGAACTTACAACCCTAATTTGGACTGTTTTTTATAGGAGATTATGAGCTGTCCAATCTTCTTGATGAATTCTCATCTTCCAATGACTTGTGGGATCAAAGTGAGATGATATATGATATAAAAGACCCTTGAAGCTTGTTGGGAGACCCTTGGCTCTTGCTCTCTTGCTTTGGAAATCAATGCTCTGAAGGCCACTGATCACATGCCCTTATGCAATACGAGATGGAATATGAGATGAAATGAGATCTAACTGCAATGCAATGAAACATAAGCTAGGCAACAACAAGAGGGAAAATTTTGGGGTGTTACATACTGGTCGAAAGATGCAGGAATTTGCTAAAGAAATGGGTTTCAAGTTGTTAACCTCTACACCATATTATGCTCAGGCTAATGGTCAAGTGGAAGCAGCAAATAAGGTAGTGATTGGGTTGATTAAGAAACATGTGGGAAAGAAGCCAAGAAATTGGCATAAGACATTAGACCAGGTTCTCTGGGCATGTCGAACTTCTCCCAAAGACGCAACCAACACTACTCCCTTTCGTTTGACTTTTGGCTATGATGCAGTTTTACCTGTAGAAATCTACTTACAATCAACAAGGATCCAAAGGCATCATGAGATCCCTTCTGAATCTTATTGGAATATGATGCTAGATGAGTTGGTAGATTTGGATGAAGAGAGACTTAATGCTTTGGTGTTGTTGAAAAGGCAAAAGAAAAGGATATAGAAGTCTTACAATAAAAAGGTTAAAGTCAAGACTTTTTCTCTCGGAGATTTGGTTTAGAAATTAATTCTACCTATGGATCGAAAGGTTAGGTCTTTAGGGAAATGGTCCCCTAAGTGGGAGGGCCCTTTTCAGATCATACAAGCTTTTTCAAATGGTGCCTATGAAATTAAAGAGGTAGGTGAAGATAAAAGAATCTTGAAAGTAAATGGTAAGTATTTGAAAAAATATAAACCTGTACTTCAAGAATTAAAAATTATTTATGCGTAATTGCAGAAGAATTGGTCGAAGCCAAATTGGTATAAAATTTCCAGAATGGATCAATTCATTACATAAAAGCCTCAAGGGGCTGAAAAATATTGTGCAAAGAAAAACAAATATATTAAAACTGCAAACTAAAAAGGAAGGTTGTTCTTCATCTTGAGATACTTCGACTTTTGGAGTTCAAGGTGTCTCTCGCATGAGGATTTGTCAAGCTTTAGTGCTGCAACCCCTCCTTCTAAATGTCGAGCTTTGTCGAGAAATTCCAGGGCAAGTTTTAATTCTCTGACTACTTCAGATTCATCAGAGGCTTGTAGTTTAGAGTTGCGTTGTTCAGCCTTGGAAATCTTGGCTTGCAGTTCTTCGATTTGTTTCTTCCAATTGGCAATATCCACTTTATTGCTCTCAATCTCCTTAGTATGTTGTTCCTTCATCTGTTCCAATTCTCCCACCCTAGTCTCTGATTCAGCAGCCACTGTCCATGCAGCAGCCTCACTTCCAGATTTGGTCTCGAGTGCATCATTAACCTGAGGCAGTTGTTTTAGATCAGCAGAAACTTGATCAATCATAGCACCAAGTTCCAAAATGATGGTGGCAACTTCAGGGGAGACAGTTTGGAGATCAACTTGCTTAAGAAGAGCCTTCAATTGAAGAGGGGTTGTGGGATCCAACTCCAGAAGCCTGAAGAGATTGCTTTTGAATACTTGCTCTTTTATCTTCAAAAGGGTCTCATTTGGAGGTTTGCTCGAAGGTTGACCCCCTGAAGCTGTCGAAGCACTTACGTTGCTCTTAGAGGAACTCCCTCATTTGCTAAGAACGATCTTTAGATATTTGCGAGGGTTGGTGGTCTTAAGGCGGGTAAGCTTTTCTTCAGAGTAAGAAAAAACTGTCTCTGTCGAAGGTTTAGCACTTTCAACAGTTACATCAACCTTAGGAGCATCAGTGTGTTCTCTTTGGGTTTGCTTTTTGGCAGATTCGCTTCTAGCCTTCTTTTCGACGCCCTTATCATCTTCACCATCATCTTCTTGGTCAACATCATCATCATCATTATCATTACCTTCATCATCATCACCATTTCTGCCAGTTTCAGGTTAGAACATTGAATGTTCTTCTTCTTCTTCTTCCATTTCATCCTCTGAGACATCAGCATCTGGATCAGCATTATATGGGTCTTTGTTGCCTGTGAGTTCGACCTCTGGGGAGCAAATGTCAGAAGATTTCTCACCCAGAATATGGCCTTCATCCATATCCGCTGTCTCTTTATTTTCTTCTTCAGGAATACCTTGGCCCTGCTCCTCCTGCTCAGAATCGCTGGTCTGATACTGTTGTGCAGACAAAGTTGGAAATTCTGTCACAGTAGGTTTGTTGATTGGGGCAGGGAGAGTAGTTTGAGGAGGAGAGTTGATTGGTTAGGTCGGAGTACTTGTGCCATCCTGAAATAACAAACAAATAAGGTTAGGATTGAAACAAAAGAAGGTCAGTAAAATAAATAGTTTAAGGGAAAATTAAAATTACCTTGAGTTCTTCGACTTCAGGACTAGAGTTATCGCTTTCAAGATGAGTTGAGCCCGCCTTCGATGTACCTTGGGGAGAAGACTCTACGTTCTTTCGAGTGGAAGATGCTTCAGAGACCTTTGTCGCCTTTACCGTAGGCTGACTCGAAGTCTCAGTGATCTTAAGTTGTTTCTTCCTTTTTTTGGGTGGTTGATCATCAGGCGGAGATTGATCTTCATCGTCTGATCGATCACAACCTGGGAAGTAGCCCTTTTGGATTTCTTCCTTTGAGGGGTAGGAGGTGGTCTTCGAGAACTCTAAAAAGAATCAAAATATCAGAAAGCATGACAACACATAGCAAAAAAATATAGGGAGTAAAAGTTTCTCTTGTGGATGGTTCAGTCTCTTCTTCGACTGGTCTTTTTTCAGCAGGTTTCTTTATTTTGACAGCCGCAGACAAACAAAATTGTCACAAGTAAGTAAGGACAGTCAAGTAAGGGAGATGTACAATTCGAAAATTTTCATTCCACACCTTCATAGATTTCGGATTCGATGCGAACATCTTCGATACCAATATGAAGTGATCCTTTGAAACTATCCAGGGTGTACTTAGTCGGAACCACCCGCTGAGCCTTTGGTTTCGATTACTGACGAAGGATCTTTATAGAATCCCCACAGACGAACCAGTCTGGAAATGGAGTGGCAAGTGCCACTCCAAAGTCAGCAGATGGTAGTCGAGGGAATTTGGGAGGAAACATATTGAAAGTCATTTCGTAGCGTTTCGCAGGAGGAACGTACGAAGGTATCTTTAAGTTCTCCATTTTCTTTAAAAAAAATTCCTTCAGGGTAACAGCAGCCTCGCGGACGGTTCGACTAAGGTCATTTGGGCGATAAATAGTTTCAAAGTATTTTTGGAATGATTGGATTTCCTTGATGTGGGTAGATTTACCTTTCTTGGTTTTCTCTTGCACAGAGAGAAAAGCTTCGTCAATCAGCCGTGTAAAGGAAGCAACGTCAAAAAACTTCTCAGTGTAGTACTTCGACCACCACTAGTAAAATTCCGAAGTACAAAAGTAACTAGGTTCAAATTCGACTGGAGAGAGAAATGCTTTGTACACATAATGAGTCATTTGTATTGTGGACATTTCTTCAGTGTAGCAGGTGTGATGGAGTAAGAGGTGTCCTTTCTTCTCATATAAGCACTTGGGGAGAGTTTGAACCAGACCAAATTGGCGAGCAACCAAGTTGGGTTGATAAGCAATTAAAGAGACTTGACCTTTGCCCGGATTGAGTCGAAGGGTCAAAAGTCGAGGAATCAGAAAGGCCTTCCAGATTAATTGTGATTCTTCTTCCTGGGTTTTATTAGAGATGGGGAAAGGTCTGGTGAACCACTCAGGGCCATATTTCCTTTTGGCGAAAGGGGCCATGTTCGAGGTAAACTCATGGCGCCTGGCGAACATCTTGATAAAACTAAGGAATGTTTGCCTAAGCAATTAACCCTCTTCGGTAGGGGTTAGATGAACCAAGTGAGTCACTTCGACGCGCCGCTCTTTGATCTCTTTGGCTTCCTCTTCGACGGATCCTTTTTTTGGGAGGCTGGCTTCAAAAGAAGCATTCAGCTTGAGTTGAAGAAGCCAAAAGGGTCCTGATAGTAACAGCTTCCCTCCTGCAGCTAGCCCTTTGAGTTGAGCGACACCTTCGCTTAAGGACTCATAAAGATGCCCTAGAATTATCTCACTCAGACAAACATCTCGACCATAATGAAGTTGGGCAGCAAGCGTGAGAAATTTTCTGGCTACTTGCAATGACTTCGAGCAAAATACGCAGTGTGATAGCCAGAAAGTAAAAAAGCTATATGTTCCCGATCAGTAACATCAGTTGTATTGGGGTCATAATAATGTTTGATGAAGTTCGTATAGGTAGGCTTGGCAGATGCAAAACCTATCTGGTCCTGAGAATCCAACTCTGGTTCATAGGGTTTTCCAGTTGGTTTCAGCCCAGTGATAGCAGCTATATCAAACAATGTTGGGGTCATCATCCCACAAGGGAGATGAAAGGTATAATGGGTGTTGTCCCAGAAGTAAAGGGATGAGACTAGCATTGTCGAACAGTATGTGGGTCCTATTTTTGACAGCATGACAAGGTCATAGATTCCTAAGTCTTTCCAGGTTTGGGCCTTAACCTTTTCTATTTTGGTTAATCAGCTCAAATAAAGGTCATAATCTTTGAACGATGAAGTTACCCTAAAAATCCTAGACCCATCGTTCATGTACCGTAAGTCTATGTTGTTAAGGGAAATGACATCAGGGGCATAAGTTTCTACCTTAGATTTGTTGGCTTGCCCTATGGGTTTTGTTTTATGATAGGAGGGGAAATAATCGCTAATTTTCTCAAAATCAGTATCTGGAGCAGATAAAAGGCCAGATAGTGCATATGATTTTCCAGAAACAAGAATAGGATCAATACTTGAGATTCGTAGATGGACCTTTTCTCCTTCTTAAGTGATTCCGGGATGCATTGTAGGTTCTTCACTAGCTTGGGCCCAGCAAGTGTAGTGAAAGGAGGAAGCTGGGATTGAGTCTTGGGCTCCTTGGATTTCTGGGTTCTCTTGGAGTCTTTAACGTTGGAGGTTGAAGATGCCATTTTTTGAAAAAACAAGAATTTTGGGATTGTTTTTTGAGAAGTTGGAAAGCTGAAGAAGAAAGCAAGGAGTTTGAAAGTGTAAAAGAAAAATGATTTAGGAAAAAACTATTTAAATGCTGTGGAATATCAAGAGACCTTAAATCAGCATTAAATAACTAATGATGTAGTGGGACACGTGTCTCGTTAGGGGTGGTGAATGGGACGGTGGCAGTTACTACCCATACCCCACTATCTCCTAGGTTTTAGGAGGTATGATGATGGCTAGTGATGTCGTGCACTTTGAGGAAAGATTTTGCAGAGATTGTCATGATGACTATGACATCATGGAGTGGTTCAGAAGAAACTAAATAGTTGGAATGTGGGGATGCTAATTGCATCAATATCCATGTAAGTGGATGTGAGGTGTCGAATGCTATTATTAAAAAATGTCCTTTTCTCCGGCAATGTCAAAAAAGACATTTTTGGGGGGAAATTTGTTGGCTCCTAATTTCGAAGCCTGACATTGGGATAAGAGTCTCCCTCCCAAGGAAGAGAATATGTGAAGATTATGAAGTTTCGACAGAAGCGTGGTCATAAGAAATTTCAGTCGAAGGCTATCCTTCTGTTACGAGGAGGAAACTAAAATAAGATTTAGAAATATTTCTAGGAGTTTGGAAGAAGTTTCAACTGAAGATTAGGAAGTGACGTTCGACGCGGAGGTTTGAAATTCGAATAATGGAGGGAATTTTGATTTTGAAAGGAAGACGCGTGTAACACATCTAAAAGGTGAAGGCATGCAGAGTGTCATTTGTCTTCGTTAGAAACAGTGACCGTTAGTGGCGGTTATTTCGACTGTATATAAATAGGGAGTCGTAGTGTTAGATTTCCGTGTGTGTATTCAAAATTTGTACAAGTTACTCAGAAATACTCAAAGTACCCGTGTGAGAGAAAAGAGTTATCATTGAGAAATGTACGTTTGGAAAAACACCAGTTTCTTCTTTACATTTCAATGAAGTTCTAATTTATTTACATGCAATTTATTCTACTTTTCTGCAAATTTCATTCTTGCACTTTTGTTACGGTTTCGTTATTCCTTTTAAGAACAAAACGTTATCATTTTCATTCGAATTACATCAGTTTTTGAAAACAATGACGAACTTAATAAACGAAAGGTTTGATTTTCACATAAATTGTCAAAACTTTTAAAGCATATTGTCTTATAATTTGTATGATCGATCCTGCAAGTAAACTAATTTTTCGTAAATTAGGAGATCAGCGGTTGTTTACTAATTTTCAAGGCAAATACGATGCCTATGTGTAATCTCTAGGGATAACACATTGAGATTTCCACCATGACAAAGATTTTAAAATAAAATTAACCCACATTCTTCTTACACCAAGATTTTATCTTACGTTTAGATTACAACTCTTATAATATATCCGAATTCAAGAGAGTAGTTATCTCTTGTCTTACTATTACAAATTCACAATAGTGTACATAAGACAACTCTGCTTTAATGTTTTTCAATCTAAACATTAAAATAATATTTTAAGTATATGTGAATATTCTAAGAAAAATATAATGAGTAGAATCGTGGTAATATTCACATTTCTTATGTTTTGTCAAATGATCACAAGATCTCATTTTATAGTAAAATTATTTTTAGTGTTATACAACTTCTCCCAAACTAAAATGGTTTTAAAAGAAGTTTTGAAATCAAATGAAGATTGAAAAAGGTGTGTGCGTGTGCGAGCGTGTGTGTTGTAATGCTCTGAATTCGATTAATTTATTTAATTGAATATTTATTGTTTTTATTTATTTAATTAATTGGGTGATTAAAATGCTTTATATTATTTGTGTGAATTATGTGATATTTTGTTGGGTTTTCTCGGAAGTTATAAGATTTTATTTAATTAAAAATAATAAAATTAGAAAAATAGTGAATTATGGGGTGCAATTAGAATTTAAGTGAAATTAGTGTGGTAAGGGATATTAATGATGATGACGAGATGAATTGATATGCTTAAGTTTTATGTGAACGCTTTATTCGATGTGTGAATATATATATCGTGAAGTGCAAGTATAACTATAAGAAGTGTTATAATTATTTGTTCTATGTTAATCCTACAGATTCATCCTCAAGTTATTGTATCGGAGATCAACACCACCTATTCAAGATTTCTCTTCCACCAATTACATTTATTTCTGATTTTAAAACAGAACAAAATTCAAACTTGAATAATAATTAGTCGTACTTTACTTATCTTTTAGGCAAACTTCAAATTGTCAAAGTTTATTTCCCTTAAATATAAAAAAAAAAAATGGTAAAAGAAACTTATAAATAGAATTAAAGTAGTGAGTTAGCATATTAGAAGATAAAAAATACATTTAAAACAAAAGAATAATAAATAACTTTTAAATTTGTCATTGAAAATAAATATTCATTCATTTAAATGAACTAAACTCAGATGTCTAAAATATAAACTCAAGCTTTCTATAGAGAAAAAAATTATTTGAAAAGGAGAATCCATTAAAAATAGAAATCAAATTTTTTTTACGTAACTCGTTATTTTTTATTTAACATTCAATATTTAATATGTTTGATTTAATTCTTAATACTTTATATTTAATATTTTTTATGTATTTATAATCAATATAAATGAATGCATCAACAAATGATGAATACACATACAATTTAATCTCTAAACTATGACTATTTCATAAATTTAATTTCTAAATTATTAAAATCAACTAAAATATTCTTAAACTATTCTTTCATCTCACAATTTAATTTTTTTAAAAACTAATATATTTAATTTTATTTATTAAAAAAATTATTTTTTAAGTTCATTAAATAATCATTGTATTTGAACTGTATCATTAACCAGATACATTAATTACTTAATGAATATGAAAAGTCAAATTTTTTTTATAAATAAGATTAAAGAAAATAGATCATTAATAAAAAATAATTTAGGAATCTCATAATTAACTTTATTTATTTATAGATTAAATTAATAACAAATAATGTTTTCAAAACTAACTTAATCATTTATTTTTCAAAGATAAAGACCTTCAATAAAAAAAATATTTTTCTCATCTTATAGATTTTTTAATATGGGTAAAATGGTAAAAAAGAAATATCTATAATGTTTGAGAAAATAATAATATCAATAGTAGAGTGTAACAACGCGCCATGAATGCAAGTGGGACAACCTCCCTTAACCCACGGTTTCAGTTTTTTCCTCCAAAACCAAAACCTTTCTCCTCACTCCAAGGCCCTCAAATTATTTGACGTCATTACACTCCCTTTAGCTTTTTCCAATAATCGATTATTTTGTCGTTTATTCCCATCCACGTGGGACCACTCTGTCACTTTTGGCCCCATTCAACCCCACTTTTATAAATTTCCACTAACAAAAAAAAGCTTAATAATCACAATTTTTTCAACGGTTCTGATTTAAGTAGTTTTGGCCAATGGATTCCTTCCTTATATTCTAACCTGCCGCTGTTTACACATCATTTTCACAATTTTCAATACCAATAACCTCTTTTATAAATTAACCATTTTCTCCTATACTCCCCTCACTCTCTCAAACTTCTCAAACTTCATTTCCTTAAACACATCAAAACCTTAAACCTTAATCCATCATGTATTCATCGTACCGTTCTTCCGTTGCAACAGTAAAACCTTGTTACATTGAACAAGACAACGGTTTAGCTTCCTTAAAAAACATGGATGTTTCCGGTCATGCTAATAGTTTTGTTACAAAATCAATGAATATGATAACCATGGGTTATTCTTATTCAAACAAAACCAGTTTCAGGAACGTAAATGTTTCTTCACCTAGATCTGGTGGAAGATTCTATGATACTAAATTTGAAGATCAACAGCCACACTTCCTTGAAGCTTGTTCTCTTTGTAACAAACCACTTGGTCAGAATAAAGACATCTTCATGTATAGGTAATTAGTACTAATTACCTTAAAATACTCTTATGAAGATTTTTTTCAATGTTTCTTTTTTGTTTTGTTTAAGGATAAGGGTTTGATGTTTTGTTTTGATTTGTGTAGGGGTGATACACCTTTTTGTAGCGAAGAGTGTAGACAAGAGCAAATAGAGATAGATGAAATGAAGGAGAAGAATATGAATCTTGCTTCGTCTATGAAGGCTTTGAGGAATAAGGAGCAAAGAAAATCGAATTCTTCGAAGGCTCAAGGACAAGATTATTCGTTTCGTACAGGGACAGTTATTGCAGCATAGTTGGTGGTTGAAAAAGGAAGAAAAATATCTGAAATAATTAAAGTTGTGACAAAAAAAAAAGAAAAGTTTGAATTTTGTTTAACTTTTTCTTTGCATGAACTAGAGTCAAGAGAGAAGGGATCGGTGCAGAGAATGTAATAACTGTAAATGGTTTGTGTTTGGAAAAGTGTGTTTGCTTGTTTTGGAAGATCCCTTCAATGAAGTGGCTTGGTTTTTGGGTTTGCCTTGTTTTTAGATTAAGGTTTTGGTTTTGGTCCTTTTGTAGATTCTGGTCTCTTGTGGTTTGTATATGGTGGTTATGTTGTTTCAGTTTTTTTTCAAAGATGAAACGGAATACAATGGAAGATTTCTTTTAATATCTCTTATCTAACAAATAAATGAATTTTGAGCAATCTAATCGGGACAGGATAGTGTAAACTGACCAGTTAGTTTGATTTCAATCAGTGGGTTGTAAGAGTTCAATCAAACAGTTTATGATAAAACTGGAGTGCATGATTTCTTGACAGTAGAGATTTTGGATCAATAAAATGGGTATAAATTTTCCTGATATATGAGATCTTCATCCGTTTCAAAATGAGACTTACACATAGCAACATAATTCATATCCACAGCTATTCATCCGAATCCACCTCAAAGTTGACGTAAAAAACATGTTTTGACTGGGTTTGAGTTTTACTCAAATAAAACATATGGGAATGGGAAGATTAGTACCCACTTTGAACTCACCCCCGAACCTGTTCCGTTCCGTTTATTTCATTAAGGATATCATTATTTAGTTTTGATAATTTAAAATATTAAATATGTGGTCATTGTTTTGATATTTTAATTTATATTAATTATTTAAAATATTTAAAAGGTATGTATGAATTTTTTTTGAAATTATTTTATTTTATTATTCGTAATGTTATTTGATTTTGAAAAAAAAAAGATATTTTTATTAAAAAAATTGATTTTACTAAATGAATGGTGGCGGGACGGGAATACCCGAACCCAACTTAAATCCGTTTGGACCGGGTTTAGGTTTTAATTATCCATTCTCATTTGGGTTTGGGGCGGGAAACGGAGATTGTTTGGAGATTTGGGTTTGGGTTTGTGGGAGGTAAAAATCGTCCCCGACACGCCTCGTTGTCATGCCTAATGACATTTTTTTAATGTATTTGCTTCATATATTAAGAATGAAATACTCTCGTCGTCCTACAATGAGTGATTCAGTTGACTTTTCACACATATTAAGAAAAAAAAAGGAATAAATGAAGGAGAGAGAATGATATTTTTACTAAAATATCCTTATGATGTATTGGGAATGATGAAAATAATATTAATTAAAGGGTAAAATAGGAAAAATTGTATTAGACATTGAAATGAGTCATGTATTTTGAAATACTATTTTATTTTAAATGGATCACTCATTGTAGGACGGATTGAGTAATATTGTTATAATACATTACATTTTATTAAATTAATTTTATTAACGTGTAAGAAGTAGAGATAGCTAATATTGAGTATTATAGAATAACAATCATTTTAACTTAATATTCATTTTAAAACCATTTATTTTAATCTAAAACGACAATTATTTTAAAACGGAAAAAATAATATAAACAATGTATAATATAAAATTCTAGAAACTTTCAATCCAACTTCTTAGAGCATGATTATCGGTGGAAAAGTAGCGTTTCTACACTTTTTCCAAGGCTCCATGTCAGAGTATGATGGGGAATTAAAAAAAAATAGCATTACTTGGTTTGTAACCGTTCGCCGGCCAGAGAACGGTTTTAATTGCTAACATGGCTCAAATAGCATCACTTGTTTCAATTTTTTATTTGTTTAATATAAATATAGGGTATATTGTGAGATTTGGTGGACCCATTTTAGAGTTTTTGATGAGTTATATGGATATTTGAAAAATGTAGTTGTGTTGTTTAAAAAATGTAATAGTGTAATATAATATAAAAAATTGTGTGGATCCCATTTAATGAACCAAAGTAAAATTGATGAATGTGAATGCTCTTAGTAAAACACGTACCTTGCAAAACTTAACTCATTGATTCCCATTCCATTCTCTTGTATAAACTGCTATCAACAATATTTTAATTTTAATTTTTGGTTAATTTTAAATTTGTGTTCATAGGAATTCTTATTGAGTTGTAGTTATGGATATTAAATCCCCTTAAGATATCACTCATATACTTTTAGTTAATTACAAAATCTTTTATGATTGTTGCAAATCCAAAATCAAGAAAATAAGGTCTTAATAAGTCACTCATATCAAATTCATTAATCATGATGAATTTGAGATTCCTAATCTTATTGTAGTTTTGTTTTTTTTGAATATAAGTGTTTGTGGTGCGATTTGTATTAGTTTTATTAGTTTTGAGACAATTTTATCTAATTCAAAGATAAAGTATATGTTGTTGGATTTTGAATGACAATTCAAAAATCTAAATAAATCAAATTTAATAAAGTTTATTTTGGGTAGTTTTTAAATATTCAAATTTATAAATTTTAACTTTATAAATTTATAATAATAGTATAAAGATGCAATAAAATAATAGATTTGATATAAAATTTAATATTACTAAATAAAATTCATCAATTATATTTGAAGCATATAAAATAGTAAACATATATTAATTTAAATTAATAAATTTTATTAAATAAAAAAAACATTTAATAATATATTATTATAATACATCTTACTAATATAAAAAATGAAAAGTATTAAACATTAAGTTTCTTTTACAAGGAGGGCATAAACGCCCAAAACAAGAAAACTAAATCATAGCCAACTGAGGAACCGTAGTTTCCGCCGCTAAATCAGCTTCTACAAGATGCATCATCCAAGAGGGACACGAATAAAAAAAATTTAGAGTTCATCAGACATTTCTTGACAAGAGCATCTGCACGCAAAATCTCTTCTCCGTAAACATGGCGAACCTGAATGTTCCAATCCAACTTTATGTAATCGGATTTTTTCATCAGGTTCTTCCCACATGATTAATTTCCTTGAGATTGTTTATCCCTTTGACTACCTCCATCAAATTGCTATTTATCTCAATAGCATGAACTCCAATATTCTTAGTTTCTCCCTCCGTTTCTTTTTTAATGTCATTTTTTGGATTTTTATATATATTAAAAAAGCTAAACAATATTGTTAGTTTTCATACAATAATTATCTTTTTATCTATAATATTTTTAATTATTTATTACATTCATTTTATTTTTTTTCTCTATGTAATAATTATCTAGGGGTAATTTTGACAAAAATACATTTAATATTATCTTGAACTTTGCAAGTGACAATTAAAAAAAAAAACAAAAAATTATTTCAAAAATAATATTTATAAAGGAACAAAGGGAGTATGGTTAAACATTCTATAACTCCCCATAATTCAGCAACCGTCACATCACAAATTCTCAAATTCTTCGAAAAGCCCGATATCCACTTACCACTACGATCTCTAATGATACATCCACATCCCTCTCTGCCATCAGCATCACACACACCATCCAAATTAAACTTCATCCATTCCACATTAGGAGGATTCATCGAATCCATTTGACTTCTCTACGAGGAACAATAGTGTTATTGACAACCTTACACACCATGTGATAATCTTACATGGGGTTTGATGACATGATATTACTAATGGCATTTTTGCTACTAAATGAAATATGACATGATAATTTTTGTTTTTATTTATTGTTTTTAAAATTATTCAAAAAAAAAAAAAAAAAAAGTTATCTTAACCTTCAATCTTCTTCATCTTTTTCATCCTTAACTTTATCCAAAATTTCAATCTCTTATTTATTCTTCCATCTTCTCTCTACTAAAACCACTAAAATCACTACCATCACACCAATAAAGAAGAAAAACATATCTACTATCAATAACACAAAATCAAATAAAACAATTTGGGTAACTAATCAAGGCCCAGGCTATCGTGATAGCTCTCTCACCCATGAGAGCATGCATTAAGCCTTTTTTTTCATCGAAACAAAGATTGGAAGGTAGTGTTTGTAGAAAGAGACTTTGGTCATTATCACTAAATAAGTGATCTTGATAGATTACGCAGATAAAATCAACCATAAAGACGTCACAAATACATCAGAGCAAAGATTGGAAGGTAGTGTTTGCAAAAGTTAGAAACAACTACAGAAAAATGAAGAAAGAATTCTTAGACCTCAAGAGTGGCAAAAAAAAGAGAAAGATTACCCTTCAACCCCTTATATATTCTTGGTACAGTTGTCATACGTCAAGTTTGTAATAGTATTCAATGTGCATGTTTCCAATGCAATTGACGTCCCCTCAAAATCTTTCCACTTCCTTTAACAGAAGATCGACTAGAAAACTCGGTAGACATAAAAAAATATCTCAAACTACATAGTCCTTGCTTCAAGAAGTAGTAACAATGACTTTGAAGGGAACTGTTACAAACCCCATTGACAACGCTTCAATCACGAGGCCTAATACGTAAAGGCGCAAGCTACAAGCAGAAACAAGTGAGACCTCATTCAAGCACAAAGCACACGATCCCAGCCTCTGACTTATCTCCCACCATCAAATTTAATTCAACGATGATATGCACAATACGCTGGATTAAACAAGAATGGTTTGATTGCTCACCTTATATAAGATCCACACTTTCACTCTAAATTGCTTCTCGAATACTTCACTGACTTTGGTATCAAAATGTTAACTTTGCATATTCATCTTGTTCCGCAGTTTTGAAAGTATTTATTATTGGGTATCAGAGTAGGAAGATAAATATCACAAATAAGAGATCAAGGAGTAGGAAATTGACACAGAATATTTACGAGGAAAACCCTCAACAAATAAGGGAAAAACCAAGGGCACCGGTAGAAAAGATTTTCACTAAGTGGAAGAAATTACAACACTTCTCTCTATATACAAGGAGAGAACAAATTACACTCTCTCTTGTAATAGGAGAAGTCTCACTAAAAGAACCTTATAGGAGAAAATACAATATATTCTATCTCTCTAAATTTTTATTTTATGTTATGTTGCAATGCATTGTGTTGTTATGTTAGGAATGATAAATTCACCTCTATTTATAAGTGCTCATCTTCACAAAACCATGGGTGTTCCTTTCTTGGTCCATAAATTGTGACTTTATTCAACCACAATCCTTGACAATAAAATTTGACTATGACCACAATCTTTGACAATCTCCCACTTAAAGTCACATTTGTGATCTTCCAAAATCTTCTCTACCTTGCCAACTCCATGCTGATTACGCCTCTAATAGGCCATAGGAAGACCTAAATCATGCAAACTTATCAGAGTTAATCGGCTTCGTCATTGCATCGGCTAGGTTATCTTTAGTGTGAATTTTCTGCATATCCACACTTCCTTCTTTTACTACCTCTATGACAAAATGGTATTGAACTCCTATGTGTTTTGTCCTGGAATGAAAAGCTGGATTCCTTGCAATGTGCAAGGCACTCTGACTGTCACAGTACACAATAATCTTTTGTTGCTTGTGCCCGAGTTCTTCCAATAACCTTTGAATCCAAATTGCTTCCTTACATGCTTGGGTGGCGGTCAAGTATTCAGCTTCTGTAGTAGACAAAGCTACAATAGTCTGCAATTTGGATAACCAGCTTACCGCTCCTCCTACAAGTGTGAACACATACAGTAATAAACTTTCTTTTATCAAGGTCGCCTGCAAAATTTGAATCAACATTGCCTCTGATAGTGAATTCTGATCCCCTAAAACATAATGCAGCACTTGAGGTTCCTTTGATGTATCTAAGAATCCTCTTAACAACATTCCAGTGTTCATTACCTGGATCTACCATAAACCGACTGACCGTTCCAATTGCTTGAGCAATATCTGGTCTCGTACATATCATATCATATATAAGGCTTCCCACCGCTGATGTATACAGTACTCGAGACATTTCCATCCTTTCTGCTTCATTGCTAGGATTCATACTTGAGGATAATTTATAATTGACAGAAAGTGGGGTAGAGATTGGCTTACAGTCTTGCATGTTAAAGCGACACAAGACTTTCTGAAGATAATTTTTATGAGAAAGCCAAATCCTTCTGTCTTTTCTATCTTGGTGAATTTGCATCCCTAAAATCTTATTTGCTGGTCCCAAGTCCTTCATATCAAACTCCCTAGCCAATTGTTCCTTTAATACTTGGACTCGATCTTTGTTGGGGCCTACCATCAACATGTCATCCACATATAACAGCAAAATGATAAAATCATCATTATCATCAAACCTGTTGTAATACGTACAATGGTCTGAACTTAATCTGTTGTATCCAAGGCTCCCGATGAAGAAATCAAATCTCTTGTACCAATATCTTGGTGCTTGTTTTAAATCGTACAGAGATTTTGTCAACCTACAAACCAAATTTTATTTTCCTTGTTCTTCAAAGCCTTCGGGTTGGAGCATATATATTTCCTCTTCAAGTTCTCCATGGAGAAACGCAGTCTTTACATCAAGCTGCTCTAAATTTAGATCAAATGCAGCGCACATCGCCAATACCACTCTGATTGTGGTGAGTCTTACCACTAGAGAAAATATCTCATTGAAATTAATACTTCTTTCTGAGCATATCCTTTGACCACCAGTCTTGCACGATATCGTTCCACCTGATCGTTGCCATCTTGCTTAATTTTGAACACCCATTTGTTACTGATGGCTTTCCGACCTTTAGGAAGTTCGACAAGTTCCCATGTGTTATTTCTATGTAAGGCTTCAATTTCCTCTTGCATTGCTTCCATCCACAGAGAAACATCTGAACAATTTAATGCCTCATGAAAGGTTGATGGTTCTCCATCTTCTAATAGAAGACAATATGCATCATGACTTTCCATCACATATTCTGAGTGCCATAATGGTTTTCTTATCTGACGTGTGATTCTACTGGGATCTACATTATTGACCTCAGTTGGTTCTTGTTCTTCGTTCTCTGGCTCTGCTTCAAAAGAATCATTTTCTCCTGAATTTTCCTCCATCTCCACTGTAGTAGTCTCATTTATAGTGTTGTCATATTTTTTCTCCTTTTGTAGTTCATTTTCTACAAAGATTACATCTCTGCTAATAATAATCTTGTGGGCAGCGGGATCCCACAGACGATACCCCTTCACATTGTCAGAGTAACCTAAGAATATGCATTTCCTGGATTTTAGGTCCAGCTTTGTTCTTTCTTGGGAGTTGTACATCACGTACACATGACATCCAAATACATGCAAAGAAGAATAATCACCCGGTTTTCCCTTCCACATCTCCATTGGTGACTTTAAATCAACCGCAGTTGATGGCGGTCAATTTATCATGTAACAGGCAGTTTTACAGCTTCTGCCCAGAAAAACTTTGCCAATCCTGTTGTTTTCAGCATAACTCTCGTCCTCTCCAGGAGAGTTCTATTCATCTGCTCTGCTACACCATTCTGCTGAGGTGTATGAGCAACAGTAAACTGCCGCTTAATACCTTTTTGCTTGAAGAATGTCAGGAAATCACCATCTGTATATTCTCCTCCGTTATCTGTCCTCAAGCACTTAATTCTTTTCCCTGTTTCAAGTTCCATTTGTGCTTTGAACTCCTTGAATACTAGATACACATCTGACTTCTTCTTGATTGGGTACACCCATAGTCTCATGGAGTAATCATCAATGAATGATACAAAATATTTTTCTCCTCTAATGGATATTTCCAGTGACTTCCACACATCAGAATGAATCAAGTCTAGTATGTGTTTGCTTCTTGCAGTTGACTTAGCAAACTTTAGTTTATGTTGCTTGCTTATCACACAGTGCTCGCAGAAAGGTAAATTTACCGACATGAGCCCGGGTATGAGATTACTTTCTGCAAGAACTTTCAAGCCTCATTCTGACATATGGCCTAGTCTGCGATGCCATATAATTGTTGTTTCTTCCTGGCTTCCAGCTCCTACTAATGCATCTGCTTATTTCATTGTGTATCCCAAAAACATGTATAGATTTGCAACGACCTTCTCTGCTTTCATCACTACTAGCGAACCTTTCACCACTTTCAAGATCCCGCCTTGAACATGGGTCTTGCATCCGAGGTCATCTAGTTGCCCAATAGACAATAAATTCTTCGTCAATCCTTTCACATGTCGTACCCCTTAAAGTGTGCGGATAGTACCATCATACATTTTCATTTTAACAGTACCAACTCCAGCAATTTCCAAAGCATGGTCATTCCCCATCAATACATGTCCTTCTGAGATAGGTTCGTAAGTGCAAAACCAGTCTCGTCGTGGAGTCATATGCCATGTTGCTCCTGAATCTACTATTTAACCATCAGTGAGTTGAATTTCGCCTTTGGTACTAACTGCTGCTCCGCTGTAAACGATTTCTCCATCATCAGAGGTACTAGCAATACATCCTTGTGATGTACTTGCTTCAGAAGACTTCTCATCATTCTTCTTGTTGAACCAACATTCTTTCTTTAAGTGCCATTTCTTGCCACAATTGTAGCATTTGATGTTTGTTCTTCTTTGAGATTTTGATCTACCATGATTTTGACTCTCACTGAGATCACGTTTCATTGATCTACCTCTCGTAATCGTCAAAGCTTCTATTCGCTTTGAGCTTTCTTGCCGATCTTCCTTATTTTTACGCCTGGATTCTTCTTCAAGAACAGCTCCGGCGACATCATGAAAGGATAGATGATCAACAATATTATTGTTTGTAATATTGCTGACGAGTTGATCATACGAATCTGGTAACCTCTGAAGAAGAAACTCTGCTCGTTTATTTTCCAGTATTGTGAAATCTGATGCAAATAGCTGAGCAAATAATGTATTCAAATTATTGATGTGACCCGGCACCGAAATGAATTCACTCATTCGAAGAGTGTAAAGTCTCCTCTTTAAAAAAATTCTGTTGTGAAGTGACTTGACCTTGTACAGTTGGATGAGAGTATCCCATATCTCCTTTGCAGTTTTCTTTTCTGCTATACTTGACAAAACTGAATATGCCATTGCTAAGTGCAAATTGGCAACAACATTGTCATCCATTTCTCTCCACTTTTCATCAGTTATATTTGTAGATCTACCTTTAATTGCCGGTGAGCAATTATCCTTCCTCAGGATTGCCTGCATCTTCAATTTCCACAGAGAGAAATTACTCCCACTGAATTTTTCAATCTCAAATTTTGCAGCCATTTTTTTCACTGAACTGATTTACACAATTTCACCGTGATTCTGTGAATATCACGGTATACGTGAGCAATATTGTATATTTTTACCGCATACTAGAATAAATCTAGTATACGTTAACAATCACTGCAAAAGTATACAACCACACGTGTGAATAGCAACTTTACGCCGCAGCGGAAATAGAGACCAACACCAACCAGGCTCTGATATCACTATTGGGTATCAGAGTAGCAAGATAAATATCACAAAAATAAGATATTAAGGAGTAGGAAATTGACACAGAATATTTACGTGGAAAACCCTCAACAAATAAGGGAAAAACCACGGGTACCGGTAGAAAAGATTTTCACTAAGTGGAAGAAATTACAACACTTCTCTCTATATACAAGGAGAGAACAAATCACACTCTCTCTTGTAATAGGAGAACACTCACTAAAAGAACCTTATAGGAGAAAATACAATATATTTTATCTCTCTAAATTTATCTTTTATGTTATGTTGCAGTGTTTTGTGTTGTTATGTTAGAAATGAGAAATGCACCTCTATTTATAGATGTTTATTTTCACAAAATCATGGAAATTGTTACAAAACATGGGTGCAAAATCATGAGTATTTCTTTCTTGGTTAACAAATTATGACTTTATTCAACCACAATCCTTGATCATAATCTTTTACCATGACTACAATATTTAACTATGACCACAATCTTTGACATTTACCACCATACTACAAAAATCTTGCTACAATCTCGTTTTCTATTTCGGTTCCATAATGGTACAAAATGTAATATATTTCGGTCCATAAAAACATCATTCATTTAACTGTCGCTTTCCATGTGCTATTCATTTCATGACTAGTTAAATTCTAAAGACATTTCACCTTAAAGTAAAAAGACGGAAAGAAAAAGTTTTCAAAGAATTTGAAATGAGAAATGGAAAAGATACATGCATATTGTAATGGTTTATGAACATTGCATCTTTTTATGACATTCAAAGGATAGAAGCTTTTAATCAACAAAGACACCAGAGCAACGGACACAAATTCTTGATCAATAAAGGCGACTGAAGATTAAGAACCCCCTCTAGAAAAAGAGACATTAAAAATGGACAAAAAATGAAAGGGAAATTATTTTTTATTTATTTAACTATAATAATTAAGGTTTAGTTTGCTCTCTAAAAATAGTTTCTCATAATGATTTGTGTTAAATATACTTACTTACAATACGATATTAGACTAAGGGTCTATTTGGTTAAAACGAACACGGGACTACGGGAGGCGAGGGAGTCGTGGAGTTTTAGTGGAGAAAGGGAAGGGACGAGAGGTGAGAATTATATATATATATATATATATATATATATATATATATATATATATATATATATATATATATATATATATATCAAGAGGCGAGGCGAGGTAGTAGAGAAATTTTAATGGAGGAGAGAAACGGAACAAGAGATGAGAATATCTATATAAAAATGTAAACATGGTTTATTCATGAGGAGGGTATGAGAAATTTTATAAATAATATATATTTTCATTCTTATGATTTTATATAAATGATATAATATTTAAAAGTGAAAAATTCATAAATATTTTTTTGGTAGTGAAATTTTTAATATTACGTGATTAAAAAAATTATAACTTAATGATAACGTTAAAAAATTAAGCACACTTGATTCATATTATAATTCTCCGACACAATTAAATTATGCGTTGATAACAACTTTATATATATATATATATATATATATATATATATATATATATATATATATATATATATATAGGGTTTAATGGTAGTGCACTGTCAGTGTAAAAAATTATTACACACACATCCAACAAAATATTTTAAAGTGCCAAATCATATAAATAATTTAAAATGTACAGACTGACTTGGCGGGATACATGATTGTCATTGGTTGACAGTGTAAAAATAGTTTACACTGTCAGTGCACCATCCCTTTTCTCATATATATATATATATATATATATATATATATATATATATATATATATATATATATATATATATATATATATAATTGAAATGCACCGACAGTATACAGAAGTTTTACACTGTCACCAAATCATATCCATTAGATGTTTAAAGAAATTTGACTTTTATTTTAAAAACTTATAAAATCATACAAACGGATGATGGTGATGAATTGATAATGTAAAATTTTTTACACTATCAATGCATAACAATTAATTTTTATATATATATAGGGACGGACCTAGAAAATTTGAGTAGTGAGGGCTTTATAAATTTCTTTTAACTGTGGCTAAAGATATATTATAGTTAAAAATAATAATTAACAGTGACCATAAAACTGTTTTAAATATATTAAATATTAAAACACTGTTATATAGTTATATAAATTAAAGCACATTAAAAACACGTTTTACTATATTATACTAATATTAATACAAATGAAACTAAAACCATAAGATTTTGAGAGATGCACTGCAGAAGGCCAATTTTACTTCATAGAATCTTTATGGAAAGTGAACAAAATTTTAGTAAATATTTATTCAAAATATTTATTATATAAAAAAATAATTATTAAAACTTTGTGGGGGCATCAGCCCACACACCAATACATGTGGGTCCTTCCATATATATATATATATATAATTTGATATAAAAAGACATATGATAGAATACATAGCAAATTAGAAGAAAAAATAAAAAATAAATTAACGTAAAAACAAAATTTTTTAAAAAGAGTGCAAGGATTATAATTTATATTTAGTACAAAAATACGAAAAATAATCTTATGGTGGAGGGAGAACAATTAAAATAAATTGATGAAAATAATAGAAAAAAATCACACAAAAGAGAAGCAATAACATGAAAGAAAATAAATAATTTGAAAATATTAAAATAAAATTGGAGATATTTTAGTAAATATAATAAATTTTTAAATATCAAAATCTATAGTCTTCTTTTCCCCTCAAAATCCCCCCAATTTAGAGGAACGCAAAAAGTGTGTTTCAAAGAGGAAATTGCTCCTCTCACATCCACTACAAGAAATTTGACATGTACCAACAACATAAATCGGTTGGTAAAGGTCCGAAAACCGTTGGTAAAGGTAAAATAACATATACCAATGGACATTTGCTTCCGTCAACTATAATTCCCTATACCAACAATAATTTTCCGTCCCAATATCTTATACCAACGAAAAATTTGATGGGTTGAAAAAAATTCCGGAGCTATTGCAACAGACTAATTACACTATTTAATAACTTTATCCACCACGTATTTCCGTTGGTATAGGACGAAATTAGCCGTTGGTATATGTCTTTTTTTATAAATATTTCTTTCCAATAATTAATAATTTATAAAAATAAAATTTTGACAGTATTTTCTATATGCACCATACAAAATTTAAAGCAACATTAAAGAAAATTTTAATTATATTGTCAAAATAGCAAAACCTTACAAACATATCAAAAAAAAAAAAAAAAAGTAATGTCAATTATATAATAACTACCAAACTAGATGCTACGACAACAACAAAAAACACAAACATATCTCCGATAAAAGCGGTTTCGAATCTTCCTCTTTTCCATCTTCATAAACTCAGCAGTAAATAGTAGCATGATAATGATAATAGGATCATGAGAAATAGCCCGGCTAAAAGGCATAGGTTAAATGGGCATAGACTCCTCATGTTGGGCTACAATGGTGTTAAGTGCCAAATTGTGCATATTTTAGATAGTATTTTCTGGCCCTTTTCAGTTGTTTCTTTGGTGTTTTAGTAGTAAATACATATGTTTTAGTGTAAATATGCAAGTTTCCAATTTTATTGTAAATATTGTGCATATTGATCATTTTGATGTTTTTTGACAGGTCTTCTAGCTTATATTTGATGATAGGAACAATTGGTGAAGGAAAGAAGGCCTAAAAGTTAATTTTTGCGAAGTCGTGTCGGTAACTCGCGCTTAGCGCGCTTTCTGGCCCGGGTTCAGCGCTGCTTTGATACAGAGGCAGTAGCTAAAGTTCCTTGACCGCGCTTAGCGCGCTTAAAGGTGGTTTAAGTGTATATTAGGAGAGATCGCGCTTAGCGCGATCTGAGCGCGCTTTACGCGGTTGTAATAAATTTTGTTCTTTCTAGTTTCATTTTATCTCATTTTTGTAGGTATTTAATCAAGGATATTTTATCATTGTTGTATAGAGCATTGAATAAGCTTTCCAACGCTTCCGACGGCGCGTCATTTGGAGTTACGGTTCGAAAGTTATGAAGAAAATAAGAATTGTGATTTTGCTGATGGCACTAAGCGCCCTCATAGCGCGCTTAGCGCGGTTCGCGTCTTTTTAGCCCCTAGTTAAGTCACTTTTCAGCATTTTTAGGGTATGGTTTGGGTATTGTTTTGCTCCCACTCCATCAAACTTCATTTCTGATAGTTTAGAGCTTAGAAAAGTATCAATGGAGGTTGCAACTCGACGATTAGGGGTGGATGATTCTTGGATCGTGATTGACATCGCGAGAGATTTTTATTCGTCTTCTTCCCTTTGTAGTTTCCATTGGTGTGAGTTCGTATGTAAGTTTACTTTGATAGTATGTATATTTATTACTCATGGTTTTGTATGCGAGCTATTTTACAAATCTTTATTGGTGTTATCCTTGTTTTAATCGCTTTATGCATGGATTTGAGTTGCGGTAGACATATCTTCCTTGAATCCGGACTTAGGATGAACATTTATTAGGTTATAGACTCTAGATATAGATTTAGGCTTAATATTCACTTGAGTATCGATTCTTAATGCTTCCGTGTGGTCGAGTTGCATGAGACATCACCTCCGCAGCGATGCGGTTGTTCTCTCAACTTTGCGTTAGACATAACCTTTGTTGTGGGCGATACGTGATAATGTGGACGAGTGATTTAAGTTGCGTGCAAATGAGTAGTAAGTTTGAGTATTTGATAGGGTAGATGAAATGCAAACCCGAGAGTTCTCTACTCTCCAAGGAATGAATTCTTTTTCTGTTCATAAGTTTTATTTCCCGCATTTAATCTAAACTCATTTTAAACCAAGCTTAGAGACGTAGAGATTGTCGAACGTCATTCTTTCCCTCGAACCGATCTCTGTGGACACGACATAAATCCTAGAGGGAATTTTTCCGAAAAGAAATATTTTGCTTGCCGCTTTACCGCTCCAACTAAATGGCGCCGTTGCCGGGGATTGGTTTTGATATTGAATCGCATTGCGATAGTTTTTATATTTTTAAGTTTTGTATATACTTGTTTATAGTTGTTTTCCATAAGTGATTGTATATATGTGTTTTCCATCATGTGTATGTGTTTGTGCATATTTTTTTTTGGTTTACGTTTGCTCAAGTGTTGCAGATTTTATTTGGTATCTACCGGTTAACGAAGCAACATGGAGGAGCTTGTACGTAAATAAGGTGTCGAGCTGACGATATGAAACAAACGCTTGTTGGGAGGCAACCCAATGATTCTTGAGTTGGTACAATTTTATATTTAGTAGTATAATTAATATAAAGTGACAATGGATGGAGTGAATAAGAGAAATAACTAATTTTGAAAAACAAAATTTTCCTTCCCTGTTTTGCATAGAAAAATCTCTCATTTTCCATCCGCTTTCACCAATTTTGGTCTTTGTGTTTAGTTAGTTTTAATTCAATTTTGTTAGGTTGTTAGAATAAAATTTTGTGTTTGCTCTCAAGTTTGTTTTGATTAGCTTGAGGATGCATTTTGTGATTTTCCAAGTTTGATCGTTTCAACTTGCGAATGTATGATGTTGATATTATTAAGTTTTGTACACGTCCAAGGTATGTGTTTATCGCTTTCTAGACTTTAGCATATTCATGATACTTAGGCTTTTTACAAACTTCCATGCCATTCATTCTTTTGTATACTTGTTCTTGATGTGAATCACTTTAGTTCCCACCCTTTTTGTGAGGTAGCTTTCCATTGTTCATATATGCGCGGATTACCAACATTCTTGTTCTAACTGGATTTTATTATGCTTAATCTTTTGTTTGTGTTGATTATATGAAAGCATGAAAAGGATCAAGGTATTTTGTATCATTTGATCACAACTACCTAGCCAAATTGTCATTCACCTTATGAGTGTGTGATCATTCGTAACCCCTTTGTGCCTTTCTATCATTATCCATGTTGTTTGAACTTAATGCTTGTCTATGAGTATTGAATTCACTTTTTGTATGGATTTTGATTCATTGTTTTTTCTTGAACCCTCAACTTTGTGTTGTTGTATGAATTTTTACCTTGCCTTAGAAAGTAGGGAGTATTCACATGATGATGTGGTTGAATTCAAGTTGGGGAGAGAATGATTGTTTACTCATTGGTTGGTTTCTATGAGGTTGAAAAAGAGAAGAAAAAAGAGAAATATATGAAAAAGAAAAGAAAAAAAAAAGAAAAAGAAAATCCTCGAGAAAGGAAACAAAAAGAGTTCAAATAATTTTGCTAAATAAGTATTGTGTTTTGTGTAACACTTGGGATTTTGGAAGAAGTTAATTGGAATTTTGTGTTTGAGTCTTTGTGAGTTGATCACTCCCTTAGGTTTAGGCAAGTTTTTGTTTCAATTACCTTTAGAAATCGCCCTTTGTTTGTTTACCCGACCACGCTGCAACCTTAAAAGCCCTTGTGATTCTTGCTTTTATGTTTTCAATATGATTGTTGGATGATTGCATAATTTAGTCTTTTGTTTGCATGATTATTGTGTGAGTAAAGTACCTCATTTTGTGTTTTTCATCTACCGATGATTGTTTTTGCTAGGTGTGATTCATGATTGAACTTGTGTTGTTTTGGAATGTTTGGCATGATTTTTGTACGTAGCGTTTGTTTCGTGATTATGTTATCGTTGTAGTTTAGTGGTAAGTTTTGCTTTGCATGTATGTTTTTGTGTTGAACCATACATTTGTTTTTGTTTTTCGAAACTTGTTGACTTGTGATTGCTTGGTTGTTACTTTTGTTTCTTTGAGTTGTTTGATTCTTGTTTGAGGACAAATAAGTTTAAGTTGGGGAGAGTTTTTAAGTGCCAAATTGTGCATATTTTAGATAGTATTTTCTGGCCCTTTTCAGTTGTTTCTTTAGTGTTTTAGTAGTAAATACACATGTTTTAGTGTAAATATGCAAGTTTCTAATTTTATTGTAAATATTGTGCATATTGATCATTTTGATGTTTTTTGACAGGTCTTCTAGCTTATATTTGATGATAGGAACAATTGGTGAAGGAAAGAATGCCTAAAAGTTGATTTTTGAGAAGTCGTGTCGCTAACTCGCGCTTAGCGCGCTTTCTGGCGCGGGTTCAGCGTAGTTTTATTATAGAGGCAGCAGCTAAAGTTCCTTGACCGTGCTTAGCACGATCAGGACTGCGCTTAGCGCGCTTAAAGGCGATTTAAGTGTATATTAGGAGAGATCACACTTAGCGCGATCTGAGCGTGCTTAGCGCGGTTGTAATAAATTTTGTTCTTTCTAATTTCATTTTATCTCATTTTTGTAGGTATTTAATCAAGGATATTTTATCATTGTTGTATAGAACATTGAATAAGCTTTCCAATGCTTCCGAAGGCGCGTCATTCAGAGTTACGGTTCGAAAGTTATGAAGAAAATAAGAATTGTGATTTTGCTGATGGCACTAAGCGCCCTCATAGCGCGCTTAGCGCGGTTCGCGTCTTTTCATCCCCTATTTAAGTCACTTTTCAGCATTTTTAGGGTATGGTTTGGGTATTTTTTTGCTCCCACCCCATCAAACTTCAATTCTGATAGTTTAGAGCTTAGAAAAGCATCAATGGAGGTTGCAACTCGACGATTGGGGGCGGATGATTCTTGGATCGTGATTGACACCGCGAGAGATTTTGATTCCTCTTCTCTCTTCCCTTTGTAGTTTCCATTGGTGTGAGTTCGTATGTAAGTTTACTTTGATAGTATGTATATTTATTACTCATGGTTTTGTATGCGAGCTATTTTACAAATCTTTATTGGTGTTATCCTTGTTTTAATCGCTTTATGCATGGATTTGAGTTGCGGTAGACTTATCCTCCTTGAATCCGGACTTAGGATGAACATTTATTAGGTTATAGACTCTAGAGATAGATTTAGGCTTAATATTCACTTGAGTATCGATTCTTAATGCTTCCGTGTGGTCGAGTTGTGTGAGACATCACCTCCGCGGCGATGCGGTTGTTCTCTCAACTTTGCGTTAGACATAACCTTTGTTGTGGGTGATACGTGATAATGTGGACGAGTGATTTAGGTTGCGTGCAAATGAGTAGTAAGTTTGAGTATTTGATAGGGTAGATGAAATGCAAACCCGAGAGTTCTCTACTCTCCAAGGAATGAATTCTTTTTCTGTTCATAAGTTTTATTTCCCGCATTTAATCTAAACCCATTTTAAACCCAAGCTTAGAGACGTAGAGATTGTCGAACGACATTCTTTCCCTCGAACCGATCTATGTGGACACGACATAAATCCCGGAGGGAATTCTTCCGAAAATAATATTTTTGCTTGCCGCTTTACTGCTCCAACAAATGGCTTCCTCTGCTATGATCTAGCCATAACAATTAGACTTTACTTGTTTGACCTCTTCACAACAACTTTGACAAAATTAATTCATAAAAGCATAACATGTTAGGATATAGATATCACAAAACTAGTTAGGGAGTTAGAATGAGATATCATTTGAATATTGTAAACATTAGTATTTTAGATAAATTCTTAGTGGCAGAATACCGACCTCTGAACAAGTATTATATACGATAAGGGTCATCCAATCCCAGTTTTCAGCAATTTGCCTTAGTGCTTCCTGTAAAAAGTATAGTAATTCATATTAGAATCAGCATAGAAAAAGAAAGATATGAAGCTCTGGAAAAATATAATTGATAGCACGAATGCAACTACTTCATTCATCATTTTACTATAACATCTAAAAACTCTTAATAGTACAAATTGACATCACACAACACAAATAGGCATGAATGAATGTTACTTCTGCAACAAAGTGAAGATTAACTTTGTTTACTAAGCGAAAAGGTAAGAAAACACTGTGTTCAAAGCACACCATCAAACTTCTTTGACAATAATAAAGAGTAGCTCTCGACAAGGTTTTTGAAAACGACATGATTCACAATTGTCCTTAACAAGCTACAAATTAATTTAAGAAAAGAAAACACTAACCTCTAGAAGCATCAAGAAGCGTCTTTAGCATGGGACTCCCAAGGTCGTACAAATTATATCAGCAACAACCTTCCATTCAACAAAACCCACATTAAATTAGAAATAACAAATGAATATTAATAAACAATAGCAAACACTACTAAGTTTTGGAAAGTAATCATAAGTAACAGGTTTACCTTTGATGCTTAAATATTAACATGATGCACCTTAGCTCCAGACTCACGTTTCAAAGAGTCCTCTGCACAACCCTTAAGTAATACACTAAAAGCAAACAACCCTTAAGTAATCAAATGAAAATATAAAAGAGCAAATAAGAACATCATTTGGAAATCTTGCCAAGAGAAATATACTCACGACAATTAAATCCCCAAATTGACTTGTGAATTTGGTGCCTATTCAGCGTTTGACAAGCCCCAACATCTGACCTCCTACATTTTAATTCATAAATAGCATTAGAATTATATGTCAAAAAATTCAATGAATCAGTGGTGTAGGAAAGAACTTGTATCAGTCATTATACACAAGTCTCTCTTTCTTATAAATTCTTTTTTCCAAAATTAGTAATATATAAGTGAATAATAATAAATACGTGAGTAAAAGCTAAATTAAATGTGTGATCCAAGTTACAAATAACTCTTATACAATTGATCGATATAAATTTGTACATACATTTTTCAACATAGAACCCAAAATGATTCATATAAATAACAAAAGATTTTATTTAGTGCACACCAATAAAGAGATCTTGTTTACAATATATACACACATAATTTATCAAGGTTAGTAAACACTATAAAATATTTGAATAAGTAGAGTATAAAGTAGAAATGAAGACTTCCACTTTATTCAATTCTATATCACCAATTCAAATATATATCAAGTGTTAATTAACTAGTTCTTTTTTATTCAAGGATTAAAACACTCAACAAGCATGGAAAGTGAATCCTCGAAATATCAATTTAGGCTTGAAAAACAGGACGGTTGAAACCAATATCCCAGTTGAAGTGTTTTTTTGGCTAGTTTCATTTTGAGTGGAGGCAGTAGAATGAATATTTCGAATTTGAAGCTTCTCTTTTTACCTGAGTTTGGACATCTTGATTGTCCATATATCACAAGTCCAGACATCGCTACTATAAAAGGCCAAAAACACTCAAGATTAGTAAGACCCAAAATAAGGATGGAGAGACACTAGTAGTTGAGTAGAATTTTGCTTTGAATTTGTTTGGAGTTGAGTGTCATATATATAATAAGGATAAGGAAGCGATTCGGTTAAGAAATAATAAAGGTTGAGTTGAAATATCGACAAATAAATAAAAATGTAGAAGGTTTTGTTATAAGGTTATCCTGCATATGCAAAACCATTAGCTATACCCTGGTATCAAATTAATGTTATTGACCAACCCGGTAACAGGTTAAAGTCTATAGTATATGCAAAACCGTTGTTGACTTCCCTGTTCCTTTATCCCCTTTATCATTACACCTCCGATCTTAGGATCGATCACGTTAAGGAGAAGGCAAAGCTTCATCTCATCATGTCCAACTATAGCAGCAAAAGGGTACACTGGCCTAATGGATTTCTTTAGCAATAGTATTCAGACCCTGTATATTAAAAGTTCATGGTTGACATATAATCGAAATAACTTAAAGGTGTTTGTGAGATAAAATTCAATTATGATTCGTCACTAAAAGAAAAGTGCTTATCTAAAAGTAGTTTCTATAACTAAAGATAAAATAAATTTAAGTTGTTTTCATATAAATTATAAGTTGTTTTCTTAACGATTCAGAGAGCTTATAGATATTAGCTGAAAATAGCTTAAGGACATGACATCCCAACAGTTGCACATGTGCTTATGCCAAGTACATTGTTTGGACATCATTGCTTAGACAAACGACTTAACTAACAGCTTATAGCATAAGCACCTACTTATGTAAAAGTAGTTTCTATAATAAAACATAAAATAAAGTGAAGTTGCTCTCGTATAAACTATTAAACCGCTTTCATAAACTATCCTAGAAAGCTTATTTAAATAATTTGAAAATAACTATGGGTATGGCATTAGTTATTTCCATAGGCTCATTCAAAAAGTTGCACAAGTGCTTATGCAATTCAATCCATAATTTTCTAAAATGGAATATCCCTTAACTAAGTACCTATCTATTCTACAGAGTTAACTTCATTAGCAACATTGACAATAGGAAATTGAAACTTTCCCTTTGTGCCATTAATTCCAATTCCTCCAAATAAAAAAATTTCCTACCACAACTTTGCCCTACAAATGCAGATTCAAATAATTACAAACAGAAAAAAAAACACAACTTTAAGATAGAGAAACAACATATAAGAAACTGGTCATTCTTAAAACATTCTCATAACTACTGCATAACGTCTAAAAACATAAAGGAAAAACGAAAAGGCGTGAAAATTGTGAAGAAATATACCTGACATTAGAGACAGAGAGTGTGAATGGAGTTGGAAGAAGGGGAAGAAAGGTACCGTGAAGGAAGAAACGCAATTGAAGAAGTGACTAGTGTTGTTGAAGCCATAGGTGAAGTTGAAGAAACGCAATTGAAGAAGTTCCTAGTGTTGTTGAAGCCATAGGTGGCTATGCAGAAAATAAAACTGGATCGAAAAGAAGAACGGAAGTTACCTGAAATTGGGAGAGAATGTTCAAAGCGACGGCGGAAGGGAGCATTAGGGCACATAAAAAAAAGTCGCTTTGGTGTTAAAAATGAGAAGTTGTTTTTTTTTATTTGTTATTAGATAGGAAAAGAAACTTTAACAAAAACTAGTAAAATACCTGTGCTCCCGCACGGCTAAAGTTGTTATATTTTGTAGTTAATAATTATATAAATATATTTGTAAAAATTTAATTTTGAATGATGCAAAATCGAAAAGTGGTTGTGTCTCGTGGCACTTGATAATGCATTTCATTATCAATATTAAAGACAAGTGTAAATGGATGCTACCATGTAATGAATTTAAATTTTGTTAAACCGTAATAAATTATATTAAAAAAATTATGTAAGATCAAATAATTATATAAATTGAAGAGACAAATAGAAAGTGTACAATAGAGAAATAATGTCATAGAAGCCATCGACCTCAGTCATGGCATCAACTTGTAAACAATCTGATGTATAAGATTATCATAAATTAAGCCTAAATATAATGAAGAAGTGCAAAATTTTATCATAAGAAGGCATCTGTATAATTCATGACAGTCCTTCTGCAGCTGCGAAGATCGGAAAGTTACTTGTAGAGTGTCTTTTGGTTAACGACATTTCTGTTGTTAGAACATGAAAAATATTGACAGCCACAATAATGCATCAAACTTATTAGTGTTTATGAAAAACATGAAAAAAGTAAACAAATCAAACTTAATATTTTTTTCTCATGAAAAATGCTTTATATCAATAAAAAAGAGAGTCCAAGTTAATGCAAGCAGAGTTTTGATTTGAAAGACTCACTAATTCTATAAGACTTGATGTAATGATGTAATTAAATACCAAGCAGTCTATTAATCATAAGATAAGAACTAAGGTTCCAAATAACTAATTCTTAGAAATAAATATAACCAAGATTTAAAGTCAATAATTATAAAAAATATTACAAATTCACAAGCATGCTAATATGACTTTAATGGTTTATTCTTAACCACATAGATTATATGGTTTCTGATTCAAAGAGATGGACATAAACTCCTAGTGGTGCTCTCAAATTAATGAGCATTATTTGAAAAATACACAACTATTTTGAAATAACTAAGCCAAATTGATTGCTCTATAAGTACTGTGACCTTAACTAAAATTGTATAGAAATATTTTTTGAGATACAATTTCACATAATACTATATATTTTCCACTAACTTGATGCAAATTAAAAAGGGATTGTTGCACTACTTTAGAGAGCTTAAACCAATGGATTAAAGTTGGAATGTCTTCACTAAGCATTTCAATTTTTAAAATTGTCCAGCCTACTCGCATGCCAGAATTTGTGAATATAAGCATTAGTGAGTATTACTACAATCATGCATCATAGCAAATATGACGCAATATTCATGTTGTCCAGAAAATCCTGCATCAGGGCAGGTATACAAACTACGTTAAGACTTGTCCAACAGATACAGCAAAGTTACTTCACTTCCACAACAGTTTATTAAAATTACTTTATCATAGGAATATATCAAACATAAAGTAATCATACTTCATTGATAATAGTATTATATATACATATCTTTTTTTTCCAGATTATTATTTATAAAAAAACATAAATGAATTGTGCTTGATTGGTAAAAGTACTTGTTCTGTAAGATCAAGAAGAAATTACCTTTTCAAATTAACCTTTACGAATATAGCTATTTGGCTTTCTTTGTTGATTCAAATCTCACAATTCCATGATATTGCTATGTCTTCACTTCAAATAATTAAAAAAAAAAAAGGCTTAAATAATGTTTTCGTCACTGTAAGTTAGCGAGTTTTTTGTTTTCGTCTCTGTATCTTTTTTTTCTGGTTTTAGTCCCTATATCTTACTTTTTGTTGGTGTTTAGTCCCTAAAGCCAAAATCCGCAGCAAAATCCGAAGGTTTCCTACGGATTTTCTTAAAAACCAAAATCTGCAGGAAAATCCGCATGAAACCTCCGTAGGGACTAAACACCAACAAAAAGTAAGATATATGGACTAAAACCGAAAAAAAAAGATACAGGGACGAAAACCAAAAACTCGCCAACTTACAGGGACAAAAACATTATTTAAGCAAAAAAAAATACCTATTAAAAGAATCAAGCAAAATCACTTTAGTTGTTCAAAGACATTGAAAATAGATTGCATATAAGAGAAAACAGTGAGCATGTTAAAAAAATTCTTCAGAATAAAATCAATTCATCAAGACCCAAAGTTTTAATTATCTGAGGTGCTTATGTCAATCAAACTTTTAAATTACATTTGAGAATGTTTTGACCATTTAAACTCATGTCAACAAAACTTAAAAAAACCAAATCCAGAAATAGGAAGGTGAATAAACATGATGACTGCCGTCACTGCATCTTGCCTTGGCTTTGTGGCACCAACAGCCAAGACAATGGCAACATTTCCCTCTCAAAGTTGTTCAAGAGAATATAAGGGATCATGTCCAACATTTACATTCACCACTGAATGTATTCCCTCCTCAGCCATTAGATTGACTCATATTTGCATTACATATTCTTTGTCAGTTTTCATGTTTGAACGATATCTACTTTGTCAGTTTTCATGATGGAAACCCCATACACCTTGCTGGCCATCCAGTCCGTTCCAGCTCCACCCAACGCCGACCCGACCATGGTGGCTCTCCTCGAAGCAATCAATAAAATCAACCTCTTGTCCTCCAACAAAACGAGAGGATTGGGGCGTTAGAAGAATCTTCCCGTCCGAGATCCCCCCCGCCGAGGAAGAATCAACGACGATCCAAGAGTCCACGACCCCGCAGGAAACCGACCATCGGGGGAGCCAAGAACCAGAGTCCTATGCTGTTCGGAAGCGCGATCACGTTTCCCCATGAAACCAATCTTCCCCGGACCACAAAAGATCCCGTAGAGATCAACGTTCACCCCTGGTCAGATCAAAGGGCCGGGCCCGTACACCTTCACCCCGAAGAAGTCGCCGTCATGAGCAAGTCTCCCGCTCCCCTTCCCGGACCAGTTCTAGCAGCGACGATGAGCCCCACGGCCAATTGTCCCAAGAGATATTGGCTACGTACTCCTCCCCAAAGGCTTGGAGAAACCCCCAGCGTTGGGAACTTACGACGGAACGACTGACCCCGATGAGCACATCAAAAACATCGATGCGCTGTTAGATTACTGTGGCGTCCGAGGCGCCATCAAGTGCCGCCTGTTCCCGGCCACGCTCCAGAAAGGGGCAATGACTTGGTACAAACAACTTCCCAAGAAGTCCATCACCTCGTGGAAGCAGCTAGGAAGGATGTTTTCCAGGCATTTTACGGTATCTCGCCGCCATCCCAAGGCTGAAGCCTCCCTTGAAGCCATAATTCAAGGGAAAGATGAACCTCTCTGAGCATATATTGAGAGGTTTAACAAAGAAGCTGTGCTAGTCCCCACTACCGACGACATGAAAAAATTTCTGCTCGAACAGGGACTCCGTCCACACTCAGAGTTTTCTACACCTGTCGGCTTCGCACCTCAAAGAAGCCTGGACGCCTTCCTCCTCAAGGTGCAATCATACATTCAGTACGAGGAAAATGAAGCGGCCAGCTCCGCCCGAGCATCCCGCCATCAAGAGAATGCTTGGGTCTCTAAAGGCGACGAACCCTCGACATCCCGTCGGGGGGAAAGAAGGCGCGAAGATCGTCCCCGGGAGTCCAGGGACAACAAGGGACCTCCATCCAGTTCCATGACTACACTCCCCTGAATGTCTCTAGGGAAAAGATTCTCTCCGAATGTGCCAACTCAGAGTTTAAGTAGGCTGGAGTCCGGTTCCCCAAGAAGATACCGACCAAGCCCAACACCGACAAATCAAAGTACTGCCATTTCCATAAAAGTCACGAACACACCACTGACGTCTGCATCCACTTGAAGGATGCCATAGAAATACTGATCAGGGATAGTCACCTGAAGCAGTTTACAAATAAGAAAGAGGCTCCTCGGCAAGACACCTAGGAGTCAAAGAAAGTAGAAGAAGAGGTGCCTTCATCAGAAGAAACCAATCTCCAAGTCGCCATGTCTATATCACGACCGGAGGATTTCCACGTTCCAGACAAGCTCAATGCTCCCGCGTACTTCGCGGCCCACAACCTGTGGGAAACTTTTCCCTCCGTGATGGTCATCTCCGGATGAGGCTTCAACAAAGTCACCGTGGGCTCCGTAAAGAGAAAATTCGAGCACCTGATCAACACGAGCTCCAGCAAGGTGACAATGCTCAACAAGGCCCAGAAGGGATCAGTTCCCATCTCCGAAAGAACTCCTCGGAGGGTCCTCGAACTCAAGTATCCCACTGCTCGTCCGAACCCAGATGGCCAATTTAGATGTTCGCAGGATTCTTGTCGACCAAGGCAGTTCAGTCGATATTATGTACTCATAGCTTTTCTCGACCCTTCAACTGGACGAATCGCATCTCACCCCCTATGTGGGTTCCGACCTCCAAGGTTTCAATGGGTCGGTCACGAAACCCTGGGGGTACGTAGAGCTGATCGTGACCTTTGGATCTGCGGAGACAGCCAGATCCGTTAAAGTACAGTTCCTGGTGATTGACAGCCCGTCTCTCTATTAGTGTATATTTGGGTGGCCAACACTAGCCGAGCTGGTAGCCGTGCCATCCACCGTCCACCTCAAAATGAAATACTACACTTTGAAAGGTATGGTCGCCACATTGCACGGGGACATCGAAGTTACACGACGGTGCTTCGAAGCGGCCACCAAGGGACTCAGCACCATCGCTTCCAAGTCGAAGACCCCCAATAAGCCAGCCTTGCCCAGCAGCCCAGAGGAAGCCAAGCCACTGCCTCGCGTCGACTCCGTCGACCTTAACAGCCGCTTCGCCGAAGAAGACCAGAAAGAGGACCATGCCATCCCGAGCAGGTCATCCGCCTCGACCAGTAACAACTCCCATCCGATGCACCCTATCCCGAATGGTAACTTCGAGCTCGTCCTGCTCGGCAACGATCCTCGGCGGAGAGTAAAGATAGGGACCGGTCTCCCCAACATCGCACAGAAGCAACTCAAAGCCTGCCTTCGAGAGAAAGTAGATTTGTTCGCCTAGAGCGCCGCAGAGATGCCCGACTTATACCCCCCCGTTGCCTGCCGTCAACTCACGATCAACCCAGCCGTCAAAGCAGTAGCACAACGTAGGAGGAAGCAGTCTCCGGAGAAAATGGAGGCTGCAGAACAAGCTGTAAAAGACCTCCTCGAGGCAAAATTTATCTCGGAGGCCAAGTACACCACTTGGTTGTCCAACGTTGTACTCATGAAAAAATCTAATGGCAAATGGCGAATGTGTGTTGATTATACCGATCTTAATAAGGCATGCCCAAAAGACGCCTACCCCCTCCCCAATATTGATAAACTTGTTGATAACTCTGCTGGTTTTAAACTATTATCATTCATGGACGCTTATTCAGGCTATAATCAAATACCGTTGGTAATGTGCGATAAAAAATACACGGCCTTCATGACCGAATCGGGCAACTATTACTACAACGTAATGCCTTTCGGCCTGAAGAACGCCGGCGCGACCTACCAGAGGATGATGAACAAGGTCTTCCATGGAGAGATAGGCAGCATGCTCGAAGTCTATATGGACGATATGATCATAAAATCCCATGAGGAGACCGATCACACGACCCATTTAAGAAAGGTCTTCGAACAGGACAGGAAATACCGATTGCGTTTCAACCCAGAGAAGTGCACGTTCGGAGTACGTGCAAGCAAGTTCCTCGACTTCTACCTGACAGAACGAGGAATTGAGGCCAACCCCGACAAGTGCCGGGAATTCTCCAAATTTCCAACGCCCAATTCAAAGAAATCCATCCAGTCCCTCAATGGGATGCTCGCGTCTTTGTCTCGTTTTATGGCCAAGTCTGCCTAGCACGCTCTGCCCTTCTTCAAACTCCTCCGCAAGGAGGCAGCATTTGAATGGACAGAGGAATGCGACCTGGCTCTCCTCCACCTAAAACGAGCATTGTTTGAGCCACCAGTCCTCTCTCGACCGGACAACGGCTAAACGTTGTATCTATACCTCGCCGTAGCAACTGAGGCCATGAGCGCCGCTCTTATCCGCGAAACACTTGACGGGCAAAAGCCCATCTATTTCACCAGCAAAGTATTGCAGGGACCAAAGCTGAGATACCAACAGATAGAGAAGGTAGCGCTGGCCCTCATCAACACCACCAAAAGAATGAGACACCACTTCCTGGCCCACACGATCGTGGTCCATACAGATCAACCCATAAAGCTGTTGCTGGGCGACCAGACATGGCCGGCAGAATGCTCAAATGGTCGCTAGAGCTGTCCGAATTTGACATTTAGTATGAAAGTAGAAAAGCCCTCAAAGCCCAGGCTTTGGCTGACTTTGTCGCGGAGATGACGTTCGCAGATTCCCCTATCTGCGGGGCGCGCAAGTGGACCATTTTCGTAGACGGGGCATCCAGCTCGGCAGGAAGCGGGGCAGGCGTCATATTGGAGAACGACGAGGGAATCATCGTAGAGGTATCACTCACCTTATCATTCCCCACGTCTAACAACCAAGCTGAGTACGAAGCCTTCTTCGCCGACTTGAGCCTGGCCGAAGATCTGGGGGCAAAAGAGGTCGTCATCTGCACAGATTCACAACTCTTGGCCCTCCAGGTTCGAGGAGAGTACCAGGCCAAAAACGACAGCCTGTCCGAATAGTTAGCATTGGTCAAAGAAAAGATGACGAAGTTCGCTGCAGTAGAGGTGAAACATGTTCCCTGCAAACATAACATCAGAGAAGACGTATTATCCAAACTGGCAAGCACGAAGAAAAAGGGCGGAAACAAGTCCGTCATCCAGGAGGTACTTCCTCGACCCAGTATCGAGAAGGCAACCCTGACCCTCTACGTACAGGTAATCGGCGACAGCAACTGCTGGATGACCCCCGTTTATAACTACCTCGCTAGGGACGAACTTTCGTCCGACCCTAAAGAGGCTAGCCCAGTCAGGGGCAGGGCATGCTCCTACGTCCTGGTCGAAGACAAACTCTATAGGCGAGGGTTCTCTATCCCATTACTCAAATGTGTCGAGGAGGAGATGGTCGCCCACGTTCTGCGCGAGATCCATGAAGGAATCAACGCCCAACATCTCGGGGGGAGATCCCTCGCCCGGAAAGCCCTTCGAGCAGGGTACTACTGGCCAACCATGCAGCAAGATGCTAAAGAGCACGTGAAGAAGTGCGATAAATGCCAACGACACGGGGACATGCACCTAGCTCCGCCTAACGAGCTCAAGGCTATGTCCTCCCCATGGCCATTTACCTGGTGGGGCCTGGACATTTTGAGGCCATTCGTAGTAGGATCAAACCAAAACAAATATTTAATAGTAGACATTGATTACTTCACAAAGTGGATAGAAGCAGAAGCTCTAGCCAAAATAATAGCCTTTAACATACTGTGTTTCTACAAACGAAACATCCTCACGCATTTTGGTATCCCCCAAGTAATAGTCACGGACAACGGCACAGTTCACGGACAGGAAGTTCCAGGATTTCGTCACTCAACTGGGCACGAAACAACACTTTGTATCCGTCGAACATCCCCAGACTAACGGGTAAGCCGAAGCAGCAAACCGAGTAATCCTTCGAGGCCTCAAGCTAAGGCTGGACGAAATAAAGAAAGCTTAGGTCGAGGAGCTGAACAACGTCCTGTGGGCGTACCGCACAACTCCACACTCTTCAACCAGGGAAACTCCTTTCCGTATGGCCTACGAGACCAAAACCGTAATCCCCATTGAAGTACACGTACCCTCCAGGCGGACCGAATCACCCCTGGATGAGGAAATGAACGACGAGGCGCTCAGGGAGGAACTCGATCTCATCGAGGAAGTCTGATCTAGGGCAGCCCTCCGTGAAGCCTCATTAAAATAAAAAATTGCCATCCAGCATAACGCCAAAGTCATACGACGAGAGTTCCGAGTGGGCAGCCTCGTCCTAAGAAGGAACCATAAAGACTCTCGCGAGGCCAAACTCGCTGCCAACTGGGAAGGACCCTATCGTGTCCGAGAAAAAATAGAAAATGGGGCCTACTACCTAGAACATCTCAACGGGGAAGAACTTGTTCGACCATGGAATGCCGAAAAGCTAAAGCAGTATTATAGCTAAGGCCCTAACTGTCGGTTTGCTTCGTCAAAATGATGAATGTCACATCCCGACCACGACGCACGCCTAGGTACAATCGTTGCGTGCCAGCCAAGGCAGGACCCCGCTCAGGAACGAGCCAGATCCCTGCCCGACAGCGGTCCCTCAATCGAGCATCGCCGTCGTCAAAGTACCACGATAGGCAGAACACCCAGCTCGCGATGAGAGGTTCACACCGCGAACTCAAGCCTCAAACACAACCTGAGCTCCGATTTCTCGTCCAGAAATTCCCAGACCGTTCGACCAGTCCCCCTCACTGCCGAACACATCTACGTCGAGCAATTCCCTGAAACCTAATACTAAGCAAAGTGGTCCCTATTGCAGGCACACAAGTACATCGAGCAAAAGTACAAACTTAGCAAAAATAATCAAAGAAAGTCATTTACAAGTATACAACATACAAAACCGACCACACTGGCCGGAAAATACATTTAACTTAAGTGGCTGCAAGGACCACGAATGTGCATGTTACAAAACAAGGGGGCCACGCCCCCAAACAAAATAAAATTACATCAACACACGGCACGCAGGCTGGATAAATTACGACAAAAAGAAAACTGATTTCATTCCTGCATCTGCTCAGGCTGCTCGGTGTTAGACTCGCGCCCCTGGCTCTCCTCGTTCAGAAGCTAGGCATTCTCGTCGCCAACGTTGAAGAAGTCCGAATAAACTATTTTTACATCCTCTACATGGCCCAAGAAGTTGGTACCCTCCGTGGAGATCTGAACCTCTGGGTTCACCAGCCGGAGTTGGGCCACAGTGTTTTTGAACGACTCTTCCCCAATGGCAATGACGTCTTCCTCTACCCGTAAAAGACGAGTGTCAAGCTCGGCTCTCGCCTTCAACGCCTTCACATCCTCGGGCTCATCTTTAGTCGGGGCAACTACAACCCTCACTTGTTCGACCAGCTCCTCGGCAACCTTCTTCTCCGCAGCCAGAGTAGCGTTCTCCCCCCTCAGCCTGGCAGCCTCCTCGTCTGATTTCTTCCTTGAATCATTGGCAGCCTTTGTCTCCTCCCTAGCCTTCCTCGCGGTTTCTTCCAGGGACACTATGGTCGCCTGGGCCTTCTTAAGATCAGAATCAGAGGAATCTCCCTCGACATATATTGTCACAATCTCCAGGACCCTGACAAGCGCATAGGGATCCTGCGCCAGCAGTTCCCTCTTTCTCGGGCGATCCATACCCTCCAGCTGAAGGGATTCTGCCCGAGGTACCACTAGGGATGTTCCCTAAAAAAATTTCCTGTCGAGGATGCAAGGGGAAAGCTCGAACTTGCCCTTCTCAGGCGCCCGGCTGAGGCCCACCATCTCACTGGCTCTGGCTCGCTTGAACCTCGAGGCCAAAGGTAACGGGGATCCCTGGGCAGGAACGGGTGAGAAACTCCCCGCAGCAGGATGAGGAGGAGGAGCACGCTGTGGAAACCGAGACTTCGAGGCGGCTGTCCCAGGGTTGCCCCTCGCCATGGTATTCTTCACCATTCTCTCATGGGAAGAAGGCATCTCACCTGCAAGAACACAATAAACATATTAGATGTCGAAGAAAATACAATTTGGACAAGTCAAAAAGCTAAAACTACTGAGTAGTTTAAAAGCATCGGCAGGAGTCTTGCACTCCAAAAGCGCCTTCGTATTGATATAAAGGTACTTCACCCGTTGACTACCATCGTCCTAAAAAATCGGATCGCCCTTCTTCGTCCAGTAATCAGCGAGCCTAAAAGAGTTGGCATAGTTTACCAATGTTTCATAGCCGACCACGTCTTGCTCGTCTAACATGTTTGGCTGAGCAACATACTGACCAAGTTCCTGAGTAAAATGACTCCCACTCAAATGAAAAGGAAATTTGAACTCCCTTTCCGCAATCACCTTCCCTTCCTCGTCATGCATGTCGTTACCATCCTCGTCTGTTGACACAGCCCAAACATACGTGCTATCTTGGGCCCGCTCCGACACGGGCTCGATGACATAGAACCTCTCCTTGAAAGTCCGGATAGACTATGAGAAGGGCTTAAACAACTTCCTAGGTTGCTTCAGCGACACCCAACCATATCTTCTCCCTGTGACCTGCCTCTGAAGGTAGAAGATAGTGAAGAACAAAGGCAAAGTGGCTCCTATCTTCAGGAACTCACAGGTCATCTTGAAGGCGCGAATGAACGCCAATGAGTTAGGGTGCAATTGCGATGGAGCCAGATCCAGGTGTACGAAGATGGATTGCTGGAAGTCAGTAAAGGGCAGCCTCAGTCCTATTTCCTTAAAAGTATACTCATTCATGGATAACCTCTCCCTGTAATCCGTGCATATTCGATCATCTTGAGTGGGGAAGTGCACCTTCAACTCCCCCTCTGGTCCTACGTCCATAAAAACATCCCCCGTGTAAGATGCAAAGGTAGACGCATGCTCGGCAGGCTCCGCCACCGTCAATTCCTCTGCGGAATCATGTTCAAGCTCCTCCCTGACTTCGCTGGGGGCATTTGAAATTTCGGTTTCGCTACTCTCCAAGTAGCTCTCCTCAGACGAGTCTATGAGAATCTCTCTTTTAGGCTCTGTCGCCATCTCGGTCACCTGAAAAGCAGAGGATAAAAGTGAATTCGGCCGCGAAATCAAATCCACCCTTCCACCGCTGGTCAAGTGAAAGGGCGCGCGAAGGACCGAGGATGGCGTCCCAACCTAAGCCCTAAATCAGATAGCATAAGGTCTCCCACGAGGAGATGCCCGGGGGTAACCCCTCATACACAACGTGGAACTTCCCCGAACCACTACCCAGTTTCCGTTTGAAGATCCACCGAAAAATTCATACATTCATTGAAAAATTCATCAGAATGTCAGAAAACTGGGTAGCCACGCCAGTTACACTTGCGCCATCATCGCGATAGCGCCGGAAACGGCCTTACTCTAAGCTCCCTAAGGGGCCCCGACAGCCACATCAGTAGCAGATGATAGCCTAGCCACTGTCCACCACCAACAGACGCCAGAGAAACACCACAATCTCACCTAAGTCAACCTAACCGCATGCATTCTAAACAAAGATGAAAAAGCAAGAATAAAAGAAGAAATCAGGTGACTTACGTGGTCGAAGAGGTTGTGGAGAATTTGCTCGAAGCTACTCACGTCGGTCGACGGTGGCGACGATTCAGTTCCCTCTAGTCGTTGGTCTCCTCGGACGTTAGGCAAACCAAAGAGCAATATGAATTTCGCGGGCACTGGAACTCTCGGGCATCATGGGACAACTCCCCTTCGTCACCAAACGATGATTCCTTCACAATTCCCCAGGACTATGGGCTATCCTTAAGTCATCACTCCTATGTTTGAGAGCAACGACTTGGGGGCTCCTATTCCAGACTGGACCGATGACTAGGCATGGCCCAATCCACTACTACTCCTAGAACGGCCCAATTTCCTAAATCCAACTGAGGAAGGGCAGCATTTACTTTTCTGCCCCTTCGTCGGGCACAGATGGACGGACAAATCTCCGGATCATTTACCCCTCCTTGGCATCTATGTCCGTTACACACGGCTCAGTCATTAGGGACAACCACGACGCCTGTGCCCGGAACTACGCCCTTGCCCGTAGCAACTACTAGTTTCGGGTACTCCTGCCCGTCATAACGGATAGTTTTTGGCAGTTACCTATTCTTCAGGAAACGGTTATTACGCACCAAAAATAGGGACCGTTGGTCATGCGCTGGGGGCATTATAAAAACCCTCTCATTCGAGAGGGTCAAATATCAAATAATCATCCTAAGAAGTCATACTTTGTACTTGCCCCTTTTCTCTGACCCTTTCTTACTTGAGCGTCGGAGTGCCTTGCAGGTACACCCCCTCCTCCTCATCTCGTACCCAACATCACAGACGTCCTTCTTGGCCCATCACAAGATCTGATCAGCCTTCACGATCGATTAGAATCAAAGTTATAGATGAACACCGTTCCATAAAGTGCATTCTTCTTAAGATTTCTCACCTAAACATGAGATCTAACTGGACCACACGACTTTTTCGTGCTCCACAGTGTACTTCACGCAAATACCGTAAATCATGAATAACCTTGAGCTAGCAGTCCTTTGTTGAAAAATGACATTTTTTTCGTCTGCGCTGACCAAAAGAAGCAAATAATATCATTATATATCATAAAAAGTATTAGAAAGGAGATTACTGCATCGCAAACATGAAATCCATCCTAAAAATATCAGCCTTGACAGATTGCTCCTGTTCAGCATAATCAAAAGACAATGGCAGCATTTCATGAAGGGTCAGAAAAAGGAATAACTTCACCAACTTAATCCAGATAGAAATGATATTCATACAAACACAAATGCTGCAAATTCTACATCTCAAATTTAGCTACTACACACAAATACATAAACATGAAGGTATGAGATGACTATCACATCTCACGTTTATAATTTGCAATTAATCAAACAGGTGGCGTGCATGTTCATATTATCTAGTGAATTAAATAGAACTAAACATATAATTGATGAGAGCTTACTCTACTTTCTATATTGTTTTTCCAAAATACTCGCCTGGTAAGAATGATCCAAAATGATGCTACTGAAAGAAGAAGAAAAAAGTAAGAGTCCTTCACGCAAACAATTTCATCAAGAATTACCACCTATATAAACTATTTGAAAAATAACTTGTATGAAAAAAAAAATATACAAGTCATTATATAAACGATGAAAGGAAAAAAGGATTTGTGAAAGGAAAAAAAAGATGATTATATAAACTCAATTCAAATACAATATAAACTCAATCCACAAAATCACTACAATATATATAGATTACATTGGAAAAATCATTCAAAATCTAGAAATCAAAAGGAAAAGAAAAGGAAAAATCAAAAAATATTTTCACCATAAATTAAATCGGGGAAAGGAATGGAAGATAATAAAAACTATGAATGAGAGAGTGAAAGAAGAAACTATTCCAAGTGAAACCACTACAAAATTTGTAACAAATTAAAAAACTGCAGTAGAAATTCAAAAAGGCAAAACCTTTGAGGATGAACATGAGTGAAAGATTCATCAACTGTCACGTCCGGTCTGTGGTCCCAATTGACGGCTCGATCTGCATAAACAGAAATAAACAGGTAAATTAAAAGAGAATACAACTAAACCATAGCAGGACGACGACATTGTAGGGTTTCATGGAAGAGAGAGGAGAAGAGAGAAACAAAGACGAGGGAGAAAAGGGCAGCAGAGGGTTTGATGGGAAAGGTAGGTGAGAGAGAGAGAGTGAGAAAGAGGAGTGTAGGAAATGAAATGAGGTTTGAATTGAGAGAGAGCTTTTTCGGTCTTTGCCCTGTGCCAGGGTTTGGAAGAAAAATATAGAAGGATCTACTTAGACAATGTTGAAGTGGAAGATGAAAAATTTTGAAGTAGCTGCAACTGATGAGAGAGAATGAGACGAAAGCAGTGACAGATGAAGAGCAGAGGTTTAGCGTGTGAGTTGGTATACGCTGAAATGGGAAAAAAAATAAAGTTTTGAGGAAGCCAATTGGGATAGGATATTTGGCAGGAAGAGAGAGACTTAGTTTGGATTAATTGGTGTATTTTGTTAATTACCAAAGTGTCCAAAATGTAGTGTAAAATAATATGATGAAAAGGGTAATATGGTCAAGGCATGCAAGGCGCTTTTTATTTCAAATCTTATACCAACCGTTGGTTTGTAATTTTCGTCTTTAAATATTATTATACCAACTCTTTTTTTTACCTTTACTAAAGCTGTCCGTTGGTATATGACAATTTTCTTGTAGTGATCCTCTTCTCTCCCCTCCTAAAATTTTAATCCAAACATATTTTATTAGAATATTCTTTTCTCTCTCCTCCATTTACCTCAAATCAAATACACCCTAATGTAATAAACGTTTGTGTGTATTGATTTAATGACAATAACAAACTCTTAATTTCTTTTACGTCGTTCTTCTTTTTTCTTAAAGTTCTCTTCTTTTGTCACACTCTCAAGCAAAGCATTTGTTTTGATAAAACAAAAAATACATGAGTTTTTGCTTTAAAAAGGGCTTATGATTTTTTTATTATAAAAAAGTACTTGTTATTTTATTTTGAATATTTTTCTTACTTTTTAGGTTGGGTTGGAAAAAGATCTCTAAAACTAATTGGGCCACGACCCATCATATTTTACGAAAAATGCATCTCTGAAATACCCCAATACTTATTTATGGTGTTTTTTTCACCGAGCTGATTTAACCAATGATTCAGTGACATTTTCGGAGATGCATATCTCACTACAACAAATAACGTTTTTTATGATGAAACTAACACCTCGGACAGTAAAAAAATGAGGGCATGGGTACTGGAAGCGCCAGGTTTCATTTAAAAAAAATAAACAACCATTTACCTAGGTTTGTAAGAAAAGCGAGGGAATAAAGCTATAAGGGAGCTCGCTTCGAGACCTAGTCATTGCATTTTATGTTTTTTTCTAGTTGTTTAGTTAGTATTTCTCACTTGATGCCTTTCCAAGTTTCATTTTTATAATTGTTATTTTTTATTAGTATTTACCTAGGTTACATACTCCAACTAAGAGGTAATATATTTTGCATTAATCAATTTCAAAATACTATTTTCAAAATCTTATTTTAATTTTTTACTTGATATGTTCAAACCCCTCGGTTATACAAAAAAACTGATGTTATATATATTTTAATTGAATTTCCGGAATATGCAGCTATTGTGATTTTTATATTATATATTTTTAATTAATATTGTCACATCGGATTTTATATAAAACCGGCATGACACATATATTGCATGAAATACTTCAGACTAAAATCTAGCTATTTTCTAACTTTTCATTTACCTATCAACGCTCAAACGTCATTTCGTCACTCTCATTTCGCAAAAAAACCCTAGGCGACTTTCAAGGTGATATTCATAAAAACTCTTCCAACAAATATTCATCAAACGCCAGTTTCGCAACATGTTTGTTCTTCACTGAAACGAGTTATATATCACTTTGTTTTTCGCTGATCATTTTGTCTAGGGTTTTATGTTAGTTTGTCTTTGATCATTTAGTTTCTATGGTTTTCATTTTTTTTATTGAAATGTTAGTTAGTATAGTTTCTCTTAATCATTTTGAGGTTTATTTAGGTAGTCATTTCGTCAACATATATCATTTTTCAACAGGTTTGTTCTTCACTTAAACAACTTATATATCACTGAAACGAGTTATATATCACCGAAATGAGTTTATATCATTTTATTTTTCATTGTTTGTCTCTTGATCAGTTTATTTCTACATATTTGTCTCTTGATAGTCATGGCCGATTCAACAAGCACCTCCCATACAACATCTGTTGCAACAAATTGTAGAAGAAAAACTAGAGGTGCCACGTGTTCGCACGCGATTTTTGCGGGAACAACCTCTGGCCTCCTATCGCAAGTTTACTTGCGGGACCGGCCACAAAATCCTAGAACAAATGGTTGAGTTTATGTGATGTTGGTGGGGTGGTTTTGATTTAGAGGGAGTTGGACAAAACTTGCAGAAAAGGTGTATGCGAATTAAGAAATAAACAAGCCAAAAACGTAAATGACAAGATATGTTAAAACTTGGTAATGTAAATTGCTTAAAAGAAAACGTGGACGCTATCATACATTTTGTGGAAATGAACTATTTACTCGTAACACTAGGTACTTCAAGTGTATTCCTTTGACAATGTTACAAATGCGACCTTCAGAATGAAAATGAACCTTACTTAAATAGGGAAATAAAATAATTGTTATTCTCTCAGTATTGGCTCTGGATGTGACACGTGTCGCCCCACCATCTTCGTAACTTCCCCCACGTTCTCAACACTTCAAATCTCTTCCCGCCCAAAGATTTTTTTAGCTTTGTGTCGGTTTTGTTGGCAGTCAGTCGAAGCCCTTCGACATCGTAGCATTTTAGGTCGCCTTCCGACATGGCTTCTGCTAATGTCGACCTGCATGTTGGCCTTCTCATCATCTCTTCTTTCCTCCTGCTCAGTCGAAATCTTCTAGCCAACAAATTGCCCCTCCAAAAGGCCAGTTTCGACTGAGCACTATGTCGACTGAGAAACTTCGCATTTTGTTTTCCCTGCGAGATTTCGACTGTACCTTCGTTTCGACCCAATAACTTTATCATTTTTTCTTCTGTCGGATCTCAACCACGCGTCAAATCTGTATTATCTGACGTAATGATGGTACCTTTATGTGCCACGATTTCCAAGAAAAGTGTCATCATGGCTAGTTTCACCCTAGGTCATGGGTTTTAAACCACTCCTACTAACTTCCTTCTGCAGAATCATAACAGTTGCCTCCCTTGACCTTTGGGTTGCATGCATTTGCCTATATATACTTTCCACAAGCGTCTGGTTTTCTTTTCTTTCATTCTCTCATACTTTCATCTTCTTCACAAACTATCTTGCTTCCCAAAGTTCCTTTTGCCTCCGCTTCCATTACAATGCCTTCTTTTACAACTCTCACCGATTCTGCTACTACAAAACTAGAAATAACTCGATAGCTTATGTCCTTTCTGAAATAGAGTCTCTCAAACCCCTTCCTCAACCGACATTTGCTGGTGATGTGGTCGACAGCTGAACCCGACAGGTCACAAAAATTGCCTTAAATTTTCTAAGTCGACTCAATACCTCGAGTTGCCTGTTTTTAAGTTTCAACCATCTTTCTTCACTACACAAGACTTTGATGTCTGGTGGTCAGAATATCAAAATCAATGTTTTCATCATGACCTCTTTTTGGAAAACATGGTTGATGCCTTTGCTGCCCTTGCTGGCGAAGCTCCTACTTCGACAGTTGTTGCGCCTGTCGAGAACAACCAGGGGGCTGATGCCAAATAAGACCCACCAAAAAGGGTAACTCCTAAACTCTTACTTTTACTTCATCAATTGTCATTAGCTAATCGTTTGTACTTGTTTCCCTTAGTCGAAAACGAGACCCAGCTGCTGCATCAGCCTCAACAAAGATTGCAAAGAAGTTAAAGGTCCTGAAACCACATGTATAACATGTTTCGATGTTCCTTTGCACCTATTCCTACCGTTATCTTACTCTATCTTTTGTTAGGCCTCTGAGAAAGTACCATCTCCTGAGGGTGATGCGTTTGATGAAAGCACCCACTCTCGTATCTTTCCTTCTAAAGTCTCAGCATCCACTCCAGTTACTCAGTCAACAAAGAAAAGAAGAATCCTAATCAAGAAGATGCCCTCCAAAACGGTCACTTCGACCGTGAGACCCACTGTTCCCGGAGATCTTACTGAGGTATTCAAACCTGTTGGATCTGAAGCTCCGCCTCTGAAACACACTACTGAGGTATTGGTCGTCCTTGTTCTCTTGGCTCATATCTTACTTTTGGGTATTTTCTCATTGAACTTCCTCTTGTAGGAAACTATGGTTGATTTGACCATCGCTGAGGATGGTAACAGCACAAAGGCTAACGTTGAAAAGCCACCTGAGACGACAACCCTTTTGAGTCCCAAAAAAATTGATGAGTTCCAAGGAGCGTCGACAGAAGATGATCTAGTGGCGAAGACACCTCAAACTCAAAACACCTCAACTGTGGCTGGCAAGGGTGGTGGAACCGCCAGTGGTGGTGAAAACCATTCGGCTGTTGCTCCTTCCATCAAAACTACTAAGGACAACCTAAATCTTCAAGCTTATACTAAAGGTGGCCCCGACACGTTCACACAAAATGCCAACAAAACTCTTACTCCAGAGGAGATTTTGACGACAAAGCAAAAGAATCCAGCAGAAACCCTGAGGGAATTGCAAAAGCTTCTCCAAGAGTCTATGGACGTTCAAACCACTAGCTCGGTGGCCATTCCCAATCCAGAAATGGATGCTTCTTTCACTCTCAAGCTCCAACAATTGAAAATGTACCGGTTTGAGGATGAAATTCTGGCTGTCATTGCAGAAGAAGCAGCTGTAGCTCGTGACATCCTCAAGATACTTGATGAACTTTCGCAGTTCCAAGCCCCTGCTTCCATGGCCAAGTACTTGATCGAATTCGAGGCCTTCTTTACCCAAATGGCCAAGGATCTTACTGTTTTTCGACAGACCGACGTTTAGATCAAGACGAAGATCAATGAGATGAAACGTGAGTGGGACTTCAGTGCACTTTGCAAAATGAAACTTGAGGATTTCGAAGTCAAAAAACAGGAGCATTTTGATAAGCAACATGCCTTCGACCAGCAAATTTCCAACTATCAGGCTCAAATAGTTGAACTTACTAGGAAAATTGCTGAGGTCGAGAAACAAAAAGCCTCTATGGATTCCACTAAAATCCTGCCTGCTCAAGAAGTGATTGACCAAGAAATCACCAAGGTAATTGCTCATGTCAAAAAGGCCCTAGCACTAAAGGACACGATAAGCCAAATGCATAAAAAAAAGACTTTCCTCGACAACAAGGTTGCTTATGAAAATACTCACTTTGAAGACTTCAAATCTCGATTCCCGATTTAATTTATGTTTTCAGTCATCAAACTTTTGTAACTCCGTCTGGAGACCTTTGTAAGCCATCTTGGCCCTTAGTCCATTTTGGCTAATTATCAATGAAAATTTACCTTTTGATTCGAATCTCTTGTAACATAGGTTTATATTTTTTCAAATATTTCCCATTTACTCTTAAGATTCGTTGGTCCATATCTATTTCTTGAATCTCGTATGCATTATTGATGAACACTTGGATTACTTAGAATGGTCCCTCCCAAATTGGTGGCCATTTTCCTAACGTTCGATCCCTTCGATCCATAGGCAACACTGATTTCCACACATAATCATTAACTACAAAAGTCTTCTCTCTTACCTTCTTATTATACGCTTTGGCAACTCGTGTCTTCTGGCGTAGTAATACATTTAATGCTGCCATCCTTTCTTCGTCCAAGTCTACGGTTTCGTCTAGCATCGTGCTCCAGTATTACTCCGACGGAATCTCATTTTGACGTTGCACCCTAGTTGACTGTAGACAAATCTCTGCTGGCAATAGGGCATCGTGACCGAATGTCAAACGAAACGGCGTCGAGTTGGTTGATTCCTTAGGGGATGTTTGGCAAGCCCATAAAATCAGATATAGTGTCTTGTGCCAATTTTTAGGTTTCCTGGCAACGTGTTTCTTAATGAGTCTAATCACTACTTTGTTGGCTGCTTCGACCTGACCATTTGCTTGATAATAATACAGTGTTGAAGTAATTAACTTGAAGCCTGTTTCGGCTACAAATTCTTGCATTTTCTGGCCAACAAATACGGAACCTTGATATGTAGTGATGGTTTCAGGGACCTCGAACCTATACATAATATGATTCTAGATGAATTCGATCACAACCTCCTGGTCCACTTTTACTATAGGTACAATCTCTATCCATTTTCCGAAGTAGTCTATACCCACAAGGATGAATTTCTGTTGTTTCGACGAGGCTGGTTGAATTTCGCCTATGACATCCAACGCCCACCCTCAAAAGGGCCATGGATTGATAATTGCATATAATTCCCTGGCTGGTACATGCTGAATATTTGCATGTTTTTGACATTCTTGGCATCCTTTTGCAAAGTTCATGCAATCTTTAAGCATGCTTGGCCAATAGACACCTTGTCGAAATAACAACCATTTCATCTTATGGCCAGCTTGGTGAACTCCACATATCCCACTATGGACTTCAAAAATTGCTAGGTATGCATCTGTGTCTCCCAGACACTTGAGCAACACTCCTTTTGGAGTCTTTTTCAGCATCTGATTTCCCATTAAAAAATAGCTTAGGGCTCTGTACTTAGTCTTCCTATCAGTACTTCCAACCGGATTCTCCAAATACTCGATGATTTGTCTTCTCTAGTCTGACGGTGATAGATTTTTGATAGCAAAAACTTCATAATTTCCAAAACTTTTGATGAAATTTTTTGTCGAGACGTTTGCCCCTCCAGCTTTTGGGATTGATAAACTTGGTGATGGTAGTATGTTTGACACCATCTTCTCCTTAATCTCAATGAATTCTTTCAACTTCTCTTCTGACACTTTGTACCTGGATGCAATCTGCGCTAAATCGTTTGCCTCTTGATTTTCTACTCTGGGCACGTGCGTAATGCTGACAGCCTTGAAGCGTTCCAACTGTCGCTTTGTCGTTGCGAAGTACATCAAAAGATGTTCTTTAATTCATTTATGTTCTCTCGTGGTCTGTTTAATCACCAGTTCATAATCGCCCTTTATTTCAACTTTCTTGGCCCTTAAATCTTTGAGTATTTTGAGGCCATTGATTAAGGCTTCATATTCTGCTTCATTATTGGAACATTTTTCGTCTACCTTACACTTGAATTTAGTCGGAATGCCCTGCGGGGACATTATTAAGATCCCAATACCTGTCCCGTTTTTATGACTCGACCCGTCGAAATATATCTTCCAAGGGCTAACATCGACTATACATAACGACACTTCGACCACTGCGTGATCAACAATAAAGTCTGCCACTATTTGACCTTTCATAGCCCTTAAAGGGACATACGTCAAGGAAAATTCAGTTAATGCTAGTGCCTATTTTCCAATTCGACAATGCATAATGGGTTTAGACAACATATGTTTAATATCATCAAAATGAGATGAAACATAAACATCAACTAGTTTGATATATTGCTTTAATTTCATACATGAGAAGTACAAGCATAGGCACAACTTTTCAATCATAGTGTACCTTGTTTCAACATCTATTAACATTCGACTAAGGTAATAAATGGTCTTTCGACGCCACTGTTATCCTCTTGTGCTAACATGCTTCCTATGGTCATGTTCGACGCATCAATATACAATTTCATACTCTTATTCATACTAGGTGGCAATAAAATGGGAGGCCTTGTGAGGTATTCTTTAATGGCGTCGAAAGCCTCCTGCTGCTCCCGTTCCCAGTGAAAGTCACTTTCCTTCTTAACCTTTAGCAGTGAGGAGAACACCTTCGTCTTGCCATTTAGATTTGATATAAACCTTCTCAAGAAGTTTATCTTCCCCAACAAAGATTGGAGCTGTTTCTTTGTCAAAGGAGGCTTGAGATCCAAAATTGCCTTTGTCTTGTTTTGGTTTATCTCGATACCTTTTTTATGGACCATAAATTCCAGGAAGTCTCCTGCATGTACACCAACAGCACATTTTAGTGGATTCATTTTTAATCCATATTTTCTCATTCTTTCAAATGAACGTCGAAGGTGGTCTAAGTGACCATTCTCTGATAAGGATTTTATTATAATGTCATCAATATACAACTGCATAAATTTTTCAATAAAATTGTGGAATATAGCATTCATGGCTCTTTGATAAGTTGCTCTAGCGTTCTTTAAACTAAACGACATCACAACCCATTCGTATGTTCCCAAAGCCCCAGGGCATCGGAACGCAGTTTTGGGAACATCATCTTCGGCTATGAGAATTTGATTATAACCAGAATAACCGTCAAGCATAATCAAATATTCGAAACCTGCAGCTGAATTAACTAGCATTTCTGCCACAGGCATCGAATACTCGTCTTTTGGGGTAGCGTTGTTCAGGTCCCTAAAATATATACAGACTCGAAGGGTTCCATTTTTCTTGATAACAGGTACTATATTCGCTAACCATTCGACGTACCTCGCAGTTCTGATGAAGCAGCTTTTGAGCAGTCTATCGATCTTCTGCTTGATCTTTAGAATGATTTCTGGAGCGAATCGTTGAGGCTGCTGCTTTATTGGCCTTTTTCCTGGCTGAATTGGCAGTCGATGTTCCACTACACTTCGACTTAAACCAGGTATTTCTCCATAATCCCAGGCGAAGCAATCCTTGTATTCTTTCAATACTTTGATCAGCTTGGCTTTCATCTTCGACCCAATTTTAGTGCTTACGTAGGTGGGTCTTTTTGTAATCCCATATCCTAGGTCTATCTCCTCGAGTGGGTCTTGAGCTTACATTCTCTGCAACTCATTGGATGGGTCTTTCTCAAACCCCAAAGGCTCATTGTCGTAGATGCAATCAAGCCTCCGGCTTTCTAAAGCTGTTGTTTGGCCGTGTTGGCCATCTACGTGGGCATTGTTGCCGGTTTCACGAGCCAAATTTTTTTGTTTCTCCACTTTTAGTGCCGACTTTCTTTTGTTTTCAGCCAAATAGGCCGAAACGAGTCAAACTTTCTGACTTAGTAGTCATTTTCATCGACTACTGGCCATCCAACAGGTGGATTTTCTTCTGTAGGCTCCATTGTCTCATCAGCAACATCCCAAATAAACCCATAATCAGGATCCAAATTCAAGATACGACCCGTATCGATAGAGCTATAAGACCCCGATCCATCGTCACAAGGTGCCACATTTTCCAGGTGCTGATCAAAAGATTTCTTCGTACCCTTCGCTTCGTCAATCTTGTAATAGGTTTGATCAGCCTCAATATTTTTGACAATGCCATCTTTCCTCCAGATACTTAATCTCTGATGTAATGTTGAAGGCACTGCCCCTATCCCATGGATCCACTATCAACCTAATAGCAAGTTGAAATTAGCCTTTGAGTTTATAACCATGAAGAGTGTTGATCTAGTGGTTGTACCCACGGCTAAGTCGACTTGGACAACCCCAAGAATGTTGCTCGTTTTCCATTCATAATTGGATAAAACCATATTATGTTGTCATAGGTCAGCCTCAGTTTTCCCAATCTTCTTAAATAAAGTATGAGGCATTAAATTGATAGTTGCCCCTTCATCCATGAACACTTTGTTGACTGCTGCTCCGTCGACCCTTGCTTTTATGAATAATGGTTTTAAATGGTACATCATTTTGGGACTAGGTTTTTCAAACACGACCCTCTGCTGCTCTACCACACCATTGCTCATAACATAGTAATATAGCAGTTTGTCTTCCTCCGTCTCATCTGGCACAAAATCTTCGTCTACTTCAGAGACTTCCGACACCATATCATACTTGTAGCGAGTGATTTTGGATGTGGTTGCGAAGCACTATCGCTCTTTGGTATCTACAGTTCGATTCATTTTTTATCCTATTAAAGCTGATGAAGGAAGGGAAATAGATGTCTCAAATTAACCCTTCTTGCAAACTGAGGTTAAACAGTCAAAACTGTTAGTTTACAGATGCTACAAAGATTCGGGGTCTCTATTGGGTTTATTTTTTTAAAAGTGGTGTTCGGTTAATTGGTGGGATGTTAAGATGTTAGGACGAATATATGAAAGTATGGGATTTTGTTTTTTTTTGTTTAGTGTGCTCGCTAAGATTTTTCTTTCAATCTTATGCCTACGTATTCCCGTTTACCGAAACACGGAAATCAGAGCGTTCGTAGTTCCTCCTATTCTATGGGAGGAAATGGTGTTATGGTGTCTTGTTCAAAGCCCAAGACATGAAGCTAAAGGTGGTTTGTATCTTGTTCAAAGCCCAAGATGTGAAGCTGAAGGGTCTATTTGTATCTTGTTCGAAACCCAAGATATGAAGCTAAAAAGGTGTTGACTTTAGAGAGAATTTGTCATCTCTAAAGAGGGGGTTGTATGTCACAACTGTTTATAAAGGAGAATTACTTTAACCGGGATGTGTGAATCCGGCAATGCCATAATTTCCTTTATAGGAGATTTTTAACCTGAAGGAGAAGACTTTAACTCAGTGTAGAGCAATGCTATCTTTCCTTAGGAATTTCTCATGCTAAAGGAGGGACAGTGGCATGGATGTAGATGATCCAGAGGCTTGCCGCTTACAGCAATTAGATGAAGAGGAAATAGTTGTTGATGTTTGTGTACTGTGAACGAGGCACAACTTTGATGCTAAAAGGTTGATTGGATCAACCAATGGTTTTCTTATATAAAGCCTAAGAGGAGGCTAATATGTGTCTCATACGAAGCCCGAGAGGGAGGCCAAAAGGGGTTGATCCTACAAGAGGATCTTTTATACTCAACAAGAGAGTGTTTTTGTATCTCGTACAAAGCCCGAGATGGAGGCTAAAATTTGTTTGGCTCAATAAGAACCTTTTTGTATCTCGTATAAAGCCCGAGATGGAGGCTAAAGGGGTGATTGACCCAACGAGGGAGTCTCTTATGTGTCTCGTACAAAGCCCGAGAGAGAGGCTAAACGTTTGCTTTCCTAGGAAGAATCATTGTACAAAGCCCAAGAGGAGGCTGTTGTAACTATTTCAGTTGAGTGACAGATCCAATATACTGATTTTAAAGAGAAAATCAGTTCTTATATGAGTAACACTGTACTCAAGGATTTGATTCAGGGATATTTCCTTTTCTTTGAGGAAACGGGAAATCCAAAGGGTATGGAGACTGTCCGAGTCTATGGGTTTCCTTCCTATTTAACGAAGGGGTGACTTGAGAATGTCTTTGAGACTCAAGGATATTAGACTGTCCAAGTCGAGACTTTCATCTTTTGTACTACGCTATGAGAAACAGTAGTAGGGTCTAGACTCTTAGAAAGACTTGTTCTATGAAGATGACTAATTTCTATTCCTATACCTTTAGGAGGTCGTCGGGACAATTTGTACGAAGCCCAAGAGGAGGCTGGAAACTTTTAAGAAGCCGACGGGTCCTTGTACTAACCCCAAGAGGAGGCTATCATTCCCGAAGGAAGAGATCATTATACGAAGCCTAAGAGGAGGTTGTGAATACTTTTAAGAAGCCGACGGGTCCTTGTACTAAGCCCAAGAGGAGGCTGGGTTGCTTTTAGGAAGCCTGTGGGTCCCTAAACCCCGAGAAGTTCAAGACAGGCTATTCACAGAGAATAGATCAAGCCAGGAAAGTCCGAGAATTTGGAAGAAACTCAAGAGATTCCATTCACAGAGAAAAGATCATCTCTGGGGAGTAGAGTTTCTTGACAAGTGCTTTTAAGAAGCCTGTGGGTCCCCAAACCCCGAGAAATTCAAGACAGGCTGTTCACAAAGAATAGATCAAGCCAGGAAAGTTCGAGAATTTGGAAGAAACTCAAGAGATGCCATTCACGGAGAAAGGATCATCCCTGGGGAATAAAGTTTCTTTGACAACTTCTACGAGTGACAGTCTATGAAAGGGTTCACCGAGAATGCTGCCTTTCATGTCTCCATATTGTTTAACCCCAAGAGGAGGGAAGACTGTGTCTGGTAATCCTATGGGGATCTAGTTTTGACTATTTAAGAGTGATCAACGGGCTTAATGCTAGACGTAGTTGCCGGGGAAACTCTAAATATCTATACTATTATTACACAGTTGATATGAGTTTATGAAAGAAGACTTAAAGTGAAACAGCCCCATAATACAGTTATATTATATGAAAGCGGTAAATGAAAACATATAAGCACTTACTCGGTTGTAGAGCTTCCATGCTGTTTGGTTAGTTGTTCAACAAAGAAAGATTGAAAACAACAGTATACTTCAAAATCAAAGGAGTAAGTGCTTTGAAAAAGAAATATTTGGGGCTTACAGCTCAAGGAGAAGCCCAGGGTTTTATCAGTGAGCGCACTGTTAAATTTGTACAGAGGGACTTATACAAGTGACTGTGGCCCAAAAAGGTTTTCTGTACAAAGGGATGGGTCTTACACTCTCTCAAGAGGCCCAAAAGGTTTTTAAAGAAAAAGAGTGGGGCTTATAACACGAGGGTAGTCCCAGATGAATTTTCGTTTAAAAAGGCGATCGCACCGAGATTTTCTTTTAATGCGAAGGGGCTTATACAATATCTGAGGCCCAAAGTTGTTTTTGGTTAAAAGGGGACTGGGTCTTACACTCTATTAGAGATCCAAAAGTTTTGAATGGGTCTTATAGCTCAAGGAGAAGCCCAGATGGTTTATTTTTAAACTGGCGACGATTGCGCTGAATTTAAAAATGTATAGAGGGACTTATACAATAAGTGAGGCCCAAAATTGTTTCTGTACAAGTGGGTTGGGTCTTACACTCTAATAGAGGCCCAAAAGGTTTAAATAAAAGAAATGGGTCTTACTACTCGAGGGTAGGCCCAAGGTTTGTTTTTCAACGGATGATGATCGCGTCGAACTTTTTGAAATACAACGGGACTTATACCATAAGTGAGGCCCAAAGTAGGTTGTATTTACAAAGGGTTGGGTCTTACACTCTATTAGAGGCCCAAAGTGTTTTTGAAAATGATTTGTGAGGGTTGAATTAATCAAAAACCCTAATTTATTTCCAAAATGTATTTTAATTGAATAAAAATTCAATTAAAATGATCAAAAATTGTTTAACATGTGGGAAACAAATTATGATCTTGGATTAATGCTTCAAAAATCAAGTATTGACCTACAAAATAATTAGAAGTCATTAATCTTTACAAAATCAAGAGGGAACAAATATTTTAAATGTCAAAAACAATTAAAATATTAATTCTTTGAAAAAATATCAATTATATGAAATAAATAATATTTTTGGGATTTTTTGGAAAAATAAAATATTTCAACATTTTTGTGAATTATTAAAAAAAGAATCAACTCAAAATCATTAAAACTCAGAGAGAAATTAATTTTTGAATCAATTAAATAAAAATCACAAAATTCAAATATTCAAATGTTGGAAAATGGCGCCAAGAACAAGGGCAAGAACACGCGCGTGTTCTGAGTTTCCCAGATTTTCATTTTCTATCCAATCTCACTGAATACTTAATCATATCATGCAATCCACATACCAATCAACTCGTTTCAACCTCACGATCATGTCTATGACAATTAATTTCACTTAAATTAAACATAAAGCAAGAAATTATGAATAATCCTCAAGAACCCTAGATTCTGCATGAAGGCTGGGATTTTTGATACACAATTCAAACAATGCAATTAATTGAGGGGAAACATTCCATGCATGATTATAAACATATGGCCAAATTATTGTGCAGAAAAAATTGCATGGATTGAGAGATGACCAAGTTTAGGCTTACCTCTAGGTCGTGACAGCAAGAGCAAATTGATTTCTGAGTTGGAGGTGTTACAAATGAGTTGTGATGATCTGAACAGCTTCCCTACACCCTATGGAGTGTGTTTGAATGCTTGGACTTGATTGAAACTGGCTGGATCACTTCATGGCATCTCAACTGCAACTTGGTTAAAACCTTGAGCAATTGACTGGTGATTCTGTGAAATCAGTGTTCTAGTTGTTGTTTAAGTGTTTGATCAGCTCGTATGTGATGTATATGAGGTGTGTGTGTGATTGGTTTGATTGGAAAAGCTCTCAAACTCAAAACCCGATAGTGAGTTGCCTTAGAAGGAAAAATTGGAGTGAAAAAAGAGATATTGAGGAAAGCATCTGTTTGATGGCTTTGGTGTACTCAAACTGATCATAATTGAGCTCTATTTATAGTAGATCAAGTTTGTTTTGCAAGGAATAGTGAGTGGCAACTGCTTAGTAGGTTTGGCCAATGTTGGCAAATGAAAACCCAAGTCTCCTCTAGCCATTGACTAGAGGTTAGGGCACAGGCTGTTGGTTCCCTTGGTCTCGGATAAGTCTTGACTGAATTCAGTTGCTAAGAGCTCAGTCTATGCCACCTTGATGCTTCCATTGAATGCTCCAATCCAAAATTGGAGTCTTGTCCCTATTTTGGCAATTCTAGGTTCAACATGCTATTTCTTGTTCCAAAGACTTTGGAGGCTTGGCTCAGTGATTGTCCCCTTTAGGTTCAATCCTCAGAGGTGTCCAAGTGGATAGGAGTGTTTGGATTTGGCTGATTTTGGCAAATCGATCAAAAGTACAAAAATCTGCCTTGCCTTGGCAGATTTCAGCAAGGCATCTTGCCAATGTCATATCTCATAGCTCAAATTGAATTTGGTAATGTTCTTGGCCATTTTGGAAAGCCCTTACATGATACAATAACTGTTTGAACATGTTTGGTTTTGATCTCTTTTGAATCCAAGTGAAAAATCCCCCTACATTTGGAAAAAAGTAAAGGCAGATTCTGACTTAGTGAAATTTTCACTAAGTGTTGGAACAAAGTGACTTTTCTTGATTTTGATCACTCCATAACTCAAAATCCATGAGGAATTTGGACATAGGTCAGTATGAAGCTTTTGTAGAGGGCAATGTGATCTACAAATCAAGCTTTGAATGGGGAACAATGGCCTTGTGGTTTATGAGTTATGGTCCTCCAAAGTTGGCACATTAGCGTCACTTTTTCCATAACTTGGAAATTTTTCTAAGTTTTTATGGTTACCCCTTTTACAAGTTATCCCACTTTCTTTAATTTTTCTTGATGAATGATGATTCAAATCATACATTAACATCATTTTAGGGTTAAAAATCCATTTTGGTGAAAAATCTCAAAAAGTCAAAGTTGACTTTTATGCACAGTTGACTTTTTATCAGATGAATTCCAAACTGTGCAATTCTTCAGGAAATCATGTCCTTGACCTAAATCAAACTTAATGTACATGTTCCATGGGTGTCATAGGGTATATTGAATCATGTATTAGGATTTGGGAGCATGTCCTGGTCAAAAGTCAAAGTTACAGTTGACTTTCCTCGCGAATCCCTAATTGTGGTGCAGATGAAATTGAGACTTGTTGCTCAAGCTTCTTGGATTAATCCATTGTTGCAAATGGATCAATATAGTATATTAGAGACCCTCAAATCATGTCTTGAGGTCTTGGCTCATGATTTGTCCCAAAAGTAAACTTAGGGGTGAATTAGGTCAAGAAACCCTAATTCCTGATTTTTGATGAATGCATCCCCTGAGGTCAAATTGACTTGATGATTGGGTCCATGAGGTTCCATGGAGTATATTAGGTTATGTTTTGGATCATTGGCTTGTGCCCAGATGAAAAATTTCCATCTGGAGGCCCTGGTCGACCAAAACCCTAATTTGGTGACATTGTCGATCTTGAGACTTGATCCACCTAGAAGGGAGCAGCCTTGTGCTTAATCCTTGAAGTGGGAGTTCTCTTGATCCATTGTGGATATTTTAGAGGCTAGACAAGTTGAATATTAAGACATTCCTTGATTGATCCTTTGTCTAAGGCTCTGAGAGGGCTTAAAACCCTAATTTTGATTGTAGTGAATGCTCAACAACCCTTGAGGCATTTGATGAGGCATGATGGTTCATCCATATTGTGATGATGATTGACACAATGATGGGAATCTTAGTGGTCAAAATTTGGGGTATTACAGATGCCCCTATTTAATCTTCTTGGACCCGAAGGTGTGAATGACGAAGGTATTCGGGCATTCGGGGTGCTAGAGGATTAAATATCGTAATACCCGAAATTTTGATGGCTATGAATGGCAGCTTGCGCATTCATCTTCTTTTGCTAAGTAATGATGCTTAGAAAAGGTAGACTTCCCCTCGATCCTGGTTTCCTACCAAGGAACTGGTCTCAGTTTTCTTTTGAAATAAACCTCCCCTCGATCCTGGTTTCCTACCAAGGAACTGGTCTAAGTTTCTGATTTAAACTTCCCCTCGATCCTGGTTTCCTACCAAGGAACTGGTCTTAGTTTCTGCTTTAAACTTCCCCTCGATCCTGGTTTCCTACCAAGGAACTGGTCTAAGTTTCTGATTTAAACTTCCCCTCGATCCTGGTTTCCTACCAAGGAACTGGTCTAAGTTTCTTTTGTCAATAAACTTTCTTGATAAGGAACGCTGTTTGCAGCGGTTTTCCTTCAAACTTCTCGCCGGATTTTCCTGGGGAGATGCCATTTAAGTGGAAAAAGTTTTGATGTCAGACTTGCTGGGGAACCCATTCGTCTTAGTTGTAGAGGTACACAAACTTCTCTGTTGGACACGCCATTTGTCGACTCTATCTGGGGAAAATGAGTCTCTTGAGAGACTGCTTCCACTTGGGGTCTTACATCAATACTTTTCTCGGGATCTTCCCGGAGAAATGCCATATGATGGGCTCCAATTTTGAGGTGCCGATGACCTTTTCATCAGCGGTCTTTCGGAGAAAGGCAGCTGTACTGCCAAATCTCTTACTTAGGAGGCTTTCTTTGGGGATTTTTCTTTAATCCGGGAAAGCAAGGATATCATCTTCGATGGAGAAGAGTGACATCTGTAGAAAGCTTCTCTGGCTTTTCAGAGGTTTAAGTTATCAATGTGGTCGAGTGCCGATTCTAATCCAGAGATATACTGGAGGCGAGATTGTTCAACCGCAACATTTCCTGACGAGGCAAGAATTGACAACTCAATTGAGAAGACTGTTATCACTAGGGGACACGACCAACTAGAGTGATAGTGATGCAATATGAAATGTGAATGCAAATCAAATGCATGATGTATGTATGTATATGCTGACAAAACCGACGCGACATACAAACTGACGAGTGAACACGACTGGATACTCGGCCATCGCGGGGCGAAGCAATACCGTTGGTAAAAAAAGTAGCAATTCTACCTTGCTTAGGAGAGATAGTCCCTGCGGGGAATACCGTTGATCGGGCTTAGGAGATAAGAACTCGGCCGAGGGTATCCGATGGGAAAGCCGCATCTCATACAGTTGATCCTTCATTCAGGTGTACTGGCCTAGAAGGAGTACTTTGATTCTTCACTTTGAAATTCAAGCGCCTTTGGAGATGCAATCGACGTTCTTTCGACGTTCAACAGTCAAAAGCAATTGCCATCTTTAATTTAAAAGCAGAAAAAGTTTTAACAAGTAAATTCATTTTTGTTTCATTTCAAGAATCATGTTAAAACGACATTCTGTAAAGCTAAAACAAATAAGAATTACAAACAAAAGCACAAGGGCTCAAATATTATTAATAAGATGGAGATCAGCTAAACGCGTGATTCCAAATAGTATATACAAAGTTTGAAAATGGTAATTTACAGGGAAAGGGGCTACGTTGAAACATAACGACCACTATCTTTCTACCAACTTTGAATTCGGAACATCCTGAGCTTCTGTCGAAGATGACCTTGACTGAAGGGACTTGCCTCTGTTGGACATAGTTACTTGCCATTATCCCTAACTTTTGCCTGGATTGTACTGTGATGTTTCCAATCCACCGGGATGATTTTTTTATTTTGTCTCTAACTTTTGTCTGGACCGCCCTTTCGGGTTTTCAATCCACCGAGATGTTTTTTTTAGGCGAAGTATTTCTTGACTACATCAACATTCGTGGGGTAGGCAAATTCCTCTCCGTCCATGGTTGCAAGTCTCAAGGCACCGCCTGAGAAAGCTTTCGTGACCACATAGGGGCCATCATAATTTGGGGTCCATTTGCCCCGAGAGTCAGTGAGAAACGATTGTATCTTTTTGAGCACGAGGTCTCCTTTCCTGAAGACGCGAGGTCGAACCTTTTTGTCGAACACCTTCTTCATTCTCTGCTGATATAACTGACCGTGGCATAGTGCCGTGATTCGCTTCTCTTCGATCATGTTTAATTCGTCGTGTCGACGTTGACACCATTCAGCTTCTGAAAGATTAGCTTCCATCAATACCCGGATTGATGGGATCTCTACTTCTATGGGGAGAACTGCCTCCATGCCATATACTAGAGAGAAAGGGGTTGCCCCTGTTGAAGTGCAGACAGATGTTCGATAACCGTGAAGAGCAAAGGGTAGCATCTCGTGCCAATCTTTATAGGTTACAACCATCTTTTGAACGATCCTCTTGATGTTCTTTTTAGCCGCTTCTACCGCTCCGTTCATCTTGGGTCGGTAGGGAGATGAGTTATGGTGTTCGATCTTGAACTCAACGCACAACTCTTTCATCATCTTGTTGTTCAAGTTAGATCCATTATCTGTAATGATCTGGCTCGGAACACCATAACAGCAAATGATATTGTTTTTGATAAATCGGACCACCACTTGTCGGGTTACATTAGCGTACGACGCTGCTTCGACCTACTTGGTGAAATAGTTAATGGCTACCAGGATGAACCGATGTCCGTTTGAAGCCTTAGGTTCGATCAAGCCAATCATGTCGATTCCCCATATGGAAAAAGGCCACGGGGAAGAAAGAACGTTGAGATGTGATGGCGATACATGAATTTTGTCGGAGTATATCTGACACTTGTGACACCTCCTCATGTACTTGTAGCAGTCGGATTCCATGGTCAACCAGTAATACCCTGCTCTCAGAATTTTTCTCGCCATTGTGTGTCCGTTGGCATGAGTGCCAAAGGATCCTTCATGAATTTCTTTCATAAGCATGTCTGCTTCTGGTCTGTCGACGCATCGGAGCAAGACCATGTCAAAATTCCTCTTATAAAGAGTGTCACCACTCAGGAAGAAGCTTCCAACCAATCTTCTGAGGGTTTTCCTGTCTTTTCTGAGTGCCCCAGATGGGTACTCTTATTTCTGAAGGAAGCACTTGATATCGTGGTACCAAGGTTTGTCGTCTATGATTGCTTCAATCGTGAAGATGTAAGCGGGCCTTTCTAGGCGCATTATGTCGATCTTAGGTAGGTCGTTCCATTGACCTACACTAATCATAGAAGAGAGAGTGGCAAATGCATCAGCCATGTGATTTTATCTATGAGGGACGTGATGAAACTCGACTCTGTTAAAGAAGGGTAACAACCTTCTTGCATAGTCTTTGTAAGGAATTAGTCCTGATTGGTATGTGTTCCAATCTCCTTTTATCTAATTGATAACCAAGGCTGAGTCGTCATATACGTCCAAGTTTTTTATCCTTAAATCAATCACTTCTTCGAGACCCATAATACAAGCTTCGTATTCGGCCTCGTTGTTCGTACATTTGAACGTAAGTCTGGCAGTGAAAGGAATGTGGGTACCCTGAGGGGTAACAATGATAGCCCTAATTCCGTTTCCATAATGATTAACTGCTCCGTCAAAGATAAGTCCCCATTGGGAACTTGGTTCTGGCCCTTCACTTGGTAACGGTTCATCGCAATCTTTCATTTTTAGATACATGACATCTTCGTCTGGGAAGTCAAACCCGGTTGATTCTTGATCGTCAATCGATTGATGAGCCAAATGATCGGCTAAAATACTTCCTTTAACGACTTTCTGAGCGTGGTACTCTATGTCATATTCTGACAATAACATCTGCCAACGGGCAATTCTTCCCGTGAGAGCAGGATTTTCAAAGACATACTTGATTGGATCCATTTCGGAGATTAACCAAGTAGTGTGACGAATCATGTATTGGCGAAGACATTTGGCTGCCCAAGCCAAAGCGCAACAAGTTTTCTTAAGCATCGTGTACCGAGTCTCGCAGTCGGTAAATTTCTTGCTCAGATAGTAGATGGCAGACTCTTTCCGTTTGGTTTCATCTTGTTGGCCAAGTACACATCCCATTGAGTCCTCTAGGACTGTGAGGTAAATGATCAGTGGTCTTCCTTCCACTGGAGGTGATAGAATCGGCGGATTCAACAGGTATTCCTCAATACTGTCGAAGGAGGTTTGGCAATCTTCTGACCAAACGCAATCCTGGTTCGTTTTTAGTAACTTGAAAATCGGCGCACAGGTCGCGGTCATGAGGAATATAAATCTGGAGATATAGTTCAAACGTCCCAGGAATCCTCTGACTTGTTTTTCAGTTTTTGGAGAATATATTTCTCGAATGGCCTTGACCTTGTCAGGATCGACCTCAATCCCTTTCTGGCTGACGATGAACCCTAAGAGTTTCCCTGAACGGACACCGAAGGTGCACTTGTTGGGATTCAAGCGGAGTTTGTACTTCCTCAAACGCTCGAATAGTTTCGACAGGTGGGTCACATGCTCCTCTTCTGTCTTAGACTTTGCAATCATGTCATCGACATATACCTCTATTTCCTTGTGTATCATGTCATGAAAAAGAGTAGTCATGGCCCTTTGATAGGTTGCCCCGGCGTTCTTCAAACCGAACGACATCACCTTGTAACAAAAGGTACCCCATGGGGTAATGAACGAAGTTTTCTCCATGTCTTTCGACGCCATTTTGATCTGGTTATAGCCCGAGAATCCATCCATGAAGGATAAAATTTTGAACTTTGTTGTGCTGTCTACCAGCATGTCAATGTGTGGAAAAGGAAAGTCGTCCTTTGTTCTTGCCTTGTTCAGATCCCTGTAATCAACACACATTCTGACATTTCCAACCTTTTTGGGAACGGGTACGATGTTGGCTAACCATTGAGGATATTCAGATGTAGCGAGGAAACCTGCGTCGATCTGTTTCTGTACCTCCTCTTTGATTTTGATGGCCATGTCCGGATGAGTCCGTCTCAACCTTTGCTTTACTGGCGGACATTCTGATCTTAACGGTAAGTGATGTTCCACGATATTGGTATCCAACCCTGGCATATCCTGATAGGACCAAGCGAATACATTGGGAAATTCTCTGAGAAGCTTTATCAAACCCTCTCTGGCAGTTGGACCGAGTAGTTCCCCAATCGTGACTTCTTTTCTCTCTTTTTCCGAGCCCACATTGATTGTTTCCAACGGCTCCTTGTGAGGTTCAATGGACCTTTCCTCCTGTCTGAGTAGTCGAGAGATCTCTTCTGGAATTTCGTTGTCAACTTCTTCTTCAGCCCCAAATATCGGGAACTCAAAGTCGGGAGAAGGCATCGGATCGTATGTTTCAACTGGGTTTAAAACAAGCAATCTGCATGACGTGATAATTCGTGTTTAGAAGTGATAGAGAGAATGCGAGTGTGTGCAGTGTATTTATTTTACTGCTTGTATTTATTTTTAATTGTTTTTTAGGATTACCATTTTCTGAAAAAGCAAAAAGAAAAAACAACAATTAATGCGAAAATTACAGAACGACATTATTTTATTAATGAACAAGTCGATCCTTGAAACTACAGCCCTATAAAACAAAACTCTGTCGCTTTGGGCGGAGCGAAGAGGGAAAATTTACAGAAAGCGAGCCCTATCAAAACATCCGTTTCACCTGGGCAGGGTGAAAGGTTAAAGATGGCAATTACTTTGACTGATGAACGATCTTCGGAACCTCGACGGCAACCCATTGGCGGCGAACTCCTCGGTGAATCACAAAGTCTGGCACCTTCCTTGATTTGTCTTCAAAAATAACGCTGATTTTTGGTGGAGCAGGATCATTGGAATCTGTCTCCCAGGCAGAGTTGTCGTAGGAGGATTCCTCAGTTGTATTTTGCATAGCATTGGTGCTCTTAGCTGTATCTCCCCATCCAGTTGGCTGGATATCTTCGACCCTGATACGAGAGCATTCGGGAGTGGTGTACTTGACCATATAGTCAAATTTTCCACTTGGTTGTCCCAAGGTGTCCCACACTTCTTTCGAACTGGAGGAGTCATCCCTCTCGATGACGTTGACCTCGGGAAAATCATAGTTGATGAATTCAAGTCCTGCAAACGTTGCAAATTCATCGTCATGTTGAGTAGTTTCTGAATGACCTGAGTGTTGATCCCATGACATGGTAGGGACACAGGTATTCTGTTCAATGACGGTCAGCTGATTTTCATTGTTCGACTGACTCTCTTGCCCCAAATCTCCTGGATAAGGTTGCCACATTGGCAGACCATGCATTGGCCATAATACGTGTAGTCTAAATTGTCTTTCATCGGAGTGTCTTCCTCTAATGAATTTGGCGGAGCACGGCATCCTTCTGGATCACAATCTCCATATATCATTTCGACGTCTGACCTGGGTATAAAGCTCGGACTCTGTGCGGGATAGCAAAAGGGCGTAGGCACCTCTTCCTGAGACATATAACCGTCCTCGTTGAGATAGGACTTCCATTTCTCATCTGTGTCAGAGGGATCCTCCTCATTGATAGTGTGTACTTCTTGAGTCACTGGTTGAAGGAAACCTCCACTGTGGAAGAAGTTCTGAATGGGATGAAGACTTCCATCGCTGGCAGCTGTCTGGGTACAGGTTGCTGAAAAACCAAGACCCTTCTTTGTTTTATTGTCAATAGGAATGACAAGCTGTCCCCATCCGGTTGTATCGGTACTCTCGATCACTTTGATAGCATCTTTGTATGAGGAAATAGAGGTTCTTCCTTGGGATTGATTATCCTTGCCCACCGACAGCGCTTGGAACTGCGTCCCAATAACCTCCTCGGGTTCTACACAAGTAGATGGTGATAAGTTACTCACGAGCAAGGCCTGTTCTCCACAGACTGTGACAAGTTGATCGTTCTGAACGAACTTTAGCTTTTGGTGGAGGGTCGAAGTGACCGCTCCAGCCTGATGTATCCAAGGTCTTCCTAATAAACAACTGTATGTTGCCCGGATGTCCATGACCTAGAAAGTGACTTGGAAAGTGTGAGGACCGACAGTTATGGGACGATCAATTTCGACGATAATTGTTTTTCTGGATCCGTCGAATGCTTTGACGATGACCTCGCTGATTCTCATCGGAGGTCCTTTGAATGATAATTGCATTAAAGTGGACTTCGGCATAACATTCAGGGCTGACCCTGTGTCTACCAGTACGCTGGCTAAAGCATCGTCCTGGCAGTTAACTGTAATGTTGAGCGCCATGTTATGACGGCGACCCTCTTCGGGTAATTCCTCATCACTAAATCCCAAATTATTATAGGAAGTGATGTTAGAGACAATGCTATCGAACTGTATGATTGTTACATCCTTTTCCACAAAGGCTTGCTCCAAGACTTTCTGCAGAGCCTCCCTGTGGGCTTCTGAACTGAGTAACAGTGATAATACCGAGATCTTTGAAGGAGTTTGTAACAGTTGATTAACAATGTTGTATTCACTCCTTTGGATGAGCTTCAGCATCTCATCATTATTTTTTGAAAGGTCGGGATTACTGGATTGACCGACTGATGGATTGGGAGCTTCTGTTTGAAATTCCTTTTCCTTGTTAGGTTCTCCAACTCCTCGATTGAAGATTCTACCACTCCGTGTTACACGACTGATGTCTGCAATATTAACGACGGAGGGTAATGGAATTTCCTTTCCATTTTCAATTATCGTTGCACCGTATTTGTAAGGGATTGCCTTAGCTGATTCATACGGTAGTGGTCCCGGAAAATAGATGACTATGGGAACCTTCTGGTTTTTCTGACCATCGTAGGTAATCTCGATCCGTTCCTGGTTGGGAATTCTTGATTCGTCAAGCATAGGGGTAATGGCAAAAACATTCCTGGTCCTCTGACGATAAGAGATGAGGACAACGTCCTCAATTTGATTGGCAAGGTAGTTCGACGTCCAATTGATGGGTCCAGAACCCGGATATGGGCGAATCTCTCCACGATCCACCTGACCCTGAAGAGCTGCTTTCACAAGGTAACACCCTTGGTTACTTTCTGAACAGACACTACAACGGTCATAATTGTGTGGTGGCACCTGACCACGCCCACTTTGAATACAATGTAACCTCACTAGGTTAGCTTCCGCGAGTCGGACATCCTGACTTTGACGTCGAGTAGGATTCCTATTATTGATACTAATCTGCTGAGTATCTTCATCCATATAGATTGGCATCCACCAGTGATTTAACAAGTGCTGAAGTGCCTCCTGGACAAGGGTACAACCTCGATCGTTTTCGCAACCTGCTTTACAGCTTTGATAGTCGTGTGATATTAAGAATCCGAGTCGGAGCTGCTCAGCATGTAAATCTACCAGGTTGGTATTCATCACGCGAATATCGAAGATCTGAACCATGTTGATCTGATAAGGGTTTCTATCATGGTAGCCTTGGATCCATCCAAGATCCATCTGACGCTGGAGGGCCTCTTGTATGAAAGAGCATCCCTATTCTTTTACCGAGCAAGTCAGACAGGAACTGTAATCGTGTCGTGGCAGATTATGATACTGGCTTTGCCTTGAATGCATTGCCACCAGGTTGACATTTATCGCACGGATGTCGTGGTTCTGAATGACGTTGGAATTCGTATAGACCATGTTAACTCCACGAACTCGGTGCTCTTGGATCCATCTGAGATCCATCTGTTCCTGTAGAGCTGATTGCACTACCGAACATCCTTGATTGCTTTTAGAGCAGACATCACATTGATGATAATTATGAGGTGGCACATGGCCATATCCACTCTGTCTACAATGCATCTTGACCAGATTGGTCCTCAATAAGAGTACATCGTGAATTTGATAGACATTGTTAAACTCTTTCTCAATTAGGTTGACTGCAGCTTTCTCGTGTTGAGGCAGCAGGTTCGTGAGAACATTGGGATTCGTATCTTTGAAAGATAAGAGCCCGCTCCTAACAAGCTTTTGCACGTCAGATTTGAAATTGAGACAATTCTCTATGTTATGCCCTGATCCTCCTTGATGATAAGGGCATGTTTGATCCACCTTAAACCAAAAAGGCGGATTTTCCAGTACTGTAAGAGGAGACTTAGTCTGAATGTACCCCTTGGCCAGTAGTAACGGAAATAGTTCTGCGTACAACATGGGTATAGGATCAAACCCTGATGATCGTGTTGTACGGTTGTTGTTATATGGAGGACGAGCCTGTTGAAGAGGCTGTTGTGTCCTTTGCTGATTAGGTTGGCTCTGCGCAACCTGAGGTTGATACGTAGGGATAAGTGCAGGACTGATAGCAGGAGTTATAGCTGCTACCGGTTGATAACGTCGCCTTTGCTTTTCGAGGGAGATATTCCCAATATCTTGCTTTTTTTCTTAGGGAGAGCACTACCGTATCGTTTTGTACTACTCGATGATCCAGCGTCTTTTGCCAAACGTCCTTCTCGGACGGCTTCCTCAAGACGAACTCCCATGCCCACCATCTCGGTGAAGTCACTGGGCGCACTGGCGACCATTCTGTCGTAGTAAAATGAGCTTAAGGTCTTTAAGAAGATCTTTGTCATCTCTTTTTCCTCAAGAGGTGGACAAATCTGAGCGGAAATTTCACGCCATCTCTGAGCGTACTCCTTAAAGGTTTCCTTGTCCTTTTGTGACATTGATCTGAGTTGATCTCTGTCCGGTGCCATGTCCAAATTGTATTTGTATTGTTGGAAGAAGGCAGTACAAAGATCTCTGAATGTGCTAATTGTAGCACGGTTTAAACCCATGTACCATTTTAATGCGGCACCGGTTAAACTATCCTGAAAGTAGTGAATTAGCAGGTCCTGATTCTCAGTCTAAGCTGACATTCGCCGAGCGTACATCACCAGGTGACTCTGAGGGCAAGAGTTACCCTTGTATTTTTCAAATTCGGGCACTTGGAATTTGTGTGGACCTTACACATTGGGGACCATACAAAGGTCTGCGGCGTCCTTTCCAAATAAATCCTGACTGCAGATGGCTTGCAGTTCCTTTTGCATCTCCAAGAACTGTTCCTGGAACTCATCCATTCTATCAAACATAGTTTCCTTCTTACTAGAAGGTATCGGTGGAGTCTGTCCTTCCGGGACAGTGTGCACCACAAGGGGTAGTACCGTGACTACGGCAGTGAGTCTTGGCGTTTCCCGAAGTTTGTAACCTTCAGGAGTCTTCAATATGCCCCTGGCATCTTCGCTTTCCCGAAGTTTGTAACCTTCAAGACCAGCGGCATCTTTCGTGATTCCCTTATCTTCAACGATCGGTGGAACATATCGTTCCGGGATATAGTTTGCAGGCATGGCCCAGGGACGATCTTTCGGCATCTGATACCTAGGATCAAACTTCTCCACTATGGGCGCTGAGGTGATCTCTGAGATCACAGTCCTTTGTAGCTGAGCTTCTGCCATGGCTTGCATGTCGTTACGAAGCTTTCTCATATCATCTCTCAGAGCGTCGATCTCTTCTTTCAACTCTCTATTTTCTTCCTCAAGATCATCTATCTTTTTCTGATGATTGGCCCGAGTATTATGTGAATGAGACAGTTTGACTCTAGAATCGAGACACAAACGTGAGATTCGTAGGTAAGAAGAATACGCGATGTGAGAATGATGAATGCAATGATTATATTAATTGTTTTTTGGTTTAATCAAAATAAACTTCGACAATTAGATTGCAAATATCAAACGGTGGGGAAACCCCTTTTTATTGAAATTCAAAGGATTGCGGAAACGAAAATACAGTAGATTACAAAGTGCAGAAACATAAACCTAAGCTAATGGGTCCCGAGAGAACTCGGGTGCTGATTCTGGTATCTTCCTTTTCTTTGACCGGGGCTCTTGAGCCGTTGTCGGGTTGTCATTCCTTTGCCAAGTGAAAGGAGCGAGCAAATTCCTTTGGTCATCCTGATTATCCACAGCATATTGCTCTAAAATCTCAATCAGAGCGTCCTTATCTTTCAGTAGTTGTTGTATTTTGATACACTCTACATTGAGGGTGCGGTACTTGTTCTTTCAAGACCTCCTCTCCTGTTGAACTTTGTTGAGAGTAACCTAAAGTTTTTCAGTTTCCGTCATGAAGTACATGACAGATTCCCTCGGTGGAAGAATTCCGTAACGAGGATAAGGCATCTTTAGCTTGAGAGCTCTAGTTTGTACCCAGTGGAGATAAGGCTCCACCGAGACACAGTCCGGTTTTCCTAGAGACTCCCGTCCTTTCTTATGAACGTGTTTCCAAGCGTGCACTATTTCCGTCTTTAGTGCTCTGTCATTTTCTCCTTCTTTGAAGAAAAGACCTTCCAGATGAACACCCCGTGGGACGTGTCTCATCGGGTATCCAAATTGACAGCGAACCAATATCGGATGATAATTGATTCCTCCCTTAGTTCCTATAAGGGGTACGTTGGGGAAGTTTCCACAGCGGTCAATGATCCTGATTCCATCATAAATCCTATTGCACCAATCTATATCAGAGTTAGTGAGAGACATGATCTTCTGCGACCAACGTAAGGCATTCTTGTGATCCCAGAAAGCAGCAGACTTAGGTAAATAGGAGATAAACCATTTGTAAAGCAAAGGTACACAACATGTGATCTCCTCTCCGCTGTACAAATTCCCTAAGTGTACAGAATGATACGCATCTGCGAGCAAAATCAGCACAGGGTTTCCAATGAGAAAAACCTTAATAGCATTGATATCGACGAAATTATTAATGTTGGGCAACAAAAATAATCCGTAGGTGAGTAAAACAAATATACTTTCAAAAGCAGTCCCGTTCCCTATACTAGCGAAGTACAGAGCTTTCTTTGTCAGAAACCGGGCTGGCAAACCTTGTATGCCACCCTTGGTGGTCATGTGAATCTTGACTTCTGACTCATCCAAATGAATTGCTATTGCAATGGTCTGATTCTTTGGAATTTCTTCCAGTCCAGAAAATGGAGCTCGATCAGTGATATGTAAATCGATCAGATGAGAATACTCCTCCAGCGTTGGTGCTAGCTGGTAATCCGGGAATGTAAAGCAGTGATAAACTGGATCGTAGAACTGAACGAGCGCATCCATGATTCCGTCAATCACATGGACACTTAACAGAGGTAGCAGACCTCCGTACTTGGCTCTAAAAGCCTCTTGGTTTATGATCATCCTCGCCAAACCTCTCAAATCCTCTAGTTTTGGAACCTTGAAGGTGTACTTATGAGTTCTCCTTCTACCGTAATTCATTAGCACAATCCTTTTCTCTGATATTTACAATCACAGTCTTAGTTTAATTTGAAAAACAGAGAGACTAGAAGAGGAATTTTTTGTTTTAATGTTTTTTAGATGAATGCATGAATGCAGCACACAAAAACATAGAAAAAACATGGGGTTAAAGGGTCGTTGTCATGGAGTCAAGGCTCTACCCATCCCAAATGTTTTTTGAAGAGTCCTCAGAAGAGGGTGGCATCACATGACAACTATTTCTGATAGCCTATGCGCCACTAATTTGCTCCTCAGCTTCTCAGACACCACAATCGACCCATTGCTTGTGAGAGGGAATGGGTTGCATTGGGAAGCCTCCACTGAGGTTGATGGTCGACCTCGTCGCCATCACCTATCTTAAGTGTATACTCAATCTTTCCACATGCGGCATCACACGCATTCCCATTAGCAGAAAAATAAACACATATATCAATTAGAAAAAGCAGTATATATATTTGTCCTAATCATCCTAGACCTTTAAAGCTATGAATCCTATGTTCCTGACAGAAAATGGGTTCCCCGACGGAAGCCCCCAATCTGTGGTTTTCACACAAGAGAAGAGAAAAAAAAGGGTAGAAGAGCCCCACGGTGGGCGCCACTTTTAAAGTTTCCACCTAATAGATGAGAAGAGAACAAAATCTCGCTACAAAGGTGAGATAGATCCTAATGACACGTCCCTAGCAAAATTGCCATTATCCCCAGTGAAGTCGCCATTTTTCTGTAGTGAGCGATTTTGGATGTGGTTGCGAAGCACTATCGCTCTTTGGTATCTACAGTTCGATTCATTTTTTATCCTATTAAAGCTGATGAAGGAAGGGAAATAGATGTCTCAAATTAACCCTGCTTGCAAACTGAGGTTAAACAGTCAAAACTGTTGGTTTACAGATGCTACAAAGATTTGGGGTCTCTATTGGGTTAATTTTTTTAAAAGTGGTGTTCGATTAATTGGTGGGATGTTAAGATGTTAGGACGGATATATGAAAGTATGGGATTTTGGTTTTTTTGTTTAGTGTGCTCGCTAATATTTTTCTTTCAATCTTATGCCTACGTATTCCCGTTTACCGAAACAGGGAAATCAGAGCGTTCGTAGTTCCTCCTATTCTATGGGAGGAAATGGTGTTTTGGTGTCTTGTTCAAAGCCCAAGACATGAAGCTAAAGGTGGTTTGTATCTTGTTCAAAGCCCAAGATGTGAAGCTGAAGGGTCTATTTGTATCTTGTTCGAAGCCCAAGATATGAAGCTAAAAGGGTGTTGACTTTAGAGAGAATTTGTCATCGCTAAAGAGGGGGTTGTATGCCACAACTGTTTATAAAAGAGAATTACTTTAACCGGGATGTGTGAATTCCGCAATGCCATAATTTCCTTTATAGGAGATTTTTAACCTAAAGGAGAAGACTTTAACTCAGTGTAGAGCAATACTATCTTTCCTTAGGAATTTCTCATGCTAAAGGAGGGACAGTGGCATGGATGTAGATGATCCAGAGGCTTGCCGCTTACAGCGATTAGATGAAGGGGAAAGAGTTGTTGATGTTTGTGTACTGTGAACGAGGCACAACTTTGATGCTAAAAGGTTGATTGGATCAACCAGTGGTTTTCTTATATAAAGCCTAAGAGGAGGCTAATATGTGTCTCGTACGAAGCCCGAGAGGGAGGCCAGAAGGGGTTGATACTACAAGAGGAGCTTTTATACTCAACAAGAGAGTGTTTTTGTATCTCGTACAAAGCCCGAGATGGAGGCTAAAATTTGTTTGGCTCAATAAAAACCTTTTTGTATCTCGTATAAAGCCCGAGATGGAGGCTAAAGGGGTGATTGACCCAACGAGGGAGTCTCTTATGTGTCTCGTACAAAGCCCGAGAGAGAGGCTAAACATTTGCTTTCCTGGGAAGAATCATTGTACAAAGCCCAAGAGGAGGCTGTTGTAACTGTTTCAGTTGAGTGACAGATCCAGTATACTGATTTTAAAGAGAAAATCAGTTCTTATATGAGTAACACTGTACTCAAGGATTTGATTCAGGGATATTTCCTTTTCTTTGAGGAAACGGGAAATCCAAAGGGTATGGAGACTATCCGAGTCTACGGGTTTCCTTCCTATTTAACGAAGGGGTGACTTGAGAATGTCTTTGAGACTCAAGGATATTAGACTGTCCAAGTCGAGAGTTTCATCTTTTGTACTACGCTATGAGAAACAGTAGTAGGGTCTAGACTCTTAGAAAGACATGTTCTATGAAGATGACTAAGTTCTGTTCCTATACCTTTAGGAGGTCGTCGGGACAATTTGTACGAAGCCCAAGAGGAGGCTGGAAACTTTTAAGAAGCCGACGGGTCCTTGTACTAGGCCCAAGAGGAGGCTATCATTCCCGGAGGAAGAGATCATTATACGAAGCCTAAGAGGAGGCGGTGAATACTTTTAAGAAGCTGACGCGTCCTTGTACTAAGCCCAAGAGGAGGCGGGGTTGCTTTTAGGAAGCCTGTGGGTCCCCAAACCCTGAGAAGTTCAAGACAGGCTATTCACAGAGAATAGATCAAGCCAGGAAAGTCCGAGAATTTGGAAGAAACTCAAGAGATGCCATTCACAAAGAAAAGATCATCTCTGGGGAGTAGAGTTTCTTAACAAGTGCTTTTAAGAAGCCTGTGGGTCCCCAAACCCCGAGAAATTCAAGACAAGCTATTCACAAAGAATAGATCAAGCCAGGAAAGTTCGAGAATTTGGAAGAAACTCAAGAGATGCCATTCACGGAGAAAAGATAATCTCTGGGGAATAGAGTTTCTTTGACAACTTCTACGAGTGACAGTCTATGAAAGGGTTCACCGAGAATGCTGCCTTTCATGTCTCCATATTGTTTAACCCCAAGAGGAGGGAAGACTGTGTCTGGTAATCCTATGGAGATCTAGTTTTGACTATTTAAGAGTGATCAACGGGCTTAATGCTAGACGTAGTTGCCGGGGAAACTCTAAATATCTATACTATTATTACACAGTTGATATGAGTTTATGAAAGAAGACTTACAGTGAAATAGCCCCACAATATAGTTATATGTATATGAAAGCGGTAAATGAAAACATATAAACACTTACTCGGTTGTAGAGTTTCCATGTTGTTTGGTTAGTTGTTCAACAAAGAAAGATTGAAAACAACAGTATATTTCAAAATCAGAGGAGAAAGTGCTTTGAAAAAGAAAGATTTGGGGCTTACAGCTCAAGGAGAAGCCCAGGGTTTTATCAGTGAGCGCACTGTTGAATTTGTACAGAGGGACTTATACAAGTGATTGTGGCCCAAAAAGGTTTTCTGTACAAAGGGATGGGTCTTACACTCTCTCAAGAGGCCCAAAAGGTTTTTAAAGAAAAAGAGCGGGCTTATAACACGAGGGTAGGCCCAAATGATTTTTTGTTTAAAAAGGCGATCGCGCCGAGATTTTCTTTTAACGCGAAGGGGCTTATACAATATCGGAGGCCCAAAGTTGTTTTTGGTTAAAAGGGGATTGGGTCTTACACTCTATTAGAGGCCCAAAAGTTTTGAATGGGTCTTATAGCTCAAGGAGAGGCCCAGATGGTTTATTTATAAACTGGCGACGATCGCGCTGAATTTAAAAATGTACAGAGGGACTTATACAATAAGTCAGTCCCAAAATTGTTTCTGTACAAGTGGGTTTGGTCTTACACTCTAATAGAGGCCCAAAAGGTTTAAAGAAAAGAAATGGGTCTTACTACTCGAGGGTAGGCCCAAGGTTTGTTTTTCAACGGACGATGATCGCGTCGAACTTTTTGAAATACAACAAGACTTATACCATAAGTGAGGCCCAAAGTAGGTTGTATTTACAGAGGGTTGGGTCTTACACTCTATTAGAGGCCCAAAGTGTTTTTGAAAATGATTTGTGAGGGTTGAATTAATCAAAAACCCTAATTTATTTCCAAAATGTATTTTAATTGAATAAAAATTCAATTAAAATGATCAAAAATTGTTTAACATGTGGAAAACAAATTATGATCTTGGATTAATGCTTCAAAAATCAAGTATTGACCTACAAAATAATAAGAAGTCATTAATCTTTACAAAATCAAGAGGGAAACAATATTTTAAATGTCAAAAACAATTAAAATATTAATTCTTTGCAAAAATATCAATTATATGAAATAAATAATATTTTTGGGATTTTTTAGAAAAATAAAATATTTCAACATTTTTGTGAATTATTAAAAAAAGAATCAACTCAAAATCATTAAAACTCAGAGAGAAATTAATTTTTGAATCAATTAAATAAAAATCACAAAATTCAAATATTCAAATGTTGGAAAATGGCGCCAAGAACAAGGGCAAGAACACGCGCGTGTTCTGAGTTTCCCAGATTTGCATTTTCTATCCAATCTCACTGAATACTTAATCATATCATGCAATCCACATACCAATCAACTCGTTTCAACCTCACGATCATGTCTATGACAATTAATTTCATTTAAATTAAACATAAAGCAAGAAATCATGAATAATCCTCAAGAACCCTAGATTATGCATGAAGGCTGGGATTTTTGATACACGATTCAAACAATGCAATTAATTGAGGGGAAACATTCCATGCATGATTATGAACATATGGCCAAATTATTGTGCAGCAAAAATTGCATGGATTGAGAGATGACCAAGTTTAGGCTTACCTCTAGGTCGTGACAGCAAGAGCAAATTGGTTTCTGAGTTGGAGGTGTTACAGATGAGTTGTGATGATCTGAACAGCTTCCCTACACCCTATGGAGTGTATTTGAATGCTTGGACTTGATTGAAACAGGTTGGATCACTTCATGGCATCTCAACTGCAACTTGGTTAAAACCTTGAGCAATTGACTGGTGATTCTGAGAAATCAGTGTTCCAGTTGTTGTTTAAGTGTTTGATCAGCTCGTATGTGATGTATATGAGGTGTGTGTGTGATTGGTTTGATTGGAAAAGCTCTCAAACTCAAAACCCGATAGTGAGTTGCCTTAGAAGGCAAAATTGGAGTGAAAGAAGAGATTTTGAGGAAAGCATCTGTTTGATGGCTTTGGTGTACTCAAACTGATCACAATTGAGCTCTATTTATAGTAGAGCAAGTTTGTTTTGCAAGGAATAGTGAGTGGCAACTGCTGAGTAGGTTTGGCCAATGTTGGCAAATGAAAACCCAAGTCTCCTCTAGCCATTGACTAGAGGTTAGGGCACAGGCTGTTGGTTCCCTTGGTCTTGGATAAGTCTTGACTGAATTCAGTTGCTAAGAGCTCAGTCCATGCCACCTTGATGCTTCCTTTGAATGCTTCAATCCAAAATTGGAGTCTTGTCCCTATTTTGGCAATTCTAGGTTCAACATGCTATTTCTTGTTCCAAAGACTTTGGAGGCTTGACTCAGTGATTTTCCCCTTTAGATTCAATCCTCAGAGGTGTCCAAATGGATAGGAGTGTTTGGATTTGGCTGATTTTGGCAAATCGACCAAAAGTGCAAAAATCTGCCTTGCCTTGGCAGATTTCAGCAAGGCATCTTGCCAATGTCATATCTCATAGCTCAAATTGAATTTGGTAATGTTCTTGGCCATTTTGGAAAGCCCTTACATGATACAACAACTGTTTGAACATGTTTGGTTTTGATCTCTTTTGAATCCAAGTGAAAAATCCCCCTACATTTGGAAAAAAGTAAAGGCAGATTCTGACTTAGTGAAATTTTCACTAAGTGTTGGAACAAAGTGACTTTTCTTGATTTTGATCACTCCATAACTCAAAATCCATGAGGAATTTGGACATAGGTCAGTATGAAGCTTTTGTAGAGGGCAATGTGATCTAAAAATCAAGCTTTGAATGGGGAACAATGGCCTTCTGGTTTAGGAGTTATGGTCCTCCAAAGTTGGCACATTAGTGTCACTTTTTCCATAACTTAGAAATTTTTCTAAGTTTTTATGGTTACCCCTTTTACAAGTTATCCCACTTTCTTTGATTTTTCTTGATGAATGATGATTCAAATCATACATTAACATCATTTTAGGGTTAAAAATCCATTTTGGTGAAAAATCTCAAAAAGTCAAAGTTTACTTTTGTGCACAGTTGACTTTTTATCAGATGAATTCCAAACTGTGCAATTCTTCAGGAAATCATGTCCTTGACCTAAATCAAACTTGATGGACATGTTCCATGGGTGTCATAGGGTATATTGAATCATTTCTTAGGGTTTGGGAGCATGTCCTGGTCAAAAGTCAAAGTTACAGTTGACTTTCCTCGGGAAACCCTAATTGTGGTGCAGATGAAATTGAGACTTGTTGCTCAAGCTTCTTGGATTAATCCATTGTTGCAAATGGATCAATATAGTATATTAGAGACCCTCAAATCATGTCTTGAGGTCTTGGCTCATGATTTGTCCCAAAAGTAAACTTAGGGGTGAATTAGGTCAAGAAATCCTAATTCCTGATTTTTGATGAATGCATCCCCTGAGGTCAAATTGACTTGATGATTGGGTCCATGAGGTTCCATGGAGTATATTAGGTTATGTTTTGGATCATTGGCTTGTGCCCAGATGAAAAATTTCCATCTGGAGGCCCTGGTCGACCAAAACCCTAATTTGGTGACACTGTCGATCTTGAGACTTGATCCACCTAGAAGGGAGCAGCCTTGTGCTTAATCCTTGAAGTAGAAGTCCTCTTGATCCATTATGGATATTTTAGAGGCTAGACAAGTTGAATATCAAGACATTCCTTGATTGATCCTTTGTCTAAGGCTCTGAGAGGGCTTAAAACCCTAATTTTGATTGTAGTGAATGCTCAACAACCCTTGAGGCATTTGATGAGGCATGATGGTTCATCCATATTGTGATGATGATTGACACAATGATGGGAATCTTAGTGGTCAAAATTTGGGGTATGACAATACTCTGCTGGAAATATCTACACGGTACCACAGTTTACGACAAAATCGTCACCGTACATGTCATAATTGGTATCATCATACATATCCTCGTCAAAGTTGCCTTCTGGTGATGGGGTATATTCTTCATCTGACTGGGGAGAATACTTTGGTTCTTCCTCATCTGATTGGGAAGTGTACTCTGGCTCTTTCTTGCTCTCGACCAAAGATGTACACTTCGAGCTTTGGGCTGATACCACCCCCTTTTCTCTTGAAGCTTCAACAACCACTGCCATTGTTTGATTCATCATGTTTTTTTCCTTCTCGACCCACCTTCCTTTTGGGTATTGCCTTTTCTGTCTAGAGGTTCCGACAGGTTTCAATTGTGAAGTCGAAGCCTTTTTTCCAGCCTTTTTGTTGAAGGTGTGAGAAAGACACAGGAAAGGGGGGGTTTGAATTGTGTTTTAACTCTTAATAACTTTTTCGCCTAAGATTGTGCGATGCATGAAGCATAAGCGACAAGGAGAAATTGAATTAGCGATGCTTGAATCAGACTTGCAATGCGGAAGCTTATCAGAGTTGGGTTGAAAGGTTATGACTTGTTATGTAAGGTTCTGATAATTGATACAGAAACATAAACAATAAATCAAAGCATAAGCAAGAGTAAAGAACACACGATATATCCTGGTTCACCTGAGCAACTCTCAAGCTAATCCAGTCCACCCTTCCAAGGTGATTTTTCCTTGAACACAAGGTCTTAATCCACTATAATCAAATCCGATTACAGATGCACGGGCTAACGCCGGTGACTAACAACCTGCACAACCGCAGCTGTGACTAACCCATAATGACCCGTTCAGGGCTCCAAGTTAATGGATATAACGAACATTGACCCAGTAGGTTCCAATCTCGCAAGATCTACTATCAGGATTTCACAACTAAACATTCAGGGATACGAGTTAACGAATATAACGTTTACTGACCATTCTTCCAGGATTTTCAATGAGTTCCATCAGTGATCTCACAAGAGTCTGACTCACAATTGGCCCTCTTTGAGATATGACTATCATTGACCATATTTCAGGATTTCTACAATGACACCAAGCCATTGTCTTCTCAAGTCTCCGATCACACTGATCACTTGAGGAATCCTAATTCACATAGAATTAGTTGTTCTGGAGATTACATTGATGCTTCTTAACAAGCAGATAACTCCTAAGTTTATGTACAAATGAACACAAAGTGTTCTTGCAAGATATGAGCAACAACTCCTTGCAAACTACATGATTCTAACAAGATGTACATGATTTGACAGTTGAATAACATCTTGAGAATTCTTCATCTTCTTCGTTGAGCAAGCTTCGAGCAACAACTTCCTTGCTACTAATCTTTGATCTTCAGAGATGATGTAGTTGGTTGATGACTTGATTGATTTGTGTAAGTTCTTGTAATTGACTGAAATTTTGTTAAAACAATGTTGTCATGGTGGATGTTGCAACATGAGCTTCTAACAGTATAGGTATGTCTTAGCTAACATTCCAGTTTATTGTTGAAGAGTTAAAGTACTGAAGAGTGATGTCACATGCGATGTCTTAACATCACTATACCAGAACATTAAAACATCAAACAGTTATGTGTTTAGGGTTGCACGTGTTTCTGGTGTGAATGAGAAATTCTGCTAAAGAGAATCAGAGAATATAGGCGAAGATCAAGGGAGAGATATATTCTGTTACAATCAGTTATGAAGATCAGTTTATTGCGCATTCAAAGCATAAAAATATGGAGAATATTCAGAGTTAATGATTGAAGATTTAATTGAAGATATGATCTATTTAGAAGCAGATTTGTTACAGAAGATATGATATGATTTGAAGGCCCAAATCCAGTTGGGTTATAAATAGAATGCTTATAACCTAGAATAGGTACGGGTCCAAGATGTAGATCATTAGGGCTTTGTTTAAGTGAACCACTCGGGTTGTGAGATGGTCACTGTGTTTAACTCAGAAACCTGTAGGTAATGAGTTTGGTATTGTTCTTGGAGGAAGCTTTGAAGCAACTCCAAAAGGTGTCATGGAAGGGTGTCTTCTATGATTGTACAGTTATTGGTAATCAAGTTGTTGATGCAATGATGGTGTAGTTGACTGCTAGACATCATAGTGATGATAGGAAGTGAGATGGAGTCTCTTACCTAGGGAGGACTTAGGTAGAAGGGTCATTGGGTAGTGATTAAATTAGGTAGATTGTCAACTGGTTTGTTGAGTCTGTGATTTGATACTACTAATAGTGGACTTCCTTCCTGGCTTGGTATGCCCCCAGATGTAGGTTGTTAAACCGAACTGGGTGAACAATTCAGTGTGTTATTTATTGTTTCTATTGTTGCCTTGTTCAACAGATTACGATGTTGTGACATTGCACTATGACATCACACATCTGTACCAGAATTTCAATTGGTATCAGAGCAGGCATCCTGTCTGTTTCTGGATGAGATCTAGGGAAGATACTTTCTGGTTCATGAGCAAGGAAGATAGTTTTGCTGAGATGGTGTATGGACTTGGTCAGTTCATAGATATTTTTGTATGATCCCTTGAAGTGGAGGATGAACTGTTCATGACAGGGTGTGTATTGGACCTGTCTATTGTTATCAGGCTTGTAGCTTTGGTGGTGAGCTGCTGTGTGGTTTGACTTAGTTTCAAACCTATGTTGTCCTAGTGCACATAGAGTGTCGTATTTGTACAAGGGTTATTATGTTTTGCCTGAGGGTTGTAAAGGAATTTTCTGGTGTGTGTTCCGCTGCATATATTTATCTGATGTAAAATTCCTGGTGGTTTTGTGTTAAGGCTGCAACATTCTGTTCTCCTCTGAAGATGTATCACATGGTGAGGTGATACTTGAGGATATCTTCAACTAGCGTGTTAGAGTTGCCAAAGATACTTGTGGTTCATCCCAAGTCCACTCATAAAGGAACTCTTATATGAGCTTGTTGAAAAGGGGTCTGAAGAAAGTTAGAAGCAATTTTTTTCTCGCCTCCAACCTTACAAGGTCAATCTCTGGGGTGTGTTAAAGGGTCTTCTGGGTGTGAAGAAAACTTATGTCCTACCAGCAGATTGTGACATAACAGATGCTTGGGGGCTAAACAAATGTGGTGATCACATCTGTTTGGAACCTACTCCTGACTTGGAAGAGGAGGCATTTGGGTGGTGTGGAGATTCATCAAGAAAGAAGCTGAGCTTAATATGTCAATTAGCCTTTGGTCAATTGGAATTGGTGTTTGCATCAGCCTTGTGGCTGGAAGGATCAGAAGAAGATAGAGACAAAGCAAAAGAGTATCACTGTCAAAGTTTTCATGCGGGAGTGAAGATCTTGATAAGTTATCTCTTAAGCTTAGTTGTGGTAACCTGATGAGGATGGCATCAAAGGGTTGAAGATTCTTGGAAGATTAGAGTATGCTGGGTCATGTGACTGGTGATGTTGAAACATTATGCTCACGGTGTAGTATCAGGTCAAGCCACTTACCTAATCTAATGTGATCAGTGGGATGGATTAGCAAAAGAAGGATCAATCATTGCCTCAAGTCTGCAGGAAAAGGATGCCAGACCAGATAAAATGTTGTATATTTGTCTGCTTTGGATAAAGTTGTGCAGTCAACTGATGACAATATACATTGACGGGAGACTTTGTATTTGTCTGAGGTTAAAGTGCAGGACTGCAGAAGTGTTTTCAATGGTTAAGCACTTTGGAGATGAATCAACTGGTGGGTTGATTGGTGACTATGGAGTATCATCCAATTTGTCAGGGATGAGTTTGAGTTACTCTCGAGCAGTATGTCGATGAGTGGAAGACTCAAGGAGACTATTCTTCTTGAAGAAGGATAGGAGGATGATTATGCTCTGGTTCAGAAGCGTGGTGCCTACATTATTCCTAAGGAGCGTCTACATAGTCATACGGGAGGATGATGAAGTAGAAGGCCTACCTTGGATGGAAAATGTAGTTCAGGTATTGATTGGAAGTATGAAGATGAAGAGCATGGTAAGGAATGAATGCCTTTGGAGAAAAGGACAATGGTGCCAAAATGCATGTGCTCAAAAGTGTGCTCAAATGTTCATCCTCATCTAGAGCATTAGTTAACCATGACAGGGGGAATACTTGTCTATGGATTTTGGCTGCAAAGGTATATATGCTGATCAAGATTGTGAAGATTGGTTTAATCTTGTGAGGAGATAATGTCAGATAACATGTTATGACATTAGGTTGTGAATGGCATGTTGGTGTGGACATAAATGGTTCCACCCGTGTGAAGCTAATTGTTTGAATCATATGTTCACATGCTTCTGAGGAGGATTCTGAAGGACATCTTTGTTTGTGGAGAATGTGCGAACTCAGTAGGGGTTTGTGTTGATGGAAGGTGTTCTTCTTGCAAAGGTGCACTGGTTATCCTTGATAGGGGGAGAATGATATTATGGGAGCTTTTGGTGTTGGCACTTAGGTTAAAGTAAATTGAAAAGTTGTTTACATGAGGATTTAGTGTCTTGTACAGTTGTGTAAATGGAACAGAAGTAAAACAGAAATTTATTGCATTGATGAAAGCTTACAAGATTAGTAAAAACAACAAACAAAGTGTCTAAAGATTATCCCAACCCCCCGAATTAAGAAAAGTCTTCCAATATTCATCCCATTCATCATCAGATGCTTGAAGCTGCACTTGGTTTTTCTTGATAGTCTTCATCCTGGTTTCTGATGTCTTGCGTGTTCTTGTTGCTCCAGAAGATGCTCCAGCTTTGGACAGTGTTGTGTCCTTTAACTTCTGAGGATCTGGCTTCTTGTCCTCTTGCATGTGTCTCTTTGCTGCATTATTGTTAGACTGACTTATGTTTCCTTCCTTGGTGTGCTGATAGGAGCAAGGAGGTTTGGTATTTATAATGGATAATATGGAATTGTTTGTATCACCTGACTAGTCAGAGTAGTCTTTGGTGTGGGAATCTGCTTTTCTTGGGAACATATTGGTTACCAGAACTTCGTGCTTGGTGCCTGGGTGGAAGTGGTCCTATTAGGATAAGGCTAGGTCTTGTCTAGTTAAGTGGGATGGTCTTTTGTCTCGTGCTGATGTCCTACATGTTGTTACAACATTATGGTTGGGTATGTACCATACTTATGGAGTTTGAAGAAGCAGCATTATAGTCTGAAGTGGCAGTTCTGACATAGTGTGGATTAGAATGGGCAGATTCTAATCTTGATGGTAAGTAGTTCAGGAAATACATGGCTACTTTCATGTTGAAGACTTCATTAGGAGCTGGTGAATGTAAGGACAGAAGGGTGTTTATCTTGTGTGAAAAATTTCCAATCAAATGGGCCTTTATCTTTTGGACTTGGCATATCTTGACCCTAAAATCCCCATGAGGAATGTGGCATTATTGGTGGGATATCATTAAGGGCATTGAGTGTAAGGCTGTTTACTATAGCTAGTTGCAGCATGTGTACTGATCAAACTTATGCAGTGTGATGATGGGACCTGTCATAGCTGTGCCTATACATGAGAGGTCTGAAAAGCAAAAGTGGTGTACATGGATGATGGTTTGAAAGTGTCTAGAAGAAGTTGTGAGAAGTTGTATCAATACCCTTTAGATAAGAAGATGTGGTTGTAGAATCTTGGGTTACTGAGCCAGCAGGCAATGTCTGAAGAGATGTCAGAACATGATATAGGACATGCTTTTCTTGAGCCAAACAGGGAAGTATTTTGGATGTTGATGTTAGGATAAAGTGAAACACGTGGCTTCGAATATGCATGGAGCGTTATTGGCCTAATTTATGGTAAGATTCAGTTGTGAAATATTTAAGGCAGTCAAGGTAGTTTTTGGAAGGTAGGTATTGAATTTGAATGCAATTTTTGATACCTAAAATAGCGTTTGTTTGACTAAGAACATTGACATATTCAAGGCTCGTTAATTTCTAAGTTACTGGTCAACTATTTATAGGGGTTAGTGTGTTCTCCTTCAGCCAGTAAGTGTTATGGCTTTTATTCGTGTTTGGGTAAGCACTTCTTGGGTCTGGTTTTGTGAGGGTTTCCTTTGCCAATTTGTGGCTAAAAAGGGGGAGAAAGGAGAGAGATGGTCTATATGGTTAGCGCAGTGGTTATGCTTGGAGTCTACAATTCCTGATGCAGCAGAAAAAGATGGTACATCCTTGAGTTGATGTTGAGTCTTTGTGACTTGTGTCCTGAGTTATGAACACAATTGTGACCTGTGTTCTGAGTTATCTGGGCTGGCAGAATGGCACTTCTCAACGTGTCATGTTATGCCACAGATTGACCAGGGGGTCTGATCAAAAAAGGTGTGCAGAATTCTCTTATGCCACCATTGGTCTTTGATGAATGGACAAACATCTCTTTTCTGGGGGAGTCTTCCACAATGATTCCAGGTCTGAGTTGAAAGGAAAAAGAAATGTGCTACATTAAGGGGGAGTGTCTAAAATCTTCTTCCTCATGTACATCAGATATCTGCAATCTGAGTGCATAACTTCAGAACTTTCTACTTCTTCCTCCTGATGGGCTGCCTGAAGTGATTGTGGTGGGCTGTGCTGCCAAAAGAAGGTGTCAGACATGATGTCTTAACATCATTCAATTATTCCCTAGAAGATGGATCTCCAGGATTGCTGCGCACAGTAGCTACTGATGGTTACTGTTAGGATCAGTGGTTACTAATATCTACTGACAGTAGTATAGAGTTGTAATAACTGCTGTAATCTGAGTTGTAATGGTTATATAGTTGTTTTAACCAAAATTAGCCAAAGAGGGAGATTGTAAGTTCTTGTAATTGGCTGAAATTTTGTTAAAACAATGTTGTTGTCATGGTGGATGTTGCAACATGAGCTTCTAACAGTATAAGTATGTCTTAGCTAACATTCCAGTTTATTGTTGAAGAGTTAAAATACTGAAGAGTGATGTCACATGCGATGTCTTAACATCACTATACCAGAACATTAAAACATCAAACAGTTATGTGTTTAGGGTTGCACGTGTTTCTGGTGTGAATGAGAAATTTTACTAAAGAGAATCAGAGAATATAGGCGAAGATCAAGGGATAGATATATTCTGTTACAATCAGTTATGAAGATCAGTTTATTGCGCATTCAAAGCATAAAGATATGGAGAATATTCAGAGTTAATGATTGAAGATTTAATTGAAGATATGATCTATTTAGAAGCAGTTTTGTTACAGAAGATATGATATGATTTGAAGGCCCAAATCCAGTTGGGTTATAAATAGAATGCTTGTAACCTAGAATAGGTACGGGTCCAAGATGTAGATCATTAGGGCTTTGTCTAAGTGAACCACTCGGGTTGTGAGATGGTCACTGTGTTTAACTCAGAAACCTATAGGTAATGAGTTTGGTATTGTTCTTGGAGGAAGCTTTGAAGCAACTCCAAAAGGTGTCATGGAAGGGTGTCTTCTATGATTGTACAGTTATTGGTAATCAAGTTGTTGATGCAGTGACGGTGTAGTTGACTGCTAGACATCATAGTGATGATAGGAAGTGAGATGGAGTCTCTTACCTAGGGAGGACTTAGGTAGAAGGGTCATTGGGTAGTAATTAAATTAGGTAGATTGTCAACTGGTTTGTTGAGTCTGTGATTTGATACTACTAATAGTGGACTTCCTTCCTGGCTTGGTATGCCCCCAGATGTAGGTTGTTGAACCGAACTGGGTGAACAATTCAGTGTGTTATTTATTGTTTCTATTGTTGCATTGTTCAGCAGATTACGATGTTGTGACATTGCACTATGACATCACACATCTGTACCAGAATTTCAATTTGTAATATTGTCTTATTCATCAACAGCTTCTGTTTCAATTGATTGTTGTCGTGTTGAATGATGATATTTGAGCTTCAACAACAATGGTCGTATGTTAATGGTGATAGCTTTGTATGTTAAGTGTAACAACGATAACTGATCGTTGCGACTATCATCACATCGACACCTTTAGAAGCCCATACTACTTTCCTTTAAATAGACAAGTAAAATATAGCCGTTGAAGAGCTGTTGGCTATTTGAAAAGAGTTGTTATGCAATGATGGAAGTTGTACTGCCATATCTTCTTTCTACTGTAGAAGAAGTGATGGGATAGATCTTTTTAGTACGGTGTACAGTCATTGCTAACGATAACATTTGTTTTCAAATCGTCAAAGGCTTCTGATGGTAATTAATTGAAGCATGAGTAGAGAATTTATAACCAGGTCTTCAGAAACTTCAAGTCTTCAGTCTTCAGAACTTGTCCATTAGGAATCTGTCTTCAGAGCTTCAACACTTGTCTTGAAACCCGTTATCTTCAATGCTTCAAGTCTTCAGAGTCTTCAGAACCTGGTCTTCAGAGTCTTTAGCACTTGACCTTTAGAACCATAATCATTAGAACACTTCAATCTTCAGAGTCTTTTTGCACTTGGTCTTCCGAGCTTTCAGCCTTCAGAACTTCAAGTCATGAGAATCTTCAGCACTTCGGTTCTCCACAAGATTATATATATTTAGAAGCTTCGCTATCTTCAGAATCATAACCACTTTAAGAGTAGCATCCATAAGAGCATTGCAACAGCAATATCGACATCCTTGGATCTATCTGATTATGATCAGATACAAAAGCATACTTGCTTCTTGCGACTTGTGTTACACATAGTAACTCGCATATGATCATTTACGCACATCTTGCTGGTGTTTGTTGGATCTGATATATTCTATGATTATGATCTACACACAACACACATTAGAACATAAAATAGTTCTTTCACAAATACTCATTGTTATCATCAAAACATAGAGATGACTTACATAGACAACTCTTGCTCTTACAATCTCCCCCTTTTTGATGATGACAAAACCATGTATTTTGATTGAACATTTTATACAAGGTAATCACCAAACAAAACATATTCAGAGTCCGGAACAACAGCTCCCTCTGAATGTGTTAACCCCAAAATTTTATTTGTGATCATCTAGAATCTTATATGATCCAAAGACTCACAAAATAACGATTTTGAGTTGTCAGAACATAGAATAGAGAAGGAATACATCCATATTTGTCTTAAGGAGACAAAATTCTTTAGCATCTGGACTTGTTCATCAGAACCACTGTCTTCAGATATTTAGAACTTAGTTCCTTTGGTCATCCTATCAGAGCTCATAATCTTCAGAGTCTTCTGAAGCAATTTCTACTTTTCAGCAGAATCATTTTAGCACAGAGATAGAACAGTTCTCTTCTAATAACTTAGCCACGCTATTTATCAGAAACAGACATTGTCTTATAAGAAACTCCCTCAGAGTTTCAGACTTGATGATCTTCAGATTCTTGATTTGGTCATACCGGTTCTGATCATCATTTAAGATCTCGACTTTTTCAGATTTCGACTAGACAACAGGTCTTCATCTCAGAACCATGTTTCTATTAAAATTCGATGGAGGATCACAGCTTGATTCTTGATCTGATTGAAATATTTTTGTGATAAATCGAAGCTTGATTGTGAATCTGATACCAACGTACTCTTGATTCTTAGTCTGCTTAGTTTAATACCAATGGAGGTACTTGAGAATAATTCACAGCTTGATTCTGCTTGATACTATTGTAGACTGAGTCTAATACCAATTGTAGATTTAGTTCGATACCAATTCATTTTCTTCTAAGTTGAATTCTTGGTTTATCAGAACTTCTTCTCCTTGCTTCTTCAAGATCAAAACACTATACTTCTGGAGTATCAGAGTTTATCCTGATAGATCTTCTTCTTCTTGGATCTTTTATCCAGATATTCAGACAGTCTTCGACTTCTAATTTGCTCAGTTCTTCTGAAAAGCATCTTGAAATGTAGAATTTGTCTTGACTGCTTTCAGGAAGTTTTCTTCTTCTGATTCTTATGTTCTAAATATCATATTCTCAGACAGTTTACAGCTTCTGAATAATATGAAACGAGAATCACGATGACTTTGACTTTCAAAAAGTTCTAAACTTCTGAATAGTACTTGGTCAATCTGATTCTGAACACATGTTCACGAAGTGTACAACTTCGATTATATGAACAACAGTTCATAAGAACTTTTAACAGAGTTCTTTCAATTCAACATTTTCTAAGAATGCCTAGTGAACTTGTTCAGAGTTCCTCGGTTAAACATCAAACAAACGATAGTGGTAAAACACATTTTATTTTATATCAGAGTTGATGTTTAGAATTCTTTTAACATATATCAAAATCATATTCTATTTCTCCCCCTTTTTGACATCATCAAAAAGTTAGAGCATTTATGCATTTTAAACATGATCAATATAATAATGAGCAATCTATCAGAATTAGTAATAATAATGTATGTACGCCATTCAGGAATAGAACTAAGGAAATTCCATTGATTGATTGATTGATTGAGAAACATACAGCAAGCAGAGAATAAAGTAGAAACATCAATACCAAAACTTAGATCTAAACAATAGGACATGGCAAAGACTAGTAAGACACCTAAAGTTAAGACTTTAATCATCAAGGTCTTCAATATTGTCTACTCTAACACATCTTATTTCAATCACTGAAGGTTCTGGTCCAAGTCTGCTTAACAATCCCCAGAACCTTTCTTTCATCATTATCTCATATAGTATCCTTCCGTAAGGAACGTAAGAATGCATCTGAGTTCTTGAAACTTTAATAGAGTGTTTCAAGTGGTTGAAGATGGTTTTGGGAAGGTCGATCCTATAGTGATGTGTCAGGAGGAAGACAAAGACTCTGTCATCATGGGGTAAAGTGCTTTTTGCAGTTACACGAGGATGAAGGTTGGTTAGAGAGAATCTGAACCATGTTCTGGGAGAAGGAATAAGCTTCTCAGAGTTGTTTGGTTCATAAGGAACCGAATCATCAAACAAAATCTTGCATCTCTCCACCATGCCCAAGTCAGATTGATAGTCATCAATAGTGACTCCAGAAGCGACACATTTTGTGTTCTTCTCTATTGAGGAAATAGAGATAGCAATTGGGAGGTGATAAACTTCTGACCAGATGGTATTGCCGTCATTACTAATCTTGGCATATTTCCAGAATTCTTTAACAAGAGCCGAAAAGACAGGGCTGTTTAGCAAGGAATAGTAACCATCCCAATATTGGATTTGCATGCTCTTTACAATTTCCAGACCATCATGTTTGAGTCGAGCTAGGTTTGGTCATTTTTTAGAGATGACTTCTAGAGTTTCTAAGTTTCCAGTAAAAGTTGGAGCAAACATAGTTGCAGTTCAAATAAGGATTTAGGAAGATGACAGTTTAGGTTGAGAATGGAATAAAGTGAAAGGGGAATTCCTACTATTTATAAATGAATGAGAGTGAAGGAAATTAAATGGGAGTAACGACTGAATCGATACAAAAGATTTTCATTTACTATTTCTAGGTAAGTTAAGATTGCCTAGGGTATGCTATAGGTACATGGGAGACGAAAAGGAGCAGTTAATCTTTTAATGGGAGAATATCAATCGATCGTGAGTGATAACTATTCTCCTATGAATGGTAGAGGTGACAGGCTCATTTTAATGATGGTGGTTTCTCGAGGCACTCAAAATCTTTTCATATGTCTTTCAAAAGATACATGCATATAAGACATATTTTTAGATTCAACTAAATCCATATTTCTCTTAATATTATATCAGATTCATATTTAAGTTTGAGCAGTGCAAGGTGATATAATAAATGTGAGAAATAAGCATTCTTAAGAATATGAACCGTCTACTAACAGAAAGGAAGTACTTCATTAATTAGGAAGGGTTTACAAATTTAACTATTGATCACTCCTAAATAAGTTAAGGGAAAACCTACACAAGTATGATAACTAGAACAGATACGATTTAGACAAACACAAGAAGAAAATGCAAAAGCAGACACTGTTAGATAGAGATAAGTTTTATTTTTCTAATCACTGAAGACTTCACAATTTGTCTTCAACAAGCGGTTCTCTGGAAAATTTTCAGGACCATCCTCTGCTATTGTTTCTTTGATTAAATTCACTATTTTGTCTCTGAAGAAAATCTCAGACAAAACTCTTCCACAAGGAATGTAAGACTTTGTGCGATTTCTGGACTCAGAGATGGATTTCCAAAGACAGTTGAAGATAGTGTGTGGTAGGTTTATCTGAATATCATTTGTCAGAAAATAAATGAATTCATGGTCATGATATCGCAGTATGTCATGGTTTCTCCCCTGGGAAGGAAATTTGACAGTACGAGCTTGTACCAGGCTTTGGGAATGGGTAGGAGGTTTTTAGGATTGGAAGGTTTATATCCTGATGATAGGTCATGAAGAAAAGCAAACCTATTAGCAACAAAGAACTTATTTTTGTCAAAATCAACAGTGATTCCAACATTTTCACATCCAGTTGCTAGAGTGACTGAGAAGGGAGTGATGGTGATGGGGACTTCAAAAACATAAGAAGTGATATGTCCAGTTTCATGATCAAGGAAAGCATACTTGCAGAAATCCTTAACTAAATTCACGTAAATGGGTTTTCCATCATGGTGGAGTATCTAGTCCACTGTTGAGTATATAACACATCTACAAGACTGTTATGTATGTTACTCGTAAGAGGAGGAACATCAATCACAAATTGTTTTTCAGAAATGATTTCAAGAAGGTCTTCATTTCCTAGAGAGGTTAGTGGAGGCATGATGGTAATTTGAAGACTGAATTTGATACCAATGGTTTTATGTTGGAGGGACTTGAGTGTGATATATGTTAATAGAAGGACGCGATTTATATACATCTAAATGGTTAAGATGGGTTGTGCCTAACCTAGGAATGATGTAGATCAAGTACACATCAAGTGACAAGAATTTTGATGACGTGAACAGTTTTTGTACAAAGGAAAGTACTATTTAGATTTCGGATAAGATTTCGAAAACAATGTCCAGTTAGAGATAGAAAAACAGAAACTGACATAAGAATATTGAATAGAGTTACTTATGTTATACAAAATATTTTTAGCTCATTTGTGAGAGATCTTATGTTCTCAGGGATATGTCATGATTACTCAAGATTTGTAATTATGACTGAAGTTACATTGAGTGCACACATTATCCAGAGATTTGATCAAAAGATTTTTCTTGGAAAGAGAGAATATTTCAGATCATTATTATTTTTAATTACTAGACAGTTTTCAGTTTGGACTTATTTAATCAGTCATTGATAAGGAGAGTCATACCTTAGAGAATCTAAAATCTTCACCGTGATACTTTATCCGAGTGCTTTCCATTCTGATTCCGAGCCTCTGATCATCATCTTTCAGCTTCTGCTTCCTTCTGAGCGATCTATTGAATATTTGCTGATTCCCACATTCTTAAAAAATTCTCTGTGTTCTGTCGTTGAAGAATATTGGTGTATTCTGAACTCTGGTCTCTAGTTTGAGAACTAGAATCAATCTTCTCTTCAGATGATCCTTTCCTTTTTCCTATTCAGAAATATTCATATGACTTCTGAGAGCAACCATCAGAGTACAGAGATTCTGATCTTAATTATCAAACATCTATCTTTCATCAGGCTTCTTTTGAACAGAACCTTATTTTCAGATGGTCATTAATTTCTTAGCTTAAACATAAACCGTTGAGAGGTTATGTGCTAGAGAGAATTGATTAACATCTCATAACATCTTCTGACTCCAGGATTTGTGCAACATACATTTTTTAGAGAAATATCAGATAACATCCTGACCAATTACAGTTAGTTCAACTAAGATAGAATCTCAAGTTAACAGAACTCAATCGTTTATGTTATTTCAACCCAGACTCAGAATTTGTTTTTAATCAGATTCCTAATGAATCACTAGATTTCATTTTTCTGAATGTTCTTTAGTTTTCGGCAAGGCTTCTCAAGAAAGTAATATTCAATTCTTCGTTGAGTCTTTTAACTGCTTGATCAGTTAAGATTCAGATGTTGAATTACTTCTAAGAGTTTGAATTCTTCAGTTTTCTGGCTTCTTTTGCAGACTTCATTCTGAAGTTCAAAATCATAGAACAACAATCTTTCTTCTTTACATGAAGAAATTCTTAATGAGCTCTAAATGAGAAAGTCAAGGGTGGACTAATCTGTTTCTTGAAAACATCTCAAAAACTCATAAAGAAATAATCTTCAGCAATCAAGATTTCTTGTTTTCTGATGATTCAATCTTGAGCAAATACGTTGTTTATCCAAACGTATCTTCTAATATAAGCATTCAACAGACACTACTACTTATCTGATGAATTTATCTTTTCAGCTAATTCTTCAATCTTCTCCCAAGTTTTAGTTTAGAAGATTCTGTTGTTGACAACTTCAAGACTTCAAGAATCAGTGACTTGCTCAGGTAATCCGTTTGATTACAATTTAGTACACAATCATCTTCTGAACTGATACTGAAATTGTAAGTGGATTGAAATCTCACCCAGAGTATTTCTACACACCATATCTGGATCTTTTTCTGACACTGTTAGGTGTTTGATATCCATCAATAACAGAACCGGAGCTCTGATACCAATTGAAGGTGTGAGAAAGACACAAGAAATGGGGGGTTTGAATTGTGTTTTAACTCTTAATAACTTTTTTGCCTCTTATCGTTAACGTGCTAAGAGAATATCAGAGTTGCGTTGAGAGACTCTGACATGCGAAGCATCATTCAGATTGTGCGATGCATGAAGCATAAGCGACAAGGAGAATCTAAATTAGCGATGCTTGAATCAGACTTGTAATGCAGAAGCTTATCAGAGTTGGGTTGAAAGGTTCTGACTTGCAATGTAAGGTTCTGATAATTGATACAGAAACATAAACAATAAATCAAAGCATAAGCAAGAGTAAAGAACACACGATATATCCTGGTTCACCTGAGCAACTCTCAAGCTAATCCAGTCCACCCTTCCAAGGTGATTTCGCCTTGAACACAAGGTCTTAATCCACTATAATCAAATCCGATTACAGATGCACGGGCTAACGTCGGTGACTAACAACCTGCACAACCGCAACTATGACTAACCCACAATGAACCGTTTAGGGATCCAAGTTAATGGATATAACGATCATTGACCCAATAGGTTCCAATCTCGCAAGATCTAATATCAGGATTTCACAACTAAACGTTCAGGGATCCGAGTTAATGGATATAACGTTTACTGACCATTCTTCCAGGATTTTCAATGAGTTCCATCAATGATCTCACAAGAGTCTGACTCATAATTGGTCCTCTTTGAGATATGACTATCATTGACCATATTTCAGGATTTCCACAATGACACCAAGCCATTGTCTTCTCGAGTCTCCGATCACACTAATCACTTGAGGAATCCTAATTCACATAGAATTAGTTGTTCTGGAGATTACATTGATGCTTCTTAACAAGCAGATAACTCCTAAGTTTATGTACAAATGAACACAAAGTGTTCTTGCAAGATATGAGCAATAGCTCCTTGCAAACTACCTGATTCTAACAAGATGTACATGATTTGAAAGTTGAATAACATCTTGAGAATTCTTCATCTTCTTCGTTGAGCAAGCTTCGAGCAACAACTCCCTTGCTACTAATCTTTGATCTTCAGAGATGATGTAGTTGATTGATGACTTGATTGATTTGCAATATTGTCTTGTTCATCAACAACTTTTGTTCCAATTGATTGTTTCCATGTTGAATGATGATCTTTGAGCTTCAACAACAATGGTCGTGTGTTAATGGTGATAGCTTTGTATGTTAAGTGTAACAACGATAACTGATCGTTGCGGCTATCATCACATCAACACCTTTAGAAGCGCATACTCCTTTCCTTTAAGTAGCCAATTAAAATATAGTCGTTGAAGAGCTGCTGGCTATTTGAAAAGAGTTGTTATGTAATAATGGAAGTTGTACTGCCATATCTTCTTTTTACTATAGAAGAAGTGATGGGATAGATCTTTTTAGTACAGTGTACAGTCATTGCTAACGATAACATTTGTCTTCAAATCTTCAAAGGCTTCTGATGGTAATTAATTGAAGCATGAGTAGAGACTTTTAATTAGGTCTTCAGAAACTTCAAGTCTTCAGTCTTCAGAACTTGTCCATTAGGAATCTGTCTTCCGAGCTTCAGCACTTGTCTTGAAACCCATTATCTTCAATGCTTCAAGTCTTCAGAGTCTTCAGAACCTGGTCTTCAGCACTTGACCTTTAGAACTATAATCTTCAAAACACTTCAGTCTTCAGAGTCTTTCTGCATTTGGTCTTCAGAGCCTTCAGCCTTCAGAACTTCAAGTCATGAGAATTTTCAGCACTTCGGTTCTCCACAAGATTATATATATTTAGAAGTGTCGTAACCCGGAATTTGACCTCCCTCTTTCCCCTTTTTCATAAGCATGCGCATTCGCATCGTTAGCATACACGTTCGCACTTTTCTTTTTATGTTTTGATTGCAGGAATATTCAGGTTTTCCAAGCCCGATTAATCATATCCTCACAAGGTCATCACATCATCAAGACAAGCACAAAATGAGGATTTCTATGCCTATTCATCATACAAGAAGCGAAAAATCGAAGTCGGGACCACAACACCCTTTTTTAGGCAAATTGGGCATATTTTCGCCTGGTTAATCGATTAACCATTTGCAGTGCAATTGTGTTAATCGATTAACACAGGCAGAATAGGCATAATTTGCTGCTTTTTCATGACATCACCTTTGCACACATTTTGGTCTTGGATTCTATAATATTCTAGCAGTATGTGGAATATTCTAGACATCCCTAGACATTTCAAAGCTATTCAATTCATTCCAAGTGCATTTGTTCTAATGCTTCACTTCAAATTAATTGCACCATGTTCCTTGTTTTCCAAGTAATGTGGATCTTTGGATGATGGAGTTCACCTTGGGATTGTTACTGAGTTGGTCCTAACTAACCAAGTTAACCGCCTTGACTTGGTGAGTCAAGTCTAACTAACTCCTAACCAGTTCCAAACCCAAAGCTAAGTCCAAACCAAATTCCAAACCTCTCATACTCCAAACCTAAAGTCTATATAAACACACCTCCACTCACTTTTCAAAGGATCCACCATTTCATCCACAATTTCTCAACCATTCTACATATTTCACTTTCAATTCTCTCACATTCTCTCTGATTTTTTTCTGCTACATCTTCATCTTCATCTCAATTATCTTCCAAAACCTCACCAAATCTCTTCATTCTCCATTGAAGAAAAAGCTACTTTCATCTTGAAAGTGCTTTTTTCTTGAGCTTACCCTTCATTGCCATTCCATTGTACTGGTTTTTGGGGAGTTTCAGTAGCTTTTGGATGCATCTCAAGTGATTGATTCAAGCTTCTTCGGTGATAATTCTCATTTTTGAGTTTTTGTCGCAATTTGATCGGTTTCGATACGTTTCAGATATAATTGAAGATTCCTCTGGTTTTCTTTGATTATTTTCATCAAGATCACATTGCAACATTTACCAAAGCACATCTCAGCCTTGTAGGTTGGTGGATCTCATTCATTTTTCTGTTTCGATTGTTTTCGTATCATTCGCGATGTAATTTCGATGTTTTTGCATGTGAATTGATTATACCATTGCTTGATCTATGATCTTGATTGTTTAATTGATTCTATTGTTGATCATTTACTGCTTTTAGACTTGATTTTTCGTGCATAATTGTTTGCCCTTGCATTGGAGTGATTACACAATCAAAAAGTTGGCCAAAAGCTCTTTTCAAAACTGATTTTCTGCACCCTGTCCAGTGTTAATCGATTAACACTTTGCAGTGTAATAATGTTAAAAGATTAACCAGTTTTTTTTCAAGTGTTAATCGATTAACACTTGTCATACCCCAAATTTTGACCACTAAGATTTCCCATCATTGTGAAAATCATCATCACAATATGGATGGGCCATCATACTTCATCAGTCTCCCCAAAGATGGGTGAGCATCCCCTACAATCAAAATTAGGGTTTCAAGCCCTCTCAGAGCTTTTAGGCAAGGGATCAATCAAGGAATGACATAATCTTCAACTTGTCTAACCCCTCAAACATCCACAATGGATCAAAAGGACTCCCACTTCAAGGATTAAGCACAAGGCTGCTCCCTTCTAGGTGGATTAAGTCTCAAGATCGACAGTGTCACCAAATTAGGGTTTTGGTCGACCAGGGTCTCCAGATGGAAATTTTTCATCTGGGCACAAGCCAATTATCCAAAACATAACCTAATATACTCCATGGAACCTCATGGACCCAATCATCAAGTTAATTTTGCCTCAGGGGATGCATTCATAAAAAATCAGGAATTAGGGTTTCTTGACCTAATTCACCCCTAAGTTGACTTTTGGGACAAATCATGAACCAATACCTCAAGAGAGGGTTTTAGGGTCTCTAATATACGATATTGATCCATTTGGGACAATGGATTAATCCAAGAAGTTTGAGCAACAAGTCTCAATTTCATCTGCACCACAATTAGGGTTTTAAGGAAAAGGTCAACTGTAACTTTGACTTTTGACCAGGACATGCTCCCAAGCCCTATGACATGCACCAATATACCCTATAACACCCATGGAACATGTCCATCAAGTTTGATTTAGGTCAAGGACATGATTTCATGAGGAATTGCACAGTTTGGAATTCATTTGATAAAAAGTCAACTGTGCACAAAAGTCAACTTTGACTTTTTGAGATTTTTCACCAAAATGGATTTTTAACCCTAAAATGATGTTAATATATGATTTGAATCATCATTCATCAAGAAAAATCAAGAAAAGTTGGATAACTTGTAAAAGGGGTAACCATAAAAACTTAGAAAATTTTCTAAGTTAAAAATAAAGTGACAAGGGTACCAACTTTGGAGGATAATAACTCCTAAACCACAAAGCCATTTTCCTCATCCAAAGATGGATTTGTAGCCCTCATTACCCTTTACAAAAACTTCAACTAGACCTAAGTCCAATTCATTAAGGATTTTGAGTTATGGAGTGATCAAAATGGCTGAAAAATGAAAATGTCACTTTTTCCAACACTTAGTGAAATTTTCACTAAGTCCAAATCTATCTTCATTTTTTTCCAAATGTAGGGGGATTTTTCACTTGGATTCAAAAGAGATCAAAACCAAACATGTTCAAACAGTTGTTATATCATGTAAGGGCTTTCCAAAATGGCCAAGAACATTGCCAAATTCCATTTGAGTCATGAGATATGACATTGTCAAATGGCCTTGTTGAATTCTGTCAAGGCAAGGCAAAATTTGCAATTTTGCTCGATTTGCCAAAATTGTGCAAATCTAAACACTCCTATCCACTTGGACACATCTGAGGATTGAATCTAAAGGGGACAATCACTGAGCCAAGCCTCCAAAGTCTTTGGAACAAGAAATAGCATGTTGAACCTAGAATTGCCAAAATAGGGACAAGACTCCAAATTTGGATTGGAGCATTCAATGGAAGCATCAAGGTGGCATGGACTGAGCCATTTTCATTTGAATTCAGTCAAGACTTATCCAAGACCATGGGAACCAGCAGCCTGTGCCCTAACTTCTAGTCAATGGCTAGAGGAGACTTGAACTTCCATTGGCCAACATTGAACAAACCTACTCAGCAGTTGCCATTCACTATTCCTTGCAAAACAAACTTGCTCTACTATAAATAGAGCTCAATTATGGTCAGTTTAAGTACACCAAAGGCCTACAACACTTGCCTTTCTCAAAATCTCTTTCTCTTGGCAAAAATGCCTTTCTTAGCAAGGTAGCTATCAGGTTTTGAGCTAGAGGGAAATTCCACTCAAAGCAATCACTCACACACCTCACATACATCATATAGAAGTGATCTAAACACTCACATAACATCTGGAACACAGATTTCACAAAATCACCAGCCAATTGCTCAGGTTCTTGACAGTTTTGCAGTTGAGGTGCCATCTTCAACTCCAAACCATTTCAATCCATTCCTAGCACTCAGACACATCACTTGGCACCTAGGGAAGCTATCCACATCATTGGAACCAAGCTGTAACACCTCCAACACCAAACACGATCACCAGCTGCAAGTGGTAAGCATGAACTCTTCTAACTCTATGATCCATGCATTTTTTGCTGCAAAATAATTTGGCCATATGTTCATAATCATGCATGGAATGTTTCCCCTCAATTAATTGCATTGTTTGAATCGTGTATCAAAAATCCTAGCCTTCATGCAGAAATTAGGGTTCTTGAGGATTTTTCATGATTTCTTGTTATATGTTTAATTTAAATGAAATTAATTGACATAGACATGATCGTGAGGTTGAGACGAGCATAATGATATGTGGATTGCATGTTATAATCAAGTATTCAGTAAGATTGGAGAGAAAATACAAATCTGACCAAGCCCAGAACACGCGCGTGTTCTTGGCGCCTTTTTTTCAAAATTTGAATATTTGAATTTTGTGATTTTATTTAATTGATTCAAAAATTAATTTCTCTCTGAGTTTTAATGATTTTAAGTTGATTCTTTTTTTAATAATTCACAAAAATGTTAAAATATTTTATTTTCCCAAAAATTCCCAAAAATATTATTTATTTTATATAATTGATATTTTTGCAAAGAATTAATATTTTAATTGTTTTTGACATTTTAAATATTTTTTCCACCTTGATTTTGCAACTTTTAATGCCTTCTAATTATTTTGTAGGTTAATACTTAATTTTTGAAGCAGTAATCCAAGATCACAATTTGTTTTTCCTATGTTAAACAATTTTGATCATTTTAATTGAATTTTTATTCAATTAAATACATTTTTGAAAGCAAATTAGGGTTTTGGATTAATTCAACCCTCATAAATCATTTTCAAAACACTTTGGGCCTCTAATAGAGTGTAAGACCCAATCTTTTTTTGACCAAATCATTTTTGGGCCTCAGTGCATTGTATAAGTCCTAATACCGTCAAAAACAAACGGCGCGATCGTCGCCTTTTGAAAAATAACAACTGGGCCTCTCCTTGAGATATAAGACCCATTCAAAATTTTTGGGCCTCTAATAGAGTGTAAGACCCAATCCTCTTTTAACCAAAAACATTTTGGGCCTCACTTATTGTATAAGTCCCTCTGCGTTAAAAGAAAACCTCGGCGCGATCGCCATTTTAAACGGGAAAATCAATTGGGCCTACCCTCGTGTTATAAGCCCCACTCTTTTTCTTTAAAACTTTTTGGGCCTCTAATAGAGTGCAAGACCCATCCCTTTGTACAGAAAACCTTTTTGTGCCTCAGTCACTTATATAAGTCCCTCTGTACAAATTCAAACAGTGCGCTCACTGATAAAACCCTGGGCCTCTCCTTGAGCTGTAAGCTCCAAATCTTTCTTTTTCAAAGCACTTTCTCCTTTGATTTTGAAATATACTGTTGTTTTTCAATCTTTCTTTGTTGAACAACTAACCAAACAGCATGGAAGCTCTACAACCGAGTAAGTGTTTATATGCTTTCATTTACCGCTTTCATATACATATAACTGTATTGTGGGGCTGTCTCGCTGTAAGTCTTCTTTCATAAACTCATATCAACTGTGTAATAATAGTATAGATATTTAGAGTTCCCCCTTTCATAGACTGTCACTCATAGAAGTTGTCAAAGAAACTCTATTCCCCAGAGATGATCTTTTCTCCGTGAATGGCATCTCTTGAGTTTCTTCCAAATTCTCGGACTTTCCTGGCTTGATCTATTCTCGGTGAATGGCATGTCTTGAACTTCTCGGGGTTTAGGGACCCACAGGCTTCTTAAAAGCACTTGTCAAGAAACTCTATTCCCCAGAGATGATCTTTTCTCCGTGAATGGCATCTCTTGAGTTTCTTCCAAATTCTCGAACTTTCCTGACTTTATCTATTCCTTGTGAATAGCTTGCCTTGAATTTCTCGGGGTTTGGGGACCCATCGGCTTCTTAAAAGCATCGGCCTCCTCTTGGGCATTGTACAAGGACCCACAGGCTTCCTAAAAGTAACCTAGCCTCCTCTTGGGCTTAGTACAAGGACCCTACGGCTTCTTAGAAGTATTCACAGCCTCCTCTTAGGCTTCGTATAAGGATCTCTTCCTCCGGGAATGATAGCCTCCTCTTGGGCTTAGTACAAGGACCCGTCGGCTTCTTAAAAGTTTTCAGCCTCCTCTTGGGCTTCGTACAAATTGTCCCGACGACCTCCTAGAGGTATATGAACAGAACTTAATCAACTCCATAGAATAGTCCTTTCAAAGAGTCTACTACTGTTTCTCAAAGCATAGTACAGAAGATAAAACTCAACACATGGACAGTCTAATTTCCTTGAGTCTCAAAGACATTCTCAAGCACCCTTCGTTAAAAAGGAATAAAACCCGCAGACTCGGATAGTCTCAATACCCTTTGGATTTCCCACTTTCTTAAAGAACAGGAATAACCCGGATCCTCGAACCAAATTCTTGAGTACAGTGTTGCTCATATAAGAACTGATTTTCTCTTTAAAATCAGTATACTGGACCTGTCACTTAACTGAACAGTCACCATAGCCTCCATCTCGGGCTTCGTACGAGATACAAAAACACTCTCTTGATGAGTATAAAAGATCCTCTTGTAGGATCAACCCCTTTTATCCTCCTCCTGGGCTTTGTACAATGATTCTCCCCAGCGGAGTCAAACAGCGTTTAGCCTCTCTCTCGGGCTTTTTACGAGACACATAAGAGACTCCCTCATTGATTCAGTTACCCCTTTTCGCCTTCATCTTGGGCTTTATACGAGATACCAAAAGATTCCCTCATTGAATCCAAAACCTTTTAGCCTCTCTCTCGGGGTTTGTACGAGACACATAGTAGCCTCCTCTTAGGCTTTGTATAAGAAAACCACTGGTTGATCCAATCAACCTTTTATCATCAAAGCTGTGCCTCGTTCACAGTACAAAAACATCAACAACTCCTTCCCCTCCATCTAACTGCTGTAAGCGGCAAGCCTCTGGATCATCTACATCCATGCCAATGTCCCTCTTTTAGTATGAGAAATTCCTAAGGAAAGATGGCATTACTCTACACTGAGTTAAAGTCTTCTCCTTCAGGTTGAAATCCCCTATAAAGGAAATTATGGCATTGCCGGATTCACAAATCCCGGTTAAAGTAATTCTCCTTTATAAACAGTCGTAACAGACAAACCCCTCTTTAGAGATGACAAATTCTCTCTAAGGTCAACACTTTTAGCTTCACATCCTGGGCTTCGAACAAGATACAAATAAACCCTTCAGCTTCACATCTTGGGCTTTGAACAAGATACAAACCACCTTTTCACTTCACGTCTTGGGCTTTGAACAAGACACCAAAAACAACCATTTCCTCCCATAGAATAGGAGGAACTACGAACGCTCTGATTTCCCTGTTTCGGTAAACGGGAATACGTAGGCATAAGATTGAAAGAAAAAAAATCTTAGCGAACACACTAAACAAAAGCCAAAAATCCCATACTCTCACATCAAAAAGCATCAGTCCTAACATCCTAATCCTTGTTCCCTGCCAGAAACCTGTCATTCTATCAAATAACACAAGAAAGGCCCCACGACCACATCGCATCCGTAACCTAACAGGCCGCTGTTTAAACTCGATATGCAAGCAGGGTTAATTGGAGACATCTATTTCCCTTCCTTCATCAGCTTTAATAGGATAAAAAATGAATCGACCTGTAGTAAACTCAACCGTAGAGAGCGACCAGTGCTTAAGAACCACGTCCAAAATCGCTCGCTACAACACTTTGCAGTGCAATTATGTTAATCGATTAACACTGAACCAGAAGGCCATTTTCTTGCATTTTCAAGTGTGTTTGCCATGCTTTCTTCATTTTAACTTCCATTGATTGCCATGCTTAATTTTATGGATGTTTTAAATGTCGTTTAACTTCTGCTTGAAGCTTATTCATGAACTTTTGTCGTACATTTCTGATTATTCAAATTGTTCATGTTTTGGTATCATGTGAATATAATCATTCTTGCATTTCTCTTTGATCACATAACATGACTTTGTGTTGCATATTTGTTGTTCATTTGGTACTGTTTTGTATTCCCTTTCTTGGTTTTGCATTGAGTTCATTCTTCATGGATGAGCTTAATTTTGTAAGCAATAATTCACACCTTTTGCTTTAATGATTTTTCACTCTCTCTGGAAAATTGTTGGCATGGCATTTCCCATAGATTAATTGATCAAAACCATGTTTCGATTAGTTGATCTTCCCCTTTCCTCTCTTTAGGCTTCCTTTAGAGCTTTCTCTTTCGATCCCCCGTGGAGTTGGAGTTTCGCGCCACGCCCTACATCGGAGCACTGTACAAATTGGAGCTGTTACACTGTCTGTTTTACCATGCGGGAGCACTGTACAACTGGGAGATGTTGTGCCGTCCGGTTCAGTTTCTGCATTACACCCTGTGTGTTAGAGAAGGAATGAGAAGGGAGAATTCCTACTCTCATTCTGACTACTTCAGGTAGGGGACAAATGACCATGTGCTTGGCTTAGTCATCTCTATCTCCAAGCGGTAGTGTGCTTTCTTTCCCTAGTCGGGTCGATCCTTGATCACTCCTTGCTCTTTCGATCTCTCTTTTGATCAATCACCTTCTTGGTTAAGATCCTTTGTCTCTTGGGTTAGCAAACTATCTTTGTTTCAATTCTTTTCTTGCAGTTAATCATTGTTTTTTGATTCCCCTGAAGAGTCTCCACCTTTTTCATCGGTTAAACACGGTACTCCTGTTAAATACCGAAATCCTTGTGGAGTTCGCAACCTTCTTTTGGTTCTTCTCCCTTTGTTGGTTAATCACTTCCTGTCAGTTAAAACACCAATATTTGCACTCCTTCTTAGTTAACCAAAGTCCGTCTATTAAAACACTGAGTTCCTTAGGTTAATCACCTATTCTTGGTTAATCACCCTTTTCTTCAGTTAACCACAGCCTGTCTGTTAAAATGTTGAATCCTTTTTTGAATTAATCACCTCCTCTTGGTTAATCACTCATTCTTCTAGGTTAATCACAGTCCGTCTGTAAAAAACCGAACCCCAGCGGTTAGCAACCTCTTTTGATTCAATACCCTTCTTCGTTGGTCAAGTACTGTTTGTTCAGTGAATACCAACACCCCTGTTAGGTTACGGCCTTCGATCGGTCCTACACCCGTTTTTTTGGTTAATCACAGTTTTCTCTGTTAAAACCAATGCTTCTCTATCCCCATAGAGTTGCAATCCTTGTTTCCTCGGTTTACCACTGTTTACCAGTTAATATACCGACGTCCCCTCAGAGTCAAACACCTTCCCTTGGTTTAACACTCTCTCTTTTGGTTTATCACAGTCCGTCTGTTAAAATCAATGCTTCCTTTATCCCCAGCGGATTCCTTTCTATTCATTTTGCTCCTACTTTCTTGGTTTCGACACCAATCCTGTTTGTCATCCCCAGCAGAGTTTCTTTCATTCTTGGTTTTGACACCATTCTTTTTCTAGTCTCTTGTGCAATCGCTCTTACTGTGTGGTCTTCCCCAGTAGAGTTTTTCTTTCACTCTTGCTCTTGGTTTTGACACCACTTCTTTTGTTTTCCTGTTCTTTCTTGTTTTGTTTTCTGTTTGGTCCCACGAACTACGGAAGCTCTGATTCTGCATTCTTTTGAATGTATGATACGTAGGCACGAGATCGCAATGATCTTGGCGAGCACCCTTCCACCCTTCTTCCATTCTTTTCTGTCCCCTGGTTCCATGAACTACGATGCTCTGATTTCCTCATTGCACTATAAGGGTACATAGGCACGAGGGCCCTAATCCCCCGCGAGCACTTTCTTTCTTTCTTTTCTTTTTCCCCTTTGTCTCTCTTTCTCCCTTTTCTTTTAGCTAGAAGCCTTTAGATAGATAACCCATCCAAGCCTAGAAGCAAGCAAAATGGTTCCTGTCGAGTACGACGGATGCGTTAGGTACTAGTACCTTCCTTTCGCATAACCGACCCCGTTCCCGCTTCCCCTTGGGTTTTATCGATATTTTCCCTGTCCTTTGTGACTAAATAAAGTTCGGTGGCGACTCTGTTGTTATCTTTGAGTGTGTGATTCACTCAGGATGTAAACCAGCCATCTTCAGCTGGCGACTCTGCTGGGGACCTTTTGCTCTTGAGCTTTGCCTCGCTTTTCTCTTGCAGGTTGGGGTCTTGCCTAGTTTTGTTTGCTTTTCTTGCTTGCTTGGGTGTTTAGCTTTCGCGCTTTACTTTACACTTTATTTAGCTTTATGTTTATTTATCGCATTTCTTTACTGCTTTGAATATTCATATGCTGCATATTCTGGATATCTGCTATTTTCTGCCGTTGTTGGGATGGGTAGATATTATTGGAGAGAAAGGTCCTAACACCGGGCCTAATATACACATAGGCTAGAACGTGGATAGTCGTGAGGCCTGCATTTTGCGTGTTGGGATATCACAAGACCCACATCCCATATCGTGATTCGTTTGAGAATACTTTCGTCCTGTGAGAATTCACTATGGCGGGGGGTTTTCATCCTGAGTGTGAGAACAAGATTTGGTTCTGCAACTTTATCTCTAATTTTTGATGATATCAAATTGTATTTCTGAATGAACAATTTTATACAGCTAATAGTTATTATTTGTGAGAACTTAACAAACAGGTTATGCTTCCGTAAAACGGCGCAAACTCAATACTTAAAGGAAAATACTTCGCCTAAGAAGCAGAACTCAATACGAGAGAATACAAAGTCCAGATGTTGATACAAAAGAAAAGGAGAACGAGTTCTGAAGATCTGAAGACATAGGTTCTGATAGAACGAAGTCCAGATACTGAAGACTTGCGCTCTCTGATCAAGGCTCTGAAGACCTAATCAAAGTCTCTACTCATGCTTCAATTAGATACTATCAGAAGCCTCTGAAGATATGAAGACAACGCACCAAGCAAACAAGGTTCTGAAGACCAAGTGCCAAAGATTCTGAAGACGCTGTTCTGATGATCCGAAGACTTGAGAAACTCAAGAACCTAGCTAAGTTTTCCCTTCTTACTCATGCTCATGAAAAGCCTCTAAAGTCGAGAAGCCAAGAAGACAAAGCTACCTAGTACAGCTGTACCTTAATTCTAGTGAAGATATCTTGGTAACACTGCAACGGTATAATCGAAGACAGAAAGTGCAACACGCAAAAGGTTTTATCTATCCTCACGCTTCTAGCCGTCAGCCTACTTAGATATAAAGATTACACTTTAACGACTCTTTTCACACGGATATAAAAGGAAGCAAAAGACTTGAAGAAAGAAATAGGAACACCACGACAACACTATCTCTTTCTGAAATCTTTCTTAAGTCATTCTGGTCAAAACGTGTTTACATTTTCAGCTTGTATAGAAGCACTTTTCTGTAAACGTAACTTGTTCAAACTTAGGTTTGTGTTCCTTGAGAAAAACCTTGTGGTGGTATTTCTTGAGAAGTCTAAGTCGTGTGTCTTAGAGGTTGTTCCTTGAGTAAGACCTGTGAGGTTGTATTACTTGAGTAGTCTAAAACTTGTGAGTTTTAGAGGTTGTGTTAGTCACCAGCAGTTTGGCTCGTGCATTGTACTGATTTGATTGAATAGTGGATTAAGACCTCGTTGAGAGAGGCGAAATCACCTTGGCGGGTGGACTAGACTAACTTGAGGGTTTCTCAAGTGAACTAGTATAAACATAACTTATTCATCACTTGATTCTCAACATAGGTCACTACCATTAAAACGAAAGGAATTTATTTTTAAGAAACAAGTTTATTTGAAAAACCAATTCAAACCCCCCCCCCTTCTTTGTGTTTTTCACTCCTTCAATTGGTATCAGAGCTCCGGTTCTAAGGTGATAAAAAGATTGAATTTTTATCAAACACTTAACCGTGTTCAATACCGATCCAAGTGTGAAAAACAATGTCTATACCAAATGCTGAGTCAAGTGTTATTGTAAATGAAAGAGATTCTTATAGTGCAAAACCTCCTATCTTTGATGGAGAAAAATTTGACTATTGGAAAGATAGAATTGAAAGTTACTTTTTGTCGTTTGATTTAGATCTATGGGATCTTGTAGCTGATGGCTACAGTCATCCTGTAGATTCTGTAGCAAAAAGATTGATAGAAGTGCATTTACATATGCACAGAAGAAAACTTACAAAAACCATCACAGAGCAAGAAAGATTCTGTTAAATGCAATTTCTTACACAGAATATGAGAAAATCACCAACAAAGAAACTACAAAGTCTATCTTTGACTCTCTTCGTATGACTCACGAAGGCAATGCTCAAGTCAAGGAGACGAAGGCCCTTGCACTAGTTCAAAAATATGAAGTCTTCAAGATGGAAGATGATGAATCTGTGAAAACCATGTTCTCAAGATTTCAGATGCTCATTGCAGGACTCAGAGTTCTGGACAAAGGCTACTCTACGGCTGATCATGTCAAGAAAATTATCAGAAGTTTACCTGCCAAATGGAGACCAATGGTGACTGCCTTGAAACTAACAAAGGATCTGAATAGCATAAGTCTTGAAGAACTAATCAGTTCTTAAAGAAGTCATGAAATACCACTCCAAGAAGATGAACCCCAAAAGAAAAACAAATCCATTGCTCTGAAGGCTAAAACTGAAAAGAAAAAGGCGTATCAAGCAGAGGAGGAAACGGAAGAATCTGAAGAAGAATCAGATGAAGATGACATATCTCTCATATCAAGAAAAATTAGTCAACTATGGAAGTACAGAAGAAATAAGTTCAAAGTAGCAAGAAGAAAATCTGAACCTACATACGGTCAAAGGAGAACTTATGGAAGAGATGTCACGTGTTTTGAGTGCAAGGAACCTGGACATTTCAAAAATGACTGTCCAAAGGTTAAGAAAGATGAAAGATCTAAGAAAGCTAAAAAGGGTCTTATGGCAACTTGGGATGATTCAGAGTCCGAAGATGATTCTGATGAAGAATGTGCTAATGTAGCATTCATGGCTAAAACCAACGACGTTCTATCAGAAGGAGAACCCTCAGACTCTGACGACGAAAGAGAGGTACTTTCTTCCCTATCTCGCTCTGAACTTGAAATAGGACTATATGAACTTATGGAAAGATATCAAACTCTTCGAAGAAAACACAAAACTCTGAAAAAGACTCTTGTGGTTCCTTCAGAAGATCTTACTAAAAGTAAACAAACTATCCTTGAATTAAATGAAAAACTACTTTCTCTTGAAAATTCAAATACTACATTAAAAACTAAAATCTCTAGGTTAGAAGAAGAAATCACCTCTAACAAAACCAATACTAATGAAGTAGTCAAGTATGACAGAGCTTTCCAATGCTTTCTCGCTAAAAGCATAGACAGAAGCAAAATGGCTTCAACGCTTTCTTGCTAATGAAGTAATCAATGATTCAATGATTCAAAATGACTACACAAACAAAGACACTAAAGAAAGCTTCTAAACTCAAACACTATGCACGAGTTCCACACTATTATCCTAATAGAAGGAAGTCCAAAGGTGTCAGAACCTTTGGAAAAACTAATGAGAAAGGACCCACAAAATGGGTACCCAAGAATAAGATAGTTTATGTTGCAGACATCCTTAATGGCACCATTGAAACACCAATCATGGTACCTAGACAGTGGATGCTCACGACACATGACGGTAGAAAGACATATGCTCCAAGATCTGAAACTTAAACCCGGAGGAGTCGTCGGTTTCAAAGGAAATCAGAAAGGAAGAATCATTGGCTCTGGAACTATTGGAAATGGTAAGCTTCACTCTATTAAAAATGTTCTATTAGTTGAAGGTCTAAGGCATAATCTATTGTCAATTAGTCAACTTAGTGACAATGGTTATGATGTCATTTTTAATCAAACATCCTGTAAAGCTGTAAGTCAAAAGGATGGATCTGTCCTGTTTAATGGAAAGAGGAAGAACAATACTTACAAAATTAAGTTATCAGATTTAAAACATCAAAATGTAAAATGCCTTCTTTCCGTAAATGAAGAGAAATGGGTCTGGCATAGACGCCTTGGTCATGTTAGTTTGAGAAGAATTTCTCAGCTGAACAAGCTAGGTCTTGTCAGAGGTTTTCCAAATCTGAAGTACTCTTCAGATGCTCTTTATGAAGCATGTCAGAAAGGCAAGTTTTCAAAAACCTCCTCTAAAGCAAAGAATATTTTTTCCACCTCCAGACCGTTAAAAGTTTTTCACATTGATCTTTTTGGACCAGTGAAAACTGCTTCGATCATTGGTAAGAAATACGGACTAGTCATCGTTGATGATTACAATCGTTGGACATGGGTGAAATTCCTAAAACACAAGGATGAGTCACATTTTGTGTTTGCTTCCTTATGCACTCAAGTACAAAATGAGAAAAATTGCAAAATCATCAAAGTCAGAAGTGATCATGGTGGAGAATTTGAAAACAAAGACTTTGAAAACCTTTTTGATTCACACGGGATATCCCATGATTTTTCCTGTCCTAGAACTCCCAACAAAATGGAGTTGTAGAAAGAAAGAACAGAACTTTACAAGAAATGGCTCGCACCATGATCCAAGAAACTGACATGGCTAAGCATTTTTGGGCAGAAGCAATCAGCACAGCATGTTACATTCAAAATAGAATCTCTATTAGACCTATCTTGAATAAAACTCCTTATGAATTGTGGAAGAATAAAATCCCCAACATCTCCTATTTTTATCCATTTGGATGTACTTGCTTTATGTTAAACACTAAGGAGGATCTTGGCAAGTTTAATTCCAAAGCACAGAAGTGTCTGCTGTTAGAATACTCTGAACGCTCAAAAGGCTACAGAGTTTATAACACAGAATCTCGGATTGTGGAAGAATCAATTCATGTTAGATTCAATGACAAGCCTGACTTTGAAAAGTCAGAGCTAGTTGAAAAACTTGCAGGTTTAGAAATTAGCTTCTCAGAACCTAAAGAAAAGGCAGATGAAGTCAAAGACCAGCAGGATCCTACACCAAACTCCACTGATGTAACTCCGAATACTCCACATCAAAAGAAAAGAAGAATGTCCATACCTCATCCTGAGGAACTAATTCTTGGTATCAAGGATGCTCCAGTCAGAACCAGATCAACCTTCAGACCGTCGGAAGAAACACTCTTGGGACTGGTATCGTTAATCGAACCAGCTACAGTTGAAGAAGCGCTTATGGACAAGGACTGGGTTCTGGCTATGGAAGAAGAACTGAATCAATTCTCAAAGAATGATGTCTGGGATCTAGTTTCAAGACCTAAGAATGTTCATGTTATTGGAACCAAGTGGGTATTCAGGAACAAGCTAAATGAGAAGGGAGAAGTTGTCAGAAACAAAGCACGACTTGTTGCTCAAGGTTACAGTCAACAAGAGGGAATTAATTACAACGAAACTTTTGCTCCAGTCGCCAGACTTGAAGCAATACAGTTATTAATTTCTTTTTCAGTAAATCATAACATCATCCTATATCAAATGGATGTTAAAAGTGCATTCTTAAATGGTTATATATCAGAAGAAGTCTATGTCAAGCAACCTCCTGGTTTTGAAAATTCAGAAAAATCAGATTCTGTCTTTAAACTCAAAAAGTCACTCTATGGTTTAAAGCAAGCTCCCAGAGCTTGGTATGATAGATTGAGCAAATTTCTATTAGAAAACAGTTTTACTAGAGGAAAGGTTGATACAACTCTCTTCTGTAAATCATATAAGAATGATATTCTTATTGTTCAAATCTATGTTGATGATATTATCTTTGGTTCTGCTAACCCCTCTCTTTGTGAAGATTTTTCAAAGTTAATGCAAGCAGAATTTGAAATGCGTCTGATGGGTGAGTTAAAGTTCTTTCTGGGAATTCAAATAGATCAGAAACCAGAGGACACTTACATTCATCAAAGTAAGTACACAAAAGAACTTCTGAAGAAATTCGACACGATGGATTGCAATATATCTAAAACACCAATGCATCCAACTTGTGTCATGAGAAAGGAAGAATCAGAAGCTAAGGTTTGTCAAAAGCTCTATCGTGGTATGATAGGCTCTCTCTTATATCTAACTGCTTCCATACCTGATATATTATTTAGTGTACATTTATGTGCCAGATTCCAATCAGATCCAAGAGAATCTCATTTAACTACTGTTAAACAAATTCTGAGGTATCTGAAAGGGACAACTAACCTTGGCCTGATGTATGAGAAAACATCATAATACACTCTTTCTGGTTACTGCGATGCAGACTATGCTGGAGACAGATTAGAAAGAAAGAGCACATCCGAAAACTGTCAGTTCCTAGGAAACAATCTAATCTCATGGTCAAGTAAGAGGCAATCTACAACTGCTCTCTCTATAGCAGAAGCAGAATACATCTCCGCGTCTCAATGCAGTACACAAATGCTCTAGATGAAAAATCAGCTGGAAGACTATCAGATATATGAGAGTAACATTCCTATCTTCTGTGATAATACAGCTGCTATTTGTTTAAGTAAAAATCCAACTTTACATTCTAGGGCTAAACACATTGAAATAAAACACCATTTTATCAGAGACTATGTTCAGAAGGGAACCTTATGCTTAAAATTTATTGATACATACCATCAATGGGCTGACATCTTTACAAAATCCTTAGCTGAAGATAGATTTCAAATTACTTTAAAGCATGTGAAAATGGTGTATTGCTCAGAATGAGATTATTTCAGAACCAATATGTTTAGTCAAAGGAAATAAATGTTTTTAAAATCATCAGAACCACTTTCAAGAGATGTATCTCAGATCTGTTAAACTTCTCTTCCAAGACAAGTTCTGATGTGTCATTTGAAAATCATTTTTAACATGTGATTTGACTATATCTAAATCACTATATTTATCCAACATCAAACGAACAGTAATTTTCTCGGGATTGACTTAAAACTTAATTACATTTATACACTTATCCCCTGTACAGTGTCTATCTCCTTTATTTTTCAAAAACCATTCCTATTCCCTCTTTCACTCAAACGGAAACCCTAAAACCCTAAATTTCTCGCTCAACACACTCAATCCTTGTTCTCATTCTCTCCGATCCAAATGAATCACATTCAACAAGAAACTGCCAAATTTTTCGAAGAAACAGAAGCTTCGTTGAATCCCTCCAAAGGGTCATCATCATCATCAGTTGTGCCGTCTTCCACGTCAACAATGCCCATAACACCTGTGACAGTCACGCCATCTTCCACACAATCTTCTGAGATAGATAAGAATCATGTAACTCAACGAGAAGCCTCAGTCACCTATACTCTTCAAAATTTACTTGTACTCAAAGAACTACATGTAGACTTCAAAAATCTTGCTGAAAATGGATTTAATCTGATCGATGATGTGAAAGCTCAAGGCTGGAGAAACTTTTTTGATATGCTTAAAGGTCCAATTTTTGAAGCACTCGTCAAGGATTTTTGGAGACAAGCTATCTGTGATAAACTCCATGTCGTCTCCTATGTCTTGGGAAGAAAAATTATCATCACAGAAAAATCAATTGCTGAACTTTACAAACTAGATTTTCTAAAGAACAAAAGAGTTTATGGAAGGGTCAATCAATCCCTGTTTGTGAAAAAGGTAATCAACCCAACATCTTCACCAACCATCGAGCGAATAAAACTGAATACAGGAGAGAGGACATGCATGTACATCTAAAAATCTGGCACAAGATTATTCTTGGTTGTATCAACCCAAGATCCTCATCATGTGCTGCAGATTATTTAAATGCAAACCAGAAGTATATGCTATATTATTTGTTCACCAAGGAAAGATGTTTTTACCCTCCATCTTATTTTATCATTTGAAAGATATGGTGAAGAAAACAAGAACAACAGGGGAACCTAAAAGTGACATACCCAGGTATATTCCTTTTGGTCGAATGCTTTCAGACATATTCTATGAAAGTGGCATAGTGGACACTCTGATTACAGAAGTTTAATACACGGAAGATCTGACAGCAACCCTTGGAAAGACAGTCAATGCCACAACACTCAAGCATATGAGAATTAAAAAAGTTAGAGTAAAACCTTTTTCTGTCTCTGAGGACTTATTCAAACGCAGAATCGCAGTACCTGACTATCCTGCCTATTATAGAAGCGACCTCATTGAAGAAATTGCTGCATCTAGAGATGCACTGAAAGCACGAGGATATGATGTATCTGAAGTCAAGGAGGAAGAAATTGAACTCAACAAAGAAGAAGAAGAGAAAACTAAAGAGGCTGATGAATCTTCCCCTGAACTAACTGTTGCAGAATCCTTCAGAAGGAAAAGAAAACAAGCTACTATTTCTGAGGCCCAGAAAAGTAAGAAAAATGACAAATTAGACATCTCCAAAACTACTACTCCAACCTCCACTTCAATGAAAACAAGTAAGCCTATTTGTGATCCATCTGTCTCTAGAGTTGAATCAATTTCTACCTCATCTTCTCAACAAACTATCTCTATTTCCACTTCACGAGTGAAGTTTAAACCACCATCTTTCTCAATTTCTCCTTCAACTACCACTATCCAATCATCACCCAACAAATCAATCAGTACCCCGATCTCGATTGAAGTCATTCCTACCTACATCTCGTCAATAACCACGACAATCATTCAGCCAAATGAACAATGTTCCTTCAACCTAATCTCTGATTCTCAAGTCCTTAGTATTGAGTCTATCTTCGAGGAGACAACCTCTGAACCTCTAGAGATCGTCACTCCTGAATCTCTCATGATCTCAGACACTCCAAAAGTGACATCCCCTACTGATCAACCAATCAATCAACATCCTCCTACTGAGATCGTTCCATCTCAGCAAACAACACCTGAGTTTAATTCTGCCAAGCCTGGCCTTGCTTTAGTCATCTATTCTAAACCTCCTCCAACATCTTTTGAAGAATGCAGAAGTCAATTTTATGACAAGGCATTAAGGAAGTTTGCGGACCTAAGAGCAGAACTTAACACAAGTACCAAGCCCATGGAACTTGAAAGATCTTGTAAAAACTTCCAGAAATGGTTGAGCAATGAGCTTACAAGAATTGTAAGCTTCTCAGATGCAACCATCAAAGATGGAATTCAACAGGCAAAGGGAAGAGCAGAAGCTGAAGAATAGATCAGGATACTTCAGTTCTTGGCTGCAAAGCAGAAAGAAGATGAAGAAAAGGCTGCTGAGGAAGCAAGACTTCTTGCAAAAAAGGCTGATGAGGAAGCAAGGATAGCACAAGAAGCTGAAGCCATGAAGAAGGCCAAGCAAGATGCTGCAGTTGTCTCTACTTCTGATTCTGCTGTCAAGCATTTAGAAGACGCCATTGGAGAAATCAGAGAAGAACAACAAAAGTTCAGAGAAAGCTTTGAGGAATAAAGGACAGTCAATGCTGAACTAAAAGGCTTGCTTCAGAAGATGTGGGACAAGATGTCCTCTGGAAGCACCTAATTCTTTTGTTTTTGTTGTCCTTCAGTCCTTAGATCCTTGTTTTTCACCCTTGCACCGCTTATCTTTTTTATCAATGACAAAAAGGGGGAGAAGTAATATAATGTGATATTTTGATTCCATAGTCAACCTCTGAAAATGTTGTTTACATGCTAACAGATAAAACTGTTATTTCTATTAGAGTATTTTTCTTTTCAGGTATTCTGATCCAAATTAAAGCCTTTTCAAGAAAAATAAAATCAGAACTCTCCTGAAAAGAGAATCAAGGCTAAGAGAGCTCATGATCTAGTAAAATCAGGGGGAGCCCTAAGCTCAGAGATTCATCAAGTCTAAAACTCAGGGGGAGCAATTCATACGAAGGATAAGCTATCTTTAGAATCTGTTACTTTCCCTGCATTATATATATCAAAATTGTGTCATCAAAATACATAGTTTTGTCATCATCAAAAAAGGGGAGATTGTGAGAACAAGATTTGGTTCTGCAACTTTATCTCTAAGTTTTGATGATATCAAATTGTATTTCTGAATGAACAATTTTGTACAGCTAATAATTATTATTTGTGAGAACTTAACAAATAGGTTATGCTTCCGTAAAACGGCGCGAACTCAATACTTAAAGGAAAATACTTCGCCTAAAAAGCAGAACACAATACGAGAGAATACAAAGTCCAGATGCTGATACAAAAGAAAAGGAGAACGAGTTCTGAAGATCTGAGGACATAGGTTCTGATAAAACGAAGTCCAGATGCTGAAGACTTGCGCTCTCTGATCAAGGATCCGAAGACCTAATCAAAGTCTCTACTCATGCTTCAGTTAGATACTATCAGAAGCCTCTGAAGATATGAAGACAAAGCACCAAGCAAACAAGGTTCTGAAGACCAAGTGCTGAAGATTCTGAAGATGCTGTTCTGATGATCCGAAGACTTGAGAAACTCAAGAACCTATCTAATTTTTCCTTTCTTACTCATGCTCATGAAAAGCCTCTGAAGTCGAGAAGCCAAGAAGACAAAGCTACCTAATACAGCTGTACCTTAATTCTAGCGAAGATATCTTGGTAACAGTGCAACGGTACAATCGAAGACAGAAAGCGCAACATGCAAAAGGTTTTATCTGTCCTCACGCTTCTAGCCATCAGTCTACTTAGATATAATGATTATACTTCAACGGCTCTTTTCACACGGCTATAAAAGGAAGCAAAAGACTTGAAGAAAGAAATAGGAACACCATAGCAACACTATCTCTTTCTGAAATCTTTCTTAAGTCATTCTGGTCAAAAACGTGTTTACATTTTCAGCTTGTATAGAAGCACTTTTCTGTAAATGTAACTTGTTCAAACTTAGGTTTGTGTTCCTTGAGAAAAACCTTGTGGTGGTATTTCTTGAGAAGTCTAAGTCGTGTGTCTTAGAGGTTGTTCCTTGAGTAAGACCTGTGAGGTTGTATTACTTGAGAAGTCTAAAACTTGTGAGTTTTAGAGGTTGTGTTAGTCACCAGCAGTTTGGCTCGTGCATTGTACTGATTTGATTGAATAGTGGATTAAGACCTCGTTGAGAGAGGAGAAATCACCTTGGCGGGTGGACTAGACTAACTTGAGGGTTTCTTAAGTGAACTAGTATAAACATAACTTGTTCATCACTTGATTCTCAATATAGGTCACTACCATTAAAACGAAAGGAATTCTAGAAGGAATTTATTTTTAAGAAACAAGTTTATTTGAATAACCAATTCAAACCCCCCTTTCTTGTGTTTTTCACTCCTTCACTGAGTCCTATGGTTTGGGCGACCTTTCTATGGACCACCTTGATATGTTTAGATCACACCTGTGAGGGGGATGGGTTTTTGCAGGAAAACAAGCCACTTCATACCTTTGTTCTCTCACGCACGCCAGATTTCTTCACCGACACATCAGATTATGTTGCACTGACACAAAATTATATGCAGATATCCGGACTGTTCAGACTTGATTATTCGGACATTGTTGGCTTCTTGTTGTTGTGTTTCATGTCATTTCACCATGTAAATTAATTTTTGCATGTACATTTCCAGGTTTTCGAGGACTTATTTTTTGTTGGCATTATCATAGAGATGAGTACTGGTTGTCGTGGCATCTTCAGTTACAAGTTTGTGGAGCCTAAGCTGGGTATTTTGAGAGGTTTGGCATCGTTGTTGGTTGGAGATCACAGAGGGATTTTCATAGATACATATGGTAATCTATTGTCCATCCTCAACACTGAAGTGAACATCACTGCCATTCATACTCTGGTTCAGTTCTATGATCCGCCATACAGGTGCTTCACATTTTAGGATTATCAGCTAGCACCTACACTCGAGGAGTATGCTTATATTCTGGGGGTTGGGATCAAGAAGCAGGTTCCTTATATCTACACTAGTGGTTGTCCGAAGTTTCATCTTATTGCTGATGCGCTTTGCATTAGTAAGAAGGATGTGGAGGATAATCTCAAGACCAAAGGGAACTGTATTCGAGGGTTTGCTTCAAAGTTCTTGGTTGACAAGGCCACTTCTTTTGCTAAGGATGGACACTGGAAGGCTTACAACGCCGTTCTTGCTCTGCTGATATATGGGATTGTCTTGTTTTCGAACATGGAGGATTTCGTAGATCAGGCTGCCATCAGTATCTTCTTGTCCAGGAACCCTGTTCAGACACTTCTTTTTGATACCTACCATTATATTCATTCGAGGAATGAAAATAATAAATGAGCCATTGTCTGTTGCGCTCCTTTGTTATACCGATGGTTCATGTCTCACCTTCCACGGAAGGGTCCCTTTGTTGAGAATAAGGGTAATCTCAAGTGGTCTCAACGAATCATGTCCCTTACTGCTGATGACATTTCTTGGTATTCTCGAGTCTTCGACGACATTCAGATCATTCTTCATTGTGGGAAATTCTCCAATGTGCCTCTCTTGGGTACAAAGGATGGAATTAACTACAATCCGAGAATGGTCTTCCGACAGTTAGGATACCCTATGGTTGCCAAGCCTGATCCTGAGGTAGTGGAGGAGTTCATCTTTCATGAAGGGGTTGATGACATGGGTTTGTTGAAGAGGTTCAGTGCTGCTTGGACTCAGATTCATCTCGAAGGAAGAGCCAATTTGGGTAAGAAGAATTGCGTAGCCAAGGAAGCTTACACACTTTGGGTCAAAGAACGCGTCAAAGAGATCTTGTTGCCATTCTCTCCAGAGCCTTCCATGAATGCCAAGCTTCCTGAACTTGCCATTGTTCCTCCATTTGAAGTTGATCAACTCAAGATGATTATTGAGAAGTTGAAGAAGGAGAATGCTGATCTTCGTCTCAACCTTGATAGAGTCACTTTCGAGAAGGATAGCTTACAGGTTGAGCTCCATCAGAAGCGCGAGCGTATGCTCAAAGAGGTGGAGGTTGAACAAAACAAGTGTAGGAAGGTGGGTGATGCTTTGAAGAGCACCTATGAGGGACTTGCTTGAAAGAAGAGACAACTCGTCGATGCTCATTATCAAGCCTACACAGAGGAGTTGAGCTACAAAAAGCAACTTGAAGAACTTCGAGGGAAGTTATCCGTGTTCAAGAAAAAGTGGAAAAGTGAACAAGATCGTGCTAATAAGTTAGCAAAGGACTTTTCTCATTGTCAAGCTAAGCTCGACAAAGTCTTCGGTGAGATTCAGAAGCTACAGGATCGAGCACATCAGAGTCAAGAGTAGATTAGTCAGCTCAACATACAGAGCACTCATTGGGAGCATCAAAGTCGTCATCTACATAACCTCCTGGATCAAAAAGAGGCCTTTCTTCAGGAAATGCTTCAGGGACCTAATCATTCGTTGCTGCGTAACCTCATGAAGGATGCGAAGTACTGGAGTGAGAGGCATGACCGTCTAGCCAGATTTGCTGAGCATGCATTGGAGGACCTACCTGGGTTGTTGAGGGATGCATATGCTGATGCATTACCACACCAGCTTCCTTGGGCTATTTTCCATTTCTTGTCTATGTGTAGGGTGGTATTTGATAGAATCCATGCGGATTTTGCTATAGCCCAAAAGGCAAATATTTGACTTGTATTCGACTTATGCTTCTTTCCTTTATTGCTGAATGAATAAAGATTCTTTCTCACTCTATCTTTTGTGCCTTTACTGGTATGCTTTATGATTATTGTCAACAAAGATAAGTTTAAGAATTCCTGGAATTTAAAACTTTATTTTTGCATGCATATCATACATTCATTTGCACACATATGCATGTCCCTTCATCCGAAACCGTTGCTCATCCTTGTTCGCCTTCCTTGTAGCAAGACGACGACTCGACATCGGTATTTTACCCGCACAAACAAATCCAGAATCATGGATGAATTTGAAGCTGAGAATGCTGCTTATAAGGAAACTCTGGCTCAATTCCAAGGTCGGATGGATCAGTTCCAGACGAACACGGATGTCATTATGGAACTCCTTCGTGCTCAAAGGGACGCCGCTGCTGCAGCCACTGTTGTTGCAGCCCCTACTAATGCAACTGTTGTCACTCCTATTGTGACTATTCCTCCTGTTGTTACAGCTACTCCTGCTATGGTTGAAGTACCAGTTGAGCCTGTGAATTAGCCTGTTGTTCAACCCGGTTTAAACCAGATGCCTACTGGTTTTCCTTGGGGCATGCCTTCGAATTACACTCCTCAGATTGCAAATAATGGTAGTGCCTTCATGCCATATCAGCCTTTTGTTGCACCCATGCCTAATGGGAATGCTGTCGCATATCCATGGGTCATGCCTATTGCAGTCCCGCCTCCAGTGGTGAATGATGATCCTGAGAATCTTCAGGTTCAGACTCGTCAAACTTCTGGGTTAGCTGACACTGAAACTCCTGATGAAGAAGAGCATGTGTATAGAGGTCCTCCTATTCATGTTCCGATTTCATCTCAAGCTGCTCAAACTGCTGTTCAGAATGTTCATCTTGGGATGTTCTATCCTGGGGCATCTTCCTCAGCTGCTGGGGTACCTCCTCCGAATTATCTGTATGGTGTTCAGATGGGTCAGAATACTGGTCAGATGGTTAATCAAGGTTTGGTATATCCTTCTCAGTTTGTTACTCCACAAGTGCACGCTCCGACCGCTTCTCAGTTGCCAAATCCTCAGATTCTTGTCAGGCCTGCTAATCAGAGTAGACCCGCTAACTACAAGTTGTTGGAATACCGTATCAGAGCTATTGAAGGGTTGTCTACTTTTGGCATGGAGGCCAAAGATTTGTGTTTGGTTCCAAATGTTGTGTTGCCGCAGAAATTCAAGATACCTGATTTGCCGAAATATAAAGGTTTAAGTTTCCCGCGTAGTCACATCACTATGTACTGCAGGAAGATGGCATCCTATATTGATAATGATGAATTGCTAGTTCATTGCGTACAAGATAGTTTGTCTGGTACTTCATTGGATTGGTACATGGGCCTGGAGCGTAGTAAAATCTGTACTTGGAGGGATCTATCTGAAGCGTTCGTGAAATAATACAAATATAACCTTGATCTGGCGCCTACTAGATTGCAATTATAGAATCAGTCCCAGCGCTCAGCTGAAACATTCAAGGAGTATGCACAAAGATGGCATGAGATGGCATCTTGTGTGCGACCGACTCTCTCTGATAATGAGTTGGTTGACATCTTTATGGGTACCTTACAAGGATCTTACTACGAGAAAATGGTGGGTAGTTCTTCATCGAACTTTGTTGATGTTGTAACGATTGGTGAACAGATTGAGAATGGTTTGAAGACTCGAAAGATTCCTAGAGCTGCTTCCCAGCAGTCGGCCACTAGAAAATCTCAGAACAGTCAGTCCAAGAAAAAGGGTGGTGAAGCAACGCTATGACAACTCAAGTTTCTCCTCAGTATCAAGCTCCCATGGCTCCCATGCCATATTATCCATATATGTACATTGCTGCTGCACAATATGAACAACCTCCATACTAGTATCATCCGCAACAACCAATTCAGAGTGCTTAGAATCAGCAACAAAATCAATCGAACAACAAAAGTCAGCAGAATCAAAACCGTCAGAACAACAACATTCAAGGAAACCGTAAGCGTCCAAATTTCAATAGAATTCCGGTCTCATACACTGAATTATTTTCTTATTTTGTTCACCAAGGGGCAATTGTCCCCAAACAGATCACACCTGCAATTCCTCCATTTGGCCCGAAGCATAATCCAAATACATCTTATGCTTATCATGTTGGATACATAGGACATGCAACAGAGGATTGCTTTGTTTTCAAAACCAAGGTTCAGGAACTCATTGATAAGAAAGTTCTGACTTTCGCTGAGGAAGGACCAAACATTCAGAATAATCTGTTGCCGAATCACAATAGACCTGCGGTTAACATGATTGAGGATAGTTCAAGGGCTGAATTGATCACGGATGTCGATGAGGTAAAGACCCCGATGACTGTGGTTTTCAAGAAATTGAATGAATGCGGGCTGTTGAAAGGGTTGCATGGTAAGTGTCAGATTTGTGATGATAATCCTAACCAGTATCGAAAGCTGAAGGGTTGTGTCCAGATTTTAATGAAGCGTGGTGAAGTGTAGTTTGCCAAGTCTAAACCTGTTGAGGAAGTTGCGGCTATATCGTTGTTTGTCTGCCGAAGCCGTTTTTGTATCAGAATTCCAAGGAAGTACGTTGGAAGTATGGGTCAACTGTGTTTTCTGGAGGTCAAGAGATAAGGTTCGCCGAATCTGAGATCGTAAATGTTACAGTCGGTGGAGGTATGACTCGTAGTAGACGAGTGTTCGCTCCAAAGGTCACTACGAAGCCTGTGCAAATTCCAACTGTTGTTTCTCCTAAGAAGACACCTGCAACTGCAACCCCTGTTGTTCAACAAGGGGCATCTACTGCCATTCCAGTACCGACTATCCCGTCGGAGGATGTTCCGAAGAACAAAGAGACCCTTGATGATCAAGAGTTCCTTAAGCTGATCAAGAAAAGTGACTTTAAAATTATGGATCAGCTGGGTCAGACTCCCTTGAGGATCTCAATTTTTTCCTTACTTATGAGTTCGCCTGCGCACAGATCAGCTTAGTTGAAAGTCTTGAACAGTGCTCACGTTATACATGATATATCTGTCGTCGAGTTTGATGGTGTAGTGGCCAACATAACCGCAAGTCGATATTTGGGCTTTAATGAATCAGAATTACCTCCTGAAGGAACTACCCACAATAAACCGTTGCACATATCTGTAACCTGCACAGACACCCTGTTATCTCGTGTTCTAGTGGATACCGGTTCTTCCCTCAATGTGATGCCTAAGGGCACATTGAGTCAATTACCTGTGGAAGGAAACGAGATGAGACCAAGTGCCTTAGTTGTCAGAGCCTTTGACGGGTCTCGAAGGCAAGTTATTAAGGAAGTGGACTTACCCATCAATATTGGGCTGCATTTGTTCACCATTACCTTCTAGGTGATGGATATTAATCTTGCATATAGTTGCCTACTGTGTCGTCCGTGGATCCACGCTGCAGGGGCAGTTACCTCCACTTTGCATCAGAAGTTGAAGTTCATGTTTGATAATCAGCTTGTCATCGTCTGTGGTGAAGAGGATTTGATTGTAAGCGAGTTATCATCTTTTTGATACGTCGAGACCGAGGAAGGCATAGCTGAGGTGCCGTTGCAGTGTCTCGAGTTCGAAGATGTCAGCTCTGCTTCAACTAGTCAAAGTACATCACCACAATTAACTTTAGCGTCTGCTAAGAGTGCTAAGGAGACTATCCATAAAGGTGCTCTGTCAGGATGAGGGCATGTGATTGATGTGGTTGAGAAGCATAATCGTTTTGGATTGGGTTATCGTCCTGGTGGACAATCTAGTTCACTTGGGTGAAAGCAGTGCAACTTAATCAAGTTCAATAGCGTGGGTTTCCAGCAAGGTGGCATCGTGGCAACTATTGATGATGTTGGTCCCAGTAATCAGACTTCAAGCCCTGTGCGCAAGTGCCCACCAAGTTTCAAGCTCAACAATTGGACATCTATCGTGATTCCTGTGGTTTTCCCATATAACATGTAATGCATTTTGCTTTCTCATTCCCTCATCCTCGTCCGAGACGAGTGGATAGCTTGTAAAGGGCCTCACTCTTTTGCGATATTATGCGATCAATAAATAAAAGTTTTTTTTTTGCATTCAAAATCATGCTCTAGTTTCTTTATTTATTTGACTTTTTCACAAATAAATGGCAAAAGTTTCTTTTATTTTTCACTTTTCAAAATAGCTCACTCTATTCATAATCATGCAGAAATAATAAAAGCATTGATAACCACATGGTAAACATCCATTGTAATTTTGGAATTCCAATTAACCAAGCCGAAGAAGATGGTGAGGAAGATTGTGAATTACCGGCTGAACTAGCAAGGCTCCTTGAGCACGAGCATAGAGAGATTCAGCCACACAAAGAGCCAGTGGAAGTTGTCAATCTTGGTACTGATGAGGTCAGAAGAGAAGTCAAGGTTGACGCATCCCTTGCAAAGCATGTACACTCTGAGTTGGTCAAGTTGTTGAAAGAGTATGTTGATATCTTCGCCTGGTCCTATCAAGATATATCTGGGTTGGATACCAACATCGTTGAACATCACTTACCACTCAAGCTCGGATGTCCTCCTGTCAAGCAGAAACTCAGAAGGACTAGACCCGACATGGGACTCAAAATCAGAGAAGAGGTAAAAAAACAACTTGATGCTGGGTTCCTAGCCACTTCCGAATATCCTGAATGGATTACCAACATCGTCCCGGTTCCGAAGAAGGACGGTAAAGTCAGAATGTGTGTGGATTATCGAGATCTCAACAAGGCAAGGTCGAAGGATGGTTTTCCTTTGCCTCATATTGATGTCTTGGTAGAAAACACAACGCAGTTCTCTGTCTTTTCCTTTAGGGTTAATACCTATTTTCACCCCTGCCATATGAGCGTGTTTTGAAAAACCCCCCTGCGAAAAAAAAAGTTGCAAGACTGACCTTAACAAATTTTAAAAGTTTTGATTTAAACCTTTATCAGGCCACATCATCAAAAATACTAATGTGGCATCCATTTTTTTAATTTTTAATTGGAACATATTGCCACATCAATTAATTAGGAATTGCAATGACTCTTTTACCCTCAGCACTTTTCTTAACAAAATATCCAGATTTTTGCACATTTGGGAAATGTCTCGTTTCAAACCCTAACTATTAGGGTTCTTCATCTTCATCTTCCTTAGGGTTCTTCAATTTCGTTTGTAACTCAACTGCAGAAGTCATATCGTTTGCATTCCAACATCCGAAAGAGTTCTTGTAACAAAATATCCAGAAGTTTGATTTTGAAAGGTACGTACTATTCTCAAAGTTTCTATTCTCATCCAAGTACAATAATGTGGTCCCAAGTGAATATCTTTCTAACAATATGTACGGTTTATTCTTTGTATTCTACAGATATGGGCGTGTTTAGTTTAATATTTCACCATGGGGGAAATTTTGTTCAAGACAGTCATACGTATTATAGAGGGGGTAGGGAGACAATTGTTGAAGGGCTGGACGAAGATAAATGGAGCTTTTTTGAAGCTGTTAGTCTGGTTAAAGATTGGGGATATAAAGGTTTTAGGCTTTGGAGAAAGATTCCTCATATGGACGAAGGTTTTACAAATGTTGTTGATGATGCACAAGCTGTAGAAATTGCAAAGCATTGCATGTCTTGTAAGGTTGATGGCCATCTATGGGTAGAGCATGGTGTAAAAGACATGATGACCAAGGTGCTTCATCCTGATGTGGATGACTTCATACCTTCTAGTGAAGATGATAGCACTGATTCTGATGTTGATGTTGGACAATGTTTCAATGACAGTGAAGGGGAAAGAGCATGTGAAGTAGAAGAGGAAGAATTTGAACAAGTGCAGGTAGATTATGCAGCTAGTGGGAATAAGGTGGATGTCAATGGAAAATCACTGAGAGTCAAGCTTTGTGCATCCAAGGATCCAAAGAAGATGAAATCAAGGAGCAAGGTAAAGAAGCTGAATCTTTTGGCGCCCAAAAGGGTCTTAGGATCTTGTTCACAGAGGAATGCAACAAACTGTGAAGATGTGGATTATGCTAGTGAGGAACTTGATAGTTCAGATGCTGATGAAAGTGACATGGATGACAAACCTACTAAGCCAAAGTATGAGAAGTTCTGATCAGAGCTGCTTAACAAATACTTTCAATTCAAATTAGGTATGGAGTTTAAATCTCTTTCTGAATTTAAAGATGCTATTAGAGAATGGTCAGTTTTAAATGGTAGGGAGTTAACTTTTGTTAAGAATGAGAGTTATAGGGTTAGGGTTGAGTGCAAGGGCAAATGTGGTTTTTTAGCCTTGTGTAGCAAAGTGGGGGATAGGCACACTTATCAGATAAAGACTTGGGTGGGGACCCACACATGTGCTAGGGTATTAAATAACAAGTCTGCCAATTCCAAGTGGGTCTCTAAGTTAGTGGTTGAAAAGAGGAAATCACAAGGGAAAGTAAAAGTTTCTGAGATAATGTCTAAACTAAGGCAGAAATATTTAGTAGGCATAACCAAAGGGAAATCTTGGAGAGCTAGATGTATGGCAGAGGAAATAATTGAAGGAGATGCAAAGGAACAATATAATATGTTATGGAGTTATACAACTGAGTTGAGAAACCACTGTGCTGGGAATACAGTCAAGATAAGTACTGAGAGACCACATCCAACACTACCACCAAGATTTGGAAGATTTTATTTCTGTTTTGATGGATGCAAGATTCACACCCTGCTGCTACACAAGATTCGCACCCTGTTGCTACACAAGATTCACAACCTGCTGCTACACAAGTTTCAGAAACACAACCTATTGCTATAACAGATACACTACCTGCTGCTATCAATGTCACAAAACCTTCTGCTAAGAAAAAAGTTACAAGTAAGAAGCCATCAAGAAATAGGTGCAGTGAAAGGTTGAAAGAAGTAAGGAATGCCAAAAGACATGGTGGGCCTGGATCAACACCTGATGTGCCATTAGTTTTTGATGTTGAAACTGGTGGGAGTACATCAAAGATGGTATTAAAGAATAAGTGGAAGGATATTGCTAGGCGCATGACTCAGTAGTTAAGCACATAATGTGCCATTTTGTAACTTGGATTTGAAACTTTTCTGTTTGTTTGTTATTTTGTTAAGCACATAATGTGCCATTTTGTAACTTTGACTTATTTTGTGAACATATCAGTTATGTGAACATCTCACTTATTTTGCAGTGAACATCTTTTATGTATTTCTGTGATAATTGTTATCAATCCAAATTATTAGTTATGTTCTTGTTCTTTTATGTATTTGTGTGATAATTGTTATCTATCCAAATTATTAGTTATGTTCTTGTTATCTTAACATATAACAGTGCAATATTCCAATAAAAGCAATAAAATCATATAACATAAACAACAACTAAATTTATTCACGCAGAAAAACATTACAACATTGGACCACATCAGTTACAATCAGATAAGTTACAACAAAGTTACAATCACTTCAGTTACAACATGACCTAAGAAAGAAATGAACACAGATACAAATTAAAGCAACTAAAACATAATTCATCTTCTTTGTTAACCCATCAAGCTTTTTCTTCATGTCTTCCATCTTGCTTGTAATATCACTCACAATCTTACTTATCAGTTGAACTGCTTCTACATCAGAGTAGCTGAAAAACTCATCATCCCAGTGAAATGCGTTGCAATCGTCACCTTTACCCCAAAACTTACATTTCCAATATTTTCTCCCAGGGTTTGAAACCGATTTCGATACAAACATCTTCATGGAGACATTGTGGCCACATTTGGGAGTTACTCTTCCATTGGAAGATAAGCTTGAGTTAGACGAAAATGGTTGACTATTGTAACTGGAATTCATTGACGAAAATGAAAAAAGAAGAAAACGGATAGGGTAGGGAAAACGATGGAGAAGACGACACAGCCGATGGGGGTAGGGCAAACGACGGAGAAGAAGGCACAACAAAGGATTTGAACATAGAAGAAGATAGGTTAGGGTTTTTGTTAAGAAAAGTGCTGAGGGTAAAAGAGTCATTGCAATTCCTAATAAATTGATGTGGCAATATGTTCCAATTAAAAATTAAAAAAATGGATGCCACATTAGTATTTTTGATGATGTGGTCTGATAAAGGTTTAAATCAAAACTTTTAAAATTTGTTAAGGTCAGTCTTGCAACTTTTTTTTTCGCAGGGGGGTTTTTCAAAACACGCCCATATGGCAGGGGTGAAAATAGGTATTAACCCTTTCCTTTATGGACGGTTTTTCAGGATATAATCAGATCAAAATGTCCCCAGCTGATATGGAGAAGACTACTTTCATCACCCCATGGGGTACATATTGTTACAAGGTCATGCCATTCGGTCTAAAGAATGCAGGCGCAACATACCAACGTGCCATGACAACCCTCTTTCACGGTATGATTCATAAAGAGAATGAGGTCTACGTGGACGATATGATTTCCAAGTCCAAAACTGAAGATGATCACCTGGTTCATCTGAAGAAACTGTTTGACAGACTCTGGAAGTTTAGACTGCGGTTGAATCCTGCGAAGTGCACCTTCGGAGTTCGATCTGGTAAACTGTTGGGTTTTATTGTGAGTCAGAAGGGCATTGAAGTTGATCCTGATAAGGTTCGGGCAATTCAGAACATGTCCCCTCCCAAAACAAAAAAAGAAGTTTGTGGCTTTCTGGGCAGACTTAATTACATCTCAAGGTTCATTTCCCATTTGACAGCTACCTGTGAACCAATGTTCAAATTACTAAGGAAAAATCAATCGGTTGAATGGAATAATGATTGTCAGGAAGCATTTGACAAAATAAAACAATACTTGCAAGAACCATCGATCTTAGTACCGCCGGTTCCTGGTAGGCCTTTAATCATGTATCTCACAGTTCTTGATGAATCAATGGGATGTGTATTGAGTCAACATGACAACACTGGCAGAAAAGAACATGCAATATACTATCTGAGCAAGAACATGCAATATACTCACTCTTGGAGAAAACTTGTTGTGCTCTGGTCTGGGCTGCTCGACGCCTACGACAATACATGATTTGCTATACTACTTTATTGATATCCAAAATGGATCCGATAAAGTACATATTTGAAAAGCCTGCTGTCTCTAAAAGGATTGCTCGGTGGCAGATGTTGTTAACCGAGTATGATATCCAACATGTTACCCAGAAAGCAATAAAAGGGAGTATCTTGTCTGACTACCTTGCTCATCAACCTGTAGAGGGTTATCAACAGATGAATTTTGACTTTCCCGATGAGGATGTTCTATTCTTCAGAGATTATGAGACTCCAGACCCTGACATAGGACCCGAACCAGGGGCGCGATAGACGCTCGAGTTCGATGGTGCCTCCAATTCTAAAGGTTGTGGAATCTGTGCTATCCTCATCTCTTCGACAGGTTTTCACCTTCCCTTCACTGCTAGATTATGCTTTGCATGCACCAACAATATGGCTGAATACGAAGCATGCATCTACAGTATTGAAGCGAATATTGACATGAGAATCAAGATTCTTGAGGTCTATGGAGATTCTGCCTTGGTCATCGGTCAAGTCAGAGGGAATTTTGTGACTCGGGATTCCAAGCTGGTTCCGTACCAACAACACATTGCGAAGTTGATTCCTTATTTTGATGAAATTTCTTTTCATCAAATCCCTAGATAGGAAAATTAACTAGCTGATGCTATTGCCACCTTAGCATCCATGTTCAAGGTCAAGTGGAAAAATGAAGCTCCTCATATCCGCATTGATCACTTGAACGAACCAACACACTGTTTAACAATCGAGGAAGACACTACTACGAAAAACCCATTTAATAGCGGTTGGGAATGACATATAATGACACGGGCGAAGGCGTTGTTATGTAGATTGTCATTGTAAGTTCACTGTTTCTACAACGGTCTGGAAACCGTGGTTGAAAGGCAGGACGCGCGCCATATATCACAACGGTTATGATAATAAACCATTGCGATACATACACTTAGGTTCTATGTTCGAAACCCATCAGTAGCGAATTTATATAAAACATAAATTACTTATGATATCGGTTACAATATATAACCGTTGTTGTAAGTACCCTAAGTTTATTATATTAAATGTAGATTGCTTGTTTTTCAAACACCTCACTAAATAAATATACATGGATTAAATTTGATGCAGATGTCTATAATCTGCAAATTAAACTGTTCTTGAAAACCAACTTAAACAAACCAATGTTGTTTTCTGATTGCATTCGTCTCATTGTGCATTTTACGCTCTTTTACATATATTGTGGTTTATTGATCTGACTCCTTCGATATATCGCTATCTTCGATTATAGTTAAATTTTCATAACAAGACTTTGGATAATTTGCCTCATCTTCGATTTAACTATATTGGAAGATGGCGATGCATCTAAGGAGCCAGATCATTATACCATAATCTATATATAAAAGAATGTGAGATAAATGATGAGAGGCATGCAATCAGAAAACAACATTGGTTTGTTTAAGTTGGTTTTCAAATACAACTTAATTTGCAGATTATAAGTATCTATGTCAAATTAACTGAATGTATTTTAAGTGAGGGTTAGTGAAACAAACAATCTACATAGAATATAATAAACTCAAACAAAATTCTATACCAGATCCAGATATTATAAACTCATATAATACGCTTGCTACCACCAGAAAACTTTAAGTGAGGGTTAGTTAAACAAACAATGTAAATAGAATATGATAAACTCAAACAACATTCTATACAAGATCCAGAAATTATAAACTGATATAATACGCTTGCTTCCACCAGCATCATCACCCTGTATCATCCCCTTAACCTGAAAGGAAACAAAGCAAACTTCAAAAATGAGCATCCTCAGTTGAAAACAAACCCTAAAACCATAATCTAGTGATGAGTAAAGAGAGGAACAGGAATAATGCATCTTTTAATGAAACTAATCGCGGAACAGGAATCAATTATGATGTTGAACTAGTTTGGGAAGCCATGAAAAAGAAATATAAGGAGGAAGAAGCTTACACAAAAGCTTCATACTTCTTATACTTCTTTTCATTGCTTCTAAAACTAGATAAAGTTTGCTTACACTGTTGTTTCTTCATTTACTAACATCTTGTTCGTGATGCTATGAAAAAAAAGTACAAGGTGGATGAAGTTTCCATCATAGCTTCATGCTTCTTATACATTTTTCCATAGCAACACAAACTTTATGAAGTTTCCAAAGTATGGTCTTTGTTAAGGTAGTGAAAACGAATCTAAAAAAATGAGAACAATCAACAAAAACAACATGCAACAAACGAGATAATGGGAAATATCTAACAATAGATGGAAGAAGAAGAATACCTTAATGTATGAAGCACAAGATTCACGGCTAATGGTGAAAACGAAGAGAAAAAATGGGTTCTAGGGTTTCACTTTGAAGGCAACGGCGTTACTGTCAATTAAGTGAAAGTTATTTCGCTTATATATGGGTAAACTATTTCACAACGGTTAACAATAACAACCGTATAGATATGTATTTATTTATTATAAATATATCACTACGGTTTACCAGAATAACTGTAGTGATAACCCTTTTATCTGTGAATTTTAAAATAAATAAAAACCGTATACATAGGTATTTATTTATTATAAATATATCACTACGGTTAACCAGAAGAACCGTAGTGATAACCCTTTTATTTATGAATTTTAAAATAAATAAAAAAGAAAAGGTGCGCCTTAACTTCTAACTTAATGCATCTGCAGTTTTAACATCAACAATGTAATTCACAATGCATCTGCAGTTTAAACATCAACAATGTAATTCGAACCCTAATTCAACTATTACATTTCATAACAAAGTAAATATTAAACATAAAGGAGACAAAAAAAACATAACATCTTGATATTTCTAGAAAATATCTCTGATTTCAGTTTGTTCTTCAAATTCTTGTTCTTTTTCTTTAAATCCTCATACATAACCTTCAGATAGCCCACAGCTTCCAACTCTGACTTCATAATGCTCTCATCGTCATTTCCATCTCTTTCTCCCACGTCTTCATCCCATATGAACAAATTACATGTTTCATCGCTCCTCCAAAATGGACATCTCCAAAAAAGCCTTCCTTTATTTTGTCCCTTCTTGCATTGATACGAAACCATACGACCATCACAACCACAAAAATTTCCAGATCGAGATTTTACACTGGAACAAGACGTAGAAACACCTTTGGATGACTTTGTCTTCAAATGTGACATTGCAACACCTTAAAGTAGAACACTTTGTTGTTGTTGTTGTCTTCTTCCCGACAATGGTGACGACGTTGGTGTTAGGGTTATTTCAATGGATAAATTGATATATATATACTTGGTGTTTAAAATACATAAAAAGAAGCTTCAATTTGTAACAACGGTTTTGAGAAATATCCGTCGTGATAATTAATAAAACTTAAAAAGGGAGCATTTACATCAAAGGGATAAACTATTTGAGGGCGATGAGGTTCGAACCCATGATAGCTAGATTGTATCACCACGGTTTTCATAAAAACCGTTATTATACCCTTGAGATTTCTAATTAAAATAATGTGCGCACATCCAGTACGCACTATAAGAACGGTGTATAAGATGCCATTGTAAACCTGGCGTTGTTGTTTGGCCGTTTTGTAGTAGTGAGAGCCTGATGACAAGCCTTGGTTCTACGACATTAAAAGATATCTATAAAAATAGGAATATCCCGAGGGTATCACTATCACTGACAAGAAAGCTCTTAGGCGGCTTTGCGCCAAATTCTTCTTAAGTGGTGGTATACTGTACAAGAGGAATTATGATTCAGTGTTGCTCAGATGCGTGGATAGACATGAAGCAAACACGATCATAAGGTCTATACATGAGGGCTGCGAGGGTGTACATGCTAAAGGTCCTGCTATGGCCAAAAAGATCCTTCGGGATGGATATTACTAGACGACAATGGAGGTAGATTGTTACAACTTTGCCAAAAGATTTCACAAATGCCAAATCTACGGAGACAAGATCCATGTGCCTCCAACTCCATTGAATGTTTTGACTTCACCTTGGCCATTCTCCATGTGGGGTATAGATATGATTGGAATGATCGAGCCGAAGGCTTCCAATGGACATCAATTCATTTTGGTTGCTATCGACTACTTCACCAAGTGGGCTGAAACTACTTCTTATGCAAACGTTACACGACAAGTGGTTGCCAGATTCATCAAGAAAGAGATAATATGTCGTTATGGCATTCCTAGCAACATTATCACGGACAATGCAAGCAACCTGAACAACAATATGATGAAGGAGTTGTGTCAAGAATTTAAGATCGAGCACCACAACTCTTCACCATATCGGCCCAAGATGAATTGCCCCGTTGAAGCAGCAAACAAAAACATCAAGAGGATTGTCCAGAAAATGGTCATGACTTACAAAGATTGGCATGAAATTCTTCCCTTTGCACTGCATGGCTACAGAACTTCAGTTCGCACTTCTACTAGGGCAACTCCGTATTCGCTCGTGTATGGTATGGAGGCAGTTCTACCCATCGAAGTCGAAATTCCTTCGCTCAGAGTCAACATGGAAGAAGGTCTTGATGAAGCTGAATGGGTTCAATCCAGATACGACCAGCTGAATCTCATCGAAGAGAAGCGCCTTACAGCCGTTTGTCATGGTTAGTTGTATCAGAGACGCCTTAAGCGAGCTTTTGACAAGAAAGTTCTTCCTCAAACATTCTGTGAAGGCGAGCTCGTGCTCAAGCAATATTCACCTGTTCACTCGGATCCACGAGGCAAATGGACTCCCAATTACAAATGACCCTTTGTTGTCAAGAAGGCCTTCTCAGGTGGAGCCCTGATCCTCACCACAATGGATGGGGAGGAGTTGCCATCGCCCGTGAACTCCGATACAGTAAAAAAATATTATGCCTGAAAAAAATGGATAAAAGTCCGCTAGATTAACATCTGCAAGGACAATCTGGGCAAAAATGGACGTCCCGATGGACCAAAAAAAAGATACGTCCATGCAAAAGTTAGGGACAATAAAAAAAAAACAATAATAGCCCACTAAGTTAAAAACCCAAAAGGGCGACTTAGGAAAAAATGGGCATCCCGGTGGACAAAAAAAAATGATGAAAACATGTCCAGGCAAATATTAGGGATAAAGGCATTGACTGTGAACATTTGAGCCTCTTTTTGTCACAACTTGACCTCAGACGCTAAAAGAACATTCCAATCATCATCAACGGGCGCAAGGCGTTGGGACCTAGACTTACAGTGGATGGTAGCCAATGTTGTAATCGATGCAAAACATGATTTCCCTTTGCCATTTATATTTGTTTTTCAATTGTATTGCAAATTTCCTCATCAAGGATTTTGCATCCTGGTACACACTTTATGTACAAAATTTTACATTCAATAAAATGCATTCTTTGTTATCTCAATTTGTTTCATTCCAGTATTTTGTTTGCAAAATAAATAATTATTTACAATCACATAATACTAAAAAGTGTTGAGAACAATAAAAAGCTAAATCAATCAAGAAAACATTATGCATTGCATGTGTTACTGGTGACTCCTGCAGGATAATCAATAATATCCTTTGGTAAGCCTAATGCTTGGCCGACAATGTGATGGTTCTGTGAAGAAGTTGTTGTTTCCTCAGCAGTTCCTCAGCAAAGTCATCATTCTCCCCAGCAAGCGCCATTACGATTTGTCGAAAAGCTTGTTTATTTACATATCTTTTCTCCGAAAGATTTGTAATGACTCTAGGTAGGTTACCGAAGTGTTCCTAGCAAAGACTTTGCTCTCTTTTCCCCAGCAAGGGTTGTACATCATCTCCAATAATTTGAAACTATCTGTCCCCAGCAGCAGTGGTTTCTCCTCAGCAAAGTCAACATGGTTTGGAAGGATGTTTTTTCCCACACAGAGCCAATCTTGGTAGGAAGGATTGATTTAATTCTTTCATCTCCAACAGAGACAGCCATGGTGACTTAGAAACCTGAGATGTTCTCGGTTTCTTTTCCCAGCAGAATCATCATCCTTTGTGAACTCTCTTCTCCAGCAGAGATTGTCTTTATTTGTGGGTCCTCTCCCCGACCGAGGGTGTCGAAGTCGTTTTGCTACGATTTCTGCCTAACCGCTTCACACTATGCCTTATCTTGCGCCTTTGCATTGCATGATATCAAGCATCATGTAGAAACGCATACATAGCATATGCATCGATCATACTCCCTCTATTTTTCCTGACTTATCTCCCAACATATTTTCAGCCAAACTTTGCACTTATCTATTCTTTCTTAACACTCTTCTTCTTTTATTTAATCCCCTTTCACCTCGAATCAACGAAAAGCTGGCGCAATTCGTACATTCAGGTCCAAGAGGATTAAATAGGGGCAGCAGTCATAACCCAGAATTTGACCTCCCTCTTTCGCCATTTACATAAGCATGCGCATTTGCAATGTTAGCATACGCGTTCGCACTTTTCTTTTTATGTTTTGATTGCAGGAATATTCAGGTTTTCCAAGCCCGATTAATCATATCCTCACAAGGTCATCACATCATCAAGACAAGCACAAAATGAGGGTTTTTATGCTTATTCATCAATACAAGAAGCGAAAAATCGAAGCCGGGACCACAACACCTTTTTTTAGGCAAATTAGGCATATTTTGGCCTGGTTAATCGATTAACCATTTGCAGTGCAATTGTGTTAATCAATTAACACAGGCAGAATAGGCATAACTTGTTGCTTTTTCATGACAACACCTTTGCACACATTTTGGTCTTGGATTCTATAGTATTCTAGCAGCATGTGGAATATTCTAGACATCCCTAGACATTTCAGATCTATTCAATTCATTCCAAGTGCATTTGTTCTAATATTTCACTTCAAATTAAGTGCACCATGTTCCTTGTTTTCCAAGTAATATGGATCTTTGGATGATGGAGTTCGCCTTGGGATTGTTACCGAGTTGGTCCTAACTAACCAAGTTAACCGCCTTGACTCGGTGAGTCAAGTTCGACTAAATCCTAACCTAGTTCCAAACCTAAAGCTAAGTCCAAACCAAATTCCAAACCTCTCATACTCTAAACCTAAAGTCTATATAAACACACCTTCACTCACTTTTCAAAGGATCCACCATTTCATCCACAATTTCTCAACCATTCTACACATTTTACTCTCAATTCTCTCACATTCTCTCTGATTTTTTTCTGCTACATCTTCATATTCATCTCAATTCTCTTCCAAAACCTCACCAAAGCTCTTCATTCTCCATTGAAGAAAAATCTACTTTCACCTTGAAAGTGCTTTTTTCTTGAGCTTAACCTTCATTGCCATTCCATTATACTGGTTTTTGTGGAGTTTCAGTAGCTTTTGGATGCATCTCAAGTGATTGATTCAAGCTTCTTCGGTGATAATTCTCATTTTTTGAGTTTTCGTCGCAATTTGATCGGTTTCGATACGTTTCGGATAGAATTGAAGATTTCTCTGGTTTTCTTTGATTATCTTCATCAATATCACATTACAACATTTACCAAGGCACATCTCAGCCTTGTAGGTTGGTGGATCTCATTCATTTTTTTGTTTCGATCGTTTTCGTATCATTCGCAATGTAATTTCGATGTTTTTGCATGTGAATTGATTATACCATTGCTTGATCCATGATCTTGATTGTTTAATTGATTCTATTGTTGATCATTTACTGCTTTTAAACTTGATTTTTCATGCATAATTGTTTGCCCTAGCATTGAAGTGATTACACAATCAAAAAGTTGGCCAAAAGCACTTTTCAAAATTGATTTTCTGCTCCCTGTCCAGTGTTAATCGATTAACACTTTGTAGTGAAATAGTGTTTATTGATTAGCCAGTGTTTTTTTCAAGTGTATATCGATTAACACTTTGTATTGCAATTATGTTAATCGATTAACACTGAACCAGAAGGCCATTTTCTTGCATTTTCAAGTGTGTTTGCCATGCTTTCTTCATTTTAACTTCCATTGATTGTCATGCTTGATTTTATGGATGTTTTGAATGTCATTTAACTTCTATTTGAAGCTTATTCATGAACTTTTGGCGTACATTTTTGATTGTTCAAATTGTTCATGTTTTGGTATCATGTGAATATAATCATTCTTGCATTTCTCTTTGATCACATAACATGACTTTGCGTTGCATATTTGTTGATCATTTGGTACTGTTTTGTATTCCCTTTCTTGGTTTTGCATTGAGTTCATTCTTCATGGATGAGCTTAATTTTGTAAGCAATAATTCACACTTTTTGCTTTAATGATTTTTCACTCTCTCCGGAAAATTGTTGGCATGTCATTTCCCATTGATTAATTGATCGAAACCATGTTTCGATTAGTTGATCTTCCCCTTTCCTCTCTTTAGGCTTCCTTTAGAGCTTTCTCTCTCGATCCCCCGTGGCGTTGGAGTTTTGCGCCACACCCTACATCAGAGCACTGTACAAATTGGAGCTGTTACGCTGTCTGTTTTGCCATGCGGGAGCACTGTAAAACTGGGAGCTGTTATGCCGTCCGGTTCAATTTCTGCATTATGTAACGCCCCAGTTTTGTCTCTTTTATTTAATTGAGTTGTTTTGATAATTTTATTATTATATTATTTTATTTTCGACTTTTATCTGAAAATATGTTATTTTTCGTCGTGATTATATTTCGTCGCGTTTTGGGAACGTTTGCGAGATATTTGAGTGTGAGGGTATTTTGGTCTTTTCATTTATTTTTCCTAAGTTAGTATGAATAGAAATAGAAAGAGAGAAAATAGAAAGGAAAGAAAAAGAAGAGAAGAAAAAGAGGAAGAAAGAAAGGAGAAAGAAAAGGAGATAGAGAGAAAACTTGGAAATCTAGGAATCGATCAACCGACTTTTCTACACGTGATTAAATCGGGTAAGGGTGCGAAACTCGATTATCTTATGATTGTGTATGATTATGTATGTGTGTGTTGGAATATTCATGGTGTTTTCATAGATTTTCAATTCTAGGTCGGGACGATGGAAATCGATGTTTTAGCGGTTGAAATGTGATGTAAATGTTGTAGATTACTTGTTACCATGTTTGGGTTATGTTCTGATTTCATTATTTTGTGTTGGAAGAGTTTTTGGGTGAAAAATATGATTTTGGACCTTCAAACAGCGCTGCAGAATTTCTGGGTTTTCCTTGGTACGCCTAGCGAACCTGGGGAGAAGCAATAGCGAATGAGTTTTCGCGGGTTCGCCTAGTGAACCAGTTAGCGAAGGTCAGCGAATGTTCGCTAACGTTGTTCGCCAAGCGAACTTTGTATCTTTTTGGTTCTGGTGGTTGCTGCCTTGGTTCGCCTAGCGAACTTTGTGTATGTTTTTATCTGATAGTGGGTTCGCTGGGCATTCGCCTAGCGAAGGTGGTAGCGAATGCTCGCTAGAGGGTTCGCCTAGCGAACATGGCTGTTTATGCAATTTTGTTTTCTTCCTAACTTTTGATCCGTAAGTCCGATTGGGGTGCGGTTGGGTGCGTTAGAAAGCTTGTGAGTTGTTCTTTCTTATTAACATGGGTTAGGGATTGTTGGCCGATTTAATTATGCCAGAAATTTGGAATGTGTCGTTTTGTCGACTTTTGCCGTTTAATTGTGCGTAATTGATGAGTTATCATGTAATGTGCTTGTGATATATGTTGGATGACTTGTGTGCTGATTATATGAGGTGAATGCATGTGTTTAGATGGTGTGATGATGGTGTGTGGCCATATGGAAAATAAATGCATTGTTTTGGGCTTGAATTGCAAATCATGATTTTTGTTGATTGACATGATTGCATATATGTGTGCATTTGAATCTCATGAGTCATTGTATGCCAAGCATCATGATATGCATTCTTGTAATGTCGTGTGCCCATGTGGGAAGTGAGCGACGATTTGGTTCCAGAGGGAATCCGCTATAACGCCGTGTGCCCGTGTGGGGTGTGAGCGATGATTATAGGCGATCATGTGCCCATGTGGGGTGTGAGCGATCGGGTCGTGTGCCCGTGTGGGGTGTGAGCGATCCATAAATGTCGTGTGCCCGTGTGGGGTGTGAGTGACGGGGAACATCGTATGCCCGACGGGGAGTTACACTAAGTAACGAGCGATGATTCCAGCAGAGTTCCTGGGTGAACTAGTGATGAGATTGATGGATGGATGGTACCGCATATGCATTGCATAGAGTCATTGCGTCGGCCTCTGTGCATTTGCATAATTCTTGAATGGATTGATGTCTTGTGGGATTGTGATTGGAATTGATGATTTGGGATATGTATTGTGTTGTGTTGTATTTGGATTCTGTTGTACGTTGTGGTGAGAATATTTTATGCGTGTAATGTTGTGTTTTTATATAATTATATGCAATTATATTATGATTGTGTTTCTCACCCTTCTGCTGTTTTATAATGCTCTATGAGGCATTGCATATTAGATTGCTGGAGGTCTTTTTGTGAAGCTTAGGTCTTCATTCTTTTATCGGTCGGCTCTGATATGTGGCACCGGGTAGTTAGGGAGGCCGTTGGTGATTTGTGTGTATGTGTATATGTTTCTTTTGAAATCGTATATGTATGATTGTATTTGACGGTCAAACTTCTTATGATATATCTATACATATATGAGATTTCAGTACAGATTTTCCGCTTTTATTCTGTATCTGAATTGTGGGTAGTAGGAACTAAGTTCCTCTGATAATTGCTACTTGAGTGTTGCATATCTTTATGGGCAGGTTTATGTGTATTTTGTTTCAAATTGATGTGACCCCTCGGTATATGCCGTGAATGTTTTAAATATACTCTGATAAAATTTTGAATTTTATTTATCGCTTTAATAGTTTGGGGGAATAGATTGGGGGTGTTACATTAAGTGGTATCAGAGCCAGTCCGTGTCAGTTTGTGTCAGTCCTTGTTGGTCTTGGTGTTTGGGTGGGCTATTTGTTTAACCATAGTTGCTGTTATTGGAAATGAACAGAATATGGCTGGTAGGAATGACGCTGCTTTGGCTACTGCTATGCAAGCTATGGCTCGGGTTGTGCAGGGTGCACCTAATGCTGCAGGTAATGATGAGTTCAGGAAGAACAAACCGCCTGTCTTCAAAGGAAGATATGATCCTGATGGTGCTCAGATTTGGCTGAAAGAGATTGAAAGAATATTCCGAGTGATGGATTGTGCTGAGGACCAGAAAAAGAGACTGGGTACTCACATTTTACTGGAAGAAGCTGATGATTGGTGGGTGAGTACACGTCATGTGTTGGAAGCTACAGAGGAAGAGATCACTTGGGCTGTGTTTAGCATTGAGTTTCGGAGGAAGTATTTTCCCAAAGATGTAAGAGGAAAGAAGGAAATTGAGTGCTTGGAATTGAAACAAGGTAATATGTCTGTTGTTGATTATACTGCTAAGTTTGTGGAGCTTGTGCAGTTTTATCCACATTATGCTGAAGCGACTGCGGAATTTTCTAAGTGCGTGAAGTTTGAGAACGAATTGCATCCTGAGATAAAGCAGGCAATCAGTTACCAAAGGATTAGAAGGTTTTCTGATTTGGTACATTGCTGTAGGATTTTTGAAGAAGATAGCAAAGCTCGTTCTACTCACTATAAGAGTGTGAACGAGAGGAAAGGGAAGCAACAGTTTCGTGGTGGTCCTTATGTGACACCATCTGATAACGGTAGGCAAAGGGGGAATTTTGAGAAAAGGCCAAGTGGGGGAGGAATGTCTAATCCTCCGAGATGTTATAGGTGTGGTGACCTAGGACATCGCCAGTTTGAATGCAGGAAAGATATGAGGAAGTGTTCCAATTGTGGATGAAATTCTGGTACATGTGCAGAATTCAGATGTCCTAGAACATGCGTTCGACATCTGGTCTGACATGATCACAAAGGGTAAGGTATATTGCAGAAATCATGGTACTGAAAAGATAAACGCAAGACACACAGAATTGTTAACCCAGTTCGGTCGAACACACCTACTCTGGGGGCTACCAAGCCAGGGATGAAGTCCACTATTAGTAGTATCAATTCAAAGCTAAACTACCCGTTTACAGCTTATCACTTAATCACTACCCAATGACCCTTCTACCTAGATCCTCTCTAGATATGAGAAACCCTTCTCACTCCCAATCATCGCAATGATGTCTAGCAGATGACATCTAAGCCACTGCATCAACGGCTCTTTACCTATACAATAATTCTGCAAGGAAATCATCCTTTCAAGACACAACTTAGAGTTACTTAAAAGCTTCCTCTAAGTAACATAACGTACTGCCTCTTACCTACAGGTTTTGAGGAATACGGGTAACCTTCCCACAAGTCGGGAGGTTTACCTAGACAAACCCTAGTCTTCTACATGTTGGGGCCACCCTTCCAGGGTTACAAACCCTTCTATTTATAACCTGTACCCAACTGGATTTGGGCCTTCAAACACAGCTTCAATAGTTGTTACAAAGCTGCAAAATATACTCCAAGAAAGTAGGTATTCAATATTATATTTCCTAAAATGTCTCCATATTTAGAAAGTCTTGATATCTGATTGAATCTTCTAGACCTTTAAAAATGCGCCACATAGAATGCATAAATTTCTCTCAAAATTCTGCACAATTCAAAACATAGTTGAATTTCATTAATCCAGCTCAGCAGGTGCGATGTCGAATGCTTCCTCATAAGACATCTTCTTCGACATGTTGTTCCAGTTGTTGAATAACTTCAACACAACATGTTCTGGCATTTCAAAAAGGAATGCTAGTTGTACCTGTTCTTCTTATCAAGTTTTATACTTCCTATTCTCTATTACAATATTGCTGCTATTATTTGTTTTACCTAAATTAAGCCAATCCTAAACCAAGAGAACTGACAATCTCCCCCTTTGGCAAATTTTGGCTAAAACAAATAATCTACAAATAATTACAATCCAGGGGTTTACAGCATAAATACAACAGCTGTAGAGTTCAGATTCTACAGCACACTGCAACAGATCTTCAGTTTGAAAATAATGTCTCAACATCTTTGTTTGACATCTTCTTTGCAACCTTCTGAAGAAATCCACTGCATGCATCATCACCAACGAACAGCAATCTTCAGGATAAAAGGAAGGAAGGTCCTGAAGTTTGTTGATGCACACGAGGAAGAAGATAGCAGAAGCCAGCTTGTACTCCCCCTCAAACCAGGAACCTCTTCTAAATTTGAAGACCAATGGTGGAATAAGAGAACTCTTAATTGCCCTCTGCAGGGCATAAGAGGAAACTTAAGACCAAACCCTCCACCACTCCTGGTAACTCAGAACACAGGTCACAACCGTGTTCATAACTCAGATCACATGTCACAAAAAAATGTCCAAAAAGAAACATGATAGACATTTGTTATGACATGTTTGGACAACATATGCAATCACAGACTCCTGTCTGAACCTCTGAGCAACAATCCCTTTCTCCCCCTTTTTGGCCAAAAATTGACAAAGGAGGCCATCACAAGACCAGACCCAGGCACAACTAACCAAGACTCGAACAAAAACCATAGTGTTTATGAGAACAACCCTTACCTGATGGTAGAGGATAGGAGAAGCCTCTATAAATAGCAGAGCAGTTTCTTAGATATTAACGATCTTTAATTCTTGGTCAAATAAAATGTTAATGGAGCATGGAAAAACTGTAGCTTAATTCAAGGTGCACCGTCCAAACTGACTTTGAACGCCTTTAATAGCTCTTAGACTAGTCTTACATGACCAATCAGCACTTACTAGGCTCCCTTCTTGCGCGTGGCTGGATGCACAGTCTAGAATATTCCTTTGTTTGGCTCAGGGAAACATGTCTGGAGTGCTGTTCTGACATCTTACCAAAATAAATTTGTCTGCTTGTTTACAAATTTATCAACCCAAGATTCCTCAGAAACTTATACATTCCAAGCATATTTTCTTGGATTCCTTCAAAAACAGCAAAGAAAAAGTATAGGCACTAACTCCACACAGCTATGATATGTCCCATCATGATGTTTGACATTACACAGCACAAACTTGACCAGCACACAAGCTGCAATAGGCTATAGACAACAGCCTTAACATTCAATGCCTTTTATGATCTTACCCCAATAATGCCATATTCTGGTAAATGTTGAGCAAGGCCTAACCATGTTGATTTTGGATACATGGTCTGCCAAGTCCAATAAACACAAGCCCACTTGATTTGAGATTTCTCACACATTCTAAACAAATGTCTTGCAACACAAGATAAGGACTGCCACCACCTTTTACTTGTATTAGAAGAAACCTCCTTATAACACCCTGATAGAGTCTTCAACATGAAAGTAACCATGTTTTCCAGAGCTACTTGCCATCAAGATTAGAATCTGCCCATTCTAATCCACATTATGTCAGAACTGCCACTTCAAACGATAATGCTGCTTCTTCCAACTCCATAAGTAGGGTACACAACAAACTAAAATGTTGTAACAAAATGTAGGACATCAACACGAGACCAAATACCACACCACTTGATCACAACCAGCAACCAGCAACCAGCAGACAGCCAGACAAGACCTAGGCTCATCCTACTAGGGCAGCCTCTACCAAGGCACCAGACATGAAGTTCTGGTATCCAATGTGCCCAAAAAAAGACCAGGTTCTCAAGAAAACAAATTCCAATGCCAAAGGCAGCTTTGACCGGTCAGGCGATACAACCAAGGTCTCTTCATCCATTATAAATACCAAGCCTCCTTGCTCCTACCAGTACACCAAGGAATGAAGCATGAGTCAGTCTAACAAGAGTGCAGGAAAGAGACACATGCAGGAGGACAAGAAGCCAGATCCTCAGAAGTTGAGGGACACAGTACTGTCCACAGCTGGAGCATCTTCAGGAGCAACATGAACACGAAAGGCATCAGAAACAAGGATGAAGACCATTAAGAAAACTCAAGTGCAACTTCAAGCTTCTGATGACGAATGGTACGAAGATTGGAAGGCTTTTCTTGATTCGGGGGGTTGGGATAACCTTTAGACCCTTTGTATGGTGTTTTCACAAATCTTGTATGCTTTCAAAAAATATGTAATAAAATTCTGTTTTAATTCTGTTCCATACTAAATCCTTATGTCTGCAAATTCTTAATCTGCTACAAAATACGTGCTAACAGAAGATTTATCAATCTCCCCCTTAACATCACACGTCCAACTGCATAGAATTGTAACACTCTCCCCCTATCATGTGCTTCTTAGTACATTGAAGAATGGAAAACATAAGACTCATCTTCATGTTTTCAAGAGCTCACTCTTTGTTCAACTCACAAGTTGACCACAATCATCACTTGTACCAACACTCACATGATCTCAATCTGATCAACTTTTCTCTATATAAGACTACTTGTACTCCTTTGCAAGAATAATGCCTTAAATGAATGGAGAACATGAGACTCATCTTCATGTCTTCAAGAGAACACTCTCTGTTCAACACACCTGCTGAACACATTCACCTACTGCTTAACTCTTACATCAGTCCATAAGTCAAGTAGAGACATGTGATCTCTGGAGACGCACACCACAGCATTCTGTTCTGTCAACAAATGTTAAGACATCAGTCTTGACATCATGAAAAGAATCCAGTTGTACTAAGAAAAACACCTCATTTCACAACCAGAATCTCCAAACATCCCTTTTTAAGCCTTGGGACCAGCCATCTCATCACAGAAGCGTGAGAGTAGTAATTTTTCATCCAACTCTCATCATCCAGACAGCTTGAGACATGTCTTCAAGGACTTCCAAAACATCAGGTGCTAACATACATTCTTCCCTTTAATAGCAACACAGACTGTGATTAGATCCTTAAGTGCACGCAGTCAATACAAGAACAAGACTTTATGAGCTTTGACCTTCATGTCCAAGAAGTCTGCTAGAGATAATACTTCTTGAATCTCAGGTTTTTTACTCCTGCAGCAAGGACCAGAAATAAACTGACCTCAGGAGTATGTTGATCACACCTTGACCAACTCACACAACTAAGATAAGTTCCAGGGCCAGAACCTTCTTAGACATACCACCCAGATGCCTCCTCTTCCAGATTAGGAGTAGGCTCCAAACTCATGTGATCAAACCACATTAGTTTAGCACCCAGAGCATCTGCTGTGCCATTCCTTCAGACAACAGAATTCACCACAATTCTAGCGTGATGTTCTAACACGAGATAGGACATCATTCCAAACAAGAGATCAAGGACTGGAGATAAGTCCTTTTAGGAGTAGAGGCAAAAGTAAATTACTTCTCTTCCTCACAACTTCACTTATCAATGCCTTTATGAGTGGACTTGAACAATAATCTTCAAGTATCGTTGACACTGTAAGTTGAAGCAGTCTTGCATAAATTCCATCACCATAGGATATACCTTCAGAGAAGAACAACCTTCTCAGTTACAACCTTAGGAGTTTTCAGATAGATACACAGCGGATCAAAACACAAACTCCTCAAAACCTTCAGGTGTCACATATCAGCCCTATCATCATAATCCAGATGACACCACAATACCACAGGTTTGAAAATAAATCAAACCTAACATAACCACAACACAGCAACTTGTCAACCAAACCTCCAAGCTTTCAGCACATGCTACTGCCTGTCACGACCAGTCCATCCTCCACTTCTAGGGACCATTCTCACACCTATATGAACTACTCCAAGTTCAAACATCTTTTCAGTAGAAAACTTCTACCTTGACCATGAACCAGAAAGTGTCTTCCCTGGGATCTCATCCAGATACAGAACAGAATGGCCTGCTCTGATACCAATTGAAATTCTGGTACATGTGCAGAATTCAGATGTCCTAGAACATGCCGTTCGACATCTGGTCTGACATGATCACAAAGGGCAAGGTATATTGCAGAAATCATGGTACTGAAAAGATAAACGCAAGACACACAGAATTGTTAACCCAGTTCGGTCGAACACACCTACTCTGGGGGCTACCAAGCCAGGGATGAAGTCCACTATTAGTAGTATCAATTCAAAGCTAAACTACCCGTTTACAGCTTATCACTTAATCACTACCCAATGACCCTTCTACCTAGATCCTCTCTAGATATGAGAAACCCTTCTCACTCCCAATCATCGCAGTGATGTCTAGCAGATGACATCTCAGCCACTGTATCAACGGCTCTTTACCTATACAATAATTCTACAAGGAAATCATCCTTTCAAGACATAACTTAGAGTTACTTAAAAGCTTCCTCTAAGTAACACAACGTACTGCCTCTTACCTATAGGTTTTGAGGAATACGGGTAACCTTCCCACAAGTCGGGAGGTTTACCTAGACAAACCCTAGTCTTCTACATGTTGGGGCCACCCTTCCAGGGTTACAAACCCTTCTATTTATAATCTGTACCCAACTGGATTTGGGCCTTCAAACACAGCTTCAATAGCTGTTACAAAGCTGCAAAATATACTCCAAGAAAGTAGGTATTCAATATTATATTTCCTAAAATGTCTCAATATTTAGAAAGTCTTGATATCTGATTGAATCTTCTAAACCTTTAAAAATGCGCCACATAGAATGCATAAATTTCTCTCAAAATTCTGCACAATTCAAAACATAGCTGAATCTCATTAATCCAGCTCAGCAGGCGCGATGTCGAATGTTTCCTCATAAGACATCTTCTTCAACATGTTGTTCCAGTTGTTGAATAACTTCAACACAACATGTTCTGGCATTTCAAAAAGGAATGCTAGTTGTACCTGTTCTTCTTATCAAGTTTTATACTTCCTATTCTCTATTACAATATTGCTGCTATTATTTGTTTTACCTAAATTAAGCCAATCCTAAACCAAGAGAACTAACAGTGGAGGTTTAGGACACATTGCGGTTGATTGTAAGAGGCAGACTGTGGTGAAGTGTTTCAACTGTGGTGAACCTGGTCATATTAGTACAAAGTGTCCGAAACCAAATCAAGCTCCAGCGGGTGGGAAGGTTTTTGCATTGGCAGGAACTCAGACTACTAATGCAAATCGTCTGATCAGAGCTACTTGTTTTATTAATAGTACGCCTTTAGTTGCTATTATTGATACTGGAGCGACTCGTTCGTTTATTTCGTCTGAGTGCGCGAAGCGTTTAAATCTTGTGTTGTCTTTGATGGATGGTGAACTGGTTATTGATACTCCAGCAATGGGGTCAGTAACTACTTCTTTGGTTTGTTTAAGTTGTCCTTTGACCATTTATGGTAAAGACTTTGAGATGGATTTGGTGTGTTTTCCGTTGGAGGGTTTAGATGTGGTTCTGGGAATGAATTAGTTGTAGTTCAATAGGGTTCATATTGATTGTTATCATAAGTTAGTAAGATTTCCTTCTCTTGAGGAAGACGAAGATTCGAGTTTCTTATCTACCAAGGAGTTGAAGAAAATTTTGGCGGATGAAGCTCAGTTGTTTGGGTTGTTTGCATCTGTGGATAGTCAAGTTTCACTTGATGTGTTTCCTGTTGTGTGTGAATTTCCGGAAGTGTTTCCTGAGGATATTTCAGACTTACCGCCAGAGAGAGGTGGAGTTTTCTATAGATCTAGTTCCTAGTACTAGACCTGTTTCTATGGCACCTTATCGTATGTCGGCATCTGAGTTGGTTGAGTTAAAGAAGCAGCTGAATGAATTGCTAGAAAAGAGGTTTGTGAGACCAAGCATTTCTCCTTGGGGTGCTCCAGTTTTATTGGTGAAAAAGAAAGATGGGAGTATGCGGTTGTGTATTGATTATCGCCAGCTGAATAAGGTGACGATTAAGAATAAGTATCCTCTTCCAAGGATTGATGATCTGAAGGATCAGTTGGTTGGTGCTTGTGTGTTTAGTAAGATTGACTTGAGGTCAGGGTATCATCAGATAAGGGTGAAAGAGGAAGATATTCAGAAGACGGCTTTTAGGACACGTTACGGTCATTATGAATATTTTGTGATACCGTTCGGGGTTTCTAATGCGCCAGGTGTGTTTATGGAGTACATGAATCGTATTTTCCACGAGCATTTGGATCGTTTTGTTGTTGTGTTTATTGATGATATCTTGATTTATTCTAAGTCTCGGGAGGAGCACGCGGAGCATTTGCGTATTGTTTTGCAGGTTTTGAAGGAAAGAAAGCTTTTTGCCAAATTGTCCAAGTGTGAGTTCTGGTTGTCGGAGGTGAGTTTTCTTGGGCACGTGATTTCAGGTAATGGTATTTCTGTGGATCCATCTAAAGTGGAAGCAGTTCTACAATGGGAGGCTCCGAGATCCGTTACTGAAATTCGAAGCTTTTTGGGTTTGGCCGGATATTATCGAAGCTTCATTGAAGGTTTTTCTAAGCTAGCACTTCCTTTGACCCAGTTGACTTGTAAAGGGCAAGTGTTCATTTGGGATATTCGGTGCGAGGAAAGTTTTAATGAGCTGAAGAGAAGATTGACGACAGCTCCGATTTTGATTTTGCCGAATCCTACTGAACCATTTGTGGTGTATTGTGATGCGTCTTTGATTGGGCTAGGTGGAGTGTTAATGCAAGGAGGTAAGGTCGTGGCTTATGCTTCAAGGCAGTTGAGAGTGCATGAGAAAAATTACCCTACTCATGATTTGGAATTAGCGGCTGTGGTGTTTGTATTGAAGATTTGGAGGCATTATCTCTACGGTGCTAGATTTGAAGTCTTTAGTGATCATACAAGTTTGAAATATTTGTTTGATCAGAAAGAATTAAATATGAGGCAGCGGAGATGGTTGGAATTTTTGAAGGACTACGACTTTGGCTTGAATTACCATCCTGGTAAAGCTAACGTGGTAGCCGATGCGTTGAGTCGGAAATCGTTACATATGTCCGCTTTAATGGTTAAGGAGTGGGAGCTTTTGGAAGCTTTTAGGGACTTGAGTTTGGTGTGTGAGGTGACGTCCGATAGCGTGAGGCTTGGAATGTTAAAGGTTACTAATGATTTTCTTATGACAGTTAGTGAGAAACAGAAGCTGGACGTGAAATTTGTGGATTTGATGTTGGTTGGAGAAAAAGATGCGAATAGTGATTTTAAAGTGGATGTTAATGGTGTTTTGAGATTCAGAGGTAGAATTTGTATTCCTGGTGAGATGGAGTTGAAAAGGATGATTTTAGAGGAAGGACACCGGAGTAATTTGAGTATACATCCGGGAGCTAATAAGATGTACCAAGATTTGAAGAAGATTTTCTGGTGGTCTGGATTGAAAAGAGATGTGGCTCAATTTGTGTATGCGTGTTTGACGTGCCAAAATTCGAAGGTAGAACATCTGAGGCCTAGTGGTTTGTTGCAACCGTTGGATATTCCTGAGTGGAAATGGGACAGCATTTCTATGGATTTTGTGACAGGGTTGCCGAATACTCAGTGAGGGCACAATGCTATTTGGGTGGTGGTGGACAGACTGACTAAATCGGCGTATTTCATTCCGATTGACATCGGTTTTTCTTTGGAGAGGTTGGCTGAGATTTATATCAGTGTGATTGTGAAGTTGCACGGGGTTCTGTTGAGCATTGTTTCGGATCGAGATCCGAGGTTTACCTCGAGATTTTGGGAAAGTTTACAGAAGGCTTTGGGTTCTAAATTGAGATTGAGTTCGGCTTATCATCCGCAGACGGATGGTCAGACGGAGAGAACGATTCAGTCGTTGGAAGATTTGTTGAGAGCGTGTGTTCTTGAACAAGGTGGTGCGTGGGATAGTTATCTTGCGTTGGTGGAATTCACGTATAACAACAGTTTCCATTCTAGTATTGGAATGGCACCTTTTGAAGCACTGTATGGACGAAGATGTCGAACACCGTTGTATTGGCACGAATCTGGTGAGAGTTCGGTGGTTGGACCCGAATTGATTCAACAGACTACAGACAAGGTGAAGCTTATCCGTGAGAAAATGAAGGCTTCTCAGAGTAGGAAAAAAAGTTATCATGATTGTAGAAGGAAGGATCTCGAGTTTCAAGAGGGCGATCATGTATTTTTGAGAGTTACGCCGGTAACGGGTGTGGGTCGTGCATTGAAGACGAAGAAACTTACTTCTCGGTTTATTGGTCCTTACCAGATATCCGCGAGAGTGGGTGATGTGGCTTATAGGGTGACGTTGCCGCCGAATCTGTCGAATTTGCATGATGTGTTCCATGTTTCACAGCTTCGGAAGTATGTTCCGGATCCATCACATGTGATTCCGATGGATGAGGTTGAGGTAAGGGAGAACCTTACGGTTGAGGCATTACCCGTTAGGATTTTGGATCGCGAGGTGAAGCGGTTAAGGGGCAAGGATATTGCACTTGTGAAGGTAGCGTGGAGAGGCGCTGCTGAGGGCAATTTGACTTGGGAGTTAGAGAGTCGGATGCGGGAGTCGTATCCAGAGTTGTTCGTCTCAGGTATATTTTCGAGGACGAAAATTTCTAAGTGGGGGAGAGTTGTAACGCCCCAATTTTGTCCGTTTTATTTAATCGAGTCGTTTTGATTATTTTATTATTATATTATTTTATTTTTGAATTTTATCTAAAAATATGTTATTTTTCGTTGTGATTATATTTTGTCGCGTTTTGGGAACGTTTGCGAGATATTTGAGTGTGGGGGTATTTTGGTCTTTTCATTTATTTTTCCTAAGTTAGTATGAATAGAAATAGAAAGAGAGAAAATAGAAAGAAAAGAAAAAGAAGAGAAGAAAAAGAGGAAGAAAGAAAGGAGAAAGAAAAGGAGATAGAGAGAAAACTTGGAAATCTAGGAATCGATCAACCGACTTTTCTACACGCGATTAAATCGGGTAAGGGTGCGAAACTCGATTATCTTATGATTGTGTATGTGTGTGTTGGAATGTTCATGGTGTTTTCATAGATTTTCAATTCTAGGTCGGAACGATGGAAATCGATGTTTTAGCGGTTGAAATGTGATGTAAATGTTGTAGATTACTTGTTACCATGTTTGGGTTATGTTCTGATTTCATTATTTTGTGTTGGAAGAGTTTTTGGGTGAAAAAAATATGATTTTGGACCTTTAAACAGCGCTGCAGAATTTCTGGGTTTTCCTTGGTACGCCTAGCGAACCTAGGGCGAAGCAGTAGCGAATGAGTTTTTGCGGGTTCGCCTAGCGAACCAGTTAGCGAAGGTCAGCGAATGTTCGCTAACGTTGTTCGCCTAGCGAACTTTGTATCTTTTTGGTTCTGGTGGTTGCTGCCTTGGTTCTCCAAGGGGTTCACCTAGCGAACTTTGTGTCTGTTTTTATCTGATAGTGGGTTCGCTGGACATTCGCCTAGCGAAGGTGGTAGCGAATGCTCGCTAGAGGGTTCGCCTAGCGAACATGGTTGTTTGTGCAATTTTGTTTTCTTCCTAAATTTTGATCCGTAAGTCCGATTGGGGTGCGGTTGGGTGCGTTAGAAAGCTTGTGAGATGTTCTTTCTTATTAACATGGGTTGGGGATTGTTGACCAATTTAATTATGTCGGAAATTTGGAATGTGTCGTTTTATCGACTTTTGCCGTTTAATTGTGCGTAATTGATGAGTTATCATGTAATGTGCTTGTGATATATGTTGGATGACTTGTGTACTGATTATATGAGGTGAATGGATGTGTTTAGATGGTGTGATGATTGTGTGTGGCCGTATGGCAAATAAATGCATTGTTTTGGGCTTGAATTGCAAAGCATGATTTTTGTTGATTGAGATGATTGCATATATGTGTGCATTTGAATGTCATGAGTCATTGTATACCAAACATCATGATATGCATTCTTGTAATGTCGTGTGCCCATGTGGGGTGTGAGCGACGGTTTGGTTCCAGAGGGAATCCGCTATAACGTCGTGTGCCCATGTGAGGTGTGAGCGATCGGGTCGTGTGCCCGTGTGGGGTGTGAGCGATCCATAAACGTTGTGTTCCCGTGTGGGGTGTGAGCGACGGGGAACATCGTATGCCCGACGGGGAGTTACACTAAGTAACGAGCGATGATTCCAGCAGAGTTCCTGAGTGAACTAGTGATGAGATTGATGGATGGATGGTACCGCATATGAATTGCATAGAGTCGTTGCGTCGGTCTCTATACATTTGCATAATTCATGAATGGACTGATGTCGTGTGGGATTGTGATTGGAATTGATGAGTTGAGATATGTATTGTGTTGTGTTGTATTTGGATTCTGTTGTACGTTGTGGTGAGAATATTTTATGCGTGTAATGTTGTGTTTATATATAATTATATGCAATTATATTATGATTGTGTTTCTCACCCTTCTGCTGTTTTATAATGCTCTATGAGGCATTGCAGATTAGATTGCTGGAGGTCTTTTTGTGAAGCTTAGGTCTTCATTCTTTTGTCGGTCGGCTCTGATATGTGGCACCGGGTAGTTAGGGAGGCCGTTGGTGATTTGTGTGTATATGTATATGTTTCTTTTGAGATCGTATATGTATGATTGTATTTGATGGATAAACTTCTTATGATGTATCTATACATATATGAGATTTCAGTACAGATTTTCCACTTTTATTCTGTATCTGAATTGTGGGTAGTAGGAACTAAGTTCCTCTTATAATTGCTACCTGAGTGTTGCATATCTTTATGGGCAGGTTTATGTGTATTTTGTTTCAAATTGATGTGACCCCTCGGTCTATGCCGTGAATGTTTTAAATATACTCTGATAAAATTTTGAATTTTATTTATCGCTTTAATAGCTTGGGGGAATAGATTGGGGGTGTTACACATTACGCCCTGTGTGTTAGAGAAGGAATGAGAAGGGAGAATTCCTACTCTCGTTCTTCCTACTTCAGGTAGGGGACGAATGACCCTGTGCTTGGCTTAGTCATCTCTATCTCCAGACGGTAGTGTGCTTTCTTTCCCTAGTCGGGTCAATCCTTGATCACTCCTTGCTCTTTCGATATCTCTTTTGATCAATCACCTTCTTGGTTAAGATCCTTTGTCTCTTGGGTTAGCAAACTATCTTTGTTTCAATTCTTTTCTTGCGGTCAATCATTGTTTTTTGATTCCCATGAAGAGTCTCCTTCCTCTTTCGTCGGTTAAACACGGTACTCTTGTTAAATACCGAAACCCTTGCGGAGTTTGCAACCTTCTTTTGGTTCTTCTCCCTTTGTTGGTTAATCATTGCCTGTCAGTTAAAACACCAATATTTGCACTCTTTCTCAGTTAACCGCAGTCCGTCTGTTAAAACACTGAGTTCCTTGGGTTAATCACCTATTCTTGGTTAATCACCCTTTTCTTCAGTTAACCACAACCTGTCTGTTAAAATACTGAATCCTTTTTTGAGTTAATCACCTCCTCTTGGTTAATCACTCATTCTTCTAGGTTAATCACAGTCCGTCTGTAAAAAACCGATCCCCAGCGGTTAGCAACCTCTTTTAGTTCAATACCCTTCTTCGTTGGTCAAGTGTTGTTTGTTCAGTCAATACCAACACCCCTGTTGGCTTACGACCTTCGATCGGTCCTACACCCGTTCTTCTGTTTAATCATAGTTTTCTCTATTAAAACCAATGCTTCTCTATCCCCACAGAGTTGCAATCCTTGTTTCCTCTGTTAACCACTGTTTATCAGTTAACATACCAATGTCCCCTCAGAGTCAAGCACCTTCCCTTGGTTCAACACTCTCACTTTTAGTTTATCACAGTCCGTCTGTTAAAACCAATGCTTCCTTTATCCCCAGCGGAGTCCTTTCTATTCATTTTGCTCCTACTTTCTTGGTTTCGACACCAATCCTCTTTGTCATCCCCAGCGGAGTTTCTTTCATTCTTGGTTTTGACACCATTCTTTTTCTAGTCTCTTGTGCAATCGCTCTTACTGTGTGGTCTTCCCCAGTAGAGTTTTTCTTTCACTCTTGCTCTTGGTTTTGACACCACTTCTTTTGTTTTCCTGTTCTTTCTTGTTTTGTTTTCCGTTTGGTTCCACGAACTACGGAAGCTCTGATTCTGCATTCTTTTGAATGTATGATACGTAGGCACGAGATCGCAATGATCTTGGCGAGCACCCTTCCACCCTTCTTCCATTCTTTTCTGTCCCCTGGTTCCATGAACTATGACACTTTGATTTCCTCGTTACACTATGAGGATACGTAGGCACGAGGGCCCCAATCCTCCGCGAGCACTTTCTTTCTTTCTTTTCTTTTTCCCCTTTGTCTCTCTTTCTCCCTTTTCATTTAGCTAGAAGCCTTTAGATAGATAACCCATCCAATCCTAGAAGCAAGCAAAATGGTTCCCGTCGAGTACGACGGATGCGTTAGGTGCTAGTACCTTCCTTTTGCATAATCGACCCCCATTCCCGTTTCTCTTCCCCTTGGGTTTTATCGATATTTTCCCTGTCCTTTGGGACTAAATAAAGTTCGGTGGCGACTCTGTTGTTGTCTTTGAGTGTGTGATTCACTCAGGATGTAAACCAACCATCTTCAAGAAGTTTCGCTATCTTCAGAATCATAACCACTTTCAAAGTAGCATCCACAAGAGCATTGCAACAGCAATATCGACATCCTTGGATCTATATGATTATGATCAGATACAGAAGCATACTTGCTTCTTGCGGCTTGTGTTACACATAGTAACTCGCATATGATCATTTACGCACATCTTGCTGGTGTTTGTTGGATCTGATATCTTCTATGATTATGATATGCACACAACACACATTAGACCATAAAATAGTTCTTTCACAAATACTCATTGTTATCATCAAAACATAGAGATGACTTGCAGAGACAACTCTTGCTCTTACAATCTCCCCCTTTTTTATGATGACAAAACCATGTATTTTGATTGAACATTTTATACAAGGTAATCACCAAACTGAACATATTCAGAGTCCGGAACAACAACTCCCCTTAATGTTTTAACCCCAAAATTTTATCTGTGATCATCTAGAATCTTATATGATCCAAAGACTCACAAAATAACAATTTTGAGTTGTCAGAACATAGAATAGAGAAGGAATACTTCCTTATCTGTTTTAAGGAGACAAAAGTCTTCAGCATCTGGACTTGTTCATCAAAACCTCTGTCTTCAGATTTTAGAACTTAGTTCCTTTGGTCATCGTATCAGAGCTCATAATCTTCAGAGTCTTCTGAAGCAATTTCTACTTTTCAGCAGAATCATTTTAGCACAGAGATAGAACAATTCTCTTCTAATAACTTAGCCACGCTATTTATCAGAAACATACACTGTCTTATAAGAAACCCCCCCCTGAGTTTCAGACTTGATGATCTTCAGATTCTTAATTTGGTCATACCGGTTCTAATCATCATTTAAGATCTTGACTTTTCAGAGTTTGACTAGACAACAGGTCTTCATCTCAGAACCATGTTTCTATTAAAACTCGATGGAGGACCACAGCTTGATTCTTGATCTGATTGAAATATTTTTGTGATCAATCGAAGCTTGATTGTGAATCTGATACCAACGTACTCTTGATTCTTAGTCTGCTGAGTTTGATACCAATGAAGGTACTTGAGAATAATTCACAGCTTGATTCTGCTTGATACTATTGTAGACCGAGTCTAATACCAATTGTAGATTTAGTCTGATACCAATTCATTTTCTTCTAAGTTGAATTCTTGGTTTATCAGAACTTTTTCTCCTTGCTTCTTCAAGATTAAAACACTATACTTTTGGAGTATCAGAGTTTATCCTGATAGATCTTCTTCTTCTTGGATCTTTTATCCAGATCTTCAGACAGTCTTCGACTTCTGATTTGCTCAGTTCTTCTGAAAAGCATCTTGAAATGTAGACTTTGTCTTGACTGCTTTTAGGAAGATTTCTTCTTCTGATTCTTATGTTCTAAATAACATATTCTCAAACAGCTTACAGCTTCTGAATAATATGAAACGAGAATCACGATGACTTTGACTTTTAGAAAGTTCTCAACTTCTGAACAGTACCGGGTCAATCTAATTCTGAACACATGTTCACGAAGTGTACAACTTCTATTATATGAACAACAGTTCATAAGAACTTTTAACAGAGTTCTTTCAATTCAACATGTTCTAAGAATGCCTAGTGAACTTTTTCAGAGTTCCTCGGTTAAACATCAAATAAACGATAGTGGTAAAACGCATTTTATTTTATATCAGAGTTGATGTTTAGCATTCTTTTAACATATATCAAAATCATATTCTATTTCTCCCCCTATTTGACATCATAAAAAAGTTAGAGCATTTATGCATTTTAAACATGATCAATATGATAATAAACAATCTATCAGAATTAGTAATAATAATGTATATACGCCATTCAGGAATAGAACTAAGGAAATTCCATTGATTGATTGATTGAGAAACATACAGCAAGCAGAGAATAAAGTAGAAACATCAATACCAAAACTTAGATCTAAACAACAGGACATGGCAAAGACTAGTTAGACACCTAAAGTTAAGACTTTAATCATCAAGGTCTTCAACATAGTCTACTCTAACACATCTTATTTCAACCACTGAAGGTTCGGTCCAAGTCTGCTTAACAATCCCCAGAACCTTTCTTTCAGCATTATCTCAGATAGTATCCTTCTGTAAGGAACATAAGAATGCATCTGAGTTCTTGAAACTTTAATAGAGTGTTTCAAGTGGTTGAAGATAGTTTTGGGAAGGTCGATCCTATAGTGATGTGTCAGGAGGAAGACAAGACTCTGTCATCATGGGACAAAGTGCTTCTTGCAGTTACACGAGGGCGAAGGTTGGTTAGAGAGAATCTGAACCATGTTCTGGGAGAAGGAAGAAGCTTCTCAGAATTGTTTGGTTCATAAGGAACCAAATCATTAAACAAAATCTTGCATCTCTCCACCATGCCCAAGTCAGATTGATAGTTATCAATAGTGACTCCAAAAGCGACACATTTTGTGATCTTCTCTATTGAGGAAATCGAGATAGCAATTGGGAGGTGATAAACTTCTGACCAGATGGTATTGCCGTCATTACTAATCCTGGCATATTTCCAAAATTTTTTAACAAGATCCGGAAAGACAGGACCCCTTAGCAAGGAATAGTAACCATCCCAAGATTGGATTTGCATGCTCTTTACAATTTCCAAACCATCATGTTTGAGTCGAGATAGGTTTGGTCGTTTTTCAGAGATGACTTCTAGAGTTTCTAAGTTTCCAGTAAAAGTTGGAGCAAACATAGTTGCAGTTCAAATAAGGATTTAGGAAGATGACAGTTTAGGTTGAGAATGGAATAAAGTGAAAGGGGAATTCCTACTATTTATAAATGAATGAGAGTGAAGGAAATTAAATGGGAGTAACGACTGAATTGATACAAAAGATTTGCATTTACTATTTCAAGGTAAGTTATGATTGCCTAGGGTATGCTATAGGTACATGGGAAATGAAAAGGAGCAGTTAATCTTTTAATGGGAGAATATCAATCGATCATGAGTGATAACTACATTCCTATGAATGGTAGAGGTGACAGACTCATTTTAATGATGGCGGTTTCTCGAGACACTCAAAATCTTTTCATATGTCTTTCAAAAGATACATGCATATAAGACATATTTTTAGATTCAAATAAATCCATTTTTCTCTTAATATTATATCAGATTCATATTTAAGTTTGAGCAGTGCAAGGTGATATAATAAATGTGAGAAATAAGCATTCTTAAGAATATGAACCGTCTACTAACAGAAAGGAAGTACTTCATTAATTAGGAAGGGTTTACAGATTTAACTATTGATCACTCCTAAATAAGTTAAGGGCAAACCTACACGAGTACAATAACTAGAACAGATACAATTTAGACAAACACAAGAAGAAAATGCAAAAGCAGACATTATTAGATAGAGATAAGTCTTGTTTTTCTAATCACTGAAGACTTCACAATTTGGCTTCAACAAGCAGTTATCTGGAAAGTTTTCAGGACCATCACTATTCTGTCTCTGAAGAAAATCTCAGACAAAACTCTTCCATAAGGAATGTAAGACTTTGTACGATTTCTGGACTCAGAGATGGATTTCCATAGACAGTTGAAGATAGTGCGTGGTAGGTTTATCTGAATATCATTCATTAGAAAATAAATGAATTCATGGTCATGATATCACAGTATGTCATGGTTTTCTCCTATGGGAAGGAAATTTGACAGTACGAGCTTGTACCAGGCTTTGGGAATGGGTAGGAGGTTTGAAAGGTTTGAAAGGTTTATATCCTGATGATAGGTCATGAAGAAAAGCAAACCTATTAGCAAAAAAGAACTTATTTCTGTCAAAATCAACAGTGATTCCAACATTTTCACATCCAGTTGCTAGAGTGCCTGAGAAGGGAGTGATGGTGATGGGGACTTCAAAAACATAAGAAGTGATATGTCCAGTTTCATGATCGAGGAAAGCATGCTTCCAGAAATCCTTAGTAAAAATTCAAGTAAATGGGTTTTTCCATCATGGTGGAGTATCTAGTCCACTGTTGAGTATATAACACATCTACAAGACTGTTAGCAATGTTACTCGTAAGAGGTGGAACATCAATCACAAATTGTTTTTCAGAAATGATTTCAAGAAGGTCTTCATTTCCTAGAAAGGTTAGTGGAGGCATGATGGTAATTTGAAGACAGAATTTGATACCAATGGTTTGATGTTGGAGGGACTTGAGTGTGATATCTGTTGATAGAAGGAGGCAATTTATATACATCTAAATGGGTAAGATGAGTTGTGCCTAACTTAGAGATGATGTAGATCAAGTGCACATCAAGTGACATGAATTTTGATGACGTGAACAGTTTTTGTACAAAGGAAAGTACTATTTAGATTTCAGATAAGATTTCGAAAACAATGTGCAGTTAGAGATAGAAAAACAGAAACTGACATAAGGATATTGAATAGAGTTACTGATGTTATACAAAATATTTTTAGCTCATTTGTGAGAGATCTTATGTTCTCATGGATATGTCATGATTACTCAAGATTTGTAATTATGACTGAAGTTACATTGAGTGCACACATTGTCCAGAGATTTGATCAAAAGGTTTTTCTTGGAAAGAGAGAATATTTCAGATCATTAATATTTTTACTTACCAGACAGTTTTCAGTTTGGACTTATTTAATCAGTCATTGATAAGGAGAGTCATACCTTAGAGAATCTGAAATCTTCACCGTGATACTTTATCTGAGTGCTTTCCATTATGATTCCGAGCCTCTGATCATCATCTTTCAGCTTCTGCTTCCTTCTGAGTGATCTATTGAATATTTGCTGATTCCCACATTCTTCAGAAATTCTCTGTATTCTGTCGTTGAAGAATATTGGTGTCTTCTGAACTCTGTCCTCTAGTTTGAGAACTAGAATCAATCTTCTCTTCAGATGATCTTTTCATTTTTCCTATTCAGAAATATTCATCTGACTTCTGAGAGCAACCATCAGAGTACAGGGATTCTGATCTTAATTATCAAACATCTATCTTTCATCAGGCTTCTTTTGAACAGAACCTTGTTTTCAGATGGTCATTAATTTCTTAGCTTAAACATAAACCATTGAGAGGTTATGTTCTAGAGAGAATTGATTGACATCTCATAGCATCTTCTGACTCCAGGATTTGTGCAACATGAATTTTTGAGAGAAATATCAGATAACATCCTGACCAATTACAGTTAGTTCAACTAAGATACAATCTCAAGTTAACAGAACTCAATCGTCTATGTTATTTTAACCCAGAGTCAGAATTTGTTTTTAATCAGATTCCTGATGAATCACTAGATTTCCTTTTTCTGAATGTTCTTTAGTTTTCTGCAAGGCTTCTCAAGAAAGCAGTATTCAATTCTTCGTTGAGTCTTTTAACTGCTTGATCAGTTAAGATTCAAATGTTGAATTACTTCTAAGAGTTTGAATTCTTCAGTTTTCTGGCTTCTTCTGCAAACTTCATTCTGAAGTTCAAAATCATAGAACAACAATCTTTCTTCTTTACAAGAAATTCTTAATGAACTATAAATGAGAAAGTCAAGGGTGGACTAATCCGTTTCTTGAAAACATCTCAAAAACTCATAAAGAAATAATCTTCAGCAAACAAGATTTCTTATTTTCTGATGATTCAATCTTGAGCAAATATGTTGTTTATCTAAACGTATCTTCTAAGATAAGCATTCAACAGATACTACTACTTATTTGATAAATTTATCTTGTCAGCTGATTCTTCAATCTTCTCCCAAGTTTTAGTGTAGAAGATTTTATTGTTGACAACTTTAAGACTTCAAGAATCAGTGACTTGCTCAGGTAATCCGTTTGATTACAATTTAGTACACAGTCATCTTCTGAACTGATACTGAAATTGTAAGTGGATTGAAATCTCACCCAGAGTATTTCTACACACCATATCTGGATCTTTTTCTGACACTATTAGGTGTTTGATATCCATAAATAACAGAACCGGAGCTCTGATACCAATTGAAGGTGTGAGAAAGACACAAGAAATAGGGGGTTTGAATTGTGTTTTAACTCTTAATAACTTTTTCGCCTCTTATCATTAACGTGCTAAGAGAATATCAGAGTTACATTGAGAGACTCTGACATGTGAAGCATCACTCAGATTGTGCGATGCATGAAGCATAAGCGACAAGGAGAATCTGAATTAGCGATGCTTGAATCAGACTTGCAATGCGGAAGCTTATCAGAGTTGGGTTGAAAGGTTCTGACTTGCTATGTAAGGTTCTGATAATTGATACAGAAACATAAACAATAAATCAAAGCATAAGCAAGAAGAACACACGATATATCCTAGTTCACCTGAGCAACTCTCAAGCTAATCCAGTCCACCCTTCCAAGGTGATTTCGCCTTGAACACAAGGTCTTAATCCACTATAATCAAATCCGATTACAGATGCACGGGCTAACGCCAGTGACTAACAACTTGCACAACCGCAACTGTGACTAACCCACAATGAACCATTCCGGGATCCAAGTTAATGGATATAATGAACATTGACCCCATAAGTTCCAATCTCGAAAGATCTACTATCAGGATTTCACAACTAAACGTTCAGGGATCCGAGTTAACGGATATAACGTTTACTGACCATTCTTCTAGGATTTTCAAAGAGTTCCATCACTGATCTCACAAGAGTCTGACTCACAATTGGTCCTCTTTGAGATATGACTATCATTGACCATATTTCAGGATTTCCACAATGACACCAAGCCATTGTCTTTTCAAGTCTCCGATCACACTGATCACTTGAGGAATCCTAATTCACATAGAATTAGTTATTATGGAGATTACATTGATGCTTCTTAACAAGCAGATAACTCCTAAGGTTAAGTACAAATGAACACAAACTGTTCTTACAAGATATGAGCAACAGCTCCTTGCAAACTACATGATTCTAACAAGATGTACATGATTTGACAGTTGAATAACATCTTGAGAATTCTTCATCTTCTTCGTTGAGCAAGCTTCGAGCAACAACTCCCTTGCTACTAATCTTTGATCTTCAGAGATGATGTAGTTGGTTGATGACTTGATTGATTTGCAATATTGTCTTGTTCATCAACAACTTCTGTTCCAATTGATTGTTGTTGTGTTGAATGATCATTTTTGAGCTTCAATAACAATTGTCGTGTGTTAATGGTGATAGCTTTGTATGTTAGGTGTAACAACGATATCTTCAGAATTATAACCACTTTCAGAGTAGCATCCGCAAGAGCATTGCAATAGCAATATCGGCATCCTTGGATCTAGCTGATTATGATCAGATACATAAGCATACTTGCTTCTTGCGACTTGTGTTACACATAGTAACTCGCATATGATCATTTACGCACATCTTGCTGGTGTTTGTTGGATCTGATATCTTCTATGATTATGATCTACACACAACACACATTAGAACATAAAATAGTTCTTTCACAAATACTCATTGTTATCATCAAAACATATAGATGACTTGCAGAGACAACTCTTTCTCTTACATTTGTTTCACTGATAACGCCTCCACTGAGTCCTTGTCATAGGATTCTCCCCTTTGTAATTAGGAGACACCACATAGCCCCTGGGTTCGACCCTTTTTTCGAAGATCTTAGCCTCTTTATCAAGATCCAACACCTTACATTTCGGCCTCTTGCTCCCCTTCTGACTCACGGGTTCTACCCACTTCTCTTGTGGAGTGTCCGATGGTGGCACAAAGGTCTTGGGTCATGTTTGCCAGAACAGCTTCCTGTACTCCTCGTTTCGATAAGGGGCGCCGCTTTGGTCAAACACAAATCTTGGAACAGGCAGCCTACCATCTCACAGTGTCTCTTTCCTGCCAGCTTCATATTTCTCAGCACCCTTTTCGTCAAAGACGACGTTGCACCTTGGGCATAACACAACCTTCAACCCACTCACCCTGCATTTTTCCTGGAAATCTGTCAGGTTTTCACCAGCTTGAGGGTAGACTACCTCTAACTATTCTTCAGTCTTTTTATCAGAACCATCAGTAGTCTTGACCATCATGCATTCGAACGATTCAGTTGTTAAAGGTTTGGTGAGACCTTCAGTAGTCTCAACCATCATGCAGTCATACAACTCAGAGTACAAGGCTTCTTCGACCTTTAGAGGGTCCGTGTCAACTTGCATCTTCATCCTTTCGCCAAATTGAAGTCGGCCTTCCTTCAAAGCTTTCTGCACCAAATCCCTAAAAGAACACATTGAGATGTTTTATGACCAAGGAAATTATGAAACTTACAAAATCCCCTTTTCTTCTTTTACTCTAACGGGGGATCTTTCAAACCAGGAGGAATAATAATCTGACCATATTTAACTAATGAATCAAATATTTCGTCACACTTAGATACATCAAAAGTATAAGTTTTTGCAACGTATTTATCTGTTTTATCAATTTCGACGGGATTTTTCCCGTTTGATGGTTTCAATAATTTACACGTGTATGAAGGCCATGGCTTGAGTTCAGCCACTTTAACCTCGCTTTCGTCGACGAGCTCCTCATCGTTTGAAGAGTATTCGTTAGCGGCTACGTACAAAACTTTCTCTTTCTTATGGTATCTGCTAGTTTTGGTTTTTTCAGCTTTCAAACGTTTAACCTGTCAGACCCTATCAGCTAACTGCGCCATATCTATGAGATATTTCGTGTCTAACTTTTTCCTAATTTAATAATCTAGGCCGCATGTAGCCATCTCGACTAGCTCATGTTCAGGGACTTGAGTGAAGCATCGTGCTTTTAGAAGTCTAAACCTGTTGAGATATTGATCCACCGACTATGTGGCCTTTCGTTTGACACTGGCCAATTCTTTTAGACTAATTTTTTATTGTCCCATGTAAAACTGTTCATGAAACAATCTTTCTAATCATGCCTATGTATGGACAGACTGTGGAGGTAATGTGATGAATCAGGTAAACGCATTCTTTGTGAAGGAACTTGGAAAGTATTTCATTTTCAAGTCCTCATTATTTACTGTCACCAGCTTCAGTTTGATATCTGGCAACGTGTTCGATGGTGGAATCTTCAGTCTCTCCGGCGAATTTAGTAAACTTTAGGACCTTTCATCCCCTAGGCAGTTCTATTTGCAAAACAAAATATGGTAGTGGGGACGTATATGTTGGCCGTCGAAGGCCTGGGTTCGCTCCATTCCGAACCATGATCCGTTTAACCATAGCTTCTAAGTTTGGTTTCCCAGCCATGACATCATTTCAAACCTGCTTGACCACGTAGTCAGGATCTTGGTTTTTATGAACTAACACAACGGGAGGCTTTTGGGCCACCCTAGGTATGGGTTCAACCTCATGGGGTTGCTGGTCAATTGTTTCGTCGAATACTTCTTCTTGTCGAACTGGTGTCTCCGGCCGAGGTGGAGGAGTTTGTCGACCCTGTGTCCTAGGAGCCCCTAGGAAATCACCTATCAGTGTCATCTGAGTTGCCAATTGTTGGTAACTCTGGGTCGAATCTTGTATTAATGGTCTTAATATGGTTCCCATTTGCTGACTCAACATGTGAACCATTTCATGATTACTCTTATCCATATGTTGTCTCATGGCTGCGACAGAACTTGAGGTGAAAGTTGGAACTGATTGAGATGGAAAACTGAACCCTGGGGGTCGAATAACTTGGTTTGCCAAAGGCTGTAATCCTTGATACGGTGAGAAAGCTGACGATGAACTTTCCCCAAACACCGGGCCACTATGATGTAGACTCGACATGAACTCTGTTGGCATCCGAAAAGCTTGAGGCATGGGTATTGTGAAACTAGGCACTTGCTGCCCTGCCGTCCCCATCATTCTCGGCCTAGGTTCAGGCTAACGTGGCGTTGTGGCAGGCCCACTATGAGTGGTCGAAACCACAGACACAGTGTCAGAGCCAACATCAGTTATTTGCGTCACAATCGTACTTTCCTCCGAAGACAGTTCTTCGTCCGGACGTGGTGTCACCATCTTACCAATACGTAAATGCATACACTCAACCCAACGTGTCCCACTAGGCGTGCCAATTTGTTCGCACGCAATTTTCGTGAGAACAACCTCTGGCCTCCTATCACAAGTTTACTTGTGGGACCGGCCACAAAATCCCAGAACAAATGGTTGAGTTTATGTGATGTTGGTGGGATGGTTTTGATTTAGAGGGAGTTTGACAAAACTTGTAGAAAAGGTGTATGCGAATTAAGAAATAAACAAGCCAAAAACGTAAATGATAAGATATGTTAAAACTTGGTAATGTAAATTGCTTAAAAGGAAACATGGACGCCATCATACATTTTGTAGAAATGAACTCTTTTCTCGTAACGCTAGGTACTTCGAGTGTATTCCTTTGACAATGTTACAAATGTGACCTTTAGAATGAAAATGAACCTTGCTTAAATAGGGAAATAAAATAACTGCTATTCTCTCAGTATTGGTTGTGGATGTGACACGTGTCGCCCCACCATCTTCGTAACTTACCCCACGTTTTCAACACTTCAAATCTCTTCTCGCCCAAAGATTTTTTAGCTTTGTGTCGGTTTCGTTGGCAGTCAGTCGAAGCCCTTTGACAGTGTAGCATTTTGGGTTACCTTCCGACATGGCTTCTGATGATGTCGACCTGCATGTTGGCCTTCTCATCATCTCTTCCTTCCTCTCGCTCAGTCAAAATCTTCTAGCCAACACCACGATGTATACCAAGGTGAAAAATCCAACGAAACTGGTGTTCACTACCCAGTTACAGTTGATACTACAACCGACAGGGCTTATGGTGAATACACTAACAATTTTATGGATTACATTGCGTTACAAGGTAGACTTAAAGTGAACATTTTCATAGATATTTGGCACAATGTTGAAGAGGAGTTGAAAGACGCCATATGGAAAGTTGTTCAGGTATTTTATGATTTGTTTGCAAAAGTATATATGATCATTTATTTTTTGTTTAATACTAATAACATCTCCATTGTGTAAACACAAGAAGTGTTCATTGTTAGTCTAGATGATAATAATGTGAAAAATAAGATGCTTACATATTATGGTGAGCGTTGGAGGGGCTTTAAGACACAGCTCACACATGATTATATTAAACTTGGAGAATATATAGAAAGCCTCCATACAATGTGTATTCATTTATTGATCAAGATGTTTGGGAGAAATTTGTATAGTCTCGCACCACTTCTGTCTTCTTGGCAAAGAGCCAAAAAGGAAAGAAAAGTTGAGCTAGAAATATCTATCAACATAGATTGTCTCGTGGAGGATAACGAAAACTTGAAAAGAAGAAGATGGAAGAAAAAAGAAAACAAAGGGAGGAAGAGCTGGAAGGTTTTATAAGTCTTAATCACACTCCATCTCCACCATCACGCCACGAGAAATGGAAGAGGGCACGTCAAAGAAAAGACGACGGGTTCACATCAGATGCTACACGCAAAGTGTCTCAAAGGATTGTAAATAGATAATTTTTTCAACAATATTTATTTTAGTTAAATAAATTTGCTAAAGATGAAATTTCATATATGTTGTAGGATGATCTGGTTGAATAAACCGAAGTCGACCTCTTCACTTCACAAGATTGTTATGACATCTTGGTAGAAGCGATTGGAACCGAGGAGCATCATGGGCGTGTATGTGGTCTTGGAAGAGGCATCAACTTCAAGGAATATTTTGGACCATTTAAATCATCTAGAGAGAAAACCCTTAAGAGAGAGAGAGATTAAAGAGATTGTTGTTGTTGAGTTAGAGAAGGAAAGGGAGAAGCAGGATAGAATGTTGGAGAAGGAGAGGAAGAGGTGGAGGGAGGAACAAGGTAAGATGTTGGAGGAGGATAGGAAGAAGTTGGAGGAGAAGAAGAAGAGATGGGGGGAGGAGAAGGATAGGAAGTTGGAGGAGGAGAAGGAGTGGTGGTTAGAGACGGTGCGGGAGAGTGTCCAAAAGGAGCAAGTGGAGCGAGAGAGGATGGCTTAGGAGAAAGTGCTCGTGAAGTGTACTCGCGATCTGCTTGAGGTATAAGTTGTATGTTGTTGTTATTATTGTTTGTGTATTTTGATTTTGGATTGTATTTATGTTGTTTTTATGATGCAGAAATTGAATTCGTTGGGTCTATTAATGTCATACCCCAAAATTTACCCCTTAGTTCCCATCATTATTATTTTCATCATTTGCATAGCATCATAAAGTCTAAATGGTTGATCAGTCAAGGTTTTGGTGTGATCATAAACAATCAAGTTTGAGATTGCATCAATTCAATATCATCAAGTCTCAATTCCTCAAATGCCCCAATTTAGGGTTTTGGTCAAAGTCAACTTGATATTGACTTTTTGACCCACAACACGATCTCATGCTTTGGAACATGATTCAAGACCCTCATTTGCACCTTTGAAGTCTACTCACATGATTTAACTAGCCCAAGAAGTTTGATTCATTGACAATTTCAAGATTTGATTTCATCTTATACAAAGTCAATATATGATCAAAGTCAAAGTTTGACTTTTGACATTTTTAGTCAAATATGGTTCCCTCAAGTCAATAATCATGAAAATATGGAAGATGATTGCATTGGATCAAACTTAATCAAGAAAATCAAGAAAAAGATATAAAGTTGTCAAATTAGGGTTTTTGAATTTTTTCGAAGTACAAAAATGCATGATCAAGTGACCAACTTTCCACGGTTATAACTTCTTCCCCAAGCATCAAATTGAAACACTTGAGGATTGTATTTAAAGAAGGCATCTGATATTAGAAGTTGATGAAAATTACAAGCCAAAAGCTTTCTTGAAGTGGAAGATATTGATGATCAAAGTTAGGGTTTCAAGTTATGGGAAAATCGAAAACACTTAGAATTTTTTCTAAGTTTTTAACATTGTCAAGTGCATGACTTTGTGGATTCTTTGTGAACAATTCAAGCCACCACTTTTGATGCTTGAGGGCTGCAATTAAAGATCACATTTCATACTTCATGTTGGTGGAAAAATTAATCCAAAAGCTTTTACCAATTGGAAGATATTGATGGCCAAAGTAGAGGTTTCATCATGATGGACAAAGTCCAAATCAAACCAAAATTTCACTAAGTTATAACTCAGTTTGTTCAGACGAATTTGGAGTTACTTTTGGGCACTTTTCAAGCACCTTTTCAGATTTTGATCAACATGAAACTTGTAGTATCATATAAGATCTTCACTTTGATACCAAATTTCTACAGAATTGATCCTCATACATGGGACAAAACATGGATCCAATGTGCCATCTTGAATTATGTTTGGACATTGCATGAAAAGTTACTTTTGATCATAAAACTTGTCCCATGATTCAAGGGATCTGATCTACAACTCATAAACAACTTGTACAAACCAGAAGAGGACTCAAGAATGTTAACTTGCAGCCACACTAGAAAGCAAAATGCTACTTGTACTTTCACCAACTTTATGGAAAATGAGCATTTTCCATTAAACAATGCTTTTGGCTTTGTCCAAACTTTGTTCGTTCAACAAAAATCATCCCCTATATAAACTCACCCATTGCAATGCATAAGACACCAAGAAGAGAGCTATAACCCAGAATCACATTGATCCAAAAATATCAAAGTTCCACCATTATCAAAATCACCAAACTTTCGAGTTTCTTCCTTCCCTCAACAAACTTGCAATTTTTTCATACTCGCACCTTCCATACATCAAATACAACTCATCCAATTCATTGAAACCAAGTTGTAACTCACCACATTTTCACTTCTGCAACTTGATTTGGGAAGAAAGATTGGAAGCATTTCAAAGCAAGCCAAGCATTCCAACACACTCCTGGGGGTTCAGTGAAGTTGTAGGGATCACCTTCTTGCATCTGGTAGTGCTCTAAAGAGGATCACGATTTCACTCCATTGAGGTAAGTTTTCAGTTTTGGAACTCTATGATAGGAACATCATTTTGATCATTTCTTGATACCACAACACTTGCCAAGATGTGAGGATTGAAAGCCCTATGCACTTGTCCATTGATCATTAATGTATGACATTTAATTTTAGATTGGAGGATTAGGGCTTATCTGGTTTTCTGCAAAATTTGTGAGTTACAATTTGAATAAATTAAAACCAAGCACATATTTAGAGTCCTTGTTCAATTCTGAGTGAAATGATATATTGGAATGTTTAATTTGGTGCCAAAATGAGGAAATCATGTTTTGTTGAAGTTGATGTTCATGAAGGTCACGAGGTTAAAGATGAAGATGGCATGCGCACCATTTTCATTTTTAAATGTAATTTTATTATATTATTAATTGGATGCGTGTTTTGATCAGCCAGACCATTTTGACTCAGTGGTAGCGCGTGTTCCTGTTCACTTTGAGGTCCTGGGTTCAACACCCTTGGACCTCATTTCCTCTCGTTTTCTCTTTTTTCATTCCTTTCTCTTCTTTTCTCCATTGTCTTTTTATTTTATTATTCTTATTTATTTTTATTCATTTCTTTTTTTCTAATTTCTTTCTTAACACTAATATCAAAAATACCAAAAAATAGTTTATTTAATTTATTCTTGTTTAAATATTATTATTATTTTTATCTTATGTTAAAAAACAAGAAAAAAACATTTTATTCTTGTTATCTATCTTATTTTCATATTAAAATCTAAAAAATATTTGTAATCATATTTATTTATTTATTAGGGTTTTTATTTATTTATTTTTAAATATATCTTTGATTTTATTTTAAAACACTTTGTTTAATATTATTGTTGATTGTCATGTTCATGCTTGTTTTAAATGTCTAATGTATATGACTTTTTGTTGATAGTGTTGTTAACCTAATTTATTTGTGATTCACATGTGATGAATGTTTGATCATTGATAGTTCCACTCTTAGACTTAGCCATGTTTTGTTTGATATGCATGATACTTGTTACCTTTGACCTAACTGCTTGAAAAACATGTTTGTTTCTTTTTTATTACCAAGTTTAATGACTATTAATCTTTTGATTGAACCATGATTATTGTTGTGCCCCTAAGTTTTGATGAGGTCCCATCCATGAATATGTACTTAATGTGTTACCCTATTGTTGTTTAACATGATTGTGTTCATATGACTTTGTCAAGTCATTCTTTGATGATGTTTCATTTATATAACATGTGAGCTTAATGTTCACCTTAATTGTTGTTTAACATGATTGTGTTCATATGACTTTGTCAAGTTATTTCCTTTTGACCGAATCCAATGGAAGAAGTTTACTTCTTTGATTTGTAAATCATGTATGTGTGTATGTGTTATTATCATAACCTTCACCCATCTCCAACCCTAAATCTATCTCAAACCTTGATCCTCCAAGTTGAAGTATTTTAAATCAAAACTTTGGCTCTTTGTCAAGTGCCCCTTTCAAAACTTTCCTCCTTCTATAAGGATCACTAAAAACCTTAAGAACATATCAAACCCCTTTTTTAGAAAAAACATGAAAGAGAAGGATTGTTGGAATCTAGCATTCTAGCAAAACCCTAGAGTGATTGGTCTCAAGCCTCATTGGGATATCCAGTCATTCTTTTCTTTCATTCTTAAGACACTTAATAATTAACTTGGACCAATAAGGGTTGTTAGAATCTAGCATTTTAGCACAACTCTTTGAAGCATTGATCACTATCAATGTTCATTGTCCAACAAACAATTTTCACAATCAATCTTGAATGAAAAGGGTTGTTAGAGTTTAGCACTCTATCATAACTCTTTGAACAATTGATTATCATCAAATGTTCACCATTCCTAATATATATTCAAACCATATTCAAACTCCTATATTATAAACAAACCTTGATTATCATCAAGCGTATTTTCCCAATAAAATTTCAAAACATCTAATAAGATCAAAGTCTCTTTTTAAAATGAAAGGTATGTTGTCTTAATAAACATTTGGTCAATATTTTGTCTACAACCATTGAGTTGAGATAAGTGGCGTGAATGAGATTTATAAATTCATTCAATGTGGTGTAAACGTCCGTTCCTCACTTGTTTTGGATAAAACAAAGTTCTTACGTTGATTAATACAAATTAGCTTTCACTAAAATCAACCAACAACTTTTTACCCGAACTACGAATGCTCTAATTTCTTCCTTGTAAGGATACTTAGGCACTTGAGTACGAAGTCTTGGCGAGCACCCTAATAATCAAAACCTCTTTAGGTTCCCCTTCTCATTAATAAAATATAAAAAACATTTCTTCTCTCTTTTCCCACTCCATAAGTAGAAGATTAGAAACTCACCTTAAACTAACATTCTTTCAAACTTAACTAAACGGTTCCCGTTGAGTACACGGACGTGAGGGGTGCTAATACCTTCTCTTTGTGTAGCTGACTCCCGAACTTTGATATTGGCTACGATGACCATATCCTTGTCTTTCTTTTAGGGGTTTTATTTTAATATTTTTTCTTTCCCCCTAAGGGAATAAATTAATATCGGTGGTGACTCTGTTAAGTCCATCCCGCGAGCGTGCGATTGCGCTTCGTGAGGTCATTCTCATTTTTTGAGGTACGACAAATGGCTGCTCTGCTGGGGAATTTCTCATCCCTAAGTGAGTCAAGCCTAGTTTAGTTAGGTTTCCGTACGTGTGTTAGCTTTGTTTGCTTTTCTTTCTTCTTTGATTATATGTTTTATTACTCTTGCTTTATTGCTTTTTCACACACACACACACATATATACATACATACATACATACATACATACATATATATATATATATATATATATGAAAAAAGCTCTATACCCGAGCTTTTGGAAAAGAAGAGAGAAAACATATGTTAGATTTGGATGTTAAGTAGTGTTAGTCACCTATGGAAAACTCCTTGTGTGCCTAGCATGAAGGCTCCTCTAGAGTAGACCTATTCGTTGATCTCATTATAAAACAACTTACCTGTTGCATGACGCTGATTCATGAAGGGTTCATGACTCTACGACCCCCCTTAGAACCAGTTTCTGCTTTGGTGGTTGCGTAATGTTGGACTTCAAGGACCTCTCCTTGTTGCAACCAATATGAGAACCCCGCTTAGAAGAGACCTTTTCGTCACTCTTGTCGTAAAATAGCTAGTCTGTTGCATGACGTTGATCCGACTAAGGTCCATGGCGCTGAGACCCCTATCAAAAACTTTGAAACTATCATGTGAGTGGGATTATGAGCAGTCGACCTAGAAATATCTATTAAGAAGCCTACCAAATAAGGTGTTGTGAGTTACTTATCCTATCCTAAATCCTTTACCATGCATTCATATTCATCTGCATGACATCATAACACTCATATCAATTTTTGTTTTCATGGAATCTTTGTAAAAAACAGTTTCTAGCACAAAAAGAGTGTAATGGGTTCAGACAGAAGAAAGCCATTGTCGCTCAAAGCAAAAATGTTAGATGTTACCAATATACTAAGACTTTTGAAAGAGATTCCTTCGTGTTTCAGATCTACCTTGCAAGGAAAGTTTGGTCACATCTTGGATATCCTCATAGTCGATGTTCAAATACCTGTTATCACTGCCCTATCTCAGTTTTATGACCCTCAACTTCGAAGCGTATTATTCCAAGATTTCCAATTAACTCCTAACTTGGAAGAATTTGACAGACTTTTGAATTTTTCTATGAAAGGGAAAACACCTTACAACAGGATTGGTCAGATACCCGAAGTAGAGGAGTTAGCTCTTACACTTCACATCCCTATTTTCGATGCATTAGCTAATTGGAAAAAGAGGGAAAACTTTTCAGGTTTTTGGAGAACTTTCTTAGAAGAAGAAGAAGAGAGGTTGTTTCTGACACGTCAGTGGGATGCATTGGCGAACATGTTAGCTCTTCTCATTTATGGGCTAGTACTGTTTCCTAATCATGAATGTTTCATAGACTCATCTGCCCTCAGTCTTTTTTGGGCTGTGTGGAAAGAAAAACAAAGCTTGGTTCATCCACTCCTAGCAGAAACCTTCCATACGTTGCATACTTTTCATGAAAAGAGGAATGGAACTTTGATCGGTTGTCTTCCTTTGCTTTATAATTGGATTATTGTATGTGTGGTCAAGCATAATGGCCACATCGGTGAAATGTCTAATGGAGAACAGGCTCAGTTTCTGGTGTCCTTAACTAGTAGAGATATCCCTTGGTACCGTTACAAGCTGAACACCCAAGAGATAATCATCAGTTGTGGGAACTTCCATAAAGTACCACTAATAGGTTCTAATGGTTGCATAAGCTACAACCTTATGCTAGCTTTGCGACAACTTGGACACCCTATGCGTGGGAAGCCAAATGACAAGGAGCTAGAAGAAATGATTATGAATGACATGGGAGTTGATAACCTAGCTTTACTTCATAGGATTATCAAATCTTGGGTGAAGGTTCATACCAAGGGAACAAGGATATCCAAGATGAATGATGTGCCTTATCAGTAGTGGGTCCTAGAAAGGGTCAAGAGTGAAGCTTCCATTGTGAAGACACTCCTCCCTCTATCAGTTACTTCATTCATCAATGTCTTCCATAAAGAGAGATGGCATCCCAAGTTAAACCGCCATTGACCGAAAAGGAATTGGAAGATTGGTTTGTAGACATTGTATAACCAATGTTTCACGAAAGGATGGTAGGGAGTGTGTCGGCAAGTTTTTCTAACTTGGTCACCGTGGGTATAAAGGTTGAGTTAGGCATGAAGAACGGAAAGATGATTAATGCGGATGGAACTTCCAACAACAATGCTAAGAATTTTTTTGGAAATTACTAGAAAAAGAAGGAAGGTGAAACAAATGATGCTTCATCCAGTCGAGGCAGAGGTCATTCATGGAGGAGACAACCACGTTAACAACGTCAGCAACAACCAATGTATCCCATGCAATATGTTCAACAACCGTATGTGGCAGTTGTCACACCAACTTTCAATCAGCCTCAAGTTTCCGCTTATCAACCAGCTCAGGTTACTCCCGTGCTTCAACCCGCACCTGTAGCTTCAGCAGTTCAACAACCGAGAGTCCAAGCAACGCGTCAGAATGCGCCTGCACAAAACATAAGATAGGGTGGTAAAACCCCATTCATTCTTATTCCAATGATGTATACTGAGTTATACCCCTCTTTGCTGCAAAAAGGTTTGGTGGTTTCCAGACCTTTGGGTCTGTCATACCCCAAATTTTGACCACTAAGATTTCCCATCATTGTGAGAATCATCATCCCAATATGGAGGAACCATCATACTTCATCAGTCTCTCCAAAGATGGGTGAGCATCCACTACAATCAAAATTAGGGTTTCAAGCCCTCTCTAAGTGCTTAGACAAAGGGTCAATCAAGGAATGACATGATCTTCAACTTGTCTAACCTCTCAAACATTCACAATGGATCAAGAGGACTCCCACTTCAAGGATTAAGCACAAGGTTGCTCCCTTCTAGGTGGATCAAGCTTCAAGATCGCCAGTGTCACCAAATTAGGGTTTTGGTCAACCAGGGCCTCCAGATGGAAATTTTCATCTGGGCACGAGCCAAAGATCCAAAACACAACCTAATATACTCCATGGAACCTCATGGACCCAATCATCAACTAAATTTTGCCTCAGCGGATGCATACATCAAAAATCAGGAATTAGGGTTTCTTGACCTAATTCACCCCTAAGTTGACTTTTGGGACAAATCATGAACCAAGACCTCAAGAGAGGGTTTGAGGGTCTCTAATATACCATATTGATCCATTTGGGACAATGGATTAATCCAAGAAGTTTGAGCAACAAGTCTCAATTTCATCTGCACCATAATTAGGGTTTTAAGGAAAAAGTCAACTGTAACTTTGACTTTTGACCAGGACATGCTCCCAAGCCCTATGACATGCACCAATATACCCTATGACATCCATGAAACATGTCCATCAAGTTTGATTTAGGTCAAGGGCATGATTTCCTGAAGAATTGCACAGTTTGGAATTCATCTGATAAAAAGTCAACTGTGCACAAAAGTCAACTTTGAATTTTTGAGATTTTTCACCAAAATGGATTTTTAACCCTAAAATGATGTTAATGTATGATTTGAATCATCATTCATCAAGAAAAATCAAGAAAAGTGGGATAAATTGTAAAAGGGGTAACCATAAAAACTTAGAAAATTTTCTAAGTTAAAAATAAAATGACAAGGGTACCAACTTTGGAGGATCATAACTCCTAAACAACAAAGCCATTCTTCCTCATCCAAAGATGGATTTGTAGCCCTCATTACCCTCTACAAAAACTTCAACTAGACCTAAGTCCAATTCATTAAGGATTTTGAGTTATGGAGTGATCAAAATGGCTGAAAAATGAAAATGTCACTTTTTCCAACACTTAGTGAAATTTTCACTAAGTCAGAATCTGCCTTCACTTTTTGCCAAATGTAGGGGGATTTTCACTTGGATTCAAAAGAGATCAAAACCAAACATGTTCAAACAATTGTTGTATCATGTAAGGGCTTTCCAAAATGGCCAAGAACATTGCCAAATTCCATTTGGGCTATGAGATATGACATTGGCAAGTTGTCTTGCTGAAATCTGTCAAAGGCAAGGCAGAATTTGCAACTTTGCTCGATTTGCCAAAATCAGCCAAATTCAAATGCTCCTATCCACTTGGACACCTCAGAGGATTGAATCTAAAGGGGACAATCACTGATCCAAGCCTCCAAAGTCCATGGAACAAGAAATAGCATGTTGAACCTAGAATGGCCAAAATAGGGACAAGACCCCAAATTTGGATTGAAGCATTCAATGGAAGTATCAAGGTGGCATAGACTGAGCCATTCTCATCTGAAATCAGTCAAGACTTATCCAAGACCAAGGGGACCAAAGCTCTGTGCCCTAACCTCTAGTCAATGGCTAGAGGAGACTTGGATTTTCATTTGCCAACATTGGCCAAACCTACTTACCAGTTGCCATTCACTATTATTTGCAAAACAAACTTGCTCTACTATAAATAGAGCTTAATTGTGATCAGTTTGAGTACACCAAAGCCATCTAACAGATGCTTTCCTCAAAATCTCTTTCTCTTGGCAAAAATGCCTTTCTTAGCAAGGTAGCTATTGGGTTTTGAGTTTGAGAGCTTTTCCAATCAAATCAATCACTTACACACCTCACATACATTATATAGAAGTGATCCAAACACTCACATAACATCTGGAACACAGATTTCACAAAATCACCAGCCAATTGCTCAAGTTCTTGACAGTTTTGCAGTTGAGGTGCCATCTTCAACTCCAAACCATTTCAATCCATTCCAAGCACTCAGACACATCACTTGGCACCTAGGGAAGCTATCCACATCATTGGAACCTAGCTGTAACACCTCCAACATAAATCACGATCACCAGCTGCAAGTGGTAAGCAGAAGCTCTTCTAACTCTATGATCCATGCAATTTTTGTTGCACAATAATTTAGCCATATGTTCATAATCATGCATGGAATGTTTCCCCTCAATTAATTGCATTGTTTGAATCGTGTATCAAAAATCATAGTCTTCATGCAGAAATTAGGGTTCTTGAGGATTTTTCATGATTTCTTGTTATATGTTTAATTTAAATGAAATTAATGGACATAAGCATGATCGTGAGGCTGAGACGAGCATAATGATATGTGGATTGCATGTTATAATCAAGTATTCAGGGAGATTGGAGAGAAAATGCAAATCTGGCCAAGCCCAGAACACGCGCGTGTTCTTGGTGTGTTCTTGGCGCCATTTTTAGAAATTTGAATATTTGAATTTTGCGATTTTATTTAATTGATTCAAAAATTAATTTCTCTCTGAGTTTTAATGATTTTGAGTTGATTCTTTTTTTAATAATTCACAAAAATGTTAAAATATTTTATTTTATCAAAAAATCCCAAAAATATTATTTATTTCATATAATTGATATTTTTGCAAAGAATTAATATTTTAATTGTTTTTGACATTTTAAATATTTTTTCCACATTGATTTTGCAACTTGTAATGCTTTCTAATTATTTTGTAGGTCAATACTTAATTTTTGAAGCATTAATCCAAGATCACAATTTGTTTTTCATATGTTAAACAATTTTTGATAATTTTAATTGAATTTTTATTCAATTAAATACATTTTTGAAAACAAATTAGGGTTTTTGGAATAATTCAACCCTCATAAATCATTTTCAAAATCTTTGGGCCTCTAATAGAGTGTAAGACCCAATCCTTTTTTTGACCAAATCCTTTTGGGCCTCAAAGTATTGTATAAGTCCCGATACCGTCAAAAACAAACGGCGCGATCGTCGCCTTTTCAAAATAACCCTTGGGCCTCTCCTTAAGCTATAAGACCCATTCAAAACCTTTGGGCCTCTATTAGAGTGTAAGACCCAACCCCCTTTTAACCAAAACAATTTTGGGCCTCACTTATTGTATAAGTCCCTTCGCGTTAAAAGAAAACCTCGGCGCGATCGCCATCTTAAACGGAAAAATCATCTGGGCCTACCCTCGTGTTATAAGCCCCACTCTTTTTCTTTAAACTTTTTGGGCCTCTTGAGAGAGTGTAAGACCCATCCCTTTGTACAGAAAACAATTTTTTGGGCCACAGTCACTTGTATAAGTCCCTCTGTACAAATTCAAACAGTGCGCTCACTGATAAAACCCTGGGCCTCTCCTTGAGCTGTAAGCCCCAAAATATTTCTTTTTCAAAGCACTTTCTCCTTTGATTTTGAAATATATTGTTGTTTTCAATCTTTCTTTGTTGAACAACTAACCAAACAGCATGGAAGCTCTACAACCGAGTAAGTGGTTATCGCTTTCATTTAAGGCTTTCATATACATATAATTGTATTGTGGAGTTGTTTCGCTGTAAGTCTTCTTTCATAAACTCATATCAACTGTGTAATAATAGTATAGATATTTAGAGTTTCCCCGGTAACTACATCTAGCATTAAGCCCGTTGATCGCTCTTAGAAATAGTCTAAACTAGATCCCCATAGGATTACCAGACACAGTCTTCCCTCCTCTTGGGGTTAAACAATATGGAGATATGAAAGGCATCATTCTCTGTGAACCCTTTCATAGACTGTCACTCATAGAAGTTGTCAAAGAAACTCTATTCCCCAGAGATGATCTCTTCTACATGAATTGCATCTCTTGAGTTTCTTCCAAATTCTCGGACTTTCCTGACTTTGATCTATTCTCGGTGAATAGCATTGCCTTGAATTTCTCGGGGTTTGGGGACCCACGGGCTTCTTAAAAGCATTTGTCAAGAAACGCTACTCCCCAGAGATGATATCTTCTCCGTGAATTGCATCTCTTGAGTTTCTTCCAAATTCTCGAACTTTCCCCGCCTCCTCTTGGGCTTAGTACAAGGACCCTACGGCTTCTTAGAAGTATTCACAACCTCCTCTTAGGCTTCATATAATGATCTCTTCCTCCGGGAATGATAGCCTCCTCTTGGGCTTAGTACAAGGACCGATCGGCTTCTTAAAAGTTTCTAGCCTCCTCTTGGGCTTCGTACAAATTGTCCCGACGACCTCCTAGAGGTATAGGAACAGAACATAGTCATCTAAATAGAACAGTCCTTTCAAAGAGTCTACTACTGTTTCTCAAAACATAGTACAAAGATGACACTCTAAACTCGGACAGTCTAATCTCATTGAGTCTCAAAGACATTCTCAAGTGACCCCTTCGTTAAATAAGAAGGAAACCTGCAGACTCGCACAGTCTCAATACCCTTTGGATTTCCCGTTTCCTCAAAGAAAAGGAAATAACCCGGATCCTTGAATCAAATCCATGAGTACAATGTTGCTCATATAAGAACTGGTTTTCTCTTTAAAATCAGTATACTGGACCTGTCACTTAACTGAAACAGTCACCACAGCCTCCTCTTAGGCTTTGTATAATGATCCTTCTCCAGTGAAGTTAGCCTCTCTCTTGGGCTTTATACAATGATTCTCCCCAGCGGAGTTAACAATTTTAGCCTCTCTCTCGGGCTTTGTACGAGACACATAGGAGACTCGCTCGTTGAGTCGATCACCCTTTCGCCTCCATCTCAGGCTTCGTACGAGATACAAAAAACTCTCTTGTTGAGTCAAATAGCCTCCATCTCGGGCTTTATACGAGATACCAAAAGATTCCCTCGTGGAGTCAAAACCTTTTAGCCTCTCTCTCTCGGGCTTTGTACGAGACACATACTAGCCTCCTCTTAGGCTTTGTATAAGAAAACCACTGGTTGATCCAATCAACCTTTTAGCATCAAAGTTGTGCCTCTAATCGCTGTAAGCGGCAAGCCTCTGGATCATCTACATCCATGCCACTGTCCCTCTTTTAGCATGAGAAATACCTAAGGAAAGATAGAATTGCTCTACACTGAGTTAAAGTCTTCTCCTTCAGGTTAAAATCCCCTATAAAGGAAATTATGGCATTGCCGGATCCGCGTATCCCGGTTAAAGTAATTCTCCTTTATAAAACAGTTGTGACATACAACCCCCTCTTTATAGATGACAAATTCTCTCTAAAGTCAAACCTTTTAGCTTCACATCTTGGGCTTTAAACAAGATACAAACCACCTTTCGCTTCACGTCTTGGGCTTTGAACAAGACACCAAAACACCCATTTCCTCCCATAGAATAGGAGGAACTACGAACGCTCTGATTTTCCTATTTTGGTAAACGGGAATACGTAGGCATAAGATCGAAAGAAAAGATCTTAGTGAGCACGCTAAACAAAAAACCCAAATCCCATATCTCCATCAATCAAAAGCAGTAATTCAAAAACATCAGTCCTAACATCCTAATCCTTGTTCCCCGCCAGAATCCTTCTGTCAAAGTAAAAAGAGAGAAACCGTATTGGCGAAAATACAAATAACCAGTATAAAGGCCCCCCCCCATATTGATAGCATCTGTAACCTAACAGACCGCTGTTTAAACTCAGTATGCAAAGCAGGGTTAATTGGAGACATCTATTTCCCTTCCTTCATCAGCTTTAATAGGATAAAAACTGAATCGACCTGAAGTAAGCTCAACCACAGAGAGCGACCAGCGCTTAAGAACCGCGTCCAAAATCGCTCGCTACAGAAAAATGGCGCCCACCGTGGGGCCGGTCTCTGATTTTCTTCTTCCTTTTCACCTCTTGTGTGAATACCACAGATTGGGGCTTCCGCCGGGGAACCCATTTTCTGTCAGGAACTTAGGATTCATAGCTTTAAAGGTCTAGGATGATTAGGACAAATATATATACCACTTTTCCTAATTGCTATACGTGTTTATTTTTCTGCTAATGGGAATGCGGGTTATGCCGTATGTGAAAAGATTGAGTATACACTTAAGATAAGTGATGGCGACGGGGTCGACCATCAACCTCAGTGGAGGTTAACCAATGCAACCCATTCTCTCACCTAGACAATGGGCCGATTGTTAAGTCTGAGAAGCTGAGGAGCCAAACCCTTTCGTAGTGCGGAAACTATCGGAAATAGTTGTTACGCGATACTACCCTCATTTGAGGCTGGTGATCTATTCTCGGTGAATGGCACTTACTCTAAGATTGCTCTACAACTCGCTGGCGGTCCGCTTGTTGTTTTGCTTTCCTGGGAGGAGCTGATGATAATGAGTACAGGTACAAAAATCACCTTAGTATAAACCTTTGGGGATGGGTAGAGCCTTGACTTCATGACAACGACCCTTTGACCCCATGTTTTTTCTATGTTTTTGTGTGTTGCATCCATGCATTCATTTAAAAAACATTAAAACATTCAAAAAACTTCTCTTCTAGTCTCTCTATTTTTCAAATTAAACTAAGACTGTGATTGCAAATATCAGAGAAGAGGATTACGCTAATGGATTTTGGTAGAAGGAGAACTCATACGTACACCTTCAAGGTTCCAAAGCTAGAGGATTTGAGAGGTTTGGCAAGAATGATCACAAACCAAGAGGCCTTCAGAGCCAAGTACGGAGGTCTGCTACCTCTGTTAAGGGTCCATGTGATTGAGGGAATCATGGACGCGCTCGTTCAATTCTACGATCCGGTTTATCACTGTTTCACATTCCCGGATTACCAGCTCGCACCAACGCTGGAGGAGTATTCTCATCTGATTGATTTACACATTATAGATCAAGCTCCATTTTCTGGACTGGAAGAAATTCCAAAGAATCAGACCATTGCAAGAGCAATTCATTTGGACGAGTCTGAGGTCAGGACTCACCTAACTACCAAGGGTGGCACCCAAGGTTTGCCAGCCCAGTTCTTGACAAAGAAGGCCCTGTATTTTGCCAGTATAGGAAACGTGACTGCTTTTGAAAGCATCTTTGTCTTGCTCACCTACGGGTTATTTTTGTTTCCCAACATCAATAACTTTGTAGATATCAACTCCATTAAGGTTTTTCTCATGAGAAACCCTGTGCCGACTTTGCTCGCAGATGCGTATCATTCTGTACACTTGGGAAATTTGTACAGCGGAGGGGAGATCACGTGTTGTGTTCCTCTGCTTTACAAATGGTTTATCTCTCACTTGCCCAAGTCTGTTGCTTTTTGGGATTGCAAAAGTGCCTTACGTTGGTCGCAGAAGATCATGTCTCTTACCAACTCTGATATAGATTGGTGTAATAGGATTTATGATGGAATCAGGATCATTGACCATTGTGGAAACTTCCCCAACGTCCCCCTCATAGGAACTAAAGGAGAAATCAACTATCATCCGGTATTGGTTCGCCGTCAGTTTGGATACCCGATGAGACACGTCCCACTGGGTGTTCATCTGGAAGGTCTTTTCTTCAAGGAAAGAGAAAACGACAGAGCACTAAAGATGGAAATAGTGCAAGTTTGGAAGCACGTTCATAAGAAAGGACAAGAGTCTTTAGGAAAATCAGACTGTGTCTCGGTGGAGCCTTACCTCCATTGGGTACAAACTAGAGCTCTCAAGCTAAAGATGCCTTATCCTCGTTATGGAATTCTTCCGCCGAGGGAATCTGTCATGTACTTCATGACTGAGACTGAAAAGCTTCAGGTTACTCTCAACAAAGTTCAAAAGGAGAGAAGGTCTTGGAAGAACAAGTACCGCACCCTCGACGTAGAGTGCATCAAAATACAGCAATTACTGAAAGATAAAGATGCTCTGATTGAAATTTTGGAGCAACATGCTGTGGATAATCAGGATGACCAAAGGAATTTGCTCACTCCTTTCACCTGGCAAAGGAATAACAACCCGACAACGGCCCAAGAGCCCCGGTCAAAGAAAAGGAAGATACCAGAATCAACACCCGGTTTCTCTTCAGAGAGGACTCGGGACCCTTTAGTTTAGGTTTCTGTTTCTACACCTTGTAATCTACTGTATTTCCGTTTCTGTAATCCTTTGAATTCAATAAAAAGGGGTTTCCCCACTGTTTGATATTTGCAATCTAATTGTCGAAATTTATTTTGATTGAACCAAAAAACAATTAATATAATCATTGCATTCATCATTCTCACATCGCGTATTCTTCTTACCTACGAATCTCACGTTTGTGTCTCGGTTCTAGAGTCAAACTATCTCATTCGTATAATACTCGGGCCAATCGTCAGAAAAAGATGGATGATCTTGAGGAAGAAAACAGAGAGTTGAAAGAAGAGATCGACGCTCTGAGAGAGGATATGAGAAAGCTTCGTAACGACATGCAAGCCATGGAAGAAGCTCAGCTACAAAGAACTGTGATCTCAGAGATCACCTCAACGCCCATAGTGGAGAAGTATGATCCTAGGTATCAGATACCGAAAGATCGCCCTTGGGGCATGCCTGTTAACTATATCCCGGAAGGATATGTTCCGCCGATCACTGAAGATCAGGGAATCACAACAGAAGCCGCTGGGTCTGAAGGTTACAAACTTTGGGAAAGCGAAGATGCCAGTGGCATATTGAAGACTCCTGAAGGTTACAAACTTCGGGAGACGCCAAGACTCACTACCGTAGTCACGGTACCACCCCCTGTGGTGCATACTGTCCCGGAAGGACAGATTCCACAGACACCTTCTGGTAAGAAGGAAACTATATTCGATAGAATGGACGAATTCCAGGAACAGTTCCTGGAAATGCAGAAGGAACTGCAAGCCATTCGCGGTCAGGATCTATTTGGAAAGGACGCCGCAGATCTCTGCTTGGTCCCAAATGTGAAAGTCCCGCATAAATTCCAAGTGCCCAACTTTGAAAAATACAAGGGTAACTCTTGCCCTCAAAGCCATCTGGTGATGTACGCTCGGCGGATTTCAGCTCAAAGGGAGAATCAGGACCTACTGATTCACTACTTTCAGGATAGTTTAACCGGTGCCGCACTCAAATGGTACATGGGTTTAAACCGTGCCACGATCAGCACATTCAGAGATCTTGGCACTGCCTTCGTCCAACAATACAAATACAATTTGGACATGGCACCCGACAGAGATCAACTCAGATCGATGTCGCAAAAGGACAAGGAAACCTTTAAGGCGTATGCTCAAAGTTGGCGTGAAATTGCCGCTCAAATTTGTCCACCTCTTGAGGAAAAAGAGATGACAAAGATCTTCTTAAAGACCTTAAGCTCATTTTACTATGACCGAATGGTTGCCAATGCACCCAGTGATTTCATCGAAATGGTGGGCATGGGCGTACGTCTTGAGGAAGCCGTCCGAGAAGGACGTTTGGTAAAAGACACTGGATCAACGAGTGGTACTAAAAAATACGGTAGTGGTCTCCCTAAGAAAAAAGAGCAAGATATTGGGAATATCTCTCTCGGAAAGCAAAGGCGACGTTATCAACCGGTAGCAGCTGTGACTCCTGCTATCAACCCTGTATCTATTCCTACGTATCAACCTCAGGTTGCGCAGAGCCAACCTGACCAGCAAAGGACACAACAGCCTCTTCAGCATGCTCGTCCTCCATACAACAACAACCGTACAACACGGCCACCAGGATTTGATCCTATACCCGTATCGTACGCAGAACTATTTCCGTTACTACTGGATAAGGGGCACATTCAGACTAAATCTCCTCTTACAGTACCGGAAAATCCGCCATTTTGGTTTAAGGTGGATCAAACATGCCCTTACCATCAAGGAGGATCAGGGCATAACATAGAGACTTGTCTCAATTTCAAGTCCGACGTGCAAAAACTTGTTAGGAGCGGGGTCTTATCCTTCAAGGATACGAATCCTAATGTTCTTATGAACCTGCTGCCTCAACATGAGAAGGCTGCAGTCAATTTGATAGAAGGAGAGACTTGCAATGTCTATCAAATTCACGATGTACTCTTGTTAAAGACCAATCTGGTCAAGATGCATTGTAGACAGAGTGGATATGGCCATGTGCCACCTCATAATTATCACCAGTGTGATATCTGCTCTAAAGACAAACATGGATGCTCTTTCATACAAGAGGCCCTCCAGCGTCAGATGGATCTTGGATGGATCCAAGACTACCATGATAGGAATCCCTATCAAATCAACATGGTTCAGATCTTCGATATTCGCGTGATGAATACCAACCTGGTAGAGTGACATGCTGAGCAGGTCCGACTCGGATTCTTAATATCACATGACTATCAAAGCTGTAAAGCGGGTTGCTAAAATGATTGAGGTTGTACCCTTGTCCAGGAGGCACTCCAGCACTTGTTAAATCACTGGTGGATGCCAATTTATATGGATGAAGATACTCAGCAAATTAGTATCAGCAACGGGAATCATACTCGGCGTCAAAGTCAGATTGTCCGATCTGTGGAAGCTAACCTAGTGAGGTTACATTGTATTCAAAGTGGGCGTGGCTAGGTGCCACCACACAATTATGAACGTTGCGGCGTCTGTTCGAAAAGTAACCAAGGGTGTTACTTTGTGAGAGCAACTCTTCAGGGTCAGGTCGATCGTGGAGAGATTCGTCCGTATCCGGGTTCTGGACCCATCAACTGGACGCTGAACTACCTTGCCGATCAAGTCGAGGATATTGTCACGATCTCTGGTCATCACCAGACCAGGGATGTTTTTGCCATCATCCCTCTACTTGACGAATCTAGAGTTCCCAACCGGGAACGGATCGAGATTACTTACGATGGTCAGAAAAATAAAAAAGCTCCCGTAGTCATCTATCTGCCGTGACCACTACCGTATGAATCAACTAAGGCTATCCCTTACAAATACGGTGCGACAATATTTAAAAATGGAAAGGAAATTCCATTACCCTCCGTCGTGAATATTGCAGACATCAGTCATGTAACACGGAGCGGTAGAATCTTCAACCGAGGAGTTGGAGAACCTAACAAGGAAAAGGAACTTCAGACAGAAACTCCTGATCCACCAGTCGGTCAATCCAGTAATCCCGACCCTTCGAAAAATAATGATGAGATGCTGAAGCTCATCTAAAGGAGTGAATATAACATTGTCGATCAGCTGTTACAGACTCCTTCAATGATCTCGATATTATCACTGTTACTCAGTTCAGAAGCCCACAGGGAGGCTCTACAGAAAGTCTTGGAGCAAGCCTTTGTGGAACAGGATGTAACAATTAGACAGATCGATAGTATTGTCTCTAACATCACTTCCTGCAACAATTTGGGATTTAGTGATGAGGAATTACCTGAAGAGGGTCGTCGTCATAACATGGCGCTCAATATCACAGTTAACTGCCAGGACGATGCTTTAGCCAGCGTACTGGTAGACACAGGGTCAGCCCTGAATGTTATGCCGAAGTCCACTTTGATGTAATTATCATTCAAAGGCCCTCCGATGAGAGTCAGCGAGGTCGTCGTCAAAGCATTCGACGGATCCAGAAAAATAGTTATCGGCGAAGATGATCTTCCCATAACTATTGGTCCTCACACTTTCCAAGTCACTTTCCAGATCATGGACATCCGGGCAACATACAGTTGTTTATTAGGAAGACCTTGGATACATCAGGCTGGAGCGGTCACTTCGACCCTCCACCAAAAGCTAAAGTTCGTCAAGAACGATCAACTTGTCACGGTTTGCGGGGAACAAGCCTTGCTTGTAAGCAACTTGTCATCATCTACTGGCATAGAACCCGAGGAGGTTATTGGAACTCAGTTCCAAGCATTGTCGGTGAGCAAGGACAATCAGTTCAAAGAAGGAACCTCGATTTCCTCATACAACGATGCTATCAAAGCGGTCGAGAGTACCGATACAACAGGATGGGGACAGCTTGTCATTCCTATTGACAATAAAACAAAGAAGGGTCTTGGTTTTTCTGCAACCTGTACCCAGACAGCAGCCAACGGCGAGAGTCTTCATCCCCTTCAAAATTTCTTCCACAGTGGAGGTTTTCTTCACCCGGTGTCTCAAGCAGTACATGCTATCAATAAGGAAGATCCCTCTGACACAGATGAAGAGTGGAAGTCTTACCTTAACAAGGACGGTTATATGTCTCAGGAGGAGGTGCCTATGCCATTTTGCTTTCCTACAGAAAGTCCGAGATTTATACCAAGATCAAACGTCGAAATGATATATGGGGATTATAATCTGGAAGGATGTCGTGCTCTACCCAATTCATTAGAGGAAGACACTCTGATGAAAGACAACTTTGACTACAACTACTATGGCCCAATGGATGGTCTGCCAATGTAGCAACCTTACCCAGGAAACTTGGGGCAAGAAAGTCAGCCGAGTAATGAAACTCAGATGAGCATCACTGAACAGAATACCTGTGTCCCCACCATGTCATGGGATCAATTCTCAGGTCATTCAGAAACTACTCAACATGGAGATGAATTCGCAACATTTGCAGGACTTGAATTCATCAACTATGCTTTTCCCGAGGTCAACGTCATCGAGAGAGATGACTCCTCCAATTCTAAAGAAGTTTGGGACACCTTGGGACAACCGAGTGGGAAATACGACTTCATGGTCAAGTATACCGCTCCCGAAAGCTCTCGTATCAGGCTCGAAGATATCCAGCTAACTGGATGGGGAGATACAGCTAAGAGCACAAATGCTATGCAAAATGTAACTGGGGAATTCTCCTACGACAACTCTGTCTGGGAGACAGATTCCAATGATCCTGCTCCACCAAAAATCAGCGTCATTTCTAAAGACAAATCAAGGAAGGTACCAGACTTTGTGATTCACCGAGGAGTTCGCCGCCAATGGGTTGCCGTCGAGATTCCGAAGGTCGTTCATCTGTCAAAGTAATTGCCATCTTTAACCTTTCACCCTGCCCAGGTGAAACAGATGTTTTGATAGGGCTCGCTTTCTGTAAATTTTCCCTCTTCGCTTCGCCCAAAGCGACAGAGTTTTATTTTATAGGGCTGTAGTTTCAAGATTCGACTTGTTCATTAATAAAATAATGTCGTTCTGTAATTTCCGCATTAATTATTGTTTTCTCTTTTTGCTTTTTCAGAAAATGGTAATCCTAAAAAACAATTCAAATAAAAACAAGCAGTAAAATAAATACACTGCACACACTTGCATTTTCTCTATCTTTTCTAAACACGAATCATCACGTCATGCAGATTGCTTGTTTTAAACCCCGTTGAAACATACGATCCGATGCCTTCTCCCGACTTTGAGTTCCCGGTATTCGAGGCTAAAGAAGAAAATGACAACGAAATTCCAGAAGAGATCTCTTGACTACTCAGACAAGAGGAAAGGTCCATTGAACCTCACAAAAAGCCGTTGGAAACGGTAAACTTGGGTTCAGAAAAAGAGAGAAAAGAAATTAGGATTGGGGCACTGCTCAGTCCAACTGCCAGAGAGGGTTTGATAAAGCTTCTCAGAGAATTTCCCGATGTATTCGCTTGGTCCTATCAGGATATGCCAGGGTTGGATACCAGCATCGTGGAACATCACTTACCATTGAGATCGGAATGTCCGCCAGTAAAGCAAAGGTTGAGACGTACTCATCCGGACATGGCCATCAAAATCAAAGAGGAGGTACAGAAACAGATTGACGCGGGTTTCCTCGCTACATCTGAATATCCTCAATGGTTAGCCAACATCGTACCCGTTCCCAAAAAGGACAAAAAGGTCAGAATGTGTGTCGACTACAGGGATCTAAACAAGGCTAGTCCAAAGGATGACTTTCCTTTACCACACATTGACATGCTGGTAGACAGCACAGCAAAGTTCAAAGTTTTCTCCTTCATGGATGGATTCTCGGGCTATAACCAGATCAAAATGGTGCCGAAAGACATGGAGAAAACTTCGTTCATTACCCCATAGGGCACCTTTTGTTACAAGGTAATGCCGTTCGGTTTGAAGAACGCCGGGGCAACCTATCAAAGGGCCATGACTACTCTGTTTCATGACATGATACATAAGGAAATCGAGGTATATGTCGATGATATGATTGCAAAATCAAAAACAGAGAGTGAGCACGTTGAACATCTGTCAAAATTGTTCGAACGTTTAAGAAAATTCAAGCTCCGCTTGAATCCTAACAAGTGCACCTTCGGTGTCCGTTCAGGGAAACTACTAGGGTTCATCGTCAGCCAGAAAGGAATTGAGGTTGATCTGGACAAGGTCAAGGCCATTCAAGAAATGCCTTCTCCGAAAAGTGAAAAACAAGTCAGAGGATTCCTGGGACGTTTGAACTACATCTCCAGATTCATATTCCTTATGACTGCCACATGTGCGCCGATTTTCAAGTTACTTAAAAAGAACCAGGATTGCGTTTGGTCAGAAGACTGCCAAACCGCCTTCGACAGTATCAAGGAATACCTGTTGAATCCGCCGATTCTATCACCTCCAGTTGAAGAAAGACCACTGATCATTTATCGCACAGTCCTAGAGGACTCGATGGGATGTGTACTTGGCCAACAAGACGAAACCAAATGGAAAGAGTCTGCCATCTACTATCTGGGCAAGAAATTCACCGACTGCGAGACTCGGTACACGATGCTTGATAAAACTTGTTGCGTTTTGGCTTGGGGAGCCAAACGTATTCGCCAATACATGATTCGTCACACTACTTGGTTAATCTCCGAAATGGATCCAATCAAGTATGTTTTCGAAAAACCTGCTCTTACGGGAAGGGTTGCCCGTTGGCAGATGCTGTTATCAGAATATGACATAGAGTACCACGCTCATAAATCCATTAAAGGAAGTATTTTAGCCGATCATTTGGCTCATCAACCGATTGACGATCAAGAATCAATCGGGTTTGACTTCCCAGACGAAGATGTCATGTATCTAAAGATGAAAGATTGCGATGAACCACTACCCAGTGAAGGGCCAGAACCAGGTTCCCAATGGGGACTCATCTTTGACGGAGCAGTTAATTATTATGGAAATGGAATTGGGGCAATCATTGTTACCCCTCAGGGTACCCACATTCCTTTCACTTCCAGGCTTACGTTCAAATGTACGAACAACGAGACCGAATACGAAGCTTGTATTATGGGTCTCGAAGAAGCGATTGATTTAAGGATAAAAAACTTGGACGTATACGGCGACTCAGCTTTGGTTATCAATCAGATAAAAGGAGATGCATTAGCCACTCTCTCTTCCATGATTAGTGTAGGTCAATGGAACGACTTACCTAAGATCAACATAATGCGCCTTGAACGGCCCACTTACATCTTCACGATTGAAGCAGTCATAGACGATAAACCTTGGTATCACGATATCAAATGCTTTCTTCAGAAACAAGAATACCCACCTGGGGCATCCAGGAAAGATAGAAAAACCCTTAGAAGATTGGCTGGAAACTTCTTCCTGAGCGGTGACACTTTCTATAAAAGAAACTTTGACATGGTCTTGCTCCGATGCGTAGACAGACCAGAAGCAGAAATGCTGATGAAAGAAATTCATGAAGGGTCCTTTGGCACTCATGCCAACGGACACACAATGGCGAGAAAAATTCTAAGAGCAGGGCACTATTGGTTGACAATGGAATCCGATTGCTACAAGTACATGAGGAGGTGTCACAAGTGTCTGATATACTCCAACAAAATTCATGTACCGCCATCACATCTCAAAGTTCTTTCTTCCCCGTGGCCTTTTTCCATATGGGGAATCGACATGATTGGCTTGATTGAGCCCAAGGCTTCAAACGGACATCGGTTCATCCTAGTGGCCATTGATTACTTCACCAAGTGGGTCGAAGCAACGCCATACGCTAATGTAACCCGACGGTCAGTTGTATCAACAGAGAATGAAGAGGGCGTTCGACAAAAAGGTTCGACCTCGTGTCTTCAGAAAAGGAGACCTCGTGCTCAAGAAGATACAATCATTTCTCACTAATTCTCGGGGCAAGTGGACCCCAAATTATGATGGCCCTTATGTGGTCACGAAAGCTTTCTCAGGCGGCGCCTTGAGACTTGCAACCATGGACGGAGAGGAATTTGCCTACCCCACAAATGTTGATGTAGTCAAGAAATACTTCGCCTAAACTAAAAAAAAAAAAAAAAAAAACGTCTCGGTGGATTGAAAACCCGAAAGGGCGGTCCAGGCAAAAGTTAGAGACATGAAAAAAAATCATCCCGGTGGATTGGAAACATCACAGTACAATCCAGGCAAAAGTTAGGGATAATGGCAAGTAACTATGTTCAACAGAGGCAAGTCCCTCAGCAGCAGTTACATCATCCATCGGAGGAAAACTCCAGTCAAGGTCATCTTCGACAGAAGCTCAGGATGTCCCGAATTCAAAGTTGGTAGAAGGATAGTGGTTGTTATGTTTCAACGTAGCCCTTTTCCCTGTAAATTACCATTTTCAAACTTTGTAAATACTCAATCGAATCACGCTTTTGGCTGATCTCCATCTTATCAATAAAATTTGAGCCCTTGTGCTTTTGTTTGTAATTCTTATTTGTTTTAGCTTTACAGAACGACGTTGTTAACATGATTAACGATTCTTGAAATAAAACAAAAATGAATTTACTTATTAAAACTTTTTCTTCTTTAAAATAAAGATGGCAATTTCTTTTGACTGTTGAACATCAAAAGAATCTCAATCGCTTCTCCAGAAGTAAGCGAACTTCAAAGTGCAGAATCAATGTACTCCTTCTAACCCAGTACGCCTGAACGAAGGATCAACAGTGTCAGATGCGGCTATTCCATCTGACATCTTCGGTCGAGTTCTCATCTCCTAAGCCCAACCAACATAGTTCCCCGCAAGGACTACTTCTCCTAAGCAAGGTAGAATTGCTACTTTTGGACCAACGGTACTTCTTCGCCCCGCGATGGCCGAGTATCCAGTCATGTTCACCTGTCAGTTTGTAGGTCGCGTCAGTTTTGTCAGCATGAACATACACACATCATGCATTATTTGATTTGTATTCACATTTCATATTGCATCGCTATCACTCTAGTCGGTCTTGTCCCCTAGTGATAAAAGTCCTCTCAATTGAGTTGTCAGCCGTTTCCTCGTCAGGAAGTGTTACGTCTGAACAATCTCTCTCCTCCAGCTATTTCTGAATTGAAGATAGGTCCTGGACCACTTTGATAACTTGGACCTCTGAAAAACCAGAGAACCTTCAGTCAAATGTCACTCTTCGCCATTGAAGATGATATTTTTGCTTTCCCGGATTAAGGAAAATCCCTAGAGATAGCCCCTTAATCGGAGCTTCGGCAATACGGCAGTTTTTCTCCAAAAAAACCGCTGATGAAAAGGTCATCGGCACCTCAAAATTGGAGCCCATCATAAGGCATTTCTCCGGGAGGATCCCGAGAAAAGTATGATGTAATCCCAAGCGAAAGCAGTCTCTCAAGAGACTCGTTTTCCCTAGATAGAGTCGACAAATGGCGTCTCCAAACAGAGAAGTTTGTGTACCTCTACAACTCAGACGACTGGGTTCCCCAGCAAGTCTGACATCGAAACTTTTTCTGTCAAATGGCATCTCCCCAGGAAAATTCGGCGAGAAGTTTGAGGAAAACCGCTACGCATAGCGTCCCATGTCAATTAAGTTTATTGACAAAAGAAACTAAGACTAGTTCCTTGGTAGGAAACCAGGATCGAGGGGAAGTTTAAATCAGAAACCAAGACCAGTTCCTTGGTAGGAAACCAGGATCGAGGGGAAGTTTAAATCAGAAACTAAGACCCGTTCCTGGGTAGGAAACCAGGATCGATGGGAAGTTTGTTTCCGCAACTAAGACCAGTTCCTTGGCTGAAAATCAGGATCGAGGGGAAGTTAACCTTTTCTAAGCATCATTTCCTAGCAAAAGAATATGAATGCGTAAGCTACCATTCATAGCTATCAAAATTTCGGGTATTCCGATATTTAATCCTCTTGCACCCCGAATGCCCGAATACCTTCGTCATTCACACCTTCGGGTCCAAGAAGATTAAATAGGGTCATCTATCATACCCCAAATTTTGACCACTAAGATTTCCCATCATTGTGAGAATCATCATCCCAATATGGAGGAACCATCATACTTCATCAGTTTCTCCAAAGATGGGTGAGCATCCACTACAATCAAAATTAAGGTTGCAAGCCCTCTCTAAGTGCTTAGACAAAGGGTCAATCAAGGAATGACATGATCTTTAACTTGTCTAACCTCTCAAACATTCACAATGGATCAAGAGGACTCTCACTTCAAGGATTAAGCACAAGGTTACTCCCTTCTAGGTGGATCAAGCTTCAAGATCGCCAGTGTCACCAAATTAGGGTTTTGGTCGACCAGGGCCTCCAGATGGAAATTTTCATCTGGGCACGAGCCAAAGATCCAAAACACAACCTAATCTACTCCATGGAACCTCAGGTACCCAATCATCAAGTCAATTTTGCCTCAGGGGATGCATACATCAAAAATCAGGAATTAGGGTTTCTTGACCTAATTCACCCCTAAGTTGACTTTTGGGACAAATCATGAACCAAGACCTTAAGAGAGGGTTTGAGGGTCTCTAATATACCATATTGATCCATTTGGGACAATGGATTAATCCAAGAAGTTTGAGCAACAAGTCTCAATTTCATCTGCACCACAATTAGGGTTTTAAGGAAAAAGTCAACTGTAACTTTGACTTTTGACCAGGACATGCTCCCAAGCCCTATTACATGCACCAATATACCCTATGACATCCATGAAACATGTCCATCAAGTTTGATTTAGGTCAAGGGCATGATTTCCTGAAGAATTGCACAGTTTGGAATTCATCTGATAAAAAGTCAACTGTGCACAAAAGTCAACTTTGACTTTTTGAGATTTTTCACCAAAATGGATTTTTAACCCTAAAATGATGTTAATGTATGATTTGAATCATCATTCATCAAGATAAATCAAGAAAAGTGGGATAACTTATAAAAGGGGTAACCATAAAAACTTAGAAAATTTTCTAAGTTAAAAATAAAATGACAAGGGTACCACCTTTGGAGGATCATAACTCCTAAACCACAAAGCCATTTTTCCTCATCCAAAGATGGATTTGTAGCCCTCATTACCCTCTACAAAAACTTCAACTAGACCTAAGTCCAATTCATTAAGGATTTTGAGTTATGGAGTGATCAAAATGGCTGAAAAATGAAAATGTCACTTTTTCCAACACTTAGTGAAATTTTCACTAAGTCAGAATCTGCCTTCACTTTTTGCCAAATGTAGGGGGATTTTTCACTTGGATTCAAAAGAGATCAAAACCAAACATGTTCAAACAGTTGTTGTATCATGTAAGGGCTTTCCAAAATGGCCAAGAACATTGCCAAATTCCATTTGGGCTATGAGATATGACATTGGCAAGTTGCCTTGCTGAAATCTGTCAAAGGCAAGGCAGAATTTGCAACTTTGCTCGATTTGCCAAAATCATCCAAATTCAAATGCTCTTATCCACTTGGACACCTCAGAGGATTGAATCTAAAGGGGACAATCACTGAGCCAAGCCTCCAAAGTCCATGGAACAAGAAATAGCATGTTGAACCTAGAATGGCCAAAATAGGGACAAGACCCCAAATTTGGATTGAAGCATTCAATGGAAGCATCAAGGTGGCATGGACTGAGCCATTCTCATCTGAAATCAGTCAAGACTTATCCAAGACCAAGGGGACCAAAGCTCTGTGCCCTAACCTCTAGTCAATGGCTAGAGGAGACTTGGATTTTCATTTGCCAACAATGGCCAAACCTACTTACCAGTTGCCATTCACTATTCCTTGAAAAAACAAACTTGCTCTACTATAAATAGAGCTCAATTATGATTCGTTTGAGTACACCAAAGCCATCTAACAGATGCTTTCCTCAAAATCTCTTTCTCTTGGTAAAAATGCCTTTCTTAGCAAGGTAGCTATCGGGTTTTGAGTTTGAGAGCTTTTCCAATCAAACCAATCACTCACACACCTCACATACATCATATAGAAGTGATCCAAACACTCACATAACATCTGGAACAAAGATTTCACAAAATCACCAGCCAATTGTTCAAGTTCTTGACAGTTTTGCAGTTGAAGTGCCATCTTTAACTCCAAACCATTTCAATCCATTCCAAGCACTCAGACACATCACTTGGCACCTAGGGAAGCTATCCACATCATTGGAACCTAGATGTAACACCTCCAACACAAATCACGATCACCAGCTGCAAGTGGTAAGCATGAGCTCTTCTAACTCTATGATCCATGCAATTTTTGCTGCACAATAATTTGGCCATATGTTCATAATCATGCATGGAATGTTTCCCCTCAATTAATTGCATTGTTTGAATCGTGTATCAAAAATCATAGCCTTCATGCAGAAATTAGGGTTCTTGAGGATTTTTCATGATTTCTTGTTATATGTTTAATTTAAATGAAATTAATGGACATAGACATGATCGTGAGGTTGAGACGAGCATAATGATATGTGGATTGCATGTTATAATCAAGTATTCAGTGAGATTGGAGAGAAAATGCAAATCTGGCCAAGCCCAAAATACACGCGTGTTCTTGGTGTGTTCTTGGCGCCATTTTTAGAAATTTGAATATTTGAATTTTGTGATTTTATTTAATTGATTCAAAAATTAATTTCTCTCTGAGTTTTAATGATTTTGAGTTGATTCTTTTTTTAATAATTCACAAAAATGTTAAAATATTTTATTTTATCAAAAAATCCCAAAAATATTATTTATTTCATATAATTGATATTTTTGCAAAGAATTAATATTTTAATTGTTTTTGACATTTTAAATATTTTTTCCACATTGATTTTGGAACTTGTAATGCTTTCTAATTATTTTGTAGGTCAATACTTAATTTTTGCAGCATTAATCCAAGATCACAATTTGTTTTTCATATGTTAAACAATTTTTTATCATTTTAATTGAATTTTTATTTAATTAAATACATTTTTGAAAACAAATTAGGGTTTTTGGATTAATTCAACCCTCATAAATCATTTTCAAAATCTTTGGGCCTCTAATAGATTATAAGACCCAATCCTTTTTTTGACCAAATCCTTTTGGGCCTCAATGTATTGTATAAGTCCCGATACCGTAAAAAACAAACGGCGCGATCGTCGCCTTTTCAAAATAACCCTTGGGCCTCTCCTTGAGCTATAAGACCCATTCAAAACCTTTGGGCCTCTATTAGAGTGTAAGACCCAACCCCCTTTTAACCAAAACAATTTTGGGCCTCACTTATTGTATAAGTCCCTTCGCGTTAAAAGAAAACCTATGCGCGATCGCCATCTTAAACGGAAAAATCATCTGGGCCTACCCTCGTGTTATAAGCCTCACTCTTTTTCTTTAAACTTTTTGGGCCTCTTGAGAGAGTGTAAGACCCATCCCTTTGTACAGAAAACAATTTTTTGGGCCACAGTCACTTGTATAAGTCCCTCTGTACAAATTCAAACAGTGCACTCACTGATAAAACCCTGGGCCTCTCCTTGAGCTGTAAGCCCCAAAATCTTTCTTTTTCAAAGCACTTACTCGTTTGATTTTGAAATATATTGTTGTTTTCAATCTTTCTTTGTTGAACAACTAACCAAACAGCATGGAAGCTCTACAACCGAGTAAGTGGTTATCGCTTTCATTTACCGCTTTCATATACATATAACTGTATTGTGGGGTTGTTTCACTGTAAGTCTTCTTTCATAAACTCATATCAACTGTGTAATAATAGTATAGATATTTAGAGTTTCCCCGACAACTACGTCTAGCATTAAGCCCGTTGATCGCTCTTAGAAATAGTCTAAACTAGATCCCCATAGGATTACCAGACACAGTCTTCCCTCCTCTTGGGGTTAAACAATATGGAGATATGAAAGGCAGCATTCTCTGTGAACCCTTTCATAGACTGTCACTCATAGAAGTTGTCAAAGAAACTCTATTCCCCAGAGATGATCTCTTCTCTGTGAATTGCATCTATTGAGTTTCTTCCAAATTCTCGGACTTTCCTGACTTTGATCTATTCTCGGTGAATAGCATTGCCTTGAATTTCTCGGGATTTAGGGACCCACAGGCTTCTTAAAAGCATTTGTCAAGAAACACTACTCCCCAGAGAGGACCTATTCTCCGTGAATTGCATCTCTTGAGTTTCTTCCAAATTCTCGAACTTTCCTGACTTGATCTATTCCTTGTGAATAGCTTGCCTTGAATTACTCGGGGTTTGGGGACCCATCGGCTTCTTAAAAGCAATCGGCCTCCTCTTGGGCATCGTACAAGGACCCACAGGCTTCCTAAAAGCAACCCCGCCTCCTCTTGGGCTTAGTACAAGGACCCGACGGCTTCTTAGAAGTATTCACAGCCTCCTCTTAGGCTTCGTATAATGATTTCTTCCTCCGGGAATGATAGCCTCCTCTTGGGCTTAGTACAAGGACCGATCGGCTTCTTAATCTTGGGCTTCGTACAAATTGTCCCGACGACCTCCTAGAGGTATAGGAACAGAACATAATCATCTTAATAGAACAATCCTTTCAAAGAGTCTACTATTGTTTCTCAAAACATAGTACAAAGATGACACTCTAGACTCGGACAGTCTAATCTCCTTGAGTCTCAAAGACATTCTCAAGTGACCCTTTCGTTAAATAAGAAGGAAACCTGCAGACTCGGACAGTCTCAGTACCCTTTGGATTTCCCGTTTCCTCAAAGAAAAGGAAATAACCCAGATCCTTAAATCAAATCCATGAGTACAGTGTTGCTCATATAAGAACTGATTTTCTCTTTAGAATCAGTATAATGGACCTGTCACTTAACTGAAACAGTCACCACAGCCTCCTCTTAGGCTTTGTATAATGATCCTTCTCCAGTGAAGTTAGCCTCTCTCTTGGGCTTTATACAATGATTCTCCCCAGCGGAGTTAACAATTTTAGCCTCTCTCTCGGGCTTTGTACGAGACATATAAGAGACTCCCTCGTTGAGTCGATCACCCTTTCGCCTCCATCTCGGGCTTCGTACGAGATACAAAAAACTCTCTTGTTGAGTCAAATAGCCTCCATCTCGGGCTTTATACGAGATACCAAAAGATTCCCTCGTGGAGTCAAAACCTTTTAGCCTCTCTCTCTCAGGCTTTGTACGAGACACATACTAGCCTCCTCTTAGGCTTTGTATAAGAAAACCACTGGTTGATCAAATCAACCTTTTAGCATCAAAGTTGTGCCTCATTCACAATACACAAACATCAACAACTCCTTCCCCTTCATCTAATCGCTGTAAGCGGAAAGCCTCTGGATCATCTACATCCATGCCACTGTCCCTCTTTTAGCATGAGAAATTCCTAAGGAAAGATAGCATGGCTCTACACTGAGTTAAAGTCTTCTCCTTCAGGTTAAAATCCCCTATAAAGGAAATTATGGCATTGCCGGATCCGCGTATCCCGGTTAAAGTAATTCTCCTTTATAAACAGTTGTGACATACAACCCCCTCTTTAGAGATGACAAATTCTCTCTAAAGTCAACACCCTTTCAGCTTCACATCTTGGGCTTTGAACAAGATACAAACTACCTTCAGCTTCACGTCTTGGGCTTTGAACAGAACACCAAAACATCATTCGCTCTGATTTCCCTGTTTCGGAAAAAACGGGAATACGTAGGCATAAGATTGAAAGAAAAATCTTAGCGAGCACACTAAACAAAAACCCAAAATCCCATACTTTCATATATTCGTCCTAACATCTTAACATCCCACCAATTAACCAAACACCGCTTTTAAAAAAATAAACCTAATAGAGACCCCAAATCTTTGTAGCATCTATAAACCAACAGTTTTGACTGTTTAACCTCAGTTTGCAAGCAGGGTTAATTTGAGACATCTATTTCCCTTCCTTCATCAGCTTTAATAGGATAAAAAATGAATCGAGCTGTAGATACCAAAGAGCGGTAGTGCTGCGCAACCACATCCATAAATCGCTCGCTACAATCACCCCGTGGGGAACATACTGTTATATGGTTATGCCTTTCGGTCTTAAGAACACAGGGGCAACCTATCAAAGAGCGATGGTCACCCTCTTTCATGATATGATACACAACGAGATTAAGGTTTATGTCGATGACATGATTGATAAATCCCAAAGTTATGAGGACCATATGGACCACTTGCAGAAGTTGTTTGAGCGCCTCAGAAAGTTCCGACTACGTTTGAACCTTGCTAAATGTACATTTGGTGTTCGATTTGGAAAATTACTTGGTTTCATCGTTAGTCAATGAGGAATTGAGGTAGATCATGAAAAGGCCAGAGCAATACAAGAAATGCCTGCTCCACGTACTGAAAAAGAAGTCAGAGGTTTTCTTGGACGATTGAACTATATCTCCAAGTTCATCTCTCATTTAACTACTACGTGTGAACCTGTCTTTAAGTTACTTCGAAAGAATCAAACAGTTGAGTGGAATCCCGAATGTCAAAGAGCTTTTGAGAGGATCAAATATTATTTGCAAGAGCCACATATCTTGATTCCACTTGTTCAAGGGAAACCGCTCTTTATGTATCTGACAGGTACTTGAAGAATCCATGGGATGCGTACTAGGACAACATGATGAAATCGGCCGAAAGGAACATGTTATTTATTACTTGAGCAAAAATTTCACCAATTGTGAAACAAGATATTCACTTTTGGAGAAGACTTTGCGCTCAAGCATGGGCCGCCAAACGTCTCAGGCAGTATATGATTTCCCACACCACTTTGTTGATTTCGAAGATGGATCCAATAAAGTACATCTTTGAAAAGCCAAATTTAACTGGAAGACTTACCCGCTGGCACATTTTGTTGTCTGAGTACGATATCCAGTACATGACCCAAAAAGCTATTAAAGGAAGCAAGTTCTCAGAATACCTTGCACACCAGCCTGTTGAAGACTATGAGCCATTGAAGTTTGATTTCCCAGATGAAGATATTATGGCTATAAAAGAGTGTGAGATCCCATGCCCTGACGAAGTACCTGAACCAGGTTCCCAATGGAAACTCATGTTTGATGGATCCTCCAATTACATGGGGCATGGGAGTGGGAGTTGTTTTGATGAATCCTAATAGTGGATATACCCCTTTCACAGCCAGGTTGTGTTTCGAATGTACAAACAATATCGTTGAATATGAGGCATGCATCCTGGGCATTGAAGCCGCAATTGACCTCCAAATCAATATCCTTGAAGTATGTGGAGACTCAGCCTTGGTGATCTACCAAGTCAAAGGTGAATGGGAAACCCGTGATACTAAGTTGATCCCATATTGCGATTACATTGTGGAATTGATAAAATACTTTGATGAAATCACTTTCCGTCATGTCCCAAGGACAAATGATTAAATAGATAACGCTCTGGCTATGCTAGCCTCAATGTATCAAGTCAGATTTCACAATGAAGCCCCTCTCACTTCGATCGAGCGAAAGACTGAGCCAACTTACTGTCAATTGGTTGAAGAAGAAGCTGACGGAAAACCTTGGTATCATGACATCAGACACTACTTGCAACATCGAGAGTATCCAAAAAATGCTACAAATCTAGATAAGAAGACTTTGAGGAAGTTAGGATCCAAGTTATTCCAAACGGTGTGTTATACAAGAGAAATCACGGCATGGTTCTGTTCATATGCGTGGAAAGACATGAGGCAGGCATGTTAATCAAAGAAATTCAAGAGGAAGCCTTTGGAACACATGCTAATGGGTATGCCATTGCCAAGAAGCTCTTGTGAGATGGTTATTACTAGTTAATCATGGAGTCTGACTGTTTCAACTATGCCATAAAATGTCACAGGTGTCAAATTTATGCCGACAATGTGCATGTGCCACCAACACTGTTGAATGTTTTGACATCACCTTGGCCTTTCAAATTCTACACAGCGATGACTGGAGTCACCTGCGTGACGGGTCAACTGTCACTACTAAGAGGAAGAAAGACTTACATGTCAGTGATAATAGATGTTATATGTATGACGGTCTGATCGTCAATGAAATTTTGGCACGCGCATACCAGATGTCGAGACAGATATCACAACACTGGGATCAACAACAGCTTGATCACACAAGAAAAATATGCAGAAATTAAAATGACAGAAAAGTAAAATCAACACTAGAATTGTTAATCCAGTTCGGTGCAACTCACCTACATCTGGGAGATACCAAGCCATGAAGGAAATTCACTATGATAGTATTAGTTCAAAGCTAAACTCGCCCATTTACAACTTCTCGCCTAATTCCTACATTGTACAACTTCTACCTAGACACCCTCTAGATATGAGATCCCGCTCTCACTTCCTAATCAGTCACAATCCCAGTGACAATCAACAATTCCATAAACAATAGAAGTAGCACACTTCCAAGACAATACTTGATCTTGCTTAAAAGCTTCAATCAAGAACAATACACTCTTGCTTAAAAGCTTTAGAGTGGACAATGAACAATGAACAATCCGTCAACCTCAATGCATCAGAAGATACATTAGTGACATACAATTAACAAACAGAAAACCCTAAAGACCAACCAATACAACGACTAGTCCTTATTCCGCAAAATCCTCACGTTATGCTCTCTACATCAATAGGGTTTGCCTTCACTTTAAATAGCCTTCAGACCTACTGGACTTGGGTTTCTTGAGGCGCACAAATAGCAGCAATCAGTATAAACTGGCTGCAAATCAATCTGCATAATAATAGAAGCAAAATACAAACTTTCCTAAAAAGTCTCAATGATCCTTTTTATGAAAAGTAACAGAATCTGTCATAACAGAAAATCCCACAATATACTCCTATGAAAAACGCACATGTGTGAATTAGAACACACTAAAAATACCAAAATAGACATGCCTTAGCTATCTGGTATAACATGTCCTAGAACATGTCACAACATCATGCAGAACATGATGGTTGACTGTCATGGCAGAACATATGGTCTAACATCTTACTAACAGCATGTTGTTTTACCAAAATGTAGCCAATCTAAAAACCACAGGACTTACAATCTCCCCTTTTGGTAAATTTTGTTTAAAACAACCTTAGCACATATCAGAGGTACACACAGTGGAATCAAAACAGAAACAAGGAACATCAAGAACCACAATGCTGTCAAACTATTAGAGACAACACAATGTTAAGACATTAGGTCTGAAACCACAAACTAACATAAGATTAATGAGAACATGTAAGCTTTGTACAGACTGCAATCTTGCAGCAACAAAGCAGACAGGTGCACAGCTCCCCCTGTCACACAACTCATTGATTAACTTAACTATTGATTAACTTAACTCATAAAACAAGAGTGGCCACCGCACTTTTATTTATCTAAAAAGGAAAAGAAAAAGAGCGAACAAAACCTACACAAGCTCTAAAACAAGAACAAGTGAATAGAGTCTAGGTAAGGAGGGTTGGTTACGTTAAGGAAAGGTGTTAGCACCCAAAACGTCTATAGTACTCTATACGAACCCTTTGAAATATTTACGCTTTTGGTCTAAAAATGTTTGTTTGAAAAGAGATTGAAGAGATAAGAAGAGAAATTGTTTTTAAGATTTTTGTGTTTGGAGAGACTTATCGCCTCATGCCTACGTACCCACGAAGTGCAATGTAGGATCAAAACCTCGTAGTTCGTGGTACAAAGAATGAAATTTCTTTGTCTTGGTTGATTTTAAAATGTAAAAACAAATCGTCATTTTCAAGCGAATAATTCCGCTTAAAGAAATGAATCATGTATAAACTTATGAAAAAGTTAAAGGAAAAAATAAGTGCACAAGGGCACAAAAGAGAGTTTGATGAGTTTGATGTTTTTTTAAAGCCTTTTGAAAAAGGTGTCAATATGCTTATGTTGTTTAGCATTTGTTAAGAAATGAAAAGAAAAGAGTAAGATCACTTGACAAAGTCAAGGTTTGATTATGAAAGAGATTCAAGTTTTGAAAGTAAGAAGGTTTTGAAAAAGGGAGAAACTTTTGAAATTGAACAATGGGGGTGGAGAAGAAGTGACTATCCTAAAGCATAAAGTAAAAGCTAAGGATAAGAAAGATTTAACCATAAATGTAAGCCATCTTCACCATAAACCAAGCAAAAACACAAAGCTCCAAAGTCTTTGAACCATAATTCCAAAGCAAAGGGAAAAGGTCCTAGTTCTAAGTCCAAGGATCCAAGAATAGCACTGAAGTCCAAAGTCTAGGTGAAAAACTCTATGTCCATTGCAAAGGATAGTAGCCATAGTCCAAGATTAGAAGCACAAGTTTTTTAGAGGTTTTGGACTTTATTAATGTTTTTTATCCAAGTGGACAAAGAGAAAAAAGGCATAAGCATAAACATGTGCCCAAGTGGACAAAGGAAAAATTACAGAAGCTTAAACATGATATAAAATGATAATAATGGAGCATAAAAGTAAAAGAGAGATGGGAGCGAGAAGCAAACATAAACAAGATTAGTACAATAGTATTGTTAGTAAGTTAGTGATTAGTAGTTAGAGTAAGTGATAAATAATGATTGAATAATGCACTTAGGTCAAGGTTAATGAAAACTCATTAGAGGATTGATAAGACCAAAGCCTCCTAACAACAAGTTTCATAAGTATTGAACCAAAAGACAAATAATCAACCATCCTTGATATTTTTCCGGTACGGGACATATGTAGCGCTATGTTAAGCAATCGCCAAGTGACTTATAAAGATGTCACCCTACTCGAGGTCGGTCAATAATGTTTTTTGTGCTAATGCATGCTAGATGAACGATATGTAAATCGTCATCCGAAAGCAATACCGCACGAAAAGAAAATAGGTAGTGATCTAGTCTTGATCAAGAATTCAACAAAGGAATTCCAAGATCCATAAGACTTTCATCGATCAAAAGAAAAGAGAAGTAGATGAAGAGAAGGCCAAATTAAACCACAAAATTACGTGATCTAAGGCTAAGAACAAAAGGAAAGGGAAGAAAAAAGAAAAGGAACCAAAATAGCCCCAAAACAAGCCAAAAAACACAATTCTGCCTCTGTGCAATCGATTGCACAAAAGGTGCAATCGATTGCACCTGTTCAAAATCAGCAAATCAGCACAAACTTTACACTGCGCAATCCATTGCACGAAAGGTACAATCGATTGCACCTGTTCAAAAAATATAAAATCAGCATTTTAAGAGGCAAATCCTTGATCAATCATTTCATCAAACATCTATTGATCATGGATTCAATTGTACACGAATTTTAAAGTAAAACAACAGTAAAAACCTGCAATCAAACACAATTACAAGATCCAAAGGATCAAGTAACACAAAGCAACCAAAGATCTACATGATGAATGATGGAGATGAAGCTTTAACAATGGTGTGAGATGAATTATCACTCCAAATCTGAAAATTCCTTCAAATTGCTTCAAGATCTACACTCCAAAACCTTGATCTACTATAATTGATGAACAAAAACAAGAATGGATGAAGGTTTAGCTCAAAGTTGAACAAGATTCAATGTGAATTCTTGTTAACTTTCAAAGGAAGAAATGTGAGCTTTGTTGAATTTTGTGGTTGGGGAGAGAATTTGCAAGAGGTTTTTTGGCTCTCAAAAGGTTGAATGAATGAATGAAATGAAGGCTCTATTTAAAGAGTTTAGGCTTGGGAATTTGGTGGTTTGGAATTTGGTTTGGAAGATCAAAATTAGGCTTGGAATTTGATTTTGGAGGGAAATTAACAAAAGAGTGGTGATTAGTGAAGGTGTATGGTGGGAATTAATTGTGATGAGTAAAATTGGTGCCAAATGCTTCAAAATTTAAAAATTGCTGAATTTGGCCAATTTTGTCTCTGTGCAATCGATTGCAGTGCTGACGCAATCCATTGCGCCTATTAAAAAATTCAAAAATTGGCACGAAATGTGAGGGGTGCAATCGATTGTTGTTTTAGTGCAATCGATTGCATCAGTGACAATGGCAAAAATTGCTTTGTTTGACTTGATTGCTCCGGCTTTGGCTCGATTCTTTTGCTTGTCGAAGAAGGCATGGAAATAAACACATGAACCTTGGAATTCCTTGGATAATAATCAATTAAAACTTGAGGAATCCTTGATCGGATAAAATTTGACATGATTACGGATCAACTTCGACGTTGTACAGATGAAAATGTTAGTGAAAGAATTCAAAATATTTTTGGATTTTTATTAAAGGTTATTAAACATAAACAAATTAAGCAATAAAACAACTAACAAACACACACATACTCAAAGATCCATGCAAGGCACAATCCTATAAAAGAGGAAACCAATGTGTGATCTTGTTTGTATGCATGAATGCACATGACAAGCAGAGAATCTTAGGGGCAAAAATTAGGGTATTACAGCTACCCCTATTAAAGTTTCTTCTATTCAGGGATAAGAAGATTGACATATTTGTCTCGACAAGATAGAAGAGACTTAAATATAACAATAAACCCAATTTTTAGCCTTAAGATGCCACGAGATGATATGAATGCAAAGGATGAAACGCTCTGTGGGGAAACTTGAAACAAGGGATTTACGGTGAATTGAGTGAGAGTACGTGAAAAGACACGCTGGGGAACACAGGCTATCTCTAGATATTTGTCAAGGTGACAAGAAGTATCCATCAATAGTTGGAAAAAGTGGGACACGACCCTAGGAAGGCGAGTAGTGACATCCAAGAATGACATTGGATCGAAACTACAAACGAGACAAAAGATATGTCGGTAGATGCCCAAGAATGGCATTGGACAACAACAATAAAGTGTATGGTAAAAGCAGCAGCGTCACCCAAGAACAACATTGGATGGAGGCGAAAAAACTCTATTAGGGATAAGATATCCAAGAATGGCATTGGATGAAAGGAACTTCAACATTCAACAATGGCATTGAATGGGGCAACAACAAACATCGGAGTCAACCAAGAATAGCATTAGACTCAGTTGGGGAAAAGGTGTCCAAGAATGGCATTGGACAAAAGGAATCTCAACATCCAAGAATGGCATTGGATGAAGTGAGAAAAGTTCTGGAAAATACATCAGAATTATTCAAGAATGGCATTGGATAAAAATAGTTCACGATATCCAAGACTGGCATTGAATAAAGTGAGAAAGAGCTTTCAGGAATGGCACTGAAAGGTAAAGGTAAATCACTTCATTCAAGAATGGCATTGAATGATAGTGAGAAAGACATCCAGGAATGGAACTGAATGCGAAGGAGAAAACTCATTCAGGAATGGCACTGAATGAACAGATAAAACTTTCAGGAATGCCGCTGAAAGATATCCAAGAAAATATGATGGGGATTACAGAACAGAGGCAAAACTTCCAGGAATATCACTGGGAGAAACAAGAGGAACAAGGTATCCAGAAATGGCACTAGAGATCAAAAGAGACAGACATCCAGGAATGGCACTGGAGTGAAAGAAAAACAAAGATCCAAGAATACCACTAGAATGAAACAAGACAAACATCTAACACAAGACTAGATGCACTAGGAAAAAAACATTCAGGAATGACACTGAATGAAAAGACATATAATTGTTTTGGTAGGCGCCAAGTAAGTTAGACTTTGATCACAAGGTAAGATTTTGATAGCAACAGGACCTCAGGAAATGCATATGAGCGCGAAGCACACTTCGAGCTATGGGAATCTTTCTATGTATGATATATGAATGATTTATGTATATAATGCATATGATAGGGACAACTGAGATAAACTCTTTTGTGAGGGAAGAAAGGGGACTCTGATTCCTCAACACAGGGAACACTGCCCATTCTGGTTGGAAAGAAGATGTTGAACATATCTCTGTCACACTTATGAATTATATTAGGCTTATGATCTTTTGAGGAAAGACATATTGAGGATTTTTGAAGAAGACTGCCCCAGATTGATTGACTGATGAGGATAAACTGATCATGGCTTCAGTTTGATTGCTGCAGGGAAAGAATGAACTGATCATGGCTTCAATTCTTGAAATAAATGTTGAGAATAAACTGATCATGGCTTCAGTTTGACTATTGCTGAGGATGAACTGGTCATGGCTTCAGTTCTTGAAATGAATGTTGAGTAGGCTAAACTCAGTATGGGTCTTGAAAGAGATCTTATGGCTAACCAAATATGAGAATAACTTGCACTGAGTAATAAATCTTGAACTGATTCATAACAGGATTTGGAATTAATGTGCCCCTGATAGGATCACTGACCAAGTTTCTCAACTGTTTGAAATTTCTTGATAAGAAAAGTTTGCCTGCAAACAAGGTTATTCAAACAAACATGGTAATTTTAATGCAAAGCTCATGCAATTTTGAAATCAAAAATCATTTTTGGAATGACATTATTGATGTATAGCAAATGAATCACTTGTCAAAACACGACGGTTTAGACATTAAAAAAATGAAAGAGAAAGCAATGGTATAACATCAAAGCAAATGATTGGCAACAAACTTAGGAGTCAATTTACGCAACCTTGCTGTAGTATTCTTTCAAAAGAAACCTGGCTTTAATTAGGTCTTTTGAAGGTTGTAATGTGGTATGATTCACGGTTTTCGAAACAAAGGATATAAGCTTAAAGTTTATTTGTACCCAACCCATGCTTCATGATGATCTCCAGTCCTATGCTCAGTTAATTCAAACTATGCATTCAGGTTCCAAGTGATTTTGAAATTGCAACACTGTTATGAAGATGGCTCAAGGGATTTTTGAGATGGCAATCACTCTTTCTTACAACATTTTGTTATTTTTGATGAGGACCTTGGTCAACTCATTTTATCTTTGAGGACTTTGGTAACCTTTTGATTGATTTTTTTGTTATCCTTATCTTTTGACTGAACTGTGTCATTTGAGTTTACAGTCAGCGGGATGCCCCAATTTTTGCCTAAGTCTCTTTCATAGGTTTTCACTTAGTGGGCTTTTCATTTGATTTTTTTTCATTCTCTTTTTTTTTTGAAAGATAGTGACTGCCTGGCTTAATGATTACGGTAAATCATCATTGGCTTTCAATTTGAAAGACATCTTCGACACTTCTTTGATGTGTGCGAAGGAAAACTTGTGATTGCAATGATTCTCTTGTATTTAAATACACATTCAAATTAACTGAGAGCTACCCATCCCCAGGTTAAGATTGCGGGTTTTTTAATACAGAAAGAAACTCCAACTTCTAGGCTCGAAGGGGTTGACAAGGGATTAACTTCCTTATTTCTCCAGTGTTTGGGAGTTGAAATAATGCCTGTACATCATCAGCCAAGTTTTAATTGAAAGCATACAATCCAACAATTTCAGGTATTTCGTTTTCATTATCCTCCCTCCAATCTTTGCATAAACAAAAGCATGATAAAGAGAGTGAACAGGAGATATATTTTGTTTTTTGTGAAAAAGAAAGCATAAAGATGCACACAGTGGATATGAATTTGAATCAAAACATTGCAATGCTCATTTTATTGAAATTACCATGAAAATACAAATAAAATTCGAAAGCAAATAGTCAATACAATCAAAGAAAAATGCAAACAGAAAGAAACAAGGCCTAGTGACTAATCAGCAACAAAGATGAGATATCCTGTCTGAAACACTAGCTTTAGGAGATAATCCGTCTGAACTGACTCAAACTTCACTTGGCATGCTCTGGCAAAGGAATGTTGACAACATTGGGATTATCATCAAGAAAAGTTAGAATATTTACTTTCACCAATTCTTGCACTCTAGCTTTCAATGCATAGCAACCTTCCAAGTTATTGCCTGCCCCACCTTGATGGAACTCACAATGAAGATCAGCCCTATAGTCGGCTGGGAGAGGATTTGGAGGAGGAGGTGGAGTCCTTGTTGTAATCAAACCTTTCTTTACAAGACATGGATACAGCTCAGTATAGGACATCGGGATAGGATCATAGTTAACCCTATTGCGATTCTGATTTTGTCTAACAGCCTGACGAGGAGCTTGAATTGTTTGAGCATTAACAACAAGAGCAACTGCAGCTACATATTGTTGTTGCCTGCGACGAGGTTTCCCTTCAACTGAAACATCGTGGGTATCGCCATCCTTCTTCTATTGAAAATTCCCAGCATACTTTTTAGCACCACTTAAGGCTTCAAAATTGGTAATTTTTCCTTTCTTAATACCCTCTTCTAGTCTTTCTCCAATTATGACTAGGTCAGCAAAACCAGATGATACACTGCCTATCATTTTTTCCTAAAAGAGTGGCTGAAGAGTGTCCATGAACAATTCAGTCAATTCCTTTTCAGCCAAAGGTGGCTCCACTTGAGCAGCTAGCTCTCTCCAGCGCTGAGCATACTCCTTAAGGGATTCTTTTTCTTTTTGAGACATATTTTACAATTGATGGCGATCAGGCGCCATGTCGAGATTGTACTTATATTGCTTTAAGAAAGCATCAGCTAAGTCCTTCCAGCTTTGGATATGGTTCTTCTCAAGTCCCATATACCATTTCATTGAAGCCCCACTCAAGCTATCTTGGAAACAATGAATGAGCAGTTTGTCATTTTTGGTATAAGCAGCCATCTTGCGGCAATACATCACCAAGTGGCTTCTGGGACAGGTGTGCTCCTTGTACTTCTCAAAATCAGGAGTTTTGAATTTTGCAGGCATAACCAAATCTGAAACCAAGCACATGTCCATTACGGCAGAACCAAAAACATCACTTCCTTCCACGGCTCTTATCCTTTTGTCTAGAGTTTGCCATTGCTCTCTCACTTCTTCAATGTATCCAGGTTCTCCCTGACTTTCAGATTGTGGACCAGCAGCATGGTACACGAAATGAGGATTCTCAGAAATAACTTGAGCAACAGAATGCACAACAGGCTGAGGTTCAGTGAACAATGGAGCTGAAGATACCGGCAGTACAGACGGGACAAACACAAGAGTAGTTGCAAAGGGTGGCGAGTAATTCTGAGGTAACCCAAATTCTGGCCAAGTAGAAGTTGGTTGCTAAGTCAGTAGAGGGTCAACTCCAGTAGTTGAGATTTCAGAGATCACAGTCCTCTGATGTGGTTCACCTCTAGCTATCAGAACTTGCATCATTTCTGCGAGTTTGGTCATGCTGGCCTTCAACTCATCAATTTCCATTCTGACTTCGACGTTGTGTTGTTTTTGGTTTTCCATTCTCAATCTGACGGCAACTCTAGTTCCGTAGTTGTGTTGAGGAAACAGCTTGATGGTGAACATATAACTGAAGAATGAGACAGTTGAAATGAGTTTCTGGACAACTAGGAAGAATGCATATGTATGCTCATAGATGCAAGAATGCATGGATGCAACAACCACAAACAAGATCACTCAAAGCACACGGGTTCGACGGTTCGTGTCACGAGCATGAAGTCAATGGGTAAGAACCAATCCCTCAAAAGCTGTGTACTAAGGTTTTGTCTTCATTGTACCTGCAGAAAACAGCGGTTCTAACACAGAGTGCCCAGGGTCCATAATCCACTATCAGACACACTAGCGCACCGATTACTCGAAGGTTAGTAGTTATCCTCAAGAGAATCTAACCTGAGTGTGGCATCGCTTAATAGCTAAGTCGGATTTGCATCCTCATAGCTTTCGCGCCACGATCCTAAAAAGGCTAAGATGGGTTAAGGGTTACTACGGTCCTCAGTGTTATAGGCTTCTATGGAAAAAGTAATACCTTCAACGATCGCTCGATCGGCATCAGTAATTCCAAAGAGGCAACTACCGAGTGGATAGATTCTCAAGTTCTGCTTTTTCAGGGTTCGACTCCCTCAAAGCTCCCTTGACTATACCATCCCCCTATCTGAAAGTACACTCTGGTCCGGACATAGGACCTATCTCACACATACAGAGGAAATCCCAAACAGAACAAACAAGTAACAAGCAAATCAAACGGAAAGCAGTAAGTAAATCAAAGTAGGCTAAACCCCTCAAGGGAGTGAACTTCCCCAACAGAGTCGCCACTCTTCTGTAGCGGTAAAATCGTGAGTGTAAGCTATTGATTAACTTAACTCATAAAGTAAGAGTCGCCACCGTACTTTTATTTATCCAAAAAGGAAAGGAAAAAGAGCGAACAAAACCTACACAAGCTCTAAAACAAGAACAAGTGAACAGAGTCTAGGTAAGGGGGTTGGTTACGTTAAGGGAAGGTGTTAGCACCCAAAATGTCTATAGTACTCTATAGGAACCCTTTGAAATATTTACGCTTTTGGTCTGAAAATGTTTGTTTGAAAAGAGATTGAAGAGATGAGAAGAGAAATTGTTTTTAAGATTTTTGTGTTTGGAGAGACTTATCGCCTCATGCCTACGTACCCCCGAAGTGCAATGTAGGATCAAAACCTCGTAGTTCGTGGTACAAAGAATGAAATTTGTTTGTTTTGGTTGATTTTAAAATGTAAAGACAAATCGTCATTTCCAAGTGAATAATTCCGCTTAAAAAAATGAATCATGTCTAAACTTATGAAAAAGTTAAAGGAAAAAAAAAGTGCACAAGGGCACAAAAGAGAGTTTGATGAGTTTGACGTTTTTTTAAAGTCTTTTGAAAAAGGTGTCAATATGCTTATGTTGTTTATCATTTGTTAAGAAATGAAAAGAAAAGAGTAAAATCACTTGACAAAGTCAAGGTTTGATTATGAAAGAGATTCAAGTTTTGAAAGCAAGAAGGTTTTGAAAAAGGGAGAAAGTTTTGAAATTGAAGAATGGGGTGGAGAAGAAGTGACTATCCTAAAGCATAAAGTAAAAGCTATAGATAAGAAAGATCTAACCACAAATGTAAGCTATCTTCACCATAAACCAAGCAAAAACACAAAGCTCCAAAGTCTTTGAACCATAAATCCAAAGCAAAGGGAAAAGGTTCTAGTTCTAAGTCCAAGAATCCAAGAATAGCATTGAAGAACGTGCAAAACTCCATGCCCATTGCAAAGGATAGTAACCATAGTCCAAGATTAGAAACACAAGTTTTTTAGAGGTTTTGGCCTTTATTAATGTTTTTGGTCCAAGTGAACAAAGAGAAAAAGGTATAAGCATAAACATGTGTCCAAGTGGACAAAGGAAAATTTGCGGAAGCATAAACATGATATGAAATGATAATAATGGAGCATAAAAGTAAAAGAGAGATAGGGAGCGAGAAGGAAACAAAAACAAGATTAGTACAATAGTATTGTTAGTAAGTTAGTGATTAGTAGTTAGAGTAAGTGATCAATAATGATTGAATAATGCACTTAGGTCAAGGTTAATGAAAACTCATTAGAGGATTGATAAGACCAAAGCCTCCTAACAACAAGTTTCATAAGTATTGAACCAAAAGACAAATAATCAACCATCCTTGATCGTTTTCCGGTACGGGACATATGTAGCGCTATGTTAAGCAATCGCCAAGTGACTTATAAAGAAGTCACCCTACTCAAGGCTGGTCAATAGTGTTTTTTGTGCTAATGCATGCTAGATGAACGATATGTAAATCGTCATCCGAAAGCAATATCGCACGAAAAGAAAATAGGTAGTGATGTAGTCTTGATCAAGAATTCAACAAAGGAATTCCAAGATCCATAAGACTTTCATTGATCAAAAGAAAAGAGAAGTAGATAAAGAGAAGGCCAAATTAAACCACAAAATTATGTGATTTAAGGCTAAGAACAAAGGGAAAGGTAAGAAATAGGAAAAAGAACCAAAACAGCCCCAAAAAATGCCAAAAAATAGAATTCTGCCTCTATGCAATCGATTGCACAAAAGGTGCAATCGATTGCACCTATTCAAAATCAGCAAATCATCACAAATTTTACACTGCGCAATCCATTGCGCGAAAGGTGCAATAGATTGCACCTATTCAAAAAACAGAAAATCATCATTTTAAGAGGCAAATCTTTGATCAATCATTTCATCAAACATCTATTGATCATGGATTCAATTGTGCATGAATTTTAAAGTAAAACAATAGTAAAAACCTGCAATCAAACACAATTAGAAGATCTAAAGGATCAAGTAACACAAAGCAACCAAAGATCTACATGATGAATGATGGAGATGAAGCTTTAACAATGGTGTGAGATGAATTACCACTCCAAATCTGAAAATTCCTTCAAATTGCTTCAAGATCTACACTCCAAAGCCTTGATCTACTATAATTAATGAACAAAAACAAGAATGGATAAAGGTTTAGCTCAAAGTTGAACAAGATTCAATGTGAATTCTTGTTAACTTTCAAAGGAAGAAATGTGAGCTTTGGTGGATTTTGTGATTGGGGAGAGAATTTGCAAGAGGTTTTTTGGCTCTCAAATGCTTGAATGAATGAATGAAATAAAGGCTCTATTTAAAGAGTTTAGGCTTGGGAATTTTGTGGTTTGGAATTTGGTTTGGATGATCAAAATTAGGCTTGGAATTTGATTTTAGAGGGAAATTAACAAAAGAGTGGTGATTAGTGAAGGTGTATGGTGAGAATTAATTGTGATGAGGTAGGGGAATTATTTTTGGGTGATCTAGAATATTCTCATGTGATAAAATTGGTGACAAATGCTTCAAAATTTGAAAATTGCTGAATTTGACCAATTTTTCCTCTGTGCAATCGATTGCAGTGCTGACGCAATCCATTGCGCCTGTACAAAAATTCAAAAATTGGCACGAAATATGAGGGGTGCAATCGATTGCTGTTTTAGTGCAATCGATTGCATCAGTGAAAATGGAAAAGATTGCTTTGTTTGACTGGATTGCTCCAGCTTTGGCTCGATTCTTTTGCTTGTCGAAGAAGGCATGGAAATAAACACATGAACCTTGGAATTCCTTGGATAATAATCAATTAAAACTTGAGGAATCCTTGATCGGATAAAATTTGACATGATTACGGATCAACTTCGACGTTGTACAGATGAAATTCATTTGAGCTGCGGGGCTGTTATTTTGGTATTTTTAACCTGTTCTTCCCCTGAAAATGTTAGTGAAAGAAAACAAAATATTTTTGGATTTTGATTAAAGGTTATTAAACATAAACGAATTAAGCAATAAAACAACTAACAAACACACACATACTCAAAGATCCCTGCAAGGCACAATCCTATAAAAGAGGGAACCAATGTGTGATCTTGTTTGTATGCATGAATGCACATGACAAGCAGAGAATCTTAGGGGAAAAAATTAGGGTATTACACACATCAACAGCAGTATCAAGCATGACTGCCTATCATACACACTCCTAAAAAGTTGCATTTAGTCTAGAAAAAAAACAGCTACTCTTCCTAAGCAGTAGTATAAACAAAGGCAACTACTCTTCCTATGCAGTAGTACAAACATGACATAAAGTCATGACATCTGATTCAATATCAGAAACAACAAATCAACTAACACTTTACTCCCCCCTTTTTAGCCAAAAATTGACAAAATGGAGTAAATGTACACAAACATAAATGGAAACACAAATATGGAAGCACAAAAAAAAAGCATAAAGCAAAAGTACTGATGGAAACACACACATACCAGATGGAAACAAAAAAAAATAGATTACTTTTAGATGATCCTCCAACTCTTGCCTCTATCAAAGATCCTTCTGTACTCCTTGAAGCTGTCACCTGATTTAGGAGTGTTGGTACTAAACTTCCTTACCACAGCCTTCAAGTACATCTTTTTTAAACCAGTCCTTCTATATTGCAGAGATCTTTTATTCCACTCATTAACAGTCTTCACTAGCTCAAGCCTACCGAGCATCAGAGAATAGAGGAAATATACACTATGTGTTACATTCTTTCATTTCTGTAATTGCTACAACTCCTCAACAGCGCCAGTTCCTACTTCACAACTTATGTCCTTAAGATCATTTCCATATGAAGCATTAGTAATAACACTAAGCTGATCTTTAGTGTCCACACTCTTCAAAATAACGCCTTTTACCTTCCCTTCATCACGACTCCTGATTATCTGAGTAAACCTGTCAGGATTCTTGTTCAAGACTAATCGCGTGAATTTATGAGTCTAACGGGGTTACTAACTGCAAGCGCATAGTCTATCGCATAGTTTTAAAAAGATATCGATCCCACAGGGACTGATAATCAAACTAGTGCTATCTGAATGTTACTATGTTTAGCTAAGGCTAATCTTTCTAAGGAAATTATTGGAGACAGAAATTAAATCTAAGAATGCTAAACTTTTAGTAAGAATAATTAATAATGAGATATTAGTATGTAACGCATTAATCGTTAGGAATTTAATAAGTCGTCGGTGTAGGTTTAAGTGCCAAATTATTTTTCAGTAGAAAATACCCATTTAAAAGACCTTATCTCACACTCTCGTGTTTATTGATTCAGACTATACTGTTAAATCAAAATGAGCGCTCTCGCTGTATCATTTGCATTTAAAAATACTTTTTGAAAATAAATAAGTCCTAATTGATTCTAAAGTGCTTCCGCTGTATTTAAAATCAATGCCTGGTTTCAGCTATCTGGTTAAACTCTCAAACTCTTGTTTATCTTGACCTTAACCTTAATTACCTTTTTACTTTCATAAGAAAGGCTCATCGATTAAAAATAAGAAACCAAAACCTAAAAACTAATTTGTAAAAGTTAACACCGATTATTATTTAATTCCATCAGATTAAGTTGTTTACATACTGATACCAATTAATTTAGCCAGACATGGTTGGAAAAGTAAACATGCTAACACAGTCTAAATTAATAATACTAAGCATGCTGCGAGAAATGATAAATAAAAGCATGTAATTAAAACCTGGAATTGAAATTAACTTGTAAATAATTCTGGTTACAAACTTGAAGCGATCCGGCAAGGCTTGATTACAAGAAGAAAATAAAGAAACTGGAAGTACAGAGGAAATAAAAAATGGTTTGCTTGAAGGTACAGAAAAATTTAATTCACTCTAAGCTCTCTTCAAAATTCGCTGACCCTCTCAATGGAGGTCTTCAGTTAAATTTATAATCAGTGATCTTGGCAGTTGAGAAGAAGGTGTGCGTGGAATTCGGGTTGAGAGAAGACCGGAAGAAGAGTGGAAAACCCTAGAAAATGTAGGAAAGCGGGAAGTTATTTTCCCCCATAAAATAGGTGGCTCGCGCCACCTCCTCCCTTGCATCCATGTGGCTTGTGCCACTTTTTGTTGTAGTGGTGGGCGCCACCCCACAATGTGGCTTGCGCCACATGTGTGAGTGGTGGTGGGCCCACCTTTTTTATTATTTTTTTTTCTTTTCTTTCTTTCTTTTTTTCTTTCCATCCCCTTTCTCTCTCTTCATTTTATTTTCTCTTCATTTCTTTCCTTTTGATTTCTTTTCTTCTCATTTCCTTCAATAAATCTTTATTTTCCGTTAAATTCTGGTTCGACTCGAGTGCCTGAAAAACATAAACAAATATGGGTAAAATAAAGCATAAATCGGGCAACAGCAGACAAAACATAGTATAAATTCATGCATGTCAAGTCAAATACACGATATAATTTCGCGTTATCAAACTCCCCGATACTTGGACCTTTTCTTGTCCTCAAGCAAATAAGAACTTTCGGTACGGGTTCGAAACAGATATACATTCAAGTAAAGCTTCAGTCAAAAAGATAGGTACTAAATATCAACAGTAAGGATACCGTAGTGACACATTTTCAAAAACTCTTATCATATGCAAACGAATCCGAATCATGTTATTATAGCTTGACCAACACTTTTTCGTATCTCTTTTTCATTCTAGTGCAATCACGTTAAGCCCTTTATCCTTGCACACCCATGGTAAGTAAACCTGTTAGTGTTCATTGATCTCATCTTTCATGTTTCTTTGGATTTGCCTTTTTTTTTATTTTGGATTTCAAGAGTCCGATCCGTTGGGCTAAATGGTCGGGTAAGGACCACCTAACTTAGAAGGAACATATCTTTAGTTCGCTTTTGGCATCAAATTTATAAATTTTGCTGTTTTAAGATCAAACACAAATATGCATCGGCTTATCACTTAGGCTGTGCTTTAGGATGGTGCTGACTGCTAGTATAAACTACTTAAGAGGTTGGTCTTGGTATAATAAGTATTCAAATTCATTCGCATAATCAAGGGGTTCAGGGTGTCAAGACAGTGCCGATATTATTAACACTTTCCCAAGTCTTTCTAACTTAGCTTAATAAGCTTTTAAAGTGCCATGTCATGTATCAAACTAAAATAAATTTTTGTTATGGCTCAAGAAAGTTGGGAGAATCTAAGTAATAGCAGAAACTATGTGTAGAGACTCGACAATACATGAATTTCTTTTATTGAATACTAAAGAAAACTAAGCATACTAATGAAAGGAAATAAGCATAAAAAATTTAAATCCACCTAGAAAAATAGTAAATAACTAAAACAGTTAATTAAAAGCGATAAAACTTCCTCCCCCACACTTAAATTGAGCATTGTCCCCAATGCAACAACGTAAGGTAGAAAAAAAAGGAGAAACCTGGAACGCCGGGCTATTGGCGGCCTCTTCCTCGAGTTCGTGGTCGCCTAACGTTTCTAGGTTGTTGGTCTGAGGTACCCAGGTCCGAATATTGATCATGTGCTTGAACGGACATACCAGACATCCCTTGGATCAGCTCTTCCATGTTGTTCTGGCCTTGCTGCATTTGCTGTAGAATCCGGATCATCTCCGCTTGTTGAGTGTACATTTGGTTCTGCTGATCCATTATTTGAGCTTGCTGAGTTGCGATGCTTTGTATTCTTTGGTCGCGGAGGGTGTTTGCTGCGCTCTGTCTCATCATCTCAGCATATATATTATCAAGAGTTTCAGATGACTCTGCGTCTCGTCTTCTAGGCATAAGCCTTGATGAGGTACCTGCAACAAAATCAGACGAGGATGGTGTGGTGTGTGCTTGTGTGTCAATTCTGTCCCCGCCAGCAGCAACATTCTCAGGAATGTGCGCGGGGCCTGGGTTATCGGTATAACAATAGTTTTCCTCTCGCCGCACATCTGTACGACTCGGGTTAGGAAGTATAAAATATGGGAAAACTTTATTGTCAATCAGTAGATCATACCTACCATCTTCTCTTTTCTTAACCAATTTCATATGTTCAGTCATTTTTAAATCGATGGTAAGAGAAGGAAGCGGTGTTAAGGATGTGAAATGAGCATCGAGCTCAAGGGCTCGGGCTATAGTTGTTATTAAACCGCCGAATGTGATAGCGCCTTTGTTTGAGGCGGTTATGGAGCACATATGATTAAGCATGAATGGGACATGGTTTATTCGGCGGTCTGCAAAGGCGTTAAGTAAATAGAAAAATTCCTTCTCATTCACTTTGTTAGAATTAGACCGGCCGGAAATTATAGTAGCCAATAGTTGGCGAAAATATCTAAAAGCCGGGTTTTGAATGAGAGTGGCTTTGTTGCCTTCACAACTTCGTGTATGAGTACCTGTTAGGCCTCTCCAAAGACACTTGTAACTGTGAACCCACTGAGATCCACTCGGGATACTACACTGCACATCATTTCCTACTGGAAAATTAAGTTTAGCAGCCAGTTCATCAAAAGTGAATTGAAATTCAGTATTAAAAATTCTAAACTGGACTGTCCCTTCTGGGTCAAAAATAATTGAGCTAAGAAATTCTAAGGTAAGTGGGACATAGACAGGGTCTCTATTAGACAAAAATTGTTTCAAATTTACTCGTTCTAATAAAAAGTCTATGCTTTCAGTAAGTCCTAAAACTTCTAAACAAGTAGTATCCGCATACCTTGTTGGCTCGATCTCGCGTTGTGTAAGTGACTAGAGAAGAGTAGCTTGGTCTTGATCTCTGCAAAGTATTTTATACCCTTGTGCTTGTGGTGCTGGTTCCATTTTGCTGATAGCAATTACACTCTCACAACTTAAATTTGCAAAATAATACTAACTGAATATAATTGTGTGAGTGAATATAATTGTGTGAGTGAGTGTGAAGAGGTGTTAGCATTTATAAATGAAGAAGATAATTTTTAATTCAGGTAGTTGAGGTGGGTGGTGGTCAAAGGAAATAAATTAGGAGGGGGACAAGTGCCGCGCATGCATGTAAGCATGCAGAGGTGAGTTGATAGGTGGCGGGGGCCATAAGGAAAGGTGTGGCGGAAGCCACATTTTGGTGAAGTGGCGGGAGCCACAAATAAAGTGGCGAGAGCCACTAAGTGAGTGGTGGCGGGAGCCACCTGCTCCTTGCTCCAAGAGTGGCGCAGGCCACTTACAAGTGGGGGCCACATGAATAATTTGTTTTACTCTGCATGTGATACAATTGGACCAACAAAAAATTTGTGCATGAAAACTTATTACACCACATGATATTTGTCTCTATTACACACTCTTCTTTTTTACCAAGACCAAGCGTGGCTTTTGTTTTATGAAGGCACTAAATCACAAAATCAAAAGCCATGACAGATGATACAGCAAATATAACAATATATAACAGTGAATAATATAGCAGAATAATATAGCAGTATGCCCTTGTAGTGAATCAGTCAATAAGAATTTGAATAGAAATTAAATGAAACTGGAACGAGACAAAAAGTTGGAAATTAAAACTAAAATTAAAACCAAAATACATTAAATTTAAATCCAAATTCAAATGAAAAGAAAATTGTCTAAACTGATAATTGTAAGCAACAGTAGAAAGTTAAAGTCATGGAAATGAAAAATACGAAAAGCTAAATAGAAATTCTCTTCCTTCTCCCACACGTATAATTAACAGTGTCCACACGTAAAATTAGCGTGTTGGAGTCTGGATGCCATAAAATATGCTCTCCTAGCCACTTTGATTTGGATTGTTAGCAAGCCCTCTAGCGAATAGCTGTTGATGAAAATGATCCATTTGTTCCACTACGATATCCATAAATCCATGAAACTCAGTGCGAATAGTGGTGAATTCGCCTTGAAGGCTAGTCACTCGGTTATCTAAGGTGGTAATGGCAGCGGTGAAATCAATGGGTGGAGGAGGAGCTACAATAGGTGTGCAAGATTCCGCATCAGAAACATAGTCTTCATAATGGTCATAAATTTGTGGAGTCTCAAGAGGTGATGGTGGGGCGTTATGTGGGTCGGTCAGGTCATACCGCCAGTTATTTATGTTATGCACACTGGTGCGCTCATGGTTTGGCAGAGTGAATAGACGAACTACCTCATTGTCAATTAAATAATCAAAGGTGTCAGGTCCCATATTTCCTATGAATCGTCGGTTAAAACAGAAAGTAATGTTCATAGGCCGGATTGGACCAAGGGAGTTTAGCCTAATCAAAGGTTGACTTAGTCCTATGGCATTTGCTATCATGGTGACTAAACCCCCTACTGTTATTGGTGCACGAGCATCCAGTACAAGACTCATAAAATTAGTTATCATAAAGGTAGCAGCATTTACTGGGCGGCCCTGGGAAGCACAATACAAAATATAAAGTTCAGTCCTGGATACAGAGGTATCATTTTCTTCCTTACCGAAAATGGTATGGGCGAGGATTTTGTGAAAATACCGGATGGCTGGGTTATGGATACTCTCAGAAAACATGCCAAATGGTTCAGGATTATAATTACCAGTTATGTTACCCCAAAAGTAGTTCAGGTCGAGGTCAAGGTGCAATTCTTCTTGGACTGTGGTAACCACATCAGGTCCACTAGGAAATCCTAGGAGTTCAGCAAGTTCTCTATGGTTATAGGTATAGTCATTACCAAACAACCTAAAGGTAACCAGTCCGTTATGAAAACCATACCCATGGTTAGGTATGTGAGTAAGGGAGCTAAGGAACTCAAGTGTCAGCCTACGATAAGAAGTAAACCTTCTTTTGATAGTAGCGGTCTCCCACCCCAATTGGCTAAACAGAAACATAACACTATCCCTGATACCTAACCTAGTCATGGTAGGTCCATCATAGTAAATGGTCAAAGCCATATCTCTCTGAGCTAATATCTCAAATCTCCTCCTCTGAGCTCTGCCTCTGAAAACAATGTCCATGTAATCTAATTGTTGCATCTTGAATGTTAGTTACTAACTAAGCTAAGTTAGCCTGTAAGTAAGCAGATAGTTATGCAAAGTTAGTAATAAACATGTAAATTATGGCATCAAGAAATGGGGAGAAGGAGAGGAAACAAAAAAAAAACAAAAATGCAATAAAAGGTAAGAACTAAACAAGGAATAAAATAAAGTAAAATACAATAATATAAAGAATTAAAATTAAAAATACGTGGGTTGCCTCCCACCAAGCGCTGTTTTTAATGTCTTAAGTCCGATATAGTTCTAGTGCAATGTCAGTTTTCAGAATGAACGGGCAGCTCTAGGAGCTTTAGACTAGCTGAGTAATCTCTATTGTCTACGCAATGATAATGTTTTAAGCGCTGTCCGTTTACTACAAATGGTTGACTAGATTTACTTTTTATTTCTACGGCACCACTTGGGAAGACCTTACTTATTATAAAGGGACCTGGCCACCTAGATCTAAGTTTTCCTGGGAAAAGTTTAAGGCGCGAATTAAACAGTAGTACTACGCCGCCTTCATTAAATTCTTTACGGGAAATTCGTTTGTCATGCCATTTTTTAGTTCTTTCTTTATATATCCTAGCATTCTCGTATGCGTCTAGTCGAAGTTCTTCTAGTTCGTGAATGTCTAAGATTCTTTTCTCACCTGCGGCCGTATGGTTTAAGTTGAGGGTCTTAATGGCCCAGTAGGCCTTGTGTTCTAATTCTACAGGTAAATGACATGATTTTTCGTAGACTAACTTAAAAGGTGTGGTTCCTATTGGGGTCTTATAAGCCGTCCTATATGCCCACAGAGCTTCGTGTAGTTTTGATGACCAGTCTTTCCTAGAGGTTGCAACAGTCTTTTCTAAGATTTGTTTGATTTCTCTGTTCGAGACATAGACTTGTCCAATTCTTTGTGGATGATATGGTGTTGCTACACGGTGTTGGACTCCATACTTCAGTAGAAGTTTTTCAAATATCTCTGATATAAAATGGGAGCCTCCGTCACTGATGACAAGTCTGGGCACACCGAATCTAGGGAAGATTATGTTCTTGAAAAGCTTAATTACTACTCGTGCGTCATTCGTTGGAGAAGCTACAACCTCGATCCATTTTGAAACGTAATCGACAGCAACGAGTATATACTTATTACCAAAAGAAGATGGGAATGGCCCCATGAAATCAATCCCCCATACATCAAAGACTTCAACTTCTAAGATACCTTTTTATGGCATTTCATCGCGTCTAGAGATGTTACCAGTGCGTTGGCACCGGTCGCAGTTTAATATCGTGATATGGACATCTTTCCATAGGTTAGGCCAGAATAGGCCAGATTGTAAGATCTTAGCGCAAGTCTTTAAAGTGCTTGCGTGTCCGCCATAAGGAGCAGAATGACAATGTGAGATTATGTTTTCTATTTCATCTTCAGGGACACATCGACGGAAAATTCCGTCGGCACCTCTCTTAAAAAGCAGAGGCTCATCCCAATAATATTGTTTAAGGTCGTGAAAGAATTTCTTCTTTTGTTGGTAAGTTAGATCTGGTGGAAGTACCCCGGCAGCTAAGTAGTTAACAAAGTCAGCATACCATGGTAGTGTCGTATTTGTTTGAATTTCTTCCACTAATTCCTTTGCTTCGGTATCGTTCAAGGTTAGTTCAGACATATTGCTTTTCAATTGGGCTATGAGTCGCTCATATGGGAAATCATCATTAATAGGCACTTGCTCAGGCTTAATACCTTCTATTCTTGATAAATGGTCTGCAACTACATTCTCGGTGCCTTTTTTATCTTTTATCTCTAAATCAAATTCCTGTAAGAGTAGGATCCATCTTAAAAGTCTTGGTTTGGCATCTTTCTTACTTAATAGGTATCTAATTGCGGCATGATCGGTATAGATAATTATTTTCGCTCCTACCAAGTAAGAACGGAATTTATCCAAAGCGAACACGACGGCTAGGAGTTCCTTTTCAGTGGTGGCGTAGTTCATTTGAGCAAGATCTAAGGTTCTACTTGCGTAGTAAATTGCATGGAGCTTTCTGTCCTTTCTTTGTCCTAAGACTGCGCCTACGGCATAGTCACTCGCATCACACATGATTTCAAATGGTAATCTCCAATCAGGTGGTTGCATGATAGGTGCAGTAATGAGAGCCATTTTCAATTGTTCAAACGCTTTTAGACATTTCTCATCGAAGATAAATTCAGCGTCTTTCATTAATAAACCGGTCAGAGGTTTGGTAATTTTCGAGAAATCTTTTATGAATCGTCGATAGAAACCGGCGTGTCCCAAGAAACTTCGTATTTCTCGTACGGTTTTCGGAGGTTGAAGATTTTCTATAATCTCTATCTTGGCTTTATCAACTTCAATCCCTCTATCAGATACTACGTGTCCAAGTACGATTCCTTGATTGACCATGAAATGGCATTTCTCCCAGTTTAATACGAGATTGACTTTTACACATCTTTCAAGTACCATTTCTAGGTTCGATGGACATCCTTCGAAACTCTGCCCACAAATAGAAAAATCGTCCATAAACACTTCCATAATGTCGTCTATAAAATCAGCGAAAATTGACATCATGCATCTTTGGAATGTTGCGGGAGCGTTACATAGTCCAAACGGCATTCGTCGATAAGCAAATGTACCATAGGGACATGTGAAAGTTGTCTTTTCTTGGTCATCAGGATGAATAGGGATTTGGAAGAATCCTGAATAACCGTCTAAATAGCAGAAGTAAGAATGTTTTGCCAGTCGTTCCAACATTTGGTCAATGAATGGTAATGGGAAATGATCTTTACGAGTATCTTTGTTCAATTTTCTATAATCAATACACATTCTACTTCCAGTTACAACTCTTTGTGTTATAGATTCGCCTTTGGAGTTCTTAACAACTGTAACACCTCCCTTCTTTGGTACGACATGTACTGGGCTAACCCATTTACTGTCTGATATCGGGTATATAATTCCTGCTTCTAAAAGCTTTTTCACTTCATCCTTGACTACAGTACTTAAGATTGGATTGATCCTTCTCTAGTGTTCTCTAGAGGTCTTACAGTCTTCCTCTAGCATAATGCGATGCATACAGATAGAAGGACTTATTCCTTTAAGGTCAGCGTTGTTATAGCCTAACGCAGTTGGGTATTTTCTTAAGACATCTAAAAGTTTCTTAGTTTCGGTTTGTCCTAAGTCTGCATTGACTATTACAGGTCGTTCGAGTTCTGTGTCTAGGAATTCATATCTTAAGGTATTGGGTAGTGTTTTCAATTCTAAAGTTGGTTTCTTTGGACAAGGAAGATGATCAGGTGTAAGTGCTAAACATTCGCTTAGGCTATCATCTTGGTATGGTTCACGCCAATTATCATCTTAAAAGATCGGAGGTATTGAAATTTTTATAATATCTGAGTATGTGGTCGGTTCCATCTCTAATTCTCTTACGCACTCATCTATGACATCTAATAGATAACACATGTCTTCTATAGCTGGTGCTTGTAAGAATTGTGTCAGGATAAATTCAACCTTCGCTTCACCGACTTCAAAGGTTAGTTTACCTCTCTTCACGTCTATAATGGCTCCGGCGGTGGCTAAGAATGGTCTTCCTAATATGATAGGCGTAGTGGAGTCTTCTTTAATATCCATGATTATGAAATGGTAGGGATATAGAATTGTCCTATACGAACTGGAACATTCTCTAGTATACCAACGGGATATTTAATAGAGCGGTCAGCTAATTGAACGGACATCTTATTTGGTCTTAATTCTCCCATATCAAGCTTTTTGCATATGGATAAGGGCATTACACTGATACTGGCTCCTAAGTCGCATAGAGCTTTGTCTATGACGAACTTTCCAATTACACAGGGTATGGAGAAACTACCTGGGTCTTTCAGCTTAGGAGGCATGTTGTTTTGAATTATTGCGTTACACTCAGCACTAAGTGTAACTGTTTCGTTATCCTCAATCTTTTTCTTATTGGATAAGATTTCTTTAAGGAACTTAGCATATGAGGGCATCTGAGTGATAGCTTCTGTAAAAGGTATCATGATGTTCAATTGTTTCAGAAGTTCAACAAATTTCTTAAATTGCCCTGCAGTTTTAGAATTTACAAATCTTTGAGGATACGGAATAGGTGGTTTATATGGTGGTGGAGGCACATAAGGTTTTTCTACGGCCTCTTTGTCATTATCTTCCTTTTCCTTGGGTTCATTTTCCTTCTCAGGATTAGGCTTTTGGTACATGGGTGGATTCTGAAGTCTTGGATCAATGGGTCCGTCTAGTTCTTTACCACTTCTCAATATAACGACATTTGCATGTCCTTTCGGATTGGGTTATGGCTGTCCAGGAAATGTTCCAGCAGGAGCAGCAGTAGGTGCTTGTTGTTATGCCACTTGTGAAATTTGTGTTTCAAGCATTTTGTTGTGGGTGGCTAAAGCGTCTACTTTGTTTGCTAATTGCTTAATTTGCTCACTAGTGTGTATGTTTTGGTTCAGAAAGTCTTTGTTTGTTTGAGCCTGGGTAGCTATAAATTTTTCCATCATTAGTTCAAGGTTGGACTTCCTAGGAACATTATGGGCAGTTACGGCAGCCTTTTGGTAGCCTGGGGGTGTAGCAGGTGCTTGACTAGGGGCATACAACGCATTGTTGTTTTTGTAAGAGAAGTTTGGATGATTCTTCCAGCCCGGATTGTAGGTATTTGTATAAGGGTTCCCTTGAGCATAATTCACTTGGTCACTGGAGACTCCTACCAAAATTTGACATTCAGTGGCGGCATGTCCAGGTGTTCCGCATAATTCGTAGTTTTGAGCTACAGCTGCCACGGTGGCTGCAGGCGTTATGGTCAAGTTATCAATCTTTTGGGCAAGGGCATCTACCTTGGCATTGACATGATCAAGGCTACTAACCTCGTACATTCTACCTTTCGTTTGGGATTTTTCCACTGCAGTTCTTTCTCCTCCCCATTGGTAGTGGTTTTGAGCCATGCTTTCGATCAGTTGATAGGCTTCTTCATATGGTTTATCCATAAGTATACCACCAGCGGCGGCATCTATCGTCAATCTTGTATTGTACAAGAGACCATTGTAAAATGTGTGGATGACTAACCAATCTTTAAGACCGTGATGCGGACACATCCTCATCATATCTTTGTGTCTTTCCCATGCATCGTAAAGAGATTCATTGTCCTTCTGTCGAAAACTATTGATTTGGGCTCTCAGCATAGCTGTCTTGCTTAGGGGGAAGTATCGTGCTAAGAATACCTTTTTCAACTCATCCCACGTAGTAACGGAGTTTGATGGCAAGGATTGCAACCAAGCCCAAGCTCTGTCTCTTAATGAGAAAGGAAAAAGACGTAGTCTTATCGCGTCTGCAGTTACACCATTTTCCTTCACTATGTCTGCGTACTGCACAAACTTGGTCAAATGTTCGTTAGGATCTTCTGTAGGATTTCCAGAGAATTGATGTTGTTGTGCGGCTGACAACAATGAAGGTTTCAACTCGAAATCGTTTCGGTTGATAGCAGGGGCAGCAATGCTACTATGTGGATCTTGCTCAGACGGGGTAGCATAGAACTTAAGAAGACGGTTTTGTGGTCTTTCACCCATGTCTCGTTCTTTGACTGGTTCAGGAGTATGAGCAAAGGAGATCAGGAATATTATACTTGCGTTGATACTCAAGTATTCTGCGTCTTAAATGTAAGAAATGCTCTAATTCGGCGATTGGTGGTTGCAAGTCTTCACTTTGTGAGCGAGTACTTGGCATACAATCGAGTAAAAGGAAAATAAAATTTGTTGCCTTAGTCTATACTGTGCAACAAAGAATCGCACTGTTGACTAAATCAAAGTCCCCGGCAACGGCGCCAAAAACCTGATCGCGTGACTTTATGAGTCTAACGGGGTTACTAACTGCAAGCGCACAGTCTATCGCGTAGTTTTAAAAAGATATCGATCCCACAGGGACTAATAATCAAACTAGTGCTATCTGAATGTTACTATGTTTAGCTAAGGCTAATCGTTCTAAGGAAATTATGGGCGACATAAATAAATCTAAGAATGCTAAACTTTTAGTAAGAATAATTAATAACGCGATATCAGTATGTAACGCATTAATCGTTAGGAATTTAATAAGTCGTCGGTGTAGGTTTAAGTGCCAAATTATTTTTCAGTAGAAAATACCCATTTAAAAGACCTTATCTCACACTCTCGTGTTTATTGAATCAGACTATACTGTTAAATCAGAATGAGTGCTCTCGCTGTATCATTTGCATTTAAAAATACTTTTTGAAAATAAATAAGTCCTAATTGATTCTAAAGCGCTTCCGCTGTATTTAAAATCAATGTCTGGTTCCAGCTATCTGGTTAAACTCTCAAACTCTCGTTTATCTTGACCTTAACCTTAATTATCTTTTTACTTTCGTAAGAAAGGCTCATCTATTAAAAATAAGAAACCAAAACCTAAAAACTAATTTATAAAAGTTAACACCGATTATTATTTAATTCCATCAGATTAAGTTGTTTACATACTGATACCAATTAATTTAGCCCGACATGGTTGGAAAAGTAAACATGCTAACACAGTCTAAATTAATAATACTAAGCATGCTGCGAGAAACGATAAATAAAAGCATGTAATTAAAACCTGGAATTGAAATTAACTTGTAAATAATTCTGGTTACAAACTTGAAGCGATCCGGCAAGGCTTGATTACAAGAAGAAAATAAAGAAACTGGAAGTGCAGAGGAAATAAAAAATGGTTTGCTTGAAGGTACAGAAAAATTTAATTCACTCTAAGCTCTCTTCAAAATTCGCCGACCCTCTCAATGGAGGTCTTCAGTTCAATTTATAATCAGTGATCTTGGCAGTTGAGAAGAAGGTGTGCGTGGAATTCGGGTTGAGAGAAGACCGGAAGAAGAGTGGAAAACCCTAGAAAATGTAGGAAAGTGGGAAGTTATTTTCCCCCAGAAAATAGGTGGCTCGCGCCACCTCCTCCCTTGCATCCATGTGGCTTGCGCCACTTTTTGGTGAGTGGTGGGCGCCACCCCACAATGTGGCTTGCGCCACATGTGTGAGTGGTGGTGGGCCCACCCTTTTTATTTTTTTTTCTTTCCATCCCCTTTCTCTCTCTTCATTTTCTTTTCTCTTCATTTCTTTCCTTTCCATTTCTTTTCTTCTCATTTCCTTCAATAAATCTTTATTTTTCGTTAAATTTCGGTTCGACTCGAGTGCCTGAAAAACATAAACAAATATGGGTAAAATAAAGCATAAATCGGGCAAAAGCAGATAAAACATAGTATAAATTCATGCATGTCAAGTCAAATACACGATATAATTTCGCGTTATCAAAGACTGATTAGATGACATATCTGATAGTATTCAGATCCTTACACCATAATGTCAGAACATCAGCCCTGTCATCATGTTTCTTCATTATCTGTTTTATCCAACCTGATTGAAGGTAACCCCTTCTAATTTCATCATACTCAGCTTCAGTAGTACACCAAGACACATATGTATGTTTCTTGTTAATCAAGACAGTTAGATTATTTTTCATATCAGTCTCACATTCTACCTTGCATAATTCTTTCATCATAACCTTTGTGCTGTAAAAGTAATCCATATCACAATCGCTTGTTCCAATGAAGCAATTCAGGATCTTCTTCTCTTGGACAATAAGACCTCTCTTAGATTCAGTTTTAGAAACAAGACACGAGTTTGATATTCTAGAGTGTTTTACAACAAGGTTCTTGGATTGACCTGAATGACCCTTTCCAGAGAAATCTGAAATATCTGACATAGTGTTAAAGAAATTACTGCTTTCCTCTCTTGTCTGACTAGTCTGCACAGTGGATGTTCCAACATTGTACTTACCATCCATCCTCTGTTCTTATTCATCAAATATCACATTGACATATTCCATTGTCATCTCAGTTCTGGAGTTAAAGATTCTAAAAGCTCTACTGCTTGAAGAATAACCCAGAAATATCCCTTCACCACTTCTGGGATCTAGCTTACCCTTTTGATCTTTGTTGGTCAGGACATGGCATTTGCTTCCAAAAACATGGAAGTATTTCACCGTAGGCTTTGGCAAGCCCTTAGCATGAAGCATAACTTTAGCTGATTCTTGTATATCCAAGGTCTTTTGCTCAAAAGTTCCATCTCATTGAGAAGAAAAACTATAACAGATGTATTGAGACTCACAGAATTCAGTAAATTTTCAATTCTCAAACTCCCTGTCATGATAGCTTCTGATCTTGACAATCCTACTCTTATGCTCCTTCTAAACACTTTGACATAAAACTTTAAGAACTTCAAAGATGCCTAAAAAGTTTACTCATGTAAACCTAGAAAAATCATCCATAACCACATAGACATACTTCTTTCCACCCATACTTTTAATCTTCATAGGTCCCATAACCCCCATATGGAGAAGTTCCAGATTTCTTGAAGTAATCTGATGATGCAACATTGGTTATGACATCAGGATCTGCTTCCTAACTTCACACTCATCACAGACTTTCCCTTCTTCAACCTTTAGATCTGGAATTCCTTTAATTGCTCCTACAAATATGATTTCCTTCATTCTTTTATGATGAAGGTGTCCACGTTTTTGGTGCCACTGCTTCACTTCATCCTCTTGAGTTTTTGAACATGTGGAAGAGTAAGCAGTTATCTGAGGTTCCCAAAGATAGAAGTTATCTTTAGACCTTATATCCTTCATCATCATTTTTCTTATCTTTGACTAGACATTCTGACTTGGATAAAATGACTAACAAACCTTGATCACGTAGCTAACTAATGCTGATGAGGTTAACAGTTAGTCCCTTTACAAGAAGAACATCTTCCAACCTAGGTGATCCATCATCCATCAACTTACCAACTCCTTTAATTTCTCCTTTAACACCATCACCAAATCTGACAAAACTTGTAGGGAGAGACCTAATGTCCATCAACAGCTTTTGAACCCCTGTCATATGTCTAGAACACCCACTGTCAAAGTACCAGTCTTTTCTAGTTAAGGCTCTCAAGGATGTGTGAGCTATCAGGTTCACACCCTTATCTTTAATACTTCTCTTCTTGCCAACTGGCTTATCCTTGGACTTCACTGAAGATATTTGATTTCCATACAATTTATAACAAAATGGCTTTATGAAAACCATACTCTCCACAGTAATGAAATCTCCAAAAAGAGTGGAAATTATTTGGAGTTTCATAATGTCTTCCGGAATGTTGTAACATGTGGTTATACATTATGGTCATCTTCTCTCTTTTAGAAGGAAAGTATTTTTTTTTCAGGCATTCTTTTTTGTATGTTATCAGAATGATAATGGAATTTTGTATCTTCTATTTGATCAACCCTATTATTTATCCTTCTCAAGGATTCAGTAACGTTACTGAGCTTGGAATTTAGGAGAGTTATCTCTTTGAAGATGGGAGACAAACCCTAATAGTTCCTTCTTCTCATTCTCCAACTCAGCTATGACCTTCCTCTAATTTTCCTCTATCTTCTGATATTCCTCACACCTGTTGCAGGCTTCCTTGTAGTCCACCTCCAGATCTTCATATAGATCATTCATCATATACTTTCACTTCATCAGCGCATCTGCCAGAGTGAGCAGTAATAGGTTCAACAACTTCCGAGTTGGATTCATCTTCTGAATCATCATCATCAGACCAAGAAATAACCAATCCTTTTTTCTGCTTCTTGAGATAGTTAGGACACTCTGGTCTTATGTGACCAAAGCCTTCACACTTATAACACTAAATCCATTAACTTTGATCTGTCTTTTCTTCAGTTCTGGTATTCTTTTGAGAATCAAAGTTATTTATGATGTTAGAGGTGATGTCCTTGGCACATGGTCTTCCTCTTCTATCCATTATCTTTAAAATTCTATTGAACTGCTTCCCAAGTAAAACAATTGTATTTGGCAGCCCCTCACCAGTATCTAGGTTAGCATGTCCCTCTTTATCTTCAGCATTGGATACAAAAGCAATGCTTTTGTTCTTCTTTTCATTTCTATCATTCATGGTTAATTCAAATGTTTGAAGTGATCCCACTAGCTCATTAACTCTCATACTGCTAATGTTTTGGGCATTTTCAATGGTTGTGACCTTCATGTCAAATTTCTTAGGAAGAAACATAAGAATCTTCCTCGCCAACTTCTCTTCTGATATCTTCTCTCTCATGGAACTAAAGGCATTAGCTATTTCAAGTATATTCATGTGAAAGTCTTGAATACTCTCATCTTCTCTCATCTTCAGATTCTCAAATTTGGTAGTGAGAAGCTGAAGTCTAGACATCATCACCTTGGATGTTCCTTCCCGATTTCTCTTGAGAATTTCCTAAGCATCCTTAGCCACAGTACAAGTGTTGATCAACCTAAACATGTTCTTGTCAACTCCATTGAATAAAGCATTCAAGGCTTTGGAGTTTCCAAGAGTTGTCTCATCTTCCTCCTTGGTCCAATCCTCTTCAAGCTTCAAGGTTTCTTTTCCATCCTTATCCTTAACCACAGGTTGTTCCCAACCCTTGATGATAGCCTTCCAAGTTTTTATATCCATATATTTTAAGAAAGCCACCATACGTGCCTTCCAATAGTCATAATTAGTGCCATCCAAGACTGCAGGCCTATTAACAATTCCTCCTTCTTCCTTGTCCATAGTACAAGAATACAAACTCCCTGGAGCTCACCCAAAAATAGAACAGGGTGACTTGCTCTGAGGCTAATTGAAATTCTGGCACGCACATACCAGATGTCGAGACAGATGTCACAACATTGGGATCAACAACAGTTTGATCACACAAGAAAAAGATGCAGAAATTTAAATGACAGAAAAGAAAAATCAACACCAGAATTGTTAACCCAGTTCGGTGCAACTCACCTACATCTGGGGGGCTACCAAGCCAGGAAATAATTCACTATGATAGTATTAGTTCAAAGCTAAACTTGCTCGTTTACAACTTCTCTCCTAATTCCTACCTTGTGCAACTACTACCTAGACACCCTCTAGATATGAGATCCCCCCTCTCACTTCCTAATCAGTCACAATCCCAGTGACAATCAACAACTCCACAAATAATAGAAGTAACACACTTCCAAGACAATACTTGATCTTGCTTAAAAGCTTCAATCAAGAACAATACACTCTTGCTTAAAAGCTTTAGAGTAAACAATGAACAATGAACAATCAGTTAACGTCAATGCATCAGAAGATACATGAGTGACATACAATTAACAAACATAAAACCCTAAAGACCAACCAAAACAACGGCTAATCCTTATTCCCCTAAATCCTCACATTATGCTCTCTTCACCAATAGGGTTTGTCTTCACTTTAAATAACCTTCAGACCTACTAGATTTGGGCTTCTTGAGGCGCACAAATAGTAGTAATCAGTATAAATTGGCTGCAAATCAACCTACACAATAATAGGAGTAAAATACAAACTTTCCTAAAATGGCTCAAGGATCCTTTTTATGAAAAGTAACAGAATCTGTCACAACAGAAAATCCCACAATATACTCCTATGAAAAACGCACATGTGTGAATTAGAACACACTAAAAAATACCAAAATAGACATGCCCTAGCTATCTGGTATAACATGTCCTGGAACATGTCACAACATCATGTAGAACATGATGTCTGATTGTCATGGTCTAACATCTTGCTAACAACATGTTGTTTTACCAAAATGTAGCAAATCCAAAAACCACATGACTTACCGTCAGCGCTCTATGACAAGCGTAATGTCCCCTTATCATGTTCGATGATGGTCGAGTGAGAGAGGAGAGTGGCGGGTGGGGCGACGAATGTCATCCCTGTGACGGGTTGACTTATTCTAGGTAGTTGACTTGATTTTTTGAGTGGATTATTTTATCGATGTTTGTTTGAGGTTGTTTTGATGTTGTTGATGAGTACTGATGAGTATTATTAAGAAATTAGATGATTTAATTATTATGCTAAGTTATGATGAAAAGTTTTGAATTATGATGAGATGTTTATTTCAGAGAGGAACCATTTTCGTGGCCTTTTTACATACCCTAATTTTGTCCATTGATTTTAATTCAACTGGTAACTTTTGTATTTTGTCACATTTTCACATTTTTGAATTTTTTTCCATATTGCAATTTATTCATTTTAAAATTTTAATTAAAAATAGCATGGTCCATGTCTATATATTAACCACGTACATTTTATGACAACGTAAATGATTATTTCTAATAAGAGTGGGCATGTGCATGTGCATTCATGTGGTTTTTCCATCAAGTTTCTAACTTGTATAAAAGACAAAACAAAAAGAGTGCATTTTAATTCATTCTAATCATAGTAACCCATTCCATTTATCATTACATAATGATCATCATACATCACAAAGAAAAAGTCAACAAAAGTCAAGGATTTTGGCATAAAAGGACATAAGTTGATCACACTTGTTTCGCCTAACTAACTACGAATGATCACACGTTCATACATAATCTCATTTCCTACCAATTTCACAATGTATTAACACCAATTCACATCATAATTCAAATATTTTCATTTCAAATACAAATACATTTCAAATTTCACTAAATTACATTTAAATTTTTTATCACACTTTGTGCAATTTTACATAATCACTAGAATAGCCTTTAACCTAATTTACAAGCCTATAAATCAAGCTCTTTCTATCAACGAAAGAGAGAAAATTTCATTACTACCCTAGCCAAAATTCTGCATCAAATTTATCATCAAAGTTAAAGTTTCTCCATCTTGAAGAAACTTTGAATTTGAGAAAAAAAACCATCATATTAATCCAATTGCCATCCATTTCCCTTGAATTATTTCTAGTATCATTACAATCATAATCCATACCAAAAATCACACACAAAGCTCATGTTCATTCAAGTCCATTTAGAACTTGATTTTGAAAAAGTTGTAAAAATTGTGAAATAATTATAAATTAAGATTAGATCACAAGGAGCTCAAATTTGTAAGCAAAAGCAAAAAAAACCCACCTCGTCAGGGCTTGATCGGAATCTGTGTTCGTTCGTCGAAAAACTCATCGACATTCTTCTCGTTCATCGCTTAGGTAGTCCTTAAACTACTTGATTTTACTAATTTATTTGTGTGAACTTGTTTATGCAATTAATGCAAACCTAATGCCTCAACTAATTTCATGAAACAACCTGTAATTTTGATTTATGGAAAATTGAGGGTTCAATGTTCATGAGTGTTCTTGAACACTCAAGATCACAAACCTAGATTTGCAAATTCCAACATTTTTCAAACAAAAAACAAAACAAATAGATTCGGAATGGTATTATAAACATGATTCAATCATTATTTTTGCCTAAATCATTAAAACAAAACCGAATCAAAGCATTTTTAATTGAACTCAGAACTTTTGGATTGCTCAGAGTTGCTATTGTTTTGTAATGATCGATGTGTGTTGATTATGGATTCATGTATGTGATGGGTCATAGATCACTTTTGCATATTTCAGGAACATTTTCAATTTTAGGATTTTGTTGTTATGTGCATTGCTGTTGCATTTTCAAGCATGGGGGAAGATGATGACTTTTCTAGATTTAATCATTGTCATTCGTCTCATCTTGATTTTGTTTCTTTTTTTCCTCATTACTGACCGAGTGGGCTTCCCTATTGGGCCCTAATTTTTTTTCTTCATTCCACTCCCCTTATCCAGGCTACACCCCTTTTTCTTTTTTGTTTGTTTTTTATTAATTTATTTGGGCTTTAAGGCCAATGCTCATTTTTCTGATCATACCAATACATGCTTGTTTACACCTCCATTTTATTTTCTTTAAACTAATTAATATTTTAATTAATTATCAAATAAGTGAATAAGATACTTTTTTTACACAACTAAAACAAATTTTATTTTAACAATAAAACAAAAAATTCTTTTCATGATAAAATCAAACTATTCTCGAACTTGATCAAAATCAAGTCTTTTCCCGCTTAATCAAAATCTTTTCACAATAAACTTGGATGAAAAAGGACCTATTGGATGTATATCCGTGTAGTCCCCAAGTATTTGGATACAAGTTGCATAGCTTGCCTTTCGAGTATTCTTCATCCTCTCAAAAATACAATAATTAATCAAATTTAGTTCATTCTTTCATGTATGAAAAAGGATATATTGGATGTATATCTTTGTGGTCCCCGAGTACTTGGATACAAGTTGTATAGCTTTCCTTTTGAGTGATTGTCATCTTTAAGGAATCTTGACTCGTTTTAAGGCTTTAACTCTTTTTCACAATAAACCTAGATGAAAAAGGATCTATTAGATGTATATCCTTGTGATCCCCGAGTATTTGGATACAAGTTGTATAGCTTGCCTTTCAAATACTAGTCTTCCACTCAAAGATAAAATAATTAACCGAATTTAGTTCATTCTTTTATGGATGAAAAAGGACCTATTAGACGTATTCGGTGATCCTCGTCTTACATGCCACGTAGCAAGTGCAGATCCTTGTGACCACTAAGGCGAATCTCGTTAGCTGTTCAGCATATCAAGGTGCATTTGGTGATCCTTGTCTTGCATACCGCGCATGTGGTTCCCAAAAATGATCATCCAGAGCTGACAGAAGAAGGTGATGAATCAAATTAAAAATACCATGTCTTGGAGAAGAGATTGAGAGCAATTGAAGGGCACAATGTATTTAGCCTAGATGCCTTGAATATATGTTTGGTTCCCAACATGATTATCCCTCCAAAGTTCAAGGTCCGAGACTTTGAAAAATATAAATGCCTCAACTGCCCTATGAGTCACTTAGTGATGTATTGTAGGAAAATGGTTGCCTAAGCGCATAACAACAAACTGACGATTCACTATTTTCAAGACAAGTTGAATGGCGCTTCTTTAAGAAGGCATATGAATCTTGAGCAGGGAAAGATACATTCATGGACGGATATAGCGTGTTGATTATGGATTCATGTCTGTGATGGCTCATAGATCCATTTGGAATATTTTAGGAACATTTTCAATTTTAGGATTTTATTTTTACGTGCATTGTTGTTGCATTTTCAAGCATTGGGGAAGACGATGATTTTTCTAGATTTGATCATTGTGGTTCGTCTCATCCTCATTTTTTTTTTCTTTTTTTCTTTCTTTTTTTCCTTATTGTTGACCGAGTGGGCTTCCCTGTTGGGCCCTTATGTTTTTCTTCGTGCCACTCCACTTATTTAGGTTGCACCCCCTTGTTTTTATTGTTTGTTTTTTATTTATTTGGGCTTTAAGCTGAATGCTCATTTTTCTGATCATACCAATACATGCTTGTTTACACCCCCATTTTATTTTCTTTAAAATAATTAATATTTTAATTAATTTGGATTAACTAATTTAATTAATTATCAAATAAGTGAATAAGATACTTTTTTTTACACAATTAAACTAAATTTTATTTTAACAATAAAACAAAAATCCTTTTCATGATAAAATCAAATTATTTTCGAACTTTATCAAAATCAAGTCTTTTCCTGCTTATTCAAAATCTTTTCACAATAAACTTGGATGAAAAAGGACCTATTTAATGTATATCCCTATAGTTCTCGAGTATTTCGATACAAGTTGCATAGCTTTCCTTTTGAATATTCTTCATCCTCTCAAAAATACAATAATTAATCAAATTTAGTTCATTTTTTCATGGATGAAAAAGGACCTATATGATGTATATCCCTGTGGTTCTCGAGTACTTGGATACAAGTTGTATATCTTTACTTTTGAGTGATTGTCATCTTTAAGGAATCTCGACTTGTTTTAAGGCTTTAACTCTTTTTCACAATAAACCTGAATGAAAAAGGATCTATTGGATGTATATCCTTGTGATCCCTGAGTATTTGGATACAAGTTATATAGATTTCCTTTCAAATACTAGTCTTCCACTCAAAGATACAATAATTAACCGAATTTAGTTCATTCTTTTATGGGTGAAAATGCCTATTGGATGTATTCAGTGATCCTTGTCTTGTATACCATGCAGCAAGTGTAGATCCTTGTGACCACTAAGGAGAATCTTGTTGGTTGTTCAGCACATCAAGATGCATTCGATGATCCTCGTCTTGCATACCACGCAGTTGGTTCCCAAAATAATCATCCAGAGGTGACAGAAGAAGGTGATGAACCAAATGAAAAATACCATGTCCTAGAGAAGAGATTGAGAGAAATTGAAGGGCACGATGTATTCGGCCTAGACGCCTTGAATATGTGTTTGGTTACCAACGTGATTATCCCTCCCAAGTTTAAGGTCCGAGACTTTAAAAAATATATAAGGGCCTCATCTGCCCTATGAGTCACTTGGTGATGTACTGTAGGAAAATGGTTGCCCAAGCGCATAACAACAAACTGATGATTCACTATTTTCAAGATAGATTGAGTGGGAATTCTTTAAGAAGGCATATGAATCTAGAGCAGGGAAGATACATTCATGGATGGATTTGCGGACGTCTTCCTAAAATAGTACAAGTATAATCTAGACATGGCTTAGGACAGGAAGAAACTGTAAAAGATGACTAAGAAAGACAAATAATCCTTTAAAGAGTATGCCCAACGTTGGAGAGAATTAGCTTCTCAAGTAGAGCCTCCTTTAGCCGAACGGGATCTAGTAAGCATGTTTATGGATACTCTACAATCCCCCTTTTATGAGAAGATGATCAGGGGTATGTCATAGGGATTCTCCGATCTAGTAAAGATAAGGGAAAGGATTAAGGATGGCATGAAGAACGGTAAAGTTCCTGGTGCTACTGGGGAATCAAGTGGAGTATAGAAGTTCTCTGAGAATTTCCCAAAGAAAATGGAGGGTGAGATAAATGTCATAATATCCAGCAGGGGTAAATCTTATTAGGCACCACTAGCTCAGGTTCCCTATTACCAATACCTCTATGTTGTAGTTGTACAATACCAGTGACCTCGTGTACTTCCCTATTAGCAAGTTGTACTAGTACCTCCTCCAAATCAGTATCTTCCTCAAATCAATATCCTCCACGAAATCAGTACCAGAACTGGCATCGATGCCCAAATTAGCCTAAGACTGGAAATAATCACCAGGAGCGTCCCTCTGTTGATCCAATTTTGATGTCTTACACTTTTTTATTACCTTATCTCATCTAAAATTGAATTATTCTTCCAAAATAAATGAGGTTGATGCCTACACCATTCCCATATTAGTACGATGCAAATGCCAAGTGTGTATTTTATGATGGGTCGAAGAAGCATACCACTGAAAACTACCGTTCAAAGCCAGAGTACAAGAGCTTATTGATCAAAAGTTGTTATCATTTATGGAGAAAGTCCCAAATTGTGAAAAACAACCCATTACCTGGACTTGGTAGTCCATATATCAATGTCGTTGAAGAATCTACATAACATAGTGTTAAGACAAATTTTATTCATGCCATGCATCCTCTAAGGTTTTGATGATAACAAAGTATTTGAAAAACAATTAATATTTCTAACTAGATGGCTCTTGTGTAGATAATTATATTTACTTGATAAAATTGATTCTGTCACAAAAAAAGCTATGGTTCAGCTCTGATTGTGTACTCATGAGAGAGCCTGGTGAGAAAGTTGTCAAAAGTTCATCTCAGATTCAGAAGCGCGTTATGCTTGCTTCTGAAACTAAGTAATGTCAACTCATGCTCACAAAATCACGGGACTCGAGAATTGTTGATATTATCTTCAAAGATTGTGTTGTACTTGTTTCACAGAAGAATTTTCTAGACAAAGGCCTTGTTCAGCGGATAACTCTATGCCTATGATTTCCAACACTTGGTTTATGGAAAATAAGATTTGATCTGAATAGTCGTTGAGTTGCTGTAGAGAATAACACTGCAACTACAACTGAAATATACATGTACTTCACACAACTTGTAACAGCTCAAGAGAAGCTAATCTGTAAGGAGTTCTTATTCTTGTTTAGGTTAAGAATCCTTAGTGTTAAAGTGTGTTATATTATATTTGAACACATCTGATTGTTAATCAAGTTTTGATGTAAGTTATTCATTCTCTAAACAGTCAGTTTAGATATAAGTATCTTGTCTTGCGCTTGAGCAGTGAAGTCTTGGATTCGTTGAATCTGAGTAGAAGTCTTGGACCGATGGTCTGAGCAGAAGTCTTGAGCCTAAGGGGTTTGAGCAAGGAAGTCTTGAACCTGATGGGTTTAAGAAGAAAAGTCTTAAGATCTAAGGATCTAAGCAGGAAGTCTTGATCAGGTGCTGATTAAGCAAGGAAGTATCGGGCTGAGGGCCTGAGCAGAAAAGAATTATACTTGAGTGTATAAGCAGTTGTAATCCAATTGATTATAGTTGAAATATCTTGTGCTGCAAGGGGACTAGATTACTCTCAGTTGGAGAGGAACCAGGATAAATTTTGTGTGTTCTTTGCCCATTTATTTACTTCTGTCTTTCTATCTGCTGCATTTATTAATTAGAGTCTGAACTTTTGTTTAGATGCTGAATTCTGATTAGAAGTAGAAAGGATTTGGAAAACACAATTCAACCCCCTTCTTATGTAATTTTCTCACCTTCAATTGGAATCAGAGCATGGTTTGTGCGTAACACTTAACAGTGGTACAGATAAAGATCCAACGAGAAAAATATGTCTACTGAGGATCTTACTGCTAGTACCTCAGGAAGAGGATTTCCTCATGATTACAGTAGTTCTGAGAGAAATCACTACTCTTCTAAACCTTCTGTATTCAGTGGAGACTCCACTGAGTTTAAATGGTAGAAAAGCAAGATGTACACGTATATCATTGGACTTAATGATGAGTTATGGGATATACTTTAAGATGGTATTGAGATCTCTATTGGCAGTGGTGGTATGGTATTTGACAGAAAAACCTTGACTCTAACTCAAAAGAAAATTTATAGAAAACATCATAGAGTCAGAGGTATTCTGGTCGATGCTCTACCACATACTGAGCATCTAAAAATCATTAATAAGTCTTCTGCAAAGACTATCTTTGAATCATTATGCTCTACTTATGAAGGGAATCAACAAGTTAGAGAAGCAAAAGCTAACTCGTTGATACAAAAGTATGAGTTATTAAAAATGAAGGATGATGAGGATATTGAAACCGTGTTTTCCAAGTTTCAGGTTCTTGTATCAGGCCTTCAAGTGTTGAACAAGATTTAATCTACATCAAATCATGTTTAAAATATTCTAAGAAGTCTCCCTTTAAAATTTAGACCTAAAGTAACAGTTATTCAAGAAGCAACAGACTTGAATACGTTGTCTCTTGAAAGTCTAATCAGCAATCTTCAGAGCCATGAGATGGAACTGAATAGAGATGAGTCTTCAAAGAAATTTAAAACACTTTCCCTGAGATCTGCTTTTGGAAAATATGGTGGAAAATCCAAAAGGCGTTCAAAGATCAGTAAATCTGATGAAAATTCTGAAGAAGATTTTGATGATAGATCTGATGATGATATGGCTTGCTTCATCAGAGGATTTCAGCAAATGGCTAGAAGGAACAAAATATTTTCTAAATGTTGTAGCCTTAGGAGATCTAACTTCAAAGAGAAAGATGAAATAAGATCTGCTACAACAGCAACAAACCTGGCCACTTTAGAAATGATTGTCCTAGTCTTCAGAAAGATAATCAATAGAAAGGAAGTCATCAGAAGGATAACTTTAGGAAAAAATTTATGAAGAACTTCGTTGCAACATGGGAAGAGCTAGATGATAAAGATTCAGAAAAGGAATATGAAGCTAATATGGCATTGATGGCTCACACATCTGAAGAAGGACTTCCACCTGAAACAGAGTCTGAAGACGAAGATGAGGTATACTCTTACTCTGCCATTATTATATGAATGAATGATCTCATGAATCATTGCAAAGACCAAACCAGTCGCATCAAAATTTTAAAAAGAGATAATTTCATTTTGAAAGAAGAATTAACAGAAGCTAGTACATCTCAAAATGAATGTTCTACTTTAGAAAAACATGATCTAGCATTTCATAAATTCATCACATTTAGCATTGATAGAACTAAACTTGTTTTCATACCCCAAATTTTGACCACAAGATTTCCCATCATTGTGCAAATCATCACCACAATATTTATGTACCATCATACCTTATCAATCTCCTCAAGGATTGTTGAGCCTTCACTACAATCAAGAATTAGGGTTTCAAGCCCTCTCAGAGCATTTAAACAAAAGATCAATCAAGAAATGACATGATCTTTAACTTGTATAACCTCTCAAACATCCATGAAGGATCAAGAGATCTCCCACATCAAGAATCAGGCACAAAGTTGCAACATTCCAAGTTGATTGAGCCTCGAAAGCCCCAGTGTCACCAAATTAGGGTTTTGGATGACTGAGACCTCCAGAGTGAAATTTTCATAGGGGAATGAGCCAAGGCTTCAAATGTGATTCAATATGCTCAAGATAACCCTAAGGGTCCATTTGCAAAGTTAAAACACCCTCAGAGAATGCATTCCTCAAAAGTCGGAAATTAGGGTTTCTCCGCAGCCAAAAGTCAAAACATGACTTTTTTGGCAAAAATGATCCTTGTGACTCATATTCTTGTAAAATATGATCTATAATGTCATTTGAACAAGAATTGATCAAGAAATCATGATAACTTGTAAAAGGGGTAACCTTGAAAATTTGAAAAAATTTCTAAGTTACTAAATTTGGATGGTTTTGGTTCCAACTTCCAAGGACATTAACTTTTGATCCAAGCAGCCATTTTGAGTGATCCAAAGCCTGCTTTGTAGGTCTTCCTACATTCTAAAAAAGCTTCAACTACATGAAACTCTAATTCTTCATGGATAAAACATGATTTTTCAAATACTTATCCAAGATCAAAACTTGTTTTTCACACATGTTGGATAACTTTGATCATTTTAATTGAATTTTATTAAATTAAATTACATTTTTAAAATCAAATTAGGGCTTGATTATTTTTCACCCTTACAAATCTTTTTCAAAACACTTTTGGGCCTCTAATAGAGTGTAAGACCCATCCCTTGTCACATAAATAAATTTTGGGCTTCAGTCACTGAATAAGTCCCACTGTGTTTTCCGAAACCGCGGCGCGATCGTCGCCTTTTAAACAAAAACAATCTGGGCCTCCCTTTGGTTGTAAGTCCCTTCTTCCTTCTGTTAGACGATGGCTAGGATCTAGAATGGGGGGTTGAATAGAACCCACAATTTTATACACGCAAATGGTGTTCCAAAATTGTTTTAAAAATATTTTTACGGAAGCGACCACTGAATCACACGTCTACAACGCACCTCTACTAAAAGGATCGGATATGCACGACGATATTGGGAATGATACGAAGGAAGAGAAAAATACAGATCTATCAACAAAAACTAAACGCAATCAACCAAGTTTCGCTTACTTGATGTTTATCCAATTACCAAGAAGATAGGTTGACAAAAATTAATCGCAAATAACCTTTGATTTTGTGCTTAATCAATTAATCGAACACTCCACGTGCACGAACACACCAAGTACAGATTTCCAAATAATGTGAATGTAAAGCTGATTCCAAATACAATCCAAGGGATTGTATCAATTTACAAAGTACTTTTTTCAGCTCTAAATTACACTATGTCAGAAATTTTCGATTAATTAATACTTCACAAATTCGATTAATATCAAAATGTAAAAGAGTAGGGAAAGAGAGAACAAAAACGATTTGATTAGGCAGTTCCCCAATCATCCTCGCTATGGGTACCTCTGCCCCCAATTCCGAACATGGAATTGATATATATATATATATATATATATATATATTCTTTTTTTTCTGTTTGCAAATTTTGTACAAGAGAAAACTGAATAATCAAACCCTCAAACGTCTTTGATGTCGATGCAAAGTCTTCTCTCCTCTTGATTCAAGATGAATCAAGTGCTTAGAATTTGTTCGAACAAATCACCGTCTCACGCTACTAGATTGAAAGAACCCACCGCTCTTCAATCAACTAGGTCGATTTCGATCTTCCACAATTCGAACCCAAATCTTTCTCGTATAATCCTCCGACTGTAGCTACTAAACTGAACCGAACACCCCGTTCTTCAGTTACCTTCACACGGTAGAATCCTTGTAGAGAAACCGATTTGTGCAAAAACCTCCAAAATCACCCGGATTCTTGGAGGACAAAACCAGAGGTTTTATTCAAGAAACACCTACTGATTCTCAACTCAACACAAAGGATACAACACCTATGTCTGAACGTTATCACTTCACACAATGCAAGACACTAACAAAAATGATTGTGTAATTGCTAGAGATCACAAGGTTGAAGATGAAGATGAAGGGAAAAATCAGTATCTATTTTCACGTTTATTGTTCTAGTTTGAAATGAGATGAATCCACTATATAATGCAAGAATAACCCACTAAAATGAAAAAAATAGCAAAAACAAAAAAAATAGAATGCAGAGAAATAGTCCAGACCAGCGAAGGGTCGACTGCTCACTAAATGAGGGTCGGCAGGAGCTAACCCGAGGAGGTATCTATGCAAAATAATTGACCATGCATCGACCTCCCATTACCTTGCGTCGACGCAAAGACGCTAAATTTGTAGAGATACAAAACCCATAAGCATGCGTCGACCACATGCATCAGGGAGGTCAGCGTGCGCTAACTCGACTGTTTCACAAGAAATTGACAAAGCTGCATAAGTCGACTCATGCTTAGCTTTGGTCGACTCAAAACCTGTAAAAACTCAGAAATTCATTTTTCGCACACTTTGACCAACTGAGACTCGATTTATGCACACCAAACACTAATACCATGATCATGCACATGTAGAAATTGTGTAGAACCTTTCTTGTGTGTTTAGATACATGAATATCAATGGTTAAATGCAATGTGACCGACAACGAAGTGATACCTTCCAAATTACAAACTAAAGACTATCCTACTTGTTGACATCATTAAAACAGAACTAGATGAAAAGCACTTACCCCTCATACCTTCTTTTTAAAATAATCTCTTGGACCCCTATTAAAGTGTAAGACTCATCCCCCTTGTAAATATACAAATTTTTGGGCCTCAGACATTGTATAAGTCCCGATACAATTTTCAGAATAACGGTACAATTACTGTTTTTCATCTAGGCCTCTTCTTAAGTATATGCCCCAAACTTCCTTTTTAAACAACTTTATTCTTTGATTCAAATTCAATTTTAGGGTTGTATCAAAACTTTCTTCAATTTCTTGAATAACTAACCATACAGCTATATATATATATATATATATATATATATATATATATATATATATATATATATATTTGCTTAGAGTTTTCCCCAGCAATTAGGTCTAGGTTTAGATCAAACCAGTGGTTACTCTTTCAACACAGTCAAAACTAGTTCCCCATAGGAAATTCCAGATACAGTCTTGCCTCCTCTTGGGCATATACAATATGGAACAGAGAAAGGCATTATTCCCGGTGAAACTTTTCTCAAGACTGTCACAACTTAGAAATATCTATACAAGAAATTCATTTCCCCAGAGAGGATTATTCCCGGTGAAACCTCTCTTGAATTTCTTCAAACCCTAGAACTGTTCACCAGAGAAAGGATTATTCTCGGTGAAACCATTCTTGAGCTTTTCTTTGGCTTGGACCCACAGGCTTCCTAAAAACATCCCTAGCCTCCTCTTGGGCTTTGTACAAGGACCCTCAGGCTTCTTAGAAGTTCTCAGCCTCCTCTTGGGCTTAGTACAAGGACCTGAAGACCTCCTACAGGTATAGGACAAAACTTATTCATCTTTTGCTAGTTCAATCCTCCAGTAAGTCATAACATCAGATCAGTTTAGGGTTGATTCTCATCCCTTAAAAAATCAGCCTCCTCTTGGGCTTCATACAAAGATCATTATCCAGTTAAGAGATCAATCCCTTCATACCAGTAGACTTGGAAAGTCTCATCTCCTCTTGGATCTCGAAGAAATCCTCAAGTTTCCTTAAAGCACAGGAAAAAACTTGATGACTTAATCAATCTCCAGCAGAGTTTAAACCTCCATAGGTTTTAAAACTCAATCTTCAAACTTTTCATCCTAAGTTCCCCAGCTAAGGTCAACTTACTATCAATACAACACCAACGGAATCAGAACCTCAAGGCATCTGATATCTTAACTCTTCTGTATTCCTCAGCAAGAGTTGATTCCCCAATTTGGACCTGTCTCTGGATCTCAATAATCCTCAGCAGAAGCTAGCCTCCTCTTAGGCTTTATATAAGAAATTTCCCAACCAGCCTCCTCTTAGGCTTTGTATAATGATTTTCCCTCAGCAGTTATAGCCTCAATCTTGGGCTTTGTACAAGACAGATAAAATATTCTCCAGCTGAGTTAATCAATCCTTTTAGCCTTAATCTTGGACTTTGTACAAGACAGACAAAATATTCCTCGGAAGAGTCAATTTCTTCTAGCCTTCTCTTAGGCTTTATATAATGATCTCCCTAAGCAGAGTCAATCTCTTTTCAGCCTCAATCTTAGGCTTTGTACAAGACAGATATAAAACTCCCTAGTAGAGTCAACCTTTTAGCTTCAACCTTGGGCTTTGATCAAGGCACATAAAACCAAAATCCCCTCAGAGGAAATCAAGAGTTCTCTCCGCAGGAAGACATTCCTCTGTACATCACACATCAAAACAGACAAATCAATCAAAAAACCCTAATCCCAGATAACTGCTGTAAGTGGCACACTTGTTGATTCAAAAATCCAAGTTGTGATCCCTCTCTTATCCTGGTAAACTTCCTATTTCATCTAACAGCTATAAGTGGCACACCTTTGGATTATTTACATCCAAGCCCATGTCCCTCTCTTAGCATGAAAGATTCCTAAGGAAAAATGGTGTTGCTCAATACTGAGTTAAATTTTTTTCCTTCAGAACATCTCCCTTATAAAGGAAGTTATGGCATTTCTAGATTCCATACATTCCAGTTAAAGTAATTCTCCTTTATAATCAGTTACCAAACAACTATGATAGACAGGTGAGATATCTCCCTTTAGAGATGACAAATTCTCTCTCAATCAAACCATCTAGCTTCAATCTTGGGCTTTGAACAAGACACAAATACCTTTTAGCTTCAATCTTGGGCTTTAAACAAGACACCAAACATCTTTTTTCTCCCATAGAATAGGAGGAACTACGATTGCTCTGATTTCCCTGTTATCTTTATGGGAATTAGTAGGCATAAGTGTAGCGTGCGATTTTTGTCAGTGACGCGACCACTTTATCGCCATGGGTTCCTCCTCGCCTCAATGGTAGGAGGGGGGTGCTACTTTCTGATTTCTTATTTATCTCGTGAAGATGGAAGGGAAAGGGAAGCTATCTAAAACTAACCTTACACGCGAATGTTTAACTGAACAAACGCTTAAAGAGATTCAGGGAGTTCGGGGTCAGGTTATACAATGGGGAGTTGTCAGTTACCCATCCTATATATGGTTATCCACAGGTTGTTAGCAATGGGTTCTACTTTTATACTTAATGGTGTTTATCTGTTGTGGGTTGGGAAAGTTTCTTCTTTGGGAGATGTTTGAGAGAGAGAGTGAGTTTTTGATGATTTTGGTGAGGTACGGGACCTCAGTTTTGTTTAGTGTGAAGATAATGGACCTAGAGTTTTTTATTGGTGTGCTCGCTAAGATTTCGCAATCTTATGCCTACGTATTCCCGTTTAAAGAAACAGGGAAATCAGAGCAATCGTAGTTCCTCCTATTCCATGGTAGAAAAAGATGTTTTGGTGTCTTGTTCAAAGCCCAAGATTGAAGCTAAAAGGTTTATTTGTGTCTTGTTCAAAGCCCAAGATTGAAGCTAAAAGGTTTGACTGAGAGAGAATTTTCCATCTCTAAAAGGAGACATCTCGTCTGCTTATCACAACTATTGGGTGACTGTTTATAAAGGAAAATTACTTTAACTGGGGTATGTGAATCCAGCAATGCCATAATTTCCTTTTATGAAGGATTTGTCCTGAAGGAGAGAACTTTAACTCAGTGTAGAGCAATGCTATTTTTCCTTAGGAATCTTTCATGCTAAGAGAGGGACAGTAGCTTGGATGTAAATAATCCAGAGGCTTGCCACTTACAGCAATTAGATGAAAGAGAGGATTTTTACCAGGATAAGAGATGGACGACAGCTTGGATATTTGAATCAACAAGTGTGCCACTTACATCAGTTATCTGAGATTAGGGTTTGATTTGATTTTCTGTTTTGAAGAGTGATAAACAGAGAAATGTCTTCCTACAGAGAGGTTTTGATTTCCTCTGAAGGGATGTTGATTTTTGTGTGCCTTGATCAAAACCCAAGGTTGAAGCTAAGAGGTTGATTGACTCCACTAGGGAAGTCCTTATACAAAGCCTAAGAGGAGGCTGGGAAAGACTGACTCAACGAGAGAGTGTTTATCTGTCTTGTACAAAGCCCAAGATTGAGGCTAAAAAGAGACTGGCTCTTTTGGGGATATCATTGTATAAAGCCTAAGAGGAGGCTTAAAGTTGACTATTCCGGGGAAATATTTTGTCTGTCTTGTACAAAGCCCAAGGTTGAGGCTAAAAGGGGAAACTGACTCTACTGGTGAGAGGTTTTATATATCTTGGACAAAGCCCAAGATTGAGGCTAAAAGAAGATTGACTCTGCTGGAGAGATTTATACGGTGTCTTGTACAAAGCCCAAGATTGAGGCTAAAAAAAGAGACTGACTCTATGGGAAAGAATATTTATCTGTCTTGTACAAAGCCCAAGGTTGAGGCTAAAATGAGATTGACTCAACAAGAGAATGTTTTATTTGGTGTCTTGTACAAAGCCTAAGATTAAGGCTGAAAGGTAGTTGACTGGCTCAGCTGAGGATTTTTAGGTGTCTTGTACAAAGCCCAAGATTGAGGCTGACCTTACTGGAGAAAATCATTATACAAAGCCTAAGAGGAGGCTGAAAAGAAAATTGATTCTGCTTAGGGATATTATTTCTCAAATCCTAAAAGAAGGCTGGGAGGAATTTACACCGTTGGGGAAGATATTTAACCCGAGCTTAAGAGAAGGTTATGAATATTTTGACTTTGTTGGAGAAAGTTTATATATTTCTTGTACAAAGCTCAAGATTGAGGCTAAAAAGAATGACTCAACAAGAGAGTTTTTATAGTATCTTGTACAAAGCCCAAGATTGAGGCTGAAAAGGGTTAACTCAACAAGAGAGTGTTTTAAGAAAGAAGATGGACTCAACAAAAGGGTGTTGTTGGGGCTAATTCTGTTGAGGAAAATCATTATACAAATCCTAAGAGGAGGCTAGCTTTCGCTGAGGATTATTGAGATCCAGAAGGTCCAAGATGGGAAATCAACTCTTGTTGGGGTTTACAGAAGAGTTGAGGTATCAGATGCCTTGAGGTTTTGATTTAGGATAGTGTTATGTCCCTAGCTGGGGAAATTTTAGGATAAAAAACTGAGTTTTAGACCCTGTGAGGATTTTAACTCTACTGGAGATTGGTTAAATGACCAGAGTTTTTTCCTGGTTTTGTAGGGAACTTGAGAGTGTCTTTGAGATCCAAGAGGAGATAAGACTGCCTGAGTCTACTGGTATGGAAAAGTGTATCTTTGTATGATGCCCAAGAGGAGGCTGGTGTTTCAAGGGATGAGAATCAACCCTAAATTGGTTTGAGGTTTTGACTCTGGAAAGACTGCTCTAGAAAAGGATGACTAAGTTCTGTCTTATACCTTTAAGAGGTCTTTGGTCCTTGTATTAAGCCCAAGAGAAGGCATGAGAACTTCTAAGAAGCCAGAGGGTCCTTGTACAAAGCCCAAGAAGAGGCGGGGATTCTTTTAGGAAGTCTGTGGGTTCAAACTTAAGAAAAGTTTCACCGGGAATAATCTTTTCTTTAGTGAACAGTTCTAGGGTTTGAAGAAATTCAAGAGAGGTTTCACCGGGAATTAATCCTCTCTGGTGAAATGAACTTCTTTGACAATTTCTAATAAAGACAGTCTGAGAAAAGTTTCACCGGGAATAATGCCTTTCTCTTTGTTCCATATTGTATAAGCCCAAGAGGAGGCAAGACTGTATCTGAAATTCCTATGGGGAACTAGTTTTTACTGTATTTAAGAGTGACCAACTGGCTTTACCTAGTTCTAGACCTAGTTGTCGGGGAAAACTCTAAGCAGGTATACAAGTATATATACAGTTGATATATGACAAGTATTTAAAAGGATATGAAAGAAGGACTTACAGGTGAGCAAGCTTCCAGCAATACAGTTATATATATATATATATATATATATGTTAGCATGTAAATGAAAGCTGATAAAAACTTACAGGCGAGCAAGCTTCCATTGTAACAGCTGTGTGGTTAGTTGTTCAAGAAATTAAAGAAATTTTTTATAACAACTATGGATTTGAACCTAAATCAAAAGGGAATTTGTTTTGAAAAGATTGTTGGGGCTTATAATCAAGGAGAGACCCAGATATAACAATGATCGCACCGTTATTCTGAAAATTGTATCAGGACTTATACAACGACGTAGGCCCAAATTAGGTTTTATTTATAAAGATATGGGTCTTACAACTCATGGGGAGGCCCAATGGTTTGAAAAAGAAAAAAAATAGGACTTACAACACGAGGGGAGACCCAGATGATTTTGTTTTTGAAATGGCGATCGCGCCGAGATTTTTCCAACGTATCGGGACTTATACAATATCTGAGGCCCTAAATGGTTTTGGTTAAAAAAAGGATTGGGTCTTACACTTTATTAGATGCCCAAAAGTGTTTGAAAAGATTTGTTAGGGTGATAGTGATTAAAACCCTAATTTTTGGTTTTAAAATGTATTTTAATTGAATAAAAATTCAATTAAAATAATCAAACATGTGAAAAAAGGTTATGATCTTGGATTTATATTTGGAAAATCATGTTTCATTCATGGGATTATTTGAAAATCATTTGAATTTTTCAGAACCAAGAGAAAGAAATATTTTTTATGTTTAAAAACAAATAAAAATATAATTCTTTACAAAAATATCAAATATATGAAATAAATAACATTTTTGTAAAATTTTCATGGAATAAAATATTTTAATATTTTTGTGAATTTAAAAAAATCAATAAAAAATAATTAAAATTGAGAGAGAAATTAATTTTTGAATTAATTAACAAAAACATGAAAATATTGAAAAAAAACAGCAAAAATGAGAGAGTGGTAAAAAAGGTCTGGGTGGGGTTTAAACCCACGACCTCGTACACAAACACACATGCGCGCTACCACTGGGGTGGTGATACATCCGTGTATCAAAACCACCCCATGTGCATATATGGGGTGCCTTGTTTTCAGGCCTGGCCAAGGCCAAGGCAAGGCAAGTTTTGGTATTTTACGTGAAGCCTCTAACTTTCTCATTTCTCCATGGATTTAGACAAAATTTAGGTGCATCTGGCCTAGAATTTCACAAGGAATCCAATGGTGTTTTTTGGAATTTTTAGAAAGTATCCCTATTTAAAAACCTGATAGTGGTTTCAAAATAGGCCTAGATTTGCATGTTCTATGCTATCTCACTACTCAGTCAATAATAGCAGGGAAAATTGGTTCAAACACAACATATACAACATGTATAAGATGCTTATGATCAATGAACATAAAAGGAATGCATAATTCAAAGAGTTCAAGTTGTGATGTACTTACCTCTTGGAGCTTCTTTTGCTAACTGTCAAGATCCTTGTGCCAGAAGTAATCAAATGCTTTGGACACTCTTGATTGATCCCTTAGAAGCTTTTAGGATGATCAAAACCAGCTGGAATCCTCGGGAACAAGTTTTAGCTTTTTCTTGCAAAAGGGGCAAAAGTGACCAATATGGCAACCCTCTCAAATGGTGTTCCAGATGAGGGGAACCAATTGGGACAGTTTGAGGATGATATTTGGAGTGTGTTTGAGGTCTTGTTTGGTTTTGGAAGTGACTGGATCAAGGCATAGCTTGGAAAATGCAGAAAAGTCCAATTTTGAGGTTTTGGAAGTGGATTTTCTGATTTTGGTGTTTCAGGTCACAAGTGAGTATTTGGACAGCTTAGATATAACATATTGGATGTGTTTGGATCATGAGCTGTGGTGGAATTGCTCTCTCACTCAAAAACTCAGAGATGACTTGCAAAAGAAGGCATTTTGGCCTAAAGAGAGAGATTTTGAGGAAAGCATCAGTTGTAGTGCTTTGGTGTACTCAAACTGGTCACATTTGAGCTCTATTTATAGTGTGTCAAGTTTGTTTTGGCATCAATAGTAAATGGCAGCTGCAGCAGGCCTTTTGCCAATGTTGATCCAAGGGAATCTTAAGTCTCCTCTAGCCATTGAATTAAGGTTAGGGCACAGGCATATGGTCCTTTGATTCAGAGCTTATTCTTGACTAATTCAGTTAGGAATGTGTCAGTCCATGCCACCTTGGTGCATCTATTGAATGCTTGGAAACAAAATTGGAGTCTTGGCACCTTTTTAGCCTTTTTAGAGTGTAGCAAGACCTATAAATCCAGCTTTGGATCACCCAAAATGGTTGCTTGGATCAGAAGTTATGATCCTTGGAAGTTGGTACCAAAACCACTTTTGTTCCATAACTTAGAAAAAGTTTGGTTTCTCATGGTTGCCCCTTTTGCAAGAAACCTCACTTTTATTGACTTTTCTTAATGAATTATGATCAATACCATACATTAACATTATTTTTTACTTAGGGGAACCATATTTGTGAAAAATTCCAAAAAGTCAAACTTGATTTTGTGCACAGTTGACTTTTTATCAGATGAAATCCAAACTATGCGATACTTTGTGAAATCAAGTCCTTGACCTAAATCAAACCTAATGGATGGGTTCCATGTGTGTTATAGGTTGTATTGAATCATGTCCTAAGGTTTGGGAGCATTATCTTGGTCAAAAGTCAAAGGCACGATTGACTTTTTCCTCAAAACCCAAATTGTGGTCCTGGTGAAATTGAAACTTGTGAGCCAAGCTTCTTGGGCCAATCCATTGTTGAAAATGGATAAATGTGGTGTATTGGAGTCCCTTAAATCATGTCTTGAGGTCTTGGCTCATGCTTTGTCCCAAAAGTCAACTTAGGGGTGAATTAGGTCAAGAAACCCTAATTCCTGATTTTTGGTAAATGCATCCCCTGAGGTTAAATTGACTTGATGATTGGGTCCATGAGGTCCCTTGGAGTATCTTGGGTTGTGCTTTGAAGAAATGGCCCATGCCCAGATGAAAATTTCTATCTAGAGGCCTTGGTCGATCAAAACCCTAATTTGGTGACACTGACGATCTTGAGGCTTGATCCACTTGGAATGTTGAAACCTTGTACTTGATTCTTGATGTGGGAGTCCTCTTGATCCTTTATCGGTGTTGGAGAGGTTTATACAAGTTGAAGATCATGTCATTTCTTAATTGATCCTTTGTTTAAGGGCCTGAAACCCTAATTCTTGATTGTAGTGAATGCTCAATCATCTTTGAGGAGATTGATAAGGCCTAAAAGTACATCCACATTGTGATGATGATTTGTACAATGATGGGAAATCTTGGTGGTCAAAATTTGGGGTATGACAGATGCCCCTATTTAATCTTCTTGGACCCGAAGGTGTGAATGGCAAAGGTATTCAGGAATTCGGGGTGCAAGAGGATTAAATATTGGAATACCCGAAATTTTGACGGTGGTTATGAATGGTTGTTTACTCATTCATCTTCTTTTACTAAGCAATGATACTTAGAAATGGGTACAAACTTCCCCTTGATCCTGGTCTTTACCCACGGAACTGGTCTAAGTTTCTTTTGTCAATAAACTTCCCCTCGATCCTAGACTTCAGCCACGAAACTGGTCTTAGTTTCTTTTGTCAATAAACTTCCCCTCGATCTTGGTCTTCAGCCACGGAACTGGTCTCAGTTTCTTTTGTCAATAAAATTTCCCTCGATCCTGGTCTTCAGCCACGGAACTGGTCTCAGTTTTTTTTTCCGTCAAGTTCCTTCCTTGACAAGGGAAGCTATGTGTAGCGGTTTTCATCAAACTTCTCGCCGAGTTTACTGGGGAGACGCCATTTGACGAAGTTGTAGAGGTGTATGTAACAAATGGGGAGAGAGATTGTTCAGACAAAACATTTCCTGACGAGGAAAGAACTGACAACTCGATTGATAAGAGGACTTTATCACTTGAGATAAGATCGACCAGAGTGATGGTTATGCAATATGAATGTGAGTATGAATCAATAATGCATGATGTATGTATGATTATGCTGATAAAACTGATGCAACATACAGACTAATGGATGAACACGACTGGATACTCAGCCACTGCGGGGGATGAAAAGTATCAACGGTCCAAAATAGCAATCCTGCCTTGCTTAGGAGAGACGGTCCCTGTGGGGAGAAAGAATTTTTTAATCGATCTTAAGATATACGTACTCTGTCGGGGATGTCAGATGAAACATGGTCTCTGACATAGTTGATCCTTCATCCAGGCGTACTAGTTTAGAAGGAGTACTTTGATTCTGCACTTTGAGGTTCAACCACCTTCGGAGAAACTATCGATGTTCTTTCGATGTTCAACAGTTAACAGAATTGCCATCTTTATTTAAAAAGCAGAAAAATTTTGACAACTAAATTCATTTTTGTTTTATTTCAAGAATCATTGATCATGTTAAAAATGTCATTCTGTAAAGCTAAAACAAATAAGAATTGCAAACAAAAGCACTAGGGCTCAAATTTTATTGATAGGATGGAGATCAGCCAAGCGCGTGATCCCATAGAGTATTTACAAAGTTTAGAAAATGGTAATTTAAGGGAAAAGGGCTACATTGAAACATAATGACTGTTATCCTTCTACTAACTTTGAATTCTTGATATCCTGAGCTTCTGTCGAAGATGACCTTTACTGGATTTTTCCTGATGGATGGCATTACTGCTGGGGATTTAACCTCGTCGGACGTAGTTACTTGCCATTAATCCCTAACTTTTGCCTGGGTTATTCTTTGAGATTTCCAATCCACCGGGATTTTTTTGCTTGAGTCTCTAATTTTTGCCTGGACCGCCCTTTCGGGTTTTCAGTCCTACCGAGACGCTTTTTTTATTTAGGCAAAGTATTTCTTGACTACGTCAATATTCGTGGGATAGGCAAACTCTTCTCCATCCATGGTTGCGAGTCTCAAGGCGCCGCCTGAGAAGGCTTTCTTGACCACATAGGGGCTATCATAATTCGGAGTCCATTTACCCCGTGAATCAATGAGGAATGATTGTATCTTCATGAGCACGAGGTCTCCTTTTCTGAAGACGCGAGGTCGGACCTTTTGGTCAAACGCTTTCTTCATTCTTTGCTGATACAACTGACCATGTCATAGAGCCGTTATTCGCTTTTCTTCGATTAGGTTCAGTTCATCGTGTTGACTTTGACACCATTCAGCTTCTGTTAGCTTAGCTTCCATCAATACTCGGGTTGATGGGATCTCTACTTCTATGGGAAGCACTGCCTCCATGCCATATACTAGAGAGAAAGGGGTTGCCCCTGTTGAAGTGCGAAAAGACGTGTGATAACCGTGAAGAGCAAAGGGTAGCATCTCATGCCAGTCTTTGTAGGTTACAACCATCTTTTGAACGATCTTTTTGATGTTCTTGTTAGCTGCTTCTACCGCTCCGTTCATCTTAGGTCGGTAGGGAGATGAGTTGTGGTGTTCGATCTTGAACTCAGTGCATAATTCTTTCATTATCTTGTTGTTCAAGTTAGACCCATTATCAGTAATGATCTGGATGGGAACACCATAACGGCAGATGAGATTGTTTTTGATAAAGCGGACCACAACTTGTCGGGTTACATTGGCGTATGACACTGCTTTGGCCCACTTGGGGAAGTAGTCAATGGCTACCAAGATGAACCAATGTCTGTTTGAATCTTTGGGTTCGATCATGCCAATCATGTCGATTCCCCATATGGAAAAAGGCCATGGAGAAGAAAGAACTTTGAGATGCGTAGGCGGTACATGGATTTTGTCATCGTATATCTGACACTTATGACACCTCCTCATGTACTTGTAGCAATCGGATTCCATTGTCAACCAATAGTACCCTGCTCTTAGAATTTTTCTTTCCATTGTGTGTCCATGGGCATGAGTGCCAAAGGATCCTTCGTGAATTTCTTTCATTAGCATGTTCGCTTCTGGCCTGTCTACGCATCGGAGCAAGAACATGTCAAAGTTTCTCTTATAGAGTGTATCATCGCTCAGAAAGAAGCAGCTTGCCAATATTCTGAGAATCTTCCTATCTTTTCTGGATGCCCCAAGTGGGTATTCTTGTTTCTGAAGGAAGCATTTGATATCGTGATACCAAGGTTTGTCATCTATGACTGCTTCAACTGCGAAGATGTAATCGGGCAGTTCTAGGTGCATTATGTCAATCTTAGGTACGTCGTTCCATTGACCTACACTAATCATGGAAGAGAGAGTGGCTAATGCATCAGCCATATGATTCTCTTCACGAGGGATATGATGAAACTCGATTCTGTTGAAGAATGGTAACAACCTTCTCGCGTAATCTTTATAAGGAATCAGTCCTAATTGGTATGTGTTCCAATCTCCTTTGATCTGATTGATGACCAGGACTGAGTCTCCATACACATCCAAGTTCTTAATCCTTAAATCAATTGCTTCTTCGAGACCCGTGATACAAGCTTCGTATTCGGCCTCGTTGTTTGTACACTTGAATGTCAGTCTGGCAGTGAAAGGAATATGGGAACTCTGCGGTGTCACGATGATTGCCCCAATTCCGTTTCCATAATTCTTGACAGCTCCGTCAAAGATTAGTCCCCATTGGGAAACTGGTTTTAGCCCTTCACTGGGTAGCAGTTCATCGCAATCTTTCATTTTCAAGTACATGACATCTTCGTCTGGGAAGTCAAACCCGACTGATTCTTGATCGTCAATCGGTTGATGAGCCAAGTGATCGGATAAAATACTTCCTTTGATGGCTTTCTGAGTGTGGTAGTCGATGTCGTATTCTGATAACAGCATCTACCAATGGGCAATCCTTCCCGTGAGAGCAGGCTTTTCAAAGACATACTTGATCGGATCCATTTCGGAGATTAACCAAGTAGTGTAACAAATCATGTACTGGCGAAGATGTTTGGCTGCCCAAGCCAGAGCACAACAAGTTTTCTCAAGCATAGTGTACCGAGTTTCACAGTCGGTAAATTTCTTGCTCAAATAGTAGATGGCAGACTCTTTTCTTTTTGTTTCATTTTGTTGACCAAGTACACAGCCCATTGAGTCTTCCAAGACTATTAGGTAGATGATCAGTGGTCTTCCCTCCACTTGAGGTGACAGGATAGGTGGATTCAACAGATACTCTTTGATATTGTCGAAAGTGGTTTGGACGTCTTCTGTCCATACGCAGTCCTGATTCTTTTTAAGTAATTTGAAGATTAGCGCGCATGTCGCGGCCATGAGGAATATAAATCTGGAAATGTAATTTAAACGTCCCAGGAATCCTCTGACTTGTTTCTCAGTCTTTGGAGAAGGCATTTCTTGAATGGCCTTGATCTTGTCAGGATCAACCTCAATTCCTTTCTGGATGAGGATGAACCCTAGCAGTTTTCCTAAGCGGACATCAAACATGCATTTGTTAGGATTCAAGCGGAGTTTGTATTTTCTCAGACGCTCGAATAACTTTGACAGGAGAGTTACATGTTCCTCCTCTGTTTTAGATTTGGTAATCATATCATCGACATACACTTCGATTTCTTTATGTATCATGTCATGAAACAGAGTAGTCATGCCCCTTTGATAGGTTGCCTCGGCGTTCTTTAAACCGAACGGCATTACCTTGTAACAAAAAGTGCCCCATGGGGTGTGTCGCTCCTGAGGATTTGTATCCATGGTACAAACGCGAAAGTGGCGCGGAAAAACAGAGTCGCCAGCAATGTGTATTTATCCCAAGAGAGGGAAAGGAAACACTGCATAAACCTGAGGGAAGGGAAAGAGCATGGTCTCACGACCAAGAGAAACAGGTAAGGGAGTCGGTTACGCGAAGGGAAGGTGTTAGCACCCCACACGTCCATCGTACCCGATAACATCCACGCTTGTTGTCTCGATCAAAGGGTGTCGTCATCTGGAGCTCTGTTGCTACTGGAAACGAGAAGGAAAGGGAACGGAAAAGAGCGAAGAAACGGGGAGAAAAATAAAATAAGTGACTCGATAGGACATCGCTCGTCCTACGCCTACGTATTCCCTCGTGCAATGGAAAAGTCAGAGTCAACGTAGTTCGGACACGAACTAAGGGGGGAGGTTGCTCACCAAGACATCGCCGTCTTGTGCCTACGTATCCTCAATCGGACGAGAAAGAGGAAATCAGAGCAGTCGTAGTTCGACCTAACGAGATCGGTTTGTGTTTTTTATGAGCAACGTTGGATTCGCGTCTGGCAGTTAGGGTCGATGCCTGTTTGCGACGAGACTGGAGTAATGTGCCCTTTTTTGAAAATGATTTAAGATTAACGATCCCGAAGGATGAAAAAAGGTTTGAGTTTGTTTTTTTGTTTTTTAGACAGAAGTGGATTGAAGTTAGTTCATAACTTGCATTGCACCGAAGTTTATGATGTAGGAACGAATGCTTAGCAAATCGTTCCAAAATGGAACGTCTGCCAAACACTCTAGAAAAATGAGAGGAAACCTCTCATTCCTCACTTCCCACATGCAAGGCTCATGCGTAATACACGTTAATTTTATTAAGTGTTTTAGAAGCGTTATGAGATGAGAAGAGAAGACCCAAAGGAAAAGAAGACACTAAGGGGAATTTTATCCTAATGTTGTCATGCAAAGGTGGCCCTATAGTTGAGTTTGAAAGGAGGAACTTCTACCTAAGTTAGCATGCAAAGGGAAGCCTAATGCTAATCCTACTCCAAGCTTAATCAAAAATTAAGTTGGACTAGGTAGCTCTAAGGGAGTGAATCCAAGACTTAAACAAGTCTTGAGACTCAAGGGAAGAGAAGGAGTGAAAGAGATGAAGAGGAAAGAGAGGTACAAGATGAGAAATAAGACGGGGCAGCAAGCACTTCATCCACATCATACTCAGATCACAACATTAATCATGCTTCAAAAGATCACACAAGAAAGCTCAAGTAAGCAAGTAAAAGCAAACAAGAAAGAATGCAAGCAAACTTGCATAAGAAGCATAGTTAAACATCATTGATCCTCACACAAAGATGACATGAATAAGGTAAGGTGAAAGTGGATCCAAGTTAGAATTCAAATCATGCCAAAGGTCAATCAATTCACACATTAGAAAGTGGCATCAAGAGCATCAAGTATGTATCTCAACAACCCTCAATAAATTAGCAACAAATAACTCATGCACAACATAACTTCAAGTGATCAAACAAAGTGAAATCAAGGCATGAAAGCAAATGGCATCAAGGTGAACATGTATATCAATTCAAATATCAACTCATGAATATCAAGAAGAAGCCACAAGAATCACATTCAAAACATGCTCCACAATTATGCAAACATCCACTCTAAACCTCTATGCAAATAACACATGATAAGGTGCAGCAAGATCATATTCATATTCAAACAACAATTCCAGCAACATCATCAACAAGTCACAATCAACATGCTCAAGAAATGTGTGTTATGTGTTCATCGCATCGGGAACGTAACATCGCAAACGTGATCATAAACGATAAAAATCCGAGAATCGCGTGTCAGAAAATTGTGTGCATACAATAGTGTGAGGTGCAACAGCTCAAGAATGATCCACAAATCATCAACATATCAATCCATAAAGTTTAGACGTGCAAGAGACCTCAAACAAGCAAGAAAATGCAAGAAAAACACAATCTGCTTCAGTGGTAATCGATTACTCACATAGGGTAATCGATTACTCAGTTGAAAATTGGCTAAAAACGTGAAAGTAAGGCAGAGTAATCGATTACCCTGTTAGAGTAATCGATTACCACTGAAACAGAGGCAGAAATTCAACTTTGAAAATCACCTTTCAGCAGCCAACCACTTATCCAAACATCCAAATGATCATGTAAACAATAGTGCACGAAAATTAAGTTCAATCACATCAATCAAACATCTATTAGATCCAATAATCATCAACATCCACAATCAAGATCAACCAAATGAATCAAAACACATCAAAATTCATGGATCTACATTGTATAAGTTGCAATTAAGCTAAAATGAGTATAGATCTGAAATTAACCAACCTACAAAGCTGAGATTTGCTTTGGTAGTGTTGTAAACAGAAATGGATGAATTCAAGTAGAGAAATCCAAGATCCACAAGCTTCTTGCACTCAAAAGTTGAAGATCCAAGCAATAAGCAACTAAAACTCCAAAAGCACTTCCAAAAATCACTTCTGAAAATTCAGCACCAGATCCAAACGAAAATCCAAATTGAAATGCTGAAATGTAATGATGATGAGAGGCTTTAGCTCAAGAATTAACAAGTTCCAATGAAGAACTTGTTATTCTCTATGAAGGAGCTTTGAGTGTGGTTGAAAATGGAGATTGAGAGTGAAAAAGTGAGAGAGAATTGAGAAAATTCTGAAAATTGAGAGTGGAAAAAATGATCTAGGTCCTTGAGGTTTGGAATGAATTGGTTTAAATAACCCCTAGGTTAGGAGTTAAGTTTGGGTTGGGAGTGAGGTTAAGTGAGTGGAAATTGGGATGAAATGTGAATTAGGAAAGAAAATGTGGAATTGGAGTGGAAAGAATTTGAATTTTTGGATGGAAAATGATGAAAATAGATCAGTTCTAGATCCTTCCCACACATGCACAAGCTGAGCACATGATCAAAAATGCTCACAAATTCTGTAGTGCTGAAAAATGCCATATTTTTGCAATTTCGCCTAGAGTAATCGGTTACTCACTTTGGGTAATCGATTACTCTATTAAAAAATTCAAAATTTTGGCTCCAAAAGGAGGGAAACTTGGATATTCGTCCGGTTCCACCTGTTCTGAACCATGCCAGACCTCTGAAACTTGCCATTTGATATTACCACTGGAATACACTTGAAATATGCTGCAAAATGTTTTCCGCACTCGGATTAAACTGCTTATAACAATCATCTGGTGCTGAATAACTGATCAAAAATCGACTGCCGGAGTTTCTGATCATCCAGTCGCTTAATGAGCAAAATAAATGCTCAAAAAGACTTGGAAAGTTATTTTCTTGGCTCTGAACACTATTAAAAATCATACTGGAACTGATGACGCCGTGAGCTGCTAGAGAATACCTTGATCCCATGCCCAAAAGAAAAAATGCAAAAATGCAGGAATGATAATGCAAATGAAAGGAAGCATAAACTAGTTAGTGCCAAAAGCAATAAGGCAAATTTTGAGGTGTTACAGCTGCCCCTATTCAAACTTCTTGGATCTGAGGGTATGGAAGCAACGGCTTTCAGTCAATCGGGATACACGGGGTTTGAATACCAAAATAACCTGAAAATTTGCAACCTGTGGGGATGATGAAATAACACGAATACGAGAACGGCCGAAGGCGAACTCAGAAAGGCAAACCGGCCGAAGGCGGACTAAACTGGGGATATAAGGATAAACAAGAACGGCCAAAGGCGAACTCGAAAAGGTAGGCCGGCCAAAGGCGGACCACACTGGGGAGATATAAAGGATACGAGACCATGCCGAAAGTGGGCTCGAAAAAGAAAGACCAAGCCGAAGGTGGGTTTCAAACAAAGGACACGAGACCATGCCGAGGGTGGGCTCGAAAAAAGAAAGACCAAACCGAAGGTGGACTTTCAAATAAAGACTAAGCCGAAGGTAGACTTTCAAACAAAGGATGCGAGACCATGCCGAAGGTGGGCTCGAAAAAGAAAGACCAAGCCGAAGGTGAGCTTTCAAAGAAAGACTAAGCTGAAGGTAGACTTTCAAGCAAAGGATGCGAGACCATGCCGAGGGTGGGCTCGAAAAAGAAAGACCAAGCCGAAGGTGAGCTTTCAAAGAAAGACTAAGCTGAAGGTAGACTTTCAAACAAAGGATGCGAGACCATGCCGAGGGTGGGCTCGAAAAAGAAAGACCAAGCCGAAGGTGAGCTTTCAAAGAAAGACTAAGCTGAAGGTAGACTTTCAAACAAAGGATGCGAGACCATGCCGAGGGTGGGCTCGAAAATGAAAGACCAAGCCGAAGGTGAGCTTTCAAAGAAAGACTAAGCTGAAAGTAGACTTTCATACAAAGGATGCGAGACCATGCCGAGGGTGGGCTCGAAAAAGAAAGACCAAGCCGAAGGTGAGCTTTCAAAGAAAGACTAAGCCGAAGGTAGACTTTCAAACAAAGGATGCGAGACCATGCCGAGGGTGGGCTCGACAAAGAAAGGCCAAGCTGAAGGTGAGCTTTCAAAGAAAGACTAAGCCGAAGGTAGACTTTCAAACAAAGGATGCGAGACCATGCCGGGGGTGGGCTTGACAAAGAAAGACCAAGCCGAAGGTGAGCTTTCAAAGAAAGACTAAGCCGAAGGTAGACTTTCAAACAAAGGATGCAAGACCATGCCGAGGGTGGGCTCGACAAAGAAAGACCAAGTCGAAGGTGAGCTTTCAAAGAAAGACTAAGCCGAAGGTAGACTTTCAAACAAAGGATGCAAGACCATGCCGAGGGTGGGCTCGACAAAGAAAGACCAAGCCGAAGGTGAGCTTTCAAAGAAAGACTAAGCCAAAGGTATACTTTCAAACAAAGGATGCGAGACCATGCCGAGGATGGGCTCGACAAAGAAAGACCAAGCCGAAGGTAAGCTTTCAAAGAAAGACTAAGCCGAAGGTAGACTTTACTGGGGAGAACAAGATAACAGCTGGTGCGCTTTCAAAGAAACTGGTAAAGGATAAGCTGAAGGTAGACTTTCAAATAAGAATATGTAGAATCGACAGTTCCACAAAGATGACTCCACCGGGGAAAAGATAAATCTAAACAGACAACTCTGTGGAGGAGTATAGGAAGGACCAACAAGAAGGACGAGTCTACTGGTTGCGGTGCAGTGTTAACCAACATCTTCTGAAATTTGTTACTTTCTGCTGGTGAAAGAAACTGGTAAAGGATATCAAACCTGGCTTATGCTTCGAATGCATATGTTTGATTTTTTCCGTAATGCTCCATATCAATGGAATGCTACGCTTTTGGGAGGATGCCATGCAAAAATGCTTATGCAATGCAAAAGAGGCGTCTCAGCAAAATAAATGCTGAAGACCCTGGCAGCCCCACTGGGGATGACAAACTAAATTGTCCTCTGAAATAAGAGACCCTGCTGAGAAAGACTTCACTCTGCTGAGGAAGATCCCGATCACAAACTCTGCTTGAGATGAAAACACCGAGAGAAGATCCACTCTGTTGGAGATGGATAAAAATGAATAATGAAGATGGAACCCAAAGAGAAATTCTCTCCATTGGGGATTACCAATGACTTCCACCTGGATCTGAAAGAATTCCAATAACAATTGGACTTAAAACCTGCTAGGGATTTCAACTGCTGTTGAACAAACCACTGTGAAGATCACCATCAAACTTTGCTTGGGGAGACAAGTCAGTAATTCCAAACCTGTTTAGGGATATTACCGAACTCAACCTGTTGTTGGGAGATGCCATTGCTTTTACCCTGCCGGGGAATACCAGTACTTTTACCCTGTTGGGGAGTACTCGTACTTGACCAGCAAATCTGCTTGAGGAACGGTAGATGCTGACATCTACCCTGCTAGGGGATAACGTCAAACTTACTCATCTGAGGGGATTAACTCATACCGTTGCTGGTGGGAAAAAAATTTCTTGACTAGCTGAGTGCTCAGGCCCTGTGGGGAAAATAACATCTTTGTCCAGAGAAGATATTCTACAAGTCTCTTGTTGGGGATGCGTCAGCATCAACTTCTGATTGCTTGCAGAAAGAGTGATGAATCGATCACAACTCTAGCTGGGGAAATAATCCTCTGTACTCTGCTGAGGAAGATGATCCTTGACACTCTGGCTGGGAAAACAACAACCTGCCGAGGAGGATGAACTTTTCAATGTCTAGGAGAGTAGCTCTACTGGGGAAGGACAAACCTGTTACTCTGCAAACAGAATCAACAGAAAGTTCTATATGCAAAAAGGCTACTTCTATTACCATCACAATGACCGTTGCCTAAGCAATTTCCACTGTTTTATTATATGCTTCGCAAAGCTTAACATTTTCGCATGCAATGTTCTATCAAAATATCGGACGTTTTCACAAACAAAACAGCAAAAGTAAAAACACAAATGGAAAGCTTTTGAGTGAAATGAGATTTTATTGAATGAAATCGGCCTATAAATAGGCATTTACATTTGGAAGCAATTCCTGGAAAGAGGTAATTGCAAAAAAGAAATAAAAGAAAATACACATGTCGGCAATGTGGGGAACAGAAATCCACCATGATTCAATTCAGCTATGACCCAGTATGCCTCGCTTATCCGCAGATGTTTTGGCCTTCGAAGAGACTGACTGGACTGATTCCTTTCCTTTGAAATTTCCAAGTATCAAAAGTGTTCACAGATCGAACGCAGCTCGTAGCCTCTTGCTTTTAAATCCTAACTTTTGCCTGGATCGCCCTTTTTGGGTTTTCAATCCACCAGGATACCCTTTTTTTGCCAAAGTTGCCTTTTCAGGTTTTCAACCTTACGGGTTTATTCCTTTTTTTTCCTTCTTTATCCCTAATTTTTTCCCGAACCTTTTCTTTTTATGGTTCGCCGGGATGCCCATTTTTGCCTGAACTTTCTCCTTTTGTGTCCAGCGGGTCTTTTTTATGCAAAGTATTTTTTGACTACGTCTGCGTTCACAGGGGGCGTAAAATCTTCGCCATCCATAGTTGAGAGTAATAAGGCTCCACCAGAGAAAACCTGTCTTACTATATATGGCCCTTCGTAATTTGGAGTCCACTTGCCCCTGTGATCAGTTTGAGGAGGAAGAATCCTTTTCAAAACCAATTCACCAGCCTGAAAACACCGAGGACGCACTTTCGGATCAAAGGCTTTCTTCATCCTACTCTGATACAACCGACCATGTGCAATGGCTGCCAATCTCTTCTCTTCGATGAGGTTCAGTTGATCCAGTCTGGAATGCACCCATTCAGCTTCATCAAGCTTCACGTCTGCCAGGATTCTTAAAGAAGGAATCTCAACCTCTAATGGTAGAACTGCTTCCATACCATATACCAGTAAGAAAGGAGTTACCCCAGTTGATGTGCGTACCGAAGTACGATAACCATGCAAAGCATACGACAACATCTCATGCCAGTCTTTATAGGACACTACCATTTTCTGCACAATCTTCTTGATGTTCTTATTCGCTGCTTCAACAGCCCTATTCATCTTCGGACGATAGGGAGAAGAATTGTGATGTTCGATCTTAAAGCTCTAACATAGCTCCCTCATCATCTTGTTATTCAAATTTGAACCATTATCAGTAATGATTCTCTCCGAGACTCCATACCGGCAGATGATGTCCTTCTTGATAAATCTGGCTACCACTTGTCTGGTGACATTGGCGAACGAGGCTGCTTCCACCCACTTCGTGAAATAATCGATGGCAACCAAAATGAAACGATGCCCATTGGAAGCAGTAGGTTCAATCTTTCCGATCATATCAATGCCCCACGTGGCAAAGGGCCAAGGCGATGACAACACATTCAGAGGAGTAGGCGATACATGCACCTTATCAGCATAAATCTGGCATTTATGACATTTTCAGGCGTATTTGAAACAATCAGATTCCATAGTCATCCAATAATACCCCGCTCTCAACAGTTTTCTGGCCATAGCATGCCCATTGGCATGGGTACCGAAAGATCCTTCATGAACTTCCTCCATTAACAGGTTTGCCTCATGTTCATCAGCACAACGTAGCAAGACCATGTCAAAATTCCTTTTTTATAACACATCGTCTTTTGTCAGAAAGAAATTTCCCGCCAACCTCCTCAGAGTTTTCTTATCTTTGGCAGACGCACCCTCTGGATACTCCTGACTCTTCAGAAAAACCTTAATATCATGATACCAAGGTTTACCATCTGATACATCTTCTATTGCAAACACAAAAGCTGGTCTATCCAAACGCATGATTCTGATTAAAAGAGTTTTATTCCAACGATTCACCTGATACATCGAAGACAATGTCGCCAACGCATCGGCCATCTGATTCTCCAACCGGGGTATATGATGGAAATCAACCCTGTCAAAGAAAGGTAACAACCTCCTGGCATAGTTGTTATAAGGAACCAAGTTTGCTTAACGAGTTTCCCATTCACCAGTGATCTGATTAACCACCAACGCGAAATCACCATAAGCATCGAGGTTCTTGATTCTCAAATCAATTGCTTCTTCTAACCCCATGATGCATGCTTCATACTCTGCCTCATTGTTGGTACATATGAACGCTAATCGGATAGTGAAAGGTATATGAGAACCCTGTGGAGTCGTAATGACTGCCCCGATTCCGTTACCGTATGAGTTGACAGCCCCATCAAAGACCAGCTTCCATTGGGACCCAATCTCTGGTCCTTCATCAGGTAGAGGCTCTTCACAGTCTTTCATCTTCAGATACATAATGTGCTCATCAGGAAATTCGAACTTCATCGGTTGATAGTCCTCAATTGGTTGTTCAACGAGATATTTTGACAAAACACTTCCCTTAATGGCTTTTTGGGAAACATATTGAATATCGTATTCTGTCAGAACCATCTACCAACGGGCTATTCTTCCAGAAAGCACCTGCTTCTCAAACACATACTTGATCGGATCCATCTTCGAAATCAAGAGGGTTGTGTGGTTTAACATATACTGCCTCAAACGGTTAGCTGCCCAAGCGAGCGCACAACATGTTTTCTATAGCATTGAGTTCCTCGACTCACAATCAGTAAACTTTTTACTCAGGTAATAGATGGCATGCTCTTTTCTACCTGACTCGTCGTGTTGACCGAGCACACACCCCATTGAGTTCTCAAGAACCGTAAGATACATAATCAATGGCCTTCCTGGCACTGGCGGCATAAGGACCAGAGGTTCCTGCAAATATTCTTTTATTTTTTCAAACGCTTTTTGACAATTCTCGTTCCACCTGACCGCTTGATCTTTTCTTAGCAACTTGAATATCGGTTCACACGTGGCTGTAAGATGAGAGATGAGTCTAGCAATGTAGTTCAACCTCCCTAAGAAACCACGAACCTCTGTTTTTGTTCTTGGTTCAGGCATTTCTTGAATGGCTTTTACTTTAGCAGGGTCAACCTCGATACCTTTTTCGCTGACAATAAAACCCAATAACTTTCCAGATCTCACCCCGAAGGTGCACTTGTTCGGATTCAACCTCAGTCTGAACTTTCTCAACCTCTCAAACAGTTTCTGAAGATTCACTAGATGCTCTTCCTCCATTTGTGACTTTGTAATCATTTCATCAACACATACCTCGATCTCTTTGTGAATCATATCATGAAAAAGAGTCACCATCGCCCGCTGATATGTTGCCCCAGCATTTTTCAATCCAAAGGGCATCACTTTGTAACAAAATGTTCCCCACGGTGTTATGAACGTCGTTTTCTCCATGTCCTCTGGGGCCATCTTGATTTGGTTATACCCAGAGAAGCCATCCATGAAGGAAAACACAGAATACTGAGCGGTGTTGTCCACTAACACGTCGATGTGAGGAAGCGGGAAGTCGTCTTTTGGGCTTGCTCTATTTAGATCTCTGTAATCAACGCACATCCTGACTTTTCCATCCTTCTTAGGTACAGGTACAATATTAGCAACCCATGGAGGATAATTCGTTACAGCAAGAAACCCATCATCTAACTGCTTCTGAACCTCTTATTTAATCTTGACGGCCATTTCCGGTTTCGTCCTTGTCAGCTTCTGCTTAACCGGAGCACATCCTTCTTTGAGCGGCAGCCGGTGTACCACGATGTCAGTGTCAAGCCCAGGCATGTCTTGGTAAGACCAGGCGAAGACGTCCACATACTCTCGGAGCATTTCAATCAATCTTCCCTTGACAGAGTCTTCCAAAGCAGCCCCAATCTGTACCTCTTTCTTTGTGTCCTCGGTTCCCAAGTTAACAACCTCGATTTCCTCCTGATGAGGCAGAATGACCTTTTTATCTTGTTTTAACAGCCTGGCTAATTCCTCTGGTAAGGCACAATCTTCATCAGTCCCCTCTTCAGCCTGATATATGGGATTATCGAAGTCATATCGAGCCATAGCTGAATTATGATGGGTGGAATCTGAACAAGAAAACCTGCATGATTGATGATATATGTTTATTATGGATGCATCAAACAAAAACACATTGCCATTTTGTTGTGATTTTAATGCAAAAACAAAAAAAAACAGAAAGACAGGGATCAAAACATTTGAATGCGAAAACGTCCTTTATTAATGACAAAGAAAAAGCATACAAAAACATTCAAGCCCTACAAACAAGAATCACTACGTCTTGGGCAAAACGTAGGATTAACATAGATGACAAACAGAAGCAATTACTCTGGTCCGGTCACTTGAATGGCTCTCTCCGACGACCAGTTGCGAAGGCTTTGACCTGGGACACATGGGCGGATCCAATTATCCATGTCACAATCACTATCCCCATCCTCCTCAATCGCATTGACTCTGTTGAAGAAAACACCGGCACTGGTGAAACGGACTAGACCATAGAATTTGGGAGGCTCTTCAGGACGCCTAGGTGGCTTGTATCCCAGTACATGAGTATTTCGCTTTTCTTGGACATCAATAATCTGACCCCACTTTTGTGAACCGCCGGCTTCAACCACGGCCCGAGCATCTTTGAAAGAAGACACTGAAATCTCCGGCTGGTGTACCACTGTAGACTGAACCACTTCAGATTGTCTACCTTCCTTGAGAGGCTTCTCAGTGATCTTTACTGCTTCGAAACCCTGACACCGAGTTTCATGTATTTCACCATCTACCTCCACATACTTGAAAGTCGATAGCTGGCTTATCATGATATCCTCTTCTCCACAAACTGTCACCACCTGCCCGTCTACCATGTACTTTAACTTCTGATGCAATGTAGATGTCACAGCCCCAGCACTGTGAATCCATGGACGTCCCAGTAGACAGCTGTAGGCAGGTTGGATGTCCATGATATAGAAGGTAGCATCAAAAACTTTTGGCCCAACCTTAATTGGTAGCACAATCTCTCCGAAAACATACCTCTTCGAGCCGTCGAAAGCGCGCACCACCAAATCACTAGGTGTGCATACCAACCCTCGGGTGTCCAGCTTCATCAAGGCTTTCTTAGGCAGAACATTCAAAAAGGACCCAGTATCCACAAGTACATGAGACATCAACGATCCACGACATTCAACAGAAATATGCAAGGCATTGTTATGGTTTCTCCCAGCTGGAGTCAAGTCAACATCAGTAAAACCTAGACCATTGCCTGCATTGACATGGGCCACTACCCCCTCCAATTGATTAACAGAGATCTCTTGAGGTACATAAGCAGCATTCAGTACTTTCAGCAATGCATTTCGGTGTGCCTCGGAACACAATAACAGGGACAAGATAGAGATCTTGGACGGAGTCTGATGCAACTGATCAACAACCTTGTAATCTCTCTTCCTGATTAATCTCATAAATTCTTCTACGTTCTTGGAGAAAGAATTATCAACCAGCCCTGCCGTGGAGTCATTCACTACTGGTGGTTACACAGAATTACCTACAACCTGCTTCCCTTTGTCTTGTTTAGAACTACCATCTTGATCATTTGAAGGGATAAAGACCCTACCACTTCTCGTGATAGCCCCTGCCTCAATACTATTTTCAACACAAGAGTTCAGCACAGAAGTTCCCATCATCTCTTGTTTCTGTCCATTGACAAACACTTCGGCTCCATAATTCCAAGGATTGGCCTTGGTACTCTCATATGGAACGGGTCCGGGAGCTGTAATAATCACCGGTGCTGGTCTGACTGGCCCTGAAATAGTGATTGTTTTGAAAGGGATAGTAATGGTAGCAACCTCATTTTTCCTGCTAACAACCTCTTTCTGTTGGTCACATCGGTCAAACTGCAATCGACCTTCATCTATCAGCTTTTGAATTCCTGACTTTAGCAAATCACACCCATTCACTTGCGACATACACTCTGAACAATTCTCATCACATCCAGGGGATACCCCACCCCTCAATAACCTCTCATTTACCACCATCAAAGGAGTCCTTAATTCATTAACTTCCGTAATCAAATTCAAAAATTCATTTTCCTCTAACACAGCGTTAACCCTTGGCCCACCATGGTTCGGTATTGGGTTCTGGATGACATTTGGCCCATCATTTGAAAAGTTAATGGCCTTTGAATCCACCAAGTCTTGGACTGCGTGCTTAAAAGCTTTGCAGTCTTCAATATAGTGTCCGGGTGCCCTAGAATGAAAGTCACAATGGGCATTAGGATTATAACCCGGAGGTGGATTACCGGTGGGAGGAGCTAGAGTCCTTTTCTGGATTAACTGCAACTGTAGCAAATGTTGAAACAACTGTGAATATGGTAGAGGTGGAGTATCAAAATGTCAGTTCTGTTTAGGCCTTGGTTGATACTGACGCGGAGCCTGATTTTGCTGCTGCTGAGGTGGAAGCGCTGCAGGAATTGTCACTGAAGCTACCTGCTGGTTATAACTCTGATGCTGCTTTCCTTTACCTCGGTGAGACGACACGGAATTTGTTTCTTCCATTTTCTTATAATTAGCATAGGGTTTCTTCCCTTGACCAGAACATGACCCGTCACTACCTGCTACCTTCCCGGCTTTGATTCCACTCTCTAACATTTCCCCGACCATGATCAAATCAGCAAATTTTCCTGACGCGCAAGGTAACGGTTTCTCATAATAACGTCCCGGCAAAGTATCCATAAACAAATTCAGCATTTCTTTTTCCAACATGGGCGGCTGCACCCTCGCCGCTAGTTCACGCCATCTCTGCGCATATTCCTTGAAGCTTTCGTTATTCTTCTGAGACATATTCTATAGCTTGGTCCTGTTGGGAGCCATATCAGTGTTATATTGGTAGTGCTTGATAAAGTCCTCGACCAACTCTCTCCAATTACGGACATGGCATCTCTCTAGTTGCATATACCATTCCAAGGATGCCCCAGACAGGCTGTCCTAGAAGAAGTGCATCAGTAATTTCTCATCTTTAGAGTACGCGGCCATCTTCCTCGCGTATACCCTGACATGCGTCTTGGGACAAGTGGTACCATTGTATTTCGCAAAAGTAGGCACCTGAAATTTGTGTGGAATTACAACACCAGGAACCAGCCCCAAATCCTCCAGATCCATTCCTACAGAATTCTGATTCACCACTCCCCTTAGTTGTTCTTCAATGAGTCTGAACCTTTGATCATTGTCGGCCTGGGGACCCGCATCCCCGTCTGGCATGGAGAAAACATCATCTTATTGGTCTTCGAAATGACGACCATGAACAGCACAAACACTTCCTCCTCCCACAACAGAAGGAATCACAAGCTGCTCTCCTCCGCCCGGAGGGATCATAACACCAGGAATGGGGATCTCTGCGCCCACAGGACCTCCCTGAGCACCATTACCAACAATGCCATTATGGACTCCACCATGAAGAACCCCGTCTTCATCCACCCTTGCCACTAAGGGCTGGACCAAAGTCCTCAACTGCTCTTGCCCTTGGGCAACACCTTGCATCAGCTCCATGAATTGGTCTATACGGGCCTGCATGGCGGCCATATCAGCCTGCATCTTCTCCATAATTCTCCTCTAATTTGATCTAGTAGAATATCGGTGAAACAGCTGGTTATCAATCCTGCCTACAACCAAATAAAGGTTAGAACAACCCAGAGCGAGCACCTGCGATGCAAAAAAATGATTATGATCATGCAAATGCAAATGACCATGTTTGAATATTTACAGGGCGATCCACCCCTTGATTCCAGTTTAAAGAAGAGATAGGATGAAACTGCTGCTCATATATAAATCAGAGAAAATCACTGTCAGAGGTTACAGCCCAAGATAACAATAATAAGTCTGAAAACAAAAGAAGCAAAGATCCCAGCCAATAATTCTGGTGGTGACTCGAGGTACAAAGAAAAACAAACTACAGAGTGTCACCACTGCCTGATCTAGAGCCTTCACTCCTAGGCCTCTTCACTTCAGCTCGTATCTTCAGCTCTGCTATGGTTGCTATGGCCTCACTAAGTCGCTCCTCAACTGCGTGTCTCTAGAATGTCCCTGATAAGACCTCCTCATCTTTCTTCTTGAGCTTTGTCTTCAAACTCTCGATCTGATCCAGGAATTTATCTTCTTTTTGTTTGTTGGCAATTATCGCAGTATCTCGATAAGCGTTGAACTTGTGAATTTTTTAACAAGCTTTGGCTAGATCTTCCTTCTTGGATTTGAGAATCCTGCTAACACCTTTTAGAGCTTGCCCTACCTTTTTTTTGGCTGTGACCTCTTCAGCTAGCTCTTTTTCTTTCTTAGCGAGAAGCTCTGTCTTCAACTTGGCGACATGAACGGCTTCACCCCGCTCATGCTTCAACTGGTAGATTTCTCTTTGCAGTTCACCGTTCTCCTCTCGAAGCTTCTCATTTTCAGCCCACAATTTGGTATACTTCTCTATCTTCACTGTGGTTGGTGGCTCAATTAACAGAGGGTACAAAGGCGGCTCTATTGGGAAAGGAAGAAGCTCCTCTTCTTCCCTTTTCGGGACCCACTCCACATACGGAGAGAAATCTTGGTTGTTACACTTCCCAAAGAAAGTCTTTCCTCTTTTAAAAACTTGTTTCCAAGCGTTCACGACCTTCCTTGCCATTTCTTGGTCTGTAGTACCATTGAAAAACAAGGATTCTCTGATATCCTGTTCCTCAGGGGGAGTCTTCAATGCATACCCAAATTGTCTGATAGCAAGGGAAGGATTATAATGAATTCCGCCTTTCCTCCCTATTAAGGGTACATTTGGGAATCCTCCGCAGTTGAAAATAAGCTCAATCCCTAGCAAACTGTGATTAAACCAAACGATGCTGTCAGCAGTCAATCCCATCAACCTTTTGGACCACTTCATAGAATCCCTTGCATCAACAAAAGCCCCAGCTTTAGGGAGATAACTAAAAAACCAAGTAGATAGGAGCGGCGCGCAGCAACTTACAGTCCTTCCTCGTCTCTTTTCTTTCTTGTAGTGGACTGAATGATACACGTCACCAAGAATAGTAGGCACGGGGTTTCTCAAGATGAAAATCCGAATTGCCTGCATGTCAACAAACTCCGGGATGTTGGGGAATGGGACAATACCATAAATGCAAAGAGCTAAAATAGCGTTGAAAGCAGACCAATTTCTCTCCTTAGCACATGAGCAGGCTTGGTCAAACAGAAACTTCAAAGGGAGGCCCTTAAACCCTTGCTTGTCACTGATATTGTTACTCAGAATGGATTCCCCCAAGTGAATAGCAGCCGCCATCTCTTTCAGTCCGGGTTGTTCTTCAGAAAAGAAAGGTATCCTTGGATCAACAGAGATTCCCAAAATAAATGAGAACTCCTCTAAAGTCGGAGCCAATACATAATCCGAAAAAGTGAAACAACGCAAAGAAGGGTCATAGAATTGAAGGAGCGTGTGAATGGCATCGTGCTCTTCTTGTGAAATATTTCGGACAACCTTCAATATCTCCCCATATTCCTCCTTGAACCTGGCGCGGATCTCAGGATCAGTCATACCAATCAGCTTGTGAATCAACTTCATAGTCGGATCTGGGAACGTGTATGCTACATTCTTCTTCCTCTGAGCTTCCATGACGAGAACACCTCAACAACCGGAATCAAAGGTAAGATGCAATCCCTGAAAAATGTCAAACATGTTAGAATGCAAGAAATGATGCAAATGTAAACATGGGATCAAGGTATCACTGCTCTGGACATGTGCTGTGTTGTTAACTGAACGAGAACTACAACCCAGAAAACCAGAATTCCAGAACATCGGACCACTGAGATAACAAGAAAACCAGGTAAATAACTACACACTGTCGAGAAATCCAAAAAACCAGGTAGGTTGAAGGTTTCGGTTACCTGCAGACCTGCAAACACCCATCCCCTATCACATGTGGGTTCTAGAAAACGGGATCCTCAGTCTCAGATTCTCGATTTGAGAAGCAATAGTACATTCATCTCTCGGGGTACAATACTATCGCCAAACAAAGAGGTCGTCCACTGATTCCCCCAAAAATAAGGTCATCCTATGCAAATTCCCAGCATTGGGTCCTCGGATCGACAAGTGTAATGGGTTTGCCATTCCTGGTATGCCATTATCACATGTCGAGAGGAGAGGCGTTGCTGAGTCCTCGGAGAATGGTCACTAGAGTCGACAAATCTCTAGATCAACATTCTGAAATGCGCAAGACACGCACGTCAGAATATCTCCCAAGATAGCCTCGTCTGGATGTGAATTTCGCGAACACCAAACGCACCAAGACGGCGCGTAGGTCCCACTACTTTCCACTCTAATCCTAAGTGTATGCTCAAGCCTGTGTATTGGGCTTATCTCTCAAAGAAACCCAACCTGCCAAACAGAAAACCAACACAGCACAGCACATTCAAGCATAATAATGAAATGCAATGCAATAAATGCAGTAAAAATAGTAAAACAGTAATATATAGTAATATACAGCAAAATAAAGCATAACAGTAACAGTAAACACCCAATGAAGAAAACAAACAAGCGCTAGGATTGACTCGCAAAAGGGAATGGACCAGCAAGAGGTCAGCCTGTCCCCAGCAGAGTCGCCAGCTGTCGCTCCCGAGGATTTGCATCCATGGTACAAACGCGAAAGTGGCGCGGAAAAACAGAGTCGCCAGCAATGTGTATTTATCCCAAGAGAGGGAAAGGAAACACTGCGTAAACCTGAGGGAAGGGAAAGAGCATGGTCTCACGACCAAGAGAAACGGGTAAGGGAGTCAGTTACGCGAAGGGAAGGTGTTAGCACCCCACACGTCCATCGTACCCGATGGGATCCACGCTTGTTGTCTCGATCAAAGGGTGTTGTCATCTGGAGCTCCGTTGCTACTGGAAACGAGAAGGAACGGGAACGGAAAAGAGCGAAGAAACGGGGAGAAAAAAAAAAGTGACTCGATAGGACATCGCTCGTCCTACGCCTACGTATTCCCTCGTGCAATGGGAAAGTCAGAGTCAACGTAGTTCAGACACGAACTAAGGGGGGAGGTTGCTCGTCAAGACATCATCGTCTTGTGCCTTCGTATCCTCAATCGGATGAGAAAGAGGAAATCAGAGCATTCGTAGTTCGACCTAACGAGATTGGTTTGTGTTTTTTATGAGCAACGTTGGATTCGCGTCCGGCAGTTAGGGTCGATGCCTGTTTGCGACGAGACTGAAGTAACGTGCCTTTTTCTGAAAATGATTTGAGATTAACGATCCCAAAGGATGAAAAAAGGTTTGAGTTTGTTTTCGTGTTTTTTAGACAGAAGTGGATTGAAGTTAGTTCATAACTTGCATTGCACCGAAGTCTATGATGTAGGAACGAATGCTTAGCAAATCGTTCCAAGATGGAACGTCCGCCAAACACTCTAGAAAAATGAGAGGAAACCCCTCATTCCTCACTTCCCACATGCAAGGCTCATACGCAATACACGTTAATTTTATTAAGTGTTTTAGAAGTGTTATGAGATGAGAAGAGAAGACCCAAAGGAAAAGAAGACACTAAGGGGAATTCTATCCTAATGTTGTCATGCAAAGGTGGCCCTATAGTTGAGTTTGAAAGGAGGAACTTCTACCTAAGTTAGCATGCAAAGGGAAGCCTAATGCTAATCCTACTCCAAGCTTAATCAAAAATTAAGTTGGACTAGGTAGCTCTAAGGGAGTGAATCCAAGACTTAAACAAGTCTTGAGACTCAAGGGAAGAGAAGGAGTGAAAGAGATGAAGAAGAAAGAGAGGTACAAGATGAGAAATAAGACGGGGCAGCAAGCACTTCATCCACATCATACTCAAATCACAACATTAATCATGCTTCAAAAGATCACACAAGAAAGCTCAAGTAAGCAAGTAAAAGCAAACAAGAAAGAATGCAAGCAAACTTGCATAAGAAGCATAGTTAAACATCATTAATCCTCACACAAAGATGACATGAATAAGGTAAGGTGAAAGTGGATCCAAGTCAGAATTCAAATCATGCCAAAGGTCAATCAATTCACACATTAGAAAGTGGCATCAAGAGCATCAAGTATGTATCTCAACAACACTCAATCAATTAGCAACAAATAACTCATGCACAACATAACTTCAAGTGATCAAACAAAGTGAAATCAAGGCATGAAAGCAAATGGCAGCAAGGTGAACATGTATATCAATTCAAAGATCAACTCATGAATATCAAGAAGAAGCCACAAGAATCACATTCAAAACATGCTCCACAATTATGCAAACATCCACTCTAAACCTCTATGCAAACAACACATGATAAGGTGAAGCAAGATCATATTCATATTCAAACAACAATTCCAGTAACATCATCAACAAGTCACAATCAACATGCTCAAGAAGTGTGTGTTATGTGTTCATCGCATCGAGAACACAACATCGCAAACGTGATCATAAACGATAAAAATCCGAGAATCTCGTGTCGGAAAATTGTGTGCATACAATAGTGTGAGGTGCAACAGCTCAAGAATGATCCACAAATCATCAACATATCAATCCATAAAGTTTAGACGTGCAAGAGACCTCAAACAAGCAAGAAAATGCAAGAAAAACACAATCTGCTTCAGTGGTAATCGATTACTCACATAGGGTAATTGATTACTCAGTTGAAAATTGGCTAAAAACGTGAAAATAAGGCAGAGTAATCGATTACCCTGTTAGAGTAATCGATTACCACTGAAACAGAGGTAGAAAATCAACTTTGAAAATCACTTTTCAGCAGCCAACCACTTATCCAAACATCCAAATTATCATGTAAACAATAGTGCACAAAAATTAAGTGCAATCACAGCAATCAAACATCTATTAGATCCAACAATCATCAACATCCACAATCAAGATCAACCAAATGAATCAAAACACATCGAAATTCATGGATCTACATTGTATAAGTTGCAATTAAGCTAAAATGAGTATGGATCTGAAATTAACCAACCTACAAAGCTGAGATTTGGTTTGGTAAGTGTTGTAAACAGAAATGGATGAATTCAAGTAGAGAAATCCAAGATCCACAAGCTTCTTGCACTCAAAAGTTGAAGATCCAAGCAATAAGCAACTAAAACTCCAAAAGCACTTCCAAAAATCACTTCTGAAAATTCAGCACCAGATCCAAACGAAAATCCAAATTGAAATGCTTAAATGTAGTGATGATGAGAGGCTTTAGCTCAAGAATTAACAAGTTCCAATGAAGAACTTGTTATTCTCTATGAAGGAGCTTTGAGTGTGGTTGAAAATGGAGATTGAGAGTGAAAAAGTGAGAGAGAATTGAGAGAATTCTGAAAATTGAGAGTGGAAAAAATGATCTAGGTCCTTGAGGTTTGGAATGAATTGGTTTAAATAACCCCTAGGTTAGGAGTTAAGTTTGGGTTGGGAGTGAGGTTAAGTGAGTGGAAATTGGGATGAAATGTGAATTAGGAAAGAAAATGTGGAATTGGAGTGGAAAGAATTTGAATTTTTGGATGGAAAATGATGAAAATATATCAGTTCTAGATCCTTTCCACACATGCACAAGCTGAGCACATGATCAAAAATGCTCACAAATTCTGCAGTGCTGAAAAATGCCATATTTTTGCAATTTCGCCCAGAGTAATCGGTTACTCACTTTGGGTAATCGATTACTCTATTCAAAATTTCAAAATTTTGGCGCCAAAAAGACGGAAACTTAGATATTCGTCCGGTTCCACCTGTTCTGAACCATGCCAGACCTCTGAAACTTGTCATTTGATATTACCACTGGAATACACTTGAAATATGCTGCGAAATGTTTCCCACACTCGGATTAAACTGCTGATAACAATCGTCTGGTGCTGAATAACTAATCAAAAATCGACTGCCAGAGTTTCTGATCATCCAGTCGCTTAATGAGCAAAATAAATGCTCAAAAAGACTTGGAAAGCTATCTGCTTGGCTCTGAACACTATTAAAAATCATACTGGAACTGATGACGCCGTGAGCTGCTAGAGAATACCTTGGTCCCATGCCCAAAAGAAAAAATGCAAAAATGCAGGAATGATAATGCAAATGAAAGGAAGCATAAACCAGTTAGTGCCAAAAGCAATAAGGAAAATTTTGAGGTGTTACAGGGTGATGAATAAAGTTTTCTCCATGTCTTCTGGTGCCATTTTGATTTGATTATAGCCCGAGAATCCATCCATGAAGGAGATGACTTTGAATTTCGTTGTACTGTCTACCAGCATGTCAATGTGTGGCAGGGGAAAGTCATCCTTTGGACTGGCTTTGTTCAGATCCCTGAAATCTACACTCATTCTGACTTTTCTGTCCTTTTTTGAAAATGGTACTATGTTGGCTAACCATTGAGGATATTCTGAGGTGGCCAGGAAACCTGCGTCAATCTGTTTCTGTACTTCCACTTTGATTTTGATGGCCATGTCTGGATGAGTTCGTCTTAACCTTTGTTTTACTGGCGGATATTCTGATCTTAACGGTAGATGATGTTCCACGATGCTGGTATCCAACCCTGGCATGTCCTGATAGGACCAAGCAAATACATCTGGAAACTCTTTGAGAAGTTTTATCAAGTTTTCTTTGACAGTCGGACTGAGTAGTGCCCCAATCTTGACTTCTTTTCTTTCTTCTTCTGAACCCAAGTTGACCATTTCCAACGGCTCTTTGTGAGGTTCAATGGACATTTCCTCTTGTCTGAGTAATCGGGAGATCTCTTCTGGCATTTCTTCGTCTTCTTCTTCTTCAGCCTCAAATACCGGGAATTCAAAGTTGGGAGAAGGCATTGGATCGTATGTTTCAATGGGGTTTAAAACAAGCAATCTGCATGACGTGATGATTTATTTTTAGAAGAGATAAAGAGGATGCAAGAGTGTGTGCAGTGTATTTTCTAAAAAAATGTGTGTTTTTATTTTTGGGTTGTTTTAGGATTACCATTTTCTGAAAAAGCTAAAAGTGAAAACAGCAATAAAATGCGGAAATTACATAATGACGTTATTTATTTATGATTTAGTCGATTCTTGAAACTACAACCCTATAAAACAAAACTCTATCGCTTTGGGTGAAGCAAAGAAGGACATTTACAGAAAGTGAGCCCTATAAAAACATCTGTTTCACCTGGGCAGGGTGAAAGGTTAAAACAAAGATGGCAATTACTTAGACTTATGGACGACTTTCAGGAAATCGACAGTAACCCATTGGCGGCGAACTCCTTGGTGAATCACAAAGTCTGGCATCTTCTTTCTTGGTTTGTCCTCATAAATGACGATGATTTATGGCGGAGCAGGATCGTTGGAGTCTTCCTCCCATGCAGAGTTATCGTAAACAAACTCTTCTATTGTATCTTGCACAGTGTTTTCATTCTCGAGTGGATCTCCCCATCCAGTTGGCTGGATATCTTCGAGCCTGATACGAGAGCTTTCAGGAGCAGTGTACTTGACCAAGAAGTCATACTTGCCACTCGGCTGTCCTAAAGTGTCCCATACTTTGGTGGGACTGGAGGAGTCGTCTTTCTCGATGACGTTGACCTCAGGAAAAGCATAGTTGATGAACTCTTGTCCTGTAATCTTTGCAGATTCATCGTTGTGCTGGATATTTTTGAAATGTCCTGAGTAATGATCCCATGATTTGGTAGGGACGCATGCATTCTTTTCAATAATGCTCAGCTGATACGCATCATTGGGCTGACTCTTATGCCCCAAGTCTTCTAGGTACGGCTGCCAGATAGGCAAGTCATCCATTGGGTCATAATAGTCATAGTCAAAGTTGTCTTTCATCAGAGTGTCCTCCTCTAATGCATTGGGTGGAGCACGGCATCCTTCAGGATCACAATCTCCGTACATCATCTTGAAGTCTGATCTTGGTATATATCTCAGACTCTGCGTGGGATAGCAAAATGGCATATGCGTTTCTTCTTGAGACATATAACCATCCTCGTTGAGATAAGACTTCCACTCTTCATCTGTATCGGAGGAGTCACCTTCATTGATGGTATGTACTTCTTGAGACACCGGGTGAAGGAAGCCTCCACTGTGGAAGAAGTCCTGAATGGAATGAAAACTTTCAACGTTAGTAGTAGTCTGGGTATAGGTTGAGGAAAAACCAAGACCTTTCTTCGTCTTATTATCAGTATGAATTACAAGTTATCCCCATCCTTTTACGTCGTTACTGTTGATCACTTTGAGAGCATCTTTATATGAGGAAATCGATGTTCCTTTTTCCGGTCGATTCACATTGCTCACCGAAAGTGCTTGGAACTGAGTTCCAATAACCTCCTCTGGTTCCACACAGGAAAATGATGATAAGTTGCTTACGATTAAGGCCTGCTCTCCACATACTGTGACTAGCTTGTCATTTTTTACGAACTTCAGCTTCTGGTGAAGTGTCGAAGTGATTGCCCCATCCTCGTGTATCCAAGGTCTTCCTAATAAACAGTTGTATGCTGCCTGGATGTCCATGACCTGGAAAGTGACTTGGAAAGTGTGAGGACCGATAGTTATGGGAAGGTCGACTTCACCGATAACTATTTTTCTGGATCTGTCAAAGGCTTTGATGATGACCTCGCTGCCTCTCATTGAAGATCCTTGAAATGATAGTTATATCAGAGTAGATTTGGGCATATCATTTAGAGCTGATTTGGTATCTACCAGTACGCTGGCTAAAGCATCGTCTTGGCAATTGACTGTAATGTTAAGCGCTATGTTGTAATTTTTGCCTTCTTCTGGCAGTTCTTCATTACTAAATCCTAAATTGTTGCAAGAAGTGATGTTGGAGATGATGTTGTCAAATTGTATTATCGTCACATCTTGTTTCACAAAGGCTTGCTTTAAGACTTTCTGTAGAGCTTCTCAGTAATCTTCGGAACTGAGCAAAAGAGATAGCACATAAATTCTCGAAGGAGTTTGCAACAGTTGGTCTACAATGTTGTACTCGCTCTTCTGGATGAGCTTCAGCATCTCATCATTGTTCTTTGAAAGGTCGGGATTATTGGATTGTCCGACTGCTTGATTGGGAACTTCTGTTTGAGGTTCCTTTTCCTTGGTGGATTCTCCAACTCCTTTGTTGAAGATCCGGCCGCTCCGTGTCACTCGACTGATGTCTGCAATGTTCACGACGGAGTGTAATGGAGTTTCCTTTCCATTTTCTATTGTTTTCGCACTGTACTTGTAAGGGATAGCCTTATCGGATTTGTACGGCATTGGTCCCGGCAGATAGATAACTACAGGAGCCTTTTGATTTTTCTGACCATCGTAGTCGGCCTCGATTGGTTCGAGGTTAAGAATCTTTCTACTATCAAGAGAAACTCTTGATTCATGGAGTAGAGGGATTATAGTGCATACATCTTTGGTCATTTCATGATTAGAGATTAAGACAACGTCTTTGTTTTGATCAGGAAGATAGTCTTGCATTACCTTGATCGAACCAGAACTTGAACATGGTCGAATCTCTTTTCGGTCCAACTGATTTTGAAGAGCCACTCGCACAAGGTAGCATCCTTGGTTGTTCTCTGAGAAAACTCTACAGTGCTCATAATTATATGGTGGCACCCAACCACGCCCACTTTGTATGCAGTGCAACTTCACTAGATCTATTTCCATCGAGCAAACATCCTGACTTTGATACCTATCAGGATTCTCATCAGTCATGATGACTTATTATGTGTCTTCATCCAGGTAGATCGGAAGCCACCAGTGGTTCAACAAGTGTTGAAGTGTTCTTTGGACAAGTGCACATCCTTGGTCGTCCTTACGACACATTTTACAGTCCTGATAATCATGTGAAGCCAAAAAGCCGAGCCTGACTTGCTTAGCGTGTAATTCTACCATACTGGTATTCATCAAGCGAATATCAAAGATTTGAATCATATTGACTTGATGGCTACTTCTATCACGATAATCCTGGATCCATCTGACGCTGGAGGGCCTCTTGTACAAAAGAGCATCCCTGATTATTTATTGAGCATATCGGACAGGAATTGTAATCGTGCTGTGGCAGATCATGATGTTGGCTTTGCCTTGAGTGCATTGCCACCAAGTTGACATTCATCATCAGAATGTTGTGGTTCTAGACAATGCTGGGATTTGCGTGAGCCATATTGACCTCACAAATTCGGTGATCTTGGATCCATCCGAGATCCATCTGCTCTTGTAAAGTTGATTGCACTACGGAACATCCTTGATTATTCTTTGAGCATATATCACACTGGTGATAATTGTGAGACGGTATATGACCGTATCCGCTCTGTTTGTAATGCATCCAGACCAGATTGGTTCCCAATAGGAGTACATCGTGAATTTGATAACTGCGGTTAACCTCTTCCTCTATCAAATTTACAGCAGTCTTTTCATGTTGAGGCAACGCGTTCATCTGAACATTTGGATTTGTATCCTTGAAAGATAAGACCCCGTTCCTGACAAGCTTCTGCACATCGGACTTGAAGCTGAGACAGTTTTCAATGTTGTGCCCCGGTCCTCCTTAATGATAAGGGCAAGTTTAATCTGCTTTAAATCAAAAAGGCGGATTTTCTGGTACTGTAAGAGGAGACCTGGTCTGGACGTGCCCCTTGACTAGTAGTAGTGGAAATAGTTATGCGTACAATATCGCTATAGGGTCAAACCCTGGTGGTCGTGTCGTACAATTATTGTTGTTGTATTGTGGATGAGCCTGCTGAAGAGGTTGTTGTGTCCTTTGTTGATACTGTTGTTGATTTGGTTGGCTCTGAGCAACCTGAGGTTGATACGTTGGAGCCGGCGTAGGGTTGATAGCAGGAGTTACCACTGCTACTGGTTGATACATTTGCCTTTGCTTTCCGAGAGAGATATTACCAATATCTTGCTCTTTTTTCTTAGGGAAAGCACTACCGTATCTTTTGCTACTGCTTGATGGTCCTGTATCTTTGACCAGACGTCCTTCTCGGACTACCTCTTCAAGGCGTACTCCAATGTTCACCATCTCAGTAAAGTCGTTGGGCGCACTGGCGACCATTCGGTCGTAGTAGAATGAGCCCAAGGTTTTCAAAAAGATCTTTGTCATCTCTTTTTCCTCAAGAGGGGGACAAATCTGGGCGGCAATTTCACGCCATCTCTGAGCATATTCCTTAAAAGTTTCCTTGTCCTTCTGCGACATTGCTCTGAGTTGATCTCTGTCTGGTGCCATGTCCAGGTTATACTTATACTGTTGAACGAAGGCAGTGCCAAGATCTCTGAAAATGATGATTTTGGTGTGGTTTAAACCCATGTACCATTTGAGCGCGGCACCGGTTAAACTATCTTGGAAATAATGGATCAGTAGCTGTTGATTCTCTGTTTGAGTTGACATCTTTTGAGCATACATCACCAAATGACTTTGAGGGCAAGAGTTGCCCTTGTATTTTTCAAACTCAGGCACCTTGAATTTGTGCGGTATTTTCACATTGGGGACCAGACAAAAGTCTGTGGCATCCTTTCTGAATAAATATTGGCCGCGAATGGCATGCAGTTCCTTCTGCATCTCCAAGAATTGTTCCTGGAACTCATTCATTCTGTCGTACATATCTTCATTTCCACCAGAAATTATCAGTGGAATCTGTCCTTCCGGGACAGTGTGTACCACGGGTTGTGGTATAGTCATTACGGCGGTGACTCTTGGTTCTTATCTGTCCCAAAGTTTGTAACCTTCAGGAGTCGCTATCATGACTCTTGCATCCTCACCTTCCCGAAGTTTGTAACCTTCAGGCCCAGCGGTTCCTGCTGCAGTTTTCGGGTCTCCCGTGACCGGCAGAACATATCCTTCAGGGGTAAATTTGTTAGGCATGCCCCAGGGACGATCTTTAGGCATGTTGTACCGAGGATCATACATCTCCATTATGGGCGTAGATGTGATCTCCGAGATCACAGCCCTTTGTTGTTGTCTTTGAGCTGCTGCCAGAGATTGCATATCACTGTGAAGTTTTCTCAAATCTTCCTTCAGAGCGTCGATTTCTTCTCTCAGCTCTCTGTTCTCTTCCTCGAGATCGTCCATTTTCTTTTGTAGATTGGCTCGAGTATTGTACGAATGAGACAGTTTGACTCTAGAATCGTGACTTATACGTGAGATTCGAAGGTAAGAAGAATGTGTTATGTGAGAATGATGAATGATATGCAATGATATATTAATTTTTTTGTTTTTGCTTTAATCAAAAAGAAACTTCAACAAATAGATTGCAAATATCGTACAGTAAAGGGTGGAGACCCTGTTTTATTGAATTTGAAAGATTGTAAAAAGGGAAAATACAGTATTTTACAAAGTGTTGTAAAAGGAAAAGTCTAAGCTTATGGATCCTGAGTCCTCTCTGAGGAGTGCTTAGGTGCTAGTTCTGGTATTTTCCTTTTCTTTGACCTGGGCTCTTTAGCCATTGTCGGGTTGTCGGTCCTTTGCCAAGTGAAATGAGCGAGTAAATTTCTTCGATCTTCTTGATTTTCTACAACATGTTGCTCTAATATCCTAATCAGAGCATCCTTTTTTTTAACAGTTGCTGAATTTTGGTACACTCCACATTGAGAATACGGTACTTGTTCTTCCAAGATTTCTTTTCCCGTTGAACTTTGTTGAGAGTGACCTGGAGTTTTTCCGTATCAGACATAAAATAAAGGACATATTCCTTTAACAGAAGAACTTCTTGACGAGGGTAAGGCATCCTTAGCTTGAGGGATCTAGTTTGTACATAGTGGAGATAAGGTTCAACGGAGATACAGTCCGGTTTTCCTAGAGATTCTCTTCCTTTCTTGTGAACATGTCTCCATGCATGCATCATTTCTGTCTTTAGTGCCCTGTCATTTTCTCCTTCTTTGAAGAAAAGACCTTCCAGATGAACATTACGCGGAATATGCCTCCTCGGGTATCCGAGTTGACGGCGAACTAAAACTGGATGATAGTTGATTCCTTCTTTAGTTCCTATGAGGGGTACATTAGGGAATTTTCTGCAACGGTCGATGATTCTTATCTCGTCATAGATCCGATTGTACCAATCTATGTCAGAGTTGGTAAGAGACATAATTCTCTATGACCATCGTAGAGTACTCTTATGATCCCAAAAAGCAGAAGACTTGGGTAAATGGGAAGTGAACCATTTGTGTAGTAGGGGTACACAGCATGTGATCATTCCTCCGCTGTACAAATTCCTTAAGTGTACAGAATGATAAGCATCTGCGAGTAAGGTTGGTAAAGGGCTTCCAATCATAAATATCTTAATGGCATTGGTATCGACGAAGTTATCGATGTTGGGAAAAAGGACCAACCCGTATGTGAGTAGAACAAAGATATCTTTAAAACCAGTAACGTTTCCTATACTGGCAAAGTATAGGGCTTTCTCTACCAAAAACTTGGCCGATAAACCCTGGATTCCTTCCTTAGTGGTCATGTGAGTCCTAACTTCTGACTCATCCAAATAGATTGCTCTTGCAATGGTTTGATCCTTTGGAATTTCTTACAGTCCAGAAAAGGGAGCTTGGTCGGTGATGGGTAAATCAGTCAGGTAAGAGTACTCCTCCAGTGTCGGTGCTAGCTGATAATCCGGGAATATGAAACAGTGATAAACCGGATCGTAGAACTGAATCAGCGTAGACAAGATTCCTTCAACTACATGGACCCTTAACAGAGACAGCAGTCCTCCAAACTTAGCTCTGAAAGCATCAGGGTTGGTGATCATCCTTGCCAACCCCCTTAAATCCTCTAGTTTTGGAGTCTTGAAGGTGTACTTGTGCGTCTTCCTTCTACCAAAATCCATAACGCGATCTTTCTCAATAATATTTGCAATCATTTTTTTAGTTTAATTTGAAAAAAGAGAGAAGAGATAAGAAGATTTTTTTTCTTTGTTTAAGAGTTTTTTAAATGAATGCATGAATGCAGCACACAAAAACATTGGAAAAACATGGGCTCAAGGGTTCAACGTCATGAGCATGGAGTCAAGGCTCTACCCATCCCCAAAGGTTGTATTCTGGTGAATTTTTGTACCTGTAGAAAGGGTTAAAAGTTCCCAAAATCATTGACCCCCTAGGGATAACAACAACAAGTTGGTTCAGCCGAGCGAGCTGTAGCATCCTTGGGTAATCTCAATTGAGTGTAGTATCATGTGTTAACTATTTTCGATAGCTACTGCACTACCAATTGGCCATATGGTTACTGTCCACTAAATCTTCAGTTTCACGGATACCACATTGGGACAATCTGCCTTCACAACAGAGTCGTTAAGCATTGAATCCGGAAAGGGTATATCCACTGATTTGATGGTCTACCGGGATAGCTTATTCAGGATTCACTCCCTGTAAGACTACCCGTCTATGCCATCACCTATCTTAGGTATCACTCAAACTTCCACATGCGACATCACTCGCATTCCCATTAGCAGAAAAATAAACACGGATATTAAGTAGGAAAAGCAGTATATATATATATATATATATATATATATATATATATATATATATATAGTAATTCCTAAAACTAACATCCTAGACCTCTTAGGAACTATAATCCTAGTCCTAGACAGACAAAATGATATCCCCAGCAGAGACGCCATTTCACTGTAGCGTGCGATTTTTGTCGGTGACGCGACCACCTTATCGCCATGAGTTCCTCCTCATCGCAATAGTACGAGGAGGGTGCTACTTTCTAATTTCTTATTTATCTCGTGAAGCTAGAAGGGAAAGGGAAGCTATCTAAAACTAATCTTGCACGCGAATGTTTAACTGAACAAACACTTAAAGAGATTCGGGGAGTTCGGGGTCAGGTTATACAATGGGGAGTTGTCAGTTACCCATCCTATATGTGGTTATCCACAAGTTGTTAGCAATGGGTTCTGCTTTTATACTTGATGGTGTTTATTTGTTGTGGGTTGGGAAAGTTTCTTCTTTGGGAGATGTTTGAGAGAGAGAGTGAGTTTTTGATGATTTTGGTGAGGTACGGGGCCTCAATTTTGTTTGGTGTGGAGGTACTGGGCCTAGAGTTTTTGATTGGTGTGCTTGCTAAGATTTCGCAATCTTATGCCTACATATTCCTGTTTAAAGAAACGGGGAAATCAGAGCAATCGTAGTTCCTCCTATTCTATGGAAGGAAAAGATGTTTTGGTGTCTTGTTCAAAGCCCAAGATTGAAGCTAAAAGGTTTATTTGTGTCTAGTTCAAAGCCCAAGATTGAAGCTAAAAGGTTTGAATGAGAGAGAATTTGTCATCTCTAAAAGGAGACATCTCGTCTACTTATCATAACTGTTGGGTGACTGTTTATAAAGGAAAATTACTTTAACTGGGCTATGTGAATCCAGCAATGCCATAATTTCCTTTTATGAAGGATTTGTCCTGAAGGAGAAAACTTTCATTTAGTGTAGAGCAATGCCAATTTTCCGTAGGAATCTTTCATGCTAAGAGAGGGACAGTAGCTTGGATGTAAATAATCCAGAGGCTTGCCGCTTACAGCAATTAGATGAAAGAGAGGAATTTTACCAGGATAAGAGATTGACTACAGCTTGGATATTTGAATCAACAAGTGTGGCACTTACAGCAATTATCTGGGATTAGGGTTTAATTTGATTTTCTGTTTTGAAGAGTGATAAACAGAGAAATGTCTTCCTACAGAGAGTTTTTTATTTCCTCTGAGGGGATGTTGATTTTTGTGTGCCTTGATCAAAGCCCAAGGTTGAAGCTAAGAGGTTGATTGACTCCACTAGGGAAGTCCTTATACGAAGTCTAAGAGGAGGCTGGGAAAAACTGACTCAATGAGAGAGTGTTTATCTGTCTTATACAAAGCCCATGATTGAGGCTAAAAAGACACTGACTCTTTTAGGGATATCATTATACAAAGCCTAAGAGGAGGCTAAAAGTTGAATATTCCGGGGAAATATTTTGTCTATCTTGTACAAACCCCAAGGTTGAGGCTAAAAGGGGAAACTGACTCTACTGGTGAGAGGTTTTATCTGTCTTGTACAAAGCCCAAGATTGAGGCTAAAATAAGATTGACTCTGCTGGAGAGATTTATACGGTGTCTTGTACAAAGCCCAAGATTGAGGCTAAAAAAAGAGACTGACTTTGTGGAAAGAAATCTTTATCTGTCTTGTACAAAGCCCAAGGTTGAGGCTAAAATGAGACTGACTCAATAAGAGAGTGTTCTATTTAGTGTCTTGTGCAAAGCCCAAGATTGAGGCTAAAAGGTAGTTGACTGGCTCAGCTGAGGATTTTTAGGTGTCTTGTACAAAGCCCAAGATTAAAGCTGACCTTACTGGAGAAAGTCATTACACAGAGCCTAAGAGGAGGCTGAAAAGAAAATTGATTCTGCTTAGGGATATTATTTCTCAAAGCCTAAAAGAAGGCTGAGAGGAATTGACTCCGCTGGGGAAGATATTTAACCCGAGCTTAAGAGAAGGTTATGAAGATTATGACTTTGTTGGAGAAATTTTATATATGTCTTGTACAAAGCCCAAGATTGAGGCTTAAAAGAATGACTCAACAAGAGAGTTTTTATAGTGTTTTGTACAAAGCCCAAGATTGGGGCTGAAAAAGGTTAACTCAACAAGAGAGTGTTTTAAGAAAGAATATGGACTCAACAAAAGGGTGTTGTAGGGGCTAATTCTACTGAGGAAAATCATTATACAAAGCCTAAGAGGAGGCTAGCTTTTGCTGAGGATTATTGAGATCCAGAAGCAGGTCCAAGATGGGAAATCAACTCTTGTTGGAGTTTACAGAAGAGTTGAGGTATCAGATGCCTTGGGGTTCTGATTTGGGATAGTGTTATGACCCTAGCTGGGGATATTTTAGGATAAAAAACTGAGTTTTAGACCCTGTGAGGATTTTAACTCTACTGGAGATTGGTTAAATGACCATAGTTTTTTCCTGGGTTTGTGGGGAACTTGAAAATGTCTTTGAGATCCAAGAGGAGATTAGATTGCCCGAGTCTACTGGTATGGAAGAGTGTATCTTTGTATGATGCACAAGAGGAGACTGGTGTTTTAAGGGATGAGAATCAACCCTAAATTGGTCTGAGGTTTTGACTCTGGAAAGATTGCTCTAGCAAAGGATGACTAAGTTTTGTCTTATACCTTTAAGAGGTCTTTGGTCCTTGTATTAAGCCCAAGATAAGGCATGAGAACTTCTAAGAAGCCGGAGGGTCCTTGTACAAAGCCCAAGAGGAGGCGGGGATGCTTTTAGGAAGCCTGTGGATCAAAACTTAAGAAAAGTTCAAGAAAAGTTTCACTGGGAATAATCTTTTCTTTACTAAACAGTTCTAGGGTTTGAAGAAATTCAAGAGAGGTTTCACCGGGAATTAATCCTCTCTGGGGAAATGAACTTCTTTGACAATTTCTAATAGTGACAGTCTGAGAAAAGTTTCGCCGGGAATAATGCCTTTCTCTTTGTTCCATATTGTATAAGCCCAAGAGGAGGCAAGACTGTATCTGAAATTCCTATGGGGAACTAGTTTTGACTGTATTGAAAGAGTGACCAACTGGCTTTACCTAGTTCTAGACCTAGTTGCTGGGAAAACTCTAAGCAGATATACAAGTATATATATAGTTGATATATGACAAGTATTTAAAAGGATATTAAAGAAGGACTTACAGGTGAGCAAGCTTCCAGTAATAAAGTTATATATATATATGTGTGTGTGTGTGTGTGTGTGTGTGTGTGTGTGTGTATGTGTGTGTATACACACACACACACACACACACACACACACACACACACACACACACATATATATATATATATATAAGTATGTAAATGAAAGCTGATAAAAACTTACAGGCAAGCAAGCTTCCATTGTAGCAGTTGTGTGGTTAGTTGTTCAAGAAATTAAAGAAAGTTTTGATAACAACTATGGATTTGAACCTAAATCAAAAGGGAAGTTGTTTTGAAAAGATTGTTGGGGCTTATACTCAAAGAGAGGCCCAGATATAACAATGATTGCACCGTTGTTCTAAAAATTGTATCGGGACTTATACAATGACGGAGGCCCAAATTAGGTTTTATTTACAAAGAGATGGGTCTTACAACTCAAGGGGAGGCCCAATGGTTTGAAAAAGAAAATAAATGGGACTTACAACACGAGGGGAGGCCCAGATGATTTTGTTTTTGAAATGGCGATCGCTCCGAGATTTTTCCAACGTATCGGGACTTATACAATATCTGAGACCCAAAATGGTTTTGGTTAAAAAAGGATTGGGTCTTACACTCTATTAGAGGCCCAAAAGTGTTTGAAAATATTTGTTAGGGTGATAGTGATTAAAACCCTAATTTTTGGTTTTAAAATGTATTTTAATTGAATAAAAATTCAATTAAAATATTCAAACATGTGAAAAAAAAAGGTTATGATCTTGGATTTATATTTGGAAAATCATGTTTCATTCATGGGATGATTTAAAAATCAATTGAATTTTGCAAAACCAAGAGAAAGAAATATTTTTAATGTTTAAAAACAAATAAAAATATAATTCTTTACAAAAATATCAAATATATGAAATAAATAATATTTTTGTAAAATTTTCATGGAATAAAATATTTTAATATTTTTGTGATTTTCAAAAAAAGAATCAATCAAAAATAATTAAAATTGAGAGAGAAATTAATTTTTGAATTAATTAACAAAAACATGAAAATATTGAAAAAAAAATAGCAAAAATGAGAGAGTGGTAAAAAAGGTCTGGGTGGGGTTTGAACCCACTACCTCATACACAAACACAGATGCGCGTTACCACTGGGGTGGTGATACATCCGTGTATCAAAACCACCCCATGTGGATATATGGGGTGCCTTGTTTTCAGGCCTGGCCAAGGCCAAGGCAAGGCAAGTTTTGGCAATTTACGTGAAGCCTCTAACTTTCTCATTTCTCCATGGATTTAGACAAAATTTAGGTGCATCTGGCCTAGAATTTCACAAGGAATCCAATGGTGTTTTTGGAATTTTTAGAAAGTGTCCCTATTTTAAAATCCGATAGTGGTTTCAAAATAGGCCTAGATTTGCATGTTCTATGCTATCTCACTACTCAGTCAATAATAGTAGGGCAAATTGGTTCAAACGCAACATATACAACATGTATGAGATGTTTATGATCAATGGACATCAAAGAAATGCATAATTCAAAGAGTTCAAGTTGTGATGTACTTACCTCTTGGAGCTTCTTGTGCTAACTATCAAGATCCTTGTGCCAGAAGTAATCCAATGCTTTGGACACTCTTGATTGATCCCTTAGAAGCTTTTAGGATGATCAAAACCAACTGGAATCCTCAGGAATAAGTTTTAGCTCTTTCTTGCAAAAGGGGCAAAAGTGACCAATATGGCAACCCTCTCAAATGGTGTTCCAGGTGAGGGGGACCAATTGGGACAGTTTGAGGATGATATTTGGAGTGTGTTTGAGGTCTTGTTTGGTTTTGGAAGTGACTGGATCAAGGCATGGCTTGGAAAATGCAGAAAAGTCCAATTTTGAGGTTTTGGAAGTGGATTTTCTGATTTTGGTGTTTCAGGTCACAAGTGAGTGTTTGAACAGCTTTGATATAAAATATCGGATATGTTTGGATCATGAGCTATGGTGGAATTGCTCTCTAACTCAAAAACTCAGAGATGACTTGCAAAAGAAGGCATTTTGGCCTAAAGAGAAAGATTTTGAGCCTTTTTAGGAGTCTTGGCGCCTTTTTAGCCTTTTTAGGTTTGTTATGGCTATGTGTAAATTCTTGGACTTTGGAGGCTTGGGGATCAGATCATTCTCCTTTTGTTTTATCCTCAGATGTGTCCAAGTGGATGACAAGGCTTGGAGTTGTCCAAATTTGTCAAATCGAGCAAAACACCAAATTCTGCCTTGCTTAGGATAGTTGGAAATGGTGATTTTGAGGGATTCATATCTCCCTGCTCATGTTGAGTTATGTGAGGCTCTTGTGCTTTTTAGAGAGCCCTCATATGATACAAAACATGTGTGATTATAGTTTTTTTTAACTATTTGGATCCCGTTGAAAAATCCTCATGAACATTGATGTTCAAGGCTGGCAATTTAAGCAGATTTTCACTAAGTGTTGGAAAAAGTGTCATTTTCATGTTTTTGTCATTTTGATCAATTCATAACTCAAAATCCATAAAGAATTGGAGTTGGAGGTATTTGAAGCTTTTGTAGAGTGTAGAAAGACCTACAAATCCAGCTTTGGATCACCCAAAATGGTTGCTTGGATCAGAAGTTATGGTCCTTGGAAGTTGGTACCAAAACCACTTTTGGGAGCATTGTCTTGGTCAAAGTCAAAGGCACAGTTGAATTTTTCCTCAAAACCCTAACTGTGGTCCTGGTGAAATTGAAACTTGTGAGCCAAGCTTCTTGGTCTAATCCATTGTTGCAAATGGATCAATGTGGTGTATTGGAGGCCCTCAAATCATGTCTTGAGGTCTTGGCTCATGCTTTGTCCCAAAAGTCAACTTAGGGGTGAATTAGGTCAAGAAACCCTAATTCCTGATTTTTGGTAAATGCATCCCCTGAGGTTAAATTGACTTGATGATTGGGTCCATGAGGTCCCTTGGAGTATCTTGGGTTGTGCTTTGAAGTAATGGCTCATGCCCAGATGAAAATTTCCATCTGGAGCCCTTGGTCGATCAAAACCCTAATTTGGTGACACTGGCGATCTTGAGGCATGATCCACTTGGAATGTTGCAACCTTGTGCTTGATTCTTGATGTGGGAGTCCTCTTAATCCTTTATAGGTATTTGAGAGGTTTAGACAAGTTAAAAATCATGTCATTTCTTGATTGATCATTTGTCTAAGTGCTTTGAGAGGGCCTGAAATCCTAATTCTTGATTGTAGTGAATGCTCAATCATCTTTGAGGAGATTGATGAGGCATGAAAGTACATCCATATTGTGATGATGATTTGCACAATGATGGGAAATCTTGGTCAAAATTTGGGGTATGACAATAAGATTGCGAAATCTTAGCGAGCACACAAATCAAAAACCTTAGGTTCAGTACCTTATCAAAAACAACAAAAACACTCTCTCAACATTCCCAAAGGAGAAACTTTCCCAATTTATGACAGATAAACACCAGTAAGTAGATAACAGTAGAACATGTCAAACGATCTATGGATAACCATGTATACACTGGGTAATTAACAACTCCCTTTTGTATAACCTGACCCCGGACCCCCCAATCTATTAGCATTTGTTAAAGAAAACATTTGCGTGCAAGGTTAGTTTTAGATAGCTTCCCTTTCCTTTCCAGCTTCATAGGATAAATAAGAAATCAGAAAGTAGCACCTAATTCCAACCACTGCGGTAAGGTGGTCGCGTCACCGACAAAAATCGCACGCTACACTTGCATCTATGATTTATGGAATTAGAAAAAAATAATAGAGAAGGTTTAGGGTACAATGAAAATTGTTCTAGTTCAGATATGTAATTGCATAAAGTGTCCCCAAATCCTTGTTCCTCTAGCATTGCTCAGACAGTGTTAAACTACTATTTTGTTCCTGCTGCTGATTATGAAAAGGTTAAGAATCTAATAGAACCTATTGATCAGAATTTCAAAGGTATTGTAATATCAGAACCTGAGAGTTTAAATGTTCAAATTAAATCAGTATCTAAAACATCTGAGTCACAAGTTAAGAAAGATTTAATAACTAAGGTTGAAAATAACTCCATTAAAAGTTTCTGGAAAAAGGACATGATAGGAGAGAACCTGTTAAAACTACATGAAAGGACCCATATATGTATGGGTACCTAAATCACAAATTGTTTTTGCTGCAGATATGCCTAAAGGAAAAGATGGGAAACCAATCGTGGTATTTGGACAATGGTTGTTTACATCATATGATGGGAGAAAATCTTATGTTCTAAACCCTGAATCTGAAAGACGAAGGATGAGTGGGTTTTGGAGGAGGCCAAAAAGGAAAAATCATTGGTATAGGTACCATTGGTAACTCTCTAACTCTTATCAATAAAGTTTGGCTGGTAGATGGCTTAAAGCATAATCTACTAAGCATAAGTCAATTATGTAATAGTGGTTGTGAAGTAATATTTAATAAGAATTTTCGTTCATTTATTAATGCTGACAAAACCATTGTATTCAAAGGGAAAATGAAAGGAAATGTTTATAAAATCAATCTTTCTGAATTGGCTGATCAAAGGTCTTTTGCCTAATGACAATGAGGTCATGCTAACTGGAGATTAATCTCCAAACTTAGCAAGCAAAAACTTGTTAAAGGGCTACTAGATCTTGACTATCACTTAGATGCTCTATGCAGGGCATGTCAAGTTGGAAAGATTGTGAATGTAACACCCCAAAATAATTATAATATTTATTTAATTGATTTATTATGATTATTCGGTGTTTTGGTGAAATTTTGATGAATATTATGACGCTTAGTGACTTTGTGTGGGGTTGTGGGGTAGCTTTGGGTTAAGGGAATATTGAGGCACTTAGAATTAGTAAATTAATTAGAATTATTTTATTAGTAATAATAATAGAATAATTTGAATATTTAGAATATTATTTAGATTATTATTATTATTATTGTTATTTAAAATAAATAGGAGAACCATTAAGGGTAAAACGGTAATATTGAGAAGGTTAATTGAGGATAGTATGGGTAAATCGTAATTAGGGCCCAAAAGATAGGTTTAAAAAAAAGAAAATAGAGAATTAGGAGAGCTATTTTGTGCAACCCTAATAAGTGAAGAGAGAACTGAGGAAATGAGACTAGGGCACAGAGAATGAGAGATTCAACCATAGAACCCCAAAGAAGGATCTGTTGCTGGAGAAATTTGAGATATGAGGGGTTAATCCGGGTTAATACGTTATATATGGGTTTAAGGTAGAGTAGTGTCTGTATGTTTTGTGTTTTATGATGAATTTTCGTATGTTGAATCTGTGGTGAATTTCGTGCATCTGTGTTGGTCGATTTCTGATATAAAATCTGGTATCTGTTGTTGTAAATCCTACGAATTTCGTGTGAATGATTATTGTTGCTGTGATGAATGTGTGAACAAAGCAGATCTGAAATCGAAGGTGGGATTAATGAATTAGGACTTGATAATTAGGAAGGAATTGATGAAAATAATGGAGTAGGATAAGGACTTAGATCTGTGATGAATTGAAACTGATTTGGGTCCCATTTTGGAAAATCGAAGGTGCTGGAATGGGATGTTTTCGTTCAGATGTGAATTCTGAGTTTTGAGTGGTTTCTGGCCATACGCGTAACATGGGGAGTATTACGCGTATGAAAGGGGCATCCCCAGGGTGTTATGCGTAGCATACGCACCCGTCCCCAGGGCCAACATGGCCCTCTGCCAGTACGCGTAGCGTACGCGTAAGGGAATGGTGGCAATACGCGTATGGGATGCCATTACGCATATGGGAAGCTTAGGAGGAAGAGGCATACGCGTATGGGAAGCCATTACGCGTATGTAGGGGTGGCAAACGGGCATGCCTGCCCCGTTTAGGCCCGCCCCGCAAATGCCCGCAAAAAAAAATGGCGGGGCGGGGCGGTTATAGTTGAGAATGCGTGTTTAAAACTTAGGCCCACCCCGCAAAAAAGTGAGGGAGGGGCGGGGAAAACCCACGGGCACTGCACCTTTTAAGCTTAAAATGCAAAATTTTATGTAAATGCTCGTGCCCGCAAAAGCCCGCGAAGAAAACGGGGTGTGGCGGGCGGACACATTAGAGGATGAGGGCCTAAATCCTTGGCCCACCCCGCACTAAAGTGCGGATAAAAAGGGCATGCCCAACGGGCCGGGCCCGTTTTGCCACCCCTACGCATATGGGGTTCTTGGGAAAGGTACATTACGCGTATGGATTAGCCATTACGCGTGATGGAACATTGGAAGGGAATTTTGAGAGGGAAACCTCTTTGGTGATACGCGTAAAAAGGACAGTATTACGCGTAAAGGAGGCCTGGGCAGGTGGCCCTACGCGAATGATATGCAGGCCAGTGGGCGAGGGAATGAGCCATACGCGTATGGGACATGGCCATACGCGTATGGACAGGGCTGTTGGCAGATTTTTCTATTTTTGCGATTTCGGTCCCGATTTCGCTAGTGATGCGGTTTCCTTAAACCGTAAGGCTATGACGAGGTAATAAAACATGAGTAAACTAGTAATGAAGATGAATGGGATAAAATTGGGAATTTTTATGTGACGAGTATAATATGACAAATTGTGAGATATAGTGACGAATTGTGACGAGTGCGGAATGGTGTTGAATAATGATGTTTGATGATGATTCGTGAATGATGATGCAATTATGATGATTTTATGATGATGACTATTATGACGACTTGCATCATACATTCATGGAATAGTTAGGACTCTAGTCCATTTGTTGGATTCAATCCCATTGTGTGGATTGAAGTGTTTTGTGACGTACTCCGGTTCTTGTGTAGAATCGATCCTATTTGTGGGGATCTTTGGAGGGTGATGGCTCAGTGTCCATCAATTATGACAAATTGGTACCACATGCATGAGTTTATGATGTTGCATTTGCATATTGTGTGGCATTGCATTCGATTGATGAAATTGATGTATTAATGGCGTTTGTGAACGACTTGATGATGTTTGTGCTTATGCTTTATCTTTTGTTTATATCTTTGTTGATTGCAGTATACGGCAAGCAGCAAAAATATATATTTTCAGAAAGAATTCCCTCTGGGATTTATTTCGTGTCCACAGAGATCGGTTTGAGGGAAAGAATGATGTTCGACAATCTCTCGCGTTTATGAGTTTGGGTTTAAATGGTTTAAAACATAAAAATAGAAAAGTAAACATTAAAACATAAAACAAATTCATTCTTCAGCAAGACAAACTTTTCCGGCATGCACATAATCGACTCCTCACAAACTTAAACTTACTGACCAGTTATACTCCACCTACAATACTCCTCAATATCACCCAGCATCACTCACAACACAGGTTATGTCTAACGTAAAGTTGAGAGAACAACCGTGTTACCATTGCCGGTACTTTCGCACACTAGCTCAAGGCACGGAGGCATTAAGATTCGACGCCTATTGAAGATTGTTAGCTCCTAAATCTATCTCTAGAGTCCAGAAACTAACAGACAATCATCCCTAATCGAAGTTTGCAAGGGTTATGTCTAACGCAACCCAAACCCCGTGCATAAAGCAAAAATCAGAGACAATTACCAATAGAGATTTGTAAAGCAAGTTTCATATAACGCCATGGGCGACAAATATACATGAGTTCAGAACAAATACATATACACAATCCAACCATAAAGAAAAACACAAAGAAAAAGAGAAATGAACCAAACATCTCGCGGATTGTCAGAGCCAGTCGACGATCAATCCACCCCAGTTCATCTGTATGCAAGCTCCATAGTTGTTTTCTAAGCTAATCTACTGAAAAATGAAGTTTGATGGAATTGGAGTAAGAATCCCCAAAACCATAACATAAAAAGTAACTGAAATGAATTATATACAATCAGAATTTTCGCAGGTTCGCTAGGTGAACCCATCCATTCGCTAGGCGAATGCACAAAAATGGCACTTAAGTGCCTACAAAAAGTTAAACCGCCTCTTGCTTTCTTCAGAGGTTCGCTAAGAGAACGATTTATTCGCCTAGCAAATGCTCGCTAGGAAGTTCGCGAAGCAAACTTAGGTCTCTTTCTCCTCTACCTCTCTTTGGACTCCTTCGCTGGGACCTTCGCCAGCCTTCACTAAGCGAACATGACAGCAAATCAGTCCCTTATTTGACCACAACTTCTGCACCGTAGCTCAGATTTACGCATGGTCGGAAGCGCTGGAAATCTTATTAAATGCTCTACAAGAATATGGAAAGATGGCCTTTATTAGTTACCTACAAAAATGAGACAAAATCAATTAAACTCAATGATATATACAAGAAAATGCAATATACACACAAAGGTCCAGAGAGTGCACAGAAGTGGCTGAAGGTGATTGAGAAGATCTTCTGGGTGATGGGGTGTACTGACGCACAACAAGTTCAGTTTGGAACTCATATACTGTCAGAAGAGGCTGGGGATTGGTGGGATAACACCCGCCAGAGACTCGAAGACGTTGGTACTGTGATAACCTGGGCTGTGTTCAAGCAGGCATTTTTGGGGAAGTATTTTCCAAAGGATGCTCGTGGCAAGAGAGAGGTGGAATTCCTTGAGCTGAAGCAAGGAAACATGATTGTGGCGGAGTATGCTACAAAGTTCGAGGCGTTGGTGAAGTTCTGTCCTCACTACAATCGTGCTGCTGCTGAGGTGTCCAAGTGTCTCAAGTTCGAGAATGGGCTAAGAGCAGAAATCAAGCAGGGTATTGGGCACCAACAGATTTGGAGGTATGCTGAGTTGGTGGACAAGAGTAGGATCTATGATGAGGATAGTCGAGCTCGATCTGCTCGCTATAAGCATCTTAGTGAGAAGAAAGAGAATGGGCAATATAGAGGAAGCCTTATCCGACTTCAGTTGACAAAGGGAAGCAGAAGGCTTCAGATGGGAAGAAGACAAGTGGGGGAGCATCTCCCGCTTCTGGGAAGTGTTGCAGTTGTGGCGAGCAAGGCCACCTTGCTGAGGCTTGCACCAATAATGTGTTGAGATGTTACAGATGTGGCAAGAAGGGTCATATATCTACTGATTGCAAGGATGATGGTCCAACCTATTACAATTATGGTGAGAAGGGTCACATCAGTATCCAGTGTCAGAAGCTGAAGAAGACTTCCAGTGCTGCTCAGACCAATGGCGGAGTGTTTGCTTTGAGTGGTGCAGAAGTTCCATAGAAGGACAATCTGATTCGAGGTACTTGTTTTATTAATAATGTTGAGTTGGTCTCTATTATTGATATTGGTGCTAATCATTCGTTTATCTCGCTTGAAGGTGCTAATAGATTGGGTTTGAAATTGTCTGATATGAATGGTAATATGGTAATAGAAACTCCAGTTAATGGTTCTGTTACTACTACTTTTTTGTGTTTGAGATGTCCTTTGACAATTTTTGGGAAGAGTTTTGTGATGGATTTGGTGTTTTTACCTTTGCACCAAATCGATGTAATCTTTGGAATGAACTGGTTGGAGTTCAACCGTGTTCATATCAATTGTTATAATAAGACCGTAGAGTTTCCTGAGTTTGGTGACAGTGGGGAGTTGATGTTCTTGTCTCTAAGCAAGTAGACGAACTTCTAGAAGACGAAGCCTTGGTGTTTGCAATGTTTGCATCGTTGCAAGTTGATCGTGAAGCTGCGAGTGTCAGATTTCCTGTTGTCTGTGAATTTCCAGATGTGTTTCCAGACGACATAAGTGATTTGCCTCCAGAATGTGAAGTAGAGTTTGCAGTGGACTTGATACCAGGTACGAGCCTAGTGTTAATAGCTCCTTATCGGATGTCCACTTCTAAGTTAAGTGAATTGAAGAAACATTTCGAAGAATTGCTTGAGAAGAGGTTTGTCCGACTGAGTGTTTCTCAGTGGGGTGCTCCTGTGCTGTTAGTAAAGAAGAAGGACAGAAGTATGAGGTTGTGTGTTGATTATCGGCAGTTGAATAAAGTGACTATTAAGAATAAATATCCACTTCTGAGAATCGAAGATTTGATGGATCAGTTAGTAGGTGCCTGTGTGTTCAGTAAGATTGATTTAAGGCCAGGTTACCACCAGATTCGTGTGAAGCCTGATGATATTTCGAAGACCGCTTTTAGGACAAGATATGATCGCTATGAATACACTGTGATGCCATTTGAAGTGTACAATGCACCTGGTATGTTCATGGAGTATATTAATCAGATTTTTCATGAGTATTTGGATCAGTTTGTTGTGGTTTTCATTGATGATATTCTGATATATTCTAAATATGAAGAAGAGCGTGTTGAGCATTTGAGAACCGTGTTGCAATTTTTGAAGGAGAAGAAGTTGTATTCAAAACTGTCAAAGTGTGAGTTTTGGTTAAAGGAAGTGAGTTTTCTTGGTCATGTGATTTCAAGTGGTGTAATTGTTGTTGATCCTTCTAAGATTGATGTTGTGTTACAGTGGGAGACTCCGAAATCTGCTACTGAGATACGAAGTTTCCTTGGATTGGCAGGATATTACCGCAAGTTTATCGAAGGCTTTTCTAAGTTGGCACTACCTTTGGCTCAGCTGACTCGAAAGGGTCAAGCTTTTATGTGGGATGTAGCTTGTGAAGAGAGTTTTGTGGAATTAAAGAAGAGGTTGACGACCGCTCCAGTGTTGATTTTGCCTAATCCGGATGAACCTTTTGTGGTGTATTATGATGCGTCGAAGATGGGTCTTGGAGGAGTGTTGATACAGAATGGTCAAGTTGTTACTTATGCTTCCAGGCAGTTGAGGGTTCATGAAGTGAATTACCCTACCCATGACTTAGAGTTGACAGTTGTGGTGTTTGTGTTGAAAATTTGGAGACATTACATGTTTGGCTCTAAATTCGAAGTGTTAAGCGATCATAAGAGTTTGAAGTACTTGTTTGATCAGAAAGAGTTGAATATGAGGCAGAGAAGGTGGTTGGAATTGTTGAAGGATTTCGACTTTGATCTGAATTACCATCCTAGTAAAGCAAATGTAGTGGCTGATGCATTGAGCAGGAAGTCATTGCATATATCGATTCTTATGGTGAAAGAGTTGGAATTAATGGAGGCATTCCGAGATTTAAGCTTGGTATGTGAAAAGACTCCTGACAGTGTGAGGTTGGGGATGTTGAAGTTGACTAGTGGTATTCTGGAAGAGATCAGAATGGGACAATAATCTGACTTGAAGTTGGTTGACCAATTAACCTTGATCAACTAAGGTAACGGAGGTGAATTTCAGGTTGATGAGAATGGTGTGATGATGTTCAGAGATGGGGTGTGTGTCCCAGATGTTCCATTAATTAAGAAGAGTATTCTTGAGGAAGGACATCGAAGTATATTGAGTATTCATCCCGGTGCTACGAAGATGTACCAGGATTTAAAAAAGTTGTTTTGGTGGCCATGTATGAAGAAGGATATTGCGGAGTTTGTTTATGTGTGTTTGACTTGTCAGAAGTCGAAGATTGAGCATTAGAAGCCTTTAGGTATGATGCAACCGTTGAATATCCCATAATGGAAATGGGATATCATTTCCATGGACTTTGTGTCGGGGCTACCGAGAACGGCGAAGGGAAATTATTCGATTTGGGTGATTGTAGATAGATTAACTAAATCGGCTCATTTCTAGCCGATGAAGATTAATCATTCTATGTAGAAGTTAGCTGATATGTACATTGAGGAGATTATGAAGTTACATGGAATACTTTCTAGTATTGTGTCGGATAGAGACCCGAGATTTACATCGAGGTTTTGGAAGAGTTTACAAGATGCTTTGGGTACTAAGTTGAGGATGAGTTCTACATATCATCCGCATACGGACGGTAAGACGAAGAGGACTATCCAATCTTTAGAGGATTTGCTAACGGCTTGTGTGTTGGATCACGAAGGATCTTGGGATAACCATTTACCGTTGATTGAGTTCACGTACAACAACAAATTTAATGCTAGTATTGGGATGGCTCCGTATGAAGCTTTGTATGGAAGAAGATGTAGAACTCCTTTGTGTTGGTATGAGTCAGGCGATAGTGTTGTACTCGGACCTGAAATTGTGCAAGAGACGACTGAGAAGATTAAGATGATACAAGATAGGATGAGGGCTTCTTAGATTCTTCAGTAGAGTCATCATGATAGGAGAAGGAAGGCACTTGAATTCCAAGAGAGAGATCATGTGTTTTTTAGGGTGAGGCCAGTGACTGGTGTGGGTCGAGCTTTAAGTCTAGGAAGCTCACTCCATATTTTGTTGGTCGATATCAAATCTTGCAGAGGATAGGAGAGGTAGCCTATCGGATCACTTTACCGCCGTCACTTGCGAATTTGTATGATGTGTTCCATGTGTCTCAGTTGAGGAAGTATATTCTGGATTCGTCGCATGTGATTCAGATGGATGATGTACAAGTGAGGGATAATCTGATTGTTGAAGCATTACCTGTGCGGATTGATGGTCGTGAAATGAAGCAACTGCGGGGTAAGGATATCGCTTTGGTGAAGGTGTTTTGGGGTGGACCAGCTGGAGAAAGTTGGACTTGGGAGCGTGAAGATCATATGAAGGAGTCGTATCCGACTCTGTTCCCTTCAGGTAATTTTCGAGGGTGAAAATTCTTTAAGTGGAGGAGAGTTGTAACACCCCAAAATAATTATAATATTTATTTAATTGATTTATTATGATTATTCGGTGTTTTGGTGAAATTTTGGTGAATATTATGACGCTTGGTGACTTTGTGTGGGGTTGTGGGGTAGCTTTGGGTTAAGGGAATATTGAGGCACTTAGAATTAGTAAATTAATTAGAATTATTTTATTAGTAATAATAATATAATAATTTGAATATTTAGAATATTATTTAGATTATTATTATTATTGATATTTAAAATAATTAGGAGAACCATTAAGGGTAAGACGGTAATATTGAGAAGGTTAATTGAGGATATTATGGGTAAATCGTAATTAGGGCCCAAAAGATAGGTTTAACAAAAAGAAAATAAAGAATTAGGAGATCTATTCTGTGCAACCCTAAGAAGTGAAGAGAGAGCTGAGGAAAGGAGACTAAGGCACAGAGAATGAGAGATTCAACCGTAGAACCCCAAAGAAGGATCTGTTGTTGGAGAAATTCGAGGTATGGGGGGTTAATCCGGTTAATATGTTTGATATGGGTTTAAGGTAAAGTAGTGTCTGTGTGTTTTATGTTTTATAATGAATTTTCGTATACTGAATCTGTGGTGAATTTCGTGCATTTGTGTTGGTCGATTTCTGATATAAAATCTGGTATGTGTTGCTGTAAATCCTGCGAATTTTGTGTGAATGATTATTGTTGCTGTGATGAATGTATGAACAAAGCAGATCTAAAATCGAAGATGGGATTAATGAATTAGGACTTAATAATTAGGAAGGAATTGATGAAAATAATGGAGTAGGATAAGGACTTAGATCTGTGATGAATCGAAAGTGTTTTGGGTCCGATTTTGGAAAATCGAAGATGCTAGAATGGGAAGTTTTCGTTCAGATGCGAAATCTGAGTTTTGAGTGGTTTTTGGCCATACGCGTAACAGGGGGAGTATTACGCGTATGAAGGGGCATCCGCAGGGTGTTACGCGTAGCATACGCACCCGTCCCCAGGGCCAGCACGGCCCTCTGCCAGTACACCTAGCGTACGCGTAAGGGAATGGTGGAAATACGCGTATGGGATGCCATTACGCGTATGGTAAGCTGAGGAGGAAGAGGCATACGCGTATGGGAAGCCATTACGCGTATGGGGTTCTTGGGAAAGGGGCATTACGCGTATGGATTAGCCATTACGCGTAATGGAACATTGGAAGGGAATTTTGAGAGGGAAACCTCTCTTGTGATACGCGTAACAAGGAGAGTATTACGCGTAAGGGAGGCCTGGACAGGTGGTTCTACGCGTATGATATACAGGCCAGTGGGCGAGGGATTGAGCCATACACGTATGGGGCATGGCCATACGCGTATGAACAGGGCTGTTGGCAGATTTTCCTGTTTTTGCGATTTCGGTCCCGATTTCGCTTGTGATGCGGTTTCCTTGAAATGTAAGGCTATGACGAGGTAATAAAGCATGAGTAAACTAGTAATGAAGATGAATGGGATAAAATCAGGAATTTTTATTTGACGAGTATAATATGACGAATTGTGAGATATAGTGACGAATTGTGACGAGTGCGGAATGGTGTTGAATAATGATGTTTGAATGAAATTCGTGAATGATGATTCAATTATGACAATTTTATGATGATGACTATTATGATGATTTGCATCATACATTCATGGCATAGTTAGGACTCCGGTCTATTTGGTGGCTTCAATCCCATTGTGTGGATTGAAGTGATTTGTGACGTGCTCCGGTTCTTGTGTAGAATCGATCCTATTGGTGGGGATCTTTGGAGGGTGATGGCCAAGTGTCCGTCAATTATGACGAATTGGTACCACATGCATGAGTCTATGATGTTACATTTGCATATTGTGTGGCATTGCATTCGATTGATGAAATTGATGTATTAATGACGTTTGTGAATGACTTGATGATGTTTGTGCTTATGCTTTATCTTTTGCTTATGTCTTATATATTGATTCGTGATTACTCACCCTGCCTGTTCGAATGTTGCCTCTACGTGGGTAACGTGCAGGTGATCTGGTTTAGCTCTCTTGGTGCTCGAATATTTAGCTTTTGAAGTATTTTGATTTCTCCGTCGATTAGAGGGTCTTGCTCTGATATGTAACATCAGGTCGGGACGTTTGTGTCAAATGATTCACGTTCTTTTATTTGTTGGCATGAGGATATTTTATGATGTTTTGTTTTATGAATTTTTGGATTATAAATTATTCTTTTAAATTTTGATTTCCGCAGCTTGGTGTTTAAATAAATTCATGATGGTAAAACTCGTGTTACGGAGCAGGTGCTTATTTGATGTTTTATGACGAAAGGTGGCGTCCTTTTTGGGACTCTACTATGATAAAATAATTGTATTTATTCGTGATGTTTGTTGGGTAGAAAAGGGTGTTACAGTTAAAACCTCTTTTAAAACTAAAAATATTATCTCTATCTCTAGACCCTTAGAATTACTTCACATTGATCTATTTGGTCCTATTGGAACTACTTCGATCAGTGGGAAGAAATATGGTTTGCTCATTGTTAATGATTTCAGCAGATGGCTTTGGGTAAAATTTATTCGATCTAAAGATGAAACATACGAAATGGGGTTGTATAAAGAAAGAATAGATCTTTACAAGAGATGACTAGAACTATGATTCATGAAAACAAACTTCCAAAGTACTTATGGGTAGAAGTTGTTAATACATCTAGTTATATTTAGAACAGAATCTATATTATACCAATTCTGAACAAAATGTCATATGAATTGTTTAAGGGTAGAAGACCAAGCATATCTTATTTTCATCAATTTGGATGTACCTGTTACATTTTGAATAATAAGGTCTACCTAAAGAAATTTGATGCTAAATCTTAAAAGGGTATCTTTTTGGGATACTTTGAACGCTCAAAATCATACAGAGTGTACAACTCAGAATCCATAATGGTTGAAGAGTCCATGCACGTTAAATTTGATGGCAAAATACCTGACTCTGAAAAGTCAGAGTCCTTGAGTCAGGATGATAATCTTGCAGGGATTCAAAATTCTGAAGAACGGCTTGTGGTATGTATTCCAAAGGAAAATAGTATAGATAATGATATATCAGAATCTAATACTATAACTGAAGAGATACCAGAAGCTGCAGAAACTGAATTTACTCTAACTGGTCCTACTGCTACATATTCAGTAATTATTCAAAATATATCTAAAGCCTCTGTTCCACCTAAGAGACTATTTAAATATAAAGCATTTCATCCAGAATGGCAAATCATTAGGGATAAAGATGAACCATTGAGAACAAGATATGCATTTAGAAACAATCAATTAATGCTTAGACTTATCTCAATGACAGAGCCTACTTCAATTGATGATTCCTAATCAGATGATGGGTGGATCATGGTTATGCAAGATGAACTGAATCAGTTTCAAAGAAATGATGTGTGGGATCTTGTTCCAAGACCACAGATGAAAAACATCATTCGCACCAAGTGGGTCTTTCGTAACAAACTAAATGAACAGGGAGAAGCCATGAGAAACAAAGTTAGACTTATAGCCTAGAGTTAGAGTCAGCAAGAAGGAATTGACTTATTTGAAACCTTTGCTTGTGTGGCAAGGTTAGAAGCTATAAGACTTCTTCTGTCTTATGCTATTAATCACAACATTTTGCTTTATCAGATGGATGTCAAGAGTGCCTTTCTGAATAAGGTTATTACTGAAGAAGTGTATGTTAAGAAACCTCCTAGATTTGAAGATCCAAGCCATCCTGACTTTGTCTATAAGCTTAAGAAATCTCTCTATGGACTCAAACAAGCTCCAAGGGCATGGTATCAGAGGCTGAGTAATTTTATGCTTGAGAATGGTTTCTCTAAAGGCAAGGTTGACACTACACTATTTAGGAAAACTTTAAAGGAAGAAATCTTAATTGTCCAAGTTTATATTGATGATATAATTTTTTTGTTCTACTAATGCATCTCTTTGTTAAGAATTTCAAAGATTATGCAGGCTGAATTTAAGACAAGCATGATAGGTGAACTAAAATACTTTCTTGGAATTCAGATCAATCAGAAGAAAGAAGGTACATATATATTCATCAATCAAAGTACACAAGAAAACTCTTGAAGAAGTTCAATCCTGATGATTTCAAAGTCATGTCAACTTCTATTCATCCTACCTGCAACCTGAATAATGAAGAATGCAGTGCCAAAGTGGCTCCAACTAAATATCGAGGTATGATAGGTTCCTTACTCTATCTCACTGCTTCTTGACCAGATATTTTATTTAGTGTATGCTTGTGTGCTAGATTTCAATCAGATCCTAGAGAAACTCATTTAACAGCAGTTAAGAGGATCTTTAGATATCTGAAAGGAACAAAAAATCTTGGACTTCTTTATAAGAAATCCTCAAATTATAAACTAGTTGGGTTAGGTGATGCTGACTATGTCGGAGATATAATTGAGAGGAAATCCACAAGTGGAAACTGTTAATTTTTAGGTGAAAACCTTATATCCTGGGCTAGCGAAATACAAGCAACCATTGCTCTGTCTACAGCAGAAGCAGAATACATCTCAGTTGTTAAGTGTTGGACTCTACCTTATTCTTATCTATTGCGATAACACTATTGTTATTTGTCTATCGAAGAATCCGATTCAACATTCTAGAACTAAGCATATTGAAATCAAACATCATTTTATTAGGGACTATGTTTAAAAGGGGATAATAGATATCCAGTTTATTGATACTGATCATCAATGGACTGATATATTTATAAAACCCTTAGCTATTGCAAGATTTGATTTCATTCGTAAAAATTTGAACATGGTTTTTGTTGATGAATACTGCTTAGGGTCTGAATGGAGCATCAACAAGATACTTAGATTATGATAGCACTCAGTTGGAATGTTGTATAACATTAAGTCTGAAAATTTTCTAAGTGAGGTCTATAAGTTTTAATTATAGGGTATGTTGAATCTCTTTCATCCTTGATTGCTTTATTTTTTTAAGCAGACAATAAATGTTTAATTCTATGCTTTGAGCTTTGAATTGACAATTGGACTAATCGTGAGTTCTGATAAAATGATAATCCTTGTCTTAAATACACTCTAATACTTGAAACTCTTTGAAAATATTGATTTGATGGACAGCTGTCTCTGAAACTCTTTTTCTGGTAAAACTGTTAAAAAAATTTCAACAGGGCTAATTCTTCATATACTTTCTTTTCAAGCAAAATTACTGTGAGTATTCAGCCTTGGTTGTTGTGTTTTCTCAGAAGTAACTGTTCTTGAGACTGAAGGGACATGACTATATCTCTTATTTTCAAAATCTTCTCTAAAGTTTGGTTCTTAAAAGGAGTGTATTAACAAAATTTCTTATTCATTTTTATTTAGACACATTATCGTCCAAACATTTAATACATGATTGCTCATTTCTTATAAATCAGCACTCTATGTGTTATGCTGATGCATCTGATTTTTGCCTGATTTTATGTGTTATCTTCTATATAAGATAATATTGTGAAATCATTGTTCTATATTGAAATTTCTTTTCTTCTAAAAAATGTCTTCAAAGACCATTAAAGGAGAAATCTATGGTCTAGATATTCTAAAGGAATATGCAGTGAACCTAAATGAATTGACGACGATTAATCTTTCTCGGATAGTTTCAGATATTCATTTTCATAAAAGGGATGGATATTTTGCAAAGCTCAATGGACCAATCTATCCAGATCTTGTGAAAGATTTTTGGGCGAATGCTCATGTTCATCAGACTGAGCTAGATGGTTGTCAGATTCTATCTAATGTCTATGGTTTTCCTATTGTGATCAACTCTAAACTCATCGCTCGAGCAATAAATTGTGAATAAGATGGAGTTACTGTTGAAAATTACAGACATGACAATATATTTATGAATCTTATTCACAACATCTATGAAAATGAAGACCCTACTACAAGCCCTTCTTATCTTACTCCTATGAAAAAAGTGTTGGAGTAATCCCTAATAGCCTATCAGTATTGGTTGTATATGCTTTTGTATCATGACCTTGATATATATATATATATATATATATATATATATATTGTCTGTTATATATACTTACTAAGCATTGTATTTATTGTGTTATTTGTATATGACATAATAGAGTCCTTAAAATAATTAGTTTGTTTAATGATACATTAAGTGTGACTTAATTGTGAGACTTCATTAAACATAAGGACATTATTCTTAAAGTATCTGTAGTTAAGCTTTACTGTCAAATAGGACAACAGTAATGCATAGAAATTATTATGTGAGTAGACATATGACTGTATCTCACAAGTCATGGATATGAAATATTAAGTCTTCACGTATGTATAAATATTAGGAGTAATATTTATACTGGATTTACCCACCATGAGAATACTACATAGTTTGTTATGTAAGTGTCATAAATTTTTCTCATAGTGATGTACACTACTCTTTGACCTGAAACCACTATGGACCCTAGATGTGGAGTCGAGTACTTTATTGCCAATCAAACGTTGTCCGTAACAAGATGACCATAAAGATGGTTCATGGGTACTTTACAAATCATGCTAAGGGGCAAGAGTGACATAGATGAGATTTTCCCCCTTCACATATATGGGAGTAATACCAGTGGGCCCCTTGATAGAGTATGACTGTAAAATGCATGGTCGTGCTCAAATAAGTCAATATGAGATATTGGGCTTATTTGTTGTTATCAAGTAAACTCAGGGATCAAGGAATAAAATATTGGACTATACAAGGGTGACATATTATATGCCTTGTGTTCAATATAGATATAAGTGCAAAAGGGTAATTGTACACATGATCATTATCATAGAAAGGTTATGTCAGATCACATGACATTCTCGTTACTTGGGTAGCAGTGATGTGTTGCTAGATACCTCTCACTGTTTATAATATTATATACATGATTCAATATTATTGCCAATGTAAAGAGAACCTACAGGGTCACACACATAAAGTACCGACAATGGAACGAATGATTAAATCAAATAAGATTTAATTTAATAGGATGTTAATTGTATTATTTAATAAATTAACGCAAATATAGTTTATTTGATTAAATGTGATCTAATTATATAAATGAGAATTGATAGTTTATTAAATTAAATATGATTTAATTTAATTGATATTTATATTATTTAATTAAAAGAGTTTAGTTAAATATAATAATATTTTATTTAATTAAAATAGTTTAATTAAATAAGATTAGGCTTATTTTGGAAAAGGGCAAAATAAGAGCATTAGGATTTTAGTAGCTCTCTATAGATAGATGAGCTCTTTCCCCTACCAATCCTAATTGTCATTTTTCTCAGAATAAGAGACGGCTAGCACCGCGTTCCACTTTGTACTCACGTGGACTTCGTAGAGACAATGGTATTTTTCACGTTTATGATCAAAGTTAAAGCACGTTTCAAGAGGTAATTCAGAATCCTTATGTTGTGTTTCATTTGTGATTAATGGTTTAATCAAGATCCGTTCATCGAGATTGTTCCGTCAAGAAGATAAAATTTTGAAAAACCCCTCTTGAATCTCAATAGTAGTATCAGAGCTTCAATTCTGATTAAATCATTAATTTAAATATGATGTAATCATTATAGTAATTCTATAATGATATAATTATAGTGATATTTGTTTGTTTGATTAAATTGTTTAATCATATAGATAATTGAATTCTATTCAATTTTGTTTATAATTCTAATATCACGTCCATGGAATTTGGATACATATTACTATGTTTCTTTGATGCAAAAATGTCTGTTAAAGATTAAATTGTTATTCATCATAATATGAAGGTACTCTGGTTATGCCGATGTCGTAACAATTTTGTTTTTTTTATTGCCATTTCGTGAGCATGGTGAATTAAAGGTCATTTATTATTGAATAATAACTAGAGAGAGAAGCTCTCCCTTCTTTCTAGAGAGTTTCTTCTCTACCAAGAGCATTCCCTTCCACTGTCGGCCATCTCCATACGCAATAATGTATCAAGTTCATTAACCGTATTTTAGTTCAGTTTTGTGCAGATCCAGTCTCTATCTGTGGGACTAGGCTTTCAGGGTTTGGTTTAAAGTCCTAATTTTTTAATTAGGGACCTTCCTCCCTGTGGGTCTTCACAGCTGGTTCTCCATTGTAGATCCTGTTTATCTGCGTTTTTGCTTTTCTTCGGTTAGATTGTGTGGGTATCGATTGAATCCACTACTGATGGCTAGCGATGAGGGCTGGAAGGAGGTCAGAAAGCCCAAAATGATAATGAAACCTTTCGTTAGAGGTTCGGTATGGAGGGCTGCTGGGAACAAGTTGAAGGAACAAGCTTCAAACGCAACATTTTCTTTTTTCTTCACCGAATTTCCGGATTCTTTTGAGGCAAAAGAAATGTTCACTGTGTTCAAAGAGTATGGTTTGGTAATAGAAGTCTTTATCCCGGCCAGATTAGACAAACGTGGGAAAAGATTTGGTTTTGTTCGTTTCAAACAGGTTTCTGACGAACATCTCCTTGCCATTCAGCTTGACAACATTGTCCTAAATGGCAGAAAGATATTTGCAAACACACTGCGATTCCAGAGAGGCGACAATTTGATTGGTAGACAACAGCAGAGGTCAAGGTTATAGGAGATGAAGGGGAACTGGAAGGTTGAGGGTAGTTCGAAATTCAGACAAGGGTTTGGGCTTAATAAAAAATCATTTGTTGAAGTCATTAGAGGGGATTAGAAACAATACCACACTGATAAGCTTCTCATGAATGATAAACCAAATTTTGCTCATCTCAACTTCGATGTAAAGGATGAGGATTTGGAACGATTCCAACAAGCGTTCGTAGGGAAAATGGAAACTTCGGGCCAAACATATGAAATACAGGAGGCGTTGCACATGGAAGGGTTCTTTAGAATTAAAGCTACCCCAATGGGTGCGAACTTGGTCTTATTAGAAGAAGAGGTAACATGAGATATTAAGAAAATGATTGAAGAAGACAAGGAATGGGTGGAGAAATGGTTCTCTGATATACACCCATGGTCGCCTGAGGATGTTGATTGTGAAAGGTTAACCTAGATCAATATTTTTGGTCTGCCATGCCATGTTTGGAGAGACAGTTTCTTCAGTTTTCTTGCAGGAACAGTTGGTGCCTTTGTCAAAGCGGATTCTGAAACTCAAAAACATGAAAAATTGGATGTTTCCAGAATTCTAATTAGGACAAAATTTGCCATGAGTTTAAATGAGGTCTTTAATATTGAGGTCAACAATCATTGTTATTGTATCAAGCTGGTAGAAGAAGTTGTAGTATGTTATTCAAAGAAGTCTTGCAAGGTATTTGGGGATAGCTCAGAAGAGAGTTCTGAGGTAATATTGTCGGATACGGAGAGTGAAGGAAAGGTACAAACGGCGGGAGAGTTTTCTGATAGTGAGGTGGAAGAAACGGGTCAAGAAGAAAGTGAGACGCTTGGTATTAACCACAAGGCAATACCATATTCCAATGTAGCTGGTGATAGGTGCCAGACTGAGAAGGAAGACGTGTGTTTCAATAAAGTTACAGATAATAATAATGACATGAGTTTCCAAGGGCTGCACTTTTCTGTGGCTAGGCAAAAAGTAGTAGAGGTAAGGCAAGTACAGGCGGGGTCCCCACTTGTGAACAATGAAGCAATCGTTTCTTTTTCCAAGGTGGGTAGTATGCAAAAAGGTGATATTGGGGTGGATCAGACGTCTCAAGGCCCAACGATAAATGGAGATATTATAGTAAAAGAAGCACTTTTCAATAATGAGGGGACCCAAGGGCTTGAGAATGTAAAGAAGATAAATTCATTGGGCGATATTTGTAGGAATATAAAAATTCCTTACACACCATCCTACTATGCTTCTCTTTTATTAGCAGATAAGTCAAATTCCAAACAGGTGGGAAATGGTAGTAGTAAGCCTTATTTAGAGTCAGCTGACTCTATTTCTAGTTATTCTGAGAAGTCTTCTGAGGGGAGTTCTGGTTCTACTGGTTCTATTGGTGATACAGAAATCAACCAGAGCAATTCTAGAATCAAGAAGAAGTTGAGTGATCTACCTAAAAGAGTATGGACCACCATTAAGAGATTGGGTATAGAAGCAGTAGAGGATGAGAAGGTGTTTGAATCTGTAATTTGTAAATTGGAAATGGACGAGAGGAATATTAGTACAACATCGAAGGTGGTAGCTACTGGTTCTCAATGAATATAGTAACATACAATGTTAGAGGATGTGGGAGTCTAATTAAAAAAGGATACTTCGTGAAACATTGAATAAATGAGGGGCGGATATTGTTTTTATTCAAGAAACCAAATGTGAATCAATGAATGATGAGATTGTTCATAAAATATGGGGAAATGATCATTGTCTATGGTCAGCATCAAATTATGTTGGGTTATCAGGAGGTATACTCACAATTTGGAGGAAACATATCCTTACTCCAATCTGCAGTTTTAGTGGTAAAGGTTACCTTGGTGTGAAGGCCATTTGGAAGAATAAGTTATGTTATTTTTTCAATATATATTCATCATGTTCTAATGTTGAGAAAAGGGAACTTTGGAGTAACTTATTGAGTCTCAAAGCTGGGCAAGAGGAAGGAGAATGGATCATTGGTGGAGATTTTAACGCCATCAAGAATGCAAGAGAAAAGAAAGGTAGAGGAGGGTATAACAAAAAATTAATGGCGGAATTTGAAGATTTTATACAGTTGACTGGCTGCATTGATTTGAAGACTTCAGGGAATAAATTCACATGGTACAACTCAGGAGGTGATGCTTGTAGCAGAATAGATAGATTTTTAATATCGTTGGGTTTGCTAAATGAATGGAATGTGGCTTCACAAAGAGTGGGAGCAAGGGACATCTCTGACCATAGGCCGGTATGGTTATCAGTAAGGAACATTGACTGGGGTCCCAAACCATTCAGATCACTCCAATGCTGGTTTCAACATCCTCAATTCATGTCGTTCATAAAAATACCTGGGAATATTTCAACATTCATGGCAATCCTATGTTTGTTTTTTCTAAGAAGCTTCAATGGTTACGAGCAAAACTAAGATGGTGGAATAAAAGTGTCTTTGGTTGAGTAGATTGCAATATAGAAGAGAATGCGAAGACTTTAAACAAAGTAGAAGAGGTGATAGCAAAATCTGATGACAAAATGCCGGAAGTCATGTTAAAGAATTGTGCCCAGGCTGAAGATGAGATGTGGAAAATGCTAAGAATCAAAGAAAGCTTGCTTCACCAGAAGGCCAGAAAAAGGTGGATTGAGGATGGGGATAGGAATACTTCTTGCTTTCACTCTGTCATTCGCCATCGAAACTTGTTAAGCACAATTTCAGAGATAAAAATAGATGATTCTATTGTAAATGATGTGGCTGGTGTGAAAGATGGTATAGCCAGACACTTTGAGAAGAGATTTAGTGCAACTCAAACACCTCTAATCCGTATGACGCCAGAGTATTTTAAAACCTTATCTGTGTCTGATAGTAGCATGCTTGAGGAAATATTTGAAGATAGAGAAATTAAAGAAGCAGTGTTCCATTGTAAGGGTGATAGAAGCCCAGGTCCTGATGGGTTCAACTTGGAGTTTATTCAGAAATGTTGGTCTGTAGTTGGATCGGATTTTATTAACTGTATCAAGGAATTCTTTAGGACTGCAAAACTTCCTAAAGTCTTGTCCTCTTCCTTCTTGGCTTTAATACCTAAAATAGAAGATCCCGACAATCTGGATGATTATCGCCCTATTTGCTTAGTAGGATGTGTATACAAGGTAATAGCAAAATTATTGTCTGCCAGATTAAAGAAGGTTATGAAGAGCATTATATCAACTTCCCAGACTGCGTTCATAGAAGGAAGGAATTTGTTGGATGATGTTCTGTCGCTGAATGAAGTTGTAGATTATTCAAGAAGAAGCAAAATAGGTAGCTTAGTTCTTAAAGTGGATTTTGCTAAAGCATATGACTGTATTGATTGGTCCTACATTAGACAGGTGATGAAGTTTATGGGATTTGGAATCAAATTTATGAGCTGGATAGAAGGAACGGTGTTCAAAAGTTATATGTCAATTCTTGTCAATGGGAGTCCTTTGCGAGATTTCGAAGCGTCCCGTGGATTACGCCAAGGTGATCCACTGTCACCATATTTGTTTGTCATTGCAGGTGAAGGTTTAGCTAAAGTTATGAAACGGGCAGAGGAGGTGGTATTATTCAAAGGAATACAGATTAATCACAAGGGCACAGCCTCGCTACTTCAATATGCGGACGATACAGTTATGTTGGGTGAAGCTATCTGGAATAATATTTGGGGCATTAAAGCGATTTTGAGATGCTTTCAGATGATGTCGGGTTTAGAGATAAATTTTAACAAGAGCAGGCTGGTGGGTTTTGGAGTATCATCAACTTTTCTCAAGGCAGCAGAGAGGTTTTTAGCATGCAAGAGCCAACAATGCCCTTTTAACTTCCTCGGTATTCAAATAGGTGGCAATCATCGTCTTACTTCTTTTTGGCAACCGGTTATCGACAAAGTTAAGGCTAGACTGTCCTCTTGGAAGGGAAGATTAATGTCTATTAGAGGAAGAGTAACTCTTATAAAATCTGTGCTTACGAATATACCAATTCATTACTTGTCGTTTTACAAAATGCCGAGGAAAGTCATTCAAAGGTTAACAACGATTCAACGAAGATTCTTATGGAATGGTTCTCCTACAAGAGAAGGTATGGCTTGGATTGGGTGGGACACAGTCTGTAAAGCGCACGATGCTGGTGGTCTTGGCATAATGAACATTCAGTGCCTGAATGAAGCATTATTGGCCAAGTGGATTTGGAAGATTATGACCAATCGGAGTTTTCTTTGGAGTGACATCCTCATTACCAGATATGGTCCTCTGTTAAAGTCCTTGAGTGGAGGTTCTTCTCAGCCAGGTGCAGCCAGACACTCTTTGTGGTGGAGGGACATATCACTGCTGTTTCGCTCATTTGACTGTGCATCATTCCTTAGACATTGTCGCTCTAATGTTGGAAATGGAGAGAAAACATTATTTTGGAAGTCCATATGGTGTGGAAATGTACCATTTGAGTTACTATTTCCTGATCTTTTTAGTGTTGTTGTAGATCCTCATAGTTTGGTCTGTGAAAATGGAACACGGTCTGTTAACCATTGGAGCTGAAAGGTTGATATTTTGGAGCCATGTAGGAATCAGGAGGTCTATGATCAGAAGGAAAACATGCTGGCATTGATTTCGAAAGTGGAATTGAGTAACGTTACACAGGATGTCATCTGCTGGAGCTCATGTAATGACTTGGAATTCACTGTTAATTCTGCTTTTCAAATATTATCCAAAGCAAATACTCCATCAGACTGGGTCCCTGCTAATTCACTGGCTACTTTGAAATTAATTTGGAAAGGTTTTTCTCCGCTCAAAGTGTTTATTTTCGGTTGGCATCTTATTTTTAACCGTCTTCCAACTAGAGATAATATGTATCAACGTCGGATCATTTCCTCTCCTCACGACCGAGTATGTCTGTTTTGCTTCCGGTGGGACGAGTATGTTTTCCATCTCATTTTTAGCTGTTCCAAATCTGTTATTATATGGGAAAAAATTATTGAATGGCTGGGGGTGGCGGTTTATCTAGACGGTACGGTCGTCGACTATTTGAGATGTTGGACATCTGCATTATTTTTTGCTGGTGCTGCCATTACATATGTTGTTGGCTTATGACTTGTGATATGTTGGTGTCTTTGGTGTGTGAGGAACAAAATTATTTTTGGTGATGAAATGTGGAATGTCGATACTATAGTGTCTAAGATTTTTCTACTAACGTGGAAATGGATTGGTAAACGATCTAACTTTACTTGTAACTATTACAGTTGGCTTAAATCACCATTAGATTTTTGTAAGGTGATTTAATAGTTTTTGTAGTTGGGTTTTGGGTACCCCTTAGTACCCTATTTGAATATATTTTGCTTATCAAAAAAAAAAAAAAAAAAAATCGTGAGCATGGTTTGTTTAAATTTCTTATGGTAACAAATTTGTAAGGTCACATATCTCACAACTTGAATATCTTATACCAAATTATACATAAATTCAATACAATAATGTTATCAAATTTGTTTCGTAAACAAGTCTGCTGTAAACAAATATTTGCTAACGTGAAATTTATTTTTTGTTTTATTATTATAATAAATATTTAATAAAAAATTAATAATAATAGTTTATTATCATAAATAATAATAAAGTGTTTATTATTTAAAATTAAATATTGATATCATGTGTTGTATAATTTGGATGTTTGTTATTGACTATGCTTCGAAATCCGACATTAGTATGATGAAGTACCGATACTTCGATCATCCATAAGTGATACAAATATCATTGATAAATTTTTATATGATATAAATATTTCTAATGCAAAGTTAGTGTATTTGATACACTACTTTGTTTCGTCCATTAAATTGGTGTAATTATTGTTATACATTTGAATGATCAATGTGCATTTTGTTTCGGAACCCGATATTTGTATGGTGAAGCAGTGACATTTCAATCAATTATATTGAATAATCGACTATTATGTTTTGATGGTATGAATGCTTATGCATTAGGGTGTCTGACGGAGCAAGAGTTGTGCCTTAAGGGTTCACAAAAAGCGTCAAGTGTTTACGCGTCAATATTTAGAAATTGATAATTTATTATTATTTATTATTAAATTATTAATTAATAAATAATTTGGTATACGGTTATGACCTTAGAATTTTGGTGTTTATTTATTTAAATACGACTTGCATGTCGTGATTTATTTTATCTGAATACAGTCTGCGCGTCGTGCCATTTAATTATTTTATTTATGCATTTAAATATTGTAACTACTCAAGAGTTTAAGAGAAGACAACACCAAGCGATGACACTGGTGAAGAAGTTTGAGAAACTTTTTTGTGGGTCAAAAAATTGTAATAAATTAGTTTATTTAATTCTTGTGTTTTAGGTGGCCATAATTGTATTACCAAATTTTATTTTATGTATGTGATGCATGAAATGTATGACTATATGGATGTGTATGAGATACACAAATAAGCGAGTTCACACTTAAGAAAAAAATCTCTCGATTAAATATTAAGTTAATTGCTTTCCAAAATTAGCACTCATCAAGCTTAGTATCGAATAATGTAGGTTTTCGTCTAACGCGAGGTGCATGTTTTATATTAGTAAGGTGCGATGGGATAAATGTAATATCCAACTACTTAATTTTCGGGTTTGATTTAACTAAACTAATTATAATAGGATTATATATGTTTAGAAGTAAGAGTTGAGAACAATCCATATGATGGATTAGAAAAGAAGTTATTGACTCAACTAATAAAATTCGAGAGTTGTATTAGATACAATTGGAAAGAGTTTCTACCTAAATAACAGAGTTTTATGTAATCTTCCTAAGCAGAATTAGAATAAAGTGAAATATGGATCTCGACCCGCTAGAAAATCTTTCAACGGAATTTTCCGAATCAAATGTTGAGGGTCATTTGGTTTGAGTAAAAATAGTGGGAGCATTTTAATAAAAGACCTTATTAAAATGATTTAATTTGATACAATTTTTACATATTTGTAGTTAGAATTTCTTTTACATTTTATTTTATATTTTACTGTGAAATGTCCTTATGAAGGATGTAAGGATCGGAAAGGAGTTTCTGAGTCAGTACAGAAATTGAGAATTGTTCTCAAGCACGAGAAAATTTGTATGTTCTCAAGCAACCAATTTCTAACAACTGAATATAACTAGATTCGAAGAACGATACTTATGAGAAGGTTCAAGTCGAATGTCTAGATATAATATATCTCATGATTATAGCCATCACAGAAAATGACATGATCATTAACCTCGAGAATTTTCTTTTAAAACAAGAAATACAAGATATGAGAAATGTAAAAATTTCCAAGGTCTTTTCTATAGAAGTTAAAAATACAAATGGATCTAAAATAGTTTTGAGATTTAAAATTTAGATTTCTTATAGACCAAATAGTTGGTCACAAGTTCTATTTGAGATTGTCTCTGATAGGTAGATTAAATTCATAATGAAAGTATTTTTAAATATATCTACCGTATCTTGTTGAAAAGAAAAGATAGTAGTTTGTGATGCTAAATAGATGAATTATAAAAAGAATGTGATTCATATTATATTACTTTGAATTTTGGCAGAAAAACACGGTTCTAAAGGAAGATAGTGATTTCATGTGTTGAAAGAAGCAAAATGTTAATAGTTATTAAATGAGTCAAAGTAAAAGAAAGAAGTAAGACTTTTTCTTCATTCATTTAGTTATAGAAATTCAAAATATCTATTTCTACATCATGGATATGTGATACTATATATTGACCTCACATTTATAAGAATGTGAAGAGTCTTTAAAGAAGTAGGATATTGATTATAATTTGAGTCATCTTTTGTCTAGAATGAAACAACGAGTTTTCATTGACTATAAGAGCTTATTATTAGACTTAGATTAGAGCTTGTAATGAAACCAAATAATTGTTTCATTTAGTAAAAGAAACATTAATTCTAAGTCTTATATTGACAAGATGAGGAATGCATGTTTTGATAATGGACAAGTGTTGTTGTGATTATCCAAAACAATGGTTTCAATACTAAATCAATTACGGGGTTTGAGTTCTACGATATTGATAAGCTCGTCTATAACAAATGTAGGATGGATCAAATAAGATTTGAATCTTGTGTATATCAATGACATTAATGTTTAGTCCAAATAAGAGAGAGATGCATTTTCAAAGTCTATGAGAATAGATTGTTGGATTCATTTGGTGTTATATCATTTGATAGATGCAATTATTTATTTTGGAAGATATATCTAATGTCTCAAATCATCGACTAAAGTGAAAGGACATATGATATATCTTGATTATATACATGTGTGATGTATATGGACCTCTAAACATATTTTTTAGGTAAATTTTGTTTCTCTTACTTATTTATATTACTGACAAACTCAGTAATTATGGATTTGTGTATGTGACACGAGTTAGAATTCTTTTGAGAAGAGTTTAAGAATGAAGTAGAAGGAAGTAACTCGAAAAGGCATTAAGACCATACGAATTGTTCGTTGTGGTAAATAGTTATATAAAGAATATAATGACCATTTAAATCGTATTATGTTTGACATTGTTCGATCTAATATAGTTAATTATATCTTTGTGACTCTTCTTTATAAATTATTTGACATACAATTATTCTTATCCATAATCAATTCCATTTAAAGTAGTCGTGGATACACCATATTTAATATGGAGGTAAGAGTACCTAGTTTGTCTTTATGATCATTTGGGTTGTAAGATTTATTAAGTAAACTTAATCACAATCTAGATGAAAATGTATTTATGGATGTATCCTAATGAAAATTGGGGGCACATATTGTATAACACTTTATAGAACAAAATTGTTTTGTCACTAGAACTGGAGTTTTCCATTAGAGATAATATGTATCTAAAGGAGTTAGTGGGAGTGACGTAGAGCTTTAACAAATTCAAGCATCATAAAATACATATCTTTATGAGAATGGAACATGATCAAATTCAACAAAGGGAGTTGTTGTTGGACCATTTGTTCGTGTAGCACAAGATCTAGAGAAGATCATAAATGATCTTAATTCTAAAAGAAGTATAAGTTGTTTAAACCATTTATGGATTATAGAAAGCTTCTTGGAGTTGAATCTTTTTATTAATGAAGTTTTATCTAAACTTGGATTAATAAATGTCATGTTTTTATCTTGTACACACAAAAGGTTAGTGGGATTATTGGCATTAATCTAGTATATTATGTAGGCGTCATACTAATCATCAAAACAAATTCCCTACGACACCAATGTAGGACATGGTTAAGGAAATAGTTTTGATGAAGTGCTTGGGTGAGGTTTCCTAAAAGGTTAGGAATCAGAATATATAGAGATAAATGGTTGATGAATCTCAATCCTAGCACAAGAACATATTTTGGTGAAGTTTTGAGACACCTAATACGCATAATATCACATTAAGATTATTGCATGTGTGGCAAGAAGTTTTGTCTAATAGACTATGTCTTACCTCATTGGATGAGAAAAATGACACCAAGATGTGTACTGCACTAGATGCACTGTATGCTGTGAGCATAAATAATAAGTACAAAAATGATTGAAATATTCATCACTAAATCACTATCAAGAAGGTCTGTGGATATATTAAAAGGACCCGATGTTCTTATTCTTGAGAGTAGATGGGAATAATCATTGTAAAGGAGTTACAATGATGCTATTCCAAAATTTATGAACTATATGTTCATATCACAATATAAATTAAATGTTATGCTTGGATGACAACTATATAAGTTGAAAAAGGCTTCAGACATTTGTCGTTTCTAGTACAAAGGTCAAATATAAGATTTGGTCGCTTTTCTAATTCTTGGGAAGAAAATTGTGTTTCTTGTATTGCAGATCCTATTGATCTCATTCACAATGATAATGGGTTAATCTCGAAAGTTCAGAAAACTAGATCTCACTAGCGATCCATGTATATATAGATTTTTTTTTGACACTTCAATTTATTTCGATAGAAGATTGAAAGTTGAAATTGGAAGAGGTGTATATTACCAACATAGGAAAGAGTTCCTTATACCCTAATAAAGTATCATGCTTAAATAATGCTTGACGCACATAATGGGCAGATAGATGCTAAGTTAATATCTGATTGGCTCTAGTGCTAGTGAGAAATTGTTGGAGTACCCCCTAATAGCCAATCAGTATTGGCTGTATATGCTTTTGAGTCATGACCTTGATATATATATATATATATATACCCTCTGGTCTTATTTATAAGCAAAAGTCTTTATAATCTTTTGGCCGTAAATATAAGAAAAAGTCAATAGATTCTACTTTATTAAATATTTTATTCCAAATATACTTTTTTTCTAATTTCAATAACATTATTACACATTTAAGGTACACCCATTTTAATTTAGTCTTCGGAGGAGTAGTAATTTTTCTATCTCTTTTTTCTTCTTATTATACATTTTTTTCTTTTATATTTCATATTTCATTTTAAATTATTTGGAATTGTAGCTTAAATTCTACTATGTTCATTTCAAATTATTAATTTTTTTTGCATAAAGCAAATTGTATTACTCCTTGCTCATTCTTCAATTTTTTAATTAAAAAATAAAAATAAAACAAATAGGAGGAGTACTATTCAATTTCATATTTGAATAAATATAATATTTTATATCAATTTTTCACTTACAAATAATAAAAAAAACAAGTACCAATAGTTATAATAACTCATACAATTCAATCTTTTCATTTTCATAATTTAAAATTTTGAAATGATACAACATATTTGACCAATATTGTGTAAATATTCATAAGTTTTTCAACTAATTCTCTATCACATTTGAGTTGAGTGGATAGTCTTCCTAGAGTAAACAATAAATCTTTTTTCATATGAGAAATTTTATAATCATTAGATCCTTTCTTCTTCATAATTTCAACCATACATGATTGAAGTGTGAGAAAAATCTTGTTTGAACTTTTGATATCAAAAGACTCATAAGCATTTTCGACGACTTGAATAAGCTCATCAACTGAAAGTCTTTATAAATGTCGGATGACCTTATTTATAAGCATTTTCTTCGACATTCGTTTGCTTATACATCAATGTCGGATGACCTTATTTATAAGCAAAAGTTTTTATAATTTTTTGGTCTAAGTAAAAGTCAATAGATTTTACTCTATTAAATATTTTATTCTAAAAATACCTTTTTTCTAATTTCAAAAACATTATTACACATTTAATGTACACTCCTTTTAATTTAGTCTTTCGAGGAGTAGTAATTTTTCTGTCTTTTTTTATTAGTATTATACATTTTTTCTTTCTTTTTATATTTCATATTTCATTTTAAATTATTTGGAACTGTAGCATGAATTCTACTACGTTAATTTCAAATTACTATTAGTAATTTGTTTGCCTAAAGCAAATTGTAATATTCATTGCTCATTCATCAATTTTTTAATTAAAAAATAAAAATAAAACAAATAGTAGGAGTACTATTCAATATCATATTTGAATAAATATTATATTTTATATCAATGAAACAACATATTTAGCCAATATTGTGTAAATATTCATAAGTTTTTTCAACTAATTCTCTATCACATTTGAGTTGAATGGCTAGTCTTCCTTGAGTAAACAATAAATATTTTTTCATATGAGGAATTTTTAATCATTGGATCTTTTCTTCTTCATAATTTCAACCATACATAATTGAAGTGTGAGAAAAATCTTGTTTGAACTTTTAATATCAAAAGACTCGTAAGAATTTTCTACGACTTGAATAAGTTCATCAACTAAAGTAGCAACATCCTTTTGTTGCAATGATTGCATGGCACTAAAAAACCTAAATCCAAAACATTTAAATTGGGAGAATTAGGTGGTTGACATGTCAAACGAATGTCGAAGCCTCCTTCAAAATCCGCTACACGAAATTCTTCATCATCTAAAGAAACGCGACACTGTGCATCATCTTGTTGAATAAAAATTGTCTCACATGCATGCTCTCGTGGCCATTTTTCTTTGAGTGATGGTAAGATCTTGTTTATTAAAAACATTCGACTGATCTCTTTAGTGATGAAAGTTATTGGTTTTATTTCAAGTGTCCCTGTTATTCGATTGACACTTGACCTTCTTGTCGACACTTTATCGACTAGGGGAAACACATCAATTTTTTCCAAGGAATGCCACATTATCTTCATCATCAAATATGAGTCTAGCCACCGCTACTAAAAACATGACCTTTTGAATATAATTTTTGTTTCTAGAAGTCCTTTGTGGATCATCTTCATTATGTTCCTAGTCTCCAGAACTAAAATCAAACTACCTCAAACCATGTTCAATTATCTGAAAGAAGAGATACTTGCATCTCGTGAGGAATTATCTTTTCTCATTCTTTTTGGTAGGGTTCTTTCCATGATTCTTGATCAACAGGATGATGTTACTCATATACAATGAGCTGGGTTGGTTGACAAACTTGCTCCTGACTGGAATTCGGCTTTGAATTGTTCATAAACCATTATTAATTGCTGAAGTCTATTTTTCTCTTTCTTTCTTTTTGTTGATGACAAAGGGGGAGAAGTGGATCAAGTATTCTTCTAAAACTAATCTTGAGATAGTTAGATTAATCTTGGAGTGGATTTAATTATTCTATATATAGGGGGAGCTTACAAACCTCACCTCTTAGACTTCACAGATAGGACTCAGGGGGAGTTTACAAAGCTCACCTCTAAGATTGTTTGACACAGGGGGAGCTTACAAACCTCAGACCCTAAAAGTTGTTGAGTAATTAATTTGTAACTGATTGTTTTAAAATACTTAAGGTTGTCATCATCAAAAAGGGGGAGATTATTGAGACAAATTTGGTCCATGCCATGCATCCTCCAAGCTTTTGATGATAACAAAGTATTTGAAAAAAAAATTAAATTTCTAACTAGTTGGTTCTTGTGTACAAAATTATATTTACTTGATAAAATTGATTTTGTCATGAAAGAAGCTATAGTTCAGCTCTGATTGTGTACTCGTGAGAGATCCTGATGAGAAAGTTGTCAAAGGAACATCTCAGACTCAGAAGCATGCTATGCTTTAGGGGTGGACAAACGGTCGGTCGTGGTTGGTTACGGACTAAAATCGTCAATCCGATTAAAACCATGGTTGCAAAACTTAGGTCCATTTCCGTCCGCTCATATTTCGGTTTCTTCGGATGGCGGTTTCATCGGATATCGGTTTGTTTTGGGTGGTTTATTTCGGATCCTTTGTTGGGTAATCCATCAACCACATCAAGAGAAGAAGGTAAATAAAAAATGCTGAATATAGAAAGCTAAATGAAGAAAGATGAGAAACTATAACAGTCATAACACTATAGATCTATTGTTTCAAAATGGTGAGACAATTATCTTGTTCTACACCTATGAACCCAAAGAAATAGAACACATCAGGTCTATTGATCTAAAGGAGACGAATAGAAATATAGGGTTTTTGTCGTCGGCACCGTTACATGCAATAGGGGCTCTTTTCTGTGTTTTAATGGAAGACAAGAAGTTTAAGAGGATAGTAGAAATATGTTTAATAGAAACAGAGGTAGAAGATGAATTGAAGTGAAAAAAAAACAAATAAAAGTTTAGAAAATGGATATTTGTTAGTTTATGGTGAGATAAACGGATGAAGCGTGATTGTGTGAGTTTCTACTTGCTTCTTGTAATAATTGCAAGTTGTAATAATAGTAAAAATAAATTGTGTTATATTTTCAAGGAGGTGCAGCAAGCTTTTTTCCATATTTCAAGGGAGCATGTCACTTCAATATCACATCTATGTTATTGTATTGATAAAAATTTGATTCCTACCTAATAAAAAATGAATATTCAAAATTGGTAGATATGATACATGTATGGATAATATAATTCGGTCGGTAACAGTTTCAAACGGATACACTTTAATCATCCAAGCCCGTCCGATACTACTCGTCCAAAACCGAAAATAGTCACTCGATGACCCGATAACCCATTTAAACCCACCCATTTAATTATTTTTGGATTCGGTTTTACCAGTTTTTGGTGGGTGTCGGTTTTTTGTCCACCCTTACTATGCTTGCTTCTGAAACTAAGTAATGTCAACTCATGCTCAGAAAATCATGGAACTCGTGAATAGTTGATATTATCTTTAAAATATTGTGTTGTATTTGTTTCACGGAAGAATTCTCTGGACAAAGGCCTTGTTCAGCGGATAACTCTAGGGCTACGAGTTCCAACACCTGCTTTATGGAAAAGAAGATGTACAAGAAGATTTGATCTGAATATAGCCGTTGAGTTGCTGCAACGACTCTAATTATTCAGCTATAAGAGGAGCAGAAGAATTGAAGACCAATTAAGAGAATAACAATGCAACTACAACTGAAATATACACGTACTTCACACAACTTGTAACTGCTCAAGAGAAGCTAATCTTTAAGGAGTTCTTATTCTTGTTTAGGTTAATAATCCTTAGTGTTAAAGTGTGTTGTATTATATTTGAACACCTCTGATTATTAATCAAGTGTTGTTGTAAGTTATTCATTCTCTAAACAGTCAGTTAAGATATAAGTCTCTTGCCATGGGCTTGAGCAATGAAGTCTTGGACCGAGGGTCTGAGCACAAGTCTTGAGCCTGAGGGGCTTTAGCAAAGAGGTCTTGAACCTGAGGGGATTAAGCAGAAAAGTATTAGGATCTGAGGATCTAAGTAGAAAGTCTTGATCAGATGCTGATTAAGCAAGGAAGTCTCGGGCTGAGAGTCTGAGCAGAAAAGTCTTATACTTGAGTGTATAAGAAGTTGTAATCTGATTGATTATAGTGGAAATCTCTTGTGCTGCAAGGGGACTGGACTACTCTCAGTTTGAGAGGAACCAGGATAACTTTTGTGTGTTTTTTGCCCATTTATTTACTTTTGTCTTTCTATCCACTGCATTTATTAATCAGAGTCTAAACTTTTATTTAGATTCTGAACTCTGATTAGAAATAGAAAAGATTTGGCAAACACATTTCAATCCCCCCCCCCCCCTTCTTGTGTGTTTTTCTCACCTTCACATATATTGTTCAAAGAAGTTGATCGTGTTAAGACTTATATGGTGGTAATTCGGGAAAAGCTCACCAAATATGGGATAATTAAAGAAGCACATGACAACTGTGAGGTATGTCTATCTGTGCCAGATGAATGCGAAAAACTGAAAGGGTGCCTTCAAGATTTAATGGACCAAGGGTTGGTCCAGATCAAATAGACAAAACATGATGCAAATGTGTCCACAATGGAACTCGTGTTTAATAATACTAAAAGGATTCTTAAACCTCTTAAAATCCCCTATCAGAGGAATGACGTTAAATCACAAGTGAACATGATAGAACCTATGGTTATATGCGTTCCCACACCCTTTCCCTTCACAAGTACGAAGGCGATAATCTGGAATTATAATGCCACACCTTATGTGAGCAACAAACCACTGGTGATAACAGAGCCAAACATCACCAGAATAGCTGGCATATGAGGTATGATCCGCAGTGGTAGATTGTTCACTCCAGAAGGTTTTCAAAAGAGGAAATTTGAAATTCCAATGGGGGCCTCTAAGGAGAAAGAGGTGTCCAACTCCGATTCAGAGGTAGGTCCCTCAAAAAAGGAAATATCTTAAGAAGAAGCTAACGAATTTTTTAGGGTCATAAAGAAGAGCGACTATAAAATAGTTGATTAGTTAAACCAGATTCCTTCCAACATTTCTATGATGTGTTTTTTGTTGAGCTCTGAGGCTAATAGACCAGCTTTAATGAAAATCCTGAGCGAGGGTCACGTCACAAATGACATCATTGTTGACCAATTTAATGGGATGGTATCTAATATCACCACTAGTAGTTGTTTAGGCTTCAGTGAAGAAAATTTTTCGGTGGAAGGTCGGGCACATAACAGGGCCTTACATATCTCAATGAAGTGCTCAGAAAACATCCTCTATCGAGTATTGGTAGACACAGATTCATCTCTAAACTTCATGCCAAAAACAACTTTGATGAAGTTAATAGTTTAAGGAGCGCTGATGAAATTAAGTGCACTGGTTGTCAAAGCTTTTGACGGGTCTAGAGGAGCAGTTGTTGGGGAAGTTGACCTCCCAATTCTGATTGGCCCTTAGACGATTGAGATCACTTTCTAGTTCATGGATATTAATCCGGCCTACAACTGTCTCTTAGGCCGACCATATATCCATGTTGTTGGAACTATCACTTCGACTCTCCATCAGAATTTGAAGTTCATCATGGGAAATAAATTGATAATCATCTCGGATGAAAGACGACATGTTAGTTAGTCACTTATCTTCATTCAGATACATTGAAGTCGACGGAGAGACCTTGGAAACTTCTTGCTAAGCATTAGAAGTTGCAATTCCTACGGCAGTAAGCTAAAAACAGGGTACTAAAAGGTCCAAAGTATTGAATATGTCTAAGTTGCAAGTCCTACTAACAGTTGTCCTCCTGGAGGAACCTGAAGGTGGCAATAGAAAGTGGACACCCTAAATATTGTCTCAAAGTATTGAATGTGCCTAAGAAGAAAGGTTAATTTGGATTGGGATACAACAATCTTTATAGTGGGCTAAAGATCAAAAACCTGACCAAGGGCAGAAACACATTATGTAGGAGATCTTCTACAGCTCTGGGTTTAGATATGAGGATCAAATCGCTATGGTCGAAGGTGGAAATGAGGAGATACCCATTATGTTGTATCACTGGCCTCCGGATGATGCTCTCAATAATTGGAAAGCAAATCTACCTTTAGTGAAAAGTGACTAGATATGATTTTTGTCAATACATCTACCTCTAGGGAGAAACGTTGGATACGATAATGCTATTGGTCTACCCTCAGTGAGAAGCGTCTAAATACGATTTTTATTAGTACATATACCTCCAGCGAGAAGCAGATGGATAAGATGATTCTATTGGTCTACCCTCAGTGAGAAACAGCTAAATATGATCACCACGCAACTTTGTTAAGCAAATATACCTTTAGTGAAAAGTGGCTAGATACGATTTTTATTAGTACATCTACCTTTAGTGAGAAGCGGCTAGATACAATGATGTTAAGTAACTTACCCTCGGTAAGAATCAAATGAACACAATTCTTTGGATACCTTGTTATTAATCTACCTCCTATATAACTAGTTGAACTTGATTCTAGTTAAAGAAAATCTACCTCCAACATAAGCGGTTGAACATGATTTTGATTATGGATCTACCTCCAAAATAAGTGATTAGATATGATTCTGGTTCTATAAATCTATCTCCAGTGTAAGCGGTTGGATATGATTTTACCCCTAACATGAGCATTTAGATACGATCCTTGTAAAGTAATCTACCTTCGGCAATGAGCGGTCGAATATGATATTGTCATACCCTAATTTTTTTCAGGAATTTTAAATTTTCACGCATCCAACTTTATTTTGTTTTGTCTAGAATAAAATTTTGGTTTTACAGACAGATCGGTTGAATCAATTTCTTAACTGTACGTAAAATCCGTGAAGAGTTTTTTAGGTTTTGACCTGCAATTGTTTTTCTATTGATCTACACTACATGTATTTTAATCCGATGTGCTCGATTTCTTTTTCACACCTCCGGGCGGTCTCATTTTGATTTGTTTGAGCCTTTTCATCCGAGTACTTTTTACTGCGAGACTTGATCTGTAGTTGTCTGTTTTACATAACTTTATTTCGCATAAATTATTTTAATGCGTTCATTTTATCTTTTCGCGCACTTTTGCGCCCGATTTTTATTTGTTTTAATTCCTTTTGTTTTTGTTTTTTGTCAAAATATCAAGAAAAAACAAATAGAGATAAATAGATAATTAGTGTGATTTTCATTTTCTTTATTAAAAAGATTTTAATTTTATTTCATTTAATTCTTTTAAACTCTTTTTTTATCCTAAAAAATATCCAAGGGTTTTTTTTGGCATTTCATCTAATTGGAAACCCTAATGCATACTTTTATGCTAACTCTTTTGGCCATTGGATTCAAGTTATCAACAGCTCACAATTGTCTCAATAGTTTCACATGGATCACTATACATGTCTATCCTCTCCACCAATCAAAATAAAATAATAAAAAAGTGAGTAAAAAAGGAAAAAGGTGGACGTGTATCGCACAGTGAAAAAGTGCACAGTACCCTAACTACCATGCACTCATTTTTTTCTTGACACCATCAATACTCTAAGTCCCTCACTTCAACTAAAAAAAATAGTTTAAGAAAAAGCAAATGAAAAAGTGATGGAAAGGGTGAAAAGAAAATATGAAAAGTGAGTTTTTCTCAAACAATCCTCTTTACTCCTTTTCTTCATCCCTTAAAAAAACTCATCAACCAATGTCCAAACCCCACGAACCTCTCTAACCTCACCTTGCTCAATGGCCAACTCCCTTCTCCTTCGTACAACATCCACATGGTCATTCTTTCCGGCGAGGAGCTGCACACATTAGACCGCTGTTCATAGGCCTCACTCCATTCATCACTTCTAAATAGTAACCACCACTACCTTTACACCATGAAGCCACGTACATAACCCTCCTTTTTCATCCCATAACAAAAAGAAACCAACCTTATTCCTTTAAAAAACACACTACACCAATTAAGAAACTAAGACAATCATCATACCAACCTCGCTATTTCAATCTGCCACCTTACTCATCCACCATCAAGCTCAATCACGTTTTCCGGAAAGCTCCATGTCACCACCACCATGTTTTCCGTCCAAGCTTCTGCACCATAGATTTTCTCCACACTTCACCTTCTAAATCCATAACTCACGATCCATACGAAGCTTCTAACAACAACATGTAACAACCAGCTCCACTCTCAAGGCCATTGCAGCAACACAACCTCCGTTTTCTCTCTGCTCCGACGCCAACAACAATGGTTCTGCATTTGGTAACTATTTAGTCTTGGTATCCGGCCTTGCGACCGACTAATCCAAGGGGACCAATCCCACCGTCCACTAGCAGAGGCCCCGTTTAAAGCCGGAGCAAAGCTCTGTATAGACTAGCCCACACAAGGGTTGATTGCACCTAGTAGGATTCGAACCTGAGACCTTGAGAGGAGCACACTCTCAAGACCCAAGCCTCCACCACTAGGCCAACCCTTGGGGGTTATTTCGATTTGTATTATGTTTTGATTTTCCTTTTGCATTACGTGTACATGCTACTGTTGCGATTTTACTTGAGTTCCGTATACATTTTGTAAGATTCTATAAATAATATTAAACATATATGTGTGGTTTGTGCTTCCGTTTTGTTTTACTTCATTGTGTTGCGTAAATCGGATATAATCCTCAGATTCGACATAATTTATATGTTGTTACTCTACCAGATTTTTTTATATTGATGTAACATGTCGATGCGTATGCGTGCAATTTTTCATCATTACATTGCATTATATCATTACATTACATCTCATATAATCCATTGTGTTACGACATGCCTTTTTGTACATTAGGTTTCATTCGCATTTCAATTCATTTGCGATGATCGCACTTCGCGTTAGCAATCTATTTTTTATTCGCGTTGGCATGCGACATCTCAATGTCATTATGTTTAGTCGAACTTACGAAAAAAACTTGTGGCCTTACAAAAGAACTTGCGTCCTTACGAAAGAATTCATAGCCATACGAAAGAATTCTTGGCCTTACGAAAGAACTTGTGGCCTTACGAAAGAACTCGCAGCCTTATGAAAGAATTTGTGACCTTGCATTATCAATACGCTACAGGTCCGTGACTAGGTCCATGACCAGGTCCATTTTGCAACCTCATGTTACAATTCGTGCACGTTAACTCAATTCGCATCTTTCCGTTCTTACTCTCGCGTGTTAACTCTTTTTGATTATTTTGCACGACTTTTCTTCAAAACTGCTTTCACAACTCAATTAAATTTTTTTCTTAATAGAATCGGAAGAAAGGAACATTTGAGTCTTACATTCCATGAAAACCTTGAATAATCGGCCCTGAGGAACACGTCTCGGTCTTACCGAGCATTTTTCTTCCGTTATAAAATATTTTATCAATAAAATTGGAAGAAAGAAACATTGGAGTTTTACACTCCATGAAAACATTGAATTATCGGCCCCGAGGTACACGTCTTGGTTTTACCGATTATTCTTCTTTCGTTATAAAATACCTAATTAAACTTGGGAGAAAAGAAACATAAGAGTTTACACTCTTTGAAACCCTCGAACAATTGGCCCTAAGGCATACGTCTTGGTCTTACCAAAAATTCGTCTTCTGCAAACCAATTTCATAAACCTTTTGGATTAGAAAGAAACATTGAAGTATACACTACATGAAAACCTCAAACAGTTGGCCCTAAGGCATATGTCTTGGTCCTAACGAGCATTCATTATCCTCCTAAAATGATTCAACTAATCAAACCTATCTTTTTTCGCCCCCGTGTGATCGAAGACCTTTTCATAAACAATCAATGTTTAGTCCTTTATACCTTGATACAAATAAGTATTTAAGCCTCCCCGTGAGCATACAAGCCAATGTTTAACCACTAGAATGCGGCATAAACATTCGTTTTCTAAAACCAGTCAACTAACACTTATTTGCTACCAAGAACTACGTAGCTTTGAGTTCCCCATCGCACTTGGAGATACATAGGAGCAAGATTCAACATCTCGTCAAGCACTATAACCAAAAACCCAAAAATATCTTTTTTCTTGCACAGAACTACATCGCTTTGAATTCCTCAAGAGCAAGACTCGCAATCTTTTCAAGTACCCTAATAATAACCTTTTTGCAACCCTTTTTATTTTCCTTTTTTATCTTTTATCACTCGAAGAAAACAAATAACTTAAGCTAAAATTCCAATCGCAAATCTAACTAAATGGTTCTTGTTGAGTAAAACGAATGTGAGGGGTGTTAAAACCTTCCCCTCATATAATTAACTCCTGACCCAAATTTAGTTGCGACGACCGTTTTCTTTTTCTTTTAAGGGTTTTATCAATATTTTCCCTTTCCTTCTATGGAATAAATAAAGTTTGGTGGCGACTCTATTCAATCATTCAACGAGTGTGTGAACGCTCGTAGGTCGTATTTTTTACGATGCGACAGTTGGCGACTCTGCTAGAGACTTGCTCCTACAAGAGAGAGACAAGCCTAATTTAGTTAACTTTGTGACAAATGCTGGCTTTATTTATCTATTTTTTATGCTTTATATTTTCATTATATATGCTCATTTTCATGCTTATATGTGGATCTTAGGATAACATATTGAGTAAATCTCTACACTCGAGCTCTGAAAAAGAAGAGAAAAACACAATTTAGAATGGTAGTTGTGTAGTGTTAGCCCCCAATGTGCACACCTTGTATGGCTACCATGAAGACTCCCCTTAGACTAGACCTCTTTGTGGATCTCGTTATAAGATGGCTTGCCCATCGCATGACGTTGGTTCATAGAAAGGTCCATGACTCTAGGGACCCTCTCTTAAAACCAGTTTTGCTTTGGTGGTTGCGTAGTATTGTCCCCTAAGGTGCACACCTTGAATGGATAATACGAAGACACCGCCTAGAGTAGACCATTTTCATCAATCTCGTAATAAAGTGGCCTGCCCGTTGCATGACGTAGATTTATTTAAGGTTCATGACTTTAAGAACCCTATCCAAAACCTTAGAGCCAACTTTGTGAGTGGTTATTAGGTAGGAAACCTAGAATTGTCCCATTATAGGGGGGCCTCCTTGTTAGTCTGCTTTGCACTACTCGTTTTATCCCAGATCCTAACTATACATGCATGGCATTTTCTTTGCAAAACAAAACAAAAAACAAAACAAAAAATCATGCATCTGCATTCATCAGCATACATGCATATCATTTTCCCACGAGAAATAAACTTATTTGGCCTTTGTCCATAACCAGCAAGCTGACTTCTCGACACCGGTACGATACATGCATCAACTACAGAGGGAAAATGGAGCAAGTTAAAGCCATCTAAGCTAGTATGATGGAGGAAATAGACGCAATGCAAGGAAAGATGGACCGATTATTGGAAGCCATGATGGCCATGTGTAGAAAGGAAGATAATCCCCAGATTACTACTGATGCCAGAAACACCACCTCTCAATTAGGCTCTTTCTCACTTCACATCCCAGAAGTGAATAACCTTGAGTTTAGACTCCCTCGGGGATATACTCCTCTAGGGGGTTGCTGAACCTCCTTCTGTCAGAATACATGTGGTCAAAATGGTTGCCCAAGATCACTTTGCTGCCTCATTAAGGCATGGGTCCCTGTACAATGAAGAGGATTCAAGAGATGCTTACTTCATGCATCCCTAGGTGGTGCCTACTATTGGTGATCTCCTTGATCCTACTGTTGAAAGGCTCTGCGCCCTCGAAGAGAAATTAAATGCAATGGATGTTCACTCAACCTCAGGCCTTAATGTTGTGGTTACGTGTTTAGTCTCGGGTTTGGTCATCCCGCAAAAGTTCAAAGTCCCTAACTTTGACCAATACAAGGGGGTTAGTTGTCCTTTGACTCGTCTAAGGGATTAATGCAGTAATATGGCGGCATACGTAGACAACGACAAGTTGCTAATTCATTACTTCCAAGATAGCCTCAGTGAGGCATCTTTGGAGTGATACATACAGCTCGAGCAAATCCACATCCAGTCTTGGAGGAACCTTGTGAAGGCATTCCTCAAGCATTATCAGTACAATATGAATATGGCGCCGAACCGCACTCAGTTGTATGATATGTCGCAGAAGACAAATGAGTCCTTTAAAGAATATGCACAACGTTAGAGGGAACTCGCTGCCAGAGCTCAATCACCACTCCTTGAAAAGGAAATGATAAATATATTTATAGGAACGTTATAAATTCAATACCTTGAGAAGATGGTTGGAAGCTGTTTGTCAACATTCTCTAACATTGTCATTGTGGGAGAAAGGATTGAGAGCCATATAAGGAAGGGCAAGTTACCAAATACTGCCAATGCCTCTAGCTGGGAAAAGAAACCTCATTCTAACTTTACTAAGAAGAATGACGGAGAAGCAAATATGGTAATGAGATCTTCATGGAGGAACGAAGCCCATTATCATCTCCCATATCATCAGGTTGTGGTTATGGTGCCCATTCAATACCAACAGCAGATTCTATAGCAGAAGCCATACCAACAGCAGTACATTCCACAACAGCATCATCAGTACACCCGACAAAAGCCACGAAAGCCAGAAAGGCGTTTTGATCCTTTACCAATATCGTGCAATCAAGTACTGCCATATTTGATAAAAATGGACTGATAGTGCCAAAGGAACTGAATCCAGTGCTTCCTCCATACCCACCAGGCTTTGACACCAACGCCCGGTGTGACTTCCATGCCAGGGCACCAGAGCACTCATCCGAAGACTGTAAAGTGCTCAAGAGTAGGGTACAAGATCTGTTTGATTCCAAGATGTTTTCATTTACGCATGTGCGCCCCAGTATCAACAACAATCCTTTACCTGATCATGTTGGACCATCGGTCAATGTTGTGGAAGAAGTTGCTGAGAGTAGACGTTGGGGTGATTGTCATGATGAACTCAATAAGCAAAAAAACTTCAGCAGAAGGCCATCCTGACAATGAATTAAGCTCGGTTTCTTAATGCTAGAAATCTTTAGGCCATATCATTATTTTGTATTCTTGTAATTTTTCTTATTTGTCAAAGTATTGTTTGGTTTGGGAATTGTTGTTTGCTAATGGTATTATTAATGAAACGAGCATGCATGTTAGTTAATCATTTCGCATTCACTCATATTTTCTCATTTATTAAAACAAAACAAATATTTCTCCACTTCACTTTCTTTATCAAATTTTTGTTTTATCAAAGATTGGAGGGAGAATGATGAAAAACGAAATACCCAAATTGTTGACGGTAAGCTTTTGGATAAAATATTGTTGACGATGTAAGGCATTATTTCAAATCCCCAAACATTGGAGATATGCGGAGTTAGTCCCTAGTAAACCACTTTAAGCCTAGAAGTTAGTGTTTCTTTCGAACTAAAAACCCTTACACTTAAACCGGGGCAGGGTACTTTTGTTCAGTTAATCTAACTATCCATTCGAATTGCAAGAGAACACGTCGCGTCTGGGGATCAACCACATGTCATTCTTTGCAAAAATCGTGAAGTGTCGAAGGAATCATGAGAAATCCAAAGGTTGTGATGGTTGTTCCTCAACAACTAATGACATGGCAGTCACAAGCCTTCTAAACCAAAAGAACAAGCTCCCCAGAGTTGTTCCAAAAAACAAAAGCAAAAATAAATTAAAAAAAAACCCGCTAAGTCTAACACCCAAAGAGGCGATTTAGGAAAATATTAGGGCATCCTGGTGGATTGAAAGCTTCAAAGAAGTACTCCATGCAAAAATTAGGGATCAAAGAGCAAAAAAAAAAAGTTGTGTAAATCCTCAGCAAAAACAAAACAAAATCAGGTGACCACCATATCAAGAATCAAAGGGTCACTGACAAAAACAAAATAAGGTGATTGTCATTTCAAGAAAATCTTGAATATTCACACCTTCAAGTTCTCTTGAGAGTTGAATGTGTGTGTTGAATTAACTGAACCTAGGACTGGAGATTGAAGGTGTGAGAAAACACAAGAAAAGTGGGTTTGAATTGGGTTTTCAAAGTGAAAGATTTTTGTGAAACTCAAACAAAGATCATAAATAAACTAGCAATAGAGAAAGACGCACGATATATCCTGGTTCACTTGAAAACTATCAAGTTAATCCATTCCACCCGCCAAGGTGATTTCGCCTTATACACAAGGACTTAATCCACTAGAAGCAAACTGATTACACTGCACTAGCAACTGCTGGTGACTAACGTACACAGACTAACCATCTCTTCCTAAGGATTCTGACCTAACTGGTCCCTTAAGGAATATAAACAACTGTTTGATCAAATTTGATGTTTACAATGAAATGCTTCTACACAAGCTGATATAAACACAATTTCTAGCTCAAACTAACTTAGAGAAAATCTATAGAGTATGAATAATTTACTGTTCACTCATGGATTTCTCTATCTCGTATCAGTGTCTTCACTTTTGTATATCAGTATCACTCATAAATTTCAGCGTTGACTTGTATGTATGTGTGTTTCTCACAATTCTTCGAGTGATTGAGTCCTTATATAGCTAGAAACAGATCTGCTGAAGGGCAGATTAGGAATATCAGTAAAATTGTTGGCGACTTAAAATAATGTCGTTATGTTGGGATGAAAATCATACACTGAAGTTGTCCTTTGTACCACCAAATCAGGGTAGTGGAATGGTAGTGGAATAGAACGTGTTTGATATGTACTATGTGTTATTTTCCCTCGCAAACTTTTCATCTTCTTCTATTCATCAGAGGCTTCTGAATAGATATGGTTGAAGCATGATCAGAAGAATTGATCACTGGGTGTAGCACCCCAAAATTTGCCCTACCTTTTTCTGGCTTATGTTTCTCTTTCATTTTGCATTTTCGTTAGGTCATAACTTATAATCATATAATACATGGGTCTTCTAAGACATGGAATCGAGGAGTTTTCTTATTATCAGTATTTTCCTATTCAGAGGTGCGTCAAGTTCTGAGGTTTTCTTGTTCAGAGGATTCATCCAAGGCTTTGGGTCAGGGGTTCATTGGTTTGAATCAGGTTTTAATTTCTTCTCAGTTCAAATCATCTTCTTCGAGATTTATCAGCATACCAGGGAGAATTGGAGTTCTTGTTTACAGTTGAGATGGTGGATAGTTATCGGTTGAGATTCTTCAGTGGATCATGTGAGTGGCCAGATTGTTCAATGGTAGCTGTGACTATTTTGTCAGAGGCTTGTGGAAAGTTGGTGATTGGTTTCGAATTCAGTTGATTATCCATTTTTACCTATCCATGACCCACTTCATTTTTTTTTTATCCAAACTATTCAAATCCATTTCTTAAATCCAATGTCCAAAAATATCCATATTTTATTATCCACATAAACCATTTATCCATTCTAAACCATTTCTATCCACATCCAATTATCCAATTGTTCATGTCCACTTTTTTTAGAAATCCATATCCATTACCAAGTTCATTTACATCATAAAAGCCCATCATACAACTATCAAAAAAAAAGGGGAAAAAGTGAGAACTTGGAATACAAACTTAGGCCCATTTACAAGCTACTACCAAGTTACTAAGTTGAATTTCCAGCCACTGCTACTACACACCATCGCGCCATTCTCCAAGTCGTGACCTCATCTTCACACGCCATCAGCTCACGTCCAAACCGGCGCACTACCCAGCCGTGACCATCACCCACAATTCCCAGCCAAACTTCCAACACAAGCCGTATACTCCCAGCTTCTACCAAATTCACGCCATGTTCCAAGCCATCCGCAATCCAAGCCGTGAGCACACCTTACGCGAAAAAAACAATCACCAAAACGCGGAAAAATGATTTAAAACGGCAGCATCTTCATCCACCATTTCATCTATAAATACACACTCCTTTCATTCAATTTTTCAAGCTTGGATAGCCATAAACACTCTGCCAAAATCATCTTCCATCAATTCACCATAAATTTCAAGCTTCAACTCCATCATCTTCTTCCATAACCAAAACCTACAGAGAAAAATTCACAAAAATTCCAACTCACTAGAATTCATCAGTTAATCAACACAATAAACAATCACTCCTCCTTCGCATCACCTTCACAATTCATTCAACAACAACACTCCAACATCAACTGATTCGCAACATCGCAATCCGCTCGTCAACAACAACAATCCGCTCACATCAGAAAAAAGAGACGAAGATTGAAGCATCATTTACCTTGATTTAAAGGTAGTATGGAAGAGATCTCGTTATTTTTGAGTCGTATCCGTCGTTAACCGTTCTTGAAATCGTTGATACCATAGCGTAGAGCATTCATTTCCGATCGAAACCGTGTGTTTTATTCTTCCCGCTGCTAAAAATTGAAGAGCTCGTAAGCCTTGGCCATGGGAGTCCGCGTGAATAGTGACGCGTTTGGAAGAGGAAGAAGAAGATCATTTCCTTTTTTTCATTTTCTGATTACATTACATTTAATTGCTTTTGGATTTTTGTTTTTGGTTCAAAAATGTTGGGCCTAGCCCGTTTCAATGCAAAATGCTACAGCGCCTCACCATTCCAAGTCACCTCCCTTTCTATTCTTTTTTTATTATTATTGCTATTTGTATTGTGGATTTTCTCTTTATTTTTGTTTTATATAAAGTTTCTCTTGTTTCTTTTTTTAGTTTTTTTTATTAGATTTGTTTTTTTAAGCATTTCTGAAAATCTAAAAAAAATATATCATGAGAACTATCTTTTATTTCTTGTTTTTTATTTTGATTTCTCATTTTTGATTGGTTATGTGGATCATAACTTTTTAGATCCACTTTTCTTCATCTATTTTCTTTTTTATCGATGAAAGTTGAAGTGATCGTGAAATTCCTTTGTGGAATTTCGATCGAGACGAGATCATTACCACCTTTTCTTTTCGTGTGGCATCGCTTTAGGATGACGATTCATATATCGTTCATCTCGCGGGCATTAACACATACATCTCATGGCCGGCCTCATTCGTAGGGTAATTGCTCGAACAAATTACTCGGCGTGCGCTTAACATAGACCAAAATTTGTCCCGCCTCGGAAAAATATCAAAAATAGTTGATTATTTGTCTTTTTGTTCAAAATTTATGAAACTTGTTGTTAGGAGGCTTTGGTCTTATCAATCCTCTAATGAGTTTTCATTAATCTTGACCTAAGTGCAATTATTCAATTATAATTGATCACTAACTTTAACTACTAATTACTAACTTACTAACATTACTATTGTACTAACTTCTTTACAATTACTTCTCGCACCCTATCTCTTTTGCTTTTATGCTTCATTTTATCATTTCATTTCATGTTTATGTTTCCGCAATTTTTCCTTTGTCCGTTGGACATATGTTTATGCTTCCGCAATTTTTCCTTTGTCCGTTGGACACATGTTTATGCTTATGCCTTTTTCATTTTGTCCTCTTGGACCTAAAACACTAATAAAGGCCAAAACCTCTAAAAAACTTGTGATTCTAATCTTGGACTGTGGTTACTATCCTATGCAAATGGACATGGAGCTTTGAACTTAGACCTTGGACATCCAATGCAATTCTTGGAACCTTGGACTTAGAACTTAGGATATTTCTCCCTTTGCTTTGGAATTATGGTTCAAAGACTTTGAAGACTTGCCTTTATTTGGCCAATTTGCTTAAGGATGGAATTCTTTTAATATTGCTTTGAAATGACTCCATTGTGGTTAGATTATTCTTATCCTTAGCTTTTACTTTATGCTTTAGGATAGTCACTTCTTCTCCTCCCCATTCTTCAATTTTCAAAACTCTCTCCCTTTTTCAAAACATTCTTGACTATCACTTCTTTCATAATCAAACCTTGACTTTGTCAAGTTGATTTTACTCTTTTCCTTTAATTTCTTAACAAATGCTAAACTACATAAGCATATTGACATCTTTTTCAAAAGACTTAAAAAACATCAAACTCATTCAAACTTCTTTTGTGCCCTCGTGCACTTTTCTCTTCCAAAAATTTTTCATAAGTTTAGACATGATTCATTTCTTTAAGCGGAATTATTCGCTTGGAAATGACGACTTGTCTTTACATTTAAAATCAACCAAAACAAACAATTTTCATTCTTTGTACCACGAGCTACGGGGTTTTGATCCTACATTGCACATCGTGGGTACGTAGGCATGAGACGACAAGTCTCTCCAAACACAAAAATCTTAAAAACAATTTCTCTTCTTCTCTTCTCTTTTCTTCTCTTTCACTCTTTCTCATCCCATGAATCTCAAGACTTATTCAAGTCTTGGATTCCTTTTCCCTTAGAGCTACCTAGTCCAACTTAATTTTTGATTAAGCTTGGAGTAGGATTAGCATTAGGTTAGGTAGTCTTTTCTCCTAAACCTCACTAACCATAGGACATCCATGCATGATAACATTAAGACTCTTAGTTTCCCTTTAGAGTTTCCCTTGCGTCGTTTCTCTTCTCATCTCAAAAGAAAGGTAAAAAACACTTAATAAAGGTTAACGTGTATTGCGCTTGAGCCTTATATGTGGGAAGTGGGGAACGAGGGGCTTCCTCTCATTCTTCTAGGATACCTAGTGTACGTCCTGTTGGGGACGATGCGCGAAAGTATTTGTTCCTGTATTTAAGACTTTGGTTCAATACAAGTTACAAACTAACTTAAAAAACACTTCTGTCTAAAAAACTTCAAACCAACAATAACGTCTTTCCTTCGGGAATTCTTTTCTCATCTCACTCACTCTCAACGTACGAACGTGCTCCTACTCGTTCTTTTGCAAGACGGTAACGCCTAAGTCTCGATTCAGCGAGCTGCAACACCTGAGCTAGAACGTAAGTCGTTCCTTAAAAAAACACAATCCACCCCTAGTAAGGGGAACTACGTCGCTCTGATTCTCATGCTCCCGATGAGATACGTAGGCAGTGGGGTAGGGCCCATGCGAGCACTTCTTTTATTTTCCCTATATTTGTTTCTTGCTCTCTCTCTCCTTTCTTTTTTCCTTTTTCCCGTTCCTTTTCCTTTCCAGCAGCAGCGGAGTTCCAGTTGACGACACCCTTTGATCGAGCCAAGCAAGCGTGGATCCCATCGGGTACGATGGACGCGAGGGGGTGCTAATACCTTCCTCTCACGTAACCGACTCCCGAACCCAGATCTCTTGGTCGCAAGACCATGCTCTTTCCTTTCCCTCAGGTTTACGCAGTGTTTCCTTTCTCTCTCTTGGGATAAATACACATTGCCGGTGACTCTGTTTTCCGCGCCACTCTCGCGTTTGTACCGTTGGATGCAAATCTTTCGGGAGCGACACTGGGTCTTCAGAGTCTTGGGTCATCAGAGTCCTCAGAACTTGTTCAGCAGAACCTTGTCTTCAGAGTCTTCAGCACTCCTTCTTCAGAACCCTTGGTTATCAGAAACTTAAGTCTTCTGAGTCTTCAGAACGTTGTTCAGCAGAACCTTGTCTTCAGAGTCTTCAGCACTTAGTATTCAGAAACTTAAGTCTTCAGAGTCTTCAGAACGTTGTTCATCAGAACCTTGTCTTCAGAGTCTTCAGCACTTAGTCTTCAGAAGATAATTATCAGAGTCATATTCAGAGCCAGAGGCCAAGAGATCATTGCAGCAACAACATATTGTCTTTTTAGAATCTTTCTGAAGTAGAGCAGATCATAAGCAAACTTGCTTATTTGCGCAGAAGTGACTTTTGATTGGATAAGAGTGACGTTCCACATGATCTCTAACAGAGTCAGAGCTATCTTTATCAGAGTCAGATCCTGTTTGTCAATACTTTAGAAAACAAACGTTAGAGTACCAAAATTATTCTCACACAAATACAACTTTGTTATTATCAAAACTTAGAGATGTCTTGCAAAACCAAACCTTGTTCTAACAATCTCCCCCTTTTTGATAATGACAAAACAATGTATTTTGATAACACAATTTTGTATGAAGATAATTAATAAGAATTGACTCAGATAAGTTCAAAGTAAACTTCCCTTTATCAAGCTCCCCCTGAATGTAAGACTTAAAAAAATCTTATCAGATTCGGGATACCAGAGCCTGATTGCAAGGATCTAGTCATATCCAAAATATCAGAGCTTGATTATAGTGGTAATGCAGTCTGACAACAGAGCTTGATTAGTTAAATCAGAGCCTGATTGATATCAGAGTCATTTTGCCAATATAAATTTGTTCCTGAAAAGCATTCTAAAAAATTTTGCAATTAAAGTGTTAGAATGTTAGACCTATGATTCAGAGACAAGATATTTATCAAAATAACTTTCCATTTAAATACTCCCCCTTTTTGTCATAATCAAAAAGGGTAAACCAAAAAGATAATTCAAAGTACAACATAGGATAAACAAACAGTCAAAGACAAATTACGGGGTAGCCTAAAAAAGGTGCCTAAGGTTGAGAATAAGGAGGGAGCCTCTGAAGGATCTGAGCAAGTGCTTTCTAAATGTTGACAGTGACTTCATCTTGCTTTTCCATTCTTATTCTGAACAACTCTTGTTGCTTCTGAATAGTAGCCAGAGTTTTCAACACTGGATTAAAGGAAGAGTTTTCAGTAGCTTCTCTCTCAGCTTGATCTTTAGCTTCCTTAGCCAACCTTTCAGCCTCTCTGTCTAGAGCTTCCTTGGCTAACCTCTCAACTAATTCCCTTTCAGCAGCTAGCGTAGCTTCATCTTCCTTTTTCTCTTTCAACCTCTTTTCAGCTTGCTGAACAAAATAATCCTTTGTCTGAACGGAAATATTTTGAATCTTCTGAAATTCCTCAGACATCCACTGATTGAATTGATCCCACGGAGCACCCAAAGTAGAAGGGTCTTCTCTAGAATTTGATTCATCAGATGGTGTCTTGAATCTCATAACCACATTGTCCTTAAAAATAGAAATTACTATCATCTAGGTCAGGAGGAAGGTCAGAGGGTTGATTCTTAGGTAAAGGTTGATTTCCTTCAGCAGAATCACCAAGATTGGTGGTATCATTGTTTGAAGAAGATTCAGGAATGTCTGTTATGAATTCTGGTATGATTTTTGGAGTGGTTGGTGGAGTGATTGATGGAGAGTTGGTTGTTTGAACAAGTTCAGTGGGAAATTCTTCATAAATGAGTGAAGTGGTTAATGGAAGGGAGACGGTTGGAGATGGTTGTGTAGTAATGATGGGGTTTGGTTGTATGGATATGGTGGAAGCTGGTTGAGTTGATATGATTTCTAGTATTATTGGTGTAAAGTGTATAGATGGTGCAGAGGATGGGATTATTTCAATAGGTGATTTAGAAATTGGTGTTGGAGAGGTGGTGACAATAGTAGAAAATAGTGGTGGAGGAATAGAGAATAAAAGTTGTGTTGTGGGAGGTGGAGATGATGTAGGAAGAGATGAAGACAAATTTATGTTAATAATGATAGGTGCAGTTACAGATGGAGATTTAGAAGACTTACTCTTCTGTTCTGGATATGATGCCAGTGAGATGTTCCTTGTGCTGGCTTCACCTAGACTTTTCTTCTGCTTCTTTGCAGATTTCATTTGAGGAGTTGTGTTGGAGTAGAGTCTTTTCTTCTTCATCATATCAGGAAGATGATCCATCAGATCTTCAATGCTGAAGTTAGATACATCACAACCTTCAGCTTCTCAAAACGGTATATATGCTTCTATAGCCTCTGGATTATCATGTTTGGTGAACAGAGGATATCCATTTAACATCAGTCATTTTGACTTTAGACTCTCCCAATCTGTTGTTATGCTCGGTTCAACTCTAATTTCATCAATAATCTACATTCTCTTAAAAAATTTGCAGTTCAGAGGAGTTCCAATTATGATGTCTAATTCATTTGTGACTGGCATTTTTTATAGATGGCCAATCATTCCACTCTCAACCAGAATATCTGAGATTAATCGACCAAAAGGAATGTAGTTCTTAGATTTCTTTGATTGATATCTTGTATCTCTTACTGAGTCTCTGAGGTATCTGAATATAACTGAGGGGAGGCAGATTTTCTCTCCTTTCATCAGATAGTACAGCATGAATTTCTGATCGATATTAAGAAAATCAGAAGAACTTGAATTTGGTCTGTGATAGATGCATCCCAGAATAATTTTCAATCAGACACGAGGATCCTTTGATAAATCTTGAGTCTTGAAAGGTGGGTTTCCACTGGACGATTGAGTGAAAATTGTTGGGTTAACCACATCAGAGAGAAACTTGGATTTAGAATTCATCTTGAAATTCGCTTTCCACCAGGTTTTTCCATTCCAAGTAGTGTGGCTATAGATTTCTCTGTAATGATGAACTTGTTTCCCAGAACATGTGACACAATGAAGTGTTCATCAACATCATCAAATCTCCATAATTCCTTGACGAGATTTGAATAAATGGAACCGTAGAGGCGATCAAAATAGGTTTTCCAACCTTGAGCATTTAGATTCTCAGACAAGTCTATTCCATTTTCCATCAGGTTATCAAAGTCTACTAGCCATTCACTAAGAACCTCTAGTTCTGAGAAAGAAGCAACCAGATGAACATGAGCAGGGCGATCCACGATGTTAACTTCAGTTGGTTTCTGAAAAGTGGATAGTGATTGATGAAGTGAAGTTGATTCTGTTTGAGCAGTTGTTGATGAAGACATTGAGGACGATTCTGTTTGAGCAGTTGTTGATGAAGACATTGAGGACGATTCTGCTTATTGATGTTATTGAGAAAATTCTAAAATGCTTTATTGTTGAGGATCCATTTGAAGAAGATGGTGGAGTTACAGAGCACAAAAGGATTTTAGGGTTTCTAAGAGAAAGTGTGGGAAGTGAGAGTAGCGTAGTGTGTGAAAGTGAGAGAGTGCGTATTTATAACAAAAATATTGATGATGATAAAAAGGTGGGAGTAATAGGAAATAATTACTTGAAACCTAGTTTCACGAAATCACAACGCTCGAGGTGTCTCTTCAACAGTAGGTATGATTTGATTTTGGACAGGTGTCACAAATAATCATAACCGTTTGTTTTCAAGAGAGCATGCTTGATATTCCCAAAGTCAAGAATACCAAGAGGTATCTAACTGGACTAGTTTCTAATTAGGACATCTTTTAACGTGTAGAAGTATCATTAATCAGAAAGTCATAAAATAAATAATAAAACACTTTGTTTATCATCAGAATCTTATATCAGAAGTTCTGGTGACTTTACATATCAAGATATCATCTTCTCATTCTGGACAAGGTTTAATAAAAAGAATTTCTAGAATGAATACGAATCTATCTTCAGCAAGGGGTTTTGTGAAAATATCAGCCCACTGGTTATTTGTATCCACAAATTTTAACTGAAAAGTACCCTTCTGAACATAGTCATGTAGAAAGTGATGTTTTATTTCAATATGTTTTACCCTAGAATGTATAATAGGATTCTTAGATAAACAAATGGGAGAAGTATTATCACAGAAGATAGGAATGTTACTCTCGTGTATCTGATAATCTTCAAGTTGATTTTTCATCCAGAGTATCTGAGTACTGCACAGTGATGCTAAAATATATTCTGCTTCTGCAGTTGAAAGAGCAATTGTTGATTGTCTTTTGCTTTCCCAAGAGACGAGGTTACTTCCCAGAAACTGACAGTTTCCAGAAGTACTTTTCCTTTCCAATTTGTCTCCAGCATAATCTGCATCACAGTAACCAGAAAGCTTGTACTCTGATGTTTTCTTATACATCAAGCCAAGGTTAGGTGTTCCTTTTAGATACCTTAGGATTCTCTTAACAATAATTAAGTGAGTTTCCCTTGGATTTGATTGGAAACGAGCACAAAGACATACGCTGAACAGAATATCTAGACGAGAAGCAGACAAATACAGAAGAGAACCTATCATACCATGATAGAGCTTCTAACAAACCTTTTTACTTACTTCTTCTTTCTCCAAAATGCATGTCGGATGCATAGGAGTCTTAGCAGGTTTACTTTCTGACATATTGAACTTCTTCAGAAGTTCTTTTGCATATTTGCTCTGATGAATGTACGTCCTTCTGGACGTTGATCAATTTGAATTCCCAAAAAGAATTTGAGTTCTCCCATCAGACTGAATTCAAATTCAGCCTGCATTAACTTAGAGAATTCCTTGCACAAGGAAGTATTAGCAGAACCAAATATAATATCATCAACGTAGATTTGAACAACCAGAATGTCACTTTTAAAGGTTTTACAAAAGAGTGTTGTATCCATTTTTCCTCTGGTGAAGTTATTTTCCAAAAGAAAATTACTTAGCCTTTCATACCAAGCTCTGGAAGCCTATTTCAGACCATATAACGATTTTTTAAGTTTGAAAACAAAATCTAGGTTTTCAGAACTCTCAAAACCAGGAGGTTGGTGCACATACACTTCTTCAGAAATATATCCATTTAAGAATGCACTTTTTACATCCATATGATATAAAGTAATGTCATGATTCACAACAAATGAAATTAAAAGACGAATTGATTCTAACCTGGCAACTGGTGCAAAGGTTTCTGTATAGTTTATCCCTTCTTGCTGACTATAACCTTGTGCAATGCTTTGTATCTTACGACCTCACCTTTCTCATCTAACTTGTTTCTGAATACCCATTTTGTTCCAATGACGTGGACACCTTTGGGTTTCTGAACAAGATCCCAGACGTCATTTCTGGTGAATTGACTCAGCTCTTCTTTCATGGCCAGAATCCACTCATTTTCCCTAAGAGCTTCATCAACTGATGTTGGATTTATCAGAGACACCAAACCCAGAAGATTTTCTTCAGAAGGTTTGAATGATGAACGAGCTCTGAATAGATCGACTTTGTCTCCCATAATCAATTCTTCAGAATGAGAAGTCTATAGTCTATTCTTCTTCTGATGATATGGACTATTTTCAATTTTTGGTAAGGTTGTATCTGATTATGGAGAGTCTGCATCTTTGTCTCCTTCTTTTGAATCTTCTTTCTTGGATTCTGATAAGGTAATCTTCAGATCTGCAAACTTTTCAACTAGCTTTGACTTTTCAGGGTCAAGCTTATCATTGAATCTGACATGAATTGATTCCTCAACAATTCGTGTTTCTGTGTTGTAGATTATGTAGCCTTTAGAGCGTTCAGAGTATCCTAACAGTAAACACTTTTGAGCTTTGGAGTCAAACTTGCCAAAATTCTCTTTAGTGTTCAACATAAAATAAATACAGCCAAAAGGATGAAAATATGAAATGTTGGGTTTTCTATTCTTCCATAATTCATAAGGATTCTTACCCATAATAGGTCTTATTGAAACCCTGTTATGAATATAACATGTTGTATTTACTGCCTCTGCCCAGAAGTGCTTAGCCATGTCAGTTTCTTGGATCATGGTACGAGCCATTTCTTGCAAATTCCTATTCTTCCTTTCCACTACTCCATTTTGTTGTGGAGTTCTGGGACAGGAGAAATCATGGAAAATGCCATGGGAATCAAAAAGATTCTCAAAGTAGATGTTCTCAAATTCTCCCATGATCACTTCTGACTCTGACTATTTTGCAATCCTTCGTTGTTTGCACTTGAGAGCAAAAGGTAGAGAACATAGAATGTGACTCATCCTTGTGTTTCAAGAGTTTTACCCATGTCCAATGACTATAATCATCAAAAATAACTAATCCATACTTCTTTCCACTGATTGAAGCAGTTTTCACTGGTCCAAACAAATCAATGTGTAGAAGTTCTAACGATCTAAAGGTGGACACAACAATTTTTGCTCTGAAGGAAGTTTTAGAGAACTTTCCTTTCTGGCATGCTTCACAACGAGCATCTGAAGAATACTTCAGATTTGGCAAGCCTTTGACAAGTTCAAGCTTATTTAGCTGAGAAATCCTCCTCGGGCTAATATGGCCTAAACGTCTATGCCATACCCATTGCTCCTCATTAACAGACATTAAGCATTTGACATTCTGTTCACAGAAATCAGAAAGTCTAATTTTATAAATGTTGTTTTTCCTTTTTCAGAAAGTCTAATCTAGGTTTTTCCTCTTTTACAGCCTTACATGACTTTTAATTAAAGATGATATCATAACCACTATCACTAAGTTGACTAATTGACAACAAGTTATGCATAAAACCATCGACCAGAAGAACATCAGTAATAGAAGGAAGGTTACCATTACCAACAGTTCCAGAGCCAATGATTTTTCCTTTCTGGTTTCCTCTGAAACCAACGAAGCCTCCAGGCTTAAGTTCCAGACTTTGGAACATATGCCTTCTTCCCGTCATGTGTCACGAGCAACCACTGTCCAAGTACCATAATTGGTGTTTCAACTGAGCTGCTAAGGATATCTACAACATAGATTATCTTGTCCTTAGGTACCCACTTTCTGGGTCCTCTCTTGTTAGCTTTCCCAGAGTGTTTGACAACTTTGGGCTTATGTGCAACAGGATAATCAAGTGGAATTTATGCATGATATTTGACTTTAGAAATAGATTTCTGTGTAGGTGGGGGTTTTTGTGCAAGCTCAGAACAAACAAGCTCAGTGCCAGAAGGCACAAAATGGTCATAGAGATAATTTGGTTTAACAGGCTGACTTTCGTCAATTTCAAATGTTACTATACAATCCAAACCTTTCTTACCATTTCTGCTGACTCCATATATCATGGAAGCTATTTTGCTTCTATCTATGCTTTTAGCTAGAAAATACTGGAATGTTCTATCATACTTGTTGATACAGCTTGTGTCAGAGACATTGGAGATTAGTTCTTCTTCTAATTTAGAAATTTTGCTTTTCAAAGCACAATTACTATTTTTTAAAGAAAAAATGTTTTCATTTAGAGAAGAATTATTCTGCTCAAGCATATCTTTTGCCTTACAAGGAATTACATGTGATCTTTTAAGATCCTTGTATTTACTCTGAAGAGTTTGATATTTTTCCAGCATTTTTGAAAGACGTGACTCTAATTCACAACGAGAGAGTTTAGATAATACCTATGAGTCTGAGTCTGAGTTTGATTCTGGTTCTGATGATATTTTTTCTTCTGGTTCTCCAGACACTTCAGCATCAATTGTTGCTACTAGCGCAACGTTTGCTTGTTTTTCATCAGAGTCTTCTTCTTCAGAATCAGAGTCATCCCAAGTTTCCATGAGTCCCTTCTTCACTTTGGAGAAGTTCTTCTTAGGCTTCTTGTCTTTCTTAAGCTTTGGCTACTCGTTCTTGTAATGACCTGGCTCATTACACTCATAACAGATGACTTCTTTTCCGGAACTCTGCTTCTTTTATCCATATGATGACTCAGAATGACCATTGTTTCTTCTTGATCCTCTGAAGTTTCCTTGCCTATGTTTCTAGAGTTTGTCGATCCTTCTGGAGATAAGTGACAACTCATCTTCTGATTCTTCCTCAGCTTGATAAGCCTTTGCCTTTTCAGGTTTAGACTTAAGAGCAATAGATTTACTTTTCTTCCGAGGTTCATCTTCTTCCAACTCTATCTCATGACTTCTTAAAAAACTAACAAGTTCTTCAAGACTTATGTTGTTAAGATCCTTGGATAACTTTAGAGTTGTTACCATAGGTCTCCATTTCTTGGGAAGACTTCTGATGATTTTTTAACATGATCAGCAGTTGAGTAACCTTTTTCCAGAACTTTAAGTCCTGCGACTAGCATTTGAAACCTTGAAAACATAGTCTCAACTGTTTAATCATCCTCCATTCTGAATGCCTCATATTTCTGGATTAGGGCCAGCGCATTTGTCTCCTTAACTTGAGCATTTCCTTCATGAGACATTCTCAGAGAATCAAAAATGGATTTGGCAGTTTCTCTATTTGTTATCTTCTCATACTCGGTATAAGAGATAGCATTTAGCAATATGGTTCTTGCCTTGTGATGATTCTTGTAATCTTTCTTTTGTTGGTTAGTCATAGCACTTCTACACACTTTAACACATGTAGCATCAACGGGGTGAGTGTAGCCATCGACTACAAGATCCCAAAGATCTACATCATAACCAAGAAAGAAACTTTCAATTCTATCTTTCCAGTAGTCAAACTTTTCACCATAAAAGACTGGTGGTTTGGCAGTGTAATGAGCTTTCTCTTCTATAATAGGATTAACATTAGTTGCAGCCATGATATCTCACACAAATACTGGATCGGTACTGATCACGGTGAAGTGTTGATAAATCTTATTATCACAATCAGAACTAGAGCTCTGATGCCAATTGAAGGTGTGAGAAAACACAAGAAATGGGGGTTTGAATTGGGTTTTCAAAGTGAAAGCTTTTTGTGAAACTCAAACAAAGATCACAAATAAACTATCAATAGAGAAAGACACATGATATATCCTGGTTCACTTGAAAACTATCAAGTTAATCCAGTTCACCCACCAAGGTGATTTCACCTTATACACAAGGACTTAATCCACTATAATCAAACTAATTACACTGCACTAGCAACTGCTGGTGACTAGCATACACAGACTAGCTGTCTCTTCTTAAGGATTCTGACCTAACTGGTGCCTTAAGGAATACAAACAACAGTTTGATCAAATTTGATGTTTACAATGAAATGCTTCTACACAAGCTGATATAAACACAATTTCTAGCTCAAACTAACTTAGAGAAAATCTATACAGTATGAACAATTTTTCTTCTTTGTATTGTAGTGCTTTACTGTTCACTCATGGATTTCTCTATCTCATATCAGTGTCTTCACTTTTGTATATTAGTATCACTCATGAATTTCAGTGTCGACTTGTATGTATGTATGTTTCTCACAATTCTTTGAGTGACCAAGTCCTTATATAGCCAGAAAAAGATCCGTTGAATGGTAGATCAAGAATATCAGTAAAATTGCTGGCGACTTGAAATAATGTCGTTATGCTGGGATGAAAACCGTACATTGAAATTGTCCTTTGTACCACCAAATCAGGGTAGTGGAATGGTAGTGGAAAAGAATGTGTTTGATATGTACTATGTATTATTTTCCCTTGCAAACGTTTCATCATCTTCTATTCATCAGAGGCTTCAGAATAGATATGGTTGAAGCATGATCAGAAGAATTGATCACTGGGTCTTCAGAGTCTTGGGTCATCAGAGTCCTCAGAACTTGTTCAGCAGAACCTTTTCTTCAGAATCTTCAGCACTCCTTCTTCAGAACTGTTAGTTCTTGGATTGGCTAGAATTTTGGTAAAACAAAGTTGTTTGTTCAATGTTGATGTCATATGGCTGATGTCTTAACATTGAGTCTTGACATTGGTTAATGTTATATTTTTAAGTTGTTGAAGTTTTGAAGTCTGATGTCACATGCGATGTCATGACATCAGATATGCAGTTTATTAAAACATCAGGTTTGAGATGTTTTTAGGGTTAAGCGTATTAGCTGGATTTTGGGAGAGCTGTTAGAGTTATTGGATGCGAATATCTTGGAGGAGATATTTTCTGTTGCAAACAGATTTGATGCAGATTTGTAGGAGTGTTTAAAGGCTGGAGATTTAAGAAGATTTTGAGAGAAAATCTGTTTTGAAGATTCAGTTTTAAATAACAAATCAGGTCAGATATTGTAGCAGGTCCAAGCCCAAATCAAATAGCTATATAAAGCACATCAATCCTAAAGGAAAAGTAACGAAGAAAGAGAGCTAAAGACTGAGAGTCGTTTGTGTCTTCGTGTATGTGTTGTAAACCATTCTAGTGTGAATTGGTGTTGTTGTTTTGAGTTGTTCTTGATCAAAGCTGTGAAGCAGAATCAAGTTGTGTTTTTCAAAGTGTGTGATCTTTGAATTATATCACTGAAGTGATTTAGGGATTGAGTCGTGTTCTCATACCTAAGTGGTCTCTTAGGTAGAAGGTTCATTAAGTAGTGATTAAGTTTAGGAGATGTCAACTGGGTTGTTGAGTCTGTAAATTAATTCTACTGATAGTGAAATTCATCCCTGGCTTGGTAGCCCCCAGACGTAGGTAGTTAGACCGAACTGGGTGAACAATTCTTTGTGTACTCTTCTGTTGTTTTATATTGTCCATTGTAGAGTGTGTTGTTATGACATCACACATAACATCACATATCTGGTACCAGAATTTCAATTGGTATCAGAGCAGGCATCCTGCTCTATATCTGGGTGAGATCTAGGGTTGATACTTTCTGGTAAGATGGACAAGGAAGTTGGTGGATTTGTGAATAGACCCCCTATTCTAGATGGCTCTAATTATGATTATTGGAAGCCAAGGATGAATACCTTTTTGAAATCCTTGGACAGCAGGGCTTGGAAGGCTATCATAAAAGAATGGAAAGCACCTGTTGTTGTTGAGAAAGATGATGCTGGGAAAGAAAAAGAAGGCAGCTCAAAACTGAAACCTGAAGAAGAATGGACCAAGGAAGAAGATGAGCTTGCCCTTGGTAATTCTAAAGCTCTAAATGCTATTTTCAATGGAGTTGATCAGAACATCTTCAGGTTGATCAACACCTGTGAAGTTGCTAAGGAAGCTTGGGACATCTTAAAGACTACTCATGAAGGAACCTCAAAGGTTAAGATGTCAAGACTTCAACTTCTGACATCAAAGTTTGAAAGTCTAAAGATGAAGGAAGATGAAACTATTCATGATTTTCACATGAGTATTATTGAGCTGTCTAATGCCTCTAGTGCTCTTGGAGAAAAGATGACTGAAGAAAAGATGGTGAGGAAAATCCTTAGGTCTCTTCCCAAGAGATATAAGATAAAGGTGACTGCAATTGAAGAAGCTCAAGACATCAGCAAAATGAGAGTTGATGAGCTAATTGGATCTCTTTAAACTTTTGAGTTAGGGTTGAATGAAGAGGAACCTGAAAAGAAGACCAAGAGTATAGCCTTGGTATCTAATACTCAAGAAGAGAAGAAAGGGAATGGTGCTGAATCTCAGGAGGAGCTATCTCAGGCTATTGCTATGCTGGGAAGACAGTTCAATAAGGTGTTCAAGAGAATGAATAGAAACTACAAACCTAATGTTAAGAACATCTCCTCTGACATCAGCAAGTCAAAAGAAAAGGATGAAGAGAAGACTGCTCAAGACAAAGGGATCCAATGCTTTGAGTGTGAAGGTTATGGGCATGTCAAGAAAGAATGTCCTACATTCCTTAAGAAGCAGAAGAAGGGCATGACTGTTTCCTGGTCTGATACCGACAGTGAAAGTGAAGAAGAGTCAGCCAAGCATGTTAGAGCATTGATAGGGACATGTGTGTCTGATGGAGAATCAAGTGATAAGGAACTGACTTTTGAGGAGTTAGCAACCTCCTATCAAGAGTTATGTCTGAGGAGTGCAGAGGTTTGTCAAGAAAGTGAGAAACAAAAGAAACAAATTGTTCAGCTTGAGACTGTTAAAGCTGATCTTGAAAATGAAGTCTTGTTGGTTAAATCTCAACTTGATCAAATGACAAAATCTATTAGAATGTTGAACAGTGGATCTGATACTCTTGATAAGATCCTTCAGGCAGAAAAGGTAGCAGGAGACAAATCTGGCTTAGGATTTGTTGTTGAGGAGAAGGTTTCTGCTGAAGCTAGTACTTCAGGAACCAAAAAGGACATGTCTCAACCAATGTATCAACATAACAAAAAGAGACATAATCCTAAACCCAAGCAGGTTGCTCACCAACAGCCTAAAAATGTTGGGAAAAGGTATGCTCATGGTCCTCATCAAAAGAAGGTTCATACTTTTGGAGCTAGGCAGTATATGCCTCCTCAATAGCATAGGAGCATGCAGGCTTCTAGGTTTAAGATGTTCCATCAGATGTCTCAACATCAAGGGAATATGTATGGCTTTGGATATAATAATGTTGTGCCTCATTTTTATGGTAGAAGGAAGCCACTTCATCATAGAAGACAGCCGAAGAGACAGAATCCTCACTATAGAAGACAGGCAAACTATGGAAGAAGACAGCACCAGTATTATGGATGGCAGCCACAGCAGTTTCATCATCAAGGTGGCAGGAAGTTTAACAACTTCATAGAAGAGAGAGTAAGGATATCCCAAATCTCCCCCTCAACCTAGACAGAAGGAGAACATGACTAAGGTTGTTAAACAATGGGTTCCTAAAGCTAAGGTTACATGTCTATTGGCTCACACATCAGATAGACATTCTGCTAAGGATGGATGGTACTTTGACAGTGGATGTTCAAAGCATATGACTGGGTCCAAAAATCATTTGGTGGAGATCAATTCTTGCTCCTCAAATGATGTTACTTTTGGTAATGGAGAGAAAGGGGAGGTAAAAGGAATTGGAAAATTGAAGTGTCATGATGGACCTGATCTTGACAATGTGCTTCTTGTCAAAGGTTTGAGTGCTAATTTGATTAGCATAAGTCAACTTTGTGATGAAGGACACAAGGTCTGCTACACTAAGGATGGATGTTAGGTGACTAATGAGAAGAATGAGGTAGTTATGAAGGGAGTCAGATCTAGAGATAATTGCTATCAATGGGTACCTCAAGAGTTCAGCTCATCAAGTGATGTTGAGGATGATGTTATGACATCTGACTGTGACATCAGAAGGATCACCAAACAACCTAGTGTTATGCAATTGTTCACAGGAAATCTTGAGGAACCTAAGGTCATAGAGGATGATCACTCAGATATGAAGAGTAATGACGATTTCTCTGAAGATATGGGTGCTGGTAGTGGTGATCTTAAGAAGTTTTGGAAGCAAGATGATAAGCAGACTGATAACTCACAAGACAACCATCACAGGTTGGCAATCTCTGTTTTGGAAGATGGAGATGTTGGAGTTAAGGTTGAAACATCTCCTAGCCTTAAAATAAAGAAGAATGTTGAAGTGGTTGATCTGTCTGACAATGAGCTGATTGCAAAAGTAGTTCCTGGGGTTGCTAAAAGACTGAAATCAAGGAAAGGGAAAGCTATTGAGTCACCTCCAAAGGACATCTATCATATGAAGAAAGCTGTTGAGAAAATTCAAAAGGCTTCACTAGATAACATTCCTTTGCATTTCATAAAAAGGTGGAAGTATGTTTTTCAAAGAGGGCTTAATCTGGAAAAAGAATTTGGTAAATATGCTCTGAATATGATTAAGTTTGCTAGGCTGATGGAAACTGGTCCTAGTTTTTACAAGTGCTATGAGAGACTTGTCAATGAATTCAATTTTGTTGACATTGCTGATAGAAGAAGTGAGAGAGATGAATGTGACTTGAAGGATACAGACATATCCGCAAAAATTTGGTTCCTAAAGGGAAAATTATCTGCTGGGCGTATTAGTATTAATTATGTCATCGTTCTCAAGATGGCTGCTGCAAAATTGGTCCTCATTAATCACAAAACAACTATTTTTGATGGACTAGAGAAGTCTCTTTATGAGAATAGATCTAAGAAGAATTACAATCATGGATCAGGGACTGAGCTTATAGGTTATGGTAATGCAAAGTACATAGCAGCAGGGAGTAGTTGCTCTCAACTTGTTTGGATGAAGCAACTGTTGACTAAAAATAATGTCAAGCAAGATGTAATGACATTGCACTGTGATATGAGTATCTCCAAGAATCCTATTCAAAACAGTAAGGTAAAGCATATTGATATAAAGGACTTGGTTGAAGATAAGGTGGCTTTGGAACATGTGGCTACTGAAAAGCAATTAGCAGATATTTACTTAGTTCTTAGATGCAAACCAATTTGATAGTTTAAAATTGGGGAGTTGCATATATAAGGATTAGTTGGAAGATGTGTTAGGATGCAGTTGTCTTATGGGTGTGATTAAAGATAACAATTATTCAACTGCAGAAAGTTTACAAGATTGGAAGTATTAGTTCATCTAAAGCTTTAAACATAGAGTTTTGTTTCTTCTTCTTATTCAGTCTGTCCTAACCTTCTGAGTTTTTAAATGTAATCCAGTCCTCATCACCATCTCCTTCATCGAAATCATATTGTTGCACTGGAGGTTTCTTGATGGTCTTCATCCTTGTCTCAAATGTTTTGCCTGTTCTTGTTGCTCCTAAAGAAGTTCCAGCTGTTGTCTGTGTTTTTCTTCTTCAGTGGATCTGGTTTCTTGTCCTCCTGATTGAGGTTCTTTGCTGCATCTTTGGAGTTTGACTGGCTCATTCTTGGTTGCTGTGTGGTGCTGCTAGAAGGAAGAAGGCTTGTTTTTATAATGCAAACAAGGAGCATTGTTTGTATCGCCTGACCAGTCAAGGTGTTGAAACTTGTTTTTTTTTGGAAAGCTTGGTGTTTGACTGTGTCATTTATTATGTCAGGACATTATGTTTGGTGATTGTCCAATTGTGGCTTAAAAAGGGGGAGAGTTAGCCTAGCCTTTGTGTGTAGAGTGTGACCTATCTCAGTTCTGGTGTGGTGCAGATGTTGAGGGGGAGTGTGCATGTTGAACAGCTGTTTATGCTGGTTCTGGTTTTGAGGGGGAGTTTTCCCTTTGTTGATAGGTGGTGTGCAGCATTTTGAAGTGGGAGCTATTTGTTTTAAAATTTTTATCCGCTGCTGAAGTCTCTGATGTTGCAGAGATTGTTTTAGCCAAAATTAGCCAAAGGGGGAGATTGTTAGTTCTTGGATTGGCTAGAATTTTGGTAAAACAAAGTTGTTTGTTCAATGTTGATGTCATATGGTTGATGTCTTAACATTGAGTCTTAACATTGGTTAATGTTATATTTTTAAGTTGTTGAAGTTTTGAAGTCTGATGTCACATGCGATGTCATGACATCAGATATGCAGTTTATTAAAACATCAGGTTTGAGATGTTTTTAGGGTTAAGCGTATTAGCTGGATTTTGGGAGAGATGTTAGAGTTATTGGATGCGAATATCTTGGAGGAGATATTTTCTGTTGCAAACATATTTGATGCAGATTTGTAGGAGTGTTTAAAGGCTGAAGATTTAAGAAGATTTTGAGAGAAAATCTGTTTTGAAGATTCAGTTTTAAATAACAAATCAGGTCAGATATTGTAGCAGGTCCAAGCCCAAATCAAATATCTATATAAAGCGCATCAATCCTGAAGGAAAAGTAACGAAGAAAGAGAGCTAAAGACTGAGAGTCTTTTGTGTCTTCGTGTATGTATTGTAAACCATTCTAGTGTGAATTGGTGTTGTTGTTTTGAGTTGTTCTTGATCAAAGCTATGAAGCAGAATCAAGTTGTGTTTTTCAAAGTGTGTGATCTTTGAATTATATCACTGAAGTGATTTAGGGATTGAGTCGTGTTCTCATACCTAAGTGGTCTCTTAGGTAGAAGGTTCATTAAGTAGTGATTAAGTTAGGAGATGTCAACTGGGTTGTTGAGTCTGTAAATTAATTCTACTGATAGTGAAATTCATCCATGACTTGGTAGCCCCCAGACGTAGGTAGTTAGACCGAACTGGGTGAACAATTCTTTGTGTACTCTTCTGTTGTTTTATATTGTCCATTGCAGAGTGTGTTGTTGTGACATCACACGTAACATCACATATCTGGTACCAGAATTTCAAGAACCCTTGGTTATCATAAACTTAAGTCTTCAGAGTCTTCAGAATGTTGTTCAGCAGAACCTTGTCTTTAGAGTCTTCAGCACTTAGTCTTCAGAAACTTAAGTCTTCAGAGTCTTTAGAACGTTGTTCATCAGAACCTTGTCTTCAGAGTCTTTAGCAATTAGTCTTCAGAAGATAATTATCAAAGTCATATTCATAGCCAGAGTCCAAGAGATCATTGCAGCAACAACATATTGTATTCTTAGAATCTTTCTGAAGTAAAGCAGATCAGAAGAAAACTTGCTTCTTTGCGCAGAAGGGACTTTTGATCGGATAAGAGTGACGTTCCACATGATCTCTAACAGAGTCAAAGCTATCTTTATCAGAGTCAGATCTGTTTGTCAATACTTTAGAAAATAAATGTTAGAGTACCAAAATTGTTCTCACACAAATACAACTTTGTTATTATCAAAACTTAGAGATATCTTGCAGAACCAAATCTTGTTCTAACAGAGATCATCAAGAAGAATGGGTGGGTTAAAATTAAATTGTGCGCCTTATATCCATTTTTCAAAAATAGTGAACTAGGCCATATTACAACCCTTAAAAACCTAATTGAAGTAGAGTTTATTCTGAAAGCATACCACAACAAAGTTGCGTTAACAGACTCCTAGAGATTTTTTAATATTCTGTATTGGTTTCATATTCTCGTTGTATATTTCACACTTTGAATAGCCAAATCAGCATTATGTTTGGACTAATGGTCCACTCATAACACACTACCATATCATTCCAATAATGATTTATTTTCAAAACCTGTAAGAATATCACATTAAAACTACCATTTTTTGAATGAACAATTTTAACTGCAAGTAAGTACTTGGCATCGAGAAAATTCCAAGAAGCAATCAGAGAGGCACTTGATCAATCGTCAGGGCTGACCAAATTAAGACCACCTAATAACCCTATGAATCAGGGACATATTGCCTAGAGACTCTATTGAGCAGGGAAATTTAATCTAAGAATTTGTCAGTCTAAAACAAATCTCCAAGCATCAGTTGATCAAGGAGGAAAAATCATCTGAATGTTCAGTCAATCTAGGGCAAATCCCTCAAAGGCTCAAACAAGGGAAAGTCGTCCCAAGGGTATAGTGAAACCCAATTTCCAAAAAATCAATTGATCTAAAGTAAACTGTTTCAAGAATCGGTTAATCATGGGAAGATCATTACATGATTTGAATACTGGGGAAAATCGTCTCAAGTCATGTTATGGCATAACTATTCCTTAAATTCTCTCTCAAATGCAAATTCCTTCAAAGACCCTACAGATTGGGGCATGACAAACTACAAAGGGACAAGTCTCCTTTATACTTCCAAGTGGATCAAGCATATTGTGTTAGACACTAGTAACCGTTGAGTTAAAAAAAAGTGTCAAGATCACGCTAACACAACATCTTATAACCTTTTGGCAAGAAGCCTTAAGGCAAAAAAAATCAAAATCATCATGCATTAATCGTGTCACTACGCTCATAAAATCATCTGCAGACCGTAATGGCATATCAGGCAAAGAAGCTAGGGTTCTCTCAAGAACAAAAAATGAATAATATCCACATCTTCTCTCTGAGCATCGCATAGTCAAATTCCGAGTGTTGGGAAGTCAAATCCTTACACTGGCTAAAAGTCTAATCCATATTGAAAACCACAAAAAACCAAAGCCCAGTCCATATTAGCAACCATAACAAACCAAAGTCTAATCCATATTGGCAACAAGATAAAAACCAAATTACAATCCATATTGGCAACCAGAAAAACCAAAAGTCTAATCCATATTGGCAACCATAAAAAACCGAAGTCCAATCCCATTGGAATCCCTGAAATCCATAGTCCAATCTCTATTGGCATTTCTACAAACAAAACACCAATCCCTATTGGCATCATTTCATCGGTAACCCAGAATCCATCAATGTTCAAGCCCACCAAAATCCAATCGCCATTGGTACCAATAAATTCAACTTTGTTGGACCTTTCCGAGGAAAAAAGATCAAGCCACACAAAAATTCAATCACTTATCTGCATTCCTACATGCATCAATCATAACATTTTATGCGTAGCATTTCTGCCAAGGTGAAGTGTTACGTTACACAAAAGTCCAATCATACATGCATTTCATGCATCGTGCGTAGCATTTTCACTGAGGTGAAGCATTACGCCATTAAAAAAATTATTAAAAAAACACATAGCATAAGTCATGATCCGGGATCAATCGTGAAAGTCCAGGTCAATCCCTAAGCTAAGTCAGTGGTATTTCTTTCTCTAAGTGAGTATCTACCCTGCACGTTTTCTCTTTGGACGCTCCCCAACAAGTCAATGGTATTTCTCTGAGTGAGTTCCTACCCTGCACTCTTTCTCGTTGGGCTCTCCCAGACAAGTATTTTTCTTTAAATTTTGTTGATAAAGATGATGTCCTCAACTAAGTCAATGGTATTCCTCTAAGTGAGTTCATACCATGCATGCTTTCTCATTGGGCATCCCCGACAAATCTTCTCCATCAAACTTTTGATGATGATACTCCCCATTGAATCCCATCCATAAATCTTTTGATGATGATGTTCTCCAGCAAATCTTCTTCATCAGCCTTTTAATGATGATACTCCCTAGTGAATCCCTTCCATCAATCTTTTGATGAAGATACTCCCCAGTGAATCTATTCCATCAATCTTTTGATGATAATACTCCCCAATGAATCTCTTAGATAAATCTTTTGATGATAATACTCTCCCGCGAATCTTTTCCATCAATATTTTGTTGATGATATCCCTCAACAAGTCCATAGAGTTTTGCTCCCCAAATAGAGGTTACCCTAGAAGGCCCCTTTCAAAACTTTTCCTCTGCAGAGATTTCTCCAGTAAATTTTCTCTTGAGGGAGTCTTTTCTCGATTATTTCCTAATAGATAATCGTCATGTACGACCCTTTTTCCAACTCTAAAGGTTGACGGTGTTTTCTAACACTAGGGTTTCGTGGTTGTTTGCCCCTGATACTAGTTTTGTGACTGAGAAGAAAGTGAGTAGGTTCTCATACTTAGGGAACTTTAAATAGAAATTCATTGGGTAGTGTTAAGAAGAGGCATTGAACAACATATGGTTTGTTGTTGCACGTAAGTTGAATTGTATTAAACTACTAATAGTGAATTTCCTATCTTGGGTTGTGGACTCAGCCCCTCAGACATAGATGTAGTTTTACTGAACTGGGTAAACAATTGATTGTTTTCTTTATTGATTTTATTCTCCATCATATATTACTTGTTAGTGAGGTGGTTCTGGTGTATCTCGTTGAACCTATTGTTAAAGCATCGAGTTCGACATCTATCCCCTGAGGAACATAATTTCACCTACTACTAGTGGGTAGTGTGAGACTTGGGATAAAAGAAGGCCAAGGGTTTCCGAAACTCACCTCAGTGACCCTGGGAGTAGTTGGGATACTCGCTGAATGTGGTGGAAAACCTATCATTTCAGGTACTACCGTTGAAACTGACATTTGGCTTATAACAGGAGGGGTTCCTCCAATAGTTGTCAAAATTCCTGCATTACCAATTGTCAATTCAACAAGTTGTTCTTCTACGTTAGTGTAGCACCCCAAAATTTGTCCTACTTTTTTCAACCTTTTTCTGGCTTTCGCTTTGCATTCATCTGCATTTTCCATTAGGTCATAACCTCATAATCATACATTACATTGGTCTTCTAAAGCAGGGGATCGAAGGGTTTTCCTATTATCAGTATTTGCCCTGTTCAGGGGAGATTCAGTCGGTTCCTACTTTAGTCAGGTTAAAGCGAGGTTCGAATATACAATATCAAGAATGTCTTCCTATTCAGAGGTTCATCAAGCTCCAAGGTTTTCTTATTTAGAGAATTCATCAAGCATTAGGTCAGGATTTCTTTTGTGTGAATAGGGTCTTGACTCCTTCTCAGCTCAAGTCATATTTTTCAAGATTTATCAATGTACATCAAGGTGAATTAGAGTTTCTCATTCAAGGTTGGGCTTGTGGACCTTCTATCAGTTGAGGTTCATTGGATTGAGGTTTTCCTGTTAAAGGCATCTTGGCAGCCATGTTCCTCTATACGCTTCAAACATTGTTCATCTTCAAAGTTTCCTCAAGGAGTTCCTTTTGTAATCATATAATTAAGGACTTATGGGTCGAATTGCTAAAAGTGTGAGCATAATTTGAGGGTTCATTTTGTTCAAGGCAGAGTTATTCTTTCAATTGCTTGTTGCTTGTCATACAAGTTAACAGGGGTTGAGGAATTGAAGTTGAGGCTTCATTAGTTGGAAGATGAATTTGGGATATTGGTCCAAGTGATTTCATTTTTCAAAGTTTGCTCAAGATGAATCAAAGTTCTAGAGGCATTCATCATGATTTTACGTCATACCTCACTATGTTCATTATTCATCCGAGGCGACTACGAATTCAAGTGTTCATCATCGTTCATCATTCAAATTCAAGGTCAAGTGGCCAATTATCCGATTCAATGATCCAACTTGTCTTCCTAAATCCATTTTTGAATCCATACTTATTAGCATTTTTCATTCCATATGACCATCCTTTTTTTAAATCCAATCCTTTAAACCATTTTTCATATCCAACATCTAATAACCAAAAACCAAATATCCAAAATCACACCCATCCCATATTCTTGATATCCATCTCTTTAAGTCCATATATAATTTTTTAAACCAATTTTCAAATCTAAATTGCTAAATAATCATCCATCGCCGATCGTGCCTGCCATAGACGCCGGAGTTCGGTATGCCGATGAAATTGTGAATCTGTAAATAGTGCTCGGGTTTTGGAGTAATATGGCATGAGCGTAGTGTTCTTCTATCCTTTGAAGGTTTAGCTAACATAAACAGGATAAGGATGTTTTCATTATTTTATGGACTTTGGCAGTACATGTTCAGCAAGTTAGAACTTCATGTACTCATTTTAGGGATTGACAAGGCTGACAAAACGACTTTGCTTGAGAAGATGAAGTCGATGTACATGAATGTAGAAGGTATTCCTCCAGATCGAATTGTTCCAACTGTGGGATTGAATATTGGTTGTATGAAGAGCAAATAAAGCAACTTGGAAATTTTCAATGGCGTATTCATGATCAAATGATAATGTTGGAAGGAGCCAAAGCAACTACAGAAACAATCGATGCATTGAGAACTAGAGCATCTTCTATGAAGGCAATGCAAAAAGGAACTAATATTAATGATGTTGACAAAACCATGGACGAGATAAATTAACAAACAGAGAACATGAAACGGATTCAAGAAACATTGTCAGCTCCAATTGGTGCAGCCACGGACTTTGACGAGGATGAATTGGAAGCAGAACTTGAAGAGCTAGAGGGTGCCGAGTTGGAAGAACAGCTTCTTAAGCCTGCAACTACAGCTCCAGCAGCAGAAGTACATGTCCCAGTTGGGCGGAAACCTACTCGATCAATGCATGCTAAGCCCACTCCGGAGGAGGATGAACTGTCAGCTTTGCAGGCCGAGATGACACTTTGAGCAGGTTTCGTTTCCCATCAGCCACACTATTTATTCAATGAATGCCTTAATCTGTGTTGGCTGTATTAGAAATAGAGGAATTGAGGAAGATAAGAGCAAGAGGAATTGAGGAAGAAAAGAGCGAGACTGAGAGATACTTCATTTTGCTATTTTGTTAACTGTGATGGAAATTGCATGCCATTAATGTAGTGATTTAAAAGTAAAATACAGCAGTGCAACATAAGAAATTAATAGCAGAAAAAGTACATTACAGCAGAAAGAATTACAAAAAAAGTAATAACAGCATCAACAGATAAGCACATGGCGGTAAATAACAACTACAACAGATTCATTCTAAATGGAGTCCATAACAGAAAATTCTTTGAAAATTTCATAACAGCATTACACTCTAAATAGTCCAACAAAATTTCAACTCACCAAACTTCTAACATAATCCTAACAGAAAACTAACAGAAAGAGATAACCAACTCTAATAGTTTTTTCTTTACTCCTAACAAGCTTCTAACAGATTTTTCTATTGGAACCTTCTTCAATCTCCAATTTCTCCACACGCTTTTCCATTCCTCTCCCTCTCTTCATCATTCTCCTCCTTCCACTCCCATCTTCACATTCAATCTTCATCTTCACAATTCATCAATTCTCCAACAAGTTCTTAACCTGCAGAAATCACCTTCAACAAACTCTCCATTCACGTAACAAACCCCGCAATCCTCATTTGCAATTACCATCAACAATTCAACACAGCATAATTCAACAATGATTAAAGCAGCAAGAAGAAGAAGGATTGGCATCGCACAACATCACCATCACATCATCATCATTACAACTACAACAACCTGCAACAACTTCACACTGCAGCAAAGAGCTCTCTTCGAATTCATCTTCGCACCGACATCTTCGATTCATCAACCTGCCAGGAGAATTTGGAATTCAATCAAGTCGCACAACACCGTAGCCGCGACTCGCGTCGAGAATGAAAAAATCAACAGCAAGATTGAAGAAGCAGAAAGAGTTGAAGAAGGTTCAAGTTCTGCAACAAAATCAACAATCTCACTCACCAAAAACCCCAATTCTCCATTTCACGATCGGATTCGCGCTGCGTTCTTGAACGGGAAGATCCAATTCAGCCGTCGGCGATCTGGTTCATCTGGTGATCCGTCGTTTGTTCTTTTGATCGGCATTACTCGATCTTGTTCCGAAATTATGCGATTCAGACGAGGATTTTGTTCTCAGATCAGTGTATTGTTTCAGCGCTTGAGGGTGCGGATACGATTCGCGACATTACGATAGGGTATGGTGTTCACTCTTTGTATGCTGAATTCAGTGGGAGTTTCACGATTTTGGTCATGAGAAGCTCTCTGTTGAATAAATTGTGGATGATTTTCGGTGGAGTTAGGGCTTTGTGGAAAAGAAAGGGAAAGAGTGTGAGGGTTTAGCAACGACCGTCGCCGTCGCCGTGAGGCGTGCCGACGCAGCGTTGTTTTGTTGTGGAAGCCATTGAACAGGGGTGGGAAATGGCAGGTTGATGATGAAGTAGAAGAAGAACGGCTGAGTGAAGCTTTCCCTCTTTTGTAACCCTAGGTCAAGATCTATGACGGACGAGAATGGGCCTAATGGCCACATAAGTTCCTTTTCACACCTCCTAGTCGCTGCAGCACCCCACGATTAACTTTTTTTATTTTTTGCTTTTAGAAACTAATTAGATTTTAATTAGGTGTTAATGTTAGAATTAGGCTTTAATTTTAGATTTAGGTTTTAATTTTGATTTTGGATTTTTAAACTGTGATTTGGATTAATTAGTTTTTAATCTTTGTGTTTAGGATTAGATTCTAATTTTGATTAAAATTTTCTTTAGAATTAATATACAATTGTAAAATTATATTTTTAGAATTAATTCATAATTTTAGAATTTGTTTTTGGATTAGGAATTAACTTTGACTCTTAACTTCGATTCGTAGTTGATCGAGCATAGACTAATTTTGGTTAGAACTTTGACTAATTAGGAGTAGAGTGTTAATCCTAGTTTTAATCTCTTTGTGGTTTTGAATTAACATTGTGGAGATTTTGTGTGGAATATGTTTGGACTTATGAGATTTCTTGATGCAGATTATGCTTAGTCCCTGATATCATTTGAACCGATTCCTGATGTTAATTCTGGTTCTCCTTGTTGATTACCTTTGATGATAGTTGCTTACATTTGATGCTTCTTAGATTCTGACATGTTTTGAATTTGATGTTTAAGGCATGACTGTTGGACTTGCTTACTTGTTGAAAGTGCCTGATCACTTCGAGGCTTAAGCTTGTTGCGCGCTTTGAAGAGGCAACGGACCTTCTCCGTTAGGTACCACTTGCGCCCTTGTATGAAGAATGCTTAGGGTCTAACATTTATGCTTATAGCTTGTTGTTGAGTGAGGAGTTTTCACTCCTGGTTGTATACTTGGTTTGGATGTCGATTCATTGATACTTTGATGTTGTTTGCTACCCTTTTCTATATTACTTTGTGATGGACGAAGAGTCACTCAGCTTCTTTATAGTTGAGATCACGATATCGTTTTCATCTTGTGGTTGACGAAGAGTCACTTAACTTCCTCATAGTTGAGATCACGACATTGTCTGTTTCTGTTGCATTTGCCTTGTTGACGAGGAGTCACTCAGTTTTGTTTCTTAGCTGAGATCACGACATCGTTTATTTTGTGATTGAGTTATCCTGTGTTTACTTGTGTTTATTCACATGATCCCTTAGGATTCCTAGCTTCACTTAATTTCTGATTAAGTTGGAGGTAGAAGAGACATTAGGCTTTTAATCCAAGCATGACGACATTAGGTAGACTTCCCTCCTAATCCCGACCATAGGGCCACTTTGCATGATAACTTGTAGGATCTAGGTTCACTTAGACCTTCTGTACGTCTCTCTCTTTTCTGTCGCACCCGTGCGATCGAGATCCCGTTTTCCCGTAGTCGTGTGAACTACGAATGCTCTGATTGAATGAGGATACGTAGGCACAAGATGTCGATGTCTTGGAGAGCACACTAACAACTAACTTCCCTCTTCTCTCGCACCCGTGTGATCGAGACGTTAACCAATTAATTAATCAAACCATTTCTCTTGCCCTAGTGCGATCGAGACTCTTTCACCAAACAAACAAAACCGACCCGTAGGTCGAACTACGACTGCTCTGATTTCCTCTCTCCTGTCCGATTGAGGATACGTAGGCACGAGACGGCGATGTCTGTCTTGCAACCTCCCCTTCAATCCCCGTAGCCTTCCGAACTACGTTGACTCTGACTTTCCCACTCCCGAGGGATTATGTAGTCCTAGGACGCGATGTCCTACCGAGTCACCTTTTCTTTTTCTTTCCCCGTTTCTCTATTTCTCATTCCATTCTTTTCCGTTTAGCAGTTGAGCTTGAGATACCTACACCTCTTGATCAGAATAATAAGCGTGGATCCCATTGAGTACGGTGGACGCGAGGGGGTGCTAATACTTTCCTCTCGTGTAACTGACTCCCGAACCCAGACTATGGTTACGATGACCATGTTTTTCCCTTCTTCGGGTTTTCTTCCATCACTTTTTTCCCCTACGTTGGGATAAATAACATTCGGTGGTGACTCTTCTGTCTTTTCCGCCGGTTGATTTTCGCAGTTACAACAGCTGGCGACTCTGCTGGGGACTCTGTTTCCATAAGCGAGTCAATCCTAGCGCTTGTATGTTTTTGGTTATTAGGTGTTTATCTTTATGCTTTACCTGCTTTATTTATGGCTTTATTGCATGTTTATTGTTTTTATCGCATTTTACTTGCTTAATACATTACATTATTACCATATATACTGGACTGTGCTGGATTGCTGTTTTCTTTGGTGATTAGGGTGATCTGAGAGATAAGCCCAATACCCATGCTTGAGTGTACACGTAGGACTAGAGTGGAAAGTGGTGTGGCCTACGTAGCGTCTTGGTACGTTTGATTTACACGAAACCCACACCCAGACGAGGTTTTCTTGGGAAATATTCTAATTTGCGCGTCTTGTGCATATCGGGTTGTTAACTTAGAAAGCTGTCGACTCTGGTGACCATTCTCGAGGATCAGTTGAGGCACTCCTCCCAAGGGGCGATAATGTCATACCAGAAATGGAAAACACATTACGCTTCTTGATCCGAGGATCCGAAACCGAGAACTTGCTATAGGACGACCTCCCTTTTTAGGGGAATCAGTTGAGGCCTCCTCGATTGATGATGATGTCAAACCAGAAATGGTGAACGTATCATCATTTCTTGACCTGAGAGTCCGTGACACCGAGGATCCTTGGTTTTAGAACCCACATGTGAGAAGGTCTGGGTGTTTACAGGTTTGCAAGCAACTTTGACCTTCAACCTACCTGGTTTTGTGGTTTTCTTATCAGTGTGGACTTATCAGCTTGGTATTCTGGTATTCTGATTATTCTGGTATTCTGGTATTCTTATTATTCAGATATTCTAGTATTCCGGTATTTTCTTCAGAGCAGACCTGTGAACTCATTCAGTCCTCAGTACATCAGTTGTTCAAAATAAACGGAAGCTTCGACCCAATGTCTGTTGCATCCATAACATTGCATTTGCATTTGCATTTATGCACCATTTTGCATATTTTTCTCAAGTCCAAAATAGTGATCTCATCCATCCTTTGTCCATGACCTGCAATTGATTTCCTGACTTTTGTATTGGACTTGAATCAGCTTTTGGAAGGATCGTGAATTCAGGAGAACAGAACCAGTTTGTGACTAGGTCTCATGTTGAATCGATGAAGAATCAGTTAGATCAACTTATGGAAGCTATGGCAGCCATGACAAGGGGAGAGGCCAATATTTAGAGAATTGAGAATGTCATTCCACCTCCAGTGAACAATGTTGCTCAAGTTCAGCCTATGCGGATCCCTGTTGAGGATCCTATTATGCAAGAACGTCTCATTGTCCGAGGCGGACATTCATCTTCTCTTGATGTTGCAGACTATCAGAGTTTTTCATTCTCTGTGCCAGACTTCCAAGGGGTAATTCCAAAGATGAAACCTAAGGGTCCATAGACTGTCCAGTTTGCTGAAAGATACCGTGTGTTGGATGAAAATCTTAAAGCCCTAGAGGGTCGTGATACTCTTGATCTAGATGCTTCGAACATGTGTCTGGTGCTCGGCCTTGTAATGCCTCCAAAGTTCAAAACACCGAAGTTTGAGAAATACATAGGGGATAGTTGTCCAAAGCAACATTTGGTGATGTTTTGCAGAAGAATGACCTCTTATGTTCATAACAACAAGCTTATGATTCACTGTTTCCAGGACAGTCTGAGTGGGGCATCATTGAGTTGGTACATACAGTTAGAAAGTGGTCGCATCCAATCATGGTCAGACTTGGCTAACGCCTTTGTGAAGCAATACCATTAGAATCTTGATATGGCTCCTAGCCGCATGCAGTTGCAAGGTTTATCTCAAGCGGATAATGAATCATTCAGAGGGTATGCTCAAGATGGAGAGAGTTAGCTGCTCGTGTTCAACCACCACTTTTGGATAGAGAATTGGTTAACCTGTTTATGGACACTTTGCAAGGCCCGTATTTCGATAAGATGATTGGCAATGGGGCATTGAACTTCTCTGACCTGGTAATAGTGGGAGAACGCATTGAGAGCCTGCTCAAATGTGGAAAGATCCAAGATGCCTCGAACATCTAGCTAGTGAAAATGAATCAGTTGTTAGTTCTCAAGAAGAATAGGAGGAAGAAAATAGTTCCATCCGGGAATCTCCGCTACCTTATTCTCAACATTCAGGCATATCAACTGTTCAGAGTAAACAATCTTCTGGGTCTCCATATCATATGCCATTTTCTCCACAGGGACAGTATCTTTCGCCGAATCATGGACCTCCTCAAAATTAACGGTCATACCGCCGTCAACCGCGTCAGCATGCCCGACAAAGGCCAAGGAAGCCATGGAGGCATTTCACTCAGTTGGAAATGTCGTACAATCAGATGTTTCTAGATTTTATCAAAGGTGGATTAATAGTGCCGAAGGAATTGAACCCAGTGCCTTTTCCGTACCCACCAGGTTTTGATGCCAACGTCCATTGTGACTACCATGCTGGGGCATAGGGCCATTCAACTGAAGACTATAAGGTGCTCAAGAGCAAGATTCAGACACTTCTTGACTCCAATATGTTCTCACTCACGCCTCAGGGTATTCAGATCAACAATTCTCCTTTATCCAGCCAGGTGGATTCATCAGTCCATGTTATGGAAAAAGGCACCGAGAGTAGCTGTGCAGATGATTATCATATTGACTTCAATGAGCAATTCTGAAGATGGCTAGCTCAGTAGCAAATCAAGCTTGGAAAGTGCAGTTTCCCAAAGCTGACAATCTTTTAGATCATGTCATTTATTTGCATTTGTAGTTTCTTTTCTGTTAAAGTGCAAACTCATTTGTAAAACTTGTTTGTTTTCGATTAATAATGATAATGAAATGAATATGCATGTTTTGATTAAATCCATTGTGTTCACTCATACTTTTTATCGATATCAAACGATTGGTTAAGCAGAGTCCGAGGGAGGATGACAAAATTGAAAGACGCAAAACCTTTGATTGTATGCTTTTGAATAAAACCCTATTGATGATGTACATGCATTGTTTAAACTCCCTAAACACCGAAGACATAAGGAAGATAATCCCTTGTAAACCCCGTTGAGCCTAGAAGTAGGCGCTTCTTTCTGAAAACAAAAAACCCTCAATCTTAATCTGGGGCAGGGTAGGTGTCAGTTAATTTGACTGTGCGTTAAAATTTCAAAAAGAGTGTCCCATTCGAGGATCAATTACATCTATGGTTATCCCTCACCAACCAAAGAGTGAGGCAATCACAACCCTTTCGGAGAAATCAAGACAAGCCAGTGTCACACGATTTGTTCAAAAGAAAAAGAAAAAGAAAGCCCGCTAAGTCAAAACTTGAAAACAAGTTACTTAGGCAAAAGTTAGGGCATCCCGCTGGACATCAAAATCGAAAAATTCAAAGGAATCAGTCCAGGCAAAATCAGGGAAATCAAAAACAAAAGAACGAAAAGCGAAAAGGATTACAAAAAGACAAATCCTCGAGCAAAGAACAAGTCGTGTGACTACAGACACCAAAGACTAAAGGGGTGGTTGTCACCCTGAAAACCGTGTAGGTTCCTTCTATCCTCCTACCATTCATTAACCTTTTTGAAAGGTGAGCGCCTACGTCGAATTAGCTGAACATAAGACTGGAGAACATCAAGGAGAATGGGTGGGTTAAAGTAAACCTTTGAGCCTTATATCCTTTCTTTCTCAAACCACGAACCAGACCACGTTACAACCTTCAAAAGACCTAATTGAAGCAGGGTTGTTTCGAAAGCATACTTCGGTAAAGATCGCGTCGAAGCTGACTCCTAAAAGGTTTTTCTAACCATTCATGTTGGTGTCGATGTGACCGTCTGAACATTGATTCATTCACTATATGTCACAATATTTTTCCAGTGAACAGACTTGGATTTCAAAACTGTCATATGCATTGCATTAAAATTATTTTTTCAAAACAAATTATTTTACTTGCGAATAAGTACTTGACATCAGGTGAGTTTCTGCAATGGAAAGATTGATCAAGATAAGATGCAAAGTGCCTGAGTACTCCGTTGAGCAGGGGCAAGTCATCAAATGATCACGCCGGGAGGGCAATCCATTCCAAGACTCAGCTAATCTGGGGTAATCAGGTCGAGATTCAAGAAATATCTCGAAGGTCAGTCAGTCAGAAGCACTCCTTCACAGATCATCCAGTCAGGGGCAAAACCATTTCAAGACTCTGTTGAGCAAAAGATTCAGTCAAACTGGGGCAGGTCCCCCCAAGAGCACAGAGGTTATCCTTTCCAGAAGGCGATTAATCTAAAGCACCTCTCTGAGGTTCAGAATATTGGGGCAGTCCATCTCAAACCATCAGGGTACAGAGGTCCAAAGTTTCCTTTCGAGACAGATTCTTACAGAGATCCTGCAGGCTGGGGCAAGACAAGTAACAATGGAACCTCTCCATACTTTCAGAGCTACTCAGGTAAGTTCTGTCAATTGTCAAGTTCAAGACGAATGTTGGGAAGTCATGTTAACCATTCCCAAACCTTTCAACCAGAAACCTTTAGCCAAACAAGACATTTTCCATCTTCAGTCGTACCTGACCTACCTCTAAACCACTGGTTGAGCCGTCATATCATTGCATAATCTTTGTCATGCATATCATTAGCATAGCATAGCATGAAGCCGTGTAAAACCGGACAGAAAATCCAAAGGCCACTTTGCTGGCATCTTCCTAAATCCAAAAGCCCACTTTGCTGGCATCTTCCTCATCCAAACCCCAATCCCTATTGGTATCCCCTTCAAAGCAAAGCCCAATCCATGTTGGCAATCATCAAAAGCCCCGTCCCTATTGGCATCCCCTTTAAAGCAAATCCCAATCCTTATTGGCAAACACCAAAAGTCCAATCCCTATTGGCACCTCACTCAAATTCGATCCCCATTGGTACCCTAGAAAAAATTTCTCCTTCGAAAAATCAATCACCATCATGTTTCACCTATATTTACTAGCAAAGTCCAATCATACTTGGCACACTCTTCTTTCCTCGGTAGCCTGAGCATACATCAGAATTCTGCATATAATAATCATTGCATCCTTAATCGTGTAGCATTTCTATTTCGTATGGAGCATTACGCCATGGAAAGAAAATTCAAACATATGCATGTGAAGCATGTGAAGCATTTCCCTTTTGGTTTAAATTTTACTTTCTTCTTAAGTTGTCTTCCTAAGACAACTGGCATTTGTTTGGCTTACTTTTGATACTTCTATTCATTAATTGTAATCATTTGGTACTAACCTTTTGTGTAGAGGCAGAGGTAAGGTGCTTGAGCATGTGGATGGTTATCCATGTTCATCTCTTCTTTCATCTCTTATCTCTTTTACTTGTCTTTCTCTTTTGTGAATAGCATGATATAATGCTTTGTGTACAACTTTTTCACACCCTTTGGGATCCTAGCTCATCCTTAATTTTTGACTAAGGTGAGGTAGGATAGACATTAGGTAGTGCTATCCCTCTCTTCTCTTTAGACTTAGGTTCTCAAACCTTGATCTTAGGGCCACTTTTGCATGATAACATTAGGAACAAATTAGATTCCCTTTAGTGTTTTTTTTTTCCAACTTGAGTCTTCTCTTCTCATCTCATAACACTTATAAAACACTTAATAAAATTAACGTGTATTGCGCATGAGCCTTGCATGTGGGAAGTGAGGAATGAGAGGTTTTCTCTCCTTTTTCTAGAGTGTTAGCATATGTCCTGTTAGGACGACCATGCGACGCATTCGATCCTACGTTATAGACTTGGGTGCAATGCAAGTTACAAACAACTTCAAAAACACTTCTGTCTAAAAAACACAAAACAAACTCAAACATTTTTCATCCTTCGGGATTGTTAAGTTTCAATCATTTTCAGAAAAGGGCACGTTACTTCCGTCTCGTCGCAAATAGGCATCGACCCTAACTGCCGGACGCGAACTTAACGTCGCTCATAAATAACTCAGACCTTGTTAGGTCGAACTACGACTGCTCTAACTTCCTCCTTCTGGTTAGATTGAGGATACGTAGGCACAAGACGGTGATGTCTTAGCGAGCAACCTCCCCCCTTAGTTCGTGTCCGAACTACGTTGACTCTGACTTCCCATTGCACGAGGGACAACATAGGCATAGGACGGTGATGTCCTATCGAGTCACTTCACTTCTTTTCTTCGTTTCTTTGTTCTCTTCCGTTCCCGTTCCTTTTCCTTTCCAGTAGCAGTGGAGCTCCAGACGAAGACACCCGTTTGATCGAGATAACCAGCGTGGATCCCATCGAGTACGATGGACGCGTGGGGGTGCTAATACTTTCCCCTCACGTAACCGACTCCCTTACCCGTTTCTCTTGGTCGCGAGACCATGCTTTTCCTTTCCCTAAGGTTTACGCAGTGTTTCCTTTCCCTCTCTTGGGATAAATACACATTGCTGGTGACTCTGTTTTCGCGCCACTTTCACGTTTGTACTTGGATGAAAATTCCGGGAGCGACAGCTGGCGACTCTACTGGGGACATGATCTTAGCGAGTCAATCCTAGTGTTTGTTTGTTTTTTATTATAGGGTGTTTTATCTGTTTGCTTTACTCGCTCTATTTATGGTATTGTTACATGTTTACTGTTCTATTGCATTTACATGCTTTTCATTTACTGTTGTCATATATCATACTGTGTTGGACTGTGCTGGACTTTTTCTGTTTAGTGGGTTGGGTGTTCTGAGAGATAAGCCCACTACCCAGGCTTGAGCATACACATAGGTATTAGAGTGGATAGTCGTGATGCTTGCGTGGTGGTGACCACGTATTGTTGTTCATGAGACCCACAACCAGACGAGGTTCTATCAGGAGTTATCTGCTACTGTATGTTGATACAGGCCAGTGGATATTTTCTTGAGGGACTGTCGACTCTGGTGACCATTCCCGAGAACTCAGTAACGGCACTCCTCCCGAGTTGTGATAATGGCATACCAGAAATGGAAAACCCATTACACTTCTCGATCCGAGGACCCAATGCTGGGAACTTGCTGTAGGATATCCTTTTTGAAAGAGAATTAGTGGAGGCACTCCTCGATTGGCGATAGTGTTGTACCCCGAGGGATGAATGTACTATTGCTTCTCGACCTCAGTGCCAGAAGCTGAGGACCTTTCGTTTTGAGGGGAATCAGTTGAGGCCTCCTCGATTGATGATGATGCCAAACCAGAAATGGTGAACGTATCATCATTTCTCGACCTGAGAGCCCGGGATACTGAGGATCCTCGGTTTTCTAGTACCCACATGTGAGAGGGGTGGGTTGTTTACAGGTTTGCAGGCAACCATAACCTTCATCCTACCCGATATTCCGGTTTTCTTATTAGTGTGGACTTATCAGCCTGGTATTTCGGTATTTTGATTATGCCGGTATTCTGACATCCTGATCACGCCGGTATTCTGATTATTCCGGTATTCTTATTATGCCGATATTCTGGCATTATGGTATTCTGATTATTCAGATATTATGGTATTCCGATATTCTCTCCAGAGCAGACCTTTGACCTTATTCAGGCATCAGCACAGCACAGTGATTGTTCAGAATATATGGAAGCTTTGATCCTATGTCTGTTGCATTCATATTATCGCATTGCATTTGCATCTTGCATCATTTTGCATATCTTTCTCCAGGCCAGACCAGTGAGCTCATTCATCCTTTGTCCGTAACCCGCAGTTGATTTCCCGACTTTCAATTGAACTTGAATCAGCTTCTGGGGGAATCTTGAACTCAGGGGAACAGAATCAGATTGTGACTCGGGCCGATGTTGAATTGATGAAGAGTCAGTTGGACCAACTGGTAGAAGCTATGAGAGCCATGACTAGGGGAGAGGCCAATGTTCAGAGGACTTCAGTTATTGGGAAGGTCATTCCACCTCTGGTGAACAATGTTGCTCAAGCTCAACCTGTACGAATTCCTGTTGAGAATCATGCTATACACGAGCGTACCATCGTCCGAGACGGACATTCTTCTTCTCTTGATGCCACAGACTATCAGAGCTTTGCCTTCTCTGTGCCAGATGTCCAGGGGTAGTTCCAAAGATGAAGCCTAGGGATCCACGATCTATTGATGATGAAAGATACTGTGTGTTGAACGGGAAAATTAAAGCCCTAGAGAGGCGTGATACTCTTGATTTGAATGCTTCGAGCATGTGTTTGGTATCGGGCCTGGTAATGCCTCCAAAGTTTAAGATGCCAAAATTCGAAAAGTACAAAGGGGATGGCTGTCTGAAGCTACATCTGGTGATGTTTTTCTGAAAAACGACTTCGCACACCCACAATGACAAGCTCGTGATCCACTGTTTCCAAGACAGTCTGAGTGGGGCATCACTAAGTTGGTATATACAGTTAGAAAGTGGTAGCATCCAATTATGGACAGACCTAGCCAACGCCTTTGTGAAGCAATACAACTATAATCTTGACATGGCTCTCAGCCGTATGCATTTGCAAGACTTGTCTCAGGCGGATAACGAATCATTCGGAGAGTATGCTCAGAGATGGAGAAAGTTAGCTGCTCGTGTTTAACCGCCACTTTCGGATAGAGAATTGGTTGATTTATTCATGGATACCTTGCAAGGGCCATACTTGGAAAAGATGATTGTCAATGGGGCAGCAAAAGTTTCTAACCTGATATTGGTGGGAGAATGTATCGAGAGCCTGCTCAAGTGTGGAAAGCTCCAAGGCGTCTCGAACCTCCAAGCTAGTCAATTGTAAGTTCCCAAGAAGGATCAGAGGAAGAAAATAGTTCCATCCAGGAATCTACAATACCTCATTCTCAACGTTCAGGCATATCAACTGGTCAGACTCAGCAATCTTCTGAGTCTTCATATCAAGGACAGTTTCCATCTCCAAATCAGGGACCTCCTCAGAATCAAAGATCATACTGTCATCAGCATGCCCGACAAAGGCCAATGAAGCCAGAGAAGCATTTCACTCAGTTGCCAATGTCATACAGTCATATGTTGCCAGATTTGATCAGAGGTGGACTTATAGTGCCAAAGGAGATAGGTCCAGTGATTCCTCCGTTCCCACCAGTTTTAATGTCAACGCCCGTTGTGATTACCATGCTAGGGCACAGGGGCATTCAACTGAAGACTGTACGGTGCCCAAAAGCAAGGTTCGGACACTTCTTGACTCCAATATGTTCTCACACATGCCTCGGGGTATTCAGGTCAACAATTCTTCTTCAGCCAGTCAGGTGGGTTCATCAATCCAAGTTATGGAAGAAGGCACCGAGAGCAGTTATGCAGATGGTTATCAGAGTGACTTGAAAGAGAAATTCTGAAGATGGCTAGCTCAGTAGCGAATCAAGCTTGGAAAGTCCAGTTCCACAAAGCTGGGAATCAATATATTACGTCATTTCTTTGCATTTGTAGTTTCTTTCTTGTTAAATTGCAAACTCATTTGTAAAACTTGTCTATTTTTAATTGATAATGGTAATGAAATGAATATGCATATTTTGATTAAATCCATTTGTGTTCACTCATACTTTTTTATCGATATCATATGCTTGTTTAAGCAGGAGCCTAGGGAGGATGACGAAATCAAAGACGCAAAACTTGTGATTGTATGCTTTTGAACAAAAACCCTGCTGATGATGTACAGGCATTGTTTTAAATCCCTAAACACCGGAGATATAAGGGAGTGAAACCTTTGTAAACCCCATTGAGCCTAATAGTAGGAGTTTATTTCTGAAAACGAAAAACCCTCAATCTTAACCTAGGGCAGGGTAGGTGTCAGTTAATTTGACCGTGCGTTCAAATTTCAAAAGGAGTGTCTCGTTCGAGGATCAATTACATCCATGATTATCCCTCACCAATCGAAGAGTGAGACAGTCACAACCCTTTACAAGTAAAAGCAAACCTGTGTCACACGATTAGTTAAAAAAAGAGAATAAAAAAAAAGCTCGCTAAGTCAAAACTTGAAAACAAGCGACTTAGGCAAAAGTTAGGGTATCGCGCTGGACTTCGAAATCGAAAGATTCAAAAAGAATCAGTCCAGGCAAAAATCAGGGAAATCAAAAGAACAGAAAAGCGAAAAGCAAAAAGGATTACAAAAAGAAAAATCCTCGAGCAAAGAACAAGTTGTGTGGTTACAGACACCAAAGAAAAAAGGGGTGACTGTCACTCCGAAAACCGTGTGGGTTCCTTCTATCCTCACACCATGCACTAACCTTCTTGAAAGGTGAGCGCCCGTGTCAAGTTAGCTGAACATAGGACTGAAGAACATCAAGGAGCATGGGTGGGTTAAAATAAAACTTTGAGCCTGATATCCTTTCTTTCTTAAACCGCGAACCAGACCCCGTTACAACCTTTAAAAGACCTAATTGAAGTAGGGTTGTTTCGAAAGCATACCTCGGTTAAAATCGCGTCAGTTCTGACTCCTAAGAGGTTTTTCTTACCATTCATGTTGGTATCGATGTGACATTCTGATAAGTGATTCGTTCACTATATGTCATGACATTTTTCCAGTGAACAGACTTGGATTTCAAAACTGCCATATGCATGGCATTCAAAATTATCTTTTCAAACCGAAATGTTTTACTTGCGAGTAAGTACCTGACATCATGGAAGTTTCTGCAATGGAAAGGTTGATCAAGATAGGATGCAAACGCCAGAAGGCTCCGTTGAGCTGGGGCAAGTCATCAAATGATCATGCCAAATGGGCATGTCATTCCAAGATCCAGCTAATCTGGAGCAGCCACGTCAAGAGATCTCTTCGAAGTGTAGCTAAGCTGGGGCATTCAAGTCGAGAAAGTCTTTTAAGAGTTCAATCAATCATGGGCATTCATGTTGATAAAATTTCTGCAAAGTTCAGCCAGACTGGGGCAATTATGTCGAGATCCGATAAATCTCTCCACAAGCGTGTAATATGGGGCAATCAGGTCGAGATTAGGCAAATCTCTCGAGGATCAATCAGTTAGGGGCAAAATCACTTCAAGGCTCGTATCGAGGCAGGCCACCTCAAGAGCACGAGAAATATCTAATCCTGAAGAAGGTTAATTGAAAGCACCTCTTCAAAGGCTCAGAATACTGGGGCAGAGTATTTCAGGTCATTACGAATCCTCTCGAGGCAGTTTACTTCATGGATTATGAAGTCTGGGGCTGTTATGTCAAGATCTGATACACCTCTAAGAGTTTGAAGACCCGGGGCATGGTGACAGCCAGGTCTTCTATAAAATCCTCTTGAGACGATTTTTTTCATTAGACCCTGTAATCTAGGGCAAGTGGAGATCAAAGGGTCGTTGGTCACATGCGAGAATCAGCAAGCATTTGATTAACAGAAGCATGAATTGACAAAGTAGTTCCCAGTGTGGAATTTCTCTTCCTCGGCAAGATGCGCCAAAGGATATCTTTTCCCAGTAAGGGAGGTGTTTGAATCGCCGTTCGTTTTCAGCAAAGATAGGTGAAGTTCTATCGTCCAAAGAAGAGCATTATGAAAATTCTGATTATCCTTCCCAGCCAGAGTTCAGAAATTTGCTCTCCCCCGATCGGATTGGTGAAGTTTATTGCTTGTAAACACGAATTTATATTCCCCGTACAAGTCAAGTGGGTTGGGTTGATGTTTCTCAAGCTTGAGGTGAAGTGGTTTTCGTCTCCCCAACGGAGTAAGGGTAGAATGACATCCCCTAGCATAGCAGATATCGTCAATGGTTAGTCCCCAAACAGATTTATGGGTGGTGGTTAGCTTTCCCCAACAGGTCAGAGGCCAACAGTCATTGGTACTTCTCTTCAGCAGAGCCCTGGGGCATTTTCAGCAAATGTTTATTACAGAGCGGAGGTTCTGGCTGGATTCACGAGCAGAGTTATGACCATAAAGACAGTTCAGTTTGGGTGGCAAAATTGTTTCTCCCCAGTAGAGCTACTCTCATCAGCATCAAAATTTCATCCTCCTCAACAGGTTGTTACTCTCCCCAGCCAGAGTACAACGAATTATTTCCCCAGTTAGAGTTGTGATTGATTTATTACTCTCTCAACAAGTATTCAGAAGTTGATACTTCTGCATCCCCAGCAAGAGATTAATGGAATATCTTTCTTCGGACAAATATGTTACTTCCCCACAGGGTCTGTACACCCATTTCTCCTCAGCTAGTCAGGAAATGTTTTATCACCAACAACAGTATGGGTTGATACCCGACAGATGAGTAAGCTTGATGTCATCCTCTAGCAGAGTGGGTACTGTCATCTACCGTTCTCCAAGCAGATTTATTGGTAGCGGCAAATACTCCCCAGCAAGTGAAGGCACAGATGTCTCCTACCATCAGGTTTGAATTCAGTAATGTCCCCAAGCAGGTTCAGAATTATTGACTTATCTCCCCAAGCAGAGTTTGGTGGTGATATTCACAGTGGTGCGTTCAACAGCGGTTGACATCCCCAGCAGGTCTTAAGTCCAATGGTTATTGGCATATTTCAATTCCAGGTGTTGATTTCTGTCTTCGGTAGAAGTCATTGGTAATTCCCAGCAGAGGAAATTTCTCTTTGGGTTCCATCTTCAATACCCGTTTTTATCCATCTCCAACAGAGTGGTATTTCTCTCGGAGTTTTTTTCATCTCCAGCAAGGTTTGTGATCAGGAAGTCGTTCAGTAAAATCTTCCTCAGCAGGATCTTTTATTCAGAGGAAAATTCAGTTTGTCATCTCCGGTGGAGCTGCCTTTGTCTTCAGCATTTATTTTGCCGAGACGTTCCTTTTGCATTGCATAAGCATTTTGCATGGCATCCTCCAAAACGCGTAGCATTTCCATTTCGTATGGAGCATTACGCCATAGAAAAATTCAAACATATGCATTCGAAGCATAAGTTAGGTTTGATACCTTCTACCAGATTCTTTCCCCAGCAGAAAGGGATGTAACTTGGGTGATGCTTGTTTAACATTACACCGCAACCAATTGGATTCATCCTTCTTATTGTTGTTCATGCCTATACGCCCCTACAGAGTTGTCTATTTAGATTTCTCTTTTCCCCGGCGGAGTCATCTTTGTAGATTTGTGGACTCTACTTATCTTGGGTTTGAAGGTCTATCTTCGGCTTAGTCTTTCTTTGAAAGTCCATCTTTGGTTGGGTCTTTCTTTTCGAGTTTGCCTTCGGTCGTCCTCACACTCTTTTGTTATTTTGTTTTCCCCAGTAGAGCTATCCTATATGGTATATCCTCTCTTTCAAATTCCGCTTTCGGCCGGTCTTTCTTTTCGAGTCCGCTTTCGGTCGTACCCGTTTGTTGTTGAAATTCCACCTTCGGTCGATCTTTCTCTTCGAGTCCGCTTTCAGTCGTACTCGTTTGTTGTTGAAATTCCGTCCTCGGCCGGTCTTTCTTTTCGAGTCTGCTTTCGGTCGTACTCATTTGTTGTTGAAATTCTGTCTTCGGTCGGTCTTTCTTTTCGAGTCCGCTTTCGGTCGTACTCATTTATTGTTGAAATTCCGTCCTCTGTCGGTCTTTCTTTTCGAGTCCGGTTCCGGTCGTACTCGTTTGTTGTTGAAATTCCGTCCTCGGTCGGTCTTTCTTTCCGAGTCCGCTTTCGGTCGTACTCATTTGTTATTGAAATTCCGATCTCGGTCGGTCTTTCTTTTCGAGTCCGCTTTCGGTCGTACTCGGTTGTTGTTGAAATTCCGCTTTCGGTCGGTCTTTCTTTTCGAGTCCGCTTTGGGTCGTACTCATTTGTTGTTAAAATTCCGTCCTCGGCCGATCTTTCTTTTTTAGTCTGCTTTCGGTCGTACTCATTTGTTGTTGAAATTCCGTCCTCGGTCGGTCTTTCTTTTCGAGTCCGCTTTCGGTCGTACTCGTTTGTTGTCGAAATTTCGTCCTCTGCCGGCCTTTCTTTTCGAGTCCGCTTCCAATCGTACTCATTTGTTGTTGAAATTCAGTCCTCGGCCGGTCTTTCTTTTCGAGTCCGCTTTCGGTCTTACTCGTTTGTTGTCGAAATTCCGTCCTCGGCCGGCCTTTCTTTTTGAGTCCGCTTTCGGTCGTACTCATTTGTTGTTGAAATTCCGTCCTCGGCCGGTCTTTCTTTTCGAGTCCACTTTCGGTCGTACTCATTTGTTGTTGAAATTCCGCCTTCGGTCGGTCTTTCTCTTCGAGTCCGCTTTCGGTCGTACTCGTTTGTTGTTGAAATTCCGTCCTCGACCGGTCTTTCTTTCCGAGACTGCTTTCGGTCGTACTCATTTGTTGTTGAAATTTTGTCCTCGGCCAATCTTTCTTTTCGAGTCCGCTTTTGGTCGTACTCATTTGTTGTCGAAATTCCGTCCTCGGCCGGCCTTTCTTTTCGAGTCCGCTTTCGGTCGTACTCATTTGTTGTTGAAATTCCGTCCTCGGTCGGTCTTTCTTTTCGAGTCCGCTTTCGGTCGTACTTGTTTGTTGTTGAAATTCCGCCTTCGGTCGGTCTTTCTCTTCGAGTCCGCTTTCGGTCGTACTCGTTTGTTGTTGAAATTCCGTCCTCGGCCGGTCTTTCTTTCCGAGTCCGCTTTCGATCGTACTCATTTGTTGTTGAAATTCCGTCTTCGGCCGGTCTTTCTTTTCGAGTCCGCTTTCGGTCGTACTCGTTTGTTGTTGAAATTCCACTCTCGGTCGGTCTTTCTTTTCGAGTCCGCTTTCGGTCGTACTCGATTGTTGTTGAAATTCCGCTTTCGGTCGGTCTTTCTTTTTGAGTCCGCTTTCGGTCATACTCATTTGTTGTTGAAATTCCGTCCTCGGCCGGTCTTTCTTTTCGAGTCCGCTTTCGGTCGTACTCATTTGTTGTTGAAATTCCGTCCTCGACCGGTCTTTCTTTTCGAGTCCACTTTCGGTCGTACTCGTTTGTTGTTGAAATTCCGCCTTCGGTCGGTCTTTCTCTTTGAATCCTCTTTCGGTCGTACTTGTCTGTTGTTGGAATTCCGTCCTCGGCCGGTCTTTCTTTTTGAGTCCGCTTTCGGTCGTACTCGTTTGTTGTTGAAATTCCGCTTTCGGTCGGTCTTTCTCTTCGAGTCCACTTTCGGTTGTCCTCGTTTGTTGTTGAAATTCCGTCTTCGGCTGGTCTTTCTATTCGAGTTCGCCTTCGGTCGTCCTCGTTTGTTGTTGAAATTCCATCTTCGGCCTGGTCTTTCTTTTCGAGTTCACCTTCGGTCGTCCTCGTTTTTCTTTTGTTGGATAGCCTGCCTTCGGTCGGTCTTGTTTTCCCAGCATAGTCCATCTTCGGATGGCAAACACTCTATTTTCTTCTATCCATAGAGCGCAAATTTTCGGGTTCTTTTTGGTATTCAATCTCCGTGTACCACGAATGTCTGAAAGTCGTTGCTATTGACCCTTCAGGTCCAAGTCGCTTGAATAGGGGCAGCTGTTGCACCCCAATTTGCCCTATATTTTTCCATCTTTTTTTGGCTTTCGTTTCGCATTCATGTGCATTTAGGTCATAAACATCATACATGCATCGTTGGTTTTCCTAAGGCATGGGATCAAAGGGTTCTCTCGTTACTGGTGTTGGCCTTATTCAGAGATGGTCCAGTTGGGTCCTATTTCAGTCAAGTTTGAAGCAAGGGTTAAATTCTCATCACCGTAACGTCTTTGTCATAATCATCAAGCATCAGGTTTATCTTCTTCAAGTTTTCTCAAGAGTATCCGATCAAGATCCTCACTTTTTATACCAAAAGGATCCATGGATCCCAATTGGTGAATTGTTTGTTCTTTTGAAAAGGGATGGGGGTCTCTGAAAGGTGTGGATTATAAAGATGTTTAGGAACATGAGGGGTGGAAGAGGTTTTGCAAAAAGGTATTGCTACTAATGAATTTACTCTTGTGTAGCACGGAAGGGTTGGAATTCGAGGGACAAATCCTCTTGGAGACCAAGAATGGACTTCATGATGCGCATAATCTCTTGGCAAGTGGGAAATCTTTCTTTAGCTTCACACATTGATTTTTCAGATAACTCGTCGACAGGCGATATTCCTTCGGAGTTCAGCAAAACTTGCAGTTTAAGTTTGCTCTTTCTCTTTGAGAATCATATAACTGGTGTTATACCAAGTGAGTTTGGTAATTTGAAAAACTTGACAAAACCGGACCTGTCGATAAATAATCTTACTGGTCTAATTCTTGCTGGTCTTCAATATTTGACTCATATGCGTCATCTACAACTTTATGACAACAACCTAAGTGGTGTTATTCCTTAGGGACTTGGACTTTATAGTCGTTTTTGGGTGGTTGATTTTTCCGACAACAACTTGACGGGAAATATACTTCCTTATCTATGCCAAAACTCTCATTTGATGTTGTTGAATCTCGTCAATAATCAGCTTTATTGAGACGACTGTGAATCATTGGCGCAGTTGCTTTTGGTTGGTAACAGGCTGATTGGTGGTTTCTCTTTGGAATTGTGAGGACCTTACCTCCATTGACTTGAACAAGAACATGTTTACCAGTCCGTTTCCTCGTGAGCTTGCAAACTGCCAATGGTCACGTTACATTAGAGTTGCCTAAGGAAATATGGAATCTTTTCTAATTACGTGACTTTAATGTTTCGGCTTAGCAAATTCATTATGGGCTTGAATATCTCTTTCTCAATAACAACCAATTGGATGGTAAAACCTCAAGTGCCTTTATGTTATACATAGTAGAATTTCACCAGAAAAAGTTCCAAATCTGGACAGAAGAAAAATCCCATAGCAGAAACTCATTTTTGCAGAAGAAAATACTTGACAGAAAAGTATGAACTGATGCCAACAAAGGAAAATACACAACAGGCCCTGGTTAATGGGAATTGATACTAACTTGGTTTCTCTCCTAAATTTATTTTCTAGGAAGAGGTAACCTTAAATTCGAAGCAATCTACATACAGGTTCACTGTAAAATCATGTTTTACAAAAGCTACATAGCAGCTAATAGCTTCAGTTGGTTATATTCACGGACGAACGACTTCGTTGCATTGTGTAACGTCCCAGTCAGTTTTGTCAGTTTTGTCTTTTTAATTATTTGAGTCGTTTTGAGTATTTTATTATTATATTATTTTATTTCTGACTTTTATGTGAAAATATGTTATTTTTCATCGTGAATATATTTTATCGCGTTTTGGGAACATTTGCGAGATATTTGAGTGTAGGGGTAATTTGGGCATTTTGATTTATTTTGTTAAGTTAGAATATAATAGAATAGAAAGAGAGAAAAATAGTAAAGAAAAAGAAAAAGAAGAGAAGAAGAAAAGAAAAGGAGAAGAGAAGAAAAGAGAGAATTTGGGAAAACTTGGAAATCAATCAACCGACTTTCTAGAACACGATTAAATCGGGTAAGGGTGCAAAACTCGATTATACTATGTTTGTGTATGATTATGTATGTGTTTGCTTGGATGTTTCTTGTCTTTCCATGGCTTTTGAGTTCTAGGTAGAAAATGATAAAATGATTAGGAATCGATGTTTTCGCAGTCGGAAATCGATATAATTTGCGTTGTATGATCACCATGTGTTTATGAGTCATTGCTGATAATTGTTTTGTTGTTGGAATTGATTTGGAATGGAAAATGAGGTTTTTGGGAGTTTTGGAATAGTGTAACCCGTGACAGAATTTTTCTGGTTCTGGTGTGATTCGCCAGACGAATTTGGGATTCGCCAGGCGAATTGAGTCTCGCCACTAGCTCTCCAGGCGAAGTGCTGGCGAAGGGAGATTCGCCAGGCGAATTCGTAAGTCGCCAGGCGAATTCGGAATTACAGAAGGGGGTAGCTTCTGTAACTCTTGGGATTTTTTCTAAATTGGTGACTCGCCACTAGTTCGCCAGGCGAAGGGTTGGCGAATGGGATTCGCCAGGCGAAATCCATGGTGAAGGGCTGGCGAATGGGGATCTGCCAGGCGAATTCTTAAGTCGCCAGGCGAATTTGGCTGTATCTCAATAAATTCTTTTCTTTGAAAATTCATAACTTTTGATCTGTGGTTCGGTTTGAGGCGTGGTTTGATGCGTTAGAAAGCTTATAAAATGTACTTTATTATGGTGATGGTTTTGAGAATTGTTGGCCGATTAAATTATGTCGGGAATTAGAAAATGTGTTGTTTTGTTGTCGACTTTTGCCGTTTGATTGTGTGAACTTGATGTGTATGTGCAATATGCTGTTGGTGTGGATATTGTATGACTTGTGTACTGTTGAGTGATGAAATTGCATGAAATACATATTGTGATGATGATTGGTGGCCTTATGGCAAGAAAATGCGATATATGATAATTGTTGATATATGCATGATTATAGATGTGTATATGTGTGCATATTAAATGTCACGAGTCATTGTATGCCAAGCATCATGATATGCATTGTTGTGAGGTCCTGAGTGACGGATTGATTCCAGAGGGAATCTGCTATAACATCGTGCGCCTTAAAAATAAGAGGACCTAAAGCGATTTGATATATTATGCGCCTTAAAAATAAGAGGACCTAAAGCGATGGTTATAGACGATTGTGTACCCATGTGGGGTGTGAGCGATCGGATTGCGCGCCTTATACAAATAGGGCCTAAAGCAATCCATAAACGTCGTGCGCCTTATACCAAGAGGACCTAAAGCGGTGGGGAACATCGTAGGCCCGACGGGGTGTTACTTGAGTGTTCCTCAGTAACGAGCGATGATTCCAGCAGAGTTCCTGAGTGAACTAGTGATGAGAAATATTGGAAGTCGGTACCGCATGGCATGTGCATAAAGTCGTTGCGTCGGTCTCTGTGCATTTGCATAAATCATGGATTAATTGTGTATGGAATTGTGAATGTGATTAATGAGATGGAATATGGGTAATTGTATTGATGATGAGTGTATTGTGTATGATTGATGTGTAGTGGTATTTGATACTTGAGAATTGTACTGTGTTGTGTTGTATTTGATTGTGGTGCATTTGTGGTGAGAATATTTTACTTGTGCATTTCTGTGTTAATATATAATTACATGCAACTGTATTATGATTTTTTTTCTCACCCTTCTGCTGTTTTATAATGCTCTATGAGGCATTACAGATTAGAGTTGCTGGAGGTCTTTTTGTGAAGCTTTGCGTCTTCATTCTTTTGTCGGTCGGCTCTGATATGTGACACCGGGTAGTTAGGGTGGCCGTTTGTGATTATTTTGTATTATGTATATGTATATTTTGAATTGCACATGTATGGTTGTATATGACAAACAAACTTTCATGATATATATATATATATATATGTTGTTATTCAGTTACGGATTTTCCGCTTATATTCTGTAATTGGATTGTGGGTGTCTTACTACTTAAGAGTGTTGCATATCTTTATGAGCAGGTGTGGTATTTTTGTTTCAAATTGATGTGACCACTCGGGTCTATGTCGTGCATGTTTAATTATACTCTGATGAAATTTTGTATTTTATTTATCGCTTTAATAGCTTGGGGGTATAGATCGGGGGTGTCACATTAAGTGGTATCAGAGCCAGTCCGTGTCAGTTCGTGTCTGGTTGTGTTAGTCTTTGTCGGTGTTGGCGTTTGGAGTGAGCTGTTTGTTTAACCATAGTTTCTGTTATTGGAAATAAACAGAATATGGCTGGTAGGAATGATGTTGTTTTGGCTACTGCTATGCAAGCTATGGCTCGTGCTGTGCAGGGTACACCTAACGCTGCGGCGAATGATGAGTTCAAGAAGAACAAACCGCCTGTCTTTAAAGGGAGACATGATCCTGATGGTGCACATATTTGGTTGAAAGAGATTGAAAGGATTTTCTGAGTTATGGATTGTGCTGAGGACAGTAAGGTGAGACTGGGAACTCACATGTTACAGGAAGAAACTGATGACTGGTGGGTTAGTACTCGTCAGGTGTTGGAAGCTGGGGATGAAGAAGTTACTTGGGAATTGTTTAGCCAGGAGTTTCTGAGGAAGTATTTTCCCGAGGATGTTAGAGGAAAGAAGAAAATTGAGTTCTTGGAACTGAAACAAGGTAGTATGTCTGTTGTTGATTATACTGCTAAGTTTGTGGAGCTTGTGCAATTTTATCCTCATTATGCTGAAGCGACTGCAGAGTTTTCTAAGTGTGTGAAGTATGAGAGTGGATTGTGTCCTGAGATTAAGCATGCAATCGGTTATCAGAGGATAAGAAGGTTTTCTGATTTGGTGGAATGTTGTAGGATTTATGAAGAGGATAGTAAGGCTCGTTCTACTCACTACAAGAGTGTGAGTGACAGAAAAGGGAAGCAACAGTTTCGTAGTGGTCCGTATGTAACACCAGCTGATAAAGGTAAGCAAAGGGGTACTTTTGATCGAAGGTCAGGTGGAGGAGGTATGTCTAATGCTCCGATATGTTTTAAATGTGGTGAGTTGGGGCATCGTCAGTTTGAGTGCAGGAAATATGTGAGGAAGTGTACTAATTGTGGAGGTTTAGGACATGTTGTAGCTGATTGTAAATGGAAGAATGTGGTGAAGTGTTTCAACTGTGGTGAACCTGGTCATATTAGCACAAAGTGTTAGAAACCGAAGCAAGCTCCAACTAGTGGAAAGGTATTTTCATTGGCGGGGACTCAGACTTCAAGTGCAGATCGTCTGATCAGAGGTACTTGTTTTATTAATAGTACACCTTTAGTTGCTATTATTGATACTAGAGCGACTCATTTGTTTATTTCGTCTGAGTGCGTGAAGCGTTTGAATCTTGTGTTGTTTTTGATGGATGGTGAGATGGTTATTGATACTCCAGCAATGGGGTCAGTAACTACTTCCTTGGTTTGTTTGAGTTGTCCTTTGACCATTTATGGTAAAGAATTTGAAATGAATTTAGTGTGTTTGCCGTTGGAAGGGTTAGATGTGGTTCTGGGAATGAATTGGTTGCAATTCAATCGGGTTCATATTGATTGTTATCATAAGCTGGTAAGGTTTCCTTCTCTTGAGGAAGACGAAGACTCGAGTTTCTTATCTACCAAAGAGTTAAAGAGACTTTTGGCGGAGGAAGCTCAGTTGTTTGGGTTGTTTGCATCGTTGACTGTGGATAGTTAAGTTTCACTTGAGGTGTTTCCGGTTGTGTGTGATTTTCCTGAAGTGTTTCCTGAGGATATTTCAGATGCGCCGCCAGAGAGAGAGGTGGAGTTTTCTATAGATCTAGTTCCTGGTACTAGACCTATTTCTATGGCACCTTATCGTATGTCGCCATCTGAGTTGGTTGAGTTGAAGAAGCAATTGAATGAGTTGTTGGAGAAGAGGTTTGTGAGGCCAAGCGTTTCTCCTTGGGGTGCTCCAGTTTTATTGGTGAAAAAGAAAGACGGAAGTATGCGATTGTGTATTGATTATCGCCAGTTGAATAAGGTGACGATTGAGAATAAGTATCCTCTTCCAAGGATTGATGATTTGATGGATCAGTTAGTTGGTGCGTGTGTGTTTAGTAAGATTGATTTGAGGTCAGGTTATCATCAGATTAGGGTGAAGGAGGAAGATATTCAGAAGACGGCTTTTAGGACACGTTACGGTCATTATAAATATTCTGTGATGCCGTACGGGGTTTCTAATGCGCCAGGTGTGTTTATGGAGTACATGAATCGTATTTTTCACGAGCATTTGGATCGATTTGTTGTTGTATTTATTGATGACATTTTGATTTATTCTAAGTCTCGGGAGGAGCACGCGGAGCATTTGCGTATTGTTTTGCAGGTTTTGAAGGAAAAGAAGCTTTTTGCCAAATTGGCCAAGTGTGAATTTTGGTTGTCGGAAGTGAGTTTTCTTGGACACGTAACTTCAGGTAATGGTATTTCTTTGGATCCATCTAAAGTAGAGGCAGCTCTACAATGGGAGGCTCCGAGATCTGTTACTAAAATTCGAAGCTTTTTGGGTTTGGCCGGTTATTATCGAAGGTTTATTGAAGGGTTTTCTAAACTAGCACTTCCTTTGACCCAGTTGACTTGTAAAGGGCAAGCGTTCATTTGGGATATTCGGTGTGAGGAAAGTTTTAATGAGCTGAAGAGAAGATTGACGACAGCTCCGATTTTAATTTTGTCGAATCCTAATGAACCGTTTGTGGTGTATTGTGATGTGTCTTTGATTGGTTTAGGTGGTGTGCTAATGCAAGACGGTAAGGTCGTGGCGTATGCTTCGAGGCAGTTGAGAGTGCATGAGAAGAATTACCCTACGCATGACTTGGAATTAGCGGCTGTGGTTTTCGTGTTGAAAATTTGGAGGCATTATATTTTTGGTGCAAGGTTTGAAGTCTTTAGTGATCACAAGAGTTTGAAATATCTGTTTGATCAGAAGGAATTGAATATGAGGCAACGAAGATGGTTGGAATTTTTGAAGGACTACGACTTTGGCTTGAATTACCATCCTGGTAAAGCTAATGTGGTAGCCGATGCATTGAGCCAGAAATCTTTGCATATGTCCGCTTTAATGGTTAAGGAGTGGGAGCTCTTAGAATCATTTAGAGATTAGAGTTTGGTATGTGAAGTGACGTCGGATAGTGTGAGGTTGGGTATGTTGAAGGTTATGAATGATTTTCTGATGACGGTAAGTGAGAAACAGAAGTTGGACGTAAAATTAGTGGATTTGATGTTGGTTGACGGAAAAGATGCGAGTGGTGATTTTCAAATGGATGTTAATGGTGTGTTAAGGTTCCGAGGTAGAATTTGTATTCCGGACGATTCGGATTTGAAACGAATGATTTTGGAAGAAGGACACCGGAGTAATTTGAGTATACATCCGGGAGCAAATAAGATGTACCAAGATTTGAAAAAGATTTTTCTGGTGGTCTGGATTGAAAAGAGATGTGGCTCAGTTTGTGTATGCTTGTTTGACGTGCCAGAAATCGAAAGTGGAACATCAGAGGCCGAGTGGTTTGTTGCAACCGTTGGATATTCCGGAATGGAAATGGGATAGCATTTCTATGGATTTTGTAACGGGGTTGCCGAATACTCAGCGAGGGCATAATGCTATTTGGGTAGTTGTGGACAGATTGACTAAATCGGCTCATTTCATTCCGATTGACATCAGTTTTTCCTTGGAACGGTTAGCTGAGATTTATATCAGTGTGATTGTGAAGTTGCATGGGGTTCCGTTAAGTATTGTTTCGGATCGAGATCCAAGGTTTACCTCGAGATTTTGGGAAAGTTTACAGAAGGCATTGGGTTCTAAATTGAGATTGAGTTCGGCTTATCATCCGCAGACGGATGGACAGTCGGAGAGGACGATTCAGTCTTTGGAAGATTTGTCGCGAGCGTGTGTTTTGGAACAAGGTGGTGCGTGGGATAGTTATCTTGCGTTGATTGAATTCACGTATAATAACAGTTTCCATTCTAGCATTGGAATAGCACCGTTTGAAGCATTGTATGGACGAAGATGTCGAACACCGTTGTGTTGGCACGAATCTGGTGAGAGAACGGTGGTTGGACCGGAGTTGGTGCAGCAGACTACGGAAAAAGTGAAGTTTATTCGTGAGAAAATGAAGGCTTCTCAGAGCAGACAAAAGAGTTATCATGATCGGAGACGGAAGGATCTTGAGTTTCAAGAGGGCGATCATGTGTTTCTAAGGGTTACGCCGGTAACGGGTGTTGGTCGTGCATTGAAATCGAAGAAACTTACTTCTCGGTTTATTGGTCCTTACCAGATATCTGCGAGAGTGGGTGTTGTGGCTTATCGGGTGGCGTTGCCGCTGAATCTGTCGAATTTGCATGATGTGTTCCATGTGCCACAGCTTCGGAAGTATATTCCGAATCCGTCGCATGTGATTTCGATGGATGAGGTGGAGGTAAGGGAGAACCTTACGGTTGAGGCTTTGCCGGTGAGTATTTTGGATCGCGGGTTGAAGAGGTTGCGGGGCAAGGATATTGCACTTGTGAAGGTAGCGTGGGGAGGCGCTGCTGAGGGCAATTTGACTTGGGAGTTTGAGAGTCGGATGCGGGAGTCGTATCCAGAGTTGTTCGTCTCAGGTAAGATTTTCGAGGACGAAAATTTCTAAGTGGGGGAGAGTTGTAACGCCCCTGTCAGTTTTGTCTTTTTAATTATTTGAGTCGTTTTGAGTATTTTATTATTATATTATTTTATTTCTGACTTTTATGTGAAAATATGTTATTTTTCATCGTGAATATATTTTATCGCGTTTTGGGAACATTTGCGAGATATTTGAGTGTAGGGGTAATTTGGGCATTTTGATTTATTTTGTTAAGTTAGAATATAATAGAATAGAAAGAGAGAAAAATAGTAAAGAAAAAGAAAAAGAAGAGAAGAAGAAAAGAAAAGGAGAAGAGAAGAAAAGAGAGAATTTGGGAAAACTTGGAAATCAATCAACCGACTTTCTAGAACACGATTAAATCGGGTAAGGGTGCGAAACTCGATTATACTATGTTTGTGTATGATTATGTATGTGTTTGCTTGGATGTTTCTTGTCTTTCCATGGCTTTTGAGTTCTAGGTCGAAAATGATAAAATGATTAGGAATCGATGTTTTCGCGTTCGGAAATCGATATAATTTGCGTTGTATGATCACCATGTTGTAGCACCCCAAAATTTGCTCTCCTACCTTTAGTACCAACTGGCTTATGTTTCATTTCATTTTGCATTATCATGTGTGCATATCATTGGTTCTTAGCATGGGGTCAAGGTGCCTGAGGCAAGTTCAAGAGGAGAAGATGTTCTTCAAAGGGTCAAGCAAGAGAGTTCAAGTGGATCACTCTCTCCTAACCAGTGCAGAAACTAGGGTTTTGAGATTCTTGGGTTTATTGCTCCAATCGGCAAGTTTCTTGGGTTTTTATCATCACCAAATGGCATATCTTATCTTTGTTGGAGAGGATACACATCATATTCAGAGGAATTTGGATTTGGAGACTGTGTTATTTCCTCCGAGACTGAGGGTACCAAAATTAGGGTTTGCTATAAAGTCAGTTTATTTCTGATTTTTTGGGCAAGACTTGATTCCATGGTATTCCTTGGGTCCCTAAGTATCTAGGAATGAAAGACTGTCCATCAGTTTGGTTCAGGAGAAGTTCAATTGGCCAGTGAATTGCGAATCAGGAGAATTGGATAAAAGTCAACAGTGAGAGGGGAAATCAACTGTGAAATTTTGAGGTTCTCTTTAAGGCTTTCAAGGTCTCACATCCTCGTATGGTCTTCAAGGGCCAGGTTTCATACCATTTATCAAGAATTAAGGGTTGGTGCAAAAGTTACTAAATATGGAAATGACCTATAATTTGAAAGTTTCCTTTTTGGGCAAGTCCTTACACTACATTCAACTTAACTTATCACCATCAAGGAGGCTTCAAATGAATTTTCCTCAAACATTAAAGTTGAAGATCTTTTTCTCCTCTTTCCAACAAGTACTAGTGGGCCTCCATATCATTTGTGAAACTCAAGTTATGACCAAAAGAAGGCAAGGTGGTTTTTAGGGTTCCATTTTCACAACTTTTGCATTTTGGGACATAATGACCTATATTTGATTCCATTGTTTCAAGCCACATTTTAACATCAAAGAACAATCCATAAGGGTCATTTTGGGCCTTTGAATCAAGTGAATCCATGGTGTATTCATCACTTTTTTTCCATTATGCAAAATTGCAAGATCATTCTAAATTCATGAACCAAGACATCTCAAGGCCCAAATCAAATTCAGGTGTGATTAGCAATTGTTAAATAAGTGATCCATCATGAAATATTTAGGTGTACATGCATGGAAGAGGGTGTATTTCACATAGTGCAATTTTCCAAAATCATCCAAAACTCATTAAGTGGGGAATTACCAAGGCCCAAATGCTGGTCAGTGGATTAACCTAGTCTATTTTAGCTAACTCATGCTAGGGTTAGAGAAAAAAGACACGTGATTTTGAGGAGAAAAAAGGTTTGAACCCTAAAACTTGAATCATTCGAATCTCACAATCTAGAGGAGCTTTTCCAAAACTTCTTTCACCATCTGAGTCCTGAGGAGCCATAGAGCACAAAGCAATCATCACTTGAAGCTAATAGCAAGGGAATAGGTGGCGTGATCTCAGGTTGGTGGTATTTTTCATGATCTTAAAACTCCTCTTTTTGATGCGCATAATGGTGTGTGATGTTCACTGATAACCCTGATATAATTTGTTTTGATTTTAGACGTGTATTGTGTGCATATGGTGAGTTTTAAAGTTTTGGACCATACTTTATTTCGTTCGATTTGCTCTTTGTGTTGATCGTTTGTGAAAAATAATAGGATATTCGTGATCCTGGTGAAAATCTGGACAAAATGGTATATTCATTTGCGTTTTCTGGGTTTTTTTGAGTTGCAGGTGGCCGTGGGTGACGGCCGGAGCTAAGGCTCCGGCGGCTGGTGTGAGTTCCGACGAGCTAGGGTTTCAGAGGTAAGGGACGAAATCCTGACCGTCCGTTGCGTTGATCGTGTGGTCCAAAGCTTGCCACGTTTATTTTTTTCTGATTTTTATTTAGTGTTTGTGTGTTTGCCCACCCATGATTGTTACCGTGTGCCACCATATCATTGCCTTTCATCTTAATTACTTTTTATTTTATTGACTTAATCGTGTGCGTTTGATGAATCACATGGCTGAGATTATGACAGCACATTAAAATGTGCATGTGCCTAGCACGTGGGAGTGTAGGGGATGCTGAGTGATTATTTATACGTGTGTGCATATTGACTATGGTGTGCGTGTGGATCAGAAGCGTTGGATGTGATTACTCGTTTGGTTTGGTTGACTGACCTGATGCGTTAGATTGATCAGAAGGTGAGGGTGGAGTCAATCAGTTGACTGGGTGCATTGTTCTCTTTTTTTATTTTTATATTATTTTTCGTTGGATTTTAAGTATTGGGCCTTCTATTTGCACCCCACATTTTAGCCCATTATCCTTTTCAACGTATCTGGACTGCTACTCACACCCCCCACGTTTATTCCTTTATTTTTATTTTTATTAGTTATTGCATTTCATTTTTATTTTATTTTTTAAATAGTTCCTTGCATTAAAAAATTACCAAAAAATTCATGAAGCATATTTATAATTTTATAAAATTTTCCCAAATTTTATTTTATTATTTTATTTCATTTTCATCATCTGAATTAATTATTTGGTTTATTTTCTTTTGAATTTATTCCTTACATGCATACTTTAACTTGTTTATTTTATTTCTCCGCATCCATAAAACATTTTGAACTCATTCCTTTTGCATTATTTCACCAACACACTGAAATGCATTAAAATATTTTTCTCTCATTTTTAAAACTTTTTCATATTGCATTTCAGTCCTCCTCTTTTGCATATTGAATCATGTTCCTTGTCTGAACTTTGCATAATTGTTTGGGTGACCTATCTTGTGAATTTTGGTATGAGTTTTTGATATGTTGTTTGTTTCTGGTTGAGCAATGTTGATAATTAATTTTGCAATTTTATAAGATGTTTTACTAGTTATGTGATTGCTCTTTCTTTGAGATCTTCTTGTGTGCACATCCTTGACTATGTCTGATTATTTGTTTGAGAAGGCACTTGTGCCATCATTTGGGTTTGATTTTTTGACTCCATAATCCATGTTTAGGTCATCCTCATTCTGTCTTGGTTGAATTTCACTTGGTTTATAATCATTTCTTTTTGGTGTCTATCTTGGTTGAGTTTCATTTGGTTTATTGTCACTTATGTCCGTTTGCACTAACCTTTTATGCAGGGGCTGAGGTAAGTTATTTGAGGGTGTGGATAGTTATCCATGCCCACTCTCACTCTTTCTGTCTCTCATCTTTTCTTTTCTTTAGGCTTAGGTTGTTGTCAAACCTCACTAACCATAGGTCACCCATGCATGATAACATTAGGACTCTTAGTTTCCCTTTAGAGTTTCCTTTGTGTCTTCTCTCTTCTCATCTCAAAACTTCTTGAAAACACTTAATAAGGATAAAGTGTATTGCACACGAGCCTTAAGCGTGAGGAATGAGAAATAAGGGGCTTCCTCTCATCTTTCTAGAGTGCTTAGCGAGCGTCCTGTCTTGGGATGATTCGTTAAGTATTCGTCTCTGTGCCCTAGACTTTGGTGCAATGCAAGTTATGAACTAACTCAAGTCACTTCTATCTTAAAAAAATACAAACAAACTTCAAACCTTTTTGTCCTTCGGGATTGTCAAACTAAAGGCTATTTTCAAAAAGGGCACGTTACTTTCCGTCTGAGTTGCAAACAGGCATCGACCCTAACTGCCGGACGCGAACTTAACGTCGCTCATAAAAAACACAAAAAGAACTTGGTTCGAACTACGTTGACTCAGAATTTCCCATTGCACAAAGGGAGTACGTAGGCCTAGGACGTCGACGTCCTACCGAGTCTGTCTTTGTTTTCCCCTTCCTCGTGTCAGTACAGCCATAGATGTTAGGATAACTCACCCTTAGAATAGACAACAAGCGTGGATCCCATCGAGTACGATGGACGCATGGGGTGCTAGCACCTTCCCCTCGCGTAATCGACTCTCGAACCCAGGTTATGGTTGTGATGACCGTTCCTTTCCCTCTTCCTCAAGTTTATGCGGTGTTCTCTTTCCCCCTCTTGGGATAAATTTACACGGCTGGCGACTCTGATATCCGCGCCACTCTCGCGTTTGTACTTGGATGAAAATCCTGGGAGCGACACATGTGTTTATGAGTCATTGCTGATAATTGTTTTGTTGTTGGAATTGATTTGGAATGGAAAATGAGGTTTTTGGGAGTTTTGGAATAGTGTAACCCGTGACAGAATTTTTCTGGTTCTGGTGTGAATTTGGGATTCGCCAGGCGAATTGAGTCTCGCCACTAGCTCACCAGGCGAAGTGCTGGCGAAGGGAGATTCGCCAGGCGAATTCGTAAGTCGCCAGGCGAAATCGGAATTACAGAAGGGGGTAGCTTCTGTAACTCTTGGGATTTTTTCTAAATTGGTGACTCGCCACTAGTTCGCCAAGCGAAGGGCTGGCGAATGGGATTTGCCAGGCGAAATCCATGGCGAAGGGCTGGCGAATGGGGATCCGCCAGGCGAATTCTTAAGTCGCCAGGCGAATTTGGCTGTATCTCAATAAATTCTTTTCTTTGAAAATTCATAACTTTTGATCTGTGGTTCGGTTTGAGGCGTGGTTTGATGCGTTAGAAAGCTTATAAAATGTACTTTATTATGGTGATGGTTTTGAGAATTGTTGGCCGATTAAATTATGTCAGGAATTAGAAAATGTGTTGTTTTGTTGTCGACTTTTGCCGTTTGATTGTGTGAACTTGATGTGTATGTGCAATATGCTGTTGGTGTGGATATTGTATGACTTGTGTACTGTTGAGTGATGAAATTGCATGAAATACATATTGTGACGATGATTGGTGGCCTTATGGCAAGAAAATGCGATATATGATCATTGTTGATATATGCATGATTATGGATGTGTATATGTGTGCATATTAAATGTCATGAGTCATTGTATGTCAAACATCATGATATGCATTGTTGTGGCGTCCTGAGTGACGGATTGATTCCAGAGGGAATCTGCTATAACATCGTGCGCCTTAAAAATAAGAGGACCTAAAGCAATTTGATATATCGTGCGCCTTAAAAATAAGAGGACCTAAAGCGATGGTTATAGATGATCGTGTGCCCATGTGGGGTGTGAGCGATCGGATTGTGTGCCTTATACAAAGAGGACCTAAAACAATCCATAAACGTCGTACGCCTTATACCAAGAGGACCTAAAGCGACGGGGAACATCGTAGGCCCGACGGGGTGTTACTTGAGTGTTCCTCAGTAACGAGCGTTGATTCCAGCAGAGTTCCTGAGTGAACTAGTGATGAGAAATATTGGAAGTCGGTACCGCATGGCATGTGCATAGAGTCGTTGCGTCGGTCTCTGTGCATTTGCATAAATCATGGATTAATTGTGTATGGAATTGTGAATGTGATTAATGAGATGGAATATGGGTAATTGTATTGATGATGAGTGTATTGTGTATGATTGATGTGTAGTGGTATTTGATACTTGAGAATTGTACTGTGTTGTGTTGTATTTGATTGTGGTGCATTTGTGGTGAGAATATTTTACTTGTGCATTTCTGTGTTAATATATAATTATATGCAACTGTATTATGATTTTTTTCTCACCCTTCTGATGTTTTATAATGCTCTATGAGGCATTGCAGATTAGAGTTGCTGGAGGTCTTTTTGTGAAGCTTTGCGTCTTCATTCTTTTGTCGGTCGGCTCTGATATGTGACACCAGGTAGTTAGGGTGGCCGTTTGTGATTATTTTGTATTATGTATATGTATATTTTGAATTGCACATGTATGGTTGTATATGACAAACAAACTTTCATGATATATATATATATATATGTTGTTATTCAGTTACGGATTTTCCGCTTATATTCTGTAATTGGATTGTGGGTGTCTTACTACTTAAGAGTGTTGCATATCTTTATGAGCAGGTGTGGTATGTTTGTTTCAAATTGATGTGACCCCTCGGGTCTATGCCGTGCATGTTTAATTATACTCTGATGAAATTTTGTATTTTATTTATCGCTTTAATAGCTTGGGGGTATAGATCGGGGGTGTCACACATTGAAATCAAATTGCCTGCCGGTAATATAACTTCAGATCCGACGGAGGCTATCGACAAATTGGTTCAGCTCTCCGAATACTATGCGCCAAGCTTTCGTTCTCCTTGAGTCTTGAATAGTAAGAAAGATGTATTCATGTCTCGGCATTTCGACTCGCAGATGCTGCAAAGCGAAACCCTGTCATTCAACCATGGCTTTAACAACCTGCAGCAGAAATAAGTAGAACTGTTATTGGGGTAAACAGCAGTAACAGAATATGGTTCATAGCAGTGGAACTTCAATTACATATCAGAAAGAAAACTCACAACAGCTACAGAATTCAGAACCCTCTAACCAAACTTACAACTTATTTTCAGTTACAACCTCATAACCACCCCAACCAACCTCTAACACTTCTAACCATTCTACAAAAAAAATCACTAACCATCCTAACCGAAAGATAACCTAACTCTAAGAGATTCTTTAACACAATCCAACTACTAACAGAACCTTCATCATCTTCCAATCTTTCTCCAATCTAACAGCATAACTGAAAAAAACTCCTGAAACTTTCTTCAATCTTCATCTCTCTCTGTCCTCATATTGACTTCACTATGGAATTCATCAACTAATTGCATCAACAAGATTCACATTCTACAACGATTCTCTCCATCATCGTCATCCACAAGCCCCAATCTACAAATCCATCAACAACAATTCAACAGTCAAGATTCGCAATTCACACAACGAACAGCAATTCGCCATCATCTCAAACCTTCTGAAATTCTCCATCAAGACTCTGCAACAAACATCAACAGCAATAATTCGGGTTCACAGTTCAGCAACAATAACCAACATTCATCAACGAAGAAAAACGGAGAAGAAGATACACGAGGAAGGAGGAGATCAAGTCATTACCTGAGGAGTCGAGGCCGATTCAGAAAGGATTATTTGATCTCAGCCATCCTCTCGTTAACCGCATCATTGAAAGCTTCGTCAAAGCCGCCGGAATCATAGCCGTTCAAGCCATTCCCCGTGATGCTTATTTCTCAGCCACCGACAGTACGAGAACTGATAACAATGGCGTTAAAGCTTCTTTAGATGGATCAGCCTCTGGAAAATGTCGTTTGTCGGGACTTAGAGAAGAGAGCGAGTGAGGTTGAAGCGAAGAACATTGAGGTAGGCGAGTATCTTGGAAAGGAGAAGAGGAGAGAATCGCAGGTGGTGAGGTTTTGGAAGAGAAAGCTAGGTTACGGCGCATAGAAGGCAAGTTTAGAGAAGAGGACATGAGCTGAGTTTATTGGAAATGATGTTGGTCATATTCTCAGTGTGGGTCGGGTTTCAGCCCGAGTTCTCTTCATTTCCATTGCCCTCAGCGTTACCACTCAAGAGCCCTACTCCATGGAACTTGGGTCCACACCCTTTTTCCACTACTGCACCCCCTTTGTTTCTCTATTCTTTTTAATTTAATTGATGATTTTTTCTTGGTGACGATTGTGATTTCGTTTCAGTTGATTGATACCTTGATTAGTTTCTTGACAATTTTAATGGGATTGTTGTTGATAATTTTTGTTAAGGTATCGTTTAATTTCGATTTAAGATGTTGACCGATTTTGGCTAAAGGCTCATGGATTTTTGGATCGATGACGATCAATCTTTTGGATATCTCTTCATAGGATAGTTTTGGAAGATTAAGGAATTTATTTTGCCTCCAAGGTTGATTACAAGACTTGCACGAAGTTTTCGGGTTTCTTATTATGTGAAGAATCGCTACTTCGACCAAGTAAAAAAATCTCGACTTTAATGCATCATTCTAGCTTGTATGTGGTTTAGGATCATATAGTGTAGGTTGCATATTGAGCCCTCCCACATGAGGCACTGGTTATAGCTTGATTTATGACGATATGTGACGATTCAAAGCTTAGGGTTATGTTACGCATGATAAGTTTGATTTTCTAGCACTTTCCCTTAATCGCGATTTTTTGCTTGTTTCGTTCCAATTATTGAAAATAGTTTTGAGTGTGATAAAATTATGGAAAAATTCATGAATGATCCTTAACCTCTTAATTAATTTTTTATAATTTTTTATTCCAGTTTTGGATGAGTTTAGTAATTAATTTATATTTTTATTCCAAGCTATCCCGAAGCACATAGTTTCGGTTTAAGGGACCGAAAGTGGTTTTTTTTCGAATAGGTGTGAAGCTAATTTTTTGTGGGTGATTAATCACTGGAACATATGACACTTTTATGCTCCTTGGGTATTTTTAAAATAATTTTTGGTGTCATTTTAAATCCACTTTGTGAAATTGTTTTTCGGCGATCATGCCTTGTTATCGTGCCTATTGAGTGAATTGTTTTGACACTTTGGTGTATAATTTTATGAATTCCTTTAGGACAATGTGATCTAATGACTTCATAATGATATGGTTAAATTTTCATAATTTGTTTAGGACTTATAACTATTTTTCATACCTTTTTTGATTGTGAGCATTCGTTGGTGCTTACAAGTTTGATCCCTAGGGTTTTGAGGTGCATTGTATGCAATCATATTTGATACTTGTTGAGACACTTTGAGATTAAGTTGTGGGAACATTATAGGTCATCATTATCATATTATAGGTCATTTATTATTCGTCTTGAGTTGAATTTTGTGCACTTGCTTGAACATGAAATGTCTTGTGAACTTGTACTTATCTTATTACATGTCTTTGATGACTTGATTCTCCAACATTTGTGTGACTTCAAGCTTGCACTTAAAACTTGTTTACCTACTGTATGTGGTCATTTGTATTCCTTGTATTTGATTTTTAATATTATCTTGCATGTCTCTTACTTTCATGAACACATAAGAACTTGTATGAACTTGTTGGAACTTAGTTTGCTTCCCATCTTCAATGTGCTTCAACATGAGACTTGTATGGACTTTGTATGCACATTATTGACTTCTTAATGTCATTTCAAATGTCCTATGCTACTGACTTGCATCCATTTCCATGTATGTTCATCTTGCATCTTCATTCTTTACTTGTGTTACAAGTTATGTATGTTTGTATGAACTTAAGTGATGTTTGTTTTCACTTTTACTTGTTTGATCATTTGCAATGCTTACATTCATGATTCACATTCTATATTAATGACATCTCCATGCATTAATAAATGTCATTTACTTATGATCTTGATGTTTATATGTGCATTCATTCATGCTTATGGACCATATGCATTCATATTGTGTAGTTTAGGCATAACTTGCATTTGTGTGATTTTTTTGGTGCATGTTCCAACATAGCTCGACTTTGTTTGGTATCTTAACCTAAGTAGAGGCCATTAAGATGTACCTACTGACTTAGGATGTTCCTTAACCATTAGGATCCTTCCCTTTTGGTTTGAATTTTACTTTCTTCTTAAGTTGTCTTCCTAAGACAACTAGCATTTGTTTGGCTTACTTTTGATACTTGTATTCATTAATTATAATCATTTGGTACTAACCTTTTGTGTAGGGGCAGAGGTAAGGTGTTTGAGCATGTGGATGGTTATCCATGTTCATCTCTTCTTTCATCTCTTATCTCTTTTACTTGTCTTTCTCTTTTGTGAATAGCATGATATAATGCTTTGTGTACAACTTTTTCACACCCTTTGGGATCCTAGCTCATCCTTAATTTTTTATTAAGGTGAGGTAGGATAGGCATTAGGTAGTGTTATCCCTCTCTTCTCTTTAGACTTAGGTTCTCAAATCTTGACCTTAGGGCCACTTTTGCATGATAACATTAGGAACAAATTAGATTCCCTTTAGTGTTTTTTTTCCAACTTGAGTCTTCTCTTCTCATCTCATAACACTTCTAAAACACTTAATAAAATTAATGTGTATTGCGCACGAGCCTTTCATGTGGGAAGTGAGGAATGAGAGGTTTCCTCTCCTTTTTCTAGAGTGTTAGCATACATCCTGTTAGGACGACCATGCGACGCATTCGATCCTACATTATAGACTTGGGTGCAATGCAAGTTACAAACAACTTCAAAAACACTTCTGTCTAAAAAACACAAAACAAACTCAAACATTTTTCATCCTTCGGGATTGTTACGTTTCAATCATTTTCAGAAAAGGGCACGTTACTTCCATCTCGTCGCAAATAGGCATCGACCCTAACTGCCGGACGCGAACTTAACGTCGCTCGTAAAAAACTCAGACCTTGTTAGGTCGAACTACGACTACTCTGACTTCCTCCTTCTGGTTAGATTGAGGATACGTAGGCACAAGACGGTGATGTCTTGGCGAGCAACCTCCCCCCTTAGTTCGTGTCCGAACTATGTTGACTCTGACTTTCCCATTGCACGAGGGAATACGTAGGCATAGGACAGTGATGTCCTATCGAGTCACTTCACTTCTTTTCTTCTTCGTTTCTTCGTTCTCTTCCATTTCCGTTCCTTTTCCTTTCCAGTAGCAGTGGAGCTCCAGACGACGACACCCGTTTGATCGAGACAACCAGCGTGGATCCCATCGAGTACGATGGACGCGTGGGGGTGCTTATACTTTCCCCTCGCGTAACCGACTCCCTTACCTGTTTCTCTTGGTCGCGAGACCATGCTTTTCCTTTCCCTCAAGTTTATGCAGTGTTTCCTTTCCCTCTCTTGGGATAAATACACATTGCTGGCGGCTCTATTTTCGCGCCACTTTCGCGTTTGTACTTGGATGAAAATCCTGGGAGCGACAATAACCAACTCAAGCAGTTTTTTATTTACTCCTAACAAGCTTCTAACAGATTTTTCTACTGGAACCTTCTTCACTCTCCAATTTCTCCACACGCTTTTCCATTCCTCTCCCTCTCTTCACCATTCCCATCCCTCCACTCTCATCTGCACATTCAATCTTCATCTTCACAGTTCATTAATTCTCCAACAAGTTCATAACCTTCAGAAATCACCTTCAACAAACTCTCCATTCACGTAACAAACCCCGCAATCCTCATCTGCAATTATCATCAACAACAATTCAACACAATATAATTTAACAACGATTGAAGCAGCAAAAAGAATAAGGATTAGCATCGCACAACATCACCATCACATCATCATTACAACTACAACAACCTGCAACAACTTCACACTGCAGCAAAGAGCTCTCTTTGAATTCATCTTCATATCGACATCTTCAATTCATCAACCTGCCAGGAGAATTTGGAATTCAATCAAGTCGCACAACACCGTAGCTGCAACTCGCGTCGAGAATGAAAAAATAAACAGCAAGATTGAAGAAGTAGAAAGAGTAGAAGAAGATTCAAGTTCTGCAACAAAATCAACAATCTCACTCACCAAAAACCCCAATTCTCCATTTCACGATCGGATTCGCGTTGCGTTCTTGAACGGGAAGATCCAATTCATCCATCGGCAATCTGGTTCATCTGGTGATCCGTTGTTTGTTATTTTGATCGGCATTACTCGATCTTGTTCTGAAATTGTTCGATTCAGACGCGGATTTTGTTCTCAGATCAGTGTATTGTTTCAGTGCTTGAAGGTGTGGATACGATTCCCGACATTACGATAGGGTATGGTGTTCACTCTCTGTACGTTGAATTCAGTGGGAGTTTCACGATTTTGGTCATGAGAAGCTCTCTGTTGAATAAATTGTGGATGATTTTCGGCGGAGTTAGGGCTTTGTGGAAAAGAAAAGGAAAGAGTGTGAGGGCTGAGCAATGGCCACCGCCGCCGCCGTGAGGCATGATGACGCGGCGTTATTTTGTTGTGGAAGCCATGGAACAGGGGTGCGAAATGGAAGGTTGATGAAGTAGAAGAAGAACGGATGAGTGAAGCTTTCCCTCTTTTGTAACCCTAGGTCAAGATCTATGACAGACGAGAATGGGCCTAATGGCCCCATAAGTTCCTTCTCACACCTCCTAGTCGCTGCAGCACCCCACGGTTAACTTTGTTTATTTTTTGCTTTTAGAAACTAATTAGATTTTAATTAGGTGTTAATGTTAGAATTAGGCTTTAATTTTAGATTTAGGTTTTAATTTTGATTTTGGATTTTTAAATTGTGATTTGGATTAATTAGTTTTTAATCTTTGTGTTTAGGATTAGATTCTAATTTTGATTAAAATTTTCTTTAGAATTAATATACAATTGTAAAATTAGATTTTTAGAATTAATTCATAGTTTTAGAATTTGTTTTTGGATTAGGAATTAACTTTGACTCTTACCTTTGATTCGTAGTTGATCGAGAATAGACTAATTTTGGTTAGAGTTTTGACTAATTAGGAGTAGAGTGTTAATCCTAGTTTTAATCGCTTTGTGGTTTTGAATTAATATTGTGGAGATTTTGTGTGGAATATGTTTAGACTGATGAGATTTCTTGATGCAGATTATGCTTAGTCCCTGATATCATTTGGACTGATTCCTGATGTTAACTCTGGTTCTCCTTGTTGATTACCTTTAATGATAGTTGTTTACATTTGATGCTTGTTAGATTCTGACATGTTTTGAATTTGATGTTTAAGGCTTGACTGTTGGACTTGCTTAATTGTTGTAAGTGCCTGATAGCTTCGAGGCTTGAGCTTGTTGCGCGCTTTAAAGAGGCAACGGACCTTCTCCGTTAGGTACCACTTGCGCCCTTGTATGAAGCATGCTTAGGGTCTAACATTTATGCTTACAACTTGTTGATGAGTGAGGAGTTTTCACTCCTGGTTGTATACTTGGCTTGGATGCTGATTCATTGATACTTTGATGTTGTTTGCTACTCTTTTCTGTATTACTTTGTAACAAACGAAGAGTTACTCAACTTCCTTATAGTTAAGATCACAACATTGTTTTCATCTTGTGGTTGATGAAGAGCCACTCAACTTCCTCGTAGTTGAGATCATGACATCGTTTATTTTGTGATTGAGTTGTCATGTGTTTACTTGTGTTTGTTCACATGATCCCTTAGGATTCCTAGCTTCACTTAATTTCTGAATAAGTTGGAGGTAGGAGAGACATTAGGCATTCAATCCAAGCATGACGACATTAGGTAGACTTCCCTTATAATCTTGACCTTAGGGCCACTATGCATGATAACTTGTAGGATCTAGGTTCCCTTATACCTTCTGTACATCTCTCTCTTTTCTCCCGCACTCGTACGATCAAGATCCCATTTTCCCGTTGTCGTGTGAACTACGGATGCTCTGATTCCTCATTCCCTAATGAGGATATGTAGGCACAAGACGCCGATGTCTTGGCAAGCACACTAATAACTAACTTCCCTCTTCTCTCGTACCCGTGCGATCGAGACGTTAACCAATCAACTAATCGAACCTTTTCTCTTGCCCTAGTACGATCGAGACTCTTTTACCAAACAAACAAAACCGACCCGTAGGTCAAACTATGACTGCTCTGATTTCCTCTCTCATGTTCGATTGAGGATACGTAGGCACGAGACGACGATGTCTTATTTTGCAACCTCCCCCCTCGATCCCCGTAGCCTTCCGAACTATGTTGACTCTGACTTTCCCACTCCCGAGGGAATACGTAGGCCTTGAACGACGATGTCCTACCGAGTCACATTTTCTTTTTCTTTCCCTGTTTCTCTGTTTCTCATTTCATTCTTTTCTGTTTAGCTGTTAAGCTTCAGATACCTACACCCCTTGATCAGAATAACAAGCGTGGATCCCATCGAGTACGATGGACGCGAGGGGGTGGCAATACCTCTCTCTCGCGTAACCGACTCCCAAACCAAGACTATGGTTGCGATGACCATGTCTTTCCCTTCTTCAGGTTTTCTTTGATCGTTTCCTTCCCCTGTGTTGGGATAAATAACGTTCCGTGGCGACTCTTCTGTCTTTTCCTCCGGTTGATTTTCGTAGTTGCGGCAGCAACATATTGTCTTCTTAGAATCTTTCTGAAGTAGAGCAGATCAGAAGCAAACTTGCTTCTTTGCGCAGAAGCAACTTTTGATCAGATAAGAGTGACGTTCCACATGATATCTTACAGAGTCAGAGCTATCTTTATCAGAGTCAGATTCTGTTTATCAATACTTTAGAAAACAAATGTTAGAGTACCAAAATTGTTATCACACAAATACAACTTTGTTATTATCAAAACTTAGAGATATCTTACAGAACCAATTCTTGTTATAATAGAGATCATCAAGAAGAATGGGTGGGTTAAAATTAAATTGTGCGCCTTATATCCATTTTTCTAAAATAGTGAACTAGGCCATATTACAACCCTCAAAAGACCTAATTGAAGTAGAGTTTATTCTGAAAGCATACCATAACAAGGTTGCGTTAAACAGACTCCTAGAGATTAGTTAATCTTCTATATTGGTTTCATATTCTCATTGTATATTTCACACTTTGAATAGCCAAATCAGGATTATGTTTGGACTAATGGTCCACTCATAACACACTACCACATCATTCCAATAATGATTTATTTTCAAAACCTGCATGAATGTCACATTAAAACTACCATTTTTTGAATGAACAATTTTAACTGCAAGTAAGTACTTGGCATCTAGAAAATTCCAAGAAGCAATCAGAGAGGCACTTAATCAATCGTCAGTGCTGACCAAATTGTCGTACCTCAAAAAATACAAAAAAACTGTTCGAAACAGAGTCGCCACCGAACTTTATTTATCCCAAAAGAGGGAAAGGAAAATATTGATAAAACCTTTGAAAGGGGGATAAGAACTTGGTCATCGCAACCAAATTCGGGTTCGGGAGTCGTTTACGCAAGAGGGAAGGTATTAGCACCCTCTACGTCCGGTGTACTCAACGGGAACCTCTTGATTCGATTCGTGAGAAAGTTAGATATAGTTTGTTTGTTTATCTTCTAAGGTAAAAGGATTTATTTTTAAGGGGGAAATGGGTGGTTTTTTTATTAGTGTGCTCGGCAAGGATTGAGAACCCTTGTGCCTACGTATTCCCTCGTGCAATGGGAAAGTCAGAGCATTCGTAGTTCATGGGACTACGGTTTGTTGGTGTTTTTTAGGCGGACGAATGTTTAATTCGCATTCTAACTGCTAAACGTTGGCTTGTCTGCTCGTCAAGGGAGGCTGAAGCACTAGTTTATATGCGCGGAAGAATGGACTAAACAATGTTCTTTTTTGTGGAAAGTTGTTTGAGTATGAATTAAGTATGTTAAGATTTGATTGAGAAAAAAGAGTTGAATTTGGACGTGTTTTAGGGTTTCGGTCGCACGGAGGCGAGGAAAGGATAAATTGGATCGTATTGGATGTTTTAGAGGCAACAATTGCTCACACACGAGTAAGAGAACTCGCACCCAAACAATTGAGGAGAAAGACCAAAGACTTGATCCCCTTCACTTCACCTTTGGTAAAGATGTTTAAGTAAGGATTAAGTGTTTTGATAATTTGATTTTGCAAAGGTTTGAATGTTTGTCGAGTTACAAGTGTTTTAGTGGTGTCAATTGTCCACACACGAGTAAGAGAACTCGCACCTAAACAATTAACAGGTTAAGGTTTAAGTTTTTTCGAAGCGTCAATTGTTCACACACGAGTAAGTGAACTCGCACCCAAACAATTGACAAGTTAAAGTTTAATTTTTTAGAGGTGACAATTATTCATACACGAGTAAGTGAACTCGCACCCAAACAATTGAGGAGACGGATCAAAGACTCAACCCACCTCACTTCACCTTTTATAAAAGTAATGTTTGAATATAAATTACGTGTTTTAAGCGGCGAGTGATTATAAAAAGGTTTGAATAGCGTACGAACAAGGAAAATTGTTAGATAAATATGAATATGAATATAATATGAACAATATGAATAATATGAGCAATAACATAATCAACAAGATATAATATGACATAAGAAAATAAAATTGGTCTCGTCTTAATCGCGATTTAATTGATAAGTTGATAATCGGACTTTTGACTTTCATTGACCCAAAATCGAATATAGAAATCAGAAATTAAATCGGAAATATGAATAAAGGCATAAAGGTCTCACCTTTATCGAGATTTAATCGAGAATTCGATAAATCGATCGATATTTGGTTTTCATCGACTAAAATGAATAAGAGCAACAATAAAAATGAAATAAAATCGAGAAAATGACTACGAAGGATAAATGTCTCACCTTTATCGAGATTTAATTGAGAAATCGATAAGTCGATCGATATTTGGTTTTCATCGACCTAAACTAGATGTAAATGAACCAAAAATGATAAAAATTGAAAATGACATGAAAAAATAATAAAGGTCTCACCTTTATCGAGATTTAATCGAAAAATCGACAAATCAATCGATATATGTTTTCATTGACCTAATAAATAACATTATGAACAAAAATAAATTGTAAATAAATGGTAGATAAATTGTAAATAAATAAATGAGTAGGTAGGCCTCAAATAAATCGAGATTTAATCGGTTTGATTAAATCATGAATATGTTATATCATTGGCCCAAAATCTAAATTTGAAATGAAAATGGAAAGATAAATAAAATTGATTTGAGAGAATAAAGGTTATTTAAAAAAAATGGAGTATAAAACAGTTTAAAAAAAAGCTCAAAGAAAAAGGGGGTGCAATCTGTGACGTGAGATAGAATCACTTGGGCCATCAAAACCCATCATCTATCATAATAAGGCACGGTTAAGAAGAACAAGAGGTGGACGGCCCATCAACCATAACAACAGAAATCCTCTTCTCGTTGTAAAGCCTATAGCACCAAAATTAACTTTCAATACAAATAAAAACAGAAGAAAAAAAAAGCGCTCAGACTTTATTATATTTTTTAAAACAAAACCAATTGAAAAGTCAATGTAAAAGTGACTAAGACCAGTAGAACCACAGCGAACAACCATGCTCCAACCTTCTCTTTTCTTCACTCCACTCTCTCCGTAACTTGCTTCGAACAGATTTGTAAATTCTTTTCTCACTTCATCTTGCTCTCTCTTTTTCGATCTAGTCCTCCTCTCACCTCGCCGGATTCCTCTTCATCTCGTCCTCTCTCGGTCTCGGTTACAAGGTTCGTATGGGTTTCGATTCAACTCGTTTCCTTCTTTTCTATTTCGATCTCTTCTTCTTCTTTCTGATTCCTCGTTTCTGGGTTTAAGGGTTTGTGAGTAATGGTGATTTGGGTTTTGTGAAAGATGAAGATGATGGGTTTGCGTAGCTGGTTGAAGGTTTTTGTGGGTTTCGAAATGTTGTTGTTATTGGCAAAGGTAAAGAGTCGAGAGAAATTAAGCTGAGCCGTGCCGAATTAAAGAAGGGTGTGTCACGATTTCATTGTGTTGGATGAAGGTGAGAAGATTAAGGGTTTTGCGATTCGTGATTTGTGGGTTAGTGGTTTGTTTTTTTTGGTTCGCTCGGGTCTTGAAGGTGGATGAAGGGAAGCGAAGTTTGAAGGTTATTGTTGTTAATGAAGAAGATTGGAAAGGATGAATGAAGGGTTTATAAGTTGTTGGAGTGGCGGCTGAGAGCTCAATGAGAGTGAGAAAAAGTTGTACTTATAGGAGAGGAGGCTGAGGGTATTGTGGGAATAGTGAGAAGGAATTGATGAGATGTTATGTGTTGTGATGTTGTACTGTAATGGTTGAATGGTGTGGGTAGCTCGCTGTGTATTTCGGTTGTTTTGTTGCTTTTGTGCGAGTTCCCTGAAGGTGTATTGTATGATGTTTTGGCAGGACTTGTAGCATTGGTGTTGTAGGTTTGAATTGCGTTGCGGTACGGTTATTGTGGTGCGAGAATGGTGGTGTGCGTTGCGTGTTGTTTTATTACTCATGGCTTGGCAGCAGGTGTACTAGCTTAGTTTCGTACAGGTACAACTTGGTTCACCTCAAGTCATGGCTTTTGCAATTGTAGCGTAGGATTGGTTGTTGTGGTGAATCAAGGCATGGTGAGAGTTTGAATTATACAGGGTGAAATATTCAGTGGCTGTTGGTCTTGGTAAGGTTCATGTATCTTGGTCATGGATTGAATTGGCAGCTTATTTTCAAGGTTTTTAATGGTTTAGAAAAGCTTGTGGCTTCAAGCCAAGTTTTGGATCGGTTGGTTTTGTGAGAAGGGAATGAAATTTTGTGAGTGAGTGAGGTAAATTGTGTGAGTGGTTGCTACGATTTGTGTGAGTGTTGTGCGAGTGGTTTGGGGTGCGGATTCTGCTGCGTATATTAATTGGCTGCACAGGGGATCAGACTGGGATATCAACTGTGGGGTCCTTATTTGGTTTGTGTGTGTTTTGGTGAATCCTGGCCAGCTGTGCGCGTTTGCGGGACCATTTGAACCATTCCTTGCATCTTGTGTAGTCTTCAATAAAGTAGTGTATATCTTCTCCAAGAGTTTTTTTATTTTTATTTTTGGAAATTATGTTGTAAGATTTTTGTAGTGTAATGGGCTTTTAAAAAAAAGGCAATGGTCTTAATCTTTCTTTGTTCTTTTGAATTTTGTTAAAATGATTGTAAAATTAAAATGGACAATGGATTATTGAATTGGTTAATTTAGAAACTGAAAATTGGGTAAGAAAATGTGGATTTGGAAGAATGGATAATAAGGTTTGATGGACTTGGATTATGGACATTAAACAAAAATGGATTGTTATGGATATTTACGGATATTGAATGGATTTAAAATGGAGATTGGATAGATTTGAATTTTGAAATGGATATGAATATTGGATGGATAATTGGTTTTGAATATGAAATGAAAACGAAAATGGGCTAGAAAGTGGTTTAATTGAAATAAAATGAATTTGAAAATTGATCTAAAGTGAAATGGATATTTGAAATATGGAAGTTGGTTAGAAAATAGGAAAGATGATTGAAAATGGTTATAAATGGATATTTAGATATGAATGGTGGATGAATGTTCCGATGAAAACTGATCACAGGTAGGACAAATTTGGGGTATGACAGATGCCTCTATCTAATTGGCTTGAACCTGAGAGAGTGAACGGCTGCATGGCGTTCATTTTAAGAGTAGAAGTCAATTAGATATAAGAATGCCCCAAAAATTTGTCTCACAAAAGGTAAAGTGTTTGTAGAGTAAGAGCTGACAGAATGAAGCAGCGGGGTTCAAACTAAACAAAATAACTTGAGGTTCTTTGGGTGGTCGAAGCAGTCCCTTATACACTAAGGTTCCTCGATGATACCAAAGTAGTATTTCTGAATGCGTGAGATTCTTTGGATCGTCGAAATAGTCCCTTATCCATTAAGGTTCCTCGATACTAAAGCAGTATCTCTGAAGGCAGACGATTCTCTGGGTCGTCGAAGCAGTCCCTTATCCATTAAGGTTCCTCGATGATACCAAAGCAGTACCTCTGAAGGCAGACGATTCTCTGGGTCGTCGAAGCAGTCCCTTATCCACTAAGGTTCCTTGATGATACCAAAGCAGTATCTCTGAAGGCAGACGATTCTCTGGGTCGTCGAAGCAGACCCTTATCCATTAAGGTTCCTCGATGATACCAAAACAGTATCTCTACGGTAAATTTGCTGGGGGAGTAGTTGAGCAAGATTCCTGTCGGAGGAAATGTGCTAACTCTGCAGGGGAAGCTCACAAAAAATTTTCTAGGATTTCCTCTGCTTGGGGAGTAAGAATAGCAATAGCTGCTGGGGATTGTTAGTATCAACTTCCTGGCTGGAGAATGACTTGCTGGGGAATAGAATTCCTTGAATACACATGGGGTATCCTCTTCTCTTCAGAAGAATACTGCCGACTTCGAAGGAGGACTGGCCAAGATGCTTGCGAACTGATCCTGGATCCTGCTATGTTATGTTGGGGATGGATATGTCATGCATACAGAAATGCAAATGAACTGTTTTATGAGATGCATATGGGAATGCAACCGGGCAAGGCCTCAATTCTGGTTTCCAAAGAAGGATTAATGGGGATTAGATGGAGCAAGGTAAAAGACTCACTGGGAATACTGGCATATCAACTCGGGGGTTGAGAAAAGGAAATACGATATCGACTCGGGGGTCGAGAAACATTAAGATAAACTGTCGTCAACTCGGGGATTGAAAGAAAGGCAAAGGTAATATCGACTCGGGGGTCGAGGAAATAAAGACAATATCGACTTGGGGGTCGAGAAAATAAAGGCGAGGTATCATCTATCAATTCGGGGGTTGAAGGAAATAACAAAATATCAACTCGGGGGTTGAAGGAAATGACAAGGTAATCTATCAACTCGGGGGTTGAAGGAAATAACAAAATATCAACTCGGGGGTTGAAGTTAAAAGCAAATATCGACTCGGGGGTCGAGGAAATAGAGACAATATCGACTCGGGGGTCGAGGACGGAAGTAAAGGCAATATCGACTCGGGGGTCGAAGAAGATAAAGATAACAATGACTCGAGGGTCGGTACAAGCAATAAAGTGTCGACTCGGGGGTTGAAGATGTAATAATGATATCGACTCGAGGGTCGAGGGTAAAAGCAGACATCGACTCGGGGGTCGAAGGCAAAGATAAAGGCAATATCGACTCGGGGGTCGAGGAAACTAAGGCAATATCGACTCGGGGGTCGAGAAAATAAAGACAAAAAAAATATCAACTCGGGGGTTGAAAGAAAGGTAAATATCGACTCGGAGGTCGAGAAAAGAAATGACAACATTGACTCAGGGGTCAAGAAGAAAACAATATATATCAACGCGGGGGTTGAGGAAAGAAAAAGGTTATGCATATGGTGCACGTATGTTGTATATGATGCATATGTGGATGCAAGCAGGTTATTGGTTTTATGAAGGTGCCAGCAGGGTGGACTTTTGGTAGGTGGAAAGATTTGATTTCCCGACACTCAAAAATGTAAGATATTATGATCAGTAAGCCAATGTTTCTCTTAGTGCCCCAAGTCTGATCCTTTGAAGAAATTGCGTGCTTGTTCTTGAGAGAACCTCACTTCTAGCTGATATGCCATAAATGGTTTGCAAATGGTTGTATGAGCGTAGCGACGTAACTAATGCATGTTGATTGTGTGAGCGTAGCGACTTATCCAATGCATTCTGATTGTGCATTTGCCCTGCCCCAAGGCTTTTAATACTTGTTGAATTCAAGGGTCGCTAGTGGATGACATGGCCAGCTTGACCAACTTGAATGTATGAAGGGAATATGCCCCTTTGCAACCTGTCTGCCCCAGTCTGTAGGGTATTGAGATGGTTTACCCCAGTCTTGATCTTGCAGTGATCTGCCCCAGTCTGAATCAGTGGCCTGCCCCAGTGTCTGGATCTGTGGTCTGCCCCAGTCTTGGTTTTGAAAGACTTGCCTCAGATTGACTAAGTATTGCTTTGAAGGAGCTGCCCCAGATTCATGAGGTTATGAGATAGTATCGATTCGAGTCAGTGCCAACGGATGCTCAAGTTTTTCTCTGATTGCACTTTGTTGGAATTTCTAAAATATCCAGTACTGACTTGCAGCTAAAATTGTTCATTCAGAAATGGTAATTTTAATGCGACGTTCATGCACGTTTTGAAAAAATCATTTATTAGGAATGATGTGTCAGTGTGTGACGAGTGAACCATTAGTCCAAACGCAGTGCTGATTTACTGGTGTGTGAGATATAGCAAGAATATGACACCAACTTAGAAGATTAGCAAATATGTAGGAGTCAGTTTACGCAACCTTGCTGTAGTATGCTTTCAGAATAAAACCCTGCCTCAATTAGGTCTTTTGAGGGTTGTAACGTGGTCTGGTTCACGGTTATAGAAACAAGGGATATAAGGCTCAAAGTTATATTAGTACCCACCCCTTCTTCGTGGTGATCTCCAGTCCTACGTTCAGCTAAATCGACACACATACTTAGATTTTGACGGTGTAAGAATGAAGATAAAGGTTCAAGATTCGCTTGAAATGGCAGTCATCTTATTTTGTTTTTGATGGACATCAGTGACCTTTTGATTTTGATATGGCGGTCACTGAATCTTATTTTGCTTCGCTTGAGGATTTAAAGACCTTTTTTGTTTTTTTTTTTATTTTTGATCCCTAATTTTGCATGGACTGATTTTATTCTACGAGTCCATCGGGATTGCCCTAATTTTTGCCTAAGTCTCCTTTTTGAGGTGTTTGACTTAGCGGGCTCTCTTTTTTTTTAGAGTAAGGCTTGGTGACTGCCAAGTCATTGGTCATTGAAGAACAACCGTCATAACTTCTGGATTTTGCATGATTCCTTTGACACGTCCGGATGTGTGCGAATGCGGAATCAGATTAACTGAACACTACCCTACCCCAGGTTAAGCGTAAGGGTTTGAATATCTGAAGGAAACTTCTACTTCTAGGCTCGAAGTGGTTAACTAGGGATTAGCTCCTTATCTCTCAAGTGTTTGGGGATTTGAAACAATGCCTGTACATCCTTGGCAGGATTCTATCCGAAAGCATACCATCAGCAATTATGGGTATCTCGTTTTCGTCATCCTCCCTCCAATCTTTGCTAAACAGCAATTTGGTTAAGAAAGTGAATGAAAGGTATATAGATGAATATTTTTTTTTGTTTTTTGATATAAGTGAAGAAAACTGAGCGAATGCGACGTGATTAATTCAAAAAGTGCATGATCACTTCATTAATATTACCATTAATAAACAATAATGTCTAAAAGCAAATAGGATATAACAAAAAGAAATTACAAATGCATAGAAATGGCATGATCTAAAAGTTGCCAGCATTGGGGACTGGGCTTTTCTTCCTTGACCCACTGTTGGGCTAGCTTTCTTGTTCATCGAGACCACTATGATAACCTTCTTCACACCTACTCTCAGCAACTTCTTCCATAACATGGGATGACGAGCCTGCCTGATCAGATGAATAATTGATGTTGATTTGAAGACCTTGAGGTGTAACTGAGATTAGCTTGGACTCAATCAGATCTTGGATCTTTTTTCTGAGCTGTTTACAATCCTCAGTTGAATGCCCCATGGCACCAGCATGGTAGCCACATTGTGCATTGGCGTTGAAGCCTGGTGGGTATGGAGGAATAACAGGATCCAACCCCTTTGGCACTATTAGCCCACTACTAATTAAACGTGGCAATATATGACTGAATGGCACTAGCAAATGATCAAAACGCCTTTTTGGTCTTTGATTATAGTAGCGTCGGGGTTGTGAAGAGCGTTGTTGTGCGATCTGCTGTTGACGAGGGTGGCCTCTATTGGCAGGAGTATATTGACCATGGGATTGCTCACTTTGAACATTTGAGATGCTTGGATATTGAGGATAAGGTACCGGAGACGGAGCTTGTAAAGTGTCCCAGATTGCATTGATTTCATCTTCCTCTTCCTCTTGAGAACTGACAATGGATTCACTCCCACCAGCCTGGATGCTCGAGGCGTCTTGGATCTTTCCACTTTTGATATGACTCTCAATGCGTTCTCCTACTAAAACCAAATCAGAGAAGTTTGATGTCCCATTGCTCATCATTTTTTCTAGGTATGGGCCTTGCAAAGAACCTATGAACAGGTCAACCAATTCTCTATCTAAAAGTGGTGGTTGAACGCGAGCGGCTACCGCTCTCCATCTCTGAGCATACCCTCTGAAGGATTCGTTCTCCTCTTGAGATAAGCCTTGCAACTATATGCGGTTGAGAGCCATGTCAAGATTGTATTGGTATTGTTTCACAAATGCACCGGCTAGGTCCAACCATGATTGGATGTGGCTACTCTGTAGCTGCATGTACCAACTGAGTGATGCCCCACTTAGACTGTCTTGGAAACAGTGGATCATAAGTTATCATTGAGAGCATTGGAGGTCATCTTTCTACAAAACATCACCAAATGTTGTTTTGGACAGCTATCTCCTTTATACTTCTCAAATTTTGGCATCTTGAACTTTGGAGGTATTACAAGTCCGGGTACCAAACACATGTTCCAAGCATTCAGATCAAAAGCATCGCACCTCTTCATGGTTTCAAGCTTCTCTTCCAACACACGACATCTTTCAGCAAACTCAACATCTCGAGGTTGTTCAGTATTCACCGCCAGGCTTGCCCCTCGAGAATTTGGTGTAGTGAATGCAAAGCTGTGGTATTCAACTGCATCATGAGACAAGGCATGTTCATCTTGAATAATGTAACATTCTTGTATAACCTGGTCCCCAACAGGAATCCTCACAGGCTGAAATTGTTCAAGATTATTCACTTGAGGCAGAGTGACGTCCTTAGGGACTGTATGCCTTTGAATGTTGTCCTCTTTCTTTGACAAGGCTATCATGGCTTCCACAAGTTGGTCTAGCTGGTTCTTCATCAAATCAACATATGCTCTTGACGCAAACCGGTTCTGCTCTTCTGAATCCATGATTCTTCCAAAAGCGGCTTTAATTCTGATACGGGTGTCGGGAAATCAACTGCGGGTTATGGACAAAGGATGGTTGAGTTTGTGGTTTTGGAAAATGATATGCAATGCTGATGTCATGAGTATGGAATGCTTATGCACGGTTCCAAGATCAAAACAACATCTAATTCTGAGGAAGGAGTTACACATAGGATATCTCTGATCATCGGATCCCCCATAGGTAGGCTCTAAACGGGTAAGTGCCTAGAGTTGTGGATACCTTTCAAAGACATTATAGCCATGACGAAGGAACATCGGACGATAATATTTTTGAAAGGATCTCGTCTAGGTGAGGTCTTCGTTTCTTCCCCACGAGAAAGACTCCTCAGAGGCGCCCACTACACAACCATCGACACGCGGGTTTAGGGTTCTCAGAATCTTAGATCGAGGTCGACAATATTACTGTCAGGAAGTAATACGTTCGAGGGATCTCATCTGATTGTGGCATTCGCATTAACTCACATAGAATTAACACTACTAACCAACATGGAAAAAATGGGTTAATGGTCCTTGGGATCGACAATTCAGGCTTGAAAATATTATCATCGTGACGAAGTAACGTCCAAACGATAACATTTCCAAGGGAATCTACTCCAAGCGGGGTCTTTGCTTTGGCTCACGCGAAAGAAACCACGCAAGCCTCCACTACACAACCACCATCCTAGGGTTATACTCGGAGTCGGGTGTAGAGCCATCTCACGGAGTACCAATGATCAGAGAACTCCCACAGTGTCGCAAGAGACAGTAATGGGATATAATAATAATAATAATAAGTAAGCAAGTAGGTAACAAATAATCATACAAGCAAGCAAACAAACAAGAGAAGATAAACAAACAAGCGGACCTAACACTCACGAATCGAGTCAAGTTAGGCTTGACTCTCTCTAGCATAGGGCAATGCAATGATATCCCCAGCAGAGTCCCCATCTGTCGTACCTCGAAAAATACGATCATCGCAATGGACGCGGAAAAAGCTGTTCGAAACAGAATCGCCACCGAACTTTATTTATCCCAAAAGAGGGAAAGGAAAATATTGATAAAACCTTTGAAAGGGGGATAAGAACTTGGTCATCGCAACCAAATTCGGGTTCGGGAGTCGTTTACGCAAGAGGGAAGGTATTAGCACCCTCTACGTCCGTTGTACTCAACGGGAACCTCTTGATTTGATTCGTGAGAAAGTTAGATATAGTTTGTTTGTTTATCTTCTAAGGTAAAAGGATTTATTTTTAAGGGGGAAATGGGTGGTTTTTTTATTAGTGTGCTCGGCAAGGATTGAGAACCCTTGTGCCTACGTATTCCCTCGTGCAATGGGAAAGTCAGAGCATTCGTAGTTCGTGGGACTACAGTTGGTTGGTGTTTTTTAGGCGAACGAATGTTTAATTCGCATTCTAACTGCTAAACGTTGGCTTGTCTGCTCGTCAAGGGAGGCTGAAGCACTAGTTTATATGCGCGGAAGAATGGACTAAACAATGTTCTTTTTTGTGGAAAGTTGTTTGAGTATGAATTAAGTATGTTAAGATTTGATTGAGAAAAAAGAGTTGAATTTGGACGTGTTTTAGGGTTTCGGTCGCACGGAGGCGAGGAAAGGATAAATTGGATCGTATTGGATGTTTTAGAGGCAACAATTGCTCACACACGAGTAAGAGAACTCGCACCCAAACAATTGAGGAGAAAGACCAAAGACTTGATCCCCCTCACTTCACCTTTGGTTAAGATGTTTAAGTAAGGATTAAGTGTTTTGATAATTTGATTTTGCAAAGGTTTGAATGTTTGTCGAGTTACAAGTGTTTTAGTGGTGTCAATTGTCCACACACGAGTAAGAGAACTCGCACCTAAACAATTAACAGGTTAAGGTTTAAGTTTTTTCGAAGCGTCAATTGTTCACACACGAGTAAGTGAACTCGCACCCAAAAAATTGACAAGTTAAAGTTTAATTTTTTAGAGGTGACAATTGTTCACACACGAGTAAGTGAACTCGCACCCAAACAATTGAGGAGACGGATCAAAGACTCAACCCACCTCACTTCACCTTTTATAAAAGTAATGTTTGAATATAAATTACGTGTTTTAAGCGGCGAGTGATTATAAAAAGGTTTGAATAGCGTACGAACAAGGAAAATTGTTAGATAAATATGAATATGAATATAATATGAACAATATGAATAATATGAGCAATAACATAATCAAAAAGATATAATATGACATAAGAAAATAAAATTGGTCTCGTCTTAATCGCGATTTAATTGATAAGTTGATAATCGGACTTTTGACTTTCATTGACCCAAAATCGAATATTGAAATCAGAAATTAAATCGGAAATATGAATAAAGACATAAAGGTCTCACCTTTATCGAGATTTAATCGAGAATTCGATAAATCGATCGATATTTGGTTTTCATCGACTAAAATGAATAAGAGCAACAATAAAAATGAAATAAAATTGAGAAAATGACTACGAAGGATAAATGTCTCACCTTTATCGAGATTTAATTGAGAAATCGATAAGTCGATCGATATTTGGTTTTCATCGACCTAAACTAGATGTAAATGAACCAAAAATGATAAAAATTGAAAATGACATGAAAAAATAATAAAGGTCTCACCTTTATCGAGATTTAGTCGAAAAATCGACAAATCAATCGATATATGTTTTCATTGACCTAATAAATAACATTATGAACAAAAATAAATTGTAAATAAATGGTAGATAAATTATAAATAAATAAATGAGTAGGTAGGCCTCAAATAAATCGAGATTTAATCGGTTTGATTAAATCATGAATATGTTATATCATTGGCCCAAAATCTAAATTTGAAATGAAAATGGAAAGATAAATAAAATTGATTTGAGAGAATAAAGGTTATTTAAAAAAAATGGAGTATAAAACAGTTAAAAAAAAACTCAAAGAAAAAGGGGGTGCAATCTGTGACGTGAGATAGAATCACTTGGGCCATCAAAACCCATCATTTATCATAATAAGGCATGGTTAAGAAGAACAAGAGGTGGACGACCCATCAACCATAACAACAGAAATCCTCTTCTCGTTGTAAAGCCTATAGCACCAAAATCAACTTTCAATACAAATAAAAACAGGAAAAAAAAAAAGCGCTCAGACTTTATTATATTTTATAAAACAAAACCAATTGAAAAGTCAATGTAAAAGTGACTAAGACCAGTAGAACCACAGCGAACAACCATGCTCCAACCTTCTCTTTTCTTCACTTCACTCTCTCCGTAACTTGCTTCGAACATATTTGTAAATTCTTTTCTCACTTCATCTTGCTCTTTCTTTTCCGATCTAGTCCTCCTCTCACCTCGCCGGATTCCTCTTCATCTCGTCCTCTCTCGGCCTCGGTTACAAGGTTCGTATGGGTTTCGATTCAACTCGTTTCCTTCTCTTCTATTTCGATCTCTTCTTCTTCTTTCTGATTCCTCGTTTCTGGGTTTAAGGGTTTGTGAGTAATGGTGATTTGGGTTTTGTGAAAGATGAAGATGATGGGTTTGCGTAGCGGGTTGAAGGTTTTTGTGGGTTTCGAAATGTTGTTGTTATTGGCAAAGGTAAAGAGTCGAGAGAAATGAAGCTGAGCCGGGCCGTATTGAAGAAGGGTGTGTCACGATTTCATTGTGTTGGATGAAGGTGAGAAGATTAAGTGTTTTGCGATTCGTGATTTGTGGGTTAGTGGTTTGTTTTTTTTGGTTCGCTCGGGTCTTGAGGGTGGATGAAGGGAAGCGAAGTTTAAAGGTTATTGTTGTTAATGAAGAAGATTGGAAAGATGAATGAAGGGTTTATAAGTTGTTGGAGTGGCGGCTGAGAGCTCAATGAGAGTGAGAAAAAGTTGTACTTATAGGAGAGGAGGCTGAGGGTATTGTGGGAATAGTGAGAAGGAATTGATGAGCTGTTATGTGTTGTGATGTTGTACTGTAATGGTTGAATGGTGTGGGTAGCTCGCTGTGTATTTCGGTTGTTTTGTTGCTTTTGTGCGAGTTCCCTAAAGGTGTGTTGTATGATGTTTTGGCAGGACTTGTAGCATTGGTGTTATAGGTTTGTATTGCATTGCGGTATGATTATTGTGGTGCGAGAATGGTGGCATGCATTGCGTGTTATTTTATTACTCATGGCTTGGCAGCAGGTGTACTAGCTTGGTTTCGTACAGGTACAACTTGGTTCACCTCAAGTCATGGCTTTTGCAATTGTAGCATATGATTGGTTGTTGTGGTGAATCAAGGCATGGTGAGAGTTTGAATTATACAGGGTGAAATATTCAGTGGTTGTTGGTCTTGGTAAGGTTCATGTATCTTGGTCATGGATTGAATTGGCAGCTTATTTTCAAGGTTTTTAATGGTTTGGAAAAGCTTGTGGCTTTAAGGCAAGTCTTGGATCGGTTGGTTTTGTGAGAAGGGAATGAAATTTTGTGAGTGAGTTAGGTAAATTGTGTGAGTGGTTGCTACGATTTGTGTGAGTGTTGTGCGAGTGGTTTGGGGTGCGGATTCTGCTGCGTATATCAATTGGCTGCACAAGGGATCAGACTGGGATATCAACTGTGGGGTCCTTATTTGGTTTGTGTGTGTTTTGGTGAATCCTGGCCATCTGTGCGCGTTTGCGGGACCATTTGAACCATTCCTTGCATCTTGTGTAGTCTTCAATAAAGTAGTGTATATCTTCTCCAAGAGTTTTTTTATTTTTATTTTTGGAAATTATGTTGTAAGATTTTTGTAGTGTAATGGGCTTTTAAAAAAAAGGCAATGGTCTTAATCTTTCTTTGTTCTTTTGAATTTTGTTAAAATGATTGTAAAATTAAAATGGACAATGGATTATTGAATTGGTTAATTTAGAAACTGAAAATTGGGTAAGAAAATGTGGATTTGGAAGAATGGATAATAAGGTTTGATGGACTTGGATTATGGACATTAAACAAAAATGGATTGTTATGGATATTTACGGATATTGAATGGATTTAAAATGGAGATTAGATAGATTTGAATTTTGAAATGGATATGAATATTGGATGGATAATTGGTTTTGAATATGAAATGAAAACGAAAATGGGCTAGAAAGTGGTTTAATTGAAATAAAATGAATTTGAAAATTGATCTAAAGTGAAATGGATATTTGAAATATGGAAGTTGGTTAGAAAATAGGAAAGATAATTGAAAATGGTTATAAATGGATATTTAGATATGAATGATGGATGAATGTTCCGATGAAAACTGATCACAGGTAGGACAAATTTGGGTTATGACACAAACCAAGACCACCTAATAACCCTATGAATCAGGGACAAATCGCCTAGAGACTCTATTGAGCAGGGAAATTCAATCTAAGAATTGGTCAGTCTAAAACAAATCTCCAAGCATCAGTTGATCAAGAAGGAAAAATCATCTCAATGTTCAGTCAATCTAGGCCAAGTCCCTCAAAGGCTCAAACAAGGGAAAGTCATCTCAAGGGTACAGTGAAACCCAATTTCCAAAAAATCAGTTGATCTAAAGTAAACTGTTTCAAGAATCGGTTAATCATGGGAAGATCATTACAAGATTTGAATATTTGGGAAATTGTCTCAAGTCATGTTATGGCATAACTATTCCCAAAATTCACTCTCAAATGCAAATTCCTTCAAAGACCCTACAGATTGGGACATGACAAACTATAAAGGGGCAGGTCTCCTTTATACTTCCAAGTGGATCAAGCATATTGTGTTAGACACTAGTAACCGTTGAGTTTAAAAAAAGCGTCAAGATCACGCTAGCACAACATCTTATCACCTTTTGGCAAGAAGCCTTAAGGCAAAAAAAATCAAAATCATCATGCATTAATCGTGTCACTACACTCATAAAATCATCTGCAGACCGTAATGGCATATCAGGCAAAGAAGCTAGGGTTCTCTCAAGAACAAAAAATGAATAATATCCACATCTGCTCTATGAGCATCGCATAGTCAAATTTCGAGTGTTAGGAAGTCAAATCCTTACACTAGGTAAAAGTCTAATCCATATTGACAACCACCAAAAACCAAAGCCCAATCCATATTAGCAACCATAACAAACCAAAGTCTAATCCATGTTGGCAACCAGATAAAAACCAAATTCCAATCCATATTGGCAACCAGAAAAAACCAAAAGTCTAATCCATATTGGCAAACCATAAAAAACCGAAGTCCAATCCCATTGGAATCCCTGAAATCCATAGTCCAATATCTATTGGCATTTCTACAAACAAAAGACCAATCCCTATTGGCATCATTTTCAAAACCCAAATGTTCATCGGTAACCCAGAATCCAACAATGTTCAAGCCCACCAAAATCCAATCGTCATTGGTACCCCAAAGTTCAGCTTTGCTGGACCATTCCGAGGAAAAAATATCAAGCGACACAAAAATTCAATCACTTATCTGCATTCCTACATGCATCAATCATAACATTTTATGCGTAGCATTTCTGCCAAGGTGAAGTGTTACGTTACACAAAAGTTCAATCATACACGCATTTCATGCATCGTGCGTAGCATTTTCCCGGAGGTGAAGCATTACGCCATTATAAAGATTATTAAAAAAACACATAGCAAAAGTCATGATCCGGGATCAATCGTGAAAGTCCAGGTCAATCCCTAAGCTAAGTTAGTGGTATTTCTTTCTTTGAGTGAGTATCTATCCTGCACGTTTTCTCTTTGGGCGCTCCCCAACAAGTCAGTGGTATTTCTCTGAGTGAGTTCCTACCCTACACTCTTTCTCGTTGGGCTCTCCCCGACAAGTATTTTTCTTTAAATTTTGTTAATAAAGATGATGTCCTCAGCTAAGTCAATGGTATTCCTCTAAGTGAGTTCATACCATGCATGATTTCTCATTGGGCATCCCCGACAAATCTTCTCCATCAAACTTTTGATGATGATACTCCCCATTGAATCCCATCCATAAATCTTTTGATGATGATGTTCTCCAGTAAATCTTCTTCTTCAGCCTTTTAATGATGATACTCCCTAGTGAATCCCTTCCATCAATCTTTTGATGATGATACTCCCCATTGAATCTATTCCATCAATCTTTTGATGATAATACTCCACAGTGAATCTCTTACATAAATCTTTAGATGATGATACTCTCCCGCGAATCTTTTTCATCAATATTTTGTTGATGATATCCCCTAACAAGTCCACAGAGTTTTGCTCCCCAAATAGAGGTTACCCTAAAAGGCCCCATTCAGAACTTTTCCTCTGCATAGCTTTCTCCAGTAAATTTTCTCTTGAGGGAGTCTTTTCTTGATTATTTCCCAATAGATAATCGTCATGTATAACCCTTTTTCCAACTCTAAAGGTTGACGGTGTTTTCTAACACTAGGGTTTCATGGTTGTTTGCCACTATCACTAGTTTTTTGACTGAGAAGAAAGTGAGTAGGTTCTCATATTTAGGGGACTTTAAATAGAAATTCATTGGGTAGTGTTAAGAAGAGACATTGAACAACATATTGTTTGTTGTTGCACGTAAGTCGAATTGTACTAAACTACTAATAATGAATTTCCTATCTTAGGTCGTGGACTCAGCCCCTCAGACATAGGTGTAGTTTTACTGAACTGGGTAAACAATTGATTATGTTCTTTATTTATTTTCTTCTCCATCATATATTACTTGTTATTGAGGTGGTTCTGGTGTATCTCGTTGAACCTATTGTTGAAGCATCGAGTTCGACATCTATCCCCTGAGGAACATAATTTCACCTACTACCAGTGGGTAGTGTAAAACTTGGGATAAAAAAAGGCCAAGGGTTTCCTAAAATCACCTCAGTGACCCTGGGAGCAGTTGGGATACTCGCTGAATATGGTGGAAAACCCATCATTTCAGGTACTACCGTTGAAATTGACATTTGGCTTATAACAGGAAGGGTTCCTCCAATAGTTGTCAAAGTTCCTGCATTACCAATCGTCAATTCAACAGGTTGTTCTTCTACATTTGTAGCATTATTTTGGGGAGGGGAGGATTTTTATAACGTTGGACGAGTCATTTCAGCAAGATTTTTACCACTCCTCAGATGCATAAACACTCAATAATTGAAGACATTTCATATACGAAGAACGATATAAAGAATAAAAGACACGACACTTTTATGCAGAACTTAAAATTTCTTGCACAAAAGGGTCCTATTGGGCGTTCCAATTTGGTTACTAGTATTTTTAGTAAACCAAATTACAAGTTTTAGTTCACTTAAGGGATTAACTCGAAAAAATCCTAAGGAAAATTTGTACAGAAAAGTATGACGAAAAATGTTTGTGCTTAAAGCTTAAATGTTTGGATAGTACGAATTTGAATAAATATTATGGTCGAAACAATGCATAATTGTTTTAGGCAAATAAATTAAATGAAAAACATAATAAATGTCATTAAGTAAATGCTTGAATTTAAAAAACTTAATGAAAAGATGCAGATTCATACATCCTCTCATAAATTATTTCTCTCTATGGCTTGGATACTTTAGTTCTATGAAGAGTAAATTAAAATTGTGACCCTTGTCTACATAACTAGATTCGTCTTATCAATGTTAACCGTCAATAACGGATATCTTTTCAGAAATTGACGCGTACTCCCTTATGTGGGCTTCAACCTTCCAGCCTGCTTCCACGTGTCTTTAATGTTTGAACTGTTGTAAACCATCACCTATGCTAATAAATGCCTTTAAATATCTCAATTTCCTTTTTCGGGAATCTCCAGTACACTTCTATAGTTTTGTTGAAGTATCCTTAGTTCATATGACCTTTGGATTCAAAAACATACTAAGTCCCTAAAATTTGATGGACGCGTCAAACTCGACACTTCTACACCATATTTCCACGTCGAAGTGTTGATTTCTTCTAACCTTTTTGACATTCTAGGCATGTTTTGAAGAGATAATGATCATAATGTTGTGGATTTATTCTTGAGACTCTTCCAAACCAGGCTTAGTGTGGTGTTGAAAATCAAAGGCTAATAGTGTGTTCCTCCTACAAGAGCAAGTGGACTTAGAGGCCTTAGTAGGTATATTACGTTGTATGGTGGTTAGAGTTTTCCCACGGAGGCGAGAAGCCCTGTATGACAATGTTTTATGGTGGTTTTAGGAGTCCTGCTCATGTGAGGTGAGAGGCTATGTGGATGGACGATATGTGTAGGTATAAGCTGATAAAGGGTGTGATGAGAGGCTATGTGGATGGGCGATATGTTTAGGTATAAGCTGATGAAGGGTGTGATCAGTGTGTCATGATCAAGCGTTATTCTTTTAGGGTGTAATGAATTCTCCTCTCTCAACCCTAAGGTAGAGGTATTTATAGAGACCTTTTGGGCCTAGGGTTTGGGTAACCCTGAGTGGCGACAATTGCTCCCTCTAGATCAAGAGAAGTTGTTGACCACATATCCTTCAGGAGATAGTGAATGACTCCCTCTCCTTTGTTTAGCAGTGTTACACGTAATAAGTGACAAGGGCGAGTCCTTAGATCATCGTCTGAGCGTTATGGTTCTTGGTAGAGGGCACCCTAGTTTAGGACCCTCTTAAATATAACATTACACTTATTACATTAACCAAATATTTCAAATTTTTTGATAAAAACCTATATCGAATATTTTGTACAAACTACTAGATTTTTTGCGTTTGAGAGAAAATTTTGCAACATTTGATTAATAAAAAAAAAAAGAAAAATTACATCAGATGTTCTTTAAGTTATTTTTTTTGTAACATGTTGGTTCGTTAAGTTTTTTTTTTTTGTAACAACTTGGTCCTTTAAGGTGATTTCTACATCATTTTCTCACATTATAACCATTTATAGATGTGTGATTGTTGTATTTTTGGTTGCATTTTATTATTTTCATACCACTCAAAATAATTGCACTCACAATTAACACTTTCTATCTATTTAAAAAGGACAACAATACACATATTTGGTAACTTAAAGGACCAAGTTGTTACAAAAAAAAAAACTTAAAGGACCAACCTGTTAAAAAAATAACTTAAAGAACATTTAATGTAATTTACCTAAAAAAAAGTGAGAGAGATATTTTTAAAGATATAAAAGTATGTAAAGATGTAGAGGGTGTCAAATATAATTGAGACGATGTTTGTAACGCCTCGATTTAATTATTTGTTTTTCTTAAATAATATTGTGGGATTGTGTGTTTTGTTTGATGAATTGTTGTGTTAGAGGGACTCTTAGGTGTAGGGTAGTGACTTTAGAGAGTAGATTTAAGGTGTTGAGTGTGTGTACGCAAAAAGGGGACAAATAATAGTAATAATATTATTTAAATATTCATTTAATTATTATGGTTATGATGATTTAATAAAATAAATATTTGATTTAGGATTAATAAAATAAATATTTAAGGGGGAATAATATTTATTTATTTTGTTGAAATAAGAAATTAAAATTAGAAATTATAAAAGAATAAGAAAAAGGGGAATAGAGAAAAAGTGGTCAGTACGTGAAAACTGAGGAGAAAGGAAGAGAAAGAGAAGAGAGAGAGAGGGAGAGCTAGGGCTTGAGGAAAGAGAAGAGAATCCCATTGTTGAAGTGCTTTTGCTAGGAATAACCAGGTAAGGGTGAAATTTCCTATCGTATAAGGGATTGCATGATAACATGTGGGTGGGTTTCTATATCTCTATGTGATCGTTTTTCTTTTCTTTATATTCTGAATAATTGATGTGTAATGATGCAATTGTGTGTATGCTTGGATGAATTATGTGCTATTGGAAATTAGGGTGTGAGACTGAGGTTGTGTTTGTCTATGCAAATTGGGGTTTTTGAAATATTGTAGAACTGAATTTCGTAACACAAAATAGCAGAAAAGTGCTTATGTTACAATGGTAATCGGTTACCACTTTTGGTGTAACCGGTTACACCTGTAGTAACTTTTCAAAAAAAATTGATTTTTAAAAGGGTGTAACCGTTACAGGTTTGGGTGTAACCGGTTACACTATCCAAAAATTACGTAGATTGGGCAATTTTAAGGGGTTGTAACCGGTTACTGGATTTGTTATAACCGGTTACACTGAGATGAGTTAACCACTATTTTTGAGCAAGTGGTAACCGGTTACCTGTTTTGGGGTAACCAGTTACACCTGAAGTATCAAACTTCAAAAATTCATAACTTGAGCTTTGAGTGTCCGTTTGAGGTGTGGTTTAAAGTGTTATGAAGCCGACGCAACAAATTTTATTTTAAAAACAGTTTCAGTACCTGTAAATGATTTTACATAGTGTGTAGTGGTGTTGGATGGTATGCGGTGTGTATGTTGCGATGTGGCATTGTGTGTGAATGTTGTGTTATTGCTTGCTATAGTACTATAATGTTATTGTTGAATGCTTCTAGTATATGTTAGGTGTTCAGTGATCAATTCTAGCGTGGTATAATGATTAAGGTGAATATCATTTTACGTGTTGTTGTTGCATATCTTTTATAAATCATGCATTCGTGGTGTTTGGACGGTGGTCCGTTTTTGGTGAGCCTGAATCCTATGGTGGGGATTGGGTGCAAGTAGCTGGTTCCAGGTAAGAACCGATGAAGCGTTACCTTTGGTGATGGTAATGATTTTTGGTGGGCTCTGATCCTATGGTGGGGATCAGAGCGAGTGAACCTTAGTGTTCACATGCATTAAGTCATGGAGTTGAGTCTCATTGCATTGCATACATATTGTATTGTTATTTCTGGATTGTGTGGATTATGAGTTGCTAGATGGGTGATTATGCATGTGTTAATGGTGTGCTTACATATTATTATGCATTTCTTTATATGATTGCTATTTCTTACCCCTTCTGTTTGAATGTTGCCTTTACATGGGCATCGTGCAGATAATCCATATAAAGGCGTGGATATGAGTGGAAGAGAGTACTATTTGTTATGCTTTTGTCGAGTCAGCGTCTGCTCTGATATGTAACATTAGGGTGATGGAACATTGTTTTCTTTATCTTATGTTGATGGAGACTGTTATGAGTATTTCCCATGTTTGGTAGTTATTATAATGACATTATGCTATGGTTTTGTTTTGAAAAATTAAATTCATCAGTTGTTTGATATTTTCTGCTTCTAAAATAATATTGGAGTTCAGGCTTGTTTATTATTATTACTATTTTAAAATTCAAAATGTGTTACATATCTAATTGCATTAGCTGGTAAATGTTGAGGTAGCATCCTAATTTTTTGGGTTTTTAATTTACTCTAATTTTTCTTTATAAATTACGTAAGGTTAATTAGGGTGTTACATAGTGGTATCAGAGCAGGTCGGTCTGTCCGGCCAAGTTGTCGAGTCGGTGTGGTGTGACAGTTGAATACTGTCAATGTAGTCTTCTAACCATTGTTATTGTTGTTATGGTAAAACAGAAAATGGCTAGAAGAAATGATGTTGCGATTGCTACCGCTTTACAGGTTGTGGCTCAGGCTGTGCAGAAATAGCCTAATACTAGAGGGAACGATGAGTTCCGTCATCTGGGAAAATTTTAGAGGAATAATCTGCCTACTTTTAAGGGTAGGTATGATCATGATGGAGCGCAGGCTTAGCTCAAATAAATTGAGAAAATCTTTCGTGTGATGGATTATTCAGAAGCGCAGAAGGTACGATTTTTGGTACACATATGCTGGCTGAGGAGGTTGATGATTAGTGAATCAACACTTGTCAGGTGTTAGGAACTACATGTGAAGTTGTCACTTGGGTTGTATTCTGCAGAGTTTCTGAGTAAGTACTTAATTGAATATGTTCGCAGGAATAATGAGATTGAATTCCTAGAGCTGAAGTAAGGGAGTTTATCTGTTACTGAGTATGCTGCCAAGTTTGTGGTACTTACGAAGGTCTATCTTCATTATAGTGAGGCAATAGCTGAGTTCTCAAAGTGTGTTAAGTTTGAGAATGGTTTGCATCCGCAGATCAAGCAGGCGATTGGGTATCAACAGATACGGAGGTTTCCAGAGTTGGTGAACATTTGTAGGATTTATGAGGATAACAGTAAGGCACTGTCAGCTTACTACAAGAGTCTGAGCGAGAAGAGGGGGATACAACACCTGAACCGTGGGAAGCCTTATAGTGCTCCAACTGAGAAGGGTGAATAGAGAGTTGATGATGGTAAGAGGAAAAGCGGGGGGTGCTCATGCTCCTCTTAAATTCTTTAGGTGTGGTGAATTGGGTCATCGCACCAATGAATACAAGAATAAAGTGAAGAAGTGTTTCCGGTGTAGGAAGATAGGACATATGGTTACTGATTGCAAGGATAATGTGGTGATTTGCTACAACTATGGAGAACTAGGACACATTAGTACGCATTGCCAGAAGCCAAAGCAAGCTCAATCCAGATGGAAGGTGTTTGCTCTGTCAGGGACTCAGACTTCCAGTGGCGACAGATTGATTAGAGGTATTTGTTACATTAATAGTATGCCTTTGATTGCTATTATTAATAATGGTGCTACCCACTCGTTCATTGCTGCAGATTGTGTGAAAAGGTTGGGCATTGTAGTGTCCTCCATGAAAAGAGAGATGGTTATCGATACTTCTGTTAAGGGATCAGTGACTACTTCTTTAGTTTGTTTGAACTGTCCTCTGTCAATTTTTTATAGAGATTTTGGTGTTGATCTTATTTGCTTGCCGCTGATAGATATTGATGTCATCTTGTGAATGAAATGGTTGGAGATCAATAATGTTCATATTAATTGTTATGATAAATCGGTGTGGTTTCTTGCTCCTGATGACGAAAAGGAAGCTAGTTTCTTATTTGCTAGGAAGTTGAATGAGCTTTTGCAGGATGAAGCTCAGGTGCTTGCGTTGTTTGCGTCTTTGTCTGTTGAAAGTTAAGTTGCAATTGAAGAATTACCGGTAGTGCATGATTTTCCAGATGTGTTTCCGGATGATATTTCACATGTACTGACAGAGAGAGAGTGGAGTTCTCTATTGATCTTGTCCCAGGTACCAGACCTCTTTCAATGGCACCATACAAGATTTCAGCGTCAGAATTAGCAAAATTGAAAAAACAATTAGAAGATTTGCTGGAAAAGAAATTTGTGAGACCAAGAGTGTCAACTTAGGGAGCTATGGTGTTGTTAGTGAAGAAGAAAGATGGTAGTGTGAGGTTGTGTGTGGATTACCGACATCTGAATAAAGTAATGATCAAGAACAAGTATCCACTTCTGAGAATAGATGATTTGATGGATCAATTAGTAGGTGCACATCTGTTTAACAAAATTGACTTGAGGTCGAGTTACAGTCAGATTCGAGTGAAGGATGAGGATATTCAAAACACGGCTTTTAGGACTCGATATGGACATTATGAATATTTGGTGATGACGTTTGGCATTTCTAATGCACCTGGAGTGTTTATGGAATATATGAATCACATATTTCATACTTATTTAGATCAGTTTATGGTAGTTTTCATCGATGATATTTTAATTTACTCTAAGTCGAAAGAAGAGCATGCTGAGCATTTGCGATTTATGTTGCAATTATTGAAAGAGAAGAAGTTGTATTCTAAATTGTAAAAGTGTAAATTCTGGTTGCAAGAGGTTAGTTTTCTTGGACATGTTATTTCTGGTGATGGTATAGCTGTGGATTCGTCCAAAGTAGATGCAATACTACAATGGGAGACTCCTAAGTCGGTTACTGAGATTAGAAGCTTTTTAGGCTTGGCTGGTTACTACCACAGATTTATTGAAAGCTTTTCTAAATTAGCACTTCCGTTGACCCAGCTAACTTGTAAAGGTAAAGGGTTTGTGTGGGATATCCATTGTGAGAAAAGTTTCACAGAGCTGAAGAAGAGATTGACTACAACTCCTGTTTTGATTTTGCCTGAATCTAATGAACTGCTTGTGGTGTATTGTGATATGTCGATGTTGGGTTTAGGTGGTGTGCTGATGCAAGATGGCAAGGTTGTGGCTTATGCTTCACTGCAACTGAGGGTTCATGAGAGAAATTATCATACTCATCATTTAGAGTTGGTTGCAGTGGTGTTTGTGTTGAAGATTTGGAGGCATTATCTCTATGGTTCCAGATTCGAAGTATTCAGTGATTATAAAAGTTTAAAATACCTGTTTGATCAGAAAGAATTGAATATGAAGCAACGAAGATAGTTTGAGCTTTTGAAGGATTATGACTTAAGCTTGAATTATCCCCCGGTAAGGCTAATGTTGTGGCGGATGCTTTAAGTCAGAAGTCTTTGCATATGTCTACTTTGATGGTTAGAGAGTTGGAACTTATTGAACAATTCAGAGATTTGAGTTTGGTCTGCGAGCTAACGCCGCAGAGTGTGATGTTGGGTATGTTGAAGATAAACAATGATTTTCTTAATAATATTAAAGAGAGTCATAAGTTGGATGTGAAGTTGGTGGATTTGATGGTTGGGAGTAATCAGACTGAAGAAGGTGATTTTAAAGTGGATGAGCAGGGTGTGCTGAAATTCTGAGGTAGGATTTGTATACTTGATAATCCTGAGTTGAAGAAGATGATTTTAGAAGAGAGTCATAGAAGTAGTTTAAGTATCCATCCAGGAGCTACTAAGATGTATCAGGATCTGAAAAAGATATTCTGGTAGCCTGGACTGAAGCGTGATGTGGCGCAGTTTGTGTGTGCGTGTTTGACTTGCCAGAAGTCGAAGGTTGATCACCAGAAAATTGCAGAATTGATGCAACTGTTAGATATTCCAGAGTGGAAATAGGATAAAAATTCAATGGATTTTGTAACAGGACTACCGAATACTCCTAGAGGGCATGGTGCAATTTGGGTAGCAGTTAACAGACTGACGAAATTGGCACATTTTATTCCGATTAACATCAGTTTTCCTTTGCAGAAGTTGGCAGATATTTACATTTGTGTAATTGTGATGCTGCATGGGGTCCCGTTGAGTATTGTTTCTGATAAAGACCCGAGGTTTACATCCAGATTTTGGGAGAGTCTACAGGAGGCTTTGGGTTCTAAGCTGAGGTTGAGTTCTGCCTATCATCCGCAAACAGATGGTTAGACGGAGAGAACTATTCAATCCTTAGAAGATTTGTTTAGAGCTTGTGTCCTTGATCAAGGGGGTGCTTGGGATAGTCATCTGCCACTGATAGAGTTAACATATAATAATAATTTTCATTCTAGAATTGGAATGGCACCCTTTGACGCGATGTATGGTCGGAGGTGTATGACACCTTTGTGTTGGCATGAGTCTGGTGAGAATGTAGTGCTTGGGTCTAAGATCGTCCAACAGACTACTGAGCAAGTGAAATTGAGTCGAGAGAAGTTGAAAGCTTCGCAGAGTATGTAGAAGAGTTACCATGATAAGAGAAGGAAGGATCTTGAGTTTCAAGAGAGGGACCATGTATTCTTGAGAGTCACTCCGGTGACCGGTGTCGGACGTGCTTTAAAATCGAGAAAGCTTACTCTTCGGTTTATCAGATTTCTGAGATAATTTGAGTGGTGGCTTATAGGGTGGCGTTGCCACCTAATATTGCGAACTTCCATGATGTGTTCCATGTCTCACAACTTTGGAAGTATGTTCCAGATCCGTCTCATGTGATTCTGATGGATGATGTGCAAGTGAGGGATAATCTTACAGTTGAAGCCTAACCTGTGAGGATCGAAGACCGTGAATTGAAAAGGTTGATAGGCAAAGAAATTGCTCTCGTGAAGGTAGTTTGGATAGGAGGTGTCATAGGGAACATGACGTGGGAGTTGGAGAGTGGGATGTGAGAGTCGTATCCGAAGCTGTTTGCATCAGGTAAATTTTCGAGGACAAAAATGTTCTAAGTGGGGGAGAGTTGTAACGCCCCGATTTATTTATTTATTTTTCTTAAATAATATTGTGAGATTGTGTGTATTGTTTGATGAATTGTTGTGTTAGAGGGACACTTAAGTGTTAGGTAGTGACCTTAGAGAGTAGATTTAAGGTGTTGATGGTGTGTGAGCAAAAAGGGGATAAATAATAGTAATAGTATTATTTAAATATTGATTTGATTATTATGGTTATGATGATTTAATAAAATAAATATTTGATTTAGGATTAATAAAATAAATATTTAAGGGGGAATAATATTTATTTATTTTGTTGGAATAAGAAATTATAAAAGAATAAGAAAAAAGGGAATAGAGAAAAAGTGGTCAGTACGTGAAAACTGGGAGGGAGAGAGAGAGAGAGAGAGAGAGAGAGAGAGAGAGAGAGAGACAGAGAGACAGAGAGAGAGAGAGAGAGAGAGAGAGAGAGAGAGAGAGAGCTAGGGCTTGAGAGAAGAGAAGAGAATCCCATTGTTGAAGTGCTTTTGCTAGGAATAACCAGGTAAGGGTGGGATTTCCTATTGTATAAGGGATTGCATGATAACATGTGGGTGGGTTTCTACATCTCTATGTGATCATTTTTCTCTTTTCTATGTTCTGAATAATTGATGTGTAATGATGCAATTGTGTGTATGCTTTGATGAATTGTGTGTTGGCAAATGATTCTGATGATTGTGTGTTGTTGGGAATTGGGGTATGAGACTGATGTTGTGTTTGTTTATGCAAATTTGGTTTTTTGGAATGTTTTAGAACTGAATTTCGCAGCACAAAATAGCATAAAACTGCTTCTATTACAGTGGAAACCAGTTACCATTTTTAGTGTATCCGGTTACACATGTGGCAACTTTTCAAAAAAAATGATTTTTAAAAGGGTGTAACCGGTTACAAGTTTGGGTGTAACCGGTTACACTGTCCAAAAATTACGTAGATTGGGCAATTTTAAGGGGTGTAACTGGTTACTGGATTTGGTGTAACCGGTTACACTGAGAAGGGTTAGCCACTATTTTTGAGCAAGTGGTAACCGGTTACCTATTTTGGGGTAACAAATTACACCTGTTGTATCAAACTTCAAAAATTCATAACTTGAGCTTCGGATGTCCGTTTGAGGTGTTGTTTGAAGCGTTAGGAAGCTGATGCAATGAACTTTATTTTAAAAATAGTTTTAGTACCTGAAAATGATTTTAAATAGTGTGTAGTGGTGTTGGATGGTATGTAGTGTGTATGTTGCGGTGTGGCATTGTATGTGAATGTTGTGTTATTGCTTGCTCTACTACTATAATGCTATTGTTGAATGCTTGTAGTATATGTTTGGTGTTCGGTGGCCAGTTTTGGTGTTGTATAATGATTAAGGTGAATATCATTGTACGTGTTATTGTATGTCTTTTATAAATCATGCATTCATGGTGTTAGGACGGTGGTTCGTTTTTGGTGAGCCTCAATCTTATGGTGAGGATTGGGTGCGAGTAGCTGGTTTCAGGTGGGAACCAGTGAAGCGCTACCTATGGTGATGGTAATAATTTTTTGTGGGCTCTGATCCTATGGTAGGGATCGGAGCAAGTGAACCTGAGAGCTCATATTTGGTACCAGATGCATTGAGTCATGGAGTTGAGTTTCATTGCATTGCATACATGTTGTATTGCTATTTCTGGATTGTATGGATAATGAGTTGCTGGATGGGTGATTATGCATATGTTGAAGGTGTGTTTACATATTATTATGCATTTCTTTATATGATTGTGATTTCTCACCCCTTCTGTTTGAATGTTGTCTTTACATGGGCATCGTGCAGATATTCTGCGGTAGAGGTGTGGATGTGAGTGGAAGAGAGTACTCTTCGTTATTCTTTTGTCGAGTCGGCGTCTGCTCTGATATGTAACTGTTCTGGACTGGGTCGAGGCTGCCCAACAGTCGAGCAGGCCCAACCCATACAACATGGGGAGGCCCAATAAGACCCCTCCGCGGGGCACTTGACTACTGCGAGCATATCACCGGTTCCCCCGGGCACTTTACAGTGTCGGGCACTTGGCCAGCAGGGCAGGAGAACCTCGCCCCCGGCGGAGAGGTACCTCCTCGACATACCAGCTTCTCCCCCGCGCGAGGATGACACATATCACTCCTCGACATACATAGCTCCTCCCCCGCGAGGCCATGTCCATCGTACGGCTTGATTGGTCCTCGACACATAAGGCTCCTCCCCCCCCCCGGAGGAGTGTCCAACGGTCCGTACCACGTGGACACGTTCCAAGTAACCGCTCCACTCCCGAAGGATTCGATCTGCCCTAATCCCGAAAATCTAGGAGCAGTTACCCCAGGGCGAAGACCACGTGCTGGTCTTCACTACGCCACGTAAGCCTTGGCAGTTACTTGGGTTGGGCCTGGCAATCCAGTCCAATGCAAGTAACCGTTGGCCTCGCGCTGGGGGCTCTCTATAAATACCCTCTCACTTGAGAGGGTCAGGTTAAGTTCACTTTCTTACTCACCTCTGTACTTGCTATTTCTCTGACAGTCTCCTCACTTGAGCGTCGGAGTGCCTTGCAGGTACACCCCCCCGCCGTCCTTCAACCTCATCGGAGCCGGAGTTCAGCAGACGTCGTTGGCCACCTGAAACTGTCTGATCCAGGTACGATCAGTGGCGCCGTCTGTGGGAACTTTATAAGCTTCCCCGTTTTCTCCTCGATAAACCAAAGCTTCCTCTATTCATCACCAACATGGCCAATCCTACCGTCAACCAGGCTCTGGACACCGTGCTCGCGCAACTGGAGAACGGGAGCCACCGTGAGGACGCCATCATCCTCCACGGCGGCGAAGGCGACATAAGAGACGGACAGACCGCCTCCCTGGACTCCCAAGATGCGACCAACAACGTCGTCCGCACGGATGACCAGCAAACCACTCTCCAGCCAGTTGCTCCGCCGCCCAACGCGGACCCAAGCACCGTGGTCCTGTTTGCATTGATCAACCAGACCAATCAGCTGATCGCGCAGCAGAACACCAGAATCGAAGCCTTGGAGCAAGGACGGGCACAACGATCTTCCCCGCGAAGACATCGTCGTCCCCCGTCACCTCGCCGCTCTCCTTCCCCGCGAAGGACCCCTTCCGAAGATTCCCGGACCCTGTCACCCGTACGCCATGGTCGACGACCACGTCTCGAGCGCCCCCAGCCGACGATCACCCAGAAACGCCCTCGTTCCCTGCCTCGGAAGGAACCCAGGGCCTCCACCATCTCCAAGAAGTCCAAGCAGACTGAAGAGAGACCAAAGAACCGTTCGAGGAACTCCCCTCCATGGCACCATCGATCACCTTCGAGATCCCCGGTTGGTAGCGACGACGAGGACCAAAGGACCTCTTTTTCGTGGGAAATCATGGACGCCCCAATCCCTCCAGGCATGGAGAAACCTCCACCATTGGGGACCTACGACGGGCTGACCGACCCCGACGATCACGTGGAGAGTTTCGAAGCGATGCTCGAATTTCGAAACGTCAGGGGAGCCATCAGGTGCAGGCTATTCCCCACCACCTTGCAGAAGGGAGCCATGACATGGTACAAGGGTCTGGAACCTGGTTCGATCATGTCATGGAAACAACTGAAGCAACGCTTCACCAAACACTTCACCGCGTCTCGTCGACACCCGAACACAGAGGCTGCCTTAGAAAAGATCTTCCAAGGGAGGAACGAATCCCTCTGAAACTACATCGAGAGGTTTAACAAGGAAGCCGTCGAGGTCCATACGACCGACGACATGAAGAAATACTTAATTATCCATGGACTACGTGTCGGGTCGGACTTTGCCAAATCCATTGGCCTCCGAAGACCACGGCGTCTCGAGGACCTTCTCGCTCGAGCCCAGAAGTACATCGAACTCGAAGAGACGGAAGCAGCCCAGATCGCTCTTGAGACGAGACTTAGGGAAGGCCCCCGCGGCCACAAAGACGATGACGTTTCTCCCCGACGGGGAGGAGAAAAGAAGAAAGAAAACCGCAATCGAGATCCCCGGGAACAGCGCAGGCCAGCTGGCCGATTCACGGAGTACACGCCGCTCAACACTACCCGGTCTCGGATCCTCTCAGACTGCCAGAATTCCGAGTTTGTGAAAGGAGGAGTTCGCTTCCCGAAGCCCGCTGCTCCCAAACCAAACGTTGACAAATCTAAGTACTGCAGGTTCCACCGAAGCCACGGGCAGGTGATCGAAGATTGCATCCACCTCAAGGATGCCATTGAGATTCTCATCAAAGAAGGGCACTTGAAGAAGTATACCCAACAGAATGACCATCCTCGTCCCAGCTCAAAGGAAGCACAGAACGTCGAGGAGGCAACACCTCCTCCCGGCGACAGCCAGCTTCAGGTCGCCCTCTGCGTCACTCGACCCGAGGACTTCTTCGTCCCCCCAATCATCGAGGGCGAAGAGGCAATCCGCAACATGTGGGCGACATTCCCCGACGAGGGCCCCGTCACGACCCGCAGTACCTGGGAAGGCTTCCCCAAAGCAATGGTTATCTCCGGAGGCGATCCCGGGAAAGTATCGGTTGGGTCGATCAAACGGAAGTTTGACGAACTGGAATCAGCGACATCGTCGAAGGCGACCACCCTCGAGAAAGTGTGGGGAAACTCCAATCCCATCACCTTCTACCTCGAGGAACTCCCCGGGGGAGCACCAAACGCCACTATTCCCCTCCTGGTCAGGGCACAAATGGCGAACTTTGACGTCCGAAGAATCCTAGTCGACCAGGGGAGCTCGGTCGACATCATGTATTCTCATTTGTTCGGGACCCTTCAGCTAGACGAGAGGCATTTGACCCCGTACGTTGGGTCAGATCTACAGGGGTTCAATGGAACCACCACCAGACCATGGGGTTACGTGGAGCTAATGGTTACGTTTGGGGCTGAAGACACGGCCCAACAGGTGAAGATCCGTTTCCTGGTGGTTGAATGCCCATCCCTTTACAACTGCATCCTCGGGAGGACCACCCTTGCTGAACTCACGGCGGTCCCATCGACGGTCCACCTCAAAATGAAGTACTACACGAGGAGGGGACGAGTAGTGACGATGCACGGGGACATCGACGCAGCCAGAAGATGCTTCGATGCCGCCGTCAAGGGCCTAAGTTCCATTGGTCCCAAACCTAAGGCCGCAGCCAAGCCACCCCGAGACGCCGAATAGGTACCTCTCCCGCGCGTCAACACGGTCGACCTCGACAGCAGGTTCTCCGGTGAGCCCGAAGAAGGCAGAGTCGAAGATCCCAACCACCAAGCGGAGAACAACGGGCAGCCTCTCCACCTAGCGCGCCCCATCCCAGATAGAGACTTCGAGCTCGTGGCCCTCGGGGACGATCCTGATCGCAACGTGAAGATCGGCGCCGGGATCCCCGACCTGGCAAAAGAACAGCTGAAAGCGTGTCTGCGGGAGAATGCTAACCTCTTCGCGTGGAGCGCGTCCGAGATGCATGGCCTTGACCCCGAAGTAGCCTGCCATCAGCTCGCGGTAGATCCGACCACTAGGGCCGTAGCACAACGTAGGCGCAAGCAGTCTCCCGAGAAAGCGGAGGCTGCTGAGAAAGCTGTAAAAGACCTCCTAGAGGCAAATTTTATTTCGGAAGCCAAATACACGACATGGCTGTCCAACGTTGTACTTTTTAAGAAAAATAATGGAAAATGGAGAATGTGCGTTGATTATACTGATCTCAACCGGGCTTGCCCGAAAGACTGTTATCCCTTTCCTAACATCGACCAACTAGTCGACAATTCTGCAGGTTACAAACTACTATCTTTCATGGACGCCTATTCAGGATACAACCAAATTCCCATGGACAAGGTCGACAAGCAACTCACGGCCTTCATGACCACGTCGGGCAACTACTATTACAACGTAATGCCCTTCGGTCTGAAGAATGCCGGTGCGACCTATCAACGGATGATGAACAAGGTCTTCTGGACTGAAATCGGCGACATGCTCGAAGTCTACATGGACGACATGATCGTCAAGTCTGCAGAAGAAGTCAACCACGCCGCACACCTCAAGAAGGTGTTCGACACGGCGAGGAGGTGCCGCATGAGGTTTAACCCCGACAAATGCACCTTCGGTGTTCGGGCGGGAAAGTTCCTCGGATTTTACCTCACGGAACGAGGAATCGAGGCAAACCCCGACAAGTGTAGAGCCTTTTTCGAGCTCCCTCCTCCGGGCTCGAAGAATTCAATACAATCATTGAACGGGATGCTTACCGCTCTTTCCCGGTTCGTCGCCAAATCTGCACAGTACGCACTCCCCTTTTTCAAACTTCTCCGGCAAAAAGCGGAGTTCGAGTGGAGCGAGGAATGCGAACGAGCACTCGCACACTTGAAACAAGTCCTATCGCAACCCCCGGTACTCTCGCGACCTGAGAACGGGGAAACACTCTTCTTGTACCTTGCGATCACGAGCGAAGCGGTCAGCGCCGTCCTCATTCGGGAAACCTCGGACAGACAGATGCCAGTTTACTTCACGAGCAAAGCTCTCCAAGGCCCCGAGCTCAGGTATCAGCAGATCGAGAAAGTCGCACTGGGCCTCGTCACCGCGGCCAGAAGACTACGCCACTACTTCCTCGCCCATACCGTCACCGTAAGGACTGAACAACCTATCAGGCAGCTCCTCAGGCGACCGGACATGGCGGGGAGGATGCTCAGGTGGTCGCTGGAGCTCGCCGAATTTGACATCCGGTATGAAGGGAGGAAATCCTTGAAGGCACAGGTACTGGCCGACTTTGTAGCAGAGATGACCGTCCCGGAACCCTCGACCAACGGGTCGCAGAAATGGACAATCTATGTCGACAGAGCATCCAGCCCGAAAGGAAGCGGGGCGGGAATCATCCTCGAAAATGAGGAAGGCATCCTCATCGAGGTGTCCCTCGAACTGTCCTTCCCGACTTCGAACAACCAAGCCGAATCCGAGGCCTTCCTCGCGGGACTCAGGCTGGCCGAGGACCTTGGCGCCAAAGAGGTCAAACTTTTCACCGATTCTCAGCTCGTAGCCTCGCAAGTCCGAGGAGAATACCACGCCAAGAACGACAGTCTCATAGAATACTTAACCTTGGTAAAAGAGAAGATGAAAAAGTTCACCTCGGCGGAAGTAACTCACATCCCCCAGGAGCATAATGCCCGAGCGGACGTCCTGTCAAAATTGGCGAGCACGAAAAAGAAAGGCGGGAACAAGTCCGTCATACAAGAAGTGCTTTCCCACCCAAGTATCGACAAACCGGTCACGGGTCCGGACATCAACGTCATAAGGGACAACAGCTGCTGGATGACCCCGGTATACGAATACCTCATGACAGGCAAACTGCCCGAAGATCCCAAAGAGGCAGGAATGGTCAAGAGACGGGCATGCTCGTATACCATAATTGAGGACAAGCTATACCGCCGAGGGTTCTCTATTCCCCTCCTCAGATATGTCGAGGAGACCAAGGTTCCCGACATACTCCAGGAGATTCATGAGGGAATCAACGCGCAGCACCTCGGCGGACGGTCGCTAGCTCGTAAAGTACTCCGGGCAGGATATTACTGGCCCACCATGCAACAAGACGCCAAGGAGCACGTCAAGAAGTGCGATAAATGCCAACGGCACGGGGACATGCACCTCGCTCCTCCCAGCGAGCTCACGTCGCTATCCTCCCTGTGGCCGTTCGCATGGTGGGGGATGGATATCCTCGGACCTTTCGTCCAGGGGTCATATCAAAACAAATACCTCATCGTCGGGGTAGATTACTTCACGAAGTGGATTGAAGCAGAAGCATTGGCCAAAATCACTGCCTTCAACATACTACGCTTCTACAAAAGGAATATCCTCGCCCGGTTCGGAGTGCCTCAAGCCATCGTCACCGACAACGGAACCCAGTTCACCGACAGGAACTTCCGAGACTTCGTCACAAAACTAGGCACGAAGCAGCACTTCACGTCGGTCGAGCACCCTCAAACGAACGGACAGGCTGAGGCCGCGAACAGAGTGATCCTTCGAGGATTAAGACGACGACTGGGCGACGCCAAACAACGGTGGGTCGAAGAGCTACACAGCGTCCTCTGGGCCTACCGAACAACCCCACACTCCACGACCGGGGAGACCCCTTTCCGTTTGACCTATGGAACGGAGGCAGTGATCCCCGTGGAGATCAGGGAACCTTCGAGGAGGACGGAAGCCCCCCTCGACGGGAACGCGAACGATGAAGCCTTGAGGGAAGAACTCGACTTCGTCGAGGAAACACGCTCAGGCGCATCTCTCCGAGAGGCGTCACTTAAACAAAAAATAACACTACGTTATAACGACAAAGTCATTAAACGTGATTTTCAGGTGGGCACCCTCGTCCTACGAAGGAACCAGAAAGACTCGCGAGAAGGCAAACTCGCCGCGAACTGGGAGGGCCCGTACCGCGTCCGCGCGAAAACGGGGACAGGAGCCTATTTCCTCGAAAATTTGCACGGGGAAGAACTTGCTCGACCATGAAACGCTGAAAAGCTAAAACAATATTACAGTTAAACACTGCCCGCGGCTCACTAGCACCGCAATTACGGGGACGCGCTAGGGTACAAGCGCGACACCCCTATAAGAACACGACGATCAGAGACCGCGTTGTGTGTGCGCAAGGACATTTGATCCGGCGGGGATACCTCGTTCGAGGCCCACCGTCGTCGTGCCAACCGGGCATAACACCCAGCTCGCGATGGGAAGTTCATGCCACGAGACTAGGAACTCGACCGAGCTCTTAGCCTCGTTGAAGGTCGGAGTACTCCTCCGGCCGCCCGACCAGCTCTCCACGCGGTCAGGGTCTATCGAAGTCGAGCAAATCCCAAAGCCTTATTACTTAGGCAAAAATAAAGTATAACAAATAACACATCACACACGATCAAAATCAATAAAGAGGTATTACGAAGTACGAATATTGGGCAAAACCCTTAGTACAAAAAAGTTACAAATATAAGCCCACAAGTCGGGCAAAAATAACCATTGTGCAAATAGTACATCAACTAAGCCCACAAGCCGGGCGAAACAAAACGGCTCGCAGGCCGACCAAAACAAAGATAAAAAACCTACTCAGCTGCGGTCCCGTCAGGCTCCTCGTGCACATGAATGTCGTTCTCCCGCAGAGGATGCACGATCTGGCCATCCACCACCTCAGCGTCGGGGTCAATCCCTTCGGTGACGAGATCAGGGTTGAGAACCCGAAGCTGAGCCATGGCACTGCGGAACCCTATACCCGCGGTTTCAATAGAATCATCCTCGGACAACCGGAGATCCTGCTCGAGCTTCTGGAGCTGCGCCACAAACGCTGCACGAGTGGTTAGGAGCCTGTCTTCCTCAGTTTCCCCTTCGGCCGGCCGCACAACATCTTCCAACTCGGCAATCCTTTCCTTAAGCCGCTTCTCCTCCAACTCCAGTTCAGCGATTCGGGCAAGGTGGCCTTTCTCCGTCTCCTCGGCTTTCTTAAGCTTGGCCTCGACCCGCTGCTGCTGCTCGCTTTGCTCTTTGTTCAGATCTTGGCACTCTTTTAGTTCCTTGCGCATACCGAGCATCTCAGCGCCCAAGGTATCCAGCTTTTCCTGCAGGCGGGCAAGTTCAGCAGCAGGGCGGGTCTCGTCATTGAGAATGATAGCAGTCGAGCAGATACGCACGACGGCCGACAGATCCTCAAAAATCCTCCTCCTCCCCACTTCAGTAGCAGTCCCCAGCACAGTTTGGATCTCGGAGGGACGGGCGTGAGGATAAGTGACCTCGGAGAAGAAGTGAGGTTTTTGCTGACAGGGTGGAAGATCAAAGCTGGAAGGAACCGGGGGACTGTCTTCACCACCCAGGTCGATGACCTCCGCAACGCGTTGCCTCTTCGGAGTCCCTTGGGTAGCCGGGGATTGGCTTCCCGCAGGAGTTGTGCGACCACCCACGGTCCCCGACACAGTGGCAGCAGGCTGAGACTGACTGGATCCTTCGGGCACGGCGGCCGTGGAAACACCCTCGGGCGGGGCCCCAGAAGGGACAACCTCTTGGTCTTTTGAGCGCGACGCCTCTTCTCGGGCCTGCGCTTCCCGGGCCCTCTTCGCCTTCAGCTTCTTGAGCCTCTCCTCGGCTCCGGCCATTGTTCCTGCAAAAAGAAAGAAAATGTTAGTAAGGCGAGAAACACAGATGCGGGGAAGACCTAAAGCGGGGACGTTTTCACCACCTAACAACTCGATCGCTTCCTCGTCGGAGAAGGTCTCGAGCAGAACGCGGGTATTTATCAGGCGACGTTCTTTCTTCACCTGCCCGTCTGCACCCATTATAGGCCGGCCGTCCAGCGTCTCGTGTTGAGCTTCGGAAAAACTTTCAACAAAAGCGACGATTTTATCGTAAGCTTCCCGCTCGAAGGCCTCCATCTGAACATGCTTCGTCTTGTATTTGTCGACTCCCTTCTTAAAGTGTTCCTCCGTCCAGTACAGAGGGAACTTTGGCTCCAGCACCTCCTCGGAACGACCGTCGACCTCGCGGGTGACTTTTCGGTACAGTGAATAGATAGCCTTGATGGTGACCGGTTTCACGAAGTAATAGCGAAACTTGAAATCCCTGATGGAATCCAAGTAAGTGTGGAACAGTGCCTTGCTCTGCTTGAAAGACACCCAGCCATGTCGTCCACCGGCCGACGACCTTTGGAGATGGAATATGCGGAAGAAGAGGCGAATGGTCGGCACGATTTTCAAATACTTGCATACGAGCTCGAAGGCCCGGATGAAGGCCAACGAGTTCGGGTGAATCTGTGAAGGGGCCAACTTCAACCAGTCGAAGATCCCCTCTTGTAAATCCGTGAAGGGCAGCCTCCACCCCGCCTTCTCGAACATAAATTCATATAAGGGGACGCGCATTCCCCGGTAGGGTGAGCATATCCGATGGTGCTCCTCGGGGCGAAAAACCTTCTAAGATTTGCCGGATCCGATTAATCTGTGCTCGACAGTGCAGAAAGCGTCGTCCTCATCTGGGTAAACGAAGATGGACGACATCTCCAGGGCCTCGTCGCAGACCCACTCCTTGAGCGGGCGCTCTTGCGCAAAGGCCATGTGAGCCATGGGAGAGTCGGGCTGGTCGTCGTTTTCTTCGAAATATCCTACGGCCACCTCCGCAGCCAAATCGTCCATTTACCTGAAAAGCAGAAGGAAACGGTGAATTCGATTGGTCGCATCAAATCCACCCCTCCACCGTTGTTCAAGCGAACGGGCGAAGAAGGGGCAAGGCTTTCTCGGCTCCCCGACATACTCGGCCAAGGATCAACATGTTCACCGGGGAGTTCATCGCCTCCCCGGGAGGTTCTGCCCCCGTGTTCCCGCGACACTAACGAATATACTATTTGTTAGGGAGCCCGAGACATTCAAAGGGTCCCCGACGTGTTCTTCCCTAGTCCCCGAGATATTCATCAAAAGGGAGCAAAGCTCTTCGCACTCTCTCCCTCCACAACTAAAGATTCCCGCCGTATTCGCCAGGAATCCCTTCGTTTCTCATGGGAATATCATCAATTCACCAAGGAAACGTCCTACACTAGTTGAAATTGAAGAAAAATGCAAAAGAAAGGTCAGGTTTGAAGCAAATACCTGGTAAGCGGCGGTGTAGGGTTCCGGCACGGAGTTTTCCGGCAATGGTACAGCGGCGAACGGCTGTCGTAGAGGAGGAAAGGCTTCCGGCAGAGAGTGCCCGGCGGTTGACGGCAGCGAGCTACGACGGAAGAGGTTAGAGAGAGAAGGAGAGGGATTCTTGAGAGAGAAGCGGAAAAGTGAAAAATGAGCGAGGGGAGCGGCTTTTATAAGCGGTTCTCGCGAGACTCGAGGGGCATAGGGCACTCGAGTGCGCTACCCTAGCCAGCCTCCCTAGGTAATAATGGCAGGCGACACGTGGCACGCATGCAGCCGCCCATCTCCCCACGCGTGTCGTTTCGGTTTTCCCCAACGCTTCGAATCCGAAACCCTTCATCTCCCCGACCATACGATCAGACACATCTGTCCGACGCCCGACGCTCATCTGGCCGAAGGAATTTCGCACATGAGAACGACCTCCTCGGTTCCTCTCTTGGCGTATCCTCGACATGCCAATAACCCTTAAGTCATTACTCTGCCACCTCAGAGCAACGACTTGGGGGGCTCCTGTTCTGGACTGGGCCGAGGCTGCCCAACAGTCGAGCAGGCCCAACCCATACAACATGGGGAGGCCCAATAAGACCCATCCGCGGGGCACTTGACTACTGCGAGCATACCACCGGTTCCCCCGGGCACTTTACAGTGTCGGGCACTTGGCCAGCAGGGCAGGAGAACCTCGCCCCCGGCGGAGAGGTACCTCCTCGACATACCAGCTTCTCCCCCGCGCGAGGATGACACATATCACTCCTCGACAGACATAGCTCCTCCCCCGCGAGGCCATGTCCGTCGTACGGCTTGAATGGTCCTCGACACATAAGGCTCCTCCCCCCCCCCCCCCCCCGAGGAGTGTCCAACGGTCCGTACCACGTGGACACGTTCCAAGTAACCGCTCCACTCCCGAAGGATTCGATCTGCCCTAATCCCGAAAATCTAGGAGCAGTTACCCCAGGGCGAAGACCACGTGATGGTCATCACTACGCCACGTAAGCCCTGGCAGTTACTTGGGTTGGGCATGGCAATCCAGCCCAATGCAAGTAACCGTTGGCCCCGCGCTGGGGGCTCTCTATAAATACCCTCTCACTTGAGAGAGTCAGGTTAAGTTCACTTTCTTACTCACCTCTGTACTTGCTATTTCTCTAGCAGTCTCCTCACTTGAGCGTCGGAGTGCCTTGCAGGTACACCCCCCCCCCCCCCCCCCCCGCCGTCCTTCAACCTCACCGGAGCCGGAGTTCAGCTGACGTCGTTGGCCACCTGAAACTGTCTGATCCAGGTACGATCAGTAACATTAGGGGGATGAACCATTGTTTTTTTTATTTTGTGTTGATGGAGAATGTTATGTGTATTTCCCATGTTTGCTAATTATTATAATGACATTATGTTATGGTTGTGTTTTGAATAATTAAATTAATCAGTTATATTCTCTGCAGCTAAAATAATATTGAAGTTCAGACTTATTTATAATTATTACTATTTTAAATTTTAAAATGTGTTATATATCCAATTACATGAGCTGCTAAATGTTGAAGTAACGTCCTAATTATTTAGATTTTTAATTTATTCTGATTTTTTTATAAATTACGCGGAATTAGGGCGTTACTAGAGCTGTCAAAATGGACTACCCAGCCTTAAACGGGTCGGCTCTGATGGGCTCGAGCTTTTTAGGGCTGGGCCAAAAAAGCCCGTTTCTAATATGAGCTCGAAAATTACTACCCGAGCCCGGCCCTATATGGGCTTCGGGCTACCCGACCCTAAATGGGCCTTTTAATAAAAAAATAAAAATAAAAACGCCATAATATTTATTATAAATAAAATTAAAAATTATATTATTTTAAACATAATACATTTTTATAATATATTTTTAAGTACTATATTGTTTTTTGGGTTAATAGTCATTTACCCCCTGCAATATAGACGAGCTTTGATTTACCCCACTTTAAAAAAAAGTTTTTTGGATTACCCCCCTGAAATTTTAAAATTCTAAGTCTTTTGCCCCCCAGGTAGAAAAATTACCCCCCTGTAAAATATTTTTTTTTATTTACCCCCTGGTTTTTACACGCTTAGGGGGGTACCCCAAAATTTCAGGGGGTAATCCAAAATTCTTTTTTTAAAGGGGGATAAATCAAAACTTGCCTATATTGCAGGGGGTAAATGACTATTAACCCTTGTTTTTTATCAATACTATAATGTGTTTTTAAATACAATACATGTCAAAATTGTATAAAATAATACTCAAATATTTAACATAAGGGAAACTAATAGAATACGAGAAAAGAGTATTAATTATATTAATATATAATATTTAAAAGAGAAATATTGAATAGAATATATATAAAATTTAGTGAGGTGAGAAAAATCAATGTGTTATTTTGGAGTAAGATAATATAAGTATTAGTATAATTTTTTAAAATTTATAGTGATATGGGCCTAATGGGCTACCCACGGCTCATATGGACTAGTCCTAATGGGTAGCGGACTTTTTAGGGTTGGGCTAAAAAGACCCTAAAAAATATAAGCTCTAATTTTAAGACTCAAGCCCTATGATTTTGCGGGCCTAGTGGGCCGGTCCATGTGGGCTAGCCCATTTTGACGGCTCTAGACATTACAATGTCAGATAAAATTTTATTCGACTAAAGATTTAAAATTCCTTCATGATTTTTTATGAATATGGGCTAAAAAAGAAAAAAAAAGAATAAGCACATATGCCATTAACACACTTCTTTTTCTTTTTTATTTTCCTTCTAAATAAACAGTAGACCTTAATTTAAAATAAAATCACTCAACACATATTTTCACTCTATCTTCTTATTCTAGAAACCTTTAGCTATTAGCAAAATCTATATTTAAAAAAATCAATAAATCTTTTCCTTGATATTTTTGTGTTAACTGAAAATAATTTAGAGTGAAACATAGGAAAATGAAACAAATTAAGGTTTTATTTTATTATTTAGGTAGGAGTACTTTATAATGTTGTTTTCAAAATTAACAAAATGAAATTTAATTGCAAAATAAAATAATTAGTCAAAGAAATTTTGTCGCAGGAAAAGCCTCTCTTGAGATTGTTTGAGGAAAATGAATTCAAGAGAAAAATAAATTTAGGTAAGAAATGGAAAAGTGCAATTTCTTCATATTAGTACAATGGTGATGGATGAATGTTCTAGACCCCTTTAATATGATTGTGTATGTATCATTTAATTTTGGTTTAAATAGTTTTTTTATGTGTAATTTAATGTATTTTGTTTTTAGTCTCTAAATTTTTTTTAATAGTCTCTAAATATGAAAATCATTTTGATTTTAATTCTTAAATTGAAAACTCACAGAAAAATTCGGAAAAAAATCTACAAGACACTGTAGATTTTAAATCTACAAGAAAATTCGATGAATAATCTACATGTAACATGCATATTTTTGCACAAATTTTAATTTTAATGATTAAAACCATTAAAATTTAACATTCAGAAATTATTTTAAAAAAAAGATTTAACGATTAAAATCAAAAACATGTCAGCGACGAAAAAATTATTTTATCCTTTAATTTTCAATATGACCTCAAATTTTATAGTAAAATGATCATTAATGTCCTTTTAATTAATTAAAATATTTTATTTTTATTTCTTTTTTAGGTATGAAATATTAAGATGATAAGAATCGATTTTTTTTTCACAATACCTACATTTTTAATTTTATTCTCAAATTAGCCTAGTTTCTAATTAATTTTTTTCATGTTTCAAACAAATTAATTTTTTAGTATAGAAGGACATCAATTGCATTGGCGTTTATTTCACTTTTGAAGTTCATTTTGGAATTGGCTTTAAAAGAATTTTGGAGGAAAGATTTTAGGGGTTGCGGTTATATTATGAAATGTGTTAAAAAAAATATTAAAAAGATAAAAAAAACAATGTAATTTTATAGCTAAAATAGTATATTATTTTCTAAATTTTTCAAACATATCCTTAATAGTATGTGTCTCTGCAATTTGCGGCATTATATTTTTTAATTATATTTTAGTTTTTTTTTTAATTTACTGTTACGAAATTGTTTGCAAAATTTAACAAAAATCCGTATATTTTAAAAATGAAAATTCAAATGAATTTTGTTAATAAGCTTTTTGCAAAAAAAAAAATTAAAATATAACTACAAACCACAAGTAATATCAATTGCAATGGTGTCATTCATTAAAAAAAAAAGTTGATGACAATGCAATTGTTGAAATAGAGTATATTAGAAATTAGTTTGAAAACCATACTAAATTAAAGTTAAAGTTGAAAATTGGATTAAAAAAATCATAAGAATCATACAAAGAAACAATAATAAATATTAAAGGTTTGTGACGGAAGAAGGAATAGGTCACTCATTACTCGATGCATGACGTTAAGCTTGTTAGGAAGAGTGACCACATATAGGTGATGCTGTAAAGGGGATTGGTAGCTATTCACATGGCATATTTTAAATGAGTCTTTATTGTTGAAAAAGACAAATTTGCATGATGAAGATGAGAAAATAATTCACTAGTTGCGAATTTTAAACCAAATTGAGTTTTGATTTTGATTACATTTTTATGTTAATATATACAAAACTAATGTATGGTTGCATCCCGTTTTAAAAAACTAATCAGCTTTTTATAGTCGTTCAAACTCAGATATGTTGCAATTAAAGTCAAGTTTTACGATTGAGCTAGTGTATATATATATATATATATATATATATATATATATATATATATATATATATATATATGTGCATTCATCAATAATTCAAAGCGTTTATGATGATTGACAAGCACAACAAGATTAGGACCAATCCTTAAAAACGTACCCGCGTAACTACCACTATGTGTCGACTAATTATTCAACTATTCTTTCATGGTATTCAAACGTAGAATTAATTACATGTTATAGTCTATGTGAAACTATTTTATATACAAATATTTTTAAGATTTTCCCTCAAGCTGGATCATATATGTTATATGAGTCAAGCTTGTTACAAATGTAATCCACTCGAAAACTTTTAAGAAATTTTGTAAACATATCAGCTAATTCGTCTTTGGATTTTACGAAATCTGTGGTGATTTATCCTGATAGTACTTTGTTCCTTATATAATGACAGTTTATTTCTATGTGCTTGACCTGTTCATGGAAAACCGAATTAGATGCAATGTGGAGTGTTGCTTGATTATCGCATATGAGTTTTGCGTTCTGATCATATCCTAAGTTCTGAGAGTAAATTTGTCAACCATGCAAGCTCCTTTGAGGCTGCTGTCATAGCACGATATCTAGCTTTAGCACTAGATAGTGCAACTGTATTTTGTTTCTTGCTTATCCATGAGATCATATCACCTCAAATCAGAACACAATATTCGAATGTGAATCTCTTATTCGACGATAATTCGGCTCAGTCTGCATCTAAATAACAAATGATTTTAGCATCATCCTTATCTTTATATAATAGTTATCTTCATGGTGCATTCTTTATATATCTAAGAATTCAAATGACTGCATCCCAATGACTATCATAAGGAGCATTCACAAACTGACTCATAATTCTCACCACAAATGTAATATTTGATCTGGTGACTGTAAGATAGTTTAATCTTCCCACAAGCTATTGATATCTTCCGAGTCTTACAATGGCTCCCCTTGACCCGGAAGAAGCTTGACATTGGGATCCATAAGAGTATCAACGGGACGACAATCAAGCATACCAGTTTCACTATGAATGTATAAGGTATACTTGCGTTGGTTTATTGCAATGCTGGATAAGGACAGGGTAACTTCAATACCTAAGAAGTATCTGAGTGGACCCAAATCTTTTGTTTGAAAGTTTTTGAAAACATGAGTTTTGAGCCGCTGGATACCCTCAGTATTGTCTCTAGTGATAACAATGTCATCAACATAGACCACAAGAAAAATGTGTTGATCGGCGGAGGAAAGAAGGAAGAAAGCAGAGTGATCTACTTCATATCTAGTCATACCAAATTGTATCAAGGCAGAGCTAAAGCGACCAAACCAAGCACGTGGGGATTGTTTCAACCCATAAAGAAGACGACGAAAGCGACAAACAAGTTTAGAATTGCCAAGAACTGTAAAACCTAGAGGTTAATCCATATAAACTTCCTCCTCCAATTCTTTGTTTAAGAAGGCATTTTTAGTGTCCAACTGATGAAGTGGCCAATGATGAATATCAATCATTGTAAGAAAAAGACAGACTGAAATAGTCTCGGCCATCAGAGAAAAAGTGTCACCGTAATCAAGATCAAACATATGTGCATATCCTTTGGCTACCCAACGGGCTTTGAAACGATCGATCTGACCATCTGGTCCAACCTTCACTGTATAAATCCATCGACATCCCACTATAATTTTGTCTGGAGGTAAAGTAACAATGTATCAAGTGTTATTTGAATGTAATGCAACCATTTCTTCCACCATCTCTTGAAGCTAATTGGGATCAGTCATAACTTCACCTGTAGACTTAGGAATAGACACATAATCCAAAGCAAACATAAAAGAGACATATGAAGTAGATATATCGTCATAATTTAAAACACAAGCATATTTAGGATTATGATGATGATATCAAATACCTTTTCGTAATGCTATTGGAAGGTCAAGTGTTGGTGACGTAACTGAAGGAGTAATTGGAGAAGGAGATGGTGTTGATGGATCAATATCATCTCTAACCTCTGATGGATGGGGTATTCATTGCTGGTAGACCTGCAATGGATGTTTAATGGGTGTGGGAATGATGGAATGGATATCTTGAGCATCTAAAGTACCATTCTCATCTGGTAACATAGAGGCAGAGAAAATGGTGAGGTTTCAAATAATATTACATCGAAGAAACAATGTATCGTTGAAGTTGGGGACAAAAACAACGATATCATTTTTGTATACATGAGTAGCCTATAAAGATACACTTGAGAGATTTAGCAGAAAGTTTTTCTTTACTTGGACTGAGGTCATGAACAAAGCATATGCGACCAAAGACGCAGAGAGGAATGAGGTAGAAATCATATTGCGGGTTTAAGATAGAGTATGTAATTTGATCTTGAAGGACCGATTAAAGGCATTCGGTTGATAAGGTGACAAGTTGTGATAAGAGAATCACCCCAAAAACGAGAAGGGACATTGTGGTGAAGTAAAAATGTCCGTGCAGTTTCAACAAAATGACAATTCTTCTGTTCAGCGACACCATTTTATTGTGGTGTGTGAGCACATGATGATTGATGAATAATCCCCTGTGATGTTAAAAAAGATTGAAATTAGGATGACATATATTCATGAGCATTATCAGTGCGTAAAATTTTAATGGAAGTGTCAAACTGAATTTTAATTTCGGCATAAAATTCTTAGAATATATGGAAGACATTTGAACGGTTTTCATAAAAAAAAAAAACCAAGTAAATCGTGAAAAATCATCGATGAAGATTACAAAGTAATAATATCCCAAAGTTGACTTGACACAAATAGGACCCCAAATATCATAATGAACTAAATCAAAAGGTGACGTAACACTTTTATTTACTCATTGACAATAGGCGTGACAAGTATGCTTGCCTAATTGACATGACTTACACTCAAATGACGAAAGCTTAGAAAAACTAGGAACTAAAAGATGCATTTTATTAAGGATAGGGTGACCTAAACATTGATGTGTATGACTTTGAGAAACAATAAAAGCACATGCCACCGGTGGTGATAGATGATATAATCCTCCGGACGCACTCGCTATTCCAATAGTCCGTCATGTACGTCGATCTTGGACATAAACTGATTTGTCAATAAACATAACTGAACAATCAAGAGTACAAGTGAGTTTTTTTAACATATATTAGATTGAAAGGACAACCAGGAATATAGAGCACATAATCTAAAGACAAGTTTGGAAGTGGGTGTGTCTGACTAAGGCCTTGAACTTTGATTTTAGAGGCATCTTACATAGTGACAAAGGGTAAAGAATCAGAATAAGAAAAGTTAGAAAAAAGAAATGTATTATTATTCATATGATCAGGGGTACCAGAGTCAAATATCCAAGGACCAAGGGAGGAGGATTTAGATACAAAAGCTATGTGATTACTAAACTGAGCAATTGTGTCAAAAGTTGATGGTTGATGAGCTGCTTTGAACTGAAAAAACTCACTATAATTAACAGATGGAATAACAACTTATTTGGTGATAGTTCGATAAGCGGCAACACCAACCTTAGGTTGTCGTTTTTGTTCTCTTGACTTTGTATGACATTCAATTTTAATATGGTCGTAACAATTAAAGTAGTTACAACGTATACCTTGGTGTTGGCCACCGCATCTTTCGTCTGTCCACCATAACCATGGTAGTTAGAAGCAAGCATAGATAATTCGGTAGATATCCTGATTAGTCTCTCACATGGGATAAGTGGAACCTTAATATATGTGGCGGAATTGGTGTCTCCCATGATAGTTGATGGCTTGAAACGAAAAACTGAGTACGAATTTGGAAAGAGGACAAGACGACAACGCCAGTAATGGAAATCGCGACGGGATGGGCTTTCGGATGCGCTGTCATACGTTACTGGAACGGTGGTACGTGAGGTCCACGCACGTAGGAAGGGGGCCGGCACGCAGCGATGAGATTTTAAGGTCTTGTCGGTCTGGAAGAACTGATTCTTGCGGTACGAGTGTCTCACCGGAATGATGTTAGGAGCGATGACACTAGTGGCGACAGTGCCGATTACGGCTCGAAAAGCGGCAGTATGGTGGTTAATGGAACGAGTCACCCAAAAAAATTTCTCATCGGAAGACAGTGGGTCAACCGAGTAAAGCACGACGAACAGTTGAATCTCAACAAGCTTTGTGCATGGCCGACACTCTTTTTTAGGCTTGGTGCTTGGATATAAATGGTGGGCGGCCCATGGTCCGATCTATAGGCTCTGATATCATATTTAAATATAACAGAGTGAAAGACGTTTGAATAAACTGTGTGTTTAAAAGGCACTACGAATACTGTATTATATAGAGAGAGATTACAGCTAATTACATGCTATAATCGATGTGAGACTATTTTATATACAAATATTCTTAACAGTTTTGAATGGTGTTTAGAGATGTAATCGGTTGTGGTGATCAATTGATGGTCAAATAGATGATAGGAGGTGGATGAAATGTTGATTGACAGTTAAAGTAGGGGTCGACTAGTTAACGGTTGTTAGAGTGATGATTGATGATTGTCAGAATGGTGGTTATTGAATGTTAGAATGACGGTTTGTGGTTATCAAAATGTTAGTTGGCAGTGACCAAAGTAATAGTTGACTATAGTCATAATGGTAGTCAATAATGATTAACGGTGGTCAACGGTGGTCAGAATGATGATTAGAGTAATAATCAACAACCATTTGTAGAGCGACGGTGTCTTAGCTACAAGAACATGAATTATAAAACCTATTATTTAAGTTTTAAGTTTTATTGGAAAACTATATTTAAATTAAGTAAAACAAAATATCAATTCAACTTAATATATTTTAATTTTAAAATTAGCTTTTAAAACTAAAAATAAAAAAACAAAGCATTATATAAAGTATTTTATAAAGTATTATTCATTGATGTCTATGAAAATGATGTCGATATTGCTATAATTTTATAATTTTAAAATATATAGTAATATTTTATAAAATTACCTAAACGAATAATTATCACATATCAAAATCTAACAGGATTCCTCGTGGATGATGAAAGCTCTTGTGACATCCTTTACACTGACACGTTAGAGCGATTAGACATAAAGCAGACAGATTTAAATCCGCACTGCAGTGGAGATCTGTTGGCCTTAAACGACTCAATAACTCGCCCTTGTGGAGCGACCAATCTGATGTTGACGATTGGAGAAGGAATCTGTGAGAGGAAAGTAATCTGCATCTTCCTTATAATTTTGTGTATGAGCGTCTTCAGAGGTATCAAATGGGGATGCTTATTGGAAAAGTCAGATGCAGTGGCATCTCTAGTCCACTTGAAGGTAGCCTATCATGATAGAGAAAGAAAACCAATCGTTGTTAGTGCCAACATGGAGGAAACAAAACGGATAAAGAACTTATCCTTAAGGACATTCTCGCGTCGGCGACAAGAATAGGAGAAGGTTAGAGGGACACCAATACATTCGACCTAGACGAATGAGATGATGAAGTTAGGCCCATTCCAGACATTGAATTTGAGTCTATCAAGCTTGGAGATAACCCAGTTCGATCGATAAAGATAAGATTCGAGCTTCCCTTTAAGGTAAGATCCACCTTAACTGAATGTCTCTAGGCCAACACTGGCCTTTTCTCCATCTCATCTAATGAGATGACCGACATCGACCCCAACATGGCCTGCCACCAGTTGAATGTGAAATCCAGCACCCGCTACGTCTCCCATAGGTGAAGGAGGCAGTCCTCGGAGAAAGCTGAAGATACCACGAGCACGGTGAAATGTCTATTGGGCGATAGATTTAATTCCTAGTCGGAGTATATATAATGGATGTCCAGCGTAGTTTTGGTGAAGAAATCTTTGAGAAATTGGAAGATTGACAAGCTTGTAGATAGTTCAGCCAAGTACAAGTTACTATCATTCATGGATGCCTACTCTGAGTATATTCAAATACCTATGTTCAGGCCTGACCAGATAAAGACAACATTCATGACCAAGCCTGCTAATTACCAATACAACGTCATGCCCTTCGGGTTGGAGAATGCTGGCGCGACATATTAGAGGATGATGAACAAGATCTCTCAAAGAAAATTAAAAATAGGAACTTGATAACCTTGAACCAAGTTCTTCGATAGAAAATATTAAGAACCAAATAACATGATTCTGAGTTATCCGGTTAGTACAAATGTGAATCGGAGAACCACATGCCAAGTTATCCGGTATGTAAAATTTTTCATATGTAAAACTGGAAAACTTATTTGTAAGATTTTTAGTGTGTTGAAAGAGTAAATCAAATATCTTTACTTCATGTTCTCCAATTTGTTGTTAAAACAGATATCTTGTGTGTGTGTTTTCCAGTTTGCAACTGCTCTCGCTTTCTTTGGAATAAAATAAAGAAAAAGTGAAAATTTTAAAAATCTAGATATTTATACAAGGGTATTTTGGTCCAAACTTATAATTTGTAGGGATAAAGGGATAAATGATAAAATATGGTGTATAATTTTCGATTTCTAAAGAAAAAAATGAAAAATTTGATTTAGTGATTGATGTTTTATCATATAAGACATTTTAATTGCTTGAGATTTTGTTTCTTTACTATGTTTGAGTATTTCTCTTTATTATTATTATTATATTTTTTTACGATAAATTTTTTATTTAGTTGAAAACTACTAAAATTTATATAAAGCGTTAATGAAAAACATTAGTTAAGGTTAATGAAAAACATTAGTTAAGGTCGCTTTTCCAAAATTATACCACCGATAGATTTTGTATTTCTAATAGATTTTGTTTAAGCATTATGGGCCTCTTTCTTTTAGCTTAAAAAAAATGAATTTTTTTTTTTTGTATTTTTAAAAATAGATTTTATAAAATTGTTTTTCAAAATATTACAAGTTTTTCTATATTAATTTTTTCTAAGTTGCAAAACTAATTTTGATATCATACAACATAAATAGGGTTAATACCCCTTTTGGACCCTGCCATATAGGCCAAATCCCAAAAACAACCCTGTAAAAAAAAAACACAGATTCCATCTCTGCCATTTGTAGATTCCCTCGTTTTGCCCCCTGAGTGGATTTGGTCAACCATATTGATGACATGGCGCTGCTTAGTTGGAATTTTATTTATTTTTTATTTATTTAATTCCACACGTGGCATTTTTATTAATATTTTAATATTTAATATTTTTTTTTTTTTAATTTTTTTTTTTTAATTTTTTTTTTATTTTTTTTATTTTTTTTTATTTTTTTTTTAATTTTTTAAATTTTATTTTATTTTTTTTTTATTTTGTTTTATTTTTTTAATTTTTTTTTATTATAATTTTTTTAATTTTATTCTTTTTTTTATTTTTTTCGTTTTTATTTATATATATATATATATATATATATATATATATATATATATTTTTTTTTTTTTTTCGTTTTTGGACCTAATTTTTATTTTTAATTCTATTTTAAACAAATTGTTCTTTTAAAAATTAGTTTCATTATACTAATCCATTTATTTCAATTTATTACCATACTAATCCATTTATTCTCATACTAATTTCAATTCAACAATACTTATGAGTGATTTATTACCATTATAACTTCACTCATCAACCATCTTTATAACCTCTCTCCACTTCTTTTTTTTTTCGTTACAATATTGTTTCATTTCTTCTCCATTGTTTTCAATACTCATCAACCATCCAAAACTCAATACAAAGCATACTCACAACACAACAATACCACACACCCTAATAAACAAGAATCTCAAGCTCTCATCACTCTCCACATCCTCATGAAAATGGTAACTTGTTACTGCCATGTTCACACCATAAGTTGGTAACTTACTATATCATTATCCTTTGGTATGAACAATTTTTTGTACAAAGAACATATGAATGTGCATGTAAGGGGAGGATAAGGATGTTGTATCTCAAAACAGTTATATGATTGACAAGTAACATATATAAGTACATATGAATGTAATGTAAGGTAATAGCAGACTGTGTGTGTGTGCCCTATTATCTCGTCGGTAATAGCAGGCTGTGTGTGTGCCCTATTATCGCGTCGGTAATAGCAACCCTAATTGGGAAGTGACCTGGTGATGCGCGCGTTCGATGGTTCTAAGAGGTCCGTTTTTGGAGAAATTGTATTGCCGATCAAAGTTGGTCCTGAAATTTTTGAAGCCACTTTCTATATCATGGACATTCAACCTGCCTATAGTTGTTTATTGGATAGTCTGTGGATCCATGATGCTGGGGCAGTGACGTCCACTCCAAGAGTGATCAGTCAGCCTGAGGTGGTTAATCAACCCGAGGTGGTAAATCAGCCAGAAGTTTCAATGTCTTCTTTCAAAGATGCACGCGCTGTAGTTGAAGTTGGTGATTCCCAGAAGTGGGGCCAAGTCATTAATGTTCAGGTGAAGCAGAATACTTATGGACTGGGATATAAGCCACCCCGACGAGCTCAAGAGCCTCTTAAGTTTTATGGTCCAGTCCAGTTCACAAGTGCTGGTGTCTTCTTTAATCGGGTTAATGCCATTGATGATGAGGGGGATAATGATTGCGACATGGATGAGTGGATCCGCCCCTGCACTCCCGGTAAAAGTCTATGCAATTGGTCGTCTGAGAAAGTCATCCAAGTGACCCATCAAGAGTAATTGCCTTTGTTTTCTGTTTGTGTAAAATCCTACGTTCTGCCCAAGACGTAGTGATGTTTGTCTGTAGGGCTTTGATGTTTTTGTTTGCTTACTTTATCATCAATAAATGACGTTTTCACATTCAAATGTTTGTCTGTAAGGATAATGATATAGTAAGTTACCAACTTATGGTGTGAACATGGCAGTAGCAAGTTACCATTTTCATGAGGATGTGGAGAGTGATGAGAGCTTGAGATTCTTGTTTATTAGGGTGTGTGGTATTGTTGTGTTGTGAGTATGCTTTGTATTGAGTTTTGGATGGTTGATGAGTATTGAAAACAATGGAGAAGAAATGAAACAATACTGTAACGAAAAAAAAAAGAAGTGGAGAGAGGTTATAAAGATGGTTGATGAGTGAAGTTATAATGGTAATAAATCACTCATAAGTATTGTTGAATTGAAATTAGTATGAGAATAAATGGATTTGTATGGTAATAAATTGAAATAAATGGATTAGTATAATGAAACTAATTTTTAAAAGAACAATTTGTTTAAAATAGAATTAAAAATAAAAATTAGGTCCAAAAACGAAAAAAAAAAAAAAAAAAAAAAAAAAAATATATATATATATATATATATATATATATATATAAAATATATAAATAAAAACGAAAAAAAAAAAAAAGAATAAAATTAAAAAAATTATAATAAAAACAAATTAAAAAAAAAAAAAAAATAAAATAAAAAATAAAATAAAATTTAAAAAATTAAAAAAAAAAATAAAAAAAAAATAAAAAAATTAAAAAAAATTAAAAAAAAATTAAAAAAAAAATAAAAATAAAAATAAAAAAATAAAAAAATAAAAAAATAAAAAAATATTAAATATTAAAATATTAATAAAAATGCCACGTGTGTAATTAAATAAATAAAAAATAAATAAAATTCCAACTAAGCAGCGCCATGTCATCAATATGGTTGACCAAATCCACTCAGGGGGCAAAACGAGGGAATCTACAAATGGCAGGGATGGAATCTGTGTTTTTTTTTTTACAGGGTTGTTTTTGGGATTTGGCTTATATGGCAGGGTCCAAAAGGGGTATTAACCCACATAAATATATATTAATGAAGATTAAAACATAGTCGAAATCTTAATTTTTGAAAAAAGTTGTATCTCAAAAATGATTTTTATGAAAAGCTATTTGAAATAGCTTCAAAATTAAGTGATTTTTTGAAATTTTGATATCCAATTTTTTTTTTTTTGATAAAAAGTTGATATATCTAAAATAACTATTCAAACCAAATTTTCATTTGAAACTTTTATGAAAAGTTTATTTGTAAATTTTTTTTCCACAAAATTTTGTTACACTATAAAAATCATTTTTAAGAAAAACCAAAATAAATAGGCCCTAGATCCATCTATATAATAAACAAAAATCTTAAAAACTGAAAAATTTAAATTTTAAGTGAATATTATGTATAAGTTAATAAATTGAGACAATAATATGTTAAATAATTTTTTAAGCGGAAAGGGTGATGTACTGATAAATTAATTTTATATTGTCAATGAATAATGATTATGTATCCCGTTAAGTTAAATTGATACTTTATCAATTTTATATTATTAATCAATAATGATTATACTAGATTAAGACCCATGCGATGCGCGGGCTAAAATGAATTTTTTAGATAATATTATAAAGTATAGATTTTAATTTTGTTTATTATAAATATTTTATAATTGAGATGATAAGATAATTTTTTTATCGAGTTACTCCCTCAGTTCCTTTTTAAGTGTAATTTTTTGACTTTTTACACATATCAAGAAAACTAATCATTATAGTTACTTTTCAAACAATAATTCTCCTTTTACCTATAATACCCCTAATTATTTATTACATTCATCTTACTTTTTTTTTCTCTGTAATGATTATCTAGGGGTAATTTTGACAAAAATGTAATCAATACTACCTTGAACTTTACAAATGACAATTAAAAAGAAACAAAAAATTATTCTAAAAATGACACTTAAAAACGGAGGGAGTATTTGAAAATCGATTAATATAGTTGTTTTATCCAGTTATTGAAAAATTGATTAATTTAGTTTTTTTTTATCGAGTTATTTGAAAATTGATTAATTTAGCCTTTTTTTTTTCAGAGAGTAAACTTGAGTAATAGAAAATAGAATTAAAGTTTAATGATTTGAGTTTTGATTAATGATCGAACATATAATTTATATGTGTAAGTAACTTATAATAATATGTGTTTTGATGTAACATTATATATGAAATGAAGATGCAATGGAAATAAATCAAGAGAAAAAAGGAAATGCACTGACAGTGTAAAATTTTTTACACTGTCAACCAGTGAGAGACATGTATCAGAATAAATCCCAATTTTATTTTTAAAATACTGAAATGACATGACATATATAAGAGTTTTAATTGGTTGCATGTGCAAAACTTCCTTACACTGACAGTGCACTACCATTAAACTCATAAATCAATGGGTATAATAAATTTTAATTTAGAGGAATAAAAGAAGAAGACTCATGGAATATCAAAATAGAAATCTTTAAATTAAATGAGATTTATACATGAAACGTTACACTTATTTTTACAATGACTTAGAATAGGTTTAGAATATTGTGTTTTGTAGAGTGCCACATAGAATTTTTAATGATGTGGCAAATTAAAGAATGAGTTGTCAACAAAATAGTTTGTAAATTAGTTTACTCGTTTTTTATTGGATTTTAAATATGCTAATAATTATTTTGAAAAACATGATTACTAAATTTATATTACAATAATTTATTTTGAATTATAATTAAGACACTGATATGAATTAATCACATATATGTTGGAATTAACCCAAAAGCTATGGGAATTCCTTCTATCACGCAGCAATTATACAGAAAAGTAGAAAGAAAATAGGGAAGAAGAAGATGAATAGTGTTCTTGCTGCCCACAAACTGTGGGACTTTCTCTCTTCTTATTACTCACTCTGCAACTGCAGAATTCTGTGAGAAATTACAAAGTGTTGTAATTGATCCAAAATAATGAGGGAAACTCCCTATTTATAGAATTAGGTTTTGCTTGCATCTCAAGACAAAGCCCAAACTATAAAAGCCCAAATCAAATCTATTTAGATCTAAACAAATCTAACTAAATCTAAACAAATCTGTGTAACAAACATTTTCGACAGCATCCTATTTCGACTTCGACTTCGACACTAAGACACTAGGAATTACAATTTAACACACCACCTAATTCATTGTGTCTAAGCTATCTACATTCATCATGGCTCTTAGTCTTCTGAAGGCTTCGACCTGCACTCCCTTCGTCGTGATGTCTGCAATCTGATTCTCAGTTCTGCAGTGTTCCAAATTCATCTTCCCTTCTGCTACCTGCTCTCGAAGATAATGGAACCTCATTTCGATGTGCTTGCTTCGATCGTGAGCTATTGGATTCTTCGCCAAATTGATAGCTGACATGCTGTCGATCTTCATGGTAATTGCTCCATGACTCTTCCCTGTAATCTCTTCGACCAAGTTCACCATCCAAGTTGCTTGACATGCACAAAGAGAAGCAGCTATGTATTCTGCTTCGCATGATGACAATGCCACTACTGGCTCCTTTCTCGAACTCCAAGCTACTGGTGCACCACCTAGCATAAACACATATCCAGCTGTGGATTTTCGATCCTCAGCATCACTACACCAACTTGAATCAGTGTATCCCACTAACTTGCATTCTTTTCCTTCATCAGCTACTGGAAACAAAATGCCATAGTTGAGAGTTCCTTTCAGATACCTTAGTATCCTCTTCGCCGCTGCTAGGTGTGATACCTTTGGCTTCTGCATGAATCTACTTACCATACCAACACTGTATGCTAAGTCAGGCCTTGTGTGACAAAGGTATCTAAGTGACCCAATAAGTCTTCTGTATTGGGTTGGGTCGACATCATCTTCGTCTGGATCCTTCGACAGTTGCAGTCTGGTCTCAGCTGGAGTCGAAGTTGAGTTGCAATCTTGCATCTCAAATCTCTTGAGTATTTCACCTGCATATCTTCGTTGGTGCATCATCAAACCTCTACTAGTCTTGTAGAATTCGATGCCAAGGAAATATGAGAGATTTCCCAAGTCTGACATTTCAAACTCCTCACTCAGGTCATGTTTGAAATCTTCGATCTCCTTCTTGCAACTTCCTGCTATCAACAAATCATCGACATAGAGACATAGTATAAGCAATTCGCCATTGCTTCTTCTTACATATACTCCATGTTCAGTTGTACACTTCACAAATTCCTTCTCCCTTAAAAAGCTGTCGATTTTCTTATTCCAAGCTCTTGGAGCTTGCTTAAGTCCATACAGGGCTTTATGCAGTCTGTACACCTTTCCTTCTTCGCCTTGTTTCACAAACCCAACTGGTTGTGCAACATAAACTTCTTCGTCTAAGGGGTCATTCAGGAATGCACACTTCACGTCCATCTGACATGTGTGCCAATTATTCATATTTGCTAGACCAACAACCAACCTGATTGTTTTGATCCTAGCAACTGGTGCAAAGACTTCGTCATAATCAATTCCTTCATTCTGAAGAAATCCTTTCGCTACGAGTCTTGCTTTGTGTCGAACTACTTCACCTTTTGCATTCAACTTTACTTTGTAAACCCACTTCACATCAATTGCCTTCTTGCCTTCAGGCAATTCGACAAGTGACCAGGTGTTGTTGACTTCGATGGATTCTATTTCCTCATTCATTGCTTTCACCCACTTCGAATCTTTCAATGCCTCAGCTGCATTGACAGGTTCGACATCTGCATAGAAAACATAGTGTACCAGTTCACCTTCTTCATCGACAACATCATCTGATGTAATCACACATTCCTGCAACCTTGCTGGCATTTGTCTTGTTCGACGAGGTCTACTTGGTCCTGCTTGGTCTTAGACACTTTCTTGTCGAGCTACTCTCTCAGCTTCTCTAGCTGGCTCTTCACAACTGATTCTTACTGAATCTTTGTTGACATTTTCTGTCTAGTCCCACTCCTTAAGCTCATCAATGATCACGTCTCTGCTGATCACAATCTGCTTGTTCACTGGGTCGAACAACTTGTATCCACCTATCGAATGATATCCCACCAGGATCATTTGACTTGACTTATCATCTAACTTTCTTCTCAATTGATCTGGCACATGCCTATGTGCAATCGATCCAAATACCTTAAGATGACTTAAGCTTGGCTTCACACCAGACCAACATTCTTCTGGCGTAATCCCCTTTAGCTTCTTCGTCAGACACCTGTTCAGAAGATATGTCGAAGTCGAAACAGCTTCTCCCCATAATTCTTTAGGAAGATGTTTGCCCTTCAACATACTTCGAACCATGTTCATGATGGTTCGATTCTTCCTTTCTGTAATTCCATTCTGCTGTGGAGTGTAGGGTGCATCACCTCATGCACAATCCCTTCTTTCTCACATAGTCTGTCGAAATCTTTCGACACATATTCTCCACCACCATCAGTTCTCAAAACCTTGAGCTTACGTCCACTTTGTCTTTCGACCATAGATTTGAACTTGGCAAATACCTCAATCACTTCACTTTTCTTCTTGATCAGGTAAGTCCACAGTTTTCGACTGAAATCGTCTATGAATGTGACAAAGTATTTGTTACCTCCCATAGAATCGACCTGGATTGGACCACATACATCAGAGTACACAACATCAAGAATTCCCTTCGACCTGCTTCCTGCATCCTTACTGAAGCAATTCTTGTGTTGCTTTGCCTGCACACATTCCTCACAAACTTCATCTGGAATGTGAATTTCTGGCAAACCTGAAACCATGTTCTTTCTCTTCAGATCTCTGATGTCTTTGAAGTTGAGATGCCCAAGCCTATAATGCTATATCCACTCATCTCTACTGGCTGTTGTTGCTAGACACTTGTGCTCCATCACATTGAGTTCAATCTTGAAGGTTCTATTCTGAGACATTGGAGCCTTCAAGATCAACCTACCACTTGCGTCGACAACTCTCATCACCTTGTCTTCGACCAACACCTTGTAGTTCTTTTCGACCAACTGCCCTATGCTGAGCAAATTGCTCTTCATGCCTGGTATGTACAAAACATTGGAAATTACTGACCTCTTGCCATCCTTCCTCTTAATCAGAACATCACCAATACCTTCAGCTGCTAGAGTATTGTCATTTGCAAATTTCACTGTGTTCTTCATTGAGGGCTTCATGTTGACAAACCAATCTTTCCTTCCAGTCATGTGTGATGAGCATCCTGAGTCCAAGTACCACTGGTCCTTGAAACTCTCATTATCTCTGGTTGTAACCATCAGCATCATACCTTCTTCTTCTTCATGCTTCACCAGCTTTGCATTATCTTCTTGATTCTTTCTTTCAGGACATTTTGTCGAATAGTGACCATACTGGTGACAATTATAACACTGAATGTGGCTTTTGTCAGGGTTTCGACCACCACCTCTTCCTCTACCTGCAGCACCACCTCTTTGGTTGCCTTGGTTCTGGGTCCTTCTATGGTTCGACCAATTCGCCTCTTGCTGATTTCCTCTGCCTGTCGAATTGTTGTAGCTTCCTCTACCTTTGTCGACCATCTTTTCTTTACCCTTCTTATCTTTCGCTGATTGAGCTTGCAAGGCCACATCATTCTTCGACTTGTCTGCAGCTCTTTCAACCATTCTTTGTTCATGAGATTCAAGCGTCCCTTGAAGCTCTTCTTTCGTCACCTTCGACAAATCTTTTGATTCTTCTATGGCTACTACCACGTGATCAAACTTTGGAGCCAACGATCTCAAAATCTTTGAGACAACTGCTTTCGTCGCCAACACTTCTCCACACACCTTGATTTGATTCACAAGTTTCGTAACTCTTGTGAAGAAATCTGTTATGCTCTCATTGTCTTCCATCTGAAGCAATTCATAAGCCCTTTTGTGAGTTTGTAACCTCACCTCTTTCACCTTCTCTGCGCCTCCAAACGATTTTTCCAGAATCTCCCATGCGTCCTTCGCTGTTTCTACATCACTAACTTTCTCAAAGTTATCTGGATCAACACATTGATGGATTATAAAGAGAGCTTTATAATCTTTCTTCTTTAATTCTTTGAATGCAGCCTTTTCTTGATCCGTCGCATCTTCTTCAAGAGTTGTTATTCCTTCCTTCACAAGATCCCACAAATCTTGATATCAGAAAACAACCTTGATTTGCATGCACCAATTCTCATAATTATCTTTCTTGAGAATTGGAAGGTTTGCTGGAAAATGGCCGTTTGGATGATTCGTAGCCATCGCGTTCTTGCGATTTCTTGCCCTTGAATCTCTTAAACCGGAGCTCTAGATACCAGATGTTGGAATTAACCCAAAAGCTATGGGAATTCCTTCTATCACGCAGCAATTATACAGAAAAGTAGAAAGAAAATAGGGAAGAAGAAGATGAATAGTGTTCTTGCTGCCCACAAACTGTGGGACTTTCTCTCTTCTTATTACTCACTCTGCAACTGCAGAATTCTGTGAGAAATTACAAAGTGTTGTAATTGATCCAAAATAATGAGGGAAACTCCCTATTTATAGAATTAGGTTTTGCTTGCATCTCAAGACAAAGCCCAAACTATAAAAGCCCAAATCAAATCTATTTAGATCTAAACAAATCTAACTAAATCTAAACAAATCTGTGTAACAAACATTTTTGACAGCATCCTATTTCGACTTCGACTTCGACTTCGACACTAAGACACTAGGAATTACAATTTAACAATATAAAGAGATACATTTTATTTGAAAGGAAAATACATGCTTGTAAATTAAGAATGACATTCGTAATTAGCGTTACAAATTTAAATAATTATAAAGTAATCTTTGTATTGTTTTGATTCCCATGTCTTTTTAGTAATTATCTTTGATTTTTATATTTAATTTTAAATTGTTAAAGGTGTATATTCTCAGTGTTAAATAAAATTAAAAGTTTATTTGAAAATATTATCAAATAAAACTTTATTAGCTTTATAAAATTGATATATATTTTTGTCAAACTTTAGTTATCTAATGAAATATGGGTAGAAAATGCTAGTTTCTATAGTAGCTTAATTGTTTTTTAAATAATTATTTTAATTTATTAATATGATTGTAAAAATTTATCTAATTTTTCTTTGATAAATATAAATGTTCTTTTTTTTTTTTCAAAACATTATTCTCAATATTTTTATTATACTCTCTATGGTCACATGTCTATTTTAAATTTGAAATTTAGAGGAATAAGATAGTTGAAATAATAATTGTCTTGTTAGATCATTTTTGTTAAATATGAGAATTTGTTTTCGTCTTTCCCAAGTTTCGAACCCGTGACCTCTAATAGAGAATAAATATTGTATTTTTCTATTTGAAAAGTGAAAATAAGATTTTAGAGGCGCGCACATAGAACTATGAGACGACGTGACACAAATGGAATAAAATTATTAGCATGTGTCATAATATAACATGCCGTTTTAGATTTAATATATGATATAGATAGATATAGATATATAGATATATAGATATAGATATCCCGTTAAGTTAGATTGAAAATTTTAAATTATTTGTATGATGTGGAATAATGATATACTTTTATTGAATAACAATGAAATTTTTTTTACACAATGAATATCCATTAAATTCATTTTTTTTTAAATATAAAGACTGATTGAATAGCATGATTATAAATATTCAATATTAAAGAAAAATTACACTTTTCTTATAAAATATACTAAAATAACACTGACATTCTTTCTAATATAATTTTAAAATATTTTAATTTTAAAATATGTATTAAATTTTTTTAAAGAAATATTATTCTCATACTATGATAATTAATTGTCACTAATTTTTCTTTTGATATTTATAATTTTTTTAAAATATATTAACAAAGAGGTGTTATGTTTATTTATTTGATGAAAATTTAAAAAATATTAGTGTATATTTTATTCCTAAAACTTCCAGCCCCCAAACTATTCATCAGTTCAGGATACCATAATTACCCTGAATACCGTCTAAAGCCCTTTATGGATACCATCATTACTCCGAATCAGACAGGATTCATTCCTACAAGAAATATCCAAGAGAACATTGTGGTGGCCCTAGAAATTCTTCATAGCATTAACCGACTTAAAGGTAAACAAGATTATTTTGCCATCAAGCTGGATGTTGCTAAAGCCTACGATAATCTGAGTTGGGCCTTTGTGGATCATGTTCTTGAAGATGCAAGTATAAAGAGGTGATTAAAAGACATATGATGCAAGCTATCTCTACTAATAAGATGAGGGTTCAGTGGAAAGGAAAGAAAGGCGAATTTTTCCAGACCAAGAAAGGCATTAGGTAAGGTGATCCATTGTCACTGTATCTTTTGGCTTTGTGTACTGACAAGCTTAAGGATGTAAATGGATATCCATGGGGACAGATACTATGATATCCGTATTCGCCCTGTTGGATAAATATGATATCCATATCCGCCCCATATCCACGCGGATATCCGTTAAGCGGGTAATCCGGGGATTTTTACAATATCCGCGGATATTTACAGATATCTATGGATAATATTTTTTTTATAAAAATTATTTTTTGAAAAAAAATATTTTGAACTTCTTTTAAACAGAAAAAGTTATTATCACATAACATCCATACAATTCGCTCTTAATTTAACAATTAAATTTTATCACATTAATTTTCTTCTTATTCAGCAAAACATAATTAGATTCAAACATAATATCCATACATTTCATTTTTAACCAAAAAAAATAAAAGATACAGTGATTGTGAGTTATGATAGAAGAGAGGACAACAAAAGAGTAGGAAGGGAGACATTTGTTCGACAGGGGAATGACGATACTAGTTGGTTGGACTATGAAATTGTTGAAGTGATGTATAAAGTATTGAAGAGTTTAAATATGAAATGAATAATAAAATTTGAATGAAATGTGAAAGATTTTCTTCAAATAAAATTTCAAGAAAATAAAGAAGAAAGAAATTGTTCTGGACTGGGCCGAGGCTTCCCAACAGTCGAGCAGGCCCAACCCATATAGCATGGGGAGGCCCAATAAGACCCCTCTGCGGGGCACTTGACTGCTACAAGCATACCAACGTTTTCCCCGAGCACTTCAGTGTCGGGCACTTGGCCAACAGGGCAGTAGGACCTCACACCCCCGCGGAGAGGTACCTCCCCGACATACCAGCTTCTCCCCCCGCGAGGATGGCACATACCTCTCCTCGACAGACGTGGTCCCTCCCCACGAAGCCATGTCCGTCGTACGGCTTTGTTGGTCCTCGACACAGAAGGCTTCTCCCCCGCGAGGAGTGTCTAACGGTCCGTACCACGTGGACACGTTCCAAGTAACCTCCCACTTCCGCAGGATTCGGTCTGCCCTAATCCCGGAAATCTAGGAACGGTTACCCCAGGGCGAAGACCACGTGCTGGTCTTCACTACGCCACGTAAGCCACGGAGCTCAACGGACGTCGTTGGCCACCAGTAACTGTCTGATCCAGGTACGATCAGTGGCGCCGTCTGTGGGAAATTTATAAGCTTCCCTGTTTTCTCCTCGATAAACCAAAACTTCCTCTATTCATCACCAACATGGCCAATCCGACCGTCAACCAGGCTCTGGACACCGTGCTCGCGCAACTGGAGAACGGGAGCCACCGTGAGGACGCCATCATCCTCCACGGCGGCGAAGGCGACATAAGAGACGGGCAGACCGCCTCCCCGGACTCCCAGGATGCGACCAACAACGTCGTCCGCACGGACGACCAGCAAACCACTCTCCAGCCAGTTGCTCCGCCGCCCAACGCGGACCCAAGCACCGTGGCCCTGTTTGCATTGATCAACCAGACCAATCAGCTGATCGCGCAGCAGAACACCAGAATCGAAGCCTTGGAGCAAGGACGGGCACAACGATCTTCCCCGCGAAGACATCGTCGTCCCCCATCACCTCGCCGCTCTCCTTCCCCGCGAAGGACCCCTTCCGAAGATTCCCGGACCCCGTCGCCCGTACGCCATGGTCGACGACCGCGTCTCGAGCGCCCCCAGCCGACGATCACCCAGAAACGCCCTCGTTCCCCGCCTCGGAAGGAACCCAGGGCCTCCACCATCTCCAAGAAGTCCAAGCAGACTGAAGAGAGACCAAAGAACCGTTCGAGGAACTCCCCTCCACGGCACCATCGATCACCTTCGAGATCCCCGGCTGGTAGCGACGACGAGGACCAAAGGACCCCTTTGTCGTGGGAAATCATGGACGCCCCAATCCCTCCAGGTATGGAGAAACCTCCACCATTGGGGACCTACGACGGGCTGACCGACCCCGACGATCACGTGGAGAGTTTCGAAGCGATGCTCGACTTTCGAAACGTCAGGGGAGCCATCAGGTGCAGGCTATTCCCCACCACCTTGCGGAAGGAAGCCATGACATGGTACAAGGGTCTGGAACCTGGTTCGATCACGTCATGGAAACAACTAAAGTAACGCTTCACCAAACACTTCACCGCGTCTCGTCGACACCCAAAGACAGAGGCTGCCTTAGAAAAGATCTTCCAAGGGAGGAACGAATCCCTCCGAAACTACATCGAGAGGTTTAACAAGGAAGCCGTCGAGGTCCATACGACCGACGACATGAAGAAATACTTAATTATCCACGGACTACGTGCTGGGTCAGACTTTGCCAAATCCATTGGCCTCCGGAGACCCCGGCGTCTCGAGGACCTTCTCGCTCGAGCCCAGAAGTACATCGAACTCTAAGAGACGGAAGCAGCCCAGATCGCTCTTGAGACGAGACATAGGGAAGGCCCCCGCGGCCACAAAGACGATGACACTTCTCCCCAACAGGGAGGAGAAAAGAAAAAAGAAAACCACAATCGAGATCCCCGGGAACAGCGCGGGGCAGCTGGCCGATTCACGGAGTACACGCCGCTCAACACTACCCGGTCTCGGATCCTCTCAGACTGCCAGAATTCCGAGTTTGTGAAAGGAGGAGTTCGCTTCCCGAAGCCCGCTGCTCCCAAACCAAACGTTGACAAATTTAAGTACTGCAGGTTCCACAGAAGCCACGGACACGTAACCAAAGGTTGCATCCACCTCAAGGATGCCATTGAGATTCTCATCAAAGAAGGACACTTGAAGAAGTATGCCCAACAGAATGACCCTCCTCGTCCCAGCTCAAAGGGAGCACAGAACGTCGAAGAGGTAACACCTCCTCCCGGCGACGTCCAGCTTCAGGTCGCCCTCAGCGTCACTCGACCCGACGACTTCTTCGTCCCCCCAATCATCGAGGGCGAAGAGGCAATCCGTAACATGTGGGCGACGTTCCCCGACGAGGGCCCCGTCACGGCCCGCAGTACCTGGGAAGGCTTCCCCAAAGCAATGGTTATCTCCGGAGGCGATCCCGGGAAAATATCTGTTGGGTCGATCAAACGGAAGTTTGACGAACTGGAATCCGCGACATCGTCGAAGGCGACCACCCTCGAGAAAGTGCGGGGAAACTCCAATCCCATCACCTTCTACCTCGAGGAACTCCCCGGGGGAGCACCAAACGCCACTATTCCCCTCCTGGTCAGGGCACAAATGGCGAACTTTGACGTCCGAAGAATCCTAGTCGACCAGGGAAGCTCGGTCGACATCATGTATTCTCATTTGTTCGGGACCCTTCAGCTCGACGAGAGGCATTTGACCCCGTACGTCGGGTCAGACCTACAGGGGTTCAATGGAACCACCACCAGACCATGGGGTTACGTGGAGCTAATGGTCACGTTCGGGGCCGAAGACACGGCCCGACAGGTGAAGATCCGTTTCCTGGTGGTTGAATGCCCATCCCTTTACAACTGCATCCTCGGAATGACCACCCTTGCTGAACTCACGGCGGTCCCGTCGACGGTCCACCTCAAAATGAAGTACTACACGAGGAGGGGACGAGTAGTGACGATGCACGGGGACATCGACGCGGCCAGAAGATGTTTCGACGCCGCCGTCAAGGGCCTAAGTTCAATTGGTCCCAAACCTAAGGTTGTGGCCAAGCCACCCCCGGACGTCGGACAGGTACCCCTCCCGCGCGTTAACGCGGTCGACCTCGACAGCAGGTTCTCCGGCGAGCCTGATGAAGACAGAGTTGAAGACCCCGACCACCAGGCGGAAAACAACGGGCAGCCTCTCCACCCAGCGCGCCCCATCCCAGATGGAGATTTCGAGCTCGTGGCCCTCGGAGACGACCCAGATCGCAACGTGAAGATCAGCACCGGGATCCCTGACCTAGCCAAAGAGCAGCTGAAAGCATGTCTGAGGGAGAACGCTGACCTCTTCGCGTGGAGCGCATCCGAGATGCCTGGCCTCGACCCCGAGGTGGCTTGCCATCAGCTCGCAGTAGATCTGGCCGCTAAGGCCATAGCACAACGTAGGCGTAAACAGTCTCCCGAGAAAGCGGAGGCTACTGAGAAAGCTGTAAAAGACCTCCTAGAGGCAAATTTTATTTCGGAAGCCAAATACACGACATGGCTGTCCAACGTTGTACTTGTTAAGAAAAATAATGGAAAATGGAGAATGTGCGTTGATTATACTGATCTTAACCAGGCTTGCCCGAAAGACTGTTATCCCTTGCCTAACATCGACCAACTGGTCGACAATTCTGCGGGTTACAAACTACTATCTTTCATGGACGCCTATTCAGGATACAACCAAATTCCCATGGACAAGGTCGACAAGCAACACACGGCCTTCATGACCGCGTCGGGCAACTACTATTATAACGTAATGCCTTTCGGTCTAAAGAATGCCGGTGCGACCTACCAACGGATGATGAACAGGGTCTTCCGGACTGAAATCGGCAACATACTCGAAGTTTACATGGACGACATGATCGTCAAGTCCGCAGAAGAAATCAACCACGCCGCGCACCTCAAGATGGTGTTCGACACGGTGAGAAGATGCCGCATGAGGTTTAATCCCGACAAATGCACCTTCGGTGTCCAGGCGGGAAAGTTCCTCGGATTTTACCTCACGGAACGAGGAATCGAGGCAAACCCCGACAAGTGTAGAGCTTTTTCCGAGCTCCCTACTCCGGGCTCGAAGAAGTCAATACAATCATTGAACGGAATGCTCACCGCCCTTTCCCGGTTCGTCGCCAAATCCGCACAGTACGCACTCCCCTTTTTCAAACTCCTCCGGCAAAAAGCGGAGTTTGAGTGGAGCGAGGAATGCGAACAAGCACTCGCACATTTGAAACAAGTCCTATCGCAACCCCCGGTCCTCTCGCGACCCGAGAACGGGGAAACACTCTTCTTATATCTTGCGATCACGAGCGAGGCGGTCAGCGCCGTCCTCATTCGGGAAACACCAGACGGACAGAAGCCAGTTTACTTCACGAGCAAAGCTCTCAAAGGCCCCGAGCTCAAGTATCAGCAGATCGAGAAAGTCACACTGGGCCTCGTCACCGCGGCCAGAAGACTACGCCACTACTTCCTCGCCCATACCGTCATCGTGAGGACCGACCAGCCGATCAGGCAACTCCTCAGACGACCGGATATGGCGGGGAGGATGCTCAGGTGGTCACTCGAGCTGGTCGAATTCGACATCCGATATGAAGGGAGGAAATCCTTAAAGGCACAAGTACTGGCCGACTTTGTAGCAGAGATGACCGTCCCAGAACGCTCAACCAACGGGTCGCAGAAATGGACAATCTATGTCGACGGAGCATCCAGCCCGAAAGGAAGCGGAGCGGGAATTATCCTCGAAAACGAGGAAGGCATCCTCATCGAGGTGTCCCTCGAACTGTCCTTCCCGACTTCGAACAACCAAGCCGAATACGAGGCCTTCCTTGCGGGACTCAGGCTGGCCGAGGACCTTGGCGCCAAGGAGGTCAAGCTTTTCACCGATTCCCAGCTCGTAGCCTCGCAAGTCCGAGGAGAGTACCAAGCCAAGAACGACAGTCTCATAGAATACTTGGCCTTGGTAAAAGAGAAGATGAAGAAGTTCGCCTCGGCAGAAGTGACTCACATTCCCCGGGAGCATAATGCTCGGGCGGACGTCCTGTCAAAATTAGCAAGCACGAAAAAGAAAGGCGGAAACAAGTCCGTCATACAAGAGGTCCTTTCCCACCCGAGCGTTGACAAACCAGGTATGATTTCGAACATCAACGCCATCGGGGACAGCGACTGCTGGATGACCCCGGTATACGAATACCTCACGACGGGCGAACTCCCCGAAGATCCCAAAGAAGCAAAAATGTTCAAGAGACGGGCGTGCTCGTACACTATCGTCGAGGATAAGCTATACCGGCGAGGATTCTCTATTCCCCTCCTCAGATGTGTCTAGGATACCAAGGTTCCCAGCATACTCCAGGAGATCCATGAGGGAATCAATGCGCAACACCTCGGCGGACGATCGCTAGCTCGTAAAGCACTCCGGGCAGGATATTACTGGCCCACCATGCAATAAGACGCCAAGGAGCACGTCAAGAAGTGCGATAAATGCCAACGACACAGGGACATGCACCTCGCTTGTTGGAGTACAAATAGAGTTAGGGTTTTAGTTATCGTTCCACAAAGATTGTTTGGTGATATCGCATCCGTTCTAAAGTCGTAATGTTTCAAACTTTAAAGTAACAGGGGGTTTTAGATTGTTTTCGTAACGTTTGCATTCAAAGTTAATTAAAACGGTAAAAAGATTGTTTTAACGGTTTATAAAAGCATGTCAAGATTAGGGTTCGGTAAACCACTTCGCACGTATATAATCGATACGCTAATGAACTTGCTTGAATGATAAATACAATCACATATCCTCCCAATATGTTTATCTCTAACACATATTGTGAGTTTTGCCATTTTGATCCTTTGTTGATTTCTCACACAAACTATCAAAATGACAACATTAGAGTTCAATATTTATGAACATCAACACACATTGCTATCTCTAGCCAATATACATTGATGGATGACAAACCTAGGTAAAGAGCTGGAGCACATTTCTCAATCATGATCCAACACAAAGAATGGACATAAAAACAAGGTTTATCATCATACATTCATCATCCAAGAGTTCACAAGAGAGGATCAATCCATATACATACAAAGTAACGGTTCACCTACATCTAACCTTGACACAAAAGGTAACTTAGCTCTCCATTGGCATGGAAGCTAAATAAACAAGAAGATGAAGAAGATTATTTAACATCAATGACGATATCTCGAAGAATGATGCTTCCAATCTTCCTCAAATGGATGCTACAGTGTTCACAAAGTGTTCTTCTCTCTACTGTCAAAAGGATCCCCCAAAAGAAATGCAGACAGAACTATTTATAAGGGGGCCACAAATCGCAGAGCGCGCTGAGCGCGGCCTCATTAATTGCCAAAATGACCTAGAGCCTGCTGAGCGGGCTGCCAATCCGCGCTGAGCGCGCAAGCTACTGCCACTACCTCCTTCTTCGCGCTGGGAGCGCGCTCAAAGCATGCTCAAAAAATCCAAATTTTCCAAAACTGTTTTTGTGCCATCCTCAAGGCTCCATTCTTGACCTTTCCATGTAAAAATCTGCACAAAAAAACACAAAAGATAGATAGATACGATAAATAATGAAATTAACTAGAAAACGGTTATAAACGGAAACAATGGGAAAAGCATGGATTTACGAATAAAGCTCACAAAAAAGGTGCTAAAAACTAATCTAAATATTAACACTTTTTAGCACCTAACAACTCTCCCCAACTTGTCTCTTTGTTTGCCCTCAAACGAAGATAATTTAGAATAGAAGCAAGCGGAAAACAGGGAACAAAATACCAACAAAACATAATGGTTCAAACCAAATAAACACGCACGCAAGTACCGCTCGTCCTTACGAAGAATGAAAATATGTAAATGAACTAAATTCTAAACATCATTAACAAGCACAATTCATAAGCAACAAAAGCTCAAATTAGAATCACCTAATTTTCCGAATGAGCTTAGCTCAATATATCCAAGGGACAAAACACACTCATAGCAAAAGTGTCAGCATCCAGAACAATTCATGCTTTCATCAAACCAAATCACAAGAAAACCAAGGAAACAAAGATCTCTTAAGGGCTTCTAAAGGTTGTAGCTTGGCAAGGTTAAACAAGAAAGGGATATTTGTAAAAGGCCAATGAAACAAAGTGGTTAACAAAAATTATCAACAAATGAAGAACATGCCAATAACCCACTTAAGACCAACCTCATAACAATTCAATTCAAACCTTTCTTTTCTTTTCTATTCTTTTCTTATGGTGCACTCTTTCATTTTTTTTTTTTTTAAAAACAACTCCCTTTGGAGTGCACAGCACAGCACAAAATAGTGCTTCAAGTTCTTTCTTTCATCACAAGAGGCACCAATTCCCCACTCCATTTTCTTTTTCACAAACTAACACAACTCTCCCCAACTTTAAACCATACTATAATTAATAGGCAATGTTCTTCAAAAGTATGTTCAAACAAAGGGTTAAGTGCAAAAATAAAAGAACTAGAATGAATCACAAGGGTTTTTCTTTAGCATTAACAACCCACTATAAAGGGGTAGATACAAGATTCATTCCAATTCAAGGCTCAACATGGCTAGCAAGTGCTCACACCTCTCATAAGGTAAAATTGAAGGTTATGGTTTTGTGGTTTTTCTCAAAGTCAACAATTGCCTAGATCATTTCAATGTTTCCATGGTTTGCACATGAATACAAGATTAAACATGAATCATACGAGCTAAACAACATTTACAAAATCACTCAATATTTATGAACAATGGAGGGACTCACATTTGTGGTTGTGTCCTAACAGATTCCAATGTGAACAAAAATTGCTACATGAAGAGAAACTTGAAAATCATGTGAAGCACAAAGTTCAAAAACATACTAACATTCTACCAAGCACAAAACAGAGTACCTTTGTGTGCACCAATTTAGACTTATATCATCACCATCAATGAAAGGTGAAGTGCACACTTAAATGTTCAAAGAAACAACTTGCTTCAACCATCCATTACCTTAAAAATAAAGGGCAAACAACAAAAATTTCCTGTACAAACTAATCATATAAGCAAAAACACATCCGCCCGGATGTTAACTTCATTAATTAACCAAAAAGTTTTAACACCAATTCACTCACATCCGCCCGGATGGAGAATACAAATTCCTACACAATGTAGTCAAAACAAAATCCCAACATAAAAGTTATACCAAAATAAAGACAAAATAAAATAAGGTCCAATCAAACCCAACATCAATCTGAACTAGAGCTAGACGCTCCATCATCACCGTCATCGCCATCAAGGTCACCTTCCCCCTCCGGAAAAACAGGCCTGCCCTCAGGCCAACGAGCATAAGCAACGAGATCATCGCGAGTTCTCAGCTGGTGGTCCACATGCGGCTCACGAATCTGCAGCTGCAATTGCATCATAGAGTCATGCATAAATAATAAAGCTCGCTGATGAGCCTCGTGCATGGCCCAATTGGCCTCAGCACTTGGATCAAAAGCGTGCCCGCGGCCGCGCCCACGGCCACGAGCAGGAGCAGCAGCAGCTACAGGGACATCCTGCTCAAAATCAATCGCCCCCATACAGTGACGAGTGACATAGCTATCATCAACAACCTGGAGCTTCACATTCGGGTGGGTAGGCAATGTAACACGCGCCTCATGGCATAAAGCCATAATCAAACCTGGATAAATCAGAGCGCATGCCACACGATCTCCAAGAGGCGTACCACTGGTGGCGGTTCTCTTCAATTCGCTAGATATAATCCGTCCAAAGTCCACAGTATGTCATCTTCCCCCAGCTGAGGTTGGTCCCCAAGGTAGGTATTGATGGACTCCCTCGAGAAATTGATTGTCTTTCCCCGAACCCATGTTTGAAAAGTGAACGTCTCTCCATCGGACGGCAATGCATTAGCATAGAACTCCCTAACAATGTCAATGTTGTACTCAGGGAAGGGAGAACTAAGCTTGTCCCACGGACCACCTTGCACAAAATGACTCATGTTCCTATGGGGACCATTGGGATCAATCATGATTAACCTATCCGGCCAAATTGATCTTTTTTCAAGCTCCACGTATCTTTGTTGCTGCTCTAGGCCAACAAAACGCGTTGAATCAAATTGGCCAGCGGGAGCTCTGCGGTTAGGATTCGACGTCGAACCAACACGCTGCTTCTTCCTTCCTGACATCTGAAAAACAACAAACAAGAAAACAACGTACAAACAAAATAGTACCACAAATTAGTGAAAACAGCAAGCTAGAATTCTTAAATTATTTAAACAAAATAAATACAATGACAATATAGCAGAACAGAGTTGGGACAAGGGGGGATTTTTCTGCAAATCTCAGAGCGCGCAGGAGCGCGCTGAGCGGGCTCTGCGAAATGCAGAAAAATTCCCCTCTGCACAGATGGCTCAAACAGAAAGACACAACCCATAATTTCACTACACAGCCTGTTACAGAGAACTAATCATCAAAAATCAAAGCAAACTACTCTTTCAACAAACCCTAAGTCTAAAATTTCCTAACCTAATTTCTACAATGCTAACTTCTAACAATATGCAAGCATACTAACACAGAACTTCTACCACAGAATTTCGTTAAAAAAAAACAAAGAGAAGAAGAAGAACATGGCTATCCAACAATTACAAACAATGTCCCATTCAAGGATTTCTAAATGAAAAACGAAAAAAAAATGCTAAAACAGAAACTTACTATGATTGATGATGATTATGCTCTGCAGAAAATGAAAGGGAGATGATGAATGGTCTAGCAAATCCAAGGAACTTTGTGAAAAATTTTGAAAGAGAGAAAAAGAGGGAAATGAGAGAAATGAGAAAAATGAGAAAGAGGCAAGGTTTGGCAAACCCTAGCCACTTTAACATTCATCTGGGCCGGGTACACCTCTGTGGGCCCAAAAATCAAATAATTTTTTTTTCAAAATTTCGCAACTCGCGCTGAGCGGGATACATAGCGCGCTGAGCGCGCTCGCTACTGTAAGTATAGGTTCCTTTTTTCAAATGCGCGCTGAGCGCGCTGAGCAAATTCAAAAATTTTTCCAGCAGCAAACAGACATCGTCCCCACGTTCAAAACATCATCCTAAACATCATACAACAATAATTTTTCCCAAAACACGTCTAAACAGCAAATTCACTAGTAAAAACGATTAAAAGCTTACAGTGTTGGGGTGCCTCCCAATGAGCGCTTGTTTAACGTCGGCTAAGCTCGACGGTCCAAGATGCTCACTTAAGAACATCAAGGAGAACAGTACTAGAGGCGCGATCGAAATTTCCAAGAAGGTAAATTTTCAGGCGCTGACCGTTTACGGTCCAAGAATCCTTCTTTTCCAGGTCTTCGATAACCACCGCTCCAAACTCCTTTACTTCCTTCACACGAAACGGACCGGACCACTTGGACTTTAACTTTCCCGGGAAGAGTCTTAACCGAGAGTTAAACAGCAATACCAATTGTCCGGCCTTGAAGTTCTTTTGCCGGAGCTTCTTGTCGTGGTACTCTTTCACCTTTTCCTTATACAACCAGCTTGAGTGGTATGCGGCATTACGCATTTCTTCCAACTCAAGAAGTTGCACTTTTCTCTTGGTACCGGCCAAGTCCTTGTCAAAATTCAGCATTTTTAAGGCCCACATGGCCTTGTGCTCCAATTCAACCGGTAGATGGCAAGTTTTACCATAAACTAGTTGAAACGGAGTTAGACCAATTGGAGCTTTGTAAGCACTGCGATATGCCCACAAAGCCTCATCCAATTTTTGTGACCAATCCTTTTTTGAGCTAGACACGGTTTTTTCAAGGATTCTTTTTATCTCTCGGTTGGATACCTCAGCCTGACCATTCGACTGCGGGTGGTAAGGGGTCGCCACCTTATGTGATACACCATAGTGTTTTAAAACATTTTCGAGAGGTGTATTACAAAAGTGCGACCCACCATCGCTAATGAGCACCCTAGGCGTGCCAAAACGGGAAAAAATGCATTTCTTTAAAAAATTTATCACCGTTTTTCCATCCGCCCTAGGTGAGGCAATCGCCTCAACCCACTTCGAAACGTAGTCAACGGCTACCAACATATACTCATTTCCAAAAGATGGTGGAAATGGACCAACAAAATCGATGCCCCAATAATCAAAAATTTCTACCTCTTGTATGTTTTGGAGAGGCATTTCATCTCTTTGTCCGATTCCACCAGTTCTTTGGCACATGTCACAACTTTTAGCATGGAGATGTGCGTCTTTAAAAAGAGAAGGCCAATAAAATCCTGATTGAAGGACTTTAGTGGCCGTTCTCGTACCATTAAAATGGCCTCCATACGGCGAGTTGTGGCAATGCCAAAGAATGCTTTGAGCCTCTTCACTCGTGACACACCTTCTCAACAGGTTGTCACTTCCTAACTTAAACAAATAAGGGTCGTCCCATACGTAATAACTGGCATCCGAAAGGAACTTCCTCTTTTGGTTCCAAGTCAGGTCTTCGGGCACCCAACCGGTAGCCTTATGGTTAGCAAAATCTGCAAACCAAGGCCTAACTTGGACTTTGAAAAGTTTTTCATCAGGAAATTCCTCTTGGATTTCCTTTTCAGCAATGGTGACCTCAACATTCACAAGGCGAGACAAGTGATCTGCCACCAAATTTTCCGATCCTTTTTTATCTTTTATTTCCAAGTCAAACTCTTGTAATAAAAGGATCCATCGGATGAGCCTTTGCTTCGAATCCGGCTTGGCTAGCAAATACTTGAGCGCTGAGTGATCGGTGTACACAACAACTTTAGACCCGATGAGGTAGGATCTAAATTTCTCAAGCGCATACACTATAGCAAATAATTCTTTTTCAGTTGTGGCATAATTAATTTGTGCCTCATTTAATACTTTACTTGCATAGTGTATCGCATGGAAAATTTTCTCCTTCCTCTGGCCAAGTACTGCTCCAACAGCATAATCGCTCGCATCGCACATGAGTTCAAAATTTGAAGTCCAATTTGGAGCGATTATAATTGGAGCGGTAACTAACTTTTCTTTTAAAAATTCAAAAGCGTGAAGACATTCATCGTCGAAAAGAAATACCTGATCCTTGCTAAGCAAGTTGCTCAATGGTCTAGTCACCTTTGCAAAATCTTTGATAAAACGCCGATAAAATCCGGCATGCCCAAGGAAGCTACAGATCCCTTTCACGTTGGTCGGAGGAGGCAACTTCTCAATCACTTCAACTTTCGCTCTATCAACCTCAAGGCCTTTGGACGAAACTTTGTGGCCGAGCACAATTCCCTCCGTTACCATAAAGTGACACTTCTCCCAATTCAACACTAGGTTTGTCTCCACACACCTCTCTAACACAGTTTCCAAATTTGTTAAGCACAAATCAAACGAACCTCCAAAAACGGAAAAATCGTCCATGAACACCTCCATTGTCTTTTCTATTAAGTCGGAGAAGATGGCTTGAACGCACCGTTGAAAAGTTGCCGGCGCATTACATAAACCAAAAGGCATCTTACGATATGCAAAAATACCAAAGGGACACGTAAAGGTCGTCTTCTCATGATCCACCGGGTCAACCGCAATTTGGTTATACCCCGAATATCCATCTAAAAAACAATAGAACTGCTGCCCGAATAACCTTTCTAACATTTGGTCCATAAACGGTAATGGAAAATGATATTTTCTTGTCGCGGTGTTGAGCCGTCTATAATCAATACACATCCTCCACCCCGTCACTGTTTTTGTTGGAACCAACTCATTGTTATCGTTACGAATCACGGTCATTCCTCCTTTTTTTGGCACAACATGGACAGGACTAACCCAAGGGCTATCGGAAATCGGGTAAATCATACCGGCTTCCAATAGCTTAACCACTTCTTTTCTCACCACCTCTTTCATTGTTGGGTTTAAGCGGCGTTGCGGTTGGGCTACCGCCTTGAAATCTTCTTCCATCAAGATACGATGCATGCAATAAGCCGGGCTAATTCCTTTTAAATCGGAAAGGACCCAACCTATCGCATCTATGTTTTTCTTCAAAACATGAATTAGACGACCTTCCTCTTTTTTTGACAACACGTTACTAATGATAACCGGCTTGTTACCACCGTCATCAAGATAAGCGTATTTTAAATTGGAAGGTAAGACCTTCAATTCAAGTGGTGAATTCTCAACTTTCAAATCCTTTTTTAATTCTTCCGGTTCTACGTCCCAAGGTTGCAACTCTTTGAGAGAATCAAGCTCTTTTAAGCACTCTTCAAGAGCTCTTTCTTCTTCTTCGGAAAATACTTCAAAAGAATCATTAAGAGCCATTTCCAAAGGAGAGATTTCATGTACATGCTTAGAAACCTCCACAGTTGCCTCTTCAATTGCATCGATCCGAAAGCTATCATGTTTATCTTTGGAATGTTTCATCGCTTCGAAAAGATCAAAACAAACTTCTTCATTTTGGACCCTCACCTTCATCAAACCGTCATCCACATCAATCATCATACGTGCGGTTTTCATAAAAGGCCGTCCAAGAATAAGAGGAGCATCATCATCCTCTTCCATATCAATAACAATGAAGTCCACCGGAAAGAAAAATTTGTCAACTTTACCAAAACATCTTGAGCTAACCCATGAGGATGAGTTGTGGACTTGTCGGCCAATTGTAAAGTCATACGAATGGCTTTCATCTCAATGTTCCCAAGCTTCTTTACAATGGACAATGGGATAAGATTAATGCTTGAGCCCAAATCAATTAAGCCCTTTCCAACTTAAACGTCACCAATGGTGACCGGCAAAGTCACACGCCCCGGATCAACTTCTTTTTTAGGAAGAGTTCTTTGGATGATTGCACTACAACTCGCGTCAAGAACAATAGTTTCTGGTTCCGAATACCTCCGCTTCTTCGTGAGAATATCTTTCATGAACTTTGCATACTTCGGCATTTGTTCCAAAGCTTCGGCAAACGGAATGTTAATTTGTAATTGCTTGAAGATGTCCATGAACCGCGTATAGTGCCTCTCATTGTCCTTCTTTGAAGGAGCATGAGGATATGGTAAGTTTTGGATCGGAATAGCGCTCACTAATTCCTTTCCCTTCTTTACTCTCCTAAGTTTCTCCTTTTTCTTCGACTCATCACCACTATTATTTTCAACTGGTACCATTTTATCATTTTTATTTTCAACTTCACCTTCACCTTTTTTATTTTCAACTACTTCCTCATCACTACAATCCTCCACAAGACCATCAAGTTTTTCTTCCTCTACATTTTTCTCCTTCTTTTTAACCAACTCCTTCCTACTTCTAGTAACAATCGCTTTGCAATGCTCCTTAGGATTCACTTGAGTATTCGCGGAAAAGGAAGGACCCGATTGTTGTTCGGCAATATGCTTGGCAAGTTGCCCCACTTGGTTTTCAAGATTCTTAATCGCCGCATCACTACTCTTTTGGTTGGCCATTGACATTTGCATGAATTGAGTCAAAGTGTCTTCCAATTTAGAGCTAGCAACCGGAGGTGGTGGAGGTTGATACGGATTTTGCCGGTTTGAAGGACCGGCACCATAACCTTGATTATTTTGATAATTTGACCGCGGTTGAAATCCTTGATTTCCTTGATAATTTTGTTGAGAATTGTGTTGTTGTTGGTAAGGTTGTTGTTGGTAAGGTTGTTGTTGTCTAACTTGGTAATCTCTTTGATTTGCCATATAGTTCACTTCTTCAAAACCCGGAGGAGGACAAAATCCGGTGTCATGCTCCCCCTTACAAAGTTCGCAACAAGCTACTTGCTTACTTCTGCTTGGCTCCTTCATTTCTTTGATCTGTTGAGTCAAAAGCTCCACTTGTTGAGAGATAAGCTTGTTTTGCGCAAGGATCGCATTATTAGTTCCCAATTCAAGGACACCGGGCTTCTTTTGAGAGTTGCCACGGCTTTGACTTTGAAGATCGTTTAGAGCCATTCTATTGATAATATCAGTTGCTTCCTCGGCATTCTTTGCCATCAAGCTTCCTCCCGCAGTGGCATCCAACAAAGTCTTACAATTCGGTTGGAGACCATTCTTGAAGATATGAATTTGTGTTAACTCATCAAACCCGTGACCTTTACATTTACGAATCATGGACTTGAATCGTTCCCATGCTTCATTGAGGGATTCATTAGTGCCTTGAGAGAACACTGAAATTGCTGTTTTTGACTCCATGAAACGGTTATGAGAGAAGAACCGTTCAATAAATTTTTCCTCCAAGACATTCCAATCGGTCATCACGGCTGGCGTTTGATCGAGGTACCAATCCTTTGCCTTGCCAAACAAAGCATGCGGAAATAATCTTTTAAAGAGAGGTAACTCTTGTGCTGGATCTACACCGGCCGCTAATGCAATCTCATAGAATTTTGTGAGAAACGCAAAAGGATCTTCATGGTCCATTCCGGTGAATGGACTTCCATACAATAAATTCAAAGTTCTAGTTTTCATTTCAGCTTGCCTTCCTTGATTGTTGTTGGCAAACTGAGCGGTATGTCATGGACTGTTCACACAAGGTGTGGATGCGGGAGGTGGAGGTGGTTGCGCCATGATTGGTGTGAATGGTGGTGGTGGTGTTGTAGTAGAACTTCCTTCTTGCTCTTGTCTTTGTCTCGCAAGCTGCCTCCTCCGTCTAGTTCTGCTATTGAGCCTACGAGCAGTTCTTTCAATCTCAGGATCGAAAAGAAGTTGGTCCGCCGGTAGTTTCCCTCGCATAAACCAAGTCTGCACACTTAAACAAAACACATCAACAAGCACAAGAAAAATTGTAACAAGTTGAAAACTTCACAACTATTGCTATGCTTGAAATATCAATTTACAATCCCCGGCAACGGCGGCAATTTGTTGGAGTACAAATAGAGTTAGGGTTTTAGTTATCGTTCCACAGAGATTGTTTGGTGATATCGCAGCCGTTCTAAAGTCGTAATGTTTCAAACTTTAAAGTAACAGGGGGTTTTAGATTGTTTTCGTAACGTTTGCATTCAAAGTTAATTAAAACGGTAAAAAGATTGTTTTAATGGTTTATAAAAGCATGTCAAGATTAGGGTTCTGCAAACCACTTCGCACGTATATAATCGATACGCTAATGAACTTGCTTGAATGATAAATACAATCACATATCCTCCCAATATGTTTATCTCTAACACATATTGTGAGTTTTGCCATTTTGATCCTTTGTTGATTTCTCACACAAACTATCAAAATGACAACATTAGAGTTCAATATTTATGAACATCAACACACATTGCTATCTCTAGCCAATATACATTGATGGATGACAAGCCTAGGTAAAGAGTTGGAGCACATTTCTCAATCATGATCCAACACAAAGAATGGACATAAAAACAAGGTTTATCATCATACATTCATCATCCAAGAGTTCACAAAAGAGGATCAATCCATATACATACAAAGTAACGGTTCACCTACATCTAACCTTGACACAAAAGGTAACTTAGCTCTCCATTGGCATGGAAGCTAAACAAACAAGAAGATGAAGAAGATTATTTAACATCAATGACGATATCTCGAAGAATGATGCTTCCAATCTTCCTCAAATGGATGCTACAGTGTTCACAAAGTGTTCTTCTCTCTACTGTCAAAAGGATCCCCCAAAAGAAATGCAGACAGAACTATTTATAAGGGGGCCACAAATCGCAGAGCGCGCTGAGCGCGCAACACCGCGCTGAGCGCGGCCTCATTAATTGCCAAAATGACCTAGAGCCCGCTGAGCGGGCTGCCAATCCGCGCTGAGCGCACAAGCTACTGCCACTACCTCCTTCTTCGCGCTGGGAGCGCGCTGAGCGCGCTCAAAGCATGCTCAAAAAATCCAAATTTTCCAAAACTGTTTTTGTGCCATCCTCAAGGCTCCATTCTTGACCTTTCCATGTAAAAATCTGCACAAAAAAGCACAAAAGATAGATAGATACGATAAATAATGAAATTAACTAGAAAACGGTTATAAACGGAAACAATGGGAAAAGCATGGATTTACGAATAAAGCTCACAAAAAAGGTGCTAAAAACTAATCTAAATATTAACACTTTTTAGCACCTAACATCGCTCCCCCCAGCGAGCTCACGTCGCTATCCTCCCCGTGACCGTTCGCATGGTGGGGGATGGATATCCTCGGACCTTTCGTCCAGGGGTCGTATCAAAACAAATACCTCATCGTCGGGGTAGATTACTTCACGAAGTGGATTGAAGCAGAAGCATTGGCCAAAATCATTGCCTTCAACATACTACGTTTCTACAAAAGAAATATCCTCGCCCGGTTCGGCATACCTCAAGCCATCGTCACCGACAACGGAACCCAGTTCACCGACAGGAACTTCCAGGACTTCGTCACAAAACTAGGCACGAAGCAGCACTTCACGTCGGTCGAGCACCCTCAAACGAACGGACAGGCTGAGGCTGCGAACATGGTGATCCTTCGAGGATTAAGATGAAGACTGGGCGACGCCAAACAACGGTGGGTCGAGGAGCTACACAGCGTTCTCTGGGCCTACCGAACAACCCCACACTCCACGACCGGGGAGACCCCTTTCCGTTTGACCTATGGAACGGAGGCAGTAATCCCCGTGGAGATCAGAGAACCCTCGAGGAGGACGGAAGCCCCCCTCGACGGGAACGCAAACGATGAAGCCTTGAGGGAAGAACTCGACTTCGTCGAGGAAACACGCTCGAGCGCTTCTCTCCGAGAGGCGTCACTTAAACAAAAAATAACACTGCGTTATAACGACAGAGTCATTAAGCGTGATTTTCAGGTGGGCACCCTCGTCCTACGAAGGAACCAGAAAGACTCACGGGAAGGCAAACTCGCCGCGAACTGGGAGGGCCCGTACCGCGTCCGCGCGAAAACGGGGACAGGAGCCTATTTCCTCGAAAATCTGCACGGGGAAGAACTTGCTCGACCATGGAACGCTGAAAAGCTAAAACAATATTACAGTTAAACACTGCCCGCGGCTCACTAGCACCGCGATTACGGGGACGCGCTGGGGTACAAGCGCGACACCCCTATAAGAACACGACGATCAGAGACTGCGTTGTGTGTGCGTGAGGATGTTTGATCCGGCGGGGATACCTCGATCGAGGCCCACCGTCGTCGTGCCAACCGGGCATAACACCCAGCTCGCGATGGGAAGTTCATGCCACGAGACTAGGACCTCGACCGAGCTCTTAGCCTCGTCGAAGGTCGGAGTCCTCCTCCGGCCGCCCGACCAGCTCTCCACGCGGTCAGGGACTATCAAGGTCGAGCAAATCCCGAAGCCTTATTACTTAGGCAAAAATAAAGTATAACAAACACCACATCACACACAAGGAAAATTAACAAAGAGGTATTATAAAGTACGAATAGCGGGCAAAACCCTTAGTCCAAAAAGTTACAAATATGAGCCCACAAGCCGGGCAAAAATAAACATCGTGCAAATAGTACATCAACTAAGCCCACAAACCGAGCGAAAACAAAACGGCTCGCAGGCCGACCAAAACAAAGCTAAAAAGAAAAGCCTACTCAGCTGCGGCCCCGTCAGGCTCCTCGTGCACTTGAATGTCGTTCTCCCGCAGAGGATGCACGATCTGGCCATCCACCACCTCAGCGTCGGGGTCAATCCCTTCGGTGACAAGATCTGGGTTGAGAACCTGAAGCTGAGCCACGGCACTGTGGAACCCTATGCCCGCGGTTTCAATAGCATCATCCTCGGACAACCGGAGATCCTGCTCGAGCTTCCGGAGATGGGCCACTAACGCTGCACGAGTGGTTAGGAGCCTATCCCCCTCAGTTTCCCCCTCGGCCGGCCGCACGGCATCCTCCAACTCGGCAATCCTTTCCTTAAGCCGCTTCTCCTCCAACTCCAGTTCAACGATTCGGGCGAGGTGGCCTTTCTTTGTCTCCTCGGCTTCCTTAAGCTTGGCCTCGACCAACTGTTGCTGCTTGCTTTGCTCTTTGTTCAGATCTCGGCACTCTTTTAGTTCCTTGCGCATACCGAGCATCTCAGCGCCCAAGGTATCCAGCGCCTCCTGCAGGCGGGCCAGTTCAGCAGCAGGGCGGGTCTCGTCATTCAGAATGACGGCAGTCGAGCAGATACGCATGACGGCTGACAGGTCCTCAAAAAGCATCTTCCTCCTCACTTCAGTAGCGGTCCCCAACACAGTTTGGATCTCGGAGGGAAGGGTGCGAGGATAAGTGACCTCAGAGAAGAAGTGAGGTTTTTGATGGCAGGGGGAAAGGTCAAAGCTGGAAGGAACCGGGGGACTGTCTTCACCACCCAGGTCGACGACCTCCGCAACGCGTTGCCTCTTCGGAGTCCCTTGGGTAGCCGGGGATTGGCTTCCCGCAGGAGTTGTGCGGTCGCCCGCGGTCCCCGACACAGCGGCAGCAGGCTGAGACTGAGTGGATCCTTCAGGGGCAGTGGCCGTGGAAAGACCCTCGTGCGGGGCCCCAGAAGGGACAACTTCCTGATCTTTGGAGCGCGACGCCTCCTCCCGGGCCTGCGCTTCCCGGGCCCTCTTCGCTTTCAGTTTCTTCAACCTCTCCTCGGCTCCGGCCATTGTCCCTGCAAAAGGAAAGAAAGCGTTAGTAAATCGAGAAACACAGATACGAGGAAGACCTAAAGCGAGGACGTTTTCACCACCTAACAATTCGATGGCCTCCTCGTCGGAGAAGGTCTCGAGCAGAATGCGGGTGTTTATCAGGCGACATTCTTTCTTCACCTGCCCATCTGCACCTATTATAGGTTGGCCGTCCAGCGTCTCGTGTCGAGCTTCGGTAAAACTGTCAACGAAGGCTACGATTTTATCGTAGGCTTCCCGCTCGTAGGCCTCCATCTGAACAGGCTTCGTTTTATATTTGTCAACTCCCTTCTTAAAATGTTCCTCCGTCCAGTACAAAGGAAACTTTGGCTCCAGCACCTCCTCGGAACGGCTGTCGACCTCGCGAGTGACTTTCCGGTACAATGAATATATCGCTTCGAGGGTGACCGGCTTCACGTAGAAATAGCGGAACTTGAAATCCCGGATGGAATCCAAGTAAGTGTGGAACAGCGCCTTGCTCTGCTTGAAGGACACCCAGCCGTGTCGACCTCCAACCGACAACCGTTGGAGGTGGAATATGCGGAAGAAAAGGCGAACGGTCGGCACGATCTCCAAATATTTGCATACGAGCTCGAAGGCCCGGATGAAGGCCAGCGAGTTCGGATGAATCTGCGAAGGGGCCAACTTCAACCAGTCAAAGATCCCCTCCTGAAAATCCGTGAAAGGCAGCCTCCACCCCGCCTTCTCGAACATAAACTCGTATAAGGGGACCCGCATTCCCCAGTAAGGGGAGCATATCCGGTGATGCTCCTCGGGACGAAAAACCTTCCAGGATTGACCACTTCCGATTAGTCGGTGCTCGACGGTACAAAAAGCATCGCCCACATCTGGGTACACGAAGATGGACGACATCTCCAGGGCTTCGCTACAGACCCAGTCCTCGAGCGGCCTCTCCTGCGCGAAGGCCATGTGAGCCATGGGGGAGTCGGGCTGGTCGTCGTCGTTTTCCTCGAAATATCCTGCGGCCACCTCCGCAGCCAAATCGTCCATTTACCTGAAAAGCAGAAGGAAACGGTGAATTCGATTGGTTGTATCAAATTCACCCCTCCACCGCTGTTCAAGCGAACGGGCGAGGAAGGGGCAAGGCTTTCTCAACTCCCCGACGCGAACGACCGAGAATCAACTTGCCCACCGGGGTACTCATCGTCTCCCCGGAAGGTTCTGCCCCGTGTCCCCGCGGCACTAATAAATATACTGATTATTAAGGACCCCGAGACATTCAACGGGTCCCCGACGTGTTCGTCCCTGATCCCCGAGATATTCATCAAAAGCGAGCAAAGCTCTTCGCATTCTCTCCCTCAACAACTAAAGATTCCCGCCGTATTTGCCAGGAATCCCTTCGTTTCTCATGGGAATATCATCAATTCACCGAGGAAACGTCCTACACTAGTTAAAATCGAAGAAAAACGCAAAATAAAGGTCCAGTTTGAAGCAAATACCTGGTAAGCGGCGGTGTAGGGTTCCGGCACGGAGGTTTCCGACTATGGTACGGCGGCGAACGGCGGTCCTAGCGGAGGAAATGCTTCCGACAGAGAGTGCCCGGCGATTGACGGCGGCGAGCTACGGCGGAAGAGGTTAGAGAGAGAGGGAGAAAGTTTCTTGAGAGAGAAGCGGAAAAGTGAAGAATGAGCGAAGGGAGCGGCTTTTATAAGCGGTTCTCGCGAGACCCGAGGGGCGTAGGGCACTCGAGTGCGCTACCCTAGCCAGCCGCCCTAGCCTCCCTAGGTAATGATGGCAGGCGACACGTGACACGCATGCAACCACCCGTCTCCCCACGCGTGTCGTTTCGGTTTTCCCCGACGCTTCGAATCCGAAACCCTTCATCTCCCCGACCATACGACCAGACACATCTGTCCGACGCCCGACGCTCATCCGGCCGAAGGAATTTCGCATAGGAGATCGACCTCCTCGGTTCCTCTCTTGGCGTATCCTCGACATGCCAATAACCCTTAAGTCATTACTCTGCCACCTCAGAGCAACGACTTGGGGGGCTCCTGTTCTGGACTGGGCCGAGGCTGCCCAACAGTCGAGCAGGCCCAACCCATATAGCATGGGGAGGCCCAATAAGACCCTTATGCGGGGCACTTGACTGCTGCAAGCATAACAACGTTTTCCCCGAGCACTTCAGTGTCGGGCACTTGGCCAACAGGGCAGGAGGACCTCACACCCCGGCGGAGAGGTACCTCCCCGACATACCAGCTTCTCCCACCCGAGGATGCCACATACCTCTCCTCGACAGACGTGGTCCCTCCCCGCGAAGCCATGTCCGTCGTACGGCTTTGTTGGTCCTCGACACAGAAGGCTCCTCCCCCGCGAGGAGTGTCTAACGGTCCGTACCACGTGGACACGTTCCAAGTAACCTCCCACTTCCGCAGGATTCGGTCTGCCCTAATCCCGGAAATCTAGGAACGGTTACCCCAGGGCGAAGACCACGTGCTAGTCTTCACTACGCCACGTAAGCCCTGGCAGTTACTTGGATTGGGCCTGACGATCCAGCCCAACGCAAGTAACCGTTGGCCCCGCGCTGGGGGTTCACTATAAATACCCTCTCACTTGAGAGGGTCAGGTTAAGTCATTTTTCTCACTCTTCTCGTATTTGCTGTTACTCTGTGCACTCCCTAACTTGAGCGTCGGAGTACCTTGCAGGTACACCCCCCCCCCCCCCCGGCCGTCCTTCAACCTCACCGGAGCCGGAGCTCAACGGACGTCGTTGGCCACCAGTAACTGTCTGATCCAGGTACGATCAGAAATATAAGAAGAATAATTTTTTTTATGGGTTAAATATACAATACCCCCCTGCAATGTTAGCGATTTCTCATTTTAGCCCCTGTAAAATTTTTTTTTTTAAACACCCCCTCGTAATATCCAGATTCCCTCACTTAGGCCTCTGGCTGCCACATGGCAGCAAAGATTCCTTTCTCTTTGCTTGCGTGGCAGCCACGTGGCATTTTTAATATTATTTTATTATTTTTTTTATTTTATTTTTATTTTATTTTTATTTTTAATTTTTTTATTATTTTATTATTTATTATTTATTTTTTTTTTATTTTTTTTTTTATTTTTTTAATTTTTAATTTTTTTAAATTTTTTTTTTAAATTTTTTTTAAATTTTTTTAATTTTGTTTTATTTTTTGTTTTATTTGTTTTTTTTTATAATTTTTTTTCTTTTTTTTTATTTCATTTTCGCCTTGCAACCGATGTAAAAACATACATTTTAAGAAAGATAGCATACATTTTACATCGGGCCAGAAAGGAAACCGATGTAAAAAAAAACATTTTATATCGGGCCAGAAAGGCAACCGATGTAAAAACATACATTTTACATCGGGTCAGAAAGGCAACCGATGTAAAAACATATATTTTACATCGGACTTAATAGTCAACCGATGTAGTAGATGTATTTCACATCAGACTTAATAGTCAACCGATGTAGTAGATGTATTTCACATCAGACTTAATAGTCAACCGATGTAGTAGATGTATTTTTCACATCGGACTATGGCCCGATGTAAAATGTCTTTGATTTACTACATCGCTTGGCTTTACATCGGACCCAGAACCGATGTAAAATGTGTTTTTCGCCCGATATAAAAAGTATTTTCTGCACTAGTGTAATTTTTAAAATAAAAATTTGTTTAAAATAGAATTAAAAATAAAAATTAGGTCCAAAAATGAAAAAAAAAATATATATATATATATATATTTATATATATATATATATATATATATAAATAAAAACGAAAAAGAAATAAAAAAAAAGAAAAAAAATTATAAAAATTATAATAAAAACAAATAAAACAAAAAAGTAAAAAAAAAATTAAAAAAAAAATTAAAAAAAAAAATAAAAAAAAATAAAAAAATAAAAAAAAAAGTACAAAAAAATTATAAAAAAAAAAAAATAATAATAATAATAATAAAATAATAATAAAATAATATAAAAAATGCCACGTGGCTGCCACGCAAGCAAAGAGAGAGGAATCTTTGCTGCCATGTGGCAGCCGGGGCCTAAGTGAGGGAATCTGGATATTACGAGGGGGTTTTTAAAAAAAAAACTTTACCAGGGGCTAAAATGAGAAATCGCTAACATTGCAGGGGGTATTGTATATTTAACCCTTTTTTTATAAGATGAAAAGATAAGGTATAATAAACTAATGATATTTATATGACTTTTATAATTTTTTAAATGATATGGATATCCGCGGGCATAGATACCATTAAATTCGTATCCGTATCCATATCCATTAACAAACGAGTATTTAAATATCCATTTATTTTATCCGTGAATATCCATTAAGCTACCCGCCCCATATCTGTGACGGACTTTATCCGCGGATATCCGCGGGTACGGATTTTTTTGCCATCCCTAGACAAGCTTTCACATATGATTTTGGATTCGGTTGAGAAGAAGCATTGAGACTGTATAAAGATATGCAAAGATGGGCCTAACATTTCACATCTTATGTTTGCAGACGATTTAATTCTTTTTGGAGCACCTACGGAGAGTCAAATAGATAGTGTGTTGAACATTCTGCACAAGTTTTGTCATATGTCTGGGCAGAGGGTGAGTATGGAGAAATCCAATATTACGTTTTCTAGGAATACGAGGCAAACAGCTAGGATGATTATTCTTAATAAAACTGGTTTCAAGGAAACAGAGATCTTGGGTACTTATTTAGGAGTGATGCTTACAGGTCGTAGTCCTAAAATAAAAGATTATGGGAGCTTGATTGAGAAGGTTCAGAATAGACTTTCGAATTAGAAGAGGAATCAACTGTCCTTTGCTGAGCGAGTCACTCTTTCCAAACTTGTGATTGAAGCCTTGCCAAAGTACAGTATAATGACGACAACTATTCCTAAGGTGTGCCTTAAAGAGATCCAAAAGCTGCAAAGGGTTTTCATTTGGGGAGATAGCGACGATAAGCACAATTTGTATACGATTCGGTGGAGTTTTATTGCTAAAGAGAAGAGTCAAGGGGGTTTAGGCATTAGAAAGCTTGAGATATTGAATCAAGCATGTCTAACGAAACTCAGCTATGCTACGATTCGAGGGTGCAAATCTATGTGGTGTGAGGTGCTGAGAAGTAAGTATGTTAATAGTAGGCATCACAAGGAATGTGGGAATGTTAAAGGGACATATTAGAGTCTTTGGAAAAACCTAGTTAAGCTGAGGCAACATTTAGAGAAGTCTACTTTCTGGGAGTTTGGAAATGGGAAAACAACCAGATTTTGGGATGATGCGTGGGTTCAACCTGGTGTCTGAGATCGAATGTGTGTAGCTAGTAGATTCGGATTGATCATACTCTTGCGGTCTGCAGTATGGTGACTTCTGACGACGAGTGGAATTGGCATCTTTTGGAGGATTCAAAAGAGCAGGGAATTTTAGATCAGTTGAGAGCTATTCTGCCTCCAAATATAATGTTTGAAACTAATGATGTGCAAGTGTGGAGTGGCACGGCGGACGAGTCTTTCTCTATAGCATCTATGTACATCCAACTATCGAATATGGATAGTATAAAAGTTGTCAACATCAGCTTAGATTGGAAAGTCCTTTGGTGTAATACCCCGTAAGTTTAAAAACGCTCTAGTTAATATTATTATGATCAACTGGGTTCCGGAGTACTCTGAGCAATTATTTGGTAAAATAAATAGAGTAAACTGGCGAACTCAGAGTTGATTAATTTAATAGTGTTTAACTTTGAGTTTTATTAATTGATGCTTTTGAGCTAAATTGGACATTTAGTAGTGTTACTAAATATGATAGTTTCTATACTATCTATTTTCTTTTCTTTTCATTGAAAAACCAAACAAAAGCTAAAAGAGAAAGAAAGAAAAGGAAAAAGGGAAGGAAGGAAAGGAAAAGAAAGAGGAAGAAGAGAAATTTTCCAAAAGCTCAAGAATCACCATCAATTCATCTGTTCTTCGTTTAATCGTCTCAGTATCAACCTCCTCGTCTAGTAATCCAGGTGGGTTCTAGTTAGACTCTTTAGAGTAGGATTATTTTGAGTTTAGAGTTAGATTGGAAATTGGGAAAAATGGGTATTTTGGTATAAAATCATGAATCTAACTGTTAAAATTCAATGTTTGATTATATGTTATACTGGTTGTGATGTTATAACATGTTTTAATGCATTTTGATTGATGAAAAATGGGATTTGGGGTTGATTTTGGATCAACCCGTAGCAGAAGAAATTCTGCAGGAACTTCTGTATTTTTCTCTGCCCATACGCGTATGGAGCATGTCAATACGCGTATGGGGCTTGTCATTACGCGTACGGCAAGGGCAATACGCGTACGGTAATTTTTAAAGAAATTTTCAAGGAAAAACGTTTCTGCCCATACGCGTATGGCTTTGGGCAATACGCGTATGGATGGCCGAGCATTTTGAGCAATACGCGTATCGCTTGGGGCAATACGCGTATGGCTGGGCGAGCATTTGGGCAATACGCGTATGGGTTGTGCCAATACGCGTACGGCCAGGAGAGTTGCAGAAATTCTGCTGTTGTGAAATTTTCCCGATCAATTGTTTCCAATGCCGTAACTTTTTATCCGTGACTCGGATTGGAACAATTTTGGTATCGTTGGAAAGGTATTGAAATGTACTTTCTTAATTCGTTGGTTTTAAGATTGTCGGCCGATTTAATTATATCGGGATTTTGAACTATTGTCATTTTGTCGACTTTTAGTTGTAAATGATGTGAAATTGTTGTGAAAATGTATGCTAAAATATGAGATAGGTAGAGTGAGCATTATTACCCTAAATAGTGTTGGAAATGTGGAATCTTATGTGTGGCAACGCTCGTGCATGAAAGGCCGAGGCGTGTGCATTCTGTTTATCAATAACCACAATGTTTTTGTTAGTGCGTTTCATGGGTCTCGAGCTCCTCTGAAACATATGCACCATTACTTGGCAGGTTTGAGTCCCATGTTAGTACGATTGGAGCCTACGGGTAGAGACTTGAGACGGCGTACAGTTCGTGAGAAGTGACGGATCACGGTGTACGGCCCGTGATCCCGAATCCAATTCGTATGCCAAGTAATTCGAGGATCCATGACTCGGATCTCCTTCTAGACGTAGAAGGGTACGGGAAAAGGGGATGCCTTGGTATTGGTTATTGATATGTGAGTTCTTGAGTGTACGGACTCGGAACGTACTACGGTACTTTGTGAATCCTTGAGTTTACAGGCTCAAGAGGTACTTTGGTACTAGCGTGAGTTTACAGGCTCACCGTGACGGTTACTTGTGTGTGTGTACTCATGGTCTTTCCCCTTTCCCCCTGGACATGAGTTAGGACTTTGTTAGAACCTTGTAAAGTCGAGAGGACTTTAAGATAGGGAACTCACTGAGATTTGATGTATCTCACCCCACTGTTGTTGTTTACATCACAGGTTCTGCAGGTTTGGCGAAGGGTAAGGACAAGGTTATTTGACTTTCCTTACGGATCGTGGTTTTGTGATGGCATGGCTTCCGCTATGGCGTTTATGTTTTGAGATCATTGTATTGATCTAGTTCTTAGTTTTTATCATTTTGGAACATCTTGTATATGTAATGCCTTAGACTTTTAGTGTTTTGTATTAGAGGCATTTATGTATATAATGTGTTAACTAGGAACTTATTATATTTCAGTACCAAAAGTGAAACTCATGTATAATATAAGATTTGATGCATGTATTAGTATATGGTCTTTACAGTTGGTATCAGAGCAGGTCGTATCCTCGACCTAGCCATGAAATAGGATAAGTTTTCTTTCCGTTTCATATGCGGCGTGTCGCCATGGGTCTTGTCTGTTATATTTATGGTATTGAGTCTGATCAACTTAATCCTATTTGTATGGAATTCAGGAACATGGCTGATAGACGCAGAAACAACCGTGGAAGACCAAGGACTACTCCAGCTGGGACAGTTCCACAAGGTGATGAAGGGAGTGCCCATTTGTACCAATTTATGCAACAGATGCAGCAACAGCAGAATCAGTTCATGCAGGGAATGATGTAACAAATGGCTGATGGTCTGCATCCTCCAGTGGTTGTTCCTGAAGTGACAGGAGGAACCTACAGGGAATTTGCTCGTATGAATCCTCCGGAGTTTCAAGGAGGGCTAGATCCAGTGAAGGCACACGAATGGATAACAGGTATGGAACGGATTTTTCAGATAGTTCATTGCAGTGAGGAGAATAAGGTGGTCTTTGCTTCTCACTGGTTGAAGGGTCCTGCTATGAGGTGGTGGGAGAGCGCTTCAGCCTTGATGACAACTCAGGAGGTGCCGAAAGTGTGGGAACAGTTTAAGGTAATCTTTATGGAGAAATATTTTCCGAGTTCTTTAAGGTCTCAAAAGGAATTTGAGTTCCAACAGTTGAGACAGGGCAACTTAACAGTGGCTTCTTATGCGGAACAATTTGAGATCATGACTGACTATTCTAGACAGGCCATGTATGCTCCTGATGAGAGGTGGAAGATAGATCAGTTTCTGTTTGGGTTAAGGGCTGAGATTTCACACAGCGTGTCTCAACGGGAATTTTCTACTTATGCTGAAATGTTAAGACAATGTTATGTGGCGGAAAATAGTTTGAAAAAGGTACAAATGGAGGTGGATTCGAATAGGGCGACTCAAGGTGACCGGGGAAGGTCGAATCAGCAGTTTAGGCAAAGGCAACAGTCTTCCAAAGGGAAGCAAGTACAGAGTTCTAGAACTAGTGTGCCTCCGGTATGTCGTACTTGTGGAAGGAATCATTATGGTAGGTGCAAATCGGAAGAAGTACGGTGTTATCAGTGTAACAAAATGGGTCATTGGGCGAGGGATTGTCCTCAGGGTAGAAATCAGACACAAGGGAAGACTACTGGCCGAGTGTATACCTTGGATGCGAGGAAGGCAAAGGGTGACAACTCCTTGATTGCGGGTACGTGTTTCGTAAATGGACATCCTTGTTTTGTTTTATTTGATTGTGGAGCAACGCATTCTTTTGTGTCCACGCGTTGTGTGAAGCGACTTGGGTTGCAAACTATTCCTTTGTTTCCTCCTATGGTGGTTACTACTGCCATGGATGAATTGGTTGAAACACCACTGATGTGTGAGAATTGTGTGTTGTCGAAGAACGAAAGAGTCTTCCAGATTGATCTTATTTGTCTGCCGCTTAAGAAAGTGGATGTTGTTCTGGGAATGGACTGGCTTTCAGCTAATTCGGTTTTTATCGGTTGTGAGGAGAAGCTAATTATTATTCCATCTGCTGAGGCTACTCCGAAAGATGTATTATCAACGATTTTAGAAGGTACGGTGGGAATGGTAAATTTCTTGTTTGAGAAAGAGAAATCTGTTTGAATGGTTCTTACTAAAGATGGAAGTAGTGGACAACAAGTTCTGAGTATTCCAATAGTGTGTGGGTTTCCTGAAGTGTTTCCTGAGGATGTTTCTTCTCTTCCTCCGGAGAGAGAAGTTGAGTTCTCTATTGACCTGATACCGGGAACGGCTCCTATATCCGTTTCTCCGTATCGGATGGCACCGCTTGAATTAAGAGAATTAAAGGACCAATTGGAGGACTTGATGTCTAAGCATTTTGTTAGACCTAGTGTTTCACCTTGGGGAGCTCCAGTGTTATTGGTAAAGAAGAAAGATGGGGGAATGCGGTTGTGCATTGATTATCGTAAGTTGAATAAAGTCACCATTAAGAACAAGTATCCCTTACCAAAGATAGACGACTTATTAGATCAATTGAAGGGAGCCTGTGTGTTCTCGAAGATTGATTTGCGGTCGGGTTATCATCAGATCCGAGTGAAGAGTTCCGATGTGCCAAAAACTGCCTTTAGAACCCGTTACGGTCATTACGAATTCTTAGTGATGCCTTTCGGTGTGACTAATGCTCCAGCTGTTTTTATGGATTACATGAACCGAATATTTCAGGCTTACTTGGACCAATTTGTGGTAATCTTTATTGACGACATTCTTATTTATTCTCGTACTCCACAAGAGCATGGAGAACATCTGAGGATTGTCTTATCGGTCTTGCAAGAGAAGAAATTGTTTGCTAAGTTGAGCAAGTGTGAGTTTTGGATGTCGGAAGTTAATTTTCTTGGACATGTTATATCTCAAGGTGGTGTGGCAGTGGATCCATCGAAAGTAGAAGCAGTGATTAATTGGGAGAGACCGAGAAATGTTTCAGAAGTCAGAAGTTTCTTGGGATTGGCTGGTTACTATAGAAGGTTTATTAAGGGCTTTTCTCAATTGGCCTTACCAATGACCGAAACTTACTCGGAAGGATGTTGCTTTTGAGTGGGATTCGGGTTGTGAACAAAGTTTTATGAAATTGAAGGAAAGTTTGACGAGTGCTCCAGTATTAATTATTCCTGATCCTAACAACTCTTATGAAGTATTCTGTGATGCTTCTAAGAGGGGATTATGGGGTGTTCTGATGCAAGGTGGTCAAGTAGTAGCTTATGCTTCACGACAGCTAAAAGTTCATGAGAAGAATTATCCAACTCATGATTTGGAACTAGCTGCCGTGGTGTTTGCACTGAAGGCGTGGCGTCATTATTTATATGGTGTACGTTTTGAAATGTTCAGTGACCACAAAAGTTTGAAGTATTTGTTTGACCAAAAGGAGTTGAATATGCGACAAAGAAGGTGGATGGAGTACTTAAAGGATTATGACTTAGAATTGAAGTATCATCTAGGAAAGGCGAATAAAGTAGCAGATGCTTTAAGTTGGAAAATGGTTCATAGTGCGGAATTGATGATTTTGGAGTATTCATTGTTGGAAAAGTTTAGAGATCTTAATCTCCAATTTGTGTGGACTCCGAATGGTGTGATTATGGGAAATTTGAATGTCAATTCTACTTTAAGAGTTGAGATTCAACAAGAACAAACGTTAGAGGAAGAGTTACAAGAGTTGTTACTTCAACCGGGCTTTACGCGAGCGACAGATGGTATTGTTTTGTTTAATCAACGGATTTGTGTTCCGAAGGATGAGACATTGAAAAGGAAGATTTTAGATGAAGCCCATAAAGGTACTTTTACGATACATCCGGGTTCTTCGAAGATGTATCAGGATTTAAAGAAGGATTATTGGTGGTCTGGGATGAAAAAGGATATAGCGGAATATGTGTCAGAATGTGCAGTATGTCAACAGGTGAAGATTGAACACCAAAGACCGGGCGGTTTGTTACAACCTTTGGATATTCCAGTTTGGAAGTGGGATAGTATTTCTATGGACTTTACAGAGGGTTTACCCCGTACACAAGGAGGTTATGATTCTATTTGGGTAGTGGTGGATCGACTAACGAAATCTGCGCATTTCTTAGCCGTGAAGACTACTTATAAAGCAAGTCATCTTGCAAGGTTGTTTATTGCTGAGATTGTGAGATTGCATGGTATTTCTTCTAGTATTGTGTCCGATAGAGATCCGAAGTTTACTTCGAGATTTTGGAAAGTGTTCCAACAAGCCATGGGTACGAATTTGCGTTTGAGCACGTCGAATCATCCTCAAACGGATGGTCAGACTGAGCGAACAATACAAACGATGAAAGATATGTTAAGAGCTTGTGTGCTAGAGAGTAGAGGGAATTGGAAAGAACTTTTACCGTTAATTGAGTTTTCCTATAACAATAGTTACCATGCGAGTATCAGTATGGCTCCTTATGAAGCATTGTATGGGAGAAAGTGTAGGACACCTTTCTGTTGGGCTGAAATTGGCGAAGATAGGATTTTGGGACCCGAGATTATTCAAGAGACTAAGGAAAAGATTCGAATGATCCGCGAGAAGGTTAAACAAGCACAAGATCATCAAAAGAGTTATGCGGACAATCGTAGGAGACCTTTGGAATTTGAGGAAGATGACCATGTATTTTTGAAAGTTACTCCGAGATTGAGATTGAAAGGACCGTTTAAGTCGTGAAAGTTAAGTCCGAGATACGTGGGACAGTATCAGATTTTAGAAAGGATTGGTGAAGTTGCTTATAGATTAGCCTTACCACCCTCTCTATCCGAGATGCATGACGTTTTTCACGTATCTCAGCTCCGTAAGTTCATTCCTGATCCTCTTCAGCCGATTTTACCAGAATCAGTGGAAATAGAAGCGGATTTGACTTTTGAACCCCAACCGAGTTGTATCGTGGGAAGAGAGACAAAAGTGTTAAGGAACAAAGATATTCCACTCGTTAAGGTGCAATGGGATATGACGCATCCAGGTGATGCTACTTGGGAACTAGAATCGGAAATGCGAGATTCTTATCCACATCTGTTCAGGTAATATTCTAAATTCGAGGACGGATTTCTATTTAAGGGGGGGAGGATGTAATACCCCGTAAGTTTAAAAACGCTCTAGTTAATATTATTATGATCAACTGGGTTCCGGAGTATTCTGAGCAATTATTTGGTAAAATAAATAGAGTAAACTGGCGAACTCAGAGTTGATTAATTTAATAGTGTTTAACTTTGAGTTTTATTAATTGATGCTTTTGAGCTAAATTGGACATTTAGTAGTGTTACTAAATATGATAGTTTCTATACTATCTATTTTCTTTTCTTTTCATTGAAAAACCAAACAAAAGCTAAAAGAGAAAGAAAGAAAAGGAAAAAGGGAAGGAAGGAAAGGAAAAGAAAGAGGAAGAAGAGAAATTTTCCAAAAGCTCAAGAATCATCATCAATTCATCTGTTCTTCGTTTAATCGTCTCAGTATCAACCTCCTCGTCTAGTAATCCAGGTGGGTTCTAGTTAGACTCTTTAGAGTAGGATTATTTTGAGTTTAGAGTTAGATTGGAAATTGGGAAAAATGGGTATTTTGGTATAAAATCATGAATCTAACTGTTAAAATTCAATGTTTGATTATATGTTATACTGGTTGTGATGTTATAACATGTTTTGATGCATTTTGATTGATGAAAAATGGGATTTGGGGTTGATTTTGGATCAACCCGTAGCAGAAGAAATTCTGCAGGAACTTCTGCATTTTTCTCTGCCCATACGCGTATGGAGCATGTCAATACGCGTATGGGGCTTGTCATTACGCGTACGGCAAGGGCAATACGCGTACGGCAATTTTTAAAGGAATTTTCAAGGAAAAACGTTTCTGCCCATACGCGTATGGCTTTGGGCAATACGCGTATGGATGGCCGAGCATTTTGAGCAATACGCGTATCGCTTGGGGCAATACGCGTATGGCTGGGCGAGCATTTGGGCAATACGCGTATGGGTTGTGCCAATACGCGTACGGCCAGGAGAGTTGCAGAAATTCTGCTGTTGTGAAATTTTCCCGATCAATTGTTTCCAATGCCGTAACTTTTTATCCGTGACTCGGATTGGAACAATTTTGGTATCGTTGAAAAGGTATTGAAATGTACTTTCTTAATTCGTTGGTTTTAAGATTGTCGACCGATTTAATTATATCGGGATTTTGAATTATTGTCGTTTTGTCGACTTTTAGTTGTAAATGATGTGAAATTATTGTGAAAATGTATGCTAAAATATGAGATAGGTAGAGTGAGCATTATTACCCTAAACAGTGTTGGAAATGTGGAATCTTATGTGTGGCAACGCTCGTGCATGAAAGGCCGAGGCGTGTGCATTCTGTTTATCAATAACCACAGTGTTTTTGTTAGTGCGTTTCATGGGTCTCGAGCTCCTCTGAAACATATGCACCATTACTTGGCAGGTTTGAGTCCCATGTTAGTACGATTGGAGCCTACGGGTAGAGACTTGAGACGGCGTACGGTCCGTGAGAAGTGACGGATCACGGTGTACGGCCCGTGATCCCGAATCCAATTCGTATGCCAAGTAATTCGAGGATCTATGACTCGGATCTCCTTCTAGACGTAGAAGGGTACGGGAAAAGGGGATGCCTTGGTATTGGTTATTGATATGTGAGTTCTTGAGTGTACGGACTCGGAACGTACTACGGTACTTTGTGAATCCTTGAGTTTACAGGCTCAAGAGGTACTTTGGTACTAGCGTGAGTTTACAGGCTCACCGTGACGGTTACTTGTGTGTGTGTACTCATGGTCTTTCCCCTTTCCCCCTGGACATGAGTTAGGACTTTGTTAGAACCTTGTAAAGCCGAGAGGACTTTAAGATAGGGAACTCACTGAGATTTGATGTATCTCACCCCACTGTTGTTGTTTACATCACAGGTTCTGCAGGTTTGGCGAAGGGTAAGGACAAGGTTATTTGACTTTCCTTACGGATCGTGGTTTTGTGATGGCATGGCTTCCACTATGGCGTTTATGTTTTGAGATCATTGTATTGATCTAGTTCTTAGTTTTTATCATTTTGGAACATCTTGTATATGTAATGCCTTAGACTTTTAGTGTTTTGTATTAGAGGCATTTATGTATATAATGTGTTAACTAGGAACTTATTATATTTCAGTACCAAAAGTGAAACTCATGTATAATATATGATTTGATGCATGTATTAGTATATGGTCTTTACATTTGGAAAATAAAAGCTCTGGAACGTATTCGATATTTTATGTGGAAAATGTGCCTTAATGGGCTTCCTACGAATCAAGTTCTTGGGAAGTTGAGATTAAGGGATGTGTATTGTAATGACTACAGGAGGCATGAGGAAACTGTTCTGCATGCTATGCGTGATTGCAGTCTGGCTAGATTGATATGGCCTTATCTTGTTAGCAATAATAATAAGCAAATATTCTTTTAATATGATTTTGGAACTTGGATCCAAATTAATTTTAAATAGAATTTGAATCCTCGGTATAAGGATTGGAAGGCGATTTGGGTGGTAGCGTGTCACACTATCTGGAAATTGAGGAATCTCAAGCGACATAATGAGAATTGGAGCATGCCTCTTAATGTTGTTGCAAGCATAATTCTGCAAGTACAATAGTACGATACCTACTGCTGTAGGAGCATGCGAGTGGTGCATCCTTCGGCAGACAGGTTAACGCAGAGGTGGATTCTGCCTCCGGCTGAGTGAGTTTGCTTAAATACGGATGAGGTTGTGGATTAGAATGGTTTGGTTGGATGTGGTGGATTGTTAAGGGACAACAAGGGCAGTTGGTTACATGGATTCAACAAGTTCATTGGATCTAGCAACAACTTCAGTGTTGAACTGTGGGGAGTTTTGGTTGGGTTGCAAATGGCTTGGAAGAAGGGTTATAAGAAAGTGCAGATTTAGGTAGATAATCAGAGGGTTGCAGCTTTTATTCAAGAAAAGGACCTGATGCCGCAATATGGTTTCAATTTGATAAAGCAGATTCAGCAGCTTACCAACAAGTTTGAAAAGTTTTGTGTGGAGCATATCTATAAAGAAGCAAATCAGAGTGTGAATTTGCTGGCTAAGCGGGGACGTTAAAAGTGTAATGAAGTTTTTAGAATCAGTCCTAAGTGGTTGTTTTCTCTAATTCAAGGAGATTGTGTTAGTGTTAGGGTTAGACAATGTTGCTAGCTATCAGTATTTTGAGCTTATTGTCCTCTCCTTTAAAAAAAATAAAAAAAATTAAGAATACCTAGGGAGTTAGTGTAAATTTCCCAAATATTAAAAAATATAAAATAAAAACCGCCACAATAATCTCTTATTGTTTGAATCATAAATAAAAACGCGTATATAAAAACAAATCAAAGGCGAGAAGAAGAAGAAGAAAACGATGACAGTTAGTTCCGCTCAATTTGTCTCTTTCGTATTCGATTCTTTTCTCAATATTTATTTCCCATCGTAGTTCCAACCTTCGCATCGTTCATTCCTTTCTTTCAGAAACAAGGGTTTCCATTTTGATTCCACACCGAGTTCCGAACATGGCCGAATCGGTCGAGCTTCCAACTCGCTTGGCGATCCTTCCTTTCAGAAACAAGGTCCTCTTACCTGGTGCTATCATCAGAATCCGTTGCACTTCCCCTAGCAGGTGCTCCTTTCGCTTTCTTTTTCTTTGATTGCTTTTTTGTTTATTTGATTGAAATTTCTATTTTCTGAGCTTGGATTCGTCCGTTTAAGATGTATCGTAGTTTTTTTAATGGTTTCCTTTTGCATGTTATGGTTAATTTGTAGCAGTTTATGAAGTTGTGTTTTCGTAGTTGACTCGAATAATTGAAGCACTTCACGTTTTTAGTTTTTGTTTGTTTGAATTTCTACACCAAGTAAGATGAGAAATTGAGAATACTGTAAAGTCTTTTAGTTATGTTTACTGCAATTTTCATCTTTTCAGCCTTTAAAATACTATCAATTCTCTCTTTTATCTGAGATTTGTGATTAGAAGTTGTTTTTGATTTCTGTATTTTTCTTCAAGCAATATGTGTGATTGTTTCCTTTGTTAAATGAAGTGTGAAGTTGGTGGAACAAGAACTTTGGCAAAAAGAAGAGAAGGGGTTGATTGGAATCCTGCCTGTACGCGATGCTCTTGAAATTAAGTCAACAGGTCCCACTGCATCTCAAGGTGATAAACTGGATTTTTACCCTTTTCCTCCTCAGCCAATTGTTTTAAATAAAAGAGGGAGGTGAAATAACCCTCTTCTTATTTGTAATTAATGTTTTACTGTGCTGGTGGTGCTAATGGGTGTCAAGTGACAGTCGTGTGGTGGTAGAAGGAGCAAGGCATCTGTGGCAATGGTGGTAGGAGTAAGCCATATGTGGTAAAGGTGGAAAGAACGGTTGGCAGTGGAAGGCATCGTGCTGTTGTGGCAAAGACGAAGGGTGTCAAATGGTGATAGTGATGGTGGTGGATGTCAAATGGTAGTGACAATGCTGGGGGCACCCGGGAAGCAGTGGCAGGGGGTGGTGGAGGATGCTAAGTTGCTTGGCGTAGTGGTGGTGAAGATGTTTAGTGTCAAATGCAATGCTAGGAGGAGGTGGCTATGGTGGAAGGTATGTAGTGGATGTAGAGGGTGCCATGACAAGGCACAATGGCAATGGTGAAGTGTGCCTGGCGGTGATGGCGTTAAGCCGTTAGTAGAGGGTGGTAATACTTTAAGGTGGCAGTGAAAACTGAAAGCTGCCTGATGATGGTGGTGGAACTGGAGGGTGTTTTGTTGTGGTGGTGTATGTGAGGCGGAGGATGTTTTTTGATTTTTGAACATAAGTTAGGTCATTTGAATTAGTATATTTAAAATATTTTAAACCTATTTCCCTCTGCTGTAAACCCCCATTATCTGAATGAGTAAAGTTTAAGGAAGGATACATTTTTTCCCTCTTCATTTCTCTTTCTCGCCTCTTAAATTTTGGACCAAATAAAAAAAGTTCATATAAGTCTCTACAATCCCGTCTATTTTCTTTGAACCAAACACTATATATTTTTTTTTTGGAAATCTTGGTATCTGACCTTGCGACCGACTAATCCAAGAGGGACCAATCCCACCGTCCACTAGAGGGGGTCCCGTTTAAAGGCAGAGCAAAGCTCCGTATGGACTAGCCCACACAAGGGTTGATTGCACCTAGTAGGATTCGAACCTGAGACCTTGAGAGGAGCACACTCTCAAGACTCAAGCCTCCACCACTAGGCCAACCCTTTGGGGTTAAACCAAACACTATATTAAAACTGATTTCAAAATGCATTTTTGCTATTCCTCTTTGCAGGTGGAGGAGCCAATATTCCAGAGCAAAGTTCAAAACTTCAGGACGGTTCATCAGATTCTCTCAAGCCTGATACCAAAAAGCAGAATGACGTTGTTCATTGGCACAACAGGTATAGATCAAGTGAACACCTTTCATGTCACTTTAAGAATTTAAAATCAAGTTGTTTGCTGATAGTGGTAAATTCTAACAGTTTGTCAGTAAATTTGAAATGTGTGAAGTTGTATAGGTCAAGTTATTTCCCCCCTTTCCTGGTGCATTATTTAGTTTGTTGTCCTCTTTTATTTTGGACGGGTGTGTGTTGGAGGGGGGGAGGGGTTCTAACTGATAGTTTCTTCTGTACATTTCTACTTCCAGATTTGCATAATTACGAAGGCCAAATAATTTTTTTAATGTTGTAGAATGAATTGCATATTTATCTTGTGACATTTTGGAAAGTAAAACCTACAAATTGAGGTCGATTTTTATGTAACTTTAAATCCAGAGGGGTTGCTGCCCGACCATTACATTTATCAAGGGGAGTGGAGAAACCAAGTGGAAGGGTCACATATACCGTTGTTCTTGAAGGCTTGTGTAGATTTAGTGTCCTGGAACTAAGCACAAGAGGAATATACCAGACTGCAAAGATATCTTCCCTTGAGATGACTATGACTGGTATGTCATTCATCTTTTTCCCTGACATTCTATTTTGTATAGAAAGTGTAATCTTATACCCTTTCAGTTTTCTTTGTAACGAATTAAAACAACAGAAGTTTGATAAGACTTCAGAGTTATCGCATTTGGCAGTTGATTACTTGATATCAATACGCTTCTCCCTAGGTTTGATTATTTTGCAATAAAAATTTGCCTTACCATGTGGGACCCATTCCACACACAGTTCAATTCCAAAACATTAAATATATCACATTTTTTGTTTTCTTGGTATGAATGCATAGATCTTTAAGTATAAGGCATATGCACCGCTGGTAATTAGGAACCTATCCTAGATCTGGGATTATGTCTTAGAACGTAGTTAGTTTGATATGACGCTCTGAGATATGTATTAAGATTCGTAAAATGCAGTCCATTACCTATTGAAAATATGTCAAAGACAGATAATGATAGTAATGTTAATTGTTTTAATTATATACCTTCTAACTGATAAGGGGTACGCTAGTTTCCTAGGTCTTGAAATAGTTTATTATTCTATTTTTATTGATTTCAAATTAACATTTTAGCACCATGATAGAAGGGAAACAATTATTTTGGGCATTTCCCTAATGATTTAATCACTAATGAGATTTGATCACTATCTTTGAAGATGCTGAGTTGCTTCTGTTTTTCTAATCTATAGAGATGGAACAAATAGAGCAAGACCCAGATTACATAATGTTGTCTCGCCAATTCAAAGCAACAGCAACGGAGCTTATTTCTGTTCTGGAGCTGGTAAAACCTTTTAACTTCCACACTTCTATTAACATTATCTGGGAAACATGGAAATTCTGTTTGAGCATTGAGCTTTAAATCCCCCGTGTTCTGCTATAATTGGTTGAATAATATCATTATAGTCCATGTTTGTATGAAATATTTTGAACATGGACTTTAAAGTCTCTATTGGGGCTTCTATGTTTACATCTCTGATAGTGTCCGCATAGTCTTGTAATTGATATGGAGGTTCTTGTTATAGGTATACACTATCAATTATTGGGCATGTCATGTTTTCTGTATTGCATTTGTATTAGGGGCTTACATTTTATTGCTTGTGTACAGAAACAAAAAACCGGTGGAAGAACCAAAGTCCTTTTGGACAACGTTCCTGTTCACAAGTTAGCTGATATATTTGTTGCAAGTTTTGAGATAAGTTTTGAAGAACAACTATCTATGTTGGATTCAGTTGGCCCTAAATTAAGGCTTTCAAAAGCAACTGAGTTAGTTGATAGGCATTTACAGGTTAGTAGTTAATGATGCTTGTCATGAGTCTAGTG